>OX451737.1:1200016237-1201392682 GCA_948472305.1 Vicia faba | reverse complement strand
GAGAGATATCAAACCCTAGTTGTGGACCCATTGCTTAGAAGGAGAATTTGTCTGATCAATTTTTGAGCCACCTTGAGCATTTGAGAACCTTAGGAGAATATCTTGAATGAAAAATGGGAGGGAAAGTTTTGGTGTATAATAGATGGAGATGAGACCTTTCAAAGTGTAGTACTACATCTTCAGATGCACGGTGAAGGGCACCACATCAGCTCGGCCAGTGTTGGCCTCCCCAGAATACAATGATACATGGACGGGCAGTCAATCAGTTAGAATCAGACTTTAATGGCTTTGTCCATCTCTGTTTCCCCAAAGGTGACTATTAATTTCACATAGCCCCAAGGTTTGGTGACTACACCATTGAAACCTTGTAAATATGAGCCTATATAGGGCTTCAGGTGTGACTCGTTGAGCTGTAAAGTGGTGAACAATTGGGAGTACATGTTAGAACAAGATTTGGATTCTACAATTAATCTTTGGATTTTAGTGATAACAATACATATATTTTATATGTAAACAATTTTGTTTCTAATAGTTTCTTGAGTATGCATATTAGAAATTTCTAATTGATTCAGGACTCTTGTATGAAGAATCGTCAGAAATACACCAAGCATGCATCAAAAGGACTATAATATCCGCTTCTGAAGTAACATCAGTAGTTCTGAGGAAATGCTGAATGTTCTCCAAAAAAGGACCCCGACGTGTACTTCTCAACAAGTTGGTGCTTCAGAAGTCACAAGTATTCAAGAAGAAATAATTTTTGTTAGAGCTACTGCTCCAAGATTAGAAAGCAAGATTGCACCAGAAACAAGCTTTTACGTCAAAGATCAGAAGTCAAGATTTGTTTGTCAGAGGAGTAGTTGCTTCTAACTCTGAAGACAAATTCAAGGTTCTGAACACATCAAAGGAAAGGTTATACTTCCAAATCAGAAGTCAAGATTTATTCATAAGAAAAGCTGATACTTCTAATTCTGAAGACAAAGTCAAGATTTTAAATACTCGATTACTTCGTGGAATATGAAGGTGTGAGAAACATAAGAAATGGGGTTTGAATTGGGTTTCACCAAATAAAATATTTTCATTGGTGACTAACTAAGTATGCTTAGAACATAAAACAATAAATGAACACAGTGATTTTTATCCTGGTTTACTGTTAACTAAGCTACTCCAGTCCACCATCGCAAGGATGATTTCGCCTTCAACAAGGACTTAAAACACTATAACCAAACTGATTATAACCCACAACAAATCTGATCAACCTTATTGGCACCCCTAATAAGTCTGTCGATCCTTACTGTAAATCCACTCAAGCTACAACAAGAGTCTTCTTGAGCTAAGACCTTCACTCAGTCTCTTAAGGTATCATTCAAAAACAGTTGAGTACTTTAAGTGTATTACATATTTGCTTCTTGTAAGCAGATTACATAGACTTTTTAGTATAATGAAGAACACCTAAGCGCACTACTGCAAGATACAAGCAACAACTCTTTTTTGATTTACAAAACTATACACAAATGATTTCTCTATAGATTTTGCATAGCGCTTTGGTGTATTTTTGTTGAGCTTGATTTGAACTGATAGATTTGTCGTTGTTATTTAGTTTGTTACTTTTCTTCAGCTTTCAAGTCTTCCTTTTATAGTTTGTAAAAGAGTCTGTTGAAAGGGTAGAAAGGAAAATCAGAAATCTAGTTGTTTGTTCTCAATGTTTATAATAAAAGTGGTCATTGTCAAGTACAAAAGGAATGTCCTTGCACCACTCTAGAAGAGTAGAGGTCATAGTCACTTTATGTACCTTTTTTACACTATCACACGTTAACCATGTTGAACTTTTCTTCTTGATCTATAGATGCTTCAGATATTTGAATGTTGAGTGTTGAAGCTTGTTGTAGAAGAATCTTTCTTGATCCTTAAAACCTAAGTCTTGGAGTCTTTAGAATTTATCACATAGAACCTTGTCTTCTGAGTCTTCAGCACATGGTTGTAAGAACTTCCTTTTCTTCAGATCATTAGAACTCGTTCAGCAGAAGCTTGTTCTTCATAATCTTTAGAACTTGTAGCACACAAAAGTAAAGCTTTATAAGGGCACCAAAGCTAAACCACTAATCCATAATCATAGTTTCTCATACTAACGTTCCTAAGACACGTTGCAGAAGATCAGTTTAGAACCTTAACTTTACCGAATTATGTAACCACATGTTTTATTCCAGAGTGTACATTCAGAACCTGATGATGTCACATGCCTTGTACCAGAGTCAGAACATTATAGCAGCATCTACACAATAGACAAAACCATTAGTGTATACAATTGTTCTCTAAGATAACATGTGAAGTTATCATCAAAATCTCAAGGCCAGATGTAGGAAACACTTCTTGTTCTTACAATCTCCCCTTTTTTGATGATGACAAAACCATGTATTTTGGTAGAACAATTTATACAGGGTAATCACTATAATCAAACAATTTAGAGTTAAGCTCACATCTCCCCCTGAATATGTTAAACCCAAAATTTCATTTAAGCTTGTTCAAAATTTCCCCGTGATCCCAAGACTCACAAATAAATTTTGACTATCAGAACATAAGAATAGAGAAGTAAAACTTCCCTACAGCAACTCATCAGAGTCTGAATAGAACACCTGGTCTTCATATCAGAACTTGGTTTGTATCAGCACTTGATGAAGAATCAAAACTTGATTTGAGCCTGATTGAATAATGCCACACATTATGTATCAGCGCTTATGGACCATGATTCAGATATCACTACTAAAACACTATGCTTCTCAAGCATCAATGATTGATCTGATATTTGCCATTGTATCAAGCATTTAGACAATTCACAACTTCTTAATAGAGTGTACGTTGCTGAAGCACACGTATCAGCGCATAGGTTTTGAGTGACATCTCTATATGAGAGCATGCATCAGAATGTTGACTTGACTTCCTTTCAGGAGAGCACAACTTCTGAGCTTTGAGTCTAAATTTCACACTTTTAGAAAGTTATCAACTTCTAAACACTATGATATCAAGCAAGATTACCTAACTTTCAATAAGTTTATAACTTTTGAATTATGTTTGGTTTATCTGTTTGAATATTCATATATTCATAAGATGTACAACATCTTAGATATAAAATATGAGTTGATTTTATCCATAAGGCTTTTAACCTTAGAATTATGATCTTAAACTTGTCTTAGAATAAACTCAGTGAACTTGTTTAGAGTTCTTAGATAGAAAACATCAAACAAACAGTTAGTAGCAACAAAGATATATATGTTTGAATTTCATACTCTGAGAGTAAACATTATCAAAATTGTTTTAATTTCTCCCCCTTTGTCAGAAATCAAAAAGGTGATCGAGGAAAAGAAAAATTAACTTTGAAGATAAAAGTTTTAAACTAAATAGATTGTTTGGATAAAAGTATTGAGTTATGTTTTCTCTTTTAAACATGAGATTAGGAAATGTTTGGTAAGATTTTACGAAAATGAAAATATTGAGTTAGCGCTCATATATCCAATAAAATCATTACACAAAAAAACCAAACATTTGATTGTTTAAACAAAAACAACAAATTTGGCACAACACTTGTTTAAACAGAGAAGACAGATGGAAAACAAACAAGAATAACCCCTAAACATCTAGACTCATAAAACTTGGCAGTGAATTCCTCAAGAACATCCTCTGGACCATTTTGGCGAATTTCTCCAATAATCTTAGCCTTTGAGAAGAGAATAGGGGGAACTCTAGCAAAAGGTATAAACATCTGACGCTGAGTTCTGGAAGCAATGATTGAGTCCCTCACATAGTTATATATGTATTGAGGTAAGTTGCCTCTAATATGATGCACAAGAAAGTAGATGATAACTCTATCCTCATAGGTTAGGAAGTTCAGCTTATAAGTTTTAGGTCTAAAGTTTGTCAACACAAGGTTAAATCAAACTGAAGCACTCGGGAGAAGATTGGCAACATTGGTGCGACAATATTCATGAGATACATTGTGAATGGTATGGAGTCATTGATAAAAAGAGTATTTGTTTTGGAAGGCTTCTACGGTAACTCCGGCTTGAGCATATCCAATAGTGGAAGCGATAGACATTGGGGTGATAATGATGGAGTTTCCAAAGACAGATGAATGGATAGAGGTTTCATTTGACCTAACATCAGCATGCAGCCAGAAATTCCTGACCAGATCAAGATAGATTGGTCCAAACAATGCCACAAAGTAATTGGACCATCCTTGCACATAAATACTTTGAGTGAGACCCAGATTATTTTTTATGGACCTTGCAATATTTGGACAACATTCACAGATGATTTCAAAAAAATCTTCATCTCCATGAAAGGTTCTTGAAGCCATGAGGAGAGAGAGAGATGAATAACTTAGGGAGGGGAGATCAACGCTTTTAAATAGAGGAAAAGAAAACGTAACTGATTGTATAAGAGATACGACTTAGATACCTCAAGATGGATGACAACTCAATGAATGAAAATTGAGAGAGAGAGAGAGAGAGAGAGGGAGAGAGAGAGAGAGAGAGAGAGAGAGATATTATCAGTTCCAAGACGCGAGATAGGACACATGATGAACATTTATGATTAAAGTTGAATATAACGAGCTAAAAATTATCATTCCTAGTGAGGTGAATTACCAAAAAATGCCAGATAGGTAAGGTAAAACATCAATTAATAAAATGACTCTTCAGTATCTGTAATGCAGAGATTTTTGTAAATGATATGTCTGACCATGAATACTTTGACTTTTTCCTCGATAGAATAACTTCTAAATTGTAGACATATCTATAAGTACTTTGTTAGAAAGCATATAAATATTGACCTGATGTATTTGATTATCGTGAGGTCACTTTTTCCATCTACCTTGTTTCTTATCATCCATTTGTTTGCAGCAGCATGAGTTCCTTTCTGATCAAATACTTGGTTTGAAATGTCCTTCTTGGAGGTTTCTCTTTACCAGAGTTAGATCAATAGAAGCTTGTGATTGAACATTTTCAGAACATCTTTCTTCTTGTTCTTCAACAACAACTCTATTACTCTTAAATTATGAGAAGATAGGTTTCCATACATGCATGTTTTTCAGCTAGCTTTGACTTTTCATAGTCAAGCTTATCTTCAAATATAAAAAGATGTTTCAGTGTTATATACTTTGTAGCCTTTTGAGCTTTCAGAACATCATAACATGATACCATTTTAAGCAGTAGAATAAAACAAGTTTAGATTTTCTTTAGAGTCCAGGATAAATCAAGAGCATCCAATTGATGAATATAGGAAATATCGGTTTCTTGTTTTTCCATAATTCATAACAAGTCTTTTTCAGGAATAGGTCACATGATGCCATTGTTCTGAAAATAACATGTTGTGCTTATATCCTTTGCCCGTAAATGTTTTTCTATATTGGATTGACAAAGTTTGAGATCTCACCTCACATAGAACTTGAGTACAGAAGGTGATGAGTACAAAATGTGATACATTTTTGTGTTAGAAAAGATTCACCTAATTCCACTTATTGTAGTTATTTTAAAATAACTAATCCTTACTTGTGTCCATTGATTAATATAGTTTTCAATAATCCTAACAGACCAATGTTCAGAAGTTCCAATATATTGGAGAAAGAACCAAAATTATTTTCTTTGAAATAAGTTTTTGAAAACTTTTCCCTTCTGAAATTTTTCACAGAAAGCATCTAAAGTAAACTTCAGTTAAGGCATGCCTTTGAAAAATTCAAGTTTGTTCAGTTGAGAAAACTTTCTCAGGCTATCATAACTTAAATATTTGAGACATGACAACTGCTCTTCATTAACATACATGAGACAAACTATTTTTAGTTATATAAGTTCAGAAAGTTTGATCTTATGAGTATTGTTTCTTTTCCTTTCATTGAAAAAGGATATAGCCATCTTAATAGCTATTGTTCCAGAGTCTGTGATTCATTCCTTAGATCACCTCCAAACCTCATGATAATTTCAGGCTTAAGTTCTAGAATTTAGAACATATTTCTTTTTTCCCATCATGTGTTACAGGAATCCAGAGTTCAGGGGTCAAGATAGGTGTTTCAATTACGTTGTTAAGGATGTTTGCAACATAGATTATCTTATCCTTTGGTACCCATAATCTCTTGGGTCCTTTCTTGTTAGATCTACCAGATTTGTGAACAACTTTGGTTTTAGCAGATGAATAATCATATTTGCAAGAGTTAAAACTAATTGGTTTAGCCAATTGATTTTCATCGGATTCAAAATCTGATTTCTCTTCATCTTTTCTATCTTCGGTACAAACCCAATAGGTACAAAATGAGAGTATAAGGTAGTTGGTATGTTTTCTTTATTAGATTTAGATTTTTCATGAGGATCATAGCCGATACCATTAACTCCATTTTTGCTTACACCATAGATCATGGAAGCTAGCACGCTTCTCCCTGTGCTCTTAGCTAGAAATTTTTTAAAGGCTTTGTCATATTTCTTAATGACATCATCAGTACTCTCAATGGATTGTAGAAGAGTTGTCGTGCCTTTAAGAGCATATTTTTCATCTTTTAATAAAAAAATTCTTCTTATAAAATAAAAGTTTCTTCCTTTAGCTTACCAATTTCAATAGATACAGATTCATGGGTCTTTTTGAGATCCTTGAACTGAATCTTGAGTAACTCATGTTTTTCTAGAATTTCGACTAAGGAGAATATTAATTCAGAATGAGTAAAATCAGAGAATACCTCTTTGGAGAATACTTATTCCGTTTCTGAATCAGCTTCATCTTCTGATGGGAAACTTTACTAGATGTTCCAACATGAGTCATTAGCACCATGTTAGCATGTTCTCCATCTGAGTCGCAGTCAGACGAGTCTGAATCATCCCATGTTGCAATTATCCCTTTCTTTTTGCTTTTGAGAGCTTACTTCCTTGGTATGTCCTTTTGAAGCTGAGGATAATCATTCTTGTAGTGTCATGCCTCATTGCATTCATAACAAATGACTTCGGTGTCGTTGGAATTCCTTTGACCAAATGATGATTCAAAGCAACCTCCAGTCCTTCTTGAACTTCTCAATTTATTACCTTGATTTCTCTTCCATAGACGGTTAACCCTCCTGGTTAGTAGAGACAACTCATCTTCTTCATCATCAGAATCTTCTTCTAAATCCTCAATCTCTTCTGCTTGAAGAGCTTTGGACTTCTCAGATTTTCTGACAGATTTGAGAGCAATAGACTTTATCTTCTTTTGTGGTTCATCTTATTCTAGCTTAATCTCACGACTTCTTATCAGTTCCTCTAGAGAAGTGTTGTTTAGATCCTTTGCAAGCTTGGGTGCAGTTACCATAAGCCTCAATTTTGTTGGCAAGCTTCTGATAATCTTCTTCACATGTTCTGCCGTTGAATAGCCTTTGTTTTGAACTTTTAGTCCTGCAACTAAGGTTTGAAATCTTGAAAACATGACTTCAATGCTTTCATCATCTTCCATTTTGAAAGCTTCATATTTCTTAACCAAAGCCAGTTCCTTGGTTTCCTTGACTTGATCATTTCCTTCATGATTCATTTTGAGAGAATCAAATATAGACTTGGTAGAGTCTCTATTTGTGATCTTCACATACTTAGTATAAGAAATCACATTCAGCAAGATGGTTCTCACTTTATAAAGATTCTTACAATCTTTCTTTTATTGATCAGTCATAGCTATCCTAGATATTTCTTTTACAATATTATATGTGGGAGGTACGTAGCCATCGACTACTGTAATATGGTGGGAGAACTGACTTTAGGGTTTTGTATTTTATCACAAATGTTGCGGATAAAAAGAGTCGCCACCGACTTTTCTTTTATCCAATAAAGGAAAGGGTGAAAAGAACAGGAAAGACCTTTTGAGAATTTTCTTGAGTTCGGGGGATAGGTTATGAAAAGGTAAGGTGTTAGCACTTTTTATCCGTAGTTATCTACGGGCTCTTAATCGGTTGATCACTTTTTAAAATGCTTTGTGTTTGTGTATGTTTTAAAATATGTTTAAAATGCCTAAGTGTGGCAATTTTGTAATGATTCTCGTATCATTGAGAATGTATACAAAATGTTTGTTTTTGAAAATATTTAAGAAAGAGAATGTTGTCTTGTGAAAAGATGTTTGAAAATGCTAATGTAAGGAAATTTATAATAACCCTTGTATCAATCCTCAAGAGTGTTTATAAAGTGTTATGATAGTAGTTGTTTTGAAAGTATGAGGTGTGAAAATTGTTTTAGTTTGTGAGCAAGCGATTACGAATAATCTACCTGCTCAATGGTCTTTGTTCTTTTCCTGCTCCTTTAGATGGTGATATCCTACCATTAGTTAGTAGGAAGTCATATCATTGGATATGAGGGACATGCGTGAGTCATCGTACAGTTATAAAAGGTAACTTGTAGGACGTTTTAGCAATTGTCATAAGGGTCTAAGATCGTTTACCGAAGGCAGCATCGAAGGGTCATCGAGGGACTACGATATTTTAACTGAGGGTCTTTGCTAAAGCATCCCATGTTCAATGGACATGACTGTTTAAATCCTAAGCAACAAGTGAGGATGATCCTATAGGTGCATGTGTGCAAAGTGTTTTTGATTTCAAGTATTTGTCCCGTGATTAGATTTTATAATGATTAATTTTAATGTTTTGCCATACAAACCCTAATTACTAACAGTAATAAGGAAAGCAGTAAATTGCAGAAATTAAATGGTATGTGCTATTACAAGACTTTGGGAATGGGGATACAAATTTGTGAATGGGGATGAAATGTAAAGAAGTCATAATTAAAGCTATTACAAACTTTGAGCATTTACAATATTGGAACATATTAATGCGAATGTAAAGTGCGCGAAGGTAGGGAAAAGGGGAAAAAGGTTTTAAGAAATCCTAAAAAAATTTCTAAATGTTTTAAGAAAATATTTGGTTGTTTCTTTGTTTAGAAAATATTTTAAATATGAAATAAAAAAATTAGACCTAATTTCTAATTAATTTATAATCTAATTATTAAAAATAAAGTATAATTAAATTAATTAATTTTTAATTATAAAAATTAAATTAATCAATTAAAACCTAAACAAATCTAAGTATCTAAAAAATATCTTTGTATTTTTTTTTGTTTAGAAAAATAATTGAAGTATAAAAACCTAGTCTTAATAAAATAAAACTAAGGTGATTAAAATAAAATATTTTTTATTTGTCAGAAATTAAAAATGGATAATTAAAACCTAAATCTATTTCTTTTATCAATTTTAAGATTTTTTGTGATTAAATAAAAAAAAAGAAATCTGAAAAGAAAATTAATTAAAATAAAATAATAAAAAATAAAATAAAATAGGCCTGCAGTAACAAGTAATAAAGTGGTGAGAAATAGCAAAAGTGGAAAGGCCCAAACACCTTATGCCCAACGCTTGTTTGATTCAGTGGGGATGGCCTTCTGAGGTGCATCTTGGTGCATTGGATCTGCCTTGGATTAGATCTAATGGTGATGAGATGAGGGCATATGATGGACTCATGGAAGCTTGGCACACAAGATCTTCAAGAAATATGTGAAAAAACATAAAATGGTACCGCTGGGGCTCAAACCCAGGTCCCTATAGTAACAGGCGTGCGCTTTAACCACTGGGGTAGTGATACATCCGTTAGTTTACATGGGAATCATTCAATATATTATAAACTCGTTTCTGAGAGTTTGAAGATGCAACTTCATCTTCTTCGCGCAACCAACAACAACAACAACAAATTTGAAAATGCTAACTCCTTCATTTCTCAATCATTTCAAAAAATGTAAACACCAAACTTGTTCTAAATCTCAACACGAATCCAACCATGTAAGTAACTTAAGCTAACACTCAAAGATTAAAGTGAATTTATGTTGGTACCAAACTGAACCCTAATTTCTCAGAAACTTCAAATCCAAAATTCACATCACACAGTCAACATAAATGAAAACTAAGGACATGGTTAGTTTCAGGGCATTGATATCTACGTTTTTTCTTTAGAAAATAAATACAAATGATTCTTGTACAAAGATTTCAAAGTTTAGAAAACTTACCTCTGAAATGAGAATCGAGTTTGGAGTTAGAACACTGCTTGAGGTGTTAGGATGATCTGGATAGCTTCACCTAACTTCCAGGAAGATTTTGCAGTGCTTACTTTATGCTGAAAGTGTCTGAATCACTCCAACCAAGTCTAGAACAAACGAGTTATAGGCTCAAGAAGTTGCCTTTGTGATTAAAGTGATCTATATGTAAATGGATATGGAGCTTTTTACAATTTCATCCAAAAATGGTATGATCAAGTGGATAAAGCTTCAAATCCGTGTGCAATGCACCACAATTTCGTTTAAACCTCTTATTATGTGGAGATTTAGAAGCAACATGGCCTGAAAAGTAAGATTACATTGTAAGGTTATGAGATTTGGTTATGAACTTGTCACAAAATGGCCTATATTTCAAGAATGGATGCGCAACTTCATCTCTTCGAATCTCCTAGCTCAAGCATGATAAAATTATGTTCTTAGTCATTTTGGAAAGCTTAAAACATTATCTACAACTTTCATGTTGTGAGTTTTGGCTAAATCAAATAGGAACTTGGTGAATATTGGCCAAGAAATTAGGACAAAAAACTTATCAAAACTTGTAAAAAAAATTTAAGTGTTGGATAAAAAACATCTTAACTTTATGGACTTATATCTCCTAAATTAAGCACTTTTTGAGGATTATCCCACATTGACAAAGTTGTAGAATTCATCAGTCCCAACAACTTTCATGTTGAGATTTTTTCTTGAATCAGCTTGCATCTTGAGAAAACTTGCTTGTGAAGTTAGGATTGTTAATTAAGAACAAAAACACTTAGAATTTTTCTAAGTGTTAGAAAATTTCCAAATTTGACTTTTTTTACTTTTTGATTTCTTGAAGATCAAGTTTGATAGTTTTGAATATCTTGATGATTCTTGACTTTTAAATTTCAATGTTGACCAAAAAGTCAAAGTTTGACTTTTGAGTGACCGTTGACTTTTCATGAGTTGATTCAATTCTTCAACTATCAATCACTTGCATCTTTGGATATTTTTTGAGCCATGTAATTTGGTCAAGATGTTTTTTTTGAGTCCTTGAGGTCATGCTTCAAACCATTAGTTCATGCACTAGGTCAAAAGTCGATGATCAGTCATCTTCAGTCAAAACCCTAATTTTTGCAAATTTTGACCATTGATGATTTGAGGGCTTTCCTTGAGGAATCATGGCTAACCCTTGATAAAATGATGAATATCACCTCAAAATGTTAATGTTGACAAAAAATCTTAAAGTTTGACTGTATGTTGACCACAATTGACTTTTTACCCAATACAATTGATTTTCTGTCATCTGAGTTATTGACTAAGAAAACTTGTGATGCAAGGTATGAAACTTGGTATGAGAATTCTTAAAGCCATGCGATGAACCATGAAAGTCATTTGAGACCCTTGCAAACCAATCTTCATTGAGAAACACCAAACCCTAGTTGAAGACCCTGGCTTAGGAGGTGAGTTTGTCTGATCAACTTTTGAGAATCCTTGAGCAAATCGAGACCTCATGAGAATGTCTTGAAGAAAATTGGAGGAAAAATTTTGGGGTGCAAAAGCTGCCTCTGTTCAATCTTCTTAAACCTGAATAGTTAGATTGGCATGTCCACCATTCGTGACTTGAAGGTGGAAGATGATTGAACACATAAGTGCCCCAAAATTTGCACTCACTTGTGCACAAAGTAACAATATTAGTTGATTATATTGGAAATGGGCTTGAAGATTCCATTTAGAGAGTTGATGGAGAGTCGTCATAGATAGGCTTATAGATGACATCCAAAGTAACCTGTTGACTTCAACTGAAAGAAGTATCAGAATAAATCTACACTCGATTTAGTCTGAGCCATAAGAGGTATATGCCTGTCTTTAACTGGAAGAAGTATCAGAATAAATCTATGTTTGATTTAATATGAGCTAGAAAATGTCTACTGGAAGAAGTATCAGAATAAATCTATGCTTGATTTAATCTGAGCCAGTAGATGCTTTGAAGGAATTTTTCGTCATGTAGATAGTCGCCCCGTCCTATTTCGAGAATTGATCTACAATCTATTTTTGTTGGTAAACCCGCCCTGTTTCGGGAGATCATACCATTGGTAATAAAGATAGTCGCCTCGTCCTGTTTCGAAAATTGATCTTTATCTGACCATAAAGAAAGAAAGATAGTTTCCCCGTCCTATTTCGGGAGTTAATCTCCAAACTGTTCATGTATATAGTCGCCCCGTCCTGTTTCCAAAATTGATCTACAATCTGTTTTTCACAGATAGTTGCCATGTCTTGTTTCAGGAATTAATTTGTGGCTGGTCATCCAGATAGTTTCCCCGTCTTGTTTCGAGAATTAATCTGGTACCTGATTTTTGTTAGCCGTAGAGATATTTGCCCCATCTTGTTTCGAGAATTAATCTCTGACTTGGTTATGTAGATAGTTGCCCCGTCTTATTTCGGGAATTAACCTACAATCTGTTTTTCACATATAGTTGCCATGTCTTTCTTCAGGAATTAATTTGTGGCTGGTCATCCAGATAGTTTCCCCGTCTTGTTTCGGGAATTAATCTAGAACCTGCTTTTTGTTGGCTATAGAGATAGTTGCCCCGTCTTGTTTTTGGAATTAATCTTGGACCTATTTAAGAATTGTTGATGATATTTGTCTGTTGATTGATTTTTCCTGAAGAAGTAAAGAGTTAGCTGTATGCAATTTCATGATGTATTAAATGCATTACGTAATGATGTTCTCAAAATAAATGAGTTTGTGCTATATGTGTTTCGTATGCATATGCTATGATGTATGAATGTGAAATGTTGTTGAAGTATATTTGTAAACCCGTGCAGTAGTTTTGTCTGGGAAAATAAATCCATGACTGGTGTTGGGGATGAAGAACATGTGCAATCTTCGACCTTGTCTAGAATGCTTCCGCTGGGGATTCCTGCTTGCTGTTTGAGGAAACTCCGCTCAGTAATGTTGAATTTTGTTTAGGGAGAAGAGTTCAGGAAAATTAGTCATTCATCGCTCTATTGGGGAATTTAATTCTTATATACCCTGACTGGAGATAAAAGAGATGGATAACCTTCCGACTCGTCTGGGGAATTTAATTCTTATATACCCTAAATGTGGATAAAAGAGATGGATAACCTTCAGACTCGTCTGGGGAGTTTAATGCTTATATACCCTGACTGGGGATAAAAGAGATGGATAACCTTCCGACTCGTCTAGGGAGGATAAAGTTGACTGGTATCTGGTCCGATTCTAAGTTTTTTAGCAACTCTCTAGGGATAGTGGAAACTTCACTGGGGAGAGGAATTTTGCGGTGATTCATACCAGTCTGAGGAATTGACTCAAGCTAGGGAGATTGTAACCTATTGGGGAAATGAACCCTGTTGGGGAAATAAACCTTGTTTACAGAGAAATATTCTGTTGAGAAAACAAGCTCTGCTGGAGAGAAGAAACTTTCAGGGGGTTATACAGTTTTGGACGAATAAACCCAGTCGGGGAAGAGAACTTCCATGATTTGTACTAATTGGAACTCCATAGGTGGGTGATATTATCGGGAAAAAGATCATATTCTTTTATCTGTTGGGGGGCTCGACTGGTGAGTGTGATCGTTGTATCCTATTTCGTGGGAGGATATATCTTTGTTGAGGATTGTTTATGAAGATGAATCTGTAGGGATAATCCCGTGGAGATTTCTCTTTTATGGATGACTTGAACCTGATCTCAATTTCTAGAGCCCTCGGTAAATGTTGATCAGGGTGATAAATCTTTTACTGATAAACAAGTGATGAGATACCAGGATATAGTCGTACACTTTAATCCCTAACTTTTTCCTGGACCGCCCTTTCGGGTTTTCAGTCCACCAGGATACCCTTTCTTGCCCAAACTTCCTTTTCAGGTTTTCGACTTGCCAGATGTACAGTATTTTATATAGTATCCCTAATTTTTCTTGAACCCTTTTGGTTCCCTGGGATGCCCTTATTTTTGCCTAGGCCAGCCAACCTAGCGGGTCTTTTTTATGCATAGTATCTTTTCACTATGTCCACATCCATAGTAGTAAGTGTTGTAGCACTTCCAGAAAATATTTACTTGATCGTATGTAACCCTTCGTATGCAAGAGTCTCTTTTACAATGAGGTTAGTTTGGTGCACCCGATGTTTGAAGTCATTGATCAACCATATATTTCCAAGTTTCTGATAGTCTTAACCTTCCTTAGTATTTTTCTAAGAATTGTTACGACATAATGACACCATCTGATACTGCTGACATAGACAAGCAATTTGGTGATACTGAAGATTCAATTTTCATAGTGGCTTTTGTTTAAACTCATGATTAATGTAACATCCCCCCAAGTGGTTCAGATGGAGATCTGGCCCTGGCTATTCAGGACTTTATAAGAGATTCTTTGAATCTTGATTTGACTGCCACAGATGAGTTGGGCAATAACATGTCATGCCCCTATATTATGGAAGGTTTTTCATTGGAAGTGTCTTTCCATTTGAAGTGATTCCGTTCATTGAGAGGATTTTTGTTCATTGGATATTCGTCGTACGAATTTCTCTGTTGTCGAACAATTAGTTATATGCAAACAGTGGTTTTTTAAAAATGCAAAGATTATGTCAGTCTTGAAGTTTTGAAAATTCATTTTTAGTAAACAACAAAATTTTGTAAGAATGTGAATTCAACTCAAGATTTATAGTAAGCCTTACAGGAGTCAGGATACCTTTTGTAACAATATTCTTTCGAATTAACCTATGCTTCAGTTAGGACTTTTAAGGGTTGTAACGTGGCCTGGTTCAGAGTTTTAAGAAACAAAGGATAAAGGATCAAACTTTATTTGTACCCAACCCGTTATCCATGATGTTCTTCAGCATTATACAGAGTCAATTGTGTGTTTAGATTCTAATTGAGTCTGGAATGATATTCTAGTGATGGTTCGGATACTGGTAGTTCATTTGAGAAGGCAAACTTTTTTTTTGTAACATTTTTCTGTTGTCGAGGATTTGTCAGCGACCTCTTTTGACTTTATTATCCCTAATTATTGCCTGAATTGTTTCTTCTGTGATTACAGCCAGCGGGATGCCTCGGTTTTTTTCCCTTAAGTCTCCTTCATAGGTTTTGACTTAGCGGGCCTTTCTTTTGAGAGATGATGAATGTCTGTTTTACGGGGAACCATCACTGTCTTTTGATTTGGAAGGTCGTTTTTTATATCACTTGCTATGTATGAAGTGAAAGCTTGCGACTAAAACATGAATTTGAATTAACGGAGAAACTACCCTGCCTCAGGTTATGATTAAAGGTTTCAGTTTGTTCGAAAAAGAAAACTCCTATTGCTTAGGCTCAAAGGGGTTAACTAGGGATTATCTTCCTTATAACTCCACTGTTTAGGATTGAAAACAACACATGTACTTCGTCAACAAGGTCTGCTCAAAAGCATATTGTAGAGACTATGGCATCTTTTTCGTCATCCTCCCTCTAAAGGCTTATAGCTTTTAAATGAGAGTCGAGGGTCACAAAAGGAAGTAAGAGCATAGTTTTAGTATAGTGAAAATGATGTATTAATTCAAGACAAACATATGGAATGCATTAATGGGGACAACCAAAGTCTGACATAAAGGTAAGTGTTTGAATCAACTAAAGAAATTACAAACGAAAAATTCAAATGAACAAAAATCTTATCCGCCTGAATTTGTCACTTCAGATGGTGTGACTTTGAGGGATGACAGAAGAATTTAATCTGATCATCTTGTGTGAATTTTTCAACACTCCTTCATTGATCAAGTCTTAAATCTTATGTTTTAATGCTCAACCGTTATTAGTGTCATGTCCAGGACTATTGGAATGGTATGCCCACCTTTCATTAGGGTTATGACGGGGAGAGGAATTATTAGCATTCTGGGGAGGGTTCTTCAACGTAACCAGCTTATCCTTCAACATCTGTTGCAATGCTTGAGCCACAGACATGTTAATTTTGGTAAATTGTCTTTTGGGCATGTCTTGCTTATGCTAATTACCATGTTGTTATTGGAGAGGTCGTTGTTGGGATTGCGATGTAGTAGCAATCTAGAAAGGCCTACTTTTAACCAAGCCAACTTTCTGTCTCATTGGAGGTTGATTAATGATTTAATCCTCAATTCTAGTCGTTCGTCCCATACAGTTGTATTCATCTTGATGAAGCTTGATGATGAAGATTCTCAACTCTTCTTGTCCCCGAGCTAATTTTTGGATAAGAGCCATCTGACCCATCATCTGGATTCTTATCGTTGCCATCTCAGCTTGCAATTGTTCCAACTGGTTATCCCCGTTGTCTTCAGGATTTTTCTTGGTCATGTTCTCAGCGAGGGGTGCTTTCACTTCTTCTTGCCCCTCGAATAGATTCAGGAACATTTCCTTGAATTGAGCATCTTGATCTTGGAAATCTCTGACGTTCTGTTTGAGAGTCATTTTTCTTACCTTTAATAAACAATGGGAAAATGAGAAACCTGTCTTGAGAATACCTGTTACATAATGACATGTATGGTATGTGGATGCAATGTTTTCAAGGATCTCGTGGGGTAAACACAAGAAAATGTTTAGAAACTGAATCTGACTACAACTTTGATGGAAGAACTTCATATCACTGAATGCCCTTCTACGAGAATTAAGCTCACCATGTCGAGTGGGTCCTAGCCTTTGACTCAAGATAACGTGCTTCAATCTTTGACATCATTGGTTAGAGGAAAATAAATCCTCTTACCCCTTTCTAGACGTCGGTTCATGATATTTTGACGGCATTTGGTTAGAGGAAAATAAATCCTCCTGCCCCTTTGTGATATGATGGCCAGAACCGGACTGTTTTAGGAAAATGCTGGTTTGCGTTTGTGTTTGCAAAATGTCGCGGTAAGCAAGAGTCGCCACCGACCTTTATTTTATCCAACGGGAAAGGAAAAAAGCATAGAAAAATTCCCTTTTTCGAGATTTTGAGTACAGGGGGTAGATTATAGAAAGGGAAGGTGTTGCACCCCAAAATTTGCCCTCTCATGTCTTCCAAAGTCTTCCCCCTGCATGGTTGATTACAAACTCTTGCCTAAGGAAAAAGAAGATTTTTGAGTGGTACTTTAAGTACCTTTCGATTTGCATTCTGAGAGACCCTTCGATTGGTGTTCTGAAGGAGCCTTTCGATTGACATTCTGGACAAGCATTTCAATTGGCATCCTGAAAGACACTTCGATTGACATTCTGGACAAGCATTTCGATTGGCATCTTGAAGGAACATTTCGATTAGCATTCTGAAGTAGCACTTCGATTGGCATCCTGAAGGAACATTTCGATTAGCATTCTGAAGGAGCACTTTGATTGGCATCCTGAAAGACACTTCGGTTGGTACTCTGAAGGAACATTTTGATTGGCGTTCTGGACAAACATTTCGATTGGCATGGACGAGTATTTAGATTGGCGTTATGTCAAGGTCTTCGATCGGCATACCAAGGGAACCTTCGATTCAGTGTTGTGTCCAGGCAGCTTCGACAGGGCCATTCGAAGAACTCCTTCCGGGCCGTTCGAAAGAGGCCATCAAGAGGGCACTAAAACATGTCCAGGTACACTAAACATGAGGAAATGGCATGTTCCCCTTGCAAATATAGAAATAATTAAATGCTGGTTGTGGATTTAATTCCTAAGTTAAAGGCCAGATTCTTGCCTTTTCTGTTCCTAAAGAGCTGATTCGACCAGAGTGATTCTGTGCAACTCAAGACCATTCGAAGAAGCATTCAGAAGGCCCATACTAAGGGTACATAGGAAGTCCAGTCGAAGGAGGCAAATCAGCGCCAATCGAAGAGCATGGCCTGAAAGCATTCAAAATCCAAAAGCGTCCAGGTTCATTCCAGAGACACAAACGTTTCAGAAAAGGGAATTATTTAATGTGTCTGTTTCTTGTCTCATAGCATTTAATGGCCTGTTTAATGGTTGTCTCTTGCCATTACTGCACCCTCACACCCCTATAAATACAGGGCCAACGTACACATTACAGACGAAAATGATAGGACGAAAATTATACACACAAAACTCAACAGGAGAACGAAAAACATTGGAGTTACGCTGCCAAAAGTCATCAACACTTCCAAGAAGCCATACCCAATCCTTGCACAAGCCAAAGCTGCCACCCAGCAAACACCTCCACGCCCAGAAATCCCAGATCGAAGGTATTCATCCAGCCAGTACCAAAATCGAAGTTCCAATCTACTGGTAAGAGAGGGTAAATTATCCAACCTTGTTTTTGCATAACACATCATTACTTGTTGTCACCTTCGATTTGCCATCCTAGATAGGATCAAAAGGCCTGGGTTTGGCACCCAGGTCATGTTTTTCGTGTGCTAACATTTGCTGCAGATTTAGCCTGAAGAGACCCCAACAAGTGCAGGATCGAAGGGCCTGGGATTCAATACCCAGGCCCTGCATTTTATTTCGCTCACATACTTTTGCAGGTATAACAGCCCAGATCGAAGGAGACACCTTCTCTGGATCGAACCCATTAGCATGCTGGATCGAAGGAGGCATCTCATTCCTGGATCGAAAGCCATGACCCCCATGATCAAAAGACAGTCCTCCTCCCTGGATTGAAGGCTACTCACGCCTTGCTGTTTGGCCCAATCGAAAGGACCATGACCCCCTCTGGATCGAAGCTTCTATTTCTCTCCCTGGGTCGAAACTCCCATTTTCTCCTTGGATCGAAGGATTCCCCTTGTATTTTATTTTTGTTTTCATAGACTTCTTTTTAATTAACATTAAAATCAAAAAAACCACAAAAACATTAGGTTAGTTCTTTTTCTATTAAATTAACTTTGTTAATTAACCTTTAATTATCTTAACATTTTTCCAAAAAAACTAAAATTAAATAGATTTAGATTATTTTTCCCAAAAATAAAATAAAACAACAAAAAGAGTTCTTATTCTTAGGATTTTTTTAGATTCACGCGCGTTCATTTTACTGGGATGTAATAGCTTAAACTAAGACCTTCTTTACTGCTTTATTCCCCCAATTTTGGACATGTAAATAATCCCCTCCCCAAAGCCTTGTAATAGCGTAGGATTTACAATTCCCGCACTTTGAATTCCTGTACATATATTAACTGCTTAGATGTATGCTAACTAGGATTGCATGACAAGATTAACTCTTAAACTTAAAATCAACAGTAGCTCACCATAATATATACAAAGATAATATAACTGAAAGTTGACACACTTGCACATGCCACTCTTAGGGTACACCTCACTTGGTTGCATCGAACGTGGTCATTAAGTTATGATGTTTTAGAGGTCGTCCTTTGTCCCAAGATCATAAGTTGCCTCGAAATGGTTGCCTCAATAAAAATGATCTAAGACATTAGGATTACCACTAAAGCGTCCTAACGTTGCTTTAGTGACCACACGTCCCTAAAATCGAATTGACCCGAAAAACTCCAACGACGGTGCTACCTACTCCTCAATAGTGGGATAGCACTGTCTAAAGGACAGTTGCACAGTTTAATTCCTTTTTGAGTGGGTAGATGTTCTTAAGTACTTGCTCTCTTTTAAAACAAAACAAAAACTTTTCACACTTACACTTTTCGAACAAAGTTTTCAAAAACACTTCATACACTCTTGAGGACAGAAGCAAGAGTTAAAATGAAGTTTCAAACGAAACTCTTTTCAAAACCCACAATCACAAAGAAAAGCAAACCTTTTGAAAACATAGTGAGCAAGTACCTAAGAGCCCGTGGATAACCACAGATAGAAAGGGTGCTAACACCTTCCCTTTCTATAATCTACCTCCCGAACCCGAGAAACATCTCGAAAAGGAATTTTTCTGTGCTTTTTTCCTTTCCCTTGTTGGATAAAATAAAAGACGGTGGCGACTCTTGCTTACCGCGACACTTTGAGAAAACAAACGCAAACGCGAACCAGCATTCCAAAAACAGTCAGTTCTCGTTCCCACCGATCACAGAAGGTATTAGAACCCTTTCTATCTGTGGTTTTTCACGGGCTCTTAGGTACTTTCTCATCATTTTCAAAATTTCTTGTGTGTGTTTGATTTGAAAAAGTTTTATTTTACTTCGATTTAACCCTTGCTTATGTCTTCAAGAGTGTTACGAAGTTGTTTTGAAAACTTTGTTTGAAAAGACTGTTTGGTGTAAAAATGTTTATTTTGTTTGAGCAAGTACTTAAGAACTAATCTACCTACTCGAAAAAGAGAATGTTTCTATTCTTGTTTCCTTTAGACAGCATTATCCCACTATTAGCGAGTAGGTAGCACCGTCGTTGGAGTTTTAAGGGTCAATTCGAAAGGGACGTACGATCACTAAAGCAATGTTAGGACGTCTTAGTAGTAACCCTAATGTCTTAGATCAATTATTTGAGGCAACAATTTCGAGGCAACCATTCTGAGGCAACTTTTCCGAACGGGACTTTGATCTTTGTTTAGACAAGAGAGCGACCATTAAAGCATTCTATACTTAATGACCGTTTACCGAAGGCGACTGAAGTGGGAGTGTACCCTATGAGTGCGTATGTGCGAGTGATTCAATTTCAGATTATTATCTTTGCACATTTAGGGTTTGCTAACCGTTTTAAAGTTTACATGCATTCTTGTCATGCATCCCTAATATTCATACATCTAACAGTTAATATTTACAGAATTTAAAATGCGGAAAATAAGCTACACTATTACAAGGCTTCGGGTATTTACATAGCCAAAAACAAACCCATAAAAAATGATAAATGAAAGTAAAAGTCCTAATTAATCTATTACAACTTGTGAGCAATTACATTAATATGGCAAACATAAATAATAAAGCGCGCGCGAGGAAATTAAGAACGGGAGAGAACTAGGGTTTTGACCCCTTCTAACCTAATTGAGAGAAAAAAAAATTTTGTTGTTTTTTAATTTTTTTTAAGAAAAAGAATTAGGTTTTTAAATTAAATATAAAATTAATTAGTTAATTAAATTAATTAAAGAAAATGACTAAATTTAACTTATTTTTGTGTTTTTGGTTATTTTAAGAAAAAAGAAAATATAATTAAGTTAGAAACAAAAACCCTAATTGTTCTAATTGTTTTTAATTTATTTACAAAAATAATTAAAGTTACCTAAAGTTAAATAACCTAATTAAATTAAATAATTTTTTGATAAAAAAATAAACCCTAAATCTAATTGGATGGAATATTATTTTTTATGATTTTTTTTATGAAAAGAATTATTAATTTGTTAGTAAATATAAATAACTAAATAAATTAATAAAAATATAAAAAGAAAGAAAGAGGAATTGGGCCTGTAAAAGTAATTTAGAGGGGTGTGAGAATCAGATTCTGGGCCCAAAAAGCAAGTTGATCCATGTTGACCTACCCATTCCAGTGCTATGCGTTGACTGAGGCGTATCATGGTCCCTCAAATGATGGCCATCAGATTTGGCCTTTGGACATCTGGCTGGTATGAAAGAAAAAATATATGAAATAATTGGGGGGACCTGGGATTCGAACCCAGGCCCCAAAGCATTTTCGCACTACTCCACTACCAACTGCGCTGGCTTTGCTTCTTGTATATAAAATAAAAACAATTGATAACATATAATAATAGGAGTTAGTGGAAAAACAAAGCGCCAGAATTCAAATGGCCCAGTAAGGTGGTGCCACGCAGGTCATCCCCAACCTCGCTCTGTTGGTAAAAGTTAAAAACTTTTACCTACAGACACATGTCCATAGCTACAACCTGGGCTCGTTTCAAAACTTTCCCTGGACCTGATAAATGACTTCTAATGCCATGGAACGAACCGTCTTGGCATTCTGAACATCATGATACCCTTCATGGGGGCTAATTTTGCCTGCACACAAAAACCCTAAAATGAAACCAAGAACCCTAACAATGGCAAATCTTGATACAGTCCACAAAAACGCAATTAAATGTTACAGATGGTTTGGAAATGTTTCAAGGAACAAGAATATACAATTATTTCATGCTATAGATGCCAAAATTATGCAATTCGATTTCAAGAATAAACCAAAGTCGTGGGTGACTTACAGTGAGTTCTAGCGCCTGAATGTGCTTGTTCTTGATTGGTATGGCTTGCTTGTGATCCCAGGAAGCGAATGGGATGTTCAGGAAGCCCTGTAATTGCTTGAAACTATGAATTCGACTCAGCACTTTTTTGTGTTTTTTTTAGTTTGTTCTGACTTCCCATGCCTCTCCAACCTCTTGTTTTAGGTCTGCAATTGTTCAATATATATCAATGATTGAATTAGGGTTGCAAACGTGATCTCAATCTTCCTTCATTATAACTTTTGATTTGGATTTGATTCACTTGAAGATACTTCCAAAAATAGGCCGAACTCAATCTTTTTGTGCACACCAAGGCTTTGCACGAATTCAATCACTTGCCAACTGGATATAGGACCTGAAACATTTAAAAAATCTTGAGATTTCAATGTTTTGGATTTTTCCATGTTTTGTTTTGATTTAAATTGATTTAATTCAAATAAAAATCAAAATAAATGATAAAAATGAGATAAAGACAAGTGGAAAGAGCTAGGGCTCGTGGACCATGCTACCAATTAAAAAAAATGCAAAAGATTAGGCCATTTAGCAAAAATTGCAATTTGAGGCATAATTGACTTTTGGCCATTTTGCTAAAAGGGTCAACTTCAACAATGCATAACTTCCTCAATTTTGACTCTTTGAAGGTGTTCTTGGACTTTTTAGAAATATTGAGATATCCTCTAAGCAACCCTTTTGGTCTCATCTCAATTTGGTATTCCATGTTCATGTATGAAGCTTTGACAAAAAAAAGGTGTTTTTGTTGACTTTTCAAAATGACCTATAATGTCCAAATTCATAACTTCTTGTGAGTGCATATTTTGAACTTGGGAGCTGAAGATGGATTATAGAGAATTGCATCCTCTTCAAAATTAGATTTGGATGGGTCATTTATCATAAAGTATGAGAAAGTTATGCTTGGTCAAAGTTGAGTTGACTTTTCCTACAAAACCCTAATTTAGCAACTTTTGGTTCTTGATGAATTATGAGTAATCCTTGATAAATAGTGATCAACCCTTGATAAAATGGTGAATTATACTTCAAAATGAGGATGTTGACCAAAAATCTTGAAGTTTGACTGTATGTGGGCCACAGTTGACTTTTGCCCTAGCACCGTCGATTTTCAAGCCTTTGAGCAATTGACTGAGCAAACTTTCTCTTGTGGGGCTTGAAACTTGACATGGATGATCTTGAGAACATATTAGGACAATGGTGAGCATTTGGGATCCCTTGGACTCAAGTATCTTAATGCAACATGAAACCCTAATTTGAGGTAGACTGTCTTGGGAGAGAGTTTGTCTGGTCAACCCTTGAACTTCCTTGAGCAACTTGAGGATCTTTCTTGAAATGTTTTGAGAAATATGGGAGGGAAAATTTCGGGGTACAACAGCTTCCCCTGTTCAATCTTCTTAAATCTGAGGATGTAGATTGGCTTGCGTGCCTTTCGTGATCCAAGGGTGGAAGATGATTGAACACTAGAGTGCCCAGAAATTTGCACTCGCATGAAGTGGTATTTGTCTTGTGATGTCGAGAATGGGCTTACAAATGCCATTTGGAAACTGATGACGGAAGATGGGCTTAAAGATGCCATCTAAAGGAGTGTTGATCGCATAAGAGATTCCTTAGCGAGATCTTGTATACCTGTTGTTGAAGAAGATTCCGCTGAGGAATGTTGATCTCTGTCTTGAGAGAAATAGAATTTTAGGAGCTTCGGTCGTCCGTTATTCTACTGGGGGAATCGTCTCTAAGTCGAGAAGGCGAGAATGAACTACTATCTGGTCGTGAACCAGGTTTTATAGTGATAAGACCGACTGCTATCTGGTCGTAATCCAGGCTTTACAGTGACTTACTGGGGGAGGTGAGATTACACTTGCTATCCGGTCGTAATCCAGGCTTCGTAATTTCTCAATTCTTATATGGTCGTAATCCAGGCTTCAGAAGAGATCAAATGGTTATCCGGTCGTAATTCAGGCTTCCTTTTGGCTTTGGGCCTACTAATATCTGGTCGAATCCGGGATTCATAGTAATTGGCCGGGTAAACTACTATTTGGTCATAATCCAAGATTCATAGTGTCCTTCACTGTTATCTGGTCGTAATCCAGGCTTCAGTGTTTTTTACCGCTATCTGGTCGTAATCCAGGCTTCGCGATGTCTAATACCATTATCTGGTCGAATCCAGGCTTCATGGTGTTCGGAGGAAATCAAGATACTATCCGATCGTAATTCGGGCTTCATAACTTGTATTAAAGATACACCATTATTTGGTCGTAATCCAGGCTTCACGGTGTCTTTGGCTGCTATCTGGTTGTAATCCAGGCTTCACAACGTCTTCTACCATTATCTGGTCGTAATCCAGGCTTCATGGTTTTGTATTACTATCTGGTCGTAATCCAAGCTTCACAATAACTTGTTGAGCTGTTATCTGGTCGTAATCCGGGCTTCACGATTTGCTGGGGATTAAACTATTATCCGGTCAAATTTGGGCTTCATAGCTTAGAGATAAACCACTATCTGGTCGAATCTAGGCTTCGCGGTGTCTGATACTGTTATCCGGTCAAATTTGGGCTTCACAATATGCTATAGAAATCAAGGTACTATCTGGTCGAATTCGGGCTTCATAGCTTGAACTTGGCGAGAATTTGATTGTATGTTTCCTGAAAGGTAAAGGTTAGTTGTATGTAATGCATGATATGTATCAAGCAATGATTTTCTCAAAATAAATGAGATTGTGTTGTATGATGCGTATGCATATGTCATGATGTATGGATATGCAAATGTTTGTGATGTTCTCTAGATGGGGAAAATAAATCCCGAACTGCTGCTGGAGCAAAAAAGTTGAATTTTTCATTCTCGCTGGGGATGACGGACGAAGATGATTGGTGGGAGAATAACTCTGTTGGAGAATAAACTGGCGAGGAAATGACTTTGTGGGGAAGAGATACTCTGTTAGAAGATCTGCTGATTTGGAGGAATAACCTCGGTTGGGGATGAATTACCGCTGCTGGCGATAATGAAAGCTGTTGGGGATTGAGTTTCTGTCTGTGGAGGAAATGAACTCCGCTGGGGATAATCTTCTAGCGACGGTGATAGATAAACTCTGCTTGGGGAGAATCACTGTTTTTAGATGCCTTTTGCTCTGCGGGGAGTGAATATACCTTTAATCATTTTCTCCAACTAGGTCTATCCTATACCTGGTGGACAGAGCAACCGTAAGGTTTGTACATTTCTTGTTTTCCCATGTTCCTGATATTACGAGTAATCGTCTTTTGTTTCGCATGTAAATATTTATGAGCAGCAATTATTGTCAAATGCATATATCAAAAATGAACATTGGACGTTCTTGCAAAACAAAACAGAAAAAGAAAACAATTTAAAATTTCTTTGTGAAAATGAATTATATTGATTTTGAGGTTGGCCTGTAAATAGGCATTTTTGTACAAGAGGATGACGTCCTAGTAAGAGAACGCCGCCGGACAATAGAGTTTATATAGTTTGTGTAAAACAAAGAAAAACAGCTATGTGAACAATCCCACTGGGTTCTAACTCTGCTATTGCCTTTATATCCTCGAGCATCTCATCACTTTTCTACTTGGTTGAAGGTAGACCAGATTGATTAGTGTCGTCCAAGCTTGATAGTCGATACCGAAGTCTGGTTTCAAGATGATCCAATGAGACATAGTGTTACGCTTTAATCCCTAATTTTTGCCTGGACCGCCCTTTCAGGTTTTCAGTCCACCGGGAAACCCTTTTTTGCCCAAGCCGCCTTTTCAGGTTTTCGACTTGTCGGGTGTACATATTTTCATTTTCATCCCTTATTTTTGCCCGAACCCTTTTGGTTCTCCGGGAAGCCCTTATTTTTGCCTAGGCCAGTCAACCTAGCGGGTCTTTGATTAGGCATAGTATTTTTTCACTATGTCTGCATTGACGGGGTGAGGAAAGTCGTCACCATCCATGGTGGTTAGAATCATAGCTCCTCCTGAGAAAATGTCTTAACCACAAATGGAACTTCATACGTAGGAGTCCATTTTCCCCTGGGATCACCTTGTGGCAGTATGATGCGCTTGATCACCAGATCCCCAACTTGATACTCTTGTCGTCTTACTTTCTTGTTAAATTCCTTGATCATCCGCTTTTGATACGTATGACCATGACAAGTGGTAGTAAGTCTCTTTTTGTCGATTAAGTTCAGCTGATCAAGTCGGGTCTGGATCCAGTCGTCCTTGCTCAAACCTGCATCCTTCATAATCCAAAGAGAGGGTATCTGGACCTCAATGGGTAAGACCGCTTCCATACCATACACCAAAGAGTAGGGTGTTGCCCCCGTAGAAGTTCGTGCTGAAGTTCGGTACCCATGAAGAGCAAATGGTAACATCTCGTGCCAGTCTTTGTATGTCACCGTCATCTTCTTCACAATCTTCTTGATGTTCTTATTAGCTGCTTCAATAGCTCCATTCATCTTTGGCCGGTAAGGAGAATAGTTGTGATGATGTATCTTGAACTGCTTGCAGAGCTCGGTGATCATCGTATTATTGAGATTTGTATTGTTGCCCGTAATGATCCTCTCTGGTACACCATATCGACAGATAAAATTGTGCTGAATAAACTGTGCCACGACGTTCTTGGTTACTGTAGCAAAGGAAGTCGCCTCAACCCACTTTGTAAAGTAATCAATTGCTACCAGGATGAAACGTTTCCCGTTGGATGTCGTAGGTCTGATCTCACCAATCATATCGATACCCCACATTGCAAAAGGCCAAGGAGCTGTCAAGACGTTCAGAGGAACTGGAGGTATATGCACCTTATCAGCATAGACTTGGCACTTATGACAAGTCCAAGAATGCTGATAACAATTGGCTTCCATAGTAGACCAATAATATCCTTCCCGAAGGATTTTCTTCGCCATAGTATGTCCACTGGAATGAGTTCCGAAAGTACCTTCATGTAACTCTGCCATAATTCTTTCTGCCTTGTTCTTATCCATACATCGCAGTAAGGTTGAATCATGGTTACGCTTGTAAAGGATACCATTGCTGATGAAGAAATTCGCAGCGAACCTCCTCAAGAACTTCTTATCATTAACAGATGCACCCTCGGGGTATTCTTGAGCCTCAAGATACCTCTTTACCTCGTGAAACCAAGGTTTATCTGCTACCTCTTCAGCCTCAATGTCACCGTAATGTGCGGGTTCGTCCAATCTCTCGATGGTAATCTGGGGAGCTTCATTGTCCCATCTAACCTTGAACATAGAATACATGGTAGCTAGCGCGTCCACTAACTGATTCTCCTCCCTGGGGAAATGTTCAAAGGTAATCTCCTCAAAGTGTGGAAGCAAAGTCAATACATACTCTTTGTAAGGAATAAGATTTGGATGTTTCGTATCCAACTCGCCTTTGATATGACTGATCACGAGAGCGGAATCTCCGAATACACTCAAAAACTTAATCCTTGGGTCAATAGCTGCTCGAAGGCCCATAATGCACGCTTCATACTCTGCCATGTTGTTGGTGCAGTTAAAACATAATCGGGTGGTGAATGGAGTATGACAGCCTTCAGGAGATATAATCACGGTGCCAATTCCATTACCCAACACGTTTGAAGCTCCATCAAAATACATAGACCATCGGGATCCCTCCTCAGCTCCTTCATCCGGTCCAGGTATTTCACAGTCAGTTACTAACATGATGCTCTCATCCGGAAACTCAAAGTTCATAGATTGGGAATCATCCACTGCCTGATGTGCCAAATGATCTTCCAACACACTTCCCTTGATTGCTTTTTGGGTTATGTATTGGATGTCATACTCAGTTAAGATCATCTTCCATCTTGCTATTCTTCCGGATAAGGCAGGCTTTTCGAAGATATACTTGATTGGATCCATCTTTGATATTAATAGGGTAGTATGAGTCAGCATATACTGTCTCAATCGGCGAGCAGCCCATGCCAAATCGCAGCAAGTTTTCTCAAGCAGTGAGTATCGAGTCTCACAGTTGGTAAACTTTTTGCTAAGGTAGTAAATAGCATGCTCTTTTCGGCCAGACTCATCATGTTGCCCCAACACACACCCCATCGAATTGTCGAGTACTGTCAAGTATAAGATCAAAGGTCTTCCTTCAACTGGAGGCATCAGGATAGGTGGCTCTTGGAGATATTCCTTGATCCTTTTGAAAGCGGCCTGACATTCATCATTCCATCTTACCACTTGATCTTTCTTCAGCAGCTTGAAGATCGGCTCACAAGTAGCAGTCAGGTGCGAAATGAATCGGGTAATGTAGTTCAAACGTCCCAAAAAGCCTCTGACTTCTTTTTCTGTTCAGGGAGCGGGCATCTCTTGTATAGCCTTCACCTTTGCAGGATCCACTTGAATACCTTTATCACTAACAACGAAACCCAACAGCTTACCAGACCTTACCCTGAAGGTGCACTTGTTCGGCTTTAACCTCAGCTTGTACGTCTTCAACCTGTCAAATAGCTTCTGGAGATGGTCAAGATGTTCCTCTTCAGTCTGGGACCTTGCAATCATGTCATCAACGTATACCTTAATCTCATGGTGAATCATGTTGTGGAACAAAGTAACCATGGTGCGCTGATATGTTGCCCCAACATTCTTCAATCCGAACGGCATGACTTTGTAGCAAAATGTACCCCACTGCGTAATGAACATTGTCTTCTCCATGTCTTCGGGAGCCATCTTAATCTGATTGTAACCAGAAAAACCATCCATAAAGGAGAAGATCTTATGCTACGCGGTATTGTCGACCAGAACATCGATGTGAGGGAGTGGGAAATCATCCTTGGGGCTCGCCCTGTTCAAATCCCTATAGTCCACACACATTCGCACTTTACCATCTTTCTTCGGTACCAGAACCACGTTGGCAACCCACTGCAGATAAGAAGTAACTGCTAGAAAACCGGCATCAAATTGTTTCATGACCTCAGCTTTGATTTTCTCGGACATCTCTGGGCGCATACAGCGAACTTTCCGCTTCACTGGAGGACAATCTTCTTTAGTTGGCAAATGGTGTACCACGATATCAACATCCAACCCAGGCATATCTTCATAAGACCAAGCAAAAATCTCAACATAGTCACGCAGCATTTGTATTAACCGTTGCTTGAACCTAGACTCCAGATTTGCACCGATCTTGACCTCTTTCTTGTCTTCTTCTGAACCCAGGTTCATTGATTCCACTGGCTCTTCATGGGGCTGTATGGCCCTCTCTTCCTATAGTAACAGTCTAGCAAGTTCCCCAAGCACTTCACAATCATCCTCACCTTCGTCCTCGGCTTGGTTGATTGGATTCTCGAAGTCATAACTGGCAGTAGCAGAGTTGTTATCAATGGGATCCAGAGTGGATGTGGATCTACATTATAATATGTGAGTGTGTGTAAGACAATAGTTGTTTTGATAAAGTGCAAGATAGAAAAGAAAAACAAGGAGCGCAAAATTTGTAATGCAAGAAAACATCCAATGCTTTATTGATGATATATGGAAATGACAAATATTAAGTCCTCACAAACAAAGCCAAAGTGCCTCGGGCAAGGCACCGGGCCGTAAAGTTTCACATTGTCTGTTACAAATTTCAAAACAAAAGTCTATTAATGTGTAATAAAAGAAACGGGCACGAAGTCCTTTGTTGTCCAGTTGCTCAATCCACTGTCGATAGTCGGGTAAATCCAGCTGTCGATATTTGACTCTTCTTCATCATCCTCAATCGCATTCACCCCTTGATCATGTTTGGGCATAGGATCAGTTATGACATTGGGCTTTTCCAGAGCGTCAAACTCAATTTCTTTAGCTTCAATTAAATCTTGCACCTTATTCCTCAAGGCCCATCAGTTGTTGGTATCATGCCCCGGGCTATCAGAGTGATAGGCGCAGCGAGCATTCAGATTATACAGCGGAGATGTGGTATTGGGATTCTTCGGTGCCTCCCTCAGAGTTATCAAGTTGGTCTTCAATAACTGTGGTAAAATTTGGGACAGAGTCATATTGAGCCGAGTATACTGTCTTTGCGGTCTCTCTACTCTTTGCTGATTGTTGCACTGTGGGGTAACAGTGGATCTTGATATTACTACCGCATTAACTGCTTGGCGGCGTTCAGGCCGGTTTTAGCTCCTTGAGCTGTAAATGGAATTGGCTTCTTTCTTGAAAGGCTTCCTTTCTGTATTGGACGAAGCACCTTTCTGTATCTTGCCACTTCTAATACCAGCTTTTACCCTCTCCCCAATCATAATCAATTCAGTAAACCCGGATTATGAACTACCGATCAAATGATTGAAAAATGGACCAGACAAAGTCCCGAGAAACATATCCATCAACTCCATATCAGACAGAGGGGGTTGGACTCTTCCAGTCATATCTCTCCACTTCTGAGCATAGTCCTTAAAGCCTTCGCCTGCACCCATAGACATACCCTGAAGCTGAGTACGCGTGGGAGCATGGTTGGTGTTATACTGGTATTGCTTGTAAAAAGCAGCAGCAAGATCCTCCCAGTTGCGGACGTTATCTCCTTCCAATTGATAGAACCATTCAAGTTGAGTCCCTGACAGACTATCTTGAAAGAAATGAACCCACAGGTTTCTATCAGCAGTGTAGGGTTGAATTTTTTTGACATACGAGCGAAGATGGAGCTTCGTGAAGGATGCCCCATAGTACTTAGCAAAGACAGGAGCTTTGAATTTGTGATGTATCACCACCCCAGATTCCAGTCCCAAATCTCCAAAGTCCAAACCAGGTATCTTCTGGATCTCCATTACACTCAGACGATCTTCAAGTTGCTTATACCTATCCTCAGCAGGAGGATACTGTTCTTCATCAAAATCGGTGTCACTTTCTGAGACCACAGGACTAGGACCCTTTCCTTCCTCTTGATTTTCTCCACCTCCAGATGAATGAGACATATCAGCTTCTTGTCGCAACCTATTCCCAAATCTGTGACCCATATTCAGCAGAACCACCTTCTTCTTCTTCTTCTTCTTCTTCTTTCTCTTTCAAGATGAGAGTCTTCAAATCCTGTTGTCCTTTAGCCAAGTTCAGGAACATCTCTTGGAACTGAGCATTCTGTGCTTGAAGAGCCTTGATGGCTTGATCAATAGGTATTTCAAAAGACATGTTGTGCTGAAATAAACAGCGAAGAAGATGAGAAACCTGTAATGGTACCTGTAATGTGGTGCATGATAATGGAATGCGTATGAAATGATTTCAAAGACTTCGTGAGATTTAAATTTGAAAACCAAGAAATAAACAAACTTTATTAGATTCAAACTCGTAAAAATGTTTAACAATGCCTTTAAGGCGTTACAAAAGAAATAGACTTAAAATAAATCTAAACTAGAAACAAACAGAAATCAGAAATCCCATGGTCGCTTTCCATTCGTGCTGACATAGTCGTTGATTGTCCTTTCATTCTCAAGTTGCCTCGTGAGCTTCAAGATATTCCTTTCCTGCTCATGATACTTCTCCCTGTAGGTATCCCTCTCCTCCTTTAGCTGAATCTAAAATCTCTTTAATGCCCCAAGATCAGTAGGCATATAGGGATGGAGGACCGTATAAGGAACACCTTCTTCATTAATATGCTCTACAATTACCGACAAAACAGCTTCATAAGGCATCCCCAGCTTTTGAGCACGGACTCAAACCCACTGGAGATAAGGTTGCATAGGGAGAGAAGTCTTTAATCCTAGCTCTTAAGGGTCAGACCTGTTCACCCTGCTCCAGGCTCGTATAAACCTTCGGCGATGCTCTTTAACGTCCTCCTTATAGTCGAAGACAATATCTGTAAGAAGCAGCTCATGGGGGTCGTCTCTCCGGGCGCGACCAAACTGTCTCAAATCCAAACAATGGCTATAGGTTATTCCCCCTCTAATTCCAAGCAACAGAACATTAGGTTATTCCCCACATCGATCAATGATAGCTACTCTTTCCATATCCTTAGAACTCCGAAGAATGTTCGTATGAGCAAGAGACATGATTCTGTAAGCCTAACCTACAACTTCCTCATTCTTCAATACGGATTTGGGGAGGTGCGAAATAAACCACCTCGCCAGCAGCAGCATGCAACACATGAGGTTCCCCCTTCTTCGCACAGTACGGGTATAGAGAGCATGCAGAATATCATCCAAGAGAGTAGGTACTGGATTATGAGACAAGAAGATCTTGACTGTGTTCACATCTATGAAGGAATCTGGATTCGGGAAAAGAACCAGGCCGCAGATGAGGAGCGCCAAGATGTCTTCGATAGCTTGAAAATCCAAGTTATCCCAGAACTATTGAGCTTGATCGATCAGAAACTTAGCCAAGAAACCTTTAACCCCGCTCCGTGTCTCCCAACCAGACACTACATCAGCCTTTTTTAAGTGTAAAGTTGAAGCAATGTCCTCTGGACTAGGAACCTCCTCCAAACCTGTGAAGGGTGTCTGATCGAGGATAGATATGCCTAATAAATCAGAAAACTTCTCCAAAGTGGGGACCAGCTGATAACCCGGGAAGGTGAAACAGTGATGTAACGGATCAAAGAACTGGAACAGGACGCTCATCATCTGCTCATCCAACTTTGAAGTGACCAAACTAAGGAGATGACCATGTCTTCTAACAAATGAAGAAGTATCAGGAACTTTTGAGACTAACTCTTTGAGCTGAGCAGGTATTTGCACGAAGTTAACTCGAATGGTATTTCTGCGTACTGAAGCCATGATCTGCAAAATAGAACAAAGATAAATCCCCTTGATCTTTGGAATGGTTAGTCTAATGAAATATGCATGTTATGTGTTATGATGCATGATGTCATGATAAAACACACAACAGATATATCAGGTAACAAACATGGTAAAGGCACACAAGTCACACAAGAGCCCTTAAGTTTTAGGCTGGCATGGAGTCTAGGTACTACCCTCTTGAAGTTCAGTTGGTTCAACCTGTCCTAATAATAGTAATCGGGTTCTAGAGGTTCTCAATATCACTGACCATCCTCCATCGGTCATGGTTTCAGCTCACGCAATCTTTTCTTGCAGCCGGAACTATCTCGAGAGTATGGTCTCAATGAGTGTAGTATCAAGTATCAACCAGTTCCAAGCTCTATGCCGAGGCCGGCTATCTCACTATTCATATGGACAAGTTGGTCAATTATAGGTTATAAGGTCAGTTGATGTTTAACGACCCATATAGCAGCCCTGTATTCTCCTTGTTCCTCCACAAGGGATACCGATACCAACTAATGTGCCACATCAACGTAGCTACTGCTTCAACCGTAACGGTTTATGCCGTATAGTTCCCTCACAGTTTATTGCTACTTACCTAACAGGTGTTCCCCAGATCCGGGTTAGGATCTATAGTAACTCCGATACAAATCCCACAAAGATAAAGCAATCAAATCAAACAATAGAAGCAATATGATGAACTAATCCTAAGGTATACCCCACTTATTATCTCCCCAGCAGAGTCGCCAATTCTGTGATACGGTGGCTAGAACCGGATTGTTTTAGGAAAATGTTGGTTTGCGTTTTGCGTTTGTGTTTGCAAAATGTCGCGGTAAGCAAGAGTCGTCACCGACTTTTATTTTATCCAACAGGAAAGGAAAAAAGCACAGAAAATTCCCTTTTTCGAGATTTTGAGTACGGGGGGTAGATTATAGAAAGGGAAGGTATTAGCACCCTTTCTATCTGTGGTTTTCCATGGGCTCTTAGGTACTTGCTCATCACTTTCAAAATTTCTTGTGTGTGTTTGATTTGAAAAAGTTTTTATTTTACTTCGATTTAACCCTTGCTTATGTCTTCAAGAGTGTTACGAAGTTATTTTGAAAACTTTGTTTGAAAAGAGTGTTTGGTGTAAAAATGTTTGTTTTGTTTGAACAAGTACTTAAGAACTAATCTACCTACTCGAAAAAGAGAATGTATCTATTCTTGTTTCCTTTAGACAGCACTATCCCACTATTAGTGATTAGGTAGCACCGTTGTTGGAGTTTTAAGGGTCAATTCGAAAGGGACGTATGATCACTAAAGCAATGTTAGGACGTCTTAGTAGTAACCCTAATGTCTTAGATCAATTATTCGAGGCAACAATTTCGAGGCAACCATTCCGAGGCAACTTTTTCGAACGGGACTTTGATCTTTGTTTAGACAAGAGAGCGACCACTAAAGCATCTTATACTTAATGACCGTTTACCGAAGGCAACCGAAGTGGGAGTGTACCTTAGGAGTGCGCATGTGCGAGTGATTCAATTTCAAATTATTATCTTTGCACATTTATGGTTTGCTAACCGTTTTAAAGTTTACATACATTTTTGTCATGCATCCCTAATATTTATACATCTAACAGTTAATATTTGCGGAATTTAAAATGTGGAAAATAAGCTACGCTATTACAAGGCTTCGAGTATTTACATAGCCATAAATAAACCCGTAAAAAACGATAAATGGAAGTAAAAGTCCTAATTAATCTATTACAACTTGTGAGAAATTACATTAATATGGCAAACATAAATAATAAAGTGTGCGTGGGGAAATTAAGAACGGGAGAGAACTAGGGTTTTGACCCCTTTTAACCTAATTGAGAGAAAACAAATGTTTTTGTTGTTTTTTAATTTTTTTTAAGAAAAAGAATTAGGTTTTTAAATTAAATATAAAATTAATTAGTTAATTAAATTAATTAAAGAAAATGATTAAATTTAACCTATTTTTGTGTTTTTGGTTATTTTAAGAAAAAAGAAAATATAGTTAAGTTAGAAACAAACACCCTAATTGTTCTAATTGTTTTTAATTTATTTACAAAAATAACTAAAGTTACCTAAAGTTAAATAACCTAATTAAATTAAATAATTTTTTGATAAAAAAATAAACCTAAATCTAATTGGATGGAATATTATTTTTTATGATTTTTTTTATGAAAAGAATTATTAATTTGTTAGTAAATATAAATAACTAAATAAATTAATAAAAATGTAAAAAGAAAGAAAGAGGAATTGGGCCTGTAAAAGTAATTTGGAGGGGTGTGAGAATCAAATTCTGGGTCCAAAAAGCAAGTTGATCCATGTTGACCTTCCCATTCCAGTGCTATGCGTTGACTGAGGCGTATCATGGTCCCTCAAATGATGGCCATCAGATTTGGCCTTTGGACATCTGGCTGGTTGGATGATGAGGATGTATGGTGGTCTTCATGCCTTGTGGGATGCCTGATCAATGAAAGAAAAAATATATGAAATAATTGGGGGGACCTGGGATTCGAACCCAGGCCCCAAAGCATTTTCCCACTACTCCACTACCAACTGTGATGGCTTTGCTTCTTGTATATAAAATAAAAACAATTGATAACATATAATAATGGAACTTAGTGGAAAAACAAAGCGCCAGAATTCAAATGGCCCAGTAAGGTGGTGCCACGCAGGTCATCCCCAACCTCGCTCCGTTGGTAAAAGTTAAAAACTTTTACCTACAGACACATGCCCATAGATACAACCTGGGCTCATTTAAAAACTTTCCCTGGACCTGATAAATGACTTCTAATGCCATGGAACGAACCTTCTTGGCATTCTGAACATCATGATACCCTTCATGGGGGCTAATTTTGCCTGCACATAAAAACCCTAAAACGAAACCAAGAACCCTAACAATGGCAAATCTTGATACAATCCATAAAAACGCAATTAAATGTTACAGATAGTTTGGAAATGTTTCAAGGAGCAAGAATATACAATTATTTCATGCTATAGATGCCAAAATTATGCAATTCGATTTCAAGAATAAACCAAAGTCGTGGCTGACTTACAGTGAGTTTTAGCGCCTGAATGTGCTTGTTCTTGATTGGTATGGCTTGCTTGTGATCCCAGGAAGCGAATGGGATGGTCAGGAAGCCTTGTAATTGCCTGGAACTATAAATTTGACTCAGCACTTTTTTGTGTCTTTTTTTAGTTTGTTCTGACTTCCCATGCCTCTCCAACCTCTTGTTTTAGGTCTGTAATTGTTAAATATATATATCAATGATTGAATTAGGGTTGAAAACATGATCTAAATCTTCCTCCATTATAGCTTTTGATTTGGATTAGATTCACTTGAAGATACTTCCAAAAATAGGCCAAACTCAATATTTTTGTGCAAGCTTTTCACGAATTCAATCACTTGCCAACTGGATATAGGACCTGAAACATGTACAAAATCTTGAGATTTCAATGTTTTGGATTTTTCCATGATTTGTTTTGATTTAAATTGATTTAATTCAAATCAAAATCAAAATAAATAATAAAAATGAGATAATGACAAGTGGAAAGAGCTAGGGCTCTTGGACCATGCTACCAACTAAAAACAAATGCAAAAGATTAGGTCCATTTAGCAAAAATTGCAATTTGAGGCATAGTTGACTTTTGGCCATTTTGCAAAAAGGGTCAACTTCAACAATGCACAAATTCCTCAATTTTGACTCTTTGAATGTGTTCTTGGACTTTTTAGAAAGCTTGAGATGTCCTATAAGCAACAATTTTGGTCTAATCTCAATTTGGTATTCCATGTTCATGTATGAAGCTTTGACAAAAAAGGTGTTTTTGTTGACTTTTCAAAATGACCTATAATGTCCAAATTCATAACTTCTTGTGAGTGCATATTTTGAACTTGGGAGCTGAAGATGGATTGTATAGAATTGCATCCTCTTCAAAATGAGCTTTGTATGTTTCATTTCTCATAAAGTATGAGAAAGTTATGCTTGGTCAAAGTTGAGTTGATTTTTCCTACAAAACCCTAATTTAGCAACTTTTGGTTCTTGATGAATTATGAGCAATCCTTGATGAATCATGGTCAACCCTTGATCAAATGGTGAAGTATACTTCAAAATAAGGATGTTGACCAAAAATCTTGAAGTTTGACTGTATGTGGGCCACAGTTGACTTTTGCCCTAGCACAGTCGATTTTTAGGCCTTTGAGCAATTGACTAAGCAAACTTTCTCTTCTAGGGCTTGAAACTTGACATGGATGATCTTGAGAACATATTAGGACAATGGTGAGAATTTGGGATCCCTTGGAATCAAGTATCTTGATGCAACATGAAACCCTAATTTGAGGTAGACTGTCTTGGGAGAGAATTTGTCTGGTCAACCCTTAGACTTCCTTGAGCAACTTGAGGATCTTTCTTGAAATGTTTTGAGAAATATGGGAGGGCAAATTTTAGGGTACAACACCCTTGCTAGTCGTCTGGTTCATGATAACCTACATCACAAGCTTTTGAGATCCTTGAATTGGTTAGTGAAAATGATATGGTATGAAGTTATGATGTCATGCTTGAATAGTTTAATCAAACACAATCAAAACACATAAGTTCTTAGGTTTAGGTTTGAATGGAGTTTATAGGTAAGTACCCTCTTGTGGTTTAGTTGGCTTGACTTATCCTAAAAGAAGCAACTGGGTTCTAAGAATCTCAATATCGTTGACCTTTCTCTCAGGCATTGTTTCAGCACAAGCATCTAAATTGCGACAGAAATATCCCGAGAGTCCAATCTCAATGAGTGTAGCATCGAGTATCAACCAACTTGAGTCTACACCAAATCCAACCATCTCACTACTTTCTAATGGCTAAGTTGTGTCAATTAAAGTTCTACGGTTAGTTAGTGCTTATGACACCACGTAGTAGCCCATCATTCTCCTCGATTGACTCAAGGGACACCAGTACAAACCAATGTGTCGCACTAGCATAGCCATCCTTTAAACCATGTCGGTCTACCCCGTACAGTTTCCACGATCTATTGCTACTTACCTAAAATTCCCCCAGATCCAAGTATATGATCTATACAAGAAATAATCCCAAGCATATCCCAAAATATAAAGCATACAAGAAAGACAAGTAAATCAATAAAGGTGATATAGCTCTTAAGGTAACCTCGCTTTCAGTTTAAATCCCCAACAGAGTCGCCAGTTCTGTAATACGGTGGGATAACTGACTTTAGGGTTTTGTGTTTTATCGCAAATGTTGCGGATAGCAAGAGTTACCACCAAATTTTAATTTATCAAATAAAGAAAAGGGTAAAAAGAAGAGGAAAGACCTTTTGATAATTTTCTTGAGTTCGTGGGGTAGGTTATGAAAAGGGAATGTGTTAGCACCCTTTTCATCCGTAGTTATCTACGGGCTCTTAATCGCTTGATCACTTTTTGAAATGCTTTGTGTTTGTGTATGTTTGAAAATATTTTGAAAATTCCTAAGTGTGGAAATTTTGTAATGATTATCGTATCATTGAGAATGTGTACAAAATGTTTGTTTTTGAAAATATTTATGAAAGAGAATGTTATCTTGTGAAAAGATGTTTGAAAATGCCAATGTAAGGAAATTTATAATAACCCTTGTATCAGTCCTCAAGAATGTTTATAAACAACTTTGAAAGTAGTTGTTTTTAAAATGTGAGGTTTGAAAATTGTTTTAGTTTGTGAGTAAGAGATTACGAATAATCTACCTACTAAATGGTCTTTGTTCTTTTCCTCCTCCTTTAGATAGTTTTATCCTACCATTAGTTAGTAAGAAGTCCTATCATTGAATGTGAGGGATATGCGTGGGTCATTGTACAATCATAGAAGGCAACTTGTAGGATGTTTTAGCAATTTTTGTAAGAGACTAAGATCGTTTACCGAAGGAAGCATCGAAGGGTCGTCAAGGGACTACGATCTTTTAACTGAGGGTCTTTGCTAAAGCATCTCATGTTCGAGGGACATGACAGTTTAAATTTGAAGCAACAAGTGAGGGTGGCCTTAGAGGTGCATGTGTGCAAAGTGTTTTGATTTCAAGTATTTTTCATGTGATTAGATATTCTAATGATTGATTTTAATGTCTTGCCATACAAACCCTAATTACTAACAGTAATAAGGAAAGCAGTAAATTGCAGAAATTAAATTTTCTATGCTATTACAAGGCTTTGGGAATGGGGGTACAAATTTGTGAATGGGGATAAAATGTAAAGGAGTCCTAATTAAAGTTATTACAAACTTGGAGCATTTACAATATTGGAACATATTAATACGAAGTTAAAGTACACGAAGGTAATGAAAATGGGAAAAAGGTTTTAAGAAACCCTAAAAATATTTCTAAATGTTTTAAGAAAATATTTAGTTATTTCTTTGTTTAGAAAATATTTGAAATGTGAAATAAAAAAATTAGACCTAATTTCTAATTAATTTATAATCTAATGATTAAAAATAAAGTATGATTAAATTAATTAATTTTTAATTAGAAAAATAATTAAAGTATAAAAACGTAGTCTTAATAAAATAAAATCAAGTTGATTAAAATAAAATAATTTTTATTTGTCAAAAATTAAATATGGATAATTAAAACCTAAATCTATTTTTTTAATCAATTTTAAGATTTTTTTCTGATTAAATAAAAAAAGAAATTAGAAAAGAAAATTAATTAAAATAAAATAATAAAACAAAGAAATAAAATGGGTCTGCAGTAACAAGTAATAAAGGGGTGAGAAATAGAAAAAATGGAAAGGGCCAAACACCTAAAGCCCAACACCTGTTTGATTCAGTGGGGATGTCCTTCTGAGGTGCATCATGGTCATGCATCTTGGTGCCTTGGATTAGATCTAATGGTGATGAGATGAGGGCATATAATGGACTCAAGGAAGCTTGGCACGCTGGATCTGCAAGAAATATGTGAAAAAACATAAAAGGGTACCGCTGGAGCTCGAACCCAGGTCCCTATAGTAACATGCGCGCGCTTTAACCACTGAGGTGGTGATACATGCCTTAGTTTATACGCAAATCATTCAATATATTATAAACTCGTTTCTGAGAGTTTGAAGATGCAACTTCGTCTTCTTCACACTGCCATCAACAATAAGAAAAAATTTTAAAATGCTAACTCCTTCATTTCTCAATCATTTCAAAAACTATAAACACCAAACTTGTTCTAAATCTCAACACGAATTCAACCATGTAAGTAACTTAATATAACACTCAAAGATTAAAGTGAACATCTGTTGGTACCAAACTGAACCTTAATTTCTCAAAAACTTCAAATCCAAAATCACATCACACGGTCAACATAAATGAAAACTAAGGACATGGTTAGTTTCAGGGCATTGATATCTATATTTTTTTCTTTTAAAATAAATGCAAATGATGCTTGTACAGAGATTTCAAAGTTTAGAAAACTTACCTCTAAAGTGAGAATTGAGTTTGGAGTTAGATCACTTCTTGAGGTGTTAGGATGATCTGGATAGCTTCACCTAACTTCCAGGAAGCTTTTGCAATGCTTACTTTATGCTGAAAGTGTTTGAATCACTCCAACCAAGTCCAGTTGCAAAACTCTATTTTTGAGTTTGGAAGATGATGAAGATAGTGTTACAGTGATGAAACATGTTTTTGGATGAGTTTTATATGAGTTATAGAAGCTTTGTAAATGATTTAGAGTGAAAACGCCCGAGTGAATTGAGTGTTTGGTGTTCAAGGGCAGAAGTTGCAACAATGGAGTTTTATATGTAGCTTCTGATCTTGAGAGGTTTTTTGAGGTTGTGAATTCGTGTCTTGGCTTGCAAATACTTCCTCTATTTATAGGAAAGAGGTTTGAGGGCAAGAGTTGATCAGGTTTGCAAGATCACATGTTATGGCTTGGTTGCTTAGTTATGAAGCAAACTTGAAGATCATGGTTCCAATGACTTGTACCTTGTATCATACAGTGGTTAGACACTTTAAACATGTTCCTATGAGTTTTTTAGGTTGAGTGTGATCAGAACATACGAGTTAGAGGCTCAAGAAGTTGTCTTTATGATTAAAGTGATCTTTATGCAAATGGATATGGAGCTTTTTGCAATTTCATCCAAAAATGGTATGATCAAGTGGGTAAAGCTTCAAATCCTTGTGTAATGCACCACAATTTCGTGTAAATATCTGATTATATGTAGATTTAGAAGCAACATGGCCTAAAAAGTGAGATTGCATGGTAAGGTTATGAGATTTGGTTATGAACTTGTCATAAAATGACCTATAATTCAAGAATGGATGCCCAACTTCATCTCTTCGAATCTCCTAGCTCAAGCATGATAAAATTGTGTTCTTGGACATTTTGGAAAGCTTAAAAAAATTTCTACAACTTACATGTTGTGAGTTTTGGCTAAATCAAATGAGAACTTGGTGAAAATTGGCCAAGAAATTAGGATAAAAAACTGATCAAAACTTGAAAAAAAAATTCTAACTATTGGATAAAAAACATTTTAACTTCATGGACTTATATCTACTAAATTAAGCACTTTTTGAGGACCATTCCACATTGAAAAAGTAGTAGAATTCATTAATCCCTACAAATTTCATGTTGAGAGTTTTCCTTGAATCAGCTTACATCTTGAGGAAACTTGCTTGTGAAGTTAGGGTTTTTGTTAAGAACAAAAACACTTAGAATTTTTCTAAGTGTTAGAAAATTTTCCAAATTTGACTTTTGTTAAATTTTTGATTTCTTGATGATCAAGTTTGATAGTTTTGAATATCTTGATGATTCTTGACTTTTAAGTTCCAATGTTGACCAAAAAGTCAAAGTTTGACTTTTGAGTGACTGTTGACTTTTCATCAGTTGATTCAATTCTTAAACTATCAATCACTTGCATATTTTGAAATTTTTTGAGCCATGTAATTTTGTTAATATGTTGTATTTAAGTCCTTGAGATCATGCTTCAAACTATTAGGTCATGTACTAGGCCAAAAGTCAATGATCAGTCATCTTCAGTCAAAACCCTAATTTTGACAAATTTTTACCATTGATGATTTGAGGGCTTTCCTTGAGGAATCATGGTCAACCCTTAATAAAATGATTAATATAGCCTCAAAATGTTAGTATTGACAAAAAAATCTTAAAGTTTGACTATATGTTGACCATAATTGACTTTTTACCCAATATAGTTGATTTTCAGTCAATTGAGTCATTGATTGAGAAAAATTGTGATGCAAGGTATGAAACTTGGTATGAGCATTATTAATGCCATGTAATGAACCATGAAAGTAATTTGAGACCCTTGAAGACCAATCTTCTTTGAGAAACACCAAACCCTAGTTGAAGACCATTGCTTAGGAGGTGAGTTTGTCTGATCAACTTTTGAGAATCTTAAGCAAATGGAGACCTCATGAGAATGTATTAAAGAAAATGAGAGGACAAATTTTGGGGTACAACAACTACCATATCCCAAATATCAATATCATGACCTAGAAATAAACTTTCTAGTGTATCTTTCCAGTACTCAAACTTTTCTCCATCAAAGATGGTAGGTTTAACGTTATAACTTTTATCGTTTGAATCTGATGCAGCAACAACTGGAGTGGGTTCAACCATTGTGTTTCTTAAATGAAAAACTCATATGGATCTTTATCTGACATGGTTAAATATTTGATAAATATCAATACCAGAATCAGAGCTTTGATACCAATTGAATGTGTGAGAAACACAAGAAAAGGGGGTTTGAATTGGGTTTCACCAAATAAAATCTTTTCGTTGGTGACTAACCAAGTATGCTTAGAACATAAAACAGTAAATGAACACAGTGATTTTTATCCTGGTTCGCTGTTAACTAAGCTACTCGAGTCCACCCTCGTAAGGATGATTTCGCCTTCAACAAGGACTTAATCCACTATAACTAAACTGATTATAGAACAACCCATAACAAGTATGATCAACCTTATTGGCACCCCCAATAAGTTCGCCGATCCTAACTGTAAATCCATGCAAGCCGCAACAGGAGTCTTCTTGAGATAAGACCTTCACTCAGTGTCGCAAGGTATCATTCAACAATAGTTGAGTACTTTTAGTGTATTACAAATTTGCTTCTTATAAGCAGATTACGTAGAATTTTCAGTACAATGAAGAACACCTAAGTGTTTTACTACAAGATACGAGCAACAAATACTTTATCATTTACAAAATTATACACGAATGATTTATCTATAGATTTTGCACAACACTTTGGTGTAGTTTTGTTGAGCTTAATTTAAACCAATAGATTTTTCGTTGTAATGTAGTTTGTTACTTTTCTTCAGCTTCCAAGTCTTACTTTTATAGCTTGTAAAAGAGATCTGTTAAAAGGGTAGAAAGGTAAATTAGAAATCTAGCTATTTGTTCTTAATGGTTATAATGAGAGTAGTCATTGTCAAGTAAAAAATAATTGTCCTTGCACCACTCTAGAAGAGTATAGGTCACAGTCACTTTATGTCTCTTTTGTACACTATGCTGAAGCATTAAGCGGATAGCAAAAAGTAAAGTATTATTTTACCGGGTGATATATGTTATATCATATTATGTCCACAGAGATTGATTATCGAGTCATCATTCGAAAAATCATTCATTAATGAGTTTGGGGGTTTGAATGAAAAGGGTAAAAGTTATCAACAGAAAATAAATGTAAACATAAATAAAATAAAAAGGAATAACTTATAAAAAGTTCATATATACTACTCCTCACAGACTTAAACCTATCGATCAGTTATACTCAACCTACAAGACTCATCAATTTCATCATGAGGCAAACATTACACCCACTTTATCATCTCATCAGTGATCTCTCAACCCACCTTAAAAACACATAAGTCAACTGTGATACTCGCATCGACGATATCTCAAAGCGACACAACCAACACAGAGGCATTAATCACAGACACCCAAGTGAATGTCAGCTCTAAATCTATCTTTAGAATTCAAAAACTAACAGACTATCATCCTATATAAGAATCTGAGTAGTATATGTCTATAACAACCCAAATCCAGAGCACAAAGCAAAAATCCATGACAATACTCGACAAAGATTGTGTAATATGGTGGGAGAACTGACCTTTTTTTGGTTTTATCCAAAATGTGAAGATAGCTATATTCGCCACCGACTTTTCTTTTATCCAATATTTAGGAAAGGTGAAAAGAACAGGAAAGACCTTGATAAATTTTGAGTTAGGGGGGTAAGTTATGAAAAGGGAATGTGTTAGCACCATTTTCATCCATAGTTATCTACGACCTCTTAATCACTAGCTCACTTTTGAAAATTTTCTTTGCGTGTGTGATTTGTTTGAAAATAATTTTGAAAATCCAAAGTACGACAAACTTTGTAATAATTCTTGTATCAGTCCTCAAGAATGCGTACAGAGTGTTTGAAAATATTTTGTTTGAAAAGTTTGACGTGTAAAATGTTTATTTAGAAAAGTCGTGAGCAAGCGATTAAGAGTTCCTTACCCACTAAATGTCGTTCTTATTATTTTCCTTCTACTTTAGAGATAGTATTATCCATACCATTAGTTGGTAGGTAGCCCTATCTATTAGAGTGAAGGTACAGGCGTAGGGTCGTCGTGTGGTCATAGAAAGCAACTTGTAAGGGTACTTTAGCAATTCGAAGGGACTGTCATCATATCATCCGTAGACAACTCGAGGGACAAGATCATTTTTCGTAGGAAACTCTAGGGACATCGTGGGACTATGATCATTATTCGAAGGGACTATGATGATTTGATTGAGGGACTTTTTTTAAATTATCCTTACTTTCGAGGGACATGACTATTATTTCTGAAGGCAACAAAGAGAGGTTACCCTAGAGGTGCAAAGTGTGCAAAGGTGATTCAGTTCAATTATATTATCTTGAATTAACGTTTTCTATTGATTGATTTTATTCTTATTATACAAGCCTATTACTAACAGTTAAATATATACATGCAAGCATAATATAGGTGCAGAAAGTAAATCTACACTATTACCAAAAAAAACCGTGCGACCTATACAATTGTTTCTAGGAATTTAAATGCAAAATAAATAAAAAATGTTAGGAAAAATGTCAAATGCCCTAAAATTCTAAGTGTTGGGAAAAAGATCTTGTATTTTTATTTAGAAAATAATTTGATGCTAATTAAATAGTTAAAACCCTAGGTCTAATTAATTTTAATTGATAAAAACACTAATTAATTTAATTAATTAATAAAACAAAAAATTTCAAGAATTACTTATTAGCTAAAAAAAGTAAATCTAATTTTTTTATGTTTTTGAAAAAAAGAAATTAAAGTTTGTTAAAAATTAATAAAAGAATAATTAAGAAAAATAATGAAATTAGGGTTAGTAAATAGGGTTAGGAAAATAATGAGAGAAAAATGTCTGGGGTGGGTGTTGAACCCACGCCCCCTAGGGTATCAGCGTGCCTGCTTTACCATTGAGTCGTTGCTGCTTTGGTGTTTAGGAATGGGAATCAATCAAGATATGATAACCTACACGTTAGTTTGTAAAATAAGCATAAAATAATATAAAAGGTCAGGATCGAACCCATGCCCTTCGTAACACACGCGCACTTGCTTGCTAACTGAGCTATGTTGTTCATCTGTTATTAGAATACAAACTAACAATTATATAATATAAAAAATGTTGAAATCAGAAGGCGCTGGCGTCCTAGCTCTGGTCGTCTTCTCCGATCAAATATTTCACAAAAAACTTGAAAAATGTTAGAATCAAAGCAAATAAAAGACCTTATCCCCTTAAATTCATGGCTGCAAATTTATTGGTGGTCTTATTTTGGTCTGAAAGTGTTTGTATTGTGAGATACAAGAATTCAAGAGCTTTGTGCCCTAACCATGGTGCTTTCTGATTCCTGCATCAAAACTCAAAAGCAATAATTCTAAAATATTCCAAACATTAGTCTGAACATGTATGAATGCTTATAAACGGTTTACAACGTGAGAATTAAGAGTTTGTAATTGAGAAATTTTACCATACTGGTGGGCTTGAATAAACAATTCCAGGTGTGGACAAGCTTGCTTCTTAGCTTGGTAGTGATCCTGGGAACTTCGGGAATGCGTTTGGATGCTTGGTTGCGATTGAAGGAGACTGCAAATAGGGTTTTGGGTTTGCCCTAGTTTGAGAAATTTTTTGAGATTTTTGAGATTCAAGTCATACCTGGTTTGGATTTTGGAGATTTGGGTTTAATGCCTGGGGTCGTAATTACCCGTAAATTCAAAATACTAGTCTTCGCCAAATATGATGGGGTCTCCTGCCCAAAAATTCACCTAAGGTCTTACATGCACAAGATGCAACCGCATACCACCGACAAAAAGCTCTGGATCCACTTCTTCCAAGAGAGTCTGACTGGGACTCAACTAGAATGGTTCTATCAATTCGAAGGTTCCTGTATCCACACCTGGGAAGATCTAGCCACCTATTTTTATCATCAATATCAATACAATGCCAATTTGGCACCAAACAGAGTTCAGCTTCAAGGCATGGCAATGGGTGCAAATGAGGGTTTTAAGGAGTATGCACAAAAGTGGAGGGATCTCGCTGGTAGGGTCCAACCACCACTCACTGATAGAGAATTAATTGGCGTGTTCATGGGTACATTGACAGGCCCATTTTTCAACTTATTGATTGGCAGTTCCTTATATGGTTTCACCGAGTTAATATTGACTGGTGAAAGAGTAGAGAGCGGCATTAAGAGAAGAAAAATACCAATGACATATGCTTCCACTTACAACGTTGTAATGAAGCCTTTCACTGGAAAAAAGGAAGCAAATGTTGTGTATGGGGAAAGGTCCCACGCCAAGAAGGATCATCGACCCTCTATCAACTCTGTGTTAATATCCAACCCTCGGTCTGCTCAAAGGCAATCATTCAACAATCAATGACCCGAAATTCCATGAAGACAATTCACAAAGATTAGAATGTCATTGTCCCAAGCCTTGTAACATCTATTGAAGTCCAATCTAGTGACACTGCGTGATCCACCATCCAATCCGAACACTTCATCACTAAAATACAATCTGAATGCCAAGTGCGTGTGTTTTACCCCAAAATTTGCCCTCCCATTTCCTCAACATTTTCTCATCACCAGACCTTTGAAGATCAAGATCCAATTAGGGTTTCCTCTGCTCAAGATTTCTCCTTGCACTGATGGACCCAAATTAGGGTTTGTGTTTGAACAAAGATGTTTTGACCTAAAATGCCTAAGATGACTTTCATGCTTCATATTGGACTCCCAAGTTTATCCATACCAAGTTTCAAGTCTTGATTCCAAGTTTTGCCCAGTCAATTGGACAGATGACCTAAAAATCAGTTGTATTGGGGAAAAAGTCAACTGTGGCCAATTGACAGTCAAATCTCATGGAAATTGACCCACATCAACATTATGAACTCATATGGACCATTTGATCAAGTTTGGATCACAATTTCACAAGAAATTTGATCAGATCACCAAAAGGGCAAAATGGTCATTTTTAGGGTTTTGACTGCACAAAGACAATTTTTGACTGTTTGACCTAGCCAATGGCAAACCAAGATCACATATGGACTCAAGGACCCCATGGAATTGTCTTGACATTCTCAACAAGCTCAAAAGATCCCAAGTACACAAGATTGACAGTTGAATTTCCCAGTCAATAGATCAATTTTGACTGTATACTGAAAAGTCAAACTTTGACTTTTTGGTCAAAATCAAGAGTCAAGATTCATTTTTCATCAAAACATGCCAAATCATGAAACTTGTTCACCAAGAAACCAAGAAATGCAAATTAGGGTTTAAAATGGAATTTTTCATAACTTAGAATTTTTCTAAGTTATGGAAAACCCTAATTTTTTCCCAACTTTGCCCCACTTTTTCACCATGATTCATTTGGATTCAAACAAAAGTCAAAACATGAAAGTTGTAGCTTGTTGCATAATATACAACTTTGATTCACAAAGTTTTCTCATTTAAAGCTTGTATCTCAAGTTACAAATTTTTGAATAAGGGCACTAAACCATTCTTAACTTAGTGAAAATTAGACCTATTTTGACAAGTTTTTCTACCCAACTTCAAGGCCATTTTCCATACACTTCCACTTGGAATTTCAAATTGCACTTCAAAGATGGATTGTAGTACACATTCCAAGCTTTCCAAAATGTCCAAGAACTTCTCAAATAACCTCATGGTTAGGGAGAATCGAATTTTGCAATATGGCAAAAAACTCACTTTGTTCATGACCAAGTTACATGTCCATAACCTTGCAATTTGAACTCAGCATGCCTTAAGCTAGATTACAGGTCTTTTATCTCATTTACACTCCATAATTTAATGCCAATCCTTTGTGCCAAGGTGTTGTTCTATGAGTTTGGACATTGTATGCAAGTTTAATCCATTTTTAGATAAAGCAAAATAGCCATTTTTGAAAAGTCATACTTTATGTCAATTGGTAAATCAAGAAGGTACAGATCAAATCTCTTTAGCACAAGATTATGGACAAATCACTCTGATCAAGGAGAGTTTATGCAGCTCATTAGGGGTCCTCTACTGACCTAGAAACACAAGTTGACATTTGTTGCTTAAAGTTGAAGAAAAGTGCCATAACACATACCAACTACCATATCATCTCAAGAACACTTAGACAAACTTATCAAACACATTCCACACAACACAACCAAGCTAATACACGAGCCCTTAGCCTTCAAAACACCCTCAATCTCAGAATCACTCTCAAACTGCAAAAACAGGGCAAGGCCTGCAGTTTGAGTATCATCTCTCAATCCCTTCAAGCATTCTTGCCCAAACCAGTTCACATACATCCCCAAACATCTATGCAAGCTAACCAAAAGCAAAAACACGACATGTAATCCCTCTAACTGGTTCCACCATTTTCACATTTTTGACTTGCAGGTGAAGTTCTCTAGCTCGATTCAGAAGCTTTCAAGACAAAGTAAACATTGGAATAGCATCCCAGGACCTCAAGGAAGCTTTTCCAATCCTCACCTTGCACTGAAAGTTCCTACATTGCCAGATTGAACTTCAACTGAACAGGTAAGTTTTTGAATTCGTATCTCTCTTATTAGGCATTGTTAGCTTTAGGTTTGTGAAGAGAATATGTCATAATTATTGCCCTGAACATGCCCATATAATTAGATTTTATTTATATTATGTGTGTTGCAAGAATTTGATGCCTGAACTTTGAACAAAAATTAGGTTAAAAATTGGGAGAGAAGAAATTCTCTCTCATTTCTGAGAGTTAGATCATGTTCTTTATATGTATGAAATCGTGAGATGATGCTTTACATTTTTTATGTTGAAAGTTTTTATTGAAAATCAAAGAATCAGGATCTTGATGTTGAAGCAAGAGGCGCGCGTATTTTTCAAACATTGTTTGCTGGAGGTTGAAGACAGGTCTTCTGGGCTGGGCCTGGAATATTTTTCTTATTTGCACCACATAATTGCTTTTACACCCCCAAGGCCTATTTGCTTATTTCTTTGACTTTTTGACTTTTTCTTTTTTGATTGACTTTGTTTATTTTTTTCTCATGACATTAAAAATATAAAAATATTTTTTCTCACCATTTTTGATTTTGTTAGGCATTTATTTTACTATCTTTTAGTTTACACATAAATAGATATATATATATATATATATATATATATATATATATATATATATATATATATATATATATATATATATATATATATATATATATATATATATATATATATATATATATATATATATATATATATATATATATATATATATATATATATATATATATATATATATATATATATATATATATATATATATATATATATATATATATATATATATATATATTTTGTTTAAAATACTAAAAAATAGTACAAATGCATTTCTATACATTTTTATTTTTGTTTTACTTTCTGAAAATATTTTATAGAAAAATTACTTTTTTTATTAAATATTAAATATTATTATTTTTTATATATAATACATATTTAGAACTTAGTACATAAATATATATATTTATTAATATACTTAGAATAAAATACTAAAAATATACATATTTTATTTTATTGATATTAAACACTAAAAAATCATTTTTTACAAATATACTTTATCTTTATTTTATTTTTATATAATAAATAAATACTTGTATTAAATTAAATAATAATACATTTCATTTAATAAAAATTAGGGTTTTGCCCTAAATTCAAAAATACTCCAAAAAATAATATCTTTTTATTTTCTTTTTATTTTACATAAATAATACTTTCTTCATACATATAAAAAAACCTTTTTTTGCATTCTTGCATGTTGGTTCCATTTCTATTTTATTTATGCAATTAAATTATCTTGTAAATAATTCAAATCTTGATGTAATAGTTTTAGGTTTAAATTCCTTGTCAAAATCCCCATTTGAAATATTGTACCCCCCCCCCCCTCCCTATATTATTGTGTTGTAATAGCGTAGGAATTTAAATTTCGCACTTTATCGCTTTCTAAATATACAATGCTAGAATTAGGGTTTATATGCGAATAAAAAATGAATAAAATAGTTGGACCTAATATAAGACAAACAAGCATGAAAATGGACACACAAATCACACTTGCACCCCCTAGGGTATTCCACTTGTTGCCTTTCAAAATTGGGCCATATTGCATGTTAGGTCTCTTTGGGCAAAACAAACAAATTGAATGATCATAGTCCCTCGACAACACTTTTCAAAATATTGCCAAACAAATGATCAAGTCCCTTAAAGAAAATGCCCAAAGATACTTGGCACCATTGCAATTATGGTCCGAACGATGACCCGCGCCCGTCCCTTTCACATCCTAACATAAGATTGTCCACCAAATACAATGGTGGAACAAACTTATGAAAAGGGTTAAAACATAGCAATAGTCTTTGAGAAATTTAGGAGTAGATAAACTCTTAGTTACTTGAATCAAACTTGCAAAAACAAAATACTTGCCTATTTTCTAAAACACACCTCACAACACTTTCAAAACAACTTTCAAAAACAAATGAAAACCTTTTCAAAAGACATACATCTTTGTATACATCCCCACATGGATCATTACAAAGGTTGCCACCACATTGGCTTCTTTTCAAAACATTTTCAAACCCACACACACAAGCACCATTTAAAACAATTGAAAATGCAAGGCAAGTGATCTAAGCAAGTAACTAAGAGCCCATGGATAACCATGGATAGAAAGGGTGCTAACACCTTCCCTTTCTATAATCTACTCCCCGAACCCAAGAAAACATCTCAAAGGTTTTTGCTGTGCTTTTTTAACCTTTCCTTAGGATAAAATAAAAAGTCGGTGGAGACTCTTGCTCAACCGAAACATTTGCGAAAACAAACGCAAAACCATAGTCAGTTCTCCCACCGTATCACAGAACTGGCGACTCTGCTGGGGAGAAATTTTAAAGTGGAGTAACCTTAGGGCTTAGATCACCCTCTTGCATGACTAATTGTTTGATTTGCTTGCTTTATACTTTGGCTCTATTGTTTGGGTTTACAATCCTCCACCCGGATTTTGGAAAACATTCATAGATAGCAATACATTATGGAAACTGTGCGGGGTATACCGACACGGTCTAAGCAATAGCTATATTAGTGCGACATATTTGTGAGTACCGGTAACCCTTGAGTTCAATCAAGGAGAGTACGGGGCCGCTGAGTGATGTCACTAAGCACTAATGACCTAGAACCTTACTTGACCATCTTGGCCTTTTATTAGGGGTAGTGAGATGACCGGCTTTGGTGCAGTCCGAAGTTGGTAGATACTCGATACTACACTCATTGAGGGTTATTTTCTTGGAATATTTTGGTCGCTAGTTAAATGGCTAAACCAAAACAATGAACATTGAAAACAATCCAAGGATATTGAGCTCCTTAGAACCCGGTTACTATTTATAGGACAGGTTTTAAGCCAACTACACTCAAGAGGGTACTTACCTATGAAACCTCATGCAAGCCTGAAATTAGGGTTTGGTGTGATTTGCTTGTACATATGTTTTGTGCATACATCATAAACATCATAAAACATCATATGCATTCACTAACCATTTCAAGGGTTTTGGATCTTCATCTTTGTTCTTGTTTTGTAGGACATGGAAATTCCTCGCAGAAATACCATTCAAGTCAACCTTGTGAGAATCTCTCCTCAACTCAAGGAGATCACCTCAAGAATTCCGGAAAATTCATCCTTCAGTGAAAGACATGGTAGACTGCTCAGCCTAGTCAACACCAACATTGAAGAAGACATGATGAAAGTGCTATTCCAGTTCTTTGACCCTCTTCACCACTGCTTCACTTTCCCTGATTATCAGTTGGTACCCACTTTGGAGGAGTTTTCTCAACTCCTAAGAATCCCTATCCTTAATCAACTACCCTTCAACGGTACGAAAAAGGAGCCAAAGCCGGAAGATGTTGCTCAAGCATTACATCTACAACCATCTGACATCAAGGGGCATTGGGAAACCAGAAGCGGCATCAAAGGATTCTTAGCAAAGTTCTTGTTTGAGAAGGCACAAGAATGTTGGAATTCATTGGACCTGCAAGCCTTTGAAGAAATTGTGGCACTCCTTATCTATGGGTTGGTCTTGTTCCCAAATCCTGACCAATTGGTAGATGTCAACGCCGTCAAAATCTTCTTATCCAGAAATCCAATACCAACATTGCTTGGGGACATCCTTCACTCATTTTACACACGAACAATGAGAAAGAGGGGTGTTCTCATGTGCTGCACTCCTATCCTTGCAAGGTGGTTTATTTCGCACCTTCCACAATCTGTCTTGAAGAATGACCAAGGTACAAGGTGGTCCCAACGATTGATGACTCTTACTCATTCTGATGTGCATTGGTGTTCTCGGTCCAGAGAAAATGTCATCATCGTCGATCGTTGTGGAGAATTTCCCAATGTTCCTTTACTTGGAATTAGGGGAGGTATCACCTACAACCCTTGCCTAGCTTTGAGGCAATTTAGATATGCACGGAGGGATGGCCCTCATGATATGTTGATTCCTAGCCTAGTTTTTGACTTCGACAACGATGCGCAAGGACTTCGCCAAAGATTCATCCGAGCTTGGGGAAAACTCAACAAGATTGATAGCCAGACTCTAGGACACAAGAACTCCATCCCTCTTGAGCCCTATCTCAAGTGGGTACGAGCCTGAGCCCAAAGTCTAAAGATGCCTTATCCTCATGTACTCCCAGTGATTAAAGAGCCCGTCAATGAAGGAGAGGTTCCCTACACCATCCTACATCCAGACATGCCTACATCGTGGGAGGAAATGCAGAAAAGTTGGATTCAGCTCAAGGAGGAACGGAATACTTTTGAAGCTAGCTACTACGCCAGTGAAAAGAAGGTTCTAGAGCTTACCCGCCGACTCCACGAGCAAGAGGCCCTCAACACCTACATCGCACCGAAGAGGATGTGCAATGTCTTTCTGCCTTAAGAAGTTTATTTTGTAACATTTGGCCCATGGGGCATTTATGTACTAACAAATTTCTTCTTATTAATATGACGTGCGTTCTTCTTTGTCTGAAACAATTTTGAATGTTCTAAATCCTTGAATGCATTGCATACATCAGCATACCATTCATCATGTGCATAAGCAGGTCTCATTCCAGGTTTCCTTATCTGTCTGCTGTTTATTTCAGTAGGATGGATCTCGAGCAAACAATCAAAGACCTACAGGCTCAGAATGCACAATTCCAGCAACTCCTGATGACCTTGGCTAAGGGTCAGGAGGATATCAAGACTCAATTAGGGAACAAATACCCAGTAAAGAAGAAGAAAAAGAGACTCGGGGTGGCTACTTTGGGGAGAAGATTTGACGGAGAAGCTCGAAGAGTGCTTGAATTTCCTCCTACTTCTGATGAAGGGACCAGTAAGAGAGATGGAGCTGCGGTACCTTCCGAATCTGATGCGGAAGAAGAAGAGGTTGAAGAGGATGAAGATTATTCTGACCAGTAATACCCTCCAGCTGATGATAAATACAAAGGGTTAGAAGACAGATTAGCCGCCATGGAATTACAAAGGGTACCTGGTTTGGATTTTGAAGACTTGGGTTTGGTTGCCGGGATTGTGATTCCCCCAAAGTTCAAAGTGCCAGTGTTTGTGAGGTATGATGGGCTGTCTTGCCCAAAAATGCATCTCAGGTCCTACGTGAGAAAGATTCAACCCTATACGGCAGATAAAAACCTCTGGATTCATTTCTTTCAAGACAGCCTTTCTGGAGCTCAGTTGGAGTGGTTCTATCAGCTAGAAGGAACCAGTGTCCGGAATTGGGAAGATTTGGCCACCGCTTTCTACAAACAATACCAATACAATTCTGACCTTGCCCCTACTCGTACCCAACTTCAGGGTATGTCGATAGGAACAGGCGAAGGATTCAAAGAGTACGCACAAAAATGGAGGGATTTGGCTGGCAGGGTGCATCCTCCTTTAACCGATCGTGAGCTTGTTGATATGTTTCTAGGGACCCTATCTGGGCCGTTTTTCAATCATCTGATTGGTAACTCTTCCGCGGGGTTTACCGATATGATCTTAACGGGCGAGAGAATAGAAGCTGGCATCAAGTCAGGAAAGATTCAGAAGGGTGTTGCTGCAAGTACCGAGAAGAGGCCTTTTAAGAAAGAAGCAAGTGCCGTCTATGGTCCTAGAAGACAAATCAAGCCAGAAAGTCGCCAAGCCGTCAATGCTCTGGTCATTTCAAAACTTGTTGCTACTCCTCAGCAGTACAATCAACAAAGAAGTGAAAGGCCCAAGAGGCAGTATACTCGGCTGAGTATGACCTTATCTCAAATTTTACCCCAACTGCTATCAACCAATTTGGTTACCACCAAAGAAGCTCCTAAAGTCGTGAATACTGCGTCTCCTAAGTATAACCCAAATGCCCGGTGTGCTTATCATTCTGATAGTCCCGGGCACACTACTGATGATTGCTGGGCCTTGAGAAACAAAGTGCAAGATCTTATCGACGCAAAGGAAATTCAGTTTGAAGCGCCTGAAAGACCAAATGTTGTAACTGCTCCTATGCCCCAGCATAGAGTAAATGCCATTGAGGAAGAATTGTATGTTGTTTCGGTGAATGAAGTTGTTACCCCTCTTTTGACTGTTAAGAGGAACTTACTACTAGCCGGTTTATTTCCGGGTTGTAGTAAGGGTTGCCTCCTGTGTGCTGTTATCCCTACCGGTTGTCCACTGCTGAAATCAGGCATCCAAAGCCTGATGGATAGCAAGGAAATTCTGTTCAAGAAAACTGTTGTTCCGTTTGTTCCCATTGAAGAAATATCTGTTGTCACAATCTACAATCCTGCCAAAGCTCCCGTAAAGAAACTAGTCCAAATTATGTCTGTTGCACCCATCACTATTACTGTCCCGGGGCCTCTCCCGTATGAGTCTGATAAAGTTGTTCCATGGCATTATGGAGCCGACGTGTATGTGCTTGGGGTGAAGCAGGAGTTCAACACCAATACCAGTATCAGTAACATCACTGGTCCCGCCAAGATTACCCGCAGTGGCAGGCTCTTCTCGCCTGACATTGCACCGCCAGTTATCCGAAAACCTCTCACCATCACACCCGCAAGTGTGCATGTTCCAATTCAAGTTCCTGTGTCTACTACTGTCACCGAGTCCTCTGATACTCGGGGCAAAGAAGTTGCTACCGATTCGCCTGCCAGGACGGAGGCACCAAAGAAGACTGTTGTGGAAGCCTCCCAACAAGAAATGGAGTAAATTCTTAAAATTATCAAAAAGAGTGACTTTAATGTTGTTGAACAATTGGGGCATACTCCCTCCAAAATCTCTATGCTATCATTGCTGCTATGCTCAGAGGCCCATGCAAAAGCCCTGATTTCATTTTTGAAAACGGCCCATGTGCCGTAAGAGACCTCCGCGGATCAATTCACCGACTGTGTGGCTAATTTGACGGCTGACAATGGCTTGGGGTTCTCAGATGCTGACCTTACCGCCAAAGGGAAAAATCACAATGATGCCCTGCACGTCTCTATAGAGTGCAGGGGCACTACTCTCGCATACGTGTTGGTAGATACCGGTTCTTCCCTGAATGTTTTACCCAAGAAGGCATTGGATCGCTTAGATTGTGAGGGTTTGGAGTTGAAACCTAGTAACATCATTGTTAGAGCCTTCGACGATTCTAAGAGGATGGTGCACGGTGAGGTAGACATCCCTATTCGTGTGGGTTCCCAAGTTTTCGGCTCAACGTTCTATGTAATGGATATTCGTCCATCTTACTCCTGCTTATTGGGTCGACCCTGGATTCACAAAGCTGGGGCAGTAACTTCCACTTTACACCAAAAGCTCAAATACCCTGTCAAAGGGAAGATTGTTACTGTGCAGGGTGAGGAGGAATACATGGTGAGTCACTTGAATTCATTCCGATATATCGAGATGGACGGGGAGTTTATTGAAACCCCCTTTCAGCATTTTGAGGAAGCACCTCCAGTGTTGGCATCAGCTGAAGCAGTGGTTGAAGAAGACTTTCCATTGAAGATGGCATCCTTGAAGGATGCCCGGGCTGTAATCAAGAAAGGCAATTGTGCAAACTGGGGTCAGCTTCCTGACTTCACTCAAAAGAATGACAAGTTTGGGTTGGGTTTTACTACAGAGGCTCAGAGGGCTGTGCGCAAGGAAAGGATCGGAAAGGCTCCGGTGTTTATCTCCAACCCAAGGGTAAATGCTATTGAGGAGGATGTGGAGGAAGCAGAGTTTGACAGTTGGATCTACCCGACTACCAGCAACGGACCAAGCAACTGGACGGCAAAGGATTTTACACCTATCACATTTGTCACGCAGTAATTAATTTCTTTTGATTTCCAATTTGTAACAAACAATGTGTTAAAACTTTTATTGGCTCGGTGTCCTACCCGGGGCATCGTAGCTCCATTTGTGAGGGCTTTTTGTATGACATTTCCATATATCATCAATCAAAACATTGGACGTTAGTTGCATTTCAAATCTTGTGCTCTTTTTTCTTTGTGTTATATATTGCAAAACAGCTATATTTACACACACTCACTTATACAGGTTTCAATCCACTCTGGATCTCACTGGTAACAGCTCTGCTACCGCCAGTTATGACTTCGAGAATCCGATCAACTTGGCCGAAGACGAAGGTGAAGATGATTGTGAAGTTCCTGGTGAGCTCGCAAGACTGCTACTCCATGAAGAGAGGGCTATTCAACCACATGAAGAGCCGGTGGAAATAATTAACCTGGGTACTGAGACAGATAGGAAAGAGGTCAAGATTGGTGCCAATCTAGAGCTCGGCGTAAAGCAATGATTGATCCAGATGCTACAGGATTACATGGAGATATTTGCTTGGTCCTATGAAGACATGCCTGGTTTGGATGCCGACATTGTAGTTCACCACCTACCAACCAAGGAAGATTGCCCTCCGGTAAAGCAAAAGGTCCGCCGTATGCGCCCAGAGATGTCTGAAAAGATCAAGGCTGAGGTTATGAAGCAGTTCGACGCCGGGTTTCTAGCAGTAACTTCTTACCCTCAGTGGGTTGCCAATGTGGTGCCAGTGCCGAAGAAGGACGGTAAAGTCAGAATGTGTGTCGACTACAGGGATTTGAACAGGGCCAGCCCCAAGGATGATTTTCCTCTACCTCACATTGACGTTCTCGTTGACAATACTGCTCAACACAAGGTGTTCTCCTTCATGGATGGTTTTTCAGGGTATAATCAAATCAAGATGGCTCCGGAAGATATGGAAAAGACCACCTTTGTGACTCAGTGGGGCACCTTCTGTTACAAGGTCATGCCATTCGGGTTGAAAAATGCTGGGGCAACCTACCAACGCGCCATGGTTGCTTTATTTCATGATATGATCCATCATGAGATTGAGGTATATGTTGATGACATGATAGCAAGGTCTCAAACTGAGGAGGAGCATCTTGACCATCTGAGGAAGCTGTTTGACCGGCTCAAGTTATACAAGCTGAGATTGAATCCCAACAAATGCACCTTTGGGGTAAGGTCCGGAAAATTGCTAGGCTTCATTGTAAGTGATAAGGGTATTCAAGTGGACCCTGCCAAGGTTAAAGCCATTCAAGAGATGTCAGTCCCTAAGACAGAGAAAGAAGTCAGAGGCTTCCTGGGACGACTGAATTACATTACCCGATTCATCTCACATCTGACTGCTACTTGTGAGCCAATCTTCAAATTACTGAAGAAAGATCAAGTAGTACGCTGGAACGATGAATGTCAGGCTGCCTTTGAAAGGATAAAGGAATATCTCCAAGAGCCCCCCATTCTTATGCCACCAGTGGAAGGAAGACCTCTAATATTATACTTGACAGTACTTGATAATTCAATGGGGTGTGTGCTGGGGCAGCATGACGAGTCTGGCCGAAAAGAGCACGCTATTTATTACTTGAGCAAAAAGTTTACCGACTGTGAGTCTCGTTACTCACTGCTTGAGAAAACTTGCTGCACTCTAGTATGGGCTGCTCGCCGGCTGAGACAGTATATGCTGACTCACACTACTCTATTAATTTCAAAGATGGATCCCATCAAGTACATATTTGAAAAGCCTGCTTTGTCTGGAAGGATAGCGAGATGGCAAATGATCTTGACAGAATATGACATCCAGTATACAACTCAGAAAGCTATTAAGGGAAGTGTACTGGCAGATCATTTGGCACACCAACCTGTGGACGATTACCAATCATTGAACTTTGATTTTCCGGACGAAGACATCATGGTGGTAACTGACTGTGAAGTACCTGGACCGGATGAAGGACCTGAGGAAGGATCCCGATGGTCTATGCATTTTGATGGAGCCTCCAATGCTTTGGGTAACGGTGTCGGTGTTGTAATCATATCTCCCAAAGGAACTCATACTCCACTCACCGCCCGATTGTGCTTCAACTGCACCAACAACATGGCAGAATATGAAGCATGTATCATGGGTTTACAAGCTGCAATCGACTTAAGGATCAAATTTCTGAGTGTCTTCGGAGATTCCGCTCTCGTGATCAATCAGATCAAAGGCGAGTGGGATACGAAACACCCAAATCTTATTCCTTACAAGGAGTATGTGTCAACCTTGCTTCCCCACTTTGAAGAAATAACTTTTGAGCACTTCCCAAGAGAGGAGAATCAGCTAGCAGACGCATTAGCTACGATGTCTTCAATGTTCAAAGTTAAGTGGGACAATGAGGCTCCCCGGATCATTATCTAGAAGTTGGATGAACCAGCATACTGTTGCGATCTCGAGGCTGAAAAGGTGACTGAAAAACCCTGGTATCATGAGGTGAAGAGGTATTTGGAAGCTCAGGAATACCCTAAAGGCGCATCTGTCAATGACAAGAAGTTCATGAGAAGGTTTGCGGCGAAATTCTTCCTCAACAACGGCATTCTCTACAAGCGGAATCATGATTCAACTCTACTACGTTGTGTGGATAAGGCCGAAGCAGAGAAGATCATGATAGAACTGCATGAAGGTACATTTGGAACACATTCCAGTGGGCACACCATGGCTAAGAAAATCCTTCGGGCAGGATATTTCTGGTCCACAATGGAAGCTGATTGTTACCAACACTCTCGAACTTGTCATAAATGCCAAATCTATGCTGACAAGGTGCATATTCCTCCGGTTCCTCTGAACGTCCTGACGGCACCTTGGCCTTTTGCAATGTGGGGGATTGATATGATCGGTGAGATCCGACCGACGGCATCCAATGGGCATCGCTTCATCTTGGTGGCGATCGATTATTTCACGAAGTGGGTTGAGGCAGCTTCCTACGCCACAGTAACCAAGAGCGTCGTGGCACGTTTTATCCGGCATAATCTGATATGTCGGTACGGCGTCCCGGAAAGAATCATTACGGACAATGGTACCAATCTCAACAACAAGATGATCACTGAGCTCTGCGAACAATTCAAGATACAGCACCACAATTCTTCTCCCTACCGGCCGAAGATGAATGGGGCTGTAGAGGCAGCTAATAAAAATATCAAGAAGATTGTGCAGAAGATGACAGTGACCTATAAAGATTGGCACGAGATGTTACCGTTCGCTCTTCATGGGTACCGTACCTCAGCAAGGACGTCAACCGGGGCAACTCCCTTCTCCTTGGTCTATGGCATGGAGGCAGTCTTGCCAATTGAAGTCCAGATACCCTCTCTCCGAATAATGAAGGATGCAGACTTGAGTGAAGATGACTGGATCCAGACTCGACTGGATCAATTAAATCTGATTGACGAAAAGAGACTCACCGCTATCTGTCATGGTCAGACGTATCAAAAACGGATGATCAGGGCATTTAACAAGAGAGTCAGACCACAAGAGTATCAAGTTGGAGACCTGGTAATCAAACGCATCATCCTTCCTCAAAGTGATCCCCGGGGCAAATGGACCCCTACTTACGAAGGGCCATTTGTGGTTAAACATGTATTCTCAGGAGGAGCCATGATCCTAACCACCATGGATGGTGACGACCTTCCTCACCCCGCCAATGCAGACATAGTGAAAAGATACTACGCATGAATAAAAGACCCGCTAGGTTGACATACCTAGGCAAAAATTAGGGTTTCCCGGCGAACCAAAAGGGTTCGGGCAAAAATAAGGGATGAGATGAATAAAAATCTGTACACCCGGCAAGTCGAAAACCTGAAAGGGCGGCTTGGGCAAAAATGGGTATCCTGGTGGACTGAAAACCCGAAAGGGCGGTCCAGGCAAAAGTTAGGGATAAAGCGTAACACTATGTCTCATTGGATCACTTCGCATTCGGAATTCGGCATCAACTATCTGGCTCAGACTTCGGCATCGACCAATCAGCTTCATCTTCAACTAGGCAGAAAAGCGATGAGACGCTTGGAGACATAAAGGCAATAGCAGAGTTGGAACCCAGTAGGATTATTCACATAGCTGTTTTGTTTTCTTTTCAAAATTATAAATTATGTGTTATTCTGCGGCATCCTCTTACTAGGATGTCAGCCTCTTGTATAAAAAACGCCTATTCACAGGCAAAATACAAATCAATACGAATTCACTTGTCCATACAAATTGCCATTGTTTTTTCCTTTTTCTGTTTTGTCTTGCGACGAACGTCCAATGTTCATTTTTGATATATGCATTTGACATTAAATTGCTGATTCATAAATGTTTGCATAAGAAACAAAAGATTAGTTACAGGTGACATCAGAAACAGGGGCAATGTGAAATTGCCTGATGCAGTCTGGTTGCTTTGTCTGCCAAGGCACCAAGGTAGTTTCAATTGAAGAATGTGACCAAATGATCTCAGCCCCCCGCAGAGTAAGGCAATATTCAGTAATACTTCCCCCAGTGAAGTCGCCAACTTTCCCCGGCAGGTCTAAAAGCTTATCCCCAGTAGATTCTGGAAGCTTGTTCCCTGCAGAATACGGACGTCTCTCCCGAGCTTTATTCAGAGTTATCCCTCACAAGGGCTTATAACTGGGTTATCCTCAGCTATTTGCCACGGAAGATCGCCCTCGGCAAAGTTCCTTCAATCCCCGGCAGAGTCTATCGTTGGTATTCCCCAGCGGAGTTTATCATCATTATCCCCAGCGGAATCTGTCATTAAAGTCCTCAGCAGGCCTCTCGTCAAACTTCAGCAAAGTATCTCTGCCACAGAGCAATTCTTCGGCCGTTCGTCAAGGATTTATTTTCCTAAGACGGAAATACACTCATAAACATTTCACATTTCATACATCTTGCTTACATACATGATAAAGTGCATACAACACTATCTCATGTTGAACATCATGACAGCATGCCTATCATACATCATGACATTACATACAACTTATGTTTTTGCCTTTTCAGAAAAAAAGACAATCCTAAAGACAACTTCCTTCAACTGTCACAAATTCCAGATTCGATACCTGTATCTAGCCAGGGCACATCTGAGAGTGATCAGTTTCCAGACTCGATTCCTGTATCTAGCCAGGGTACGTCTGAAGAGTTCCAGATTCGATTCCTGTATCCAGCCAGGGCACATCTATCAACTACAACATTCCCAGATTCGACTCCTGTATCCAGCCAGGGCATATCTGTTGACCACATTTCCAGACTCGATTCCTGAATCTAGCCAGGGCACGTCTGAAGAGTTCGAAGATTCGATTCCTGTATCCAGCCAGGGCATATCTGTTGACAACTATTTCCGGATTCGATTCCTGTATCCAGCCAGGGCACATCTGTGAGCAACTATTTGTAGACTCGACACCTGTATCTAGCCAGGGCATATCTGCATAAAGAGATGGAAGATCAAACACCTGTAACAAGCCAGGAAAACATCTATCTTTCTCAAATACACAAGTTCTCGCTAAGGAATCTCTTATGCGATCAACACTTCCAAATGGCATCTATAAGCCCATTCCCGACAAGGTTCTGTCACATCTTCAGATGGCATCTATAAGCCCATCTCCCTATCCACCATCTCTCCAAATGGCATCTGTAAGCCCATTCCCGACATCACATTGTTGAGACTCCAACATGCGAGTGCAAATTTCCGGGCACTCTAGTGTCCAATCTCCTTTTACCCTCGAGTCACGAAAGGCAAACCTGCCAATCTAACTCTTCAGGTTCAAGAAGATTGAACAGGGGCAACTGTTGTACCCCAAAATTTGCCCTCCCATTTCCTCAACATTTTCTCATCACCAGACCTTTGAAGATCAAGATCCAATTAGGGTTTCCTCTGCTCAAGATTTCTCCTTGCACTGATGGACCCAAATTAGGGTTTGTGTTTGAACAAAGATGTTTTGACCTAAAATGCCTAAGATGACTTTCATGCTTCATATTGGACTCCCAAGTTTATCCATACCAAGTTTCAAGTCTTGATTCCAAGTTTTGCCCAGTCAATTGGACAGATGACCTAAAAATCAGCTGTATTGGGGAAAAAGTCAATTGTGGCCAATTGACAGTCAAATCTCATGGAAATTGACCCACATCAACATTATGAACTCATATGGACCATTTGATCAAGTTTGGATCACAATTCCACAAGAAATTTGATCAGATCACCAAAAGGGCAAAATGGTCATTTTTAGGGTTTTGACTGCACAAAGACAATTTTTGACTGTTTGACCTAGCCAATGGCAAACCAAGATCACATATGGACTCAAGGACCCCATGGAATTGTCTTGACATTCTCAACAAGCTCAAAAGATCCCAAGTACACAAGATTGACAGTTGAATTTCCCAGTCAATTGATCAATTTTGACTGTATACTGAAAAGTCAAACTTTGACTTTTTGGTCAAAATCAAGAGTCAAGATTCATTTTTCATCAAAACATGCCAAATCATGAAACTTGTTCACCAAGAAACCAAGAAATGCAAATTAGGGTTTAAAATGGAATTTTTCATAACTTAGAATTTTTCTAAGTTATGGAAAACCCTAATTTTTTCCCAACTTTGCCCCACTTTTTCACCATGATTCATTTGGATTCAAACAAAAGTCAAAACATGAAAGTTGTAGCTTGTTGCATAATCTACAACTTTGATTCACAAAGTTTTCTCATTTGAAGCTTGTATCTCAAGTTACAAATTTTTGAATAAGGGCACTAAACCATTCTTAACTTAGTGAAAATTTGACCTATTTTGACAAGTTTTTCTATCCAACTTCAAGGCCATTTTCCATACACTTCCACTTGGAATTTCAAATTGCACTTCAAAGATGGATTGTAGTACACATTCCAAGCTTTCCAAAATGTCCAAGAACTTCTCAAACAACCTCATGGTTAGGGAGAATCGAATTTTGCAATATGGCAAAAAACTCACTTTGTTCATGACCAAGTTACATGTCCATAACCTTGCAATTTGAACTCAGCATGCCTTAAGCTAGATTACAGGTCGTTTATCTCATCTACACTCCATAATTTAATGCCAATCCTTTGTGCCAAGGTGTTGTTCTATGAGTTTGGACATTGTATGCAAGTTTAATCCATTTTTAGATAAAGCAAAATAGCCATTTTTGAAAAGTCATACTTTATGTCAATTGGTAAATCAAGAAGGTACAGATCAAATCTCTTTAGCACAAGATTATGGACAAATCACTCTGATCAAGGAGAGTTTATGCAGCTCATTAGGGGTCCTCTACTGACCTAGAAACACAAGTTGACATTTGTTGCTTAAAGTTGAAGAAAAGTGCCATAACACATACCAACTACCATATCAGCTCAAGAACACTTAGACAAACTTATCAAACACATTCCACACAACACAACCAAGCTAATACACGAGCCCTTAGCCTTCAAAACACCCTCAATCTCAGAATCACTCTCAAACTGTAAAAATAGGGCAAGGCCTGCAGTTTGAGTATCATCTCTCAATCCCTTCAAGCATTCTTGCCCAAAGCAGTTCACATACATCCCCTAACATCTATGCAAACTAACCAAAAGCAAAAACACGACCTGTAATCCCTCTAACTGGTTCCACCATTTTCACATTTTTGACTTGCAGGTGAAGTTCTCTAGCTCGATTCAGAAGCTTTCAAGACAAAGTAAACATTGGAATAGCATCCCTGGACCTCAAGGAAGCTTTTCCAATCCTCACCTTGCACTGAAAGTTCCTACATTGTCAGATTGAACTTCAACTGAACAGGTAAGTTTTTGAATTCGTATCTCTCTTATTAGGCATTGTTAGCTTTATGTTTGTGAAGAGAATATGTCATAATCATTACCCTGAACATGCCCATATAATTAGATTTTATTTATATTATGTGTGTTGCAAGAATTTGATGCTGGAACTTTGAACAAAAATTTGGTTAAAAATTGGGAGAGAAGAAATTCTCTCTCAGTTCTAAGAGTTAGATCATGTTCTTTATATGTATGAAATCGTGAGATGATGCTTTACATTTTTTGTGTTGAAAGTTTTTATTGAAAATCAAAGAATCAGGATCTTGATGTTGAAGCAAGAGGCGCGCGTATTTTTCAAACATTGTTTGCTGGAGGTTGAAGACAGGTCTTCTGGGCTGGGCCTGGAATATTTTTCTTATTTGCACCACATAATTGCTTTTATACCCCCAAGGCCTATTTGCTTATTTCTTTGACTTTTTTACTTTTTCTTTTTTGATTGACTTTGTTTATTTTTTTCTCATGACATTAAAAATATAAAAATATTTTTTCTCACCATTTTTGATTTTGTTAGGCATTTATTTTACTATCTTTTAGTTTACACATAAATAGATATATATATATATATATATATATATATATATATATATATATATATATATATATATATATATATATATATATATATATATATATATATATATATATATTGTTTAAAATACTAAAAAATAGTACAAATGCATTTCTATACATTTTTATTTTTGTTTTACTTTCTGAAAATATTTTATAGAAAAATTACTTTTTTTATTAAATATTAAATATTATTATTTTTTATATATAATACATATTTAGAACTTAGTACATAAATATATATATTTATTAATATACTTAGAATAAAATACTAAAAATATACATATTTTATTTTATTGATATTAAACACTAAAAAATCATTTTTTACAAATATACTTTATCTTTATTTTATTTGTATATAATAAATAAATACTTGTATTAAATTAAATAATAATACATTTCATTTAATAAAAATTAGGGTTTTGCCCTAAATTCAAAAATACTCCAAAAAATAATATCTTTTTATTTTCTTTTTATTTTACATAAATAATACTTTCTTCATACATATAAAAAAACCTTTTTTTGCATTCTTGCATGTTGGTTCCATTTCTATTTTATTTATGCAATTAAATTATCTTGTAAATAATTCAAATCTTGATGTAATAGTTTTAGGTTTAAATTCCTTGTCAAAATCCCCATTTGAAACATTGTACCCCCCTCCCTATATTATTGTGTTGTAATAGCGTAGGAATTTAAATTTCACACTTTATCGCTTTCTAAATATACAATGCTAGAATTAGGGTTTATATGCGAATAAAAAATGAATAAAATAGTTGGACCTAATATAAGACAAACAAGCATGAAAATGGACACACAAATCACACTTGCACCCCCTAGGGTATTCCACTTGTTGCCTTTCAAAATTGGGCCATATTGCATGTTAGGTCTCTTTGGGCAAAACAAACAAATTGAATGATCATAGTCCCTCGACAACACTTTTCAAAATATTGCCAAACAAATGATCAAGTCCCTTAAAGAAAATGCCCAAAGATACTTGGCACCATTGCAATTATGGTCCGAACGATGACCCGCGCCCGTCCCTTTCACATCCTAACATAAGATTGTCCACCAAATACAATGGTGGAACAAACTTATGAAAAGGGTTAAAACATAGCAATAGTCTTTGAGAAATTTAGGAGTAGATAAACTCTTAGTTACTTGAATCAAACTTGCAAAAACAAAATACTTGCCTATTTTCTAAACACACCTCACAACACTTTCAAAACAACTTTTAAAAACAAATGAAAACCTTTTCAAAAGACATACATCTTTGTATACATCCCCACATGGATCATTACAAAGGTTGCCACCACATTGGCTTCTTTTCAAAACATTTTCAAACCCACACACACAAGCACCATTTAAAACAATTGAAAATGCAAGGCAAGTGATCTAAGCAAGTAACTAAGAGCCCATGGATAACCATGGATAGAAAGGGTGCTAACACCTTCCCTTTCTATAATCTACTCCCTGAACCCAAGAAAACATCTCAAAGGTTTTTGCTGTGATTTTTTAACCTTTCCTTAGGATAAAATAAAAAGTCGGTGGAGACTCTTGCTCAACCGAAACATTTGCAAAAACAAACGCAAAACCATAGTCAGTTCTCCCACCGTATCACAGCGTGTATCATTCAAACAGTCATGGGCATGAAACTGATCATTGTTGGGCTCTGAAAAATAAGATTCAAGATCTGATAGACAACAAGGCGATTGAATTTGATCCACCTACTACTCCTAATGTGACAACCGCACTGATGTCGAACCATGGAAAAGGTGTTAATGCAATTGATGATACCATTTATGTTTCCTCCATCGAAGACTTAACAACTCCATTAACTATTGTGAAAGATAACTTGCTAAGAGTCGGGGTGTTCCCTGGCTGTTCTAAAGATTGTGTCTGTTGTGATCAGCAAGTAAGTGGGTGCAAGCGGTTGAAGGAAGGCGTGCAACGCCTGATAAATAGTCGCGAGATTATATTTGAAAAAACTCATGTCATCAAGGGTTTGACCAACAATACTGAAGACCTGTCCGTAATAACTATCTACAATAAACCTTTTAGGATCCCCTCAAAGGGTCCTATTAGAATTTCAAATGAACCGACCATCGCTCCTTTAATAATCACTGTTATTGGGCATATCCCTTACTCCTCTGACAAAGCAGTTCTATGGAACTATGGTGCTGAGGTTTTTTACCACGAGATAAAATAAGATTCTTCGATCGAAGAAAATAAATCTGATGTCACCAACATTTTCGGTTCTAGTAAAGTGACGAGAACATGGAGGATCTTTTCCCCTGATAGTTCACCACTTGTTGCTACAACAATTCTCGCCCACATAACCAATAACAAGTCCAGAGACAAAGAGAGAGAAGGTGAGACTGCTAGGATAGAGATACATACCGAAGAGGCTAATGCTGAATAACCCTCCAATTAAGAGATGGAGGAAATCCTAAAAATCATAAAGAAAAGTGACTTTAAAATAGTGGAGCAGCTGGGGAAAATCCCTTCCAAAATTTCCATGATGTCATTATTACTTTGCTCAGACATTCATGCCCAAGCTCTGATCAAGTTCTTGAAGAAGGCCCACGTGCCCCAGGAAACCACCGCTGACCAGTTTGAGAATTTTGTGGCAAGTTTAACAGTTGATAATGGATTAGGATTCTCTGACACCGATTTGACTCCTATGGGAAGAAATCATAATAAATCCTTACATATATATGTTGAATGCAAGGGAAACACCCTAGCTCATGTCTTAGTTGATACTAGCTCATCATTAAATGTGCTACCCAAGGGTGCTTTGGATCGGCTGGATTATGAAGGACTAGTTTTAAAGCCAAGAAATATTGTCGTGAGGGCTTTCGATGGGACTAAGAGATTAGTTCATGGAGAGGTGGATCTCCCAATTAAAGTTGGCTTACAGACTTTCAAATCTACCTTTTACATAATGGACATATGTCTCGTCTATTCTTGTCTTCTTGGGCGCCCTTGGATCCATGGGGCAGGGGCTGCGACATCCACCCTTCATCAAAAAATAAAGCATCTAGTCAAAGGGAAGATCGTTACTGTTAGCGGTGAAGAAGAATTTATGATGAGCCATCTTAATTCCTTAAAATATGTGGAAATGGATGGCGAATTCATATAAACTCCATGTCAGGACTTTGAAATTGTTCCTCCTATGGTTGCCGCAACCAAATCCTCCTCCAACGTGTCAAAAGCTGATAAAGTTGTACCAAGAATGATTTCGCTCAAGGATGCCCGTGTCGTGGTCGAGGAGGGAGATTGTACTATCTGGGGCCAGCTTCCCGAAATCCCATTTAAAACAGACAAATTCGGATTGGTTTTCACCATTCAAGCTTAAAAAGAGGTTAGGCACGCTCGTGTGGGAAATATACCTCTCCGCATCAGAAATCATGAAGTAAATGTTATAGAAGATTCTGATGATGAATGCCCTTTTTAAGAATGGATCTACCCTACTATCAAAGGAAAGCTCACCAACTGGCAGGAAAAAGACTTCACACCCATCTCTTTCATAGAGGAGTAATCACTGTTTACCATTTTCTGCCAATTCAAGAATTTTTGTCTGTAATCTTAAATTCCAAAGCAATGACTTTTAAGCCATGTGCCTTGCCTGGGGCACTTTGGTCTATTTTGTTAAAGGGTTTTGTTCATGTTCATCTATCATATGATCATTTAATATAAACCATTGGACCTTTTGCCATTCGAATTTTCGCGTCCATTGTCTTTCTTTCCCCTTATTGCATTTTTCTCAAATAGCCATGTACCTTACATGCACAAACACACACACACACACACTCACACACATTTTCAGATCTTCATCCACTCCGGATATCATTTCCCATGATTCTACTATTGTCAGTTATGATTTCGGGCATCCAGTTAACCAAGCCGAAGATGAAGACAAGGAAGACTGTGAAATACCAGGAGAATTAGCCAGACTTCTAATGCAATAAGAGAAAGCTATTCAACCTCACAAAGAGTCGGTCGAAGTTATCAACTTGAGTACGGAGATAGATAAAAGAGAGTTCAAGATCAGAGCCAACCTAAAAAATGGTATTAAAAGCATATTGGTTCAGATGTTACATAACTATGTTGAAGTTTTTGCTTGGTCGTATGCAGATATACCCGGGTTGGATACCGATATTGTGGTTCAACGTCTGCCAAAAAAGGAACATTGTCCTCCTGTTAAGAAAAAGGTTCGTCGCATGCGGCCTAACATGTCTGAAAAGATAAAAGTCGAGGTAATGAAGCAGTTTAAAGCAGGTTTTCTAGCCGTCACATCTTATCCTCAATGGGTGGAAAACGTGGTCCCTGTGCCAAAGAAAGATGGAAAGGTTCACATATGTGTGGATTATAGAGATCTGAATAGGGAAAGCCCCAAGGATGATTTCCCTCTACCACATATTGACGTCTTGGTTGACAACACCACCCAACACAAAGTCTTCTCCTTCATGGATAAATTTTCTGGCTACAACCAAATCAAGATGGATCCCAAAGTCATGGAAAAGACCACTTTTGTTACACAATGGGGCACATTTTGCTATAAAGTTATGCCATTCAAATTAAAGAATGCGGGGGCAACATATCAAAGGGCTATGGTAGCTTTATTTCATGATATGATTCATCATGAAATGGAAGTCTATTTGGATAATATGATTGCAAGATCGCAAACCGAAGAAGAGCATCTCGATCACATACACGAGCTATTTGAGAGGCTAAAGAAATACAAATTGATGTTGAACCCTAATAAATGCATATTTAGAGTAAGGTATAGAAAGCTTCTAGGTTTCGTCGTCAGTGGCAAAGGTATCGAAGTTGATCCTGCAAAAGTAAAGGCCATTTAAGAAATCCCAGTCCCTCGTTCTGAAAAGGAGGTCATAGGATTCTTGGGTCGTCTTAATTACATTTCTCACTTCATCTCTCACTTAACTGCTACTTGTGAGTCAATTTTCAAACTCTTGAAGAAACATCAAGTAGTCAAATGGAACGGATACTGCCAAGCTGCCTTCAACAAAATCAAGGAATATTTACAAGAGGCTCCTATCCCCATGCCTCCAGTTGAGGGAAGGCCTTTGATCATGTACTTGACTGCTAGAGAATTCTATGGGGTGTGTGTTGGGCTAACATGACGAGTCTGGCCGAAAAGAGCATGCAATTTACTACCTGAGCAAAAAGTTTACCGACTGTGAAACTAGATTTTCACTACTCGAGAAAACTTGTTACGCTCTGGCATTGGCTGCTCACCGGCTAAGACAATATATGCTTACTCATACCACTGTATTTATCTCTAAAATGGACCCTATCAAATACATTTTCGAAAATCCTGCTCTCTCCGGACGAATAGCTAGATGGAAAATGATTCTGACTTAATATGACATCCATTGTACAACCCAAAAGGCCATCAAAGGAAGTATATTAGCAGATCATTTGGCTCACCAAGTTGTTAATGACTATCATTCTATGAACTTTGAATTCCCGGATGAGAATATCATGTTAGTGACCGACTGTGCAAAACCTGGACCGTATGACAGACCTGAACAAGGATCCCGATGGACTATGGTTTTTGATAGGGCTTCAAATGCTTTGGGTAACGGAATTTGTGTTGTGATAAAAAGATCATAGTCCCTCGATACCCCTCGATGTTTCCTTCGGTAAACGATCTAGTCCCTAAACGAAATTGCTAAAAGGTCTCATAGGTTGCCTTCTATGACTATGCAATTGACCCATGCTTGTCCCCTTACATCCAAAGATAAGGCTTCTTACCAATCAATGGTAAGATAGAAATATCAAAGGAAGAGAGAAATGAACAAAATAATTTTGATTAAAGTAGAACGTTCTTAGTTGCTTGCTCACAATCTATTCTAAAAAAAAAATTTTTCAAACACACCAAACACTTTCAAAAACATGAAATATTTTCAAAAAGTCCAACACCTTGTATACATTCTTATAGAGACGAGAATCATTACAAAGTTTTCCTAAACGAATGCGCTTTTCAAAAATACTTTCAAAATCCACCATAAACACATTATCAAACAAAGCAAGTGATCTAGCAAGCAACTAAGAGCCGGTAGATAACTATGGATGAAAGGGTGCTAACACCTTCCCTTTTTCATAACCTACCCCCCGAACTCAAGAAAACATCTCAAAGGTATTTCATGTTCTTTTCACCCTTTCCTTATTGGATAAAGGAAAAGTCGGTGGTGACTCTTTCTATCCGCAATAATTGCGATCAAACGCAAAATAAACCAAGTCAGTTCTCCCACCATATTACGCTCACATTCATCCTCGACTTGGTAGATCAAATTTTCAAAGTCATAATTGGAAATAGTAGAATTGTTATCAATGAGATCCAGGGTGGATATGGATCAGCAATTTGTTGTGTGGGTGTGTGTAAGAATACATGACTATTTTGAAAGTAATAAAGTAAAAGAAAGACAAAGGGCACAAAATTTGAATGCAAACATCCAATGATTTATTAAATAAAAATATGCTAATGAATAATGACAACCCTAAAAAATGGACCGCTGTGCCCCGGGTAAGGCACAAGGCTTAAAGTTTATTGTTTAAATTACATAACCAAAAAACTTGAATGTAAGAAAACACAAAATATCATTTAATCCTGACTAAATGAGATTGGTATGAAGTCTCTTGTCTTCCAATTATTGAGCCCACTGCTGGTAGTAGGGAAGATCCAATTGTCTATGTCGCAGTCACTCTAAGCGTCTTCCATAGTGTTGACATGATTGTTGTGAACTCTATTGTTATTGATGCAGAATGGCGGTCTCCCAAAATTATCCCAAGCACGATGGACATCCCTCTGAGCCTGGTAGGTGAAACTCAAACCAAATTTGTCAGATGTATAAGGAATATCGGGAAGTTGACCCTAAACAGTGCAACCACCTTCTTCAACCACAACCCTAGTGTCTTTCAGAGAAGCCATTTTTGATGGGGTCTTAGGAACAACATGAGCAACTTTATCAACAACTTCAAAGGTCTGGCAAGGGGTCTTGAGGAATTCACCATCCATCTCAACATACTTGAAAGAGTTCAAATGGCTCATCATGTATTCTTCTTCATCGCAAATTGTAACAATCTTTCCTTTTTAACGGGATACTTCAACTTTTAGTGTAAAGTAGAAGTAACAACGCCTGCCCCATGAATCCAAGGGCGTCCAAGCAACCATGAATAGGCTGGACGGATGTCCATCACATAGAAAGTAGAGTCAGAGACCTGGGAACCCACTTTAATTGGAAGATCAACCTCTCCATGCACCATTCTCTTTGAACCATCAAAAGCTCTCACCACAATGTCACTGGGTTTTAGCAAGATCCCTTCATAGTCAAGTTTATCTAAAGCAGCCTTCGGCAATACGTTAAATGAGTAACATGTGTCTACCAACATATGAGATAAGGTGGTGGCCCTACACTCAATAGAAACATGCAGGGCCTTATTATGGTCTCAAAGCCTAGCCTATTATCAGTTGTCAGGTTAGCAACACAATTTTCAAATTGATAAATTGAGATTTTTGTCGGTACATGAGCAGATTTCAGAAATTTCACCAAAGCCCGAGCATGGGCTTCAGAGCATAACAACAAAGATAACATAGATATTTTGGAGGGTGTCAAACCCAATTGTTTAACAATCTTATAGTCACTCTTTTGAATAATCTTCAGTCATATGTTATTTATCTTAAATTTCAGTAGTTAATTCAGTAGTAGTGATACAAACTGGTGCAGTAACATCCTTCAGAGAGATCTCTAGAGAGAAAACCCTTCCACTTCTGGTAACCTTACTAGTCCTAGAAATATTGCCAACATCGGGATCAGTAACTTCAGCACTTTCATCTTTGATAGTCAATAGTTCTTGCTTGACGCCATGGTACTAGACATCAGCTCCGTAATTCCAAGGGATAACTTTGTTAGAAGAATATGGAATTGGCCCAGGTGCAGTAATGATCAAAGGAGAAACTCTAGGTTCGGTAGTAATCTTCACAGGACCGTTAGAAGTGATATTTATAGGAGTACTGGAAATTGTAAACACTTCTTCAAGCTTCAGGTCTTGGGATATACTCTCCATAGAGGGAGTCTTCTCAAAAGAAATATTCTCAAATAGAATCACACGGTCGTCCATCAAACACTGAATACCTTCTTTCAGCAATGCACATCCATTGGATTGGGATGCACAGTAGTAGCAGTCTCCAATGCAACCCGGAAATAAACCGGTTTGCAGCAGTTTCTTCTTAACAATCATCAAATGAGTGGTCAAGTAATTCACAGTAGGAACATGAGAAATATCTTCAATATAATTAACCCCCTTATCATGATTGGGAATAGGTGCATTAATCACATTAGGAGTCTCAAGAGGATCAAATTAAATTTCCGTAGTGTCAATCATGTCTTGGATTTTATTCTTCAGAGCCCAATAATTGATGGTGTCGTGCCCGAGGCTGTCGGAGTGATACACACACCTTGCACTGGGATTGTAGCAGGGAGAGGAAGTTTTGGGATTCTGAGGAGGTTCTCTCAATGTAACCAGTCCTGCCTTTAACATGTGTTACAATGCTTGAGCCAATGGCATGTTGATTTTTGTGAACTGTGTCTTGGGTGTATCCTGTCTGTGCTGATTATTTTGTTGTTGCACTAGCTTAGGATTAGAGATCAATACTGCCCACACAGATTGGTTACAGTCACTCTTATTACGACCCTTCTAGTCGTACACAACATAAGATTCTCTTTTACCATTATAAGCCTTCTTCACGGTAATTGAAGATACAGCCACTTGGATTTTACCTCTTCTAATTCCATTCTCAACATGTTCCTCTGTCAATATCAGTTCAGTGAAACCAGCCGAAGAACTTTCTAGCAGATGATTATAGAAGGGACCAATTAGCATGCTCATGAACATGTCAACCAATCCCCTGTTAGCCAAAGGAGGTTAAACTCTGCCTGCAAGATTTCTCCATTTCTACGCGTACTCTTTGAAACCTTCCTCGAAACCCATGGACATACTCTGTAGTTGCATACGGGTTAGTGCCAAGTCAGAATTTTATTGATATTGTTTGTAGAAGGCCCTATCCAAATCTTCCCAAGTGTGAATATTGGCACCTTCAAGTTGATAGTACCATTCCAGTTGTGTTTCAGACAGACTCTCTTGAAAGAAATGCAACCACAATTTCTTATCAGTAATGTGTGATTGAATTTTCCGAACATATGACCTCAAGTACAACTTCGGATTGGAAACTCCATCATACTTGGAAAAGATGGGAGTTTTGAATTTAGGAGGAATGACGACTCCTGAAACCATACCTAAATCATTAAAGTTTAATCCAGGCACCTTCTAGATCTCTATAGCTCTCAAACGCTCTTCCAGCAGCTTATACTTCTCATTAGCAAGGGGATATTGCTCATCCAAAATAACCATCTTCCTCTTCATCAGGAAATTTGTCAGGACCAGGACTGCTTCTTTCAGTTTTCACACTCATACCATCTTCATCCTATTTGTCATCTTCATTCGTTAAGGATGCCAAATGGTTTATGTGTCTTCTTCTTCTTATTGGTGACAAGTGCCTTCAATTCTTCCTTCCCCTTGGCTAAGTTTAGGAACATTTGTTGGAATTGGGTATTCTGAGCTTGGAGATCTTTAACTGTCTGTTCAAGAGCCATTTGTCTGTTGAAATAAACAACAAGAAGATGAGAAAACATGTCTTGAGAACATCTGTTATGTAATTATATACATGACATGTAGATTCATATGCAATGCTTTCAAGGATCTCGCGGGATTAAAAATTAGAAAATGAATTTGGTTGCAGCTTTGTTTTGAAGAACTTTGAGTCTTTATCTTCGAACGTCCTTCGATAAGAATCAAGCTCACCATATCAAGTGGGTCCCAGACTCTGAGTCAAGATAATGTACTTTGATCTTGATGGAACCTGGTGTGATCGGTGGATCTGGAACTGACTGTTTAACGCTGGTTCGCGAAATGTCGCGGAAGCAAGAGTCGCCACCGTCTTTTATTTTCTCCAAATGGAAAGGACAAAAGCATAGAAAAATTCCTTAAAGAGATTGCTCTCGGTTCGGGAGGTAGATTATAGAAAGGGAAGGTGTTAGCACCCTTTCTATCCATGGTTATCCATGGGCTCTTAGATACTTGCTCATTTGTGTTTTCAAAATGGTTTGTTTGCTTTTCAATGTGGGTTTTAAAAAAGTTTCTTTGAAAATTCCAGTTCGACTCTTGTATCGGTCCTCAAGAGTGTTTGAAAAATTGCTTTCGAAAGCTTTTTGAAAATGTGTTGGTGTGAAAAGTATTTTTTTTTATTTGTTTGAGATTAGAGCAAGTATCTGGAGTCGTCTACCTACCCTAAGGAATTCGTCTGTGTAAATGTCCTTTAAAGTAGTGCCATCCCACCATTGAGAGGTAGGTAGCACCACCGTTGGAGGTGTTCGGGTCAATTCGAGGTTCGGGACATGGTGATCACCAGAGCAATGCGAAGACACCTTAGAAGCTACCCTCATGCCAGGTTCCCGGATCATGAGGACTTACTAAGACATCCTCTACTCGACGATCACCTTTCGAGGCAAGGCAACAGTGAGGCGTACCCTAGGGGTGGTGTGTGATTCGTGTGTCAGATTCAGATATTTTATCTTGTCATGTCATTGGTGATCTATGCGTTTATTTTTATTTTAGGCCATTCATTCTTGCATGCATTTATTTAACAGTTAAAAATTGCGAGAAATTAAAAATTCTAAACTATTACAAAGGCGCGGGTCCACATCGCCAAAATAAATCCAGGACCCGATTTGACAGAAAATAAACAAAGAAATAAAGTAAAGTGCGAAAGATTAAATTTACACGGCTTTGGGAGAGGTACATAAAAAATTAAAAGAAAAAGAGATACATACGCGAATTGAATTAAAATTGGGAACGAGGGCGTTGGACCCTTTTTAACGAAATTAAATTAAACGATTAAATTAATGAAAATTAAAATGAAAGGAAATTATTTTTTGAGATTTTTGGTATTTATGATTTTAATGAGAATTAAATGAAAAGAATATTAACCCTAATCCTAGTTTTTATTTATTAAGAAAAACCTATTAAAATTTAAACCTAAAATTAAATTAATTAATTAATGACAATTTGATTTTATGAAAATAAATAATTAATTATTAGTGAAAAGAAAAGAAAAAGGATAAAAATTAATTAAAACCCTAATTCTACCAATTTTAAGTTAATTAAGAAAAATATTAAGATTTAAACCTAAATTAAAAAACTAAAATCAATTAATGATATTTATTTACAAAAAATAACATTAAATTAAAATACTTATTTTTGTCTTTTTTCTGATTTTATATTGTTTTTATGTTTTTTATGAAAATATCAAATTAGAGGAATTAATAAAAAAAACAATAATTGAAATAAATAAAATAAAGAAAAGAATGAAAATTCAAACCATGGGGGGTCTGTCCCCAAATTGGGAGGTTTTGTTAGCATTGCTGGCCCAAGGTTCTAAGGCCCTTTTTGACTTTCCTTGCCAGCGTGTGGAGGTGTTGACTGCAGCCCATGGTACTCTCCAATTATGGCCCTTGGATTGATCTTAGCATGTGCGTGGGTGGCTTGATGTTGTGGATGTATGGTGGTCTTCAAGAGAAATACTGCATAGGATGACAATTAGAAAAATAATATTGGAAGGGGGTGGGGACCTGGGATCGAACCCAGGTCCCAGGGATCATCAACCAAATGCCTTGCCAACTGCTCCACTTGCGCTTTCTGTATATTAAATAACAAACAATTATTATAAAATAAAACAACGCGTTAGTGCCTTTTTCGCGCGAATTTTCAAACAACCCAATCACTGGTGGCCACCTAATCATCTTCTTCATTGTTTGTGTTTTCCCTGAAAATAAAAAAAGGGTTAGCGGGGGTTTTGAACCCCAAAACATGCTTGATTTCAAAATAACGATTAGGCCATATGGCCACATAAATTAGGCGCGAGGGTTCCGTTTAGATCGTCCAGGCATACTGAGTTTGGTCATGGTATTGAGGTGTCTCAATTTTACAGTGGTGAGAAACGCCCAAATTAAAAGCTTGGTAACCTTAGATATCTTTAATGGTGAATCCTTCAATGGTGCACGAAAACTTAATCAAACCACACAGTTAGCTTTAGAATTAAACAATGAACATATATCAAATGTTAAAAATTACTAAAGATGCATGAATCGTGATGCAAGAATGTAAAAAAATTTATGTACAGGACACCATCATTCTCACGTTTCTTGATGTTAGGATGGATGGTTTTGATTTGAAAACCTTCCTTGAAGCCTCAGGAAGGTGATGGAACAAGTCTCTTTGCTTGAATCGACCTGTAACCTAGTTTTCAGTATTTGACTTTTCTTGAAAAAATGCAAACTTGTTGGTCAGGTTCTTGCGCAGCTGGGAGATTATGGGAACGAGGGTTTGCATCCATATATGTATGTGAGTGATTAGGGTTGAGAATTTGAGCCAAAGAATCCTTGAATTGATGATAAGATATTTGATTTTCCATGCATTAGTTTTCAAATCTTTTTCATGCAAACTTAGTTCAAATCATGGCCAATTAACAAGATTCTTTCCAAATCTGATTATACACAAAATCTTGAGACTATTTCATGCACAAAAGATTTAAAAACCTAAGTTTAGTATTTTCCACATATTTAATTTAATTAAATGAATTATTAATAATTAAAAATCCAAATAAATAAATAAAAATGATAAAAAAACTTCCCTTTGGGCCAAATGGTCGTGCACATGCCTTGGATGATGAATTGTGGAAGAAAAAGAGGCCCATTAGCATTTTTAAAACATTTGAAGCAATGTTGACTTTTCAAAATATCCAAAAATTTCCCAACTTCCACAAGGCATAACTTGCTCAATATTTAAGCTTTGCTCATGTTCTTGGAAATTTTGGAAAGGTCTTTGAGTCCTCTAACCAATGCCTTTGGTCCCATGTCATTTTGACTTACCAATCTCAAGTTATGGCCTTTGACTTAAAGTCCCTTTTTGTTGACTTTTGAAAATGACCTATAATGTTGAAATTGATAACTTTTTGTGAGAGCATTTCTTGGATTTGAAGTATGAAGAGGAGTTGTAGGAAATGTCTTTATCTTCAAAATGAGCTTTGGATGAAATTTTTCTGATAATCCATGTGAAAGTTATGCCCTGGTCAATTTACAGTTGACTTTTTCAGCTGTCCAAATATGGAAACTTTTGCATCTTGAGACCTTTTGAGCCAAGCTTTGAGAATCATGATCAATAATTGATAAAATGATGTTTGTGGCTTCAAAATGAGATGTTGACCAAAAATTTGGACTCTTGACTGCCAAATGACCATTTTGCCCCTGCAGTTGACTGTAGTGCAATTAGGGTTTTTGACTGTGCAATTTTGTGCTGTAAGTCTTGAAACTTGGTATGAAGATACTTGACCATGTTTATAGGCATGTGGGACTTGATTGAACCCTTGGAAACTTCATTTTCTTTGTTAGAACCAAAACCCTAATTTTGACTGTTAGGAGGCCCTTGAACTGTGCAACCCTTGGGGAGATTTTGAAGCTTTGACTTGGAAAATTTTGAAGAATATGGGAGGGCAAATTTTGGGGTACAACAGTTGCCCCTGTTCAATCTTCTTAGACCTGAGGATGCAGATTGGCTGACGTGCCTTTCGTAATCCGAGGGTGGAAGATGATTGAACACTAGAGTGCCCAGAAATTTGCGCTCACATAGTAATGTGATGTGGGGAATGGGCTTATAGATGCCATTTGGAAATTGACGGATAGGATGATGGGCTTATAGATGCCATGCTGAGAGATGATGGATGGTGGATGGGCTTATAGATGCCATCTGGATGTTGATCGCGTAAGAGATTCCTTAGCGAGAACTTGTGTACCTGCAAAAGAGAAAAATGATTACCTGACCTGTTACAGGAGCTGCTTTTCAAATTCGTTGTATGGATGTGTCCTGAATGGTTACAGGAGCTGGATCTGGAGCTTCAAACGGTGGTGAATGAACCAGGGGTGGTTACTACCTCAACAGGAACGGTGAGAGAACCTTGGACGACTTCAACTTCAACAGTAACGCTGAGCGAATCTGGGGATAATTACTACCTCCGCAGTATCGGGGAAAGAACCATAGGCGACTACAACCTCAACAGCAATCATTGAGAGAATCTTGGGCGACTTCAACCTCAACAGTAACGCTGAGCGAATCTTGGGATGATTACTACCTCCGCAGTATCGGGGAGAGAACCATAGGCGACTACAACCTCAAAGCAATCATTGAGAGAATCTTGGATAACTTCGACTTCAACAGTAACGCTGAGCGAATCTTGGGATAATTACTACCTCCGCAGTATCGGGGAGAGAACCATAGGCGACTACAACCTCAACAGCAATCATTGAGAGAATCTTGGGCGACTTCAACCTCAACAGTAACGCTGAGCGAATCTTGGGATGATTACTACCTCCGCAATATCGGGGAGAGAACCATAGGCGACTACAACCTCAACAGCAATCATTGAGAGAATCTTGGATAACTTCGACTTCAATAGTAACGCTGAGCGAATCTTGGGATGATTACTACCTCTGCAGTATCGGGGAGAGAACCATAGGCGACTACAACCTCAACAGCAATCATTGAGAGAATCTTGGGCAACTTCAACCTCAATAGTAACGCTGAGCGAATCTTGGGATGATTACTACCTCCGCAGTATCGGGGAGAGAACCATAGGCGACTACAACCTCAACAGCAATCATTGAGAGAATCTTGGATAACTTTGACTTCAACAGTAATGTTGAGCGAATCTTGGGATGATTACTACCTCCGCAGTATCGGGGAGAGAACCACAGGCGACTACAACCTCAACAGCAATCATTGAGAGAATCTTGGACGATTTCAACTTCAACAGTAACGCTGAGCGAATCTTGGGATGATTACTACCTCTGCAGTATCGGGGAGAGAACCACAGGCGACTACAACCTCAACAGCAATCATTGAGAGAATCTTGGACGATTTCAACTTCAACAGTAACGCTGAGCGAATCTGGGGATGATTACTACCTCCGCAGTATCGGGGAGAGAACCATAGGCGACTACAACCTCAACAGCAATCATTGAGAGAATCTTGGACGATTTCAACTTCAACAGTAACGCTGAGCGAATCTTGGGATGATTACTACCTCCGCAGTATCGGGGAGAGAACCACAGGTGACTACAACCTCAACAGCAATCATTGAGAGAATCTTGGACGACTTCGACTTCAACAGTAACGTTGAGCGAATCTGGGGATGATTACTACCTCCGCAGTATCGGGGAGAGAACCATAGGCGACTACAACCTCAACAGCAATCATTGAGAGAATCTTGGATAACTTCTACTGAGTCTTCATCAGGAAAATCTGTTAGGGGTCGATTTAACTGGACTAGAGAAGGCCTTGGACTGGATAAGAAACAGAAAATCTTAGGGTCGATTAACTGAACCGGTCTAGGTCTTGAAATGTCTTCAACTGGATAAGAAACAGGGAGATCTTAGGGTCGATCTGACTGAACCAGAGAAGGCCTTTGACGGGATAAGAAACAGAAAAGTCTTAGGGTCGACTTAACTGAACCGGTCTAGGTCTTGAATGTAGCTGAGAACTTTAACTGAATTCTTCCTGAAAGGTAAAGGTCAGTTATATGCAATGCATGATATGGATCAAACAATGATGTTCTCAACATAAATGAGATTTGTAAGATGTGATGCGGATATGCATGCTATAATGTATGAAAATGGATGTTTATGAATGTATGTTTTTCGTCTAGGAAAGTAAATCCTCGACGGGTGCCAGGAAGTCATTCCTGGGCTGATGTTGAAAAATAGATTTTGCTTCCGCTGGGGGATAGTTGCAAGAATTCCGGTGGGAGAAGATAACTCCGTTGGGGAATAAACTTGGCGAATAGAATATTCTGCGGGGAGAAAAGTACTCTGACGATCTTGCTGGGAAACAATACTCTGTGGGGAGAAAAGTACTTTGTTGAGTTGTTGATAATAACTTGCTGGGGATACCCTTGTTGTGTTGGAAGTGTTGATAGACTTCGCTGGGGATAAGAAGACTCCGTCGAGGACGATCTTTCCGTGGCTTTTGGCTGAGGATAACCCAGTTATATCCTGGTAAGGAAATAACTCTTTGAATAAAGTCGGGCGACGCGTTCGTGCTCTGCGAGGATAAGCTTCCAGAATCTACTGGGGATAAGCTTACTGCCTGGGGAGATGAACTCCAACTTTCCTGGGGAACTGGATTGGATTCTCCTGGGGAAGTTTCTGAATTGTATCGGGGAAGTGACTCCAATGAATGTTTTGATATACCGCCGGGGAACAATCTTTAGGTCAAGACTGCCGGGGATGCTTGTTAAGAATATTTATACATTGCTGGGGAATGTTGAGATCTGCGGGAGGATACCCAACTTTGCTTAAGTTTGATAGTAGTTTTGCTTGGCGAGAGTGCACTGACTTGCTGGCTCACTCTCTGGGGAATTAAGATGTACTGGTTATGTTCTTTAGCTGAACCTACCTTGGTACCTTGGAGGACCGAACAAATAGATTGCTTAGACAACTCTTTATTGCCCCTGTTTCTAATGTTACCTGTAATTGACCCTTTGTTTCGTATGCAAATATTTATGAGTTAGCAAATTATTGTCAATGCATATATCACGAATTGAACCTTGGACGTTCTTTGCAAAACAAAACAGAAAAGGAAAAACAATTGGCAATTTGAGCTGAAAAATATATTTGTATTGATTTTTGAATGGCCCGTAAATAGGCGTTTTATGTACAAGAGGCTGACGTCCTAGTAAGAGAACGCCGCCGAACAAAAGAGTTTATACAAATTTTGTACAAGAGAAAATAAAACAGCTGTGTGGAATGAATGATCCCACTGGGTTTCGACTCTGCTATTGCCCTTATATCTCCGAGCGTCTCATCACTTGATGACCTTGGTTGAAGGTGAAGCTGACTGATCGATGCCGTCTGAACTTGATGTAGATACCGGATTCTGGATGCAAAGTGATCCAATGAGACATAGTATTACGCTTTATCCCTAATTTTTGCCTGGACCGCCCTTTCGGGTTTTCAGTCCACCGGGATACCCATTTTTGCCCAAGCCGCCTTTTCAGGTTTTCGACTTGCCGGGTGTACAGATTTTTTCATTTTCATCCCTTCATTTTGCCCGAACCCCTTTGGTTCGCCGGGAAGCCCTAATTTTTGCCTAGGCATGTCAGCCTAGCGGGTCTTTTTTATGCGTAGTATCTTTTTACTATGTCTGCATTGGCGGGGTGAGGAAGGTCGTCACCATCCATGTTGGTTAGAATCATGGCCCCTCCTGAGAACACATGTTTTACCACAAATGGCCCTTCGTATGTAGGGGTCCATTTGCCCCTTGGATCACTCTGAGGAAGGATGATTCGCTTGATTACCAGATCCCCAACTTGATACTCTTGTGGTCTGACCTTTTTGTTAAATGCCCTGATCATCCGTTTCTGATACGTCTGACCGTGGCAGATAGCAGCAAGTCTCTTTTCATCAATAAGGTTTAACTGATCAAGTCGTGTCTGGATCCAATCATCTTCGTTCAGATTTGCATCCTTCATTATCCGGAGAGAGGGTATTTGCACCTCGATCGGTAAGACTGCCTCCATGCCATAAACCAAGGAGAAAGGAGTTGCCCCGATTGACGTCCTAGCTGAGGTACGGTACCCATGTAGAGCAAACGGTAACATCTCGTGCCAATCCTTATAAGTCATTGTCATCTTCTGCACTATTTTCTTGATATTTTTATTTGCTGCCTCTACAGCCCCATTCATCTTCGGTCTGTAAGGAGAAGAGTTGTGGTGCTGTATCTTGAATTGCTCGCAGAGCTCAGTGATCATCTTGTTATTCAGATTGGTACCGTTGTCTGTAATAATTCTTTCTGGGACGCCGTATCGACAGATCAGATTATGCCGAATGAACCGTGCCACAACAGTCTTGGTTACCGTAGCATAGGAAGCTGCTTCGACCCACTTCGTGAAATAGTCAATCGCCACCAGGATGAAGCGATGTCCGTTAGATGCCGTAGGTTTAATCTCACCGATCATATCTATGCCCCACATTACAAACGGCCAAGGCACAGTCAAAACATTCAGAGGAACTGGAGGGACATGCACTTTGTCTGCATAAATCTGGCATTTATGGCATGTCCGAGAATGTTGGTAACAGTCAGCTTCCATGGTGGACCAGAAATACCCTGCCCGTAGGATCTTCTTTGCCATAGTGTGTCCACTGGAATGTTTACCAAAGGTCCCTTCATGTAACTCTTCCATGATCCTTTCTGCTTCAGTCTTGTCCACACAACGCAGTAAGGTCGAATCATGGCTTCGCTTGTACAAGATGCCGTTGCTAAGGAAGAACTTTGCTGCGAATCTTCTCAGAAACTTCTTATCGTTGATAGATGCCCCTTCAGGGTATTCTTGAGCTTCCAGATATCTCTTCACCTCATGGTACCAAGGCTTCTCAGTCACCAATTCAGTCTCGAGATCACAACAGTATGCTGGTTCGTCCAGTTTCCAGATGATGATCCGGGGAGCCTCATTATCCCATTTGACCTTGAACATAGAAGACATCGTAGATAACGTGTCCGCCAACTGATTCTCCTCTCTCGGGAAGTGTTCAAAGGTTATCTCTGTGAAGTGAGGGATCAATGTCAACACACATTCCCTGTAAGGAATAAGATTCAGATGTTTCGTATCCCACTCTCCTTTGATTTGATTGATCACGAGAGCGGAATCTCCGAAGACACTCAGAAACTTGACCCTCCGGTCGATCGCAGCTTGAAGACCCATGATGCATGCCTCATACTCCGCCATGTTGTTGGTACAGTTGAAACATAGCCGGGAAGTGAGTGGAGTATGAGTACCTTGAGGGGATATGATTATGGCGCCAATACCGTTACCCAAAGCATTGGAGGCTCCGTCAAAATGCATAGACCATCGGGATCCTTCCTCAGGTCCTTCCTCCGGTCCAGGTACTTCACAATCAGTCACTATCATGATGCTCTCGTTCGGAAACTCGAAGTTCATTGACTGATAGTCATCTACGGCCTGATGTGCCAAGTGGTCTGCCAATACACTTCCCTTGATGGCTTTCTGGGTTGTATACTGAATGTCGTATTCTGTCAAGATCATCTGCCATCTTGCTATTCTCCCAGACAGAGTAGGCTTTTAATATATACTTTATAGGATCCATCTTTGAGATCAACAAGGTAGTGTGAGTCAGCATATACTGTCTCAGCCGGCGAGCAGCCCATACCAAAGCGCAGCAAGTTTTCTCAAGCAGTGAGTATCGGGTCTCACAGTCGGTAAACTTTTTGCTAAGGTAATAAATGGCATGCTCTTTTCGGCCAGACTCGTCATGCTGCCCTAGCACACACCCCATTGAGTTGTCAAGTACCGTCAGGTATAGTATCAGAGGTCTCCCTTCAACCGGTGGCATAAGGATGGGTGGTTCTTGGAGATACTCTTTGATTTTGTCAAAAGCAGCCTGACATTCATCATTCCAACGTACTACCTGATCTTTCTTCAGCAGCTTGAAGATTGGTTCACAGGTGGCAGTTAGATGCGAGATGAAGCGAGCAATGTAATTCAGGCGTCCTAAAAAGCCTCTGACTTCCTTCTCTGTCTTAGGAACTGGCATCTCTTGAATAGCTTTGACCTTGGCAGGGTCCACTTGAATGCCCTTATCACTTACCACGAAGCCTAGCAACTTTCCAGATCTTACCCCGAAGGTGCACTTGTTCGGGTTCAACCTCAGCTTGTACAGTTTCAACCGGTTAAACAACTTCTGCAGATGATCTAGGTGCTCTTCCTCAGTCTGGGACCTTGCGATCATGTCGTCAACATACACTTCTATCTCATGATGGATCATGTCATGAAATAAAGCAACCATGGCACGTTGGTAGGTTGCCCCAGCGTTCTTCAGTCCAAAAGGCATGACCTTGTAGCAGAAGGTGCCCCACTGAGTAACAAAGGTAGTCTTTTCCATGTCTTCAGGTGCCATCTTGATCTGATTATAACCTGAAAAACCATCCATGAAAGAGAACACTTTGTGTTGAGCTGTATTATCAATAAGGACATCAATGTGAGGTAGAGGGAAGTCATCCTTGGGGCTGGCCCTATTCAGATCCCTGTAGTCAACACACATTCTGACCTTACCGTCCTTCTTTGGTACCGGCACCACATTAGCAACCCACTGAGGGTAAGAAGTCACTACAAGGAACCCAGCATCAAACTGTTTCATGACCTTGGCTTTGATCTTCTCAGACATCTCTGGACGCATACGACGGACCTTTTGCTTAACCGGAGGGCAGTCTTCCTTAGTAGGCAAATGATGGACCACAATATCGGTATCCAACCCGGGCATGTCTTCGTAGGACCAGGCAAAGATCTCCATATAATCATGTAGCATTTTAGTCAACCGTTGCTTCACGCTGAGCTCTAGGTTGGCACCAATCTTTACCTCCTTCCTGTCTGCCTCAGTACCCAAGTTTATTACCTCCACTGGCTCTTCATGTGGTTGAATTGCCCTCTCTTCCTGGAGTAACAGCCTTGCAAGCTCGCCAGGCACTTCACAATCATCTTCACCTTCGTCTTCGGCTAAGTTGATCGGATTTTCGAAGTCATAACTGGCAGTAGCAGAGTTGTTACCAGTGAGATCCAGGGTGGATTGAAACCTGTATGAGTGAGTGTGTGTAAATACAGCTGTTTTGAAATATATATAAAGGAAGGAAAGACAGAAACGGAGCATAAGATTTGAAATGCGAGAAAACGTCCAAGATTTTCATTCATGATATATGAAATGACAATTTATATGCCCTCACAAATGAAACCACGGTGCCCCGGGTAAGACACCGGGCCCTAGAGTTTTAATTGTTTATTACAAATAACAAAACAAAGAAGCTTATTACTGCGTAACAAAAGTAACAAGAGTATGGTCTTTGGCAATCCAATTGGTCAATCCGCCGTCAGTTGTCGGGTAGATCCAGCTATTGAACTCAGCTTCATCCACTTCATCCTCATCCCCAATAGCATTCACTCCTGGATTAGTAATGAGCACAGGAGGTCTTCTGGTCTTTGCCTTCCGCATAGCTTTATGTCCCTCTGCAGTAAAACCCAGTCCAAATTTGTCAATTTTCTGTGTAAAGTCGGGAAGCCTGCCCCAGTTAGCACATTCACCTTTCTGAACCACAGCCCGGGCATCCTTCAGGGAAGCCATCTTTAAAGGAACATCCTCTTCGACCGCTGTTTCTGCTGCTGCTGAAATTGGAAGTACCTCTTCGAAATGCTGAAAGGGGGTTCAATAAACTCCCCGTCCATCTCAATGTACCTGAAGGAATTCAAATGACTCACCATATACTCCTCCTCTCCCTGCACGGTGACAATTTTCCTTCTGACAGGGTATTTTAGCTTCTGATGCAAGGTAGAGGTCACTGCCCCAGCCTTGTGGATCCAAGGTCGACCCAGCAGACAAGAGTACGATGGACGGATATCCATCACATAAAAGGTAGAGTCAAACACCTGAGAGCCCACACGAATAGGAATGTCAACCTCTCCATGAACCATCCTCTTGGAACCGTCAAAGGCTCTGACAATGATATTGCTAGGTTTAAGCTCTAGGCCTTCACAATCCAAACGGTCTAAAGCCTTCTTGGGTAGCACATTCAAGGAAGAACCAGTGTCCACCAACACATGTGCCAGAGTAGTGCCCCTGCATTCAATAGAGACATGCAGGGCATCATTGTGGTCCCTTCCCTTTGCAGTCAGGTCAGCATCTGAGAAACCCAAGCCATTGTCCGCTGTCAGATTTGCTACGCAATCAGTGAACTGGACTGCCGATGTCTCCTGTGGCACATGGGCCGTCTTGAGAAATGAGATCAAGGCCTTAGCATGGGCCTCGGAGCACAGTAACAAGGAGAGCATTGAGATCTTGGAGGGCGTATGCCCCAGCTGTTCCACAACATTGAAGTCGCTCTTCTTGATTATCTTTAGGATTTCCTCCATTTCTTGTTGGGAGGCTTCAGCAGTTATAGGTATTAGTGCCTCCATCTAGGCAGGCTCATCTTCAATCCCTTTACCCCGAGCATTGGATGACTCGGCAGCAGGGGAAACAACTTGATCAGTAACAGGAACAGGTACGCTTGTAGGTGTTATAAGGAGGGGTCTTCAAACAGCGGGTGGTGCAATGTCAGTCGAGAAGAGCCTGCCACTGCGGGTAACCTTGACTGGGCCAGTGATATCGCAGATGCTAGCGCCAGCGTTGAACTCTTGTTTGATTCCATTCACATATACATCTGCCCCATAGTGCCAGGGGACAGCTTTATCAGATACGTAAGGGAGAGGCCCCGGGACAGTAATAACAACAGGTGCGACAGTCATGATTTGAACAGGCTTCTTTGGGAGAGCCCTGGTTGGATTATTATAGATGGTGACCACAGAAACTTCTTCTACCGGAACCAACTGAACAACAGACTTCTTAAACAGAATCTCCTTGCTATCCATTAGGCTTTGGATGCCCAACTTCAGCAAAGGACAACCAGAGAGAGAAACAGCACAGAACAGGCAACCCTCACTGCAACCCGGAAATAAACCGACCAGCAGTAGGTTCCTCTTGACAGTCATTAAGGGAGTGGCTAGATCATCCACGGAAACAGCGTACACATCTTCATCAACAGCATTTACCCCATGCTGAGGCATAGGAGCAGTTACCACATTCGGCCTTTCAGGCGCTTCAAACTGTATCTCTTTCGCGTCAATAAGGTCTTGCACCTTATTCCTTAATGCCCAACAGTCATCAGTGGAATGCCCCGGGCTATCAGAATGGTAAGCACAGGGAGCATTTGGATTATATTTGGGAGAGGCAGTGTTCACAACCTTCGGCGCCTCTCTGACAGTCACTAAATTGGTGGATAGTAACTGTGGCAAGATTTGCGATAGGGTCATGCTCAAACGGGTAAACTCTCTCCGGGGTCTTTCAGCCCTTTGAGGATTGGTTGGCCGAGGAGCGGCAGCAGGCTTAGCAATCATTACCGTACTGACAGATTGGCGGCGCTCAGATTTCTCTTGTCGTCTAGAGCCATATACAGCACTAGCCTCCTTCTTGAAGGGTTTCTTCTCAGAACTAGACGATGCACCCTTCGGAATCTTACCAGACTTCAACCCAACCTCAATTCTCTCTCCAGTCAGAATAAGATCGGTAAACCCTGCAGACGAGTTACCGATAAGATGGTTGAAAAAAGGCCCAGATAAGGTCCCCAAGAACATGTCTACCAACTCTCGATCAGTCAACGGAGGCTGCACCCTGCCAGCCAGATCCCTCCACTTCTGAGCGTACTCTTTAAAACCTTCGCTTGAACCTAACGACATACCCTGGAGTTGGGTACGTGTAGGGGCAAGGTCGGCATTACATTGATACTGCTTATAGAAAGCAGTAGCCAACTCCTCCCAGTTACGAACTTTAGTCCCATCCAGCTGATAGAACCATTCGAGATGAGTCCCTGAAAGACTCTCCTGGAAGAAGTGGATCCACAAATTCTTATCCACTGAGTACGGTTGAATCTTTCGAACATAGGACCTGAGATGTAGCTTGGGACAAGACGCCCCGTCGTACTTAGTGAAAGATGGTGCTTTGAACTTACGAGGAATAATCACACCAGTAGACAAACCCAAATCTCCGAAATCCAGCCCAGGCACTTGTTGGATCTCCATAGCATTCAGCCTATCCTCCAGCTGCTTGTATCTGTCTTCTGCAGGAGGATATTGCTCTTCATCAAAATCAGTCTCGTTGTCGGAGACTACCGGACTTTGACCTTTTTCCCCTTGGGGGGTACCCTTTCCAATAGAAGAACCAGCCTCTTCATTCTGCAGAGTGTTGCCAAACCTTCGGCCCGAGTTGAAAAGAACAGTCCTTCTCTTCTTCTTTTCCTTCTTCAGGAGCAGAGCCTTCAACTCTTCTTGGCCCTGAGCCAAACCCATGATTAATTCCTGAAATTGCGCATTCTGCGCCTGAAGAGCCTTGATGGACATCTCAGTTGATGATGAGTCAGGATTCATGATGCTGAAATAAACAGCGAAGAACGGTAAGCAACCTGAAAAGAAGAAAACCTGCTATGCACATGATGAATGATAGGTGTTTATGCAATGCATTCAAGGGTTCGAAAGTTCAACTTTGTTGTAGACAAAAAAAAGAACACACGTTATCATTAAGGAAATAATTGTTCAGTACATCAAAGCCTCATGGGCACATATTACAAAGCAAATCAATCCCAAAATACACTATGCATCCTCTTTGGAGCTATGTAGGTGTTGAGATTCCTCTCCTCATGCAATAGGCGGGTGAGCTCCAAGACCTTCCTTTCACTAGCATGTAGACTGGTCTCCAGAGAATTCCGTTCTTCCTTGAGCTGGATCCAGCTCTTCTGCATCTATTCCCAGGATGTGGGCATATCAGGATGTTGAATAGTGTAGGACACTTCTCTTTCCAAGACTGGTTCTTTGATTACTGGGAGCATATGAGGATAAGGCATCACTAACTTCTGGGAGCGGGCTCGTACCCACTTGAGATAAGGTTCCAACGGGATGGAGTTCCTGTGCCCCAGTGTCTTGCTGTCTATCCTACTTGGCATCCTCCAGGATCTGATAAATCTCTGGCGAAGTCCTTGTGCATCGTTGTCGAAGTCAAAAACTATGTCAGGAATTAACATGTCATGAGGACCATCCCTCCGAGCATAACCAAACTGTCTCCAAGCCAGGCATGGGTTGTAAGTAATACCTCCTCTGATTCCAAGTAAAGGAACATTAGGGTACTCCCCGCAACGATCAATGATAGTGACATCTTCTCTGGACCGAGGGCACCAATGTATATCTGCATGCGTAAGAGTCATCAACCGTTGTGACCATCTCAAACCCCGCTCGTTCTTCAAAACTGATTGTGGAAGGTGCGAAATAAACCACCTTCTCAGGAGAGGAGTGCAACACATAAGGACACCCCTTTTCTCATGGTTCGAGTGTAACATGAGTGAAGGATGTCCCCCAGCAACGTAGATATAGGATTCCTGGACATGAAGATCTGGACAGCACTGACATCTATAAGCTGATCTGGATTAGGGAACAACACCAAACCATAGACCAGGAGGGCCACAACTTCTTCAAAAGCTTGTAAGTCAAGGGAATTCCAACATTTATGAGCCTTTTCAAACAGAAACCTGGCTAAGAACCCTTTAATACCACTTCTAACTTCCCAATGTCCCTTGAGGTCAGATGACTGTAGGTGCAAGGCTTTAGCAATCTCTTCAAGCTTGGGTTCCTTTTCTGTACCGTTGTAGGGTAGTTGATCAAGGATAGGGATCTTCAGGAGCCGGGAGAACTCCTCCAAGGTAGGTACCAACTGATAGTCCAAGAAGGTGAAACAGTGATGCAGAGGGTCAAAGAACTGGAACAGGACCTTTATCATGTCTTCCTCAATGTTGGTATTGACCAAGCTGATGAGTCTCCCATGTCTCTCACTGAATGAGGAGCTCTCGGGAATCCTGGATATAAGTTCCTTAAGCTGAGGAGGGACCCTTACAAGACTGATTTGAATTGTCTTTCTGCGAACAGTTTCCATGTCCTACAAAACAAGAACAAAGATGAAGATTCGAACCCCTGAAATGGTTAGTCAATGCATATGATGCTGGATGATGTCATGATGCTATGATTAAACACACCACAGATATTTACAAAGACAAACATGTAAGGCACACAAGGCACACAAGACAAGCCCTTAGGGTTTAAGGCCAGCATGGGGTCTGGGTAGTACCCTCTTGAAGTTGGTGGGCTCAACCTGTCCTATTAGAAGTAACCGGGTTCTAAGGGTCCCAATATCACGGGATTGCTTTCATTGTTCATTGTTTCGATTTAGCCACTGAACTGGCAACCAAAATATTCCAGGAAAGCAACCCTCAATTGGGTGTAGTATCGAGTATCAACCAACCTCGGACTGCACCAAAGTCAGTTATCTCACTACCCTAAAGAGGCCAAGATAGTTCAATTAAGGTTCCTAAAGTCTGTTGATGCTTCACGACACCACGCGGAGGCCCCGTACTCTCCTTGTCTGAACTCAAGGGTTACTGGTACACACCAAAGTGCCACATCAACGTAGCAGACTATTTCAACCATGTCGGTATACCCCGCACAGTTCCCTCACCGCCTTGTTGCTACTTTCTAAGAAGGTATCCCCCAGATCCGGGTTAGGATCTATAGAACTCCCAAGACAGTCCCACAATTTAAAGCAAGCAAAGAAAGCAATTGAAAACACAGTTATGAACTATCCCTAAGGTACACCTCACTTTATAAAAAATCCCCAGCAGAGTCGCCAGTTCTGTGATCGGTGGATCTGGAACTGACTGTTTAACGCTGGTTCGCGAAATGTCGCGGAAGCAAGAGTCGCCACCGTCTTTTATTTTCTCCAAATGGAAAGGACAAAAGCACAAAAAAATTCCTTAAAGAGATTGCTCTCGGTTCGGGAGGTAGATTATAGAAAGGGAAGGTGTTAGCACCCTTTCTATCCATGGTTATCCATGGGCTCTTAGATACTTGCTCATTTGTGTTTTCAAAATGGTTTGTTTGCTTTTCAATGTGGGTTTTAAAAAAGTTTCTTTGAAAATTCCAGTTCGACTCTTGTATCGGTCCTCAAGAGTGTTTGAAAAATTGCTTTCGAAAGCTTTTTGAAAATGTGTTGGTGTGAAAAGTATTTTTTTTGATTTGTTTGAGATTAGAGCAAGTATCTGGAGTCGTCTACCTACCCTAAGGAATTCGTCTGTGTAAATGTCCTTTAAAGTAGTGCCATCCCACCATTGAGAGGTAGGTAGCACCACCGTTGGAGGTGTTCGGGTCAATTCGAGGTTCGGGACATGGTGATCACCAGAGCAATGGGAAGACACCTTAGAAGCTACCCTCATGCCAGGTTCCCGGATCATGAGGACTTACTAAGACATCCTCTACTCGACGATCACCTTTCGAGGCAAGGCAACAGTGAGGCGTACCCTAGGGGTGGTGTGTGATTCGTGTGTTAGATTCAGATATTTTATCTTGTCATGTCATTGGTGATCTATGCGTTTGTTTTTATTTTAGGCCATTCATTCTTGCATGCATTTATTTAACAGTTAAAAATTGCGAGAAATTAAAAATTCTAAACTATTACAAAGGCGCGGGTCCACATCGCCAAAATAAATCCAGGACCCGATTTGACAGAAAATAAACAAAGAAATAAAGTAAAGTGCGAAAGATTAAATTTACACGGCTTTGGGAGAGGTACATAAAAAATTAAAAGAAAAAGAGATACATACGCGAATTGAATTAAAATTGGGAACGAGGGCGTTGGACCCTTTTTAACGAAATTAAATTAAACGATTAAATTAATGAAAATTAAAATGAAAGGAAATTATTTTTTGAGATTTTTGGTATTTATGATTTTAATGAGAATTAAATGAAAAGAATATTAACCCTAATCCTAGTTTTTATTTATTAAGAAAAACCTATTAAAATTTAAACCTAAAATTAAATTAATTAATTAATGACAATTTGATTTTATGAAAATAAATAATTAATTATTAGTGAAAAGAAAAGAAAAAGGATAAAAATTAATTAAAACCCTAATTCTACCAATTTTAAGTTAATTAAGAAAAATATTAAGATTTAAACCTAAATTAAAAAACTAAAATCAATTAATGATATTTATTTACAAAAAATAACATTAAATTAAAATACTTATTTTTGTCTTTTTTCTGATTTTATATTGTTTTTATGTTTTTTATGAAAATATCAAATTAGAGGAATTAATAAAAAAACAATAATTGAAATAAAATAAATAAAGAAAAGAATGAAAATTCAAACCATGGGGGGTCTGTCCCCAAATTGGGAGGTTTTGTTAGCATTGCTGGCCCAAGGTTCTAAGGCCCTTTTTGACTTTCCTTGCCAGCGTGTGGAGGTGTTGACTGCAGCCCATGGTACTCTCCAATTATGGCCCTTGGATTGATCTTAGCATGTGCGTGGGTGGCTTGATGTTGTGGATGTATGGTGGTCTTCAAGAGAAATACTGCATAGGATGACAATTAGAAAAATAATATTGGAAGGGGGTGGGGACCTGGGATCGAACCCAGGTCCCAGGGATCATCAACCAAATACCTTGCCAACTGCTCCACTTGCGCTGTCTGTATATTAAATAACAAACAATTATTATAAAATAAAACAACACGTTAGTGCCTTTTTCGCGCGAATTTTCAAACAACCCAATCACTGGTGGCCACCTAATCATCTTCTTCATCGTTTGTGTTTTCCCTGAAAATAAAAAAAGGGTTAGCGGGGGTTTTGAACCCCCCCAAAACATGCTTGATTTCAAAATAACGATTAGGCCATATGGCCACATAAATTAGGCGCGAGGGTTCCGTTTAGATCGTCCAGGCATACAGAGTTTGGTCATGGTATTGAGGTGTCTCAATTTTACAGTGGTGAGAAACGCCCAAATTAAAAGCTTGGTAACCCTAGATATCTTTAATGGTGAATCCTTCAATGGTGCACGAAAACTTAATCAAACCACACAGTTAGCTTTAGAATTAAACAATGAACATAAATCAAATGTTAAAAATTACTAAAGATGCATGAATCGTGATGCAAGAATGTAAAAAAAATTATGTACAGGACACCATCATTCTCACGTTTCTTGATGTTATGATGGATGGTTTTGATTTGAAAACCTTCCTTGAAGCCTCAGGAAGGTGATGGAACAAGTCTCTTTGCTTGAATCGACCTGTAACCTAGTTTTCAGTATTTGACTTTTCTTGAAAAAATGCAAACTTGTTGGTCAGGTTCTTGCGCAGCTGGGAGATTATGGGCACGAGGGTTTGCATCCATATATGTATGTGAGTGATTAGGGTTGAGAATTTGTGCCAAAGAATCCTTGAATTGATGATAATATATTTGATTTTCCATGCATTAGTTTTCAAATCTTTTTCATGCAAACTTAGTTCAAATCATGGTCAATTAACAAGATTCTTTCCAAATCTGATTATACACAAAATCTTGAGACTATTTCATGCACAAAAATATTTAAAAACCTAAGTTTAGTATTTTCCACATATTTAATTTAATTAAATGAATTATTAATAATTAAAAAACCAAATAAATAAATAAAAATGATAAAAAACTTCCCTTTGGGCCAAATGGTCGTGCACATGCCTTGGATGATGAATTGTGGAAGAAAAAGAGGCCCATTAGCATTTTTAAAACATTTGAAGCAATGTTGACTTTTCAAAATATCCAAAAATTTCCCAACTTCCACAAGGCATAACTTGATCAATTTTTAAGCTTTGCTCATGTTCTTGGACATTTTGGAAAGGTATTTGAGTCCTCTAACCAATGCTTTTGGTACCATGTCATTTTGACTTACCAATATCAAGTTATGGCCTTTGACTTAAAGTCCCTTTTTGTTGACTTTTGAAAATGACCTATAATGTTGAAATTGATAACTTTTTTGTGAGAGAATTTCTTGGATTTGAAGTGTGAAGAGGAGTTGTAGGAAATGTCTTTATCTTTAAAATGAGCTTTGGATGGAATTTTTCTGATAATCCATGTGAAAGTTATGCCCTGGTCAGTTTACAGTTGACTTTTTCAACTGTCCAAATATGGAAACTTTTACATCTTGAGACCTTTTGAGCCAAGCTTTGAGAATCATGATAAAGCATTGATCAAATGATGTTTGTGGCTTCAAAATGAGATGTTGACCAAAAATTTGGACTCTTGACTGCCAAATGACCATTTTGCCCCTGCAGTTGACTGTAGTGCAATTAGGGTTTTTGATTGTGCAATTTTGTGCTGTAAGTCTTGAAACTTGGTATGAAGATACTTGACCATGTTTATAGGCATGCGGGACTTGATTGAACCCTTGGAAACTTCATTTTCTTTGTTAGAACCAAAACCCTAATTTTGACTGTTAGGAGGCCCTTGAACTGTGCAACCCTTGGGGAGATTTTGAAGCTTTGACTTGGCAAATTTTGAAGAATATGGGAGGGCAAATTTTGGGGTACAACACCTGGCTAGAGGATAATAAATCCTCTCACCCCTTGCTAGAAATTTGGCTTATGATAATCCTGCATCAAAGATCCTTGAGATCCTTGAAATGGTTAGTGAAAATATCATGTTATGATGATATGATGTTATGATGTCATGTTCATGTTAGATAGATAGAAAACACAAACGTATCACACAAGAGCCTTAGGTTTAAAGGCTTGCATGAAGTCCATAGATAAGTATCCTTCCTCACTAAAGTTAAGTTGGCTCAACTTGTCCTAAAAATAGTAATCGAGTTCTAGGAATCTCAAATCACTGATCTTTCTCGTAGGCTTTATTTTAGCATGGCAACTGGCTTGCCACCAAAACATCCTGAGAGTCGAATCTCAATGAGTGTAGCATCGACTATCGACCAACCTTGGACTGCACCAAAGCCAGCCATCTCACTACCTTCTAATGGCCAAGATGGATCAATTAAGCTTCTAAAAGTAACTTAGTGCTAATGACACCGTGCAGAAGCCCAATTTTATCCTTGACTGAATCAGGGAACATCAATACAAACCAAAGTATCGCATTAACCGTATCTGTCATTTTAACCATATCAGTCTATCTCGTACAATCTCGATGATCTATTACTACTTACCTAAGGCATCCCTAGATCCGGGTGTAGGATCTTATAAGAAATAGTAAACCCAAACAATCCTTAAATTTAAAGAAAACAAAGCAAACAAAGAAAGCAGGTGTTGTACCCCAAAATTTTCCCTCCCATTTTCTTCAAGACACCTCCTCATTCTCCTAGGGTTTTCAATTTCTCAAGGCTACTCAATGTTTGATCAGACAAATTCTCCTCCTAAGTAGTTGACCTACAAGTAGGGTTTCACTTTTCTCAAGAAAATTTGAGCTTATAATGCCTCAAGTGGATTTCATGGTTCCTCATATGTCTCAAGGAATGCTTATGGTAAATTTTAAGCCTTGCATCACAAGTTTGCTCAGTCAATTTCTCAGATGTCTAAAAATCAACTATGTTGGGTAAAAAGTCAATTGTGGTCAACATACAGCCAAACTTCAAGATTTTTGGTCAGCATCAATATTTTGAAGTCACATTCATCATTTGATCATGGGTTGAACATGATTCATTAAGAAAACTCTCAATTCATCAAAAGTCAAAGTTGCCAAATTAGGTTTTCTTAAGGAGAAGTCAACTAAACTTTGACCAAGCATAACTTTCACATGCTTCATGAGATTTTTCTCAACCAAAGCTTATTTTGAAGGAAATTCAATTCTCTACAACTTTGACTCTCTAAGCTCAAATCCAAAGAATGCTTCATTTGAGAGATATGGGCCAAAACATTATAGGTCATTTCAAAAGTCAACAAAAAGACACTTTTTGTCAAAGAAACTTACATCAAGATAAAGTCTTCAAATGAAAATTGATCAACATAGAGATTATAGGGGACATCTTGAGCTTTCCAAAAAGTCTAAGATCACCTTCATATGATAAAAATTGAGAGAGCTATGATTGGCACAAGTTAGGAAATTTCGAGAAAATGCATGAAACCCAAATAGATCAAACTTGAATTTTAGGGCTAATGGGCTTGTGTTTCAAGGTCCAAACGTGTATTAGACCTTATAAGTGAACCTTTGAACCTATTCATACACCCCTTTGATTTTTATTCCATTTATTTTTTATTTTATTTATTTAAATTCAAAAAAAATAAAATAAAATAAAGGCTTTCATACAAAGTTCCAAGCCCACTTCTTTTGACCCAATTTTCCTCTATATATATCCCATATTCAGACAACAACAAAGACACAAAAACCTTGCAAGAAGATCTTATACCAAAACTTCAAATTTTGTCAAAACTAGGGTAAACTACAAATCCTATTTTCAGCCTTTATCCAAGCAAACAATCATCCAAATCAACCCCTGAGGCATTGTATGGTAAGAATGAATCAATCTTGATAAATCTGAAGGGCCTGGAAATCGCATACACTCATCTTTGATTTTTTGTTTTGTTTTTGTAATTCGTATTTTTGTTTTCATGTTGTTTTGATGCATACTAACATTACTAACATGCTTGTGAGGTATAACTATACAGGATAGACCCATTGCTTGACCCCCATAATGACTGAATCACGAGACACCGTGTTTGAATCGTCTCATGTTATTTGCGTCATATCTCTTTGTACATGGAGAATCAGCCAAAACCAAGGGCACCATTGAATTCGCAAGGCCCAAATTAGGGGAGGTAGGGTACCACCCACCCCTGGCATTTGCACTATTTTTGTTTCCTAACCCTATTTTCCATTGATTCTTCTCCCCTGTTGTACCCCAAATTTTGACCTAAGATATCGTCTCCTACCTGCATCATTACATTACAGTATTTTGATCCATCGATTTTAAAATTCATAACTTTTTCAGGCCAAGAGCTATTTATGCTGAACAGTAAATCATTTAATCGATTCGTGCTAAAATGATGTTTATTAATTATTTATTATCTTAAATTTAAATAATTGAAATTCGTTTTCGATTATTATGTAGTTTAAAGATGTATAGATAATAAAATAAACATTAGAGAAGAGGCGCATTAATTGTGCGGACAGTATTTATTTATTACTCACTACCTTAAATTTAAATAACTGGAATTTATTCTTAGTTATTACATAATTTAAAGGTTTATGAATAATATAATAAATATTCGGAAAAAGTTCATTGGTCAATAACGATTATTTAATCATTTGTCATTCTAAATTAAATAATTGAAACCCTATTTTAATTATTATAGTTTAGAAAGTTATGGATGAAGGATTAAATAATTGAGGCTATTAATTGATCAATGATACTTATTTATTTATCTGTTTATTATTCTGAATGTAGGTAATTGAAATTCGTTTTCAATTATTATTCGTTTAAAGAATTGTAAACGATAAATAAATAATTAAAGATAAGGAAGAACTTAATTGGCGAATAGTGTTTTTTTATTCATTTTTCTAATTGTACAGTTATTATGTAAACATTGTATCTATTACAATAAATTACAATAATAAATTTACAAAAAAAACTAAAATGAAATAAAAAAACTAATCTAATATTCCTAATTCTAAAACTTCCGATCCAATGCGTTTTGTCTGCTCACTTAATGTTACCTGCAAAAGTTAAAAAAAAGAGATTAGAATTCGAATAAATGATTAAAAAGCGAAATTATTAAAGTTTCATCATTAAAAGCAATGGCCGGAATCAGTTACTCTTTTTTGCAAATCACGGGATTTCTCCCGGTTCACAAAAAAGAAAGGAATTTTAAATGAATGCACAAGTTTATTTTGTCCAAAAATTGCATATTTAAATTAACTACATTTTTTTTCAAATCCCAAATGCAATTTCAAAAACATACAGCATAAGCATACAAAGCCCTGCATGAACTACATATGCAAGCATGCTCACGTAACCAATGCCCACACAGCAGAAAAACAAAACAAGCTTTTGTATTAGAGGAAAACATGCAGTTTAACTACATCTGCAAGCAATATGGACATTCCATTTTCATCATTTTCTGGCCATTTGCAGTTTCAGAAAAAAGTACAGCTTATCACTCTTTTATCAAAGTTATACTGAGAGAAAAAGAGAGGGAGAAGTGTGGGTTTTACAGGCTTGGCATAGGCAGAAAAAGGATATACAAGACAAATTATAAAATATAGCCAGTAGAGATAATAACATAAAAGAAGAATAGAAACAAATTGGAGGGACAGTCTAGTGCAGAATGCCCAGGAAATCCCAAAGGATATTTCAAAAACTTCCAGCCTGTAACGAGAGAAGGAGGAAAATTGTTATAACAATAACCAAAAGGAAACCAATAGATATCAGATATATCCAAGCCTTCAAAAAAACTTAGAGAAAGAGTTATCAAAGAAAAAACATACAAAGCTCAGAAAACCTGCATAGTTATCCCATATACTGTCAAAAACTATTTCAACCATATGGCCAAAACTTTGCAAAATTGATTGAGCCATTCAAGCCAACATCATCATTCTATTGTCAAAGAGTTATCAAAACAATATCACGCCCAAAGAACCAGTTAAAACCACACCATCAACATGTCCTAGAAACGACTCATGGCCCTGTTTCCATCAAACCCGTCCAACTAGCACGTAATCACCATATTCATCACCATGTCAAACTATTATTCAAGCTTGAACATCATCAATCCAAAAACCTGAAACGACCCAAGCCAGAACCAGTTCCTAAGGCAACAGGCTAGGCCTCAGTATTACCATCACTGGCCTTTCAAAAAACAATTACTCAAGCCAACATCATCCCAAAAAAACAACTATTCAGGCCAACATACATATCGTACAGCATCACGTTCAAGAAGAAGAGAAACAGTAACCCATTCAAAGAAAAAAGAGAAGCAGCATCACGTTCAAGAAGAAGAAGACAAACAGAAGTACAGTACCAAGGCCAACAAGGAGAAGAAACAAAATACAGTACAGTGACAACAACCAAGAGAAGAAAATCGCGTAATACCAGTCACCGTAGCGGGCTCGCTTCCCCTCTCCTCGCCGCCTGGCCTCCATCGCTCCTAGCCTCCTCCTCCGTCTCCATCTAGGTAACGGTCCCTTCTCCTTTCTTTTTCCTTGGAACATCCTCAAATCAAGCATTAACAACCAAATATAAGAATCAAGATCAAACATAATAGAAATCGTGAAATCAGAACCAACATGCAAAAGAATGAATTAAGCGTTAACGAAATCAATCGCGTTTCTTACCGAATCCGTAGCCGTCCCGTTTCTCGTTCAGCTGGAGGGAAGAGGAGCTGGAGTGGGTGGCCATGGCAAGGAGAGACAGCAAGGTTCAAGGGCAAGTGTGAAGAAGAAGATGCGAAGAAGAAGATGCGAAGAAGAAGATGCGAAGAAGAGGCGCGCCGTTTCTGCCCAACAAGACTAACCCTAATCCCAATTTGTTAAACATAAAATTAACCCTAATGCCTTAACAACTCATGGGCCTCACCCTTTTCATCCCATTTTACTCCTTAAGCCCACGACCTCTTTGTGTACCCCCCTGTCTTCAATTTTGATCTGGGCCCTATCAAAATCTTTTAGCCCATATTGACTTATTTATTCACCTCCTTTTAATACATTTCTCTCTATTTGATTACCCCCTTAGAATCTTATTAGTTTAAGTTGTAATTTAGTTAACCAAAAATAAGAGATGTAATTTAAAGCATTTTAATAATGGACCATTTTTATTAATTTAAACTTTTAGGATTTAATTTAGTAATCTTGGTATCTTTTAAAAATTAGACTTAAGTTAGTAGCATTGAGTTTTAATTTAATTTAATCATTGAAGAATTCTTAAAAGTAATACTTTTATATTAAAAAGACATAAAATATCAAAACTTCAAAAAAACATATAAAAAATAGAAGAAACTAAAAAATATTTTATTAACTCATTTTCTTGTCTTATTAATATTAATATCAAAATATATCAAAAGCTTAATAACTTAAAACTAAAAAAAAAACATTACGTCCTCGTTAAATAATTCTTTTGTTTTTTTTACCCTTATCCGAATGTGTAAAAAATTAAAATACTTTCTTCCCAATTAACATTAAACCAAAAATCATAAAAAACGCATTATTCGCATCATTTATTCCATCATTTAGATTATCGTTATTTAATCGTTATTCGCATATTTTGTCCGTATATTTATTTGTTTATTCGGTTTATGCTTAAATCCAAAGGAAAAACAGTAAATTTGTTGACTTCATGTCCTCAAGTCTAACTGCGCGAATTTTCGCATTTCATTAAAACTTAGGATAATTTTTCCTCAAATATTCACCCTTTTCAAAATTTGTGCCCCCTTTAAGCAAAAACTTCGACATTAGGTCGTCGCAACTTCAAAAAAAACCGCCCGTATCCTGTTTCGGCCAAAACGATTTATTTTCAATCAAGCAATCAATTTTAAATAAAACAGATATTTCAAAAGGTTCCTATAGAGTACTATAGATGCATTGGGTGCTAGTACCTTCCCATTGTATAACCAACCCCCGAACCATAAGATCTCTTTTCAAAAAACGCTTTGTATTTTTATTATTATTTACATTGCATATTTAGGGTTTCATTTCGCTCTTTTCCCTTTTCCTTTGGAAACAATAAAGCGCGGTGGCGACTCTTGCTTTTGTGAGACGAATTAATCAATAATTCGATCTCCGATTTACCCCTCTACATTTTTTATCGCTACAGAATTGGCGACTCTGCTGGGGAATAGATTGACCTCTTGCTGGTCCATCCCTAAGTGGGTTAAGCCTAATTTGTTTTATCTGTTTACTATTATTTGATTTGCTTGATTATATGTTTAAATTGGGGTGTTTGGGTTTTTTGCAAAGGACGAATCCTATACCCGGATTAAGTAACACTTAAGGAATAGGACGGGCGGTATAGTCATGTTAACTTTGAGGGAGTAATCCCGAAGAAGGAGGCATGAGATCCCCCACTCAATGGAAGGCCCTCTCGAACTTAATATCTGTTTACCGAGTAATCGGGAAGACATTATTATTTTCGACCTAGGAGCCCGAGAAGTTGAGGACCGTAGAACCCCAACCCATCTTGGCCTTTTTAGGTGTAGCGCGGAGACTATAACGGAGTAATTCAGAAGTAGTTGTTACGCGATGCTACGCTCGGACGAGTTTCTCTTGAGAATATTGCTAATTATTAAGTAATCAAGACGTTGGCAATATCCGAAGGAGGGATGTAGACTCTGGGAACTCTTAGAACCTTGTCTTATAGGTGTGATCGAAACGTTAGTACATACCTTTGGGTGGGCTTTACCCTCGACTCCATGCTGAACGTTGAACCTTTGAACCCCATGTTTGCAAACTTGTGTGTAACTGTTGCATTGTCATTCATTCATGCATTCATGCATCCATAAAACCCTTTTCACTTGACTTTGAAGGAATTTGGGGGGTCTTTCTTTGTAAACATCACAAGTTTCGTCAAGCTCAATGGATCTTGGGTGTTGATAGGGCGAAAACCCTAATCCACCAAAATGGATGATTGATCTTGATGATAACTTGATCAATGTTTGGAGCCAATTTAAAGTTCATCTTCTATCTTCACACTTTGATGTTTACAACTTAATATCTTGAGTTTCGTGAAGATCAAATAAAAACTCTCTTTTGCATATCATGCATCATCCAACATTCCACTTCACATGTTTTCTAAAACTGGATTTTGTAACGCATGGAGTGGTTTGCCAGAACTGGATTGCTGTTGATGTTCCTGTTGTGATGCACATTTCTGAGTAATGTTTTTTGAAAAATTGCTCTGCCCAAGGCGAAAAGTATTTTGTGTCGGGCTATGATGAAAATAATTCCTTTTGCTCTGCCCAAGGCAAAAGAGAAATGTCTGGGCTCTTTGTTTCAAGTATTTCCCTTTAATGAATAAAAATGTTATTTTGTCCACTGCTGTTTTACTTTTCACTTTTTCTGGGAAATAGCAATGAAAATTAATTAATAACCTTTTGTTTTATTTGCACAAATCGATTTCTAAAATAAAGCATAATCATATGTGCAGATTAATCCATGACTTAACCATCGAAAACAGTGATCCTATGCCCTCTCCCAACTTTGAATTCCTTGTGTTCAGAGCCGAAGAAGAGGATGATGAAGAGGTTCCTGTTGAGATTTCCCGTTTGCTTGAGCATGATGAGAAGGTCATTCAACCATTTGAAGAACCTGTAGAGTTGGTCAACTTGGGTGACGAAGAAGATAGAAAGGAAGTCAAAGTTGGAGCATTGCTTATCCCGGAAGTTAAGGAGAAGATGTTGGAGCTTCTCAAAGAGTATGTTGACGTGTTTGCTTGGTCCTACCAAGATATGCCAGGGCTGGACAATGACATTGTGGAGCATCGTTTACCGTTGAGACCCGAGTGTCCACCGATCAAGCAGAAATTGAGAAGGACTCGTCCCGACATGGCTGACAAGATTAAGGAGGAGGTTCAGAAACAGATCAACGCAGGTTTCCTTGTTACGTCGGTCTATCCTCAGTGGTTAGCCAACATAGTGCCTGTTGCAAAGAAAGATGGCAAGGTTCGGATGTGTGTAGACTACAGAGATCTGAATAGAGCTAGTCCGAAGGATGATTTCCCATTACCTCATATTGACGTATTGATCGACAGTACCGCCAAGTTCAAAGTCTTTTCTTTCATGGATGGTTTTTCTGGTTACAATCAAATCAAGATGGCGCCGGAAGATATGGAGAAGACCGCTTTCATTACACCTTGGGGAACTTTCTGTTATCGGGTTATGCCGTTTGGTTTGAGGAATGCTGGTGCAACATACCAAAGGGCCATGACTGCTTTGTTCCATGACATGATGCATAAGGAGATTGAAGTGTATGTGGATGACATGATTGCCAAATCACAGACTGAGGAAGATCACTTGGAACATCTGTTGAAATTATTCCAGCGTTTGAGAAAGTATAAACTCCGTCTGAATCCCAACAAGTGTACTTTTGGCGTTCGTTCTGGAAGACTTCTGGGTTTCATTGTCAGTCAGAAAGGTATTGAAGTAGATCCTGATAAAGTCAAAGCTATTCGGGAAATGCCCGCACCCAAGACGGAAAAACAAGTAAGAGGATTCCTTGGGATACTGAACTACATTTCTAGGTTTATATCTCATATGACTGCTACCTGTGGGCCGATTTTCAAGCTTCTCCGAAAGAACCAAGGATGTGTATGGACAGAAGATTGTCAGAGAGCTTTTGATAGCATCAAAGAATATTTGCTTGAACCTCCCATTTTGATTCCTCCAGTGGAAGGAAGACCTTTGATTATGTACTTGACTATACTGGAAGACTCCATGGGATGTGTGCTTGGTCAACAGGATGAGACTGGAAGAAAGGAACATGCCGTATACTATCTGAGTAAGAAATTCACAGACTGTGAATCTCGGTACTCATTGCTTGAGAAGACCTGTTGTGCTTTAGTGTGGGCTGCTCGCCGTCTACGCCAGTATATGATTAATCACACTACTTGGTTGATCTCAAAAATGGACCCGATCAAGTATATCTTTGAGAAGCCCGCCTTATCCGGAAGGATAGCCCGTTGGCAGATGTTGTTATCTGAATATGACATTGAGTATCACACTCAGAAAGCGATCAAAGGGAGTATTTTAGCCGATCATTTGGCTCACCAACCAATTGAAGATTATCAATCCATCAAGTTTGATTTCCCAGATGAAGATGTTATGTACTTGAAAGCTAAAGATTGTGAAGAGCCGTTACCTGAAGAAGGACCTGATCCTGAGTCCCGTTGGGGTTTGATATTTGACGGAGCTGTGAATTCCTATGGAAATGGAATTGGGGCAATCATCGTTACTCCCCGAGGTACTCATATCCCGTTCACGGCAAGACTGAAGTTTGACTGCACGAACAACATGGCTGAGTATGAGGCATGTATTATGGGTCTCGAAGAAGCAGTGGATCTAAGGATTAAAATTCTTGATATTTACGGAGATTCGGCATTGGTGATTAATCAAATCAAAGGAGAATGGGAGACCCGTCATCCTGGTTTGATCCCTTATAGAGATTACGCTAGAAGATTGTTAACTTTCTTCAACAAAGTGGAACTACACCATATCCCTAGAGATGAGAATCAAATGGCTGACGCTTTAGCTACTTTGTCTTCAATGTTTCAAGTGAATGATTGGAACGACGTGCCTACAATCCGAGTTATGCGCCTCGACAGACCTGCTCATGTGTTTTCAGTGGAAGAGGTCACCGACGACAAACCATGGTTCTATGACATTAAACGTGTTCTTCAAACTCAAGAGTACCCGCCTGGGGCATCCAATAAAGATAGGAAGACGTTGAGAAGATTAGCAAGCAGTTTCTTTCTCAATGAAGAAGTTTTGTACAAGAGGAATTACGACATGGTCTTGCTCAGATGTGTAGACAGACGTGAAGCGGACATGCTGATGCAAGAAGTACACGAAGGATCCTTTGGCACTCATGCCAATGGACATGCAATGGCTAGAAAGATGTTGAGAGCTGGTTACTATTGGATGACAATGGAATCTGATTGCTGCAAGTATGTGAAAAAGTGTCATAAATGCCAGATTTATGCGGACAAGATGCATGTGCCGCCGACCCTCCTCAATGTTATATCTTCACCTTGGCCTTTCTCTATGTGGGGCATTGATATGATTGGGATGATTGAACCCAAAGCTTCAAATGGTCATCGTTTCATCTTGGTAGCGATCGATTATTTTACTAAATGGGTGGAAGCAGCATCTTATGCTAATGTAACCAGACATGTGGTAGTCAGATTTATCAAGAATCAGATCATTTGTCGATACGGTATCCCGAGCAAGATCATCACTGATAATGGTTCGAATTTGAATAACAAGATGATGAAGGAGCTTTGTGAAGAGTTCAAGATCGAACATCATAATTCCTCTCCTTACAGACCGAAGATGAATGGGGCTGTTGAAGCTGCTAACAAGAACATCAAGAAGATTGTCCAGAAGATGGTGGTAACTTATAAGGATTGGCATGAAATGCTTCCGTTTGCTTTACACGGGTACCGTACTTCAGTTCGAACTTCAACGGGCGTGACCCCTTTTTCCCTAGTTTACGGTATGGAAGCAGTACTCCCCGTGGAAGTTGAGATTCCGTCTCTGAGAGTGTTGATGGAAGCTAAACTTTATGAGGCTGAATGGTGTCAAAGTAGATACGATCAGTTGAATTTAATCGAAGAAAAGAGATTGACAGCTTTGTGTCATGGTCAGTTGTACCAGCAAAGGATGAAGAAGGCTTTTGATAAGAAGGTTCGACCGCGCGAGTTCAGAGAAGGTGACCTTGTACTCAAGAAAATATTATCTTTCCAACCTGATTCTAGGGGCAAGTGGGCTCCGAATTATGAAGGACCGTATGTTGTTAAGAAAGTTTTCTCTGGGGGTGCCATGATTCTCACCAATATGGACGGTGAAGAACTCCCACGTCCCTTGAACGCCGATGCAGTCAAGAAGTACTTCGCTTAGGCAAATTTCTGGTCAAATCAGTCTCAGCATCTGAACACATTCTGGAATTCAAAGTTGTTAGGGAGAATAGCGATCATTGTTTTTGTGTGACCTTTTATTTCATGTATTATTTCCCCAAGCTTTTGTAAACCGTTGGAGTCGCATTGTTAGCGAACTACCTCTTATCAATGAAATTTGAACATTTACCTTTTGTGGGCAAAATTTTAATTTTATGGAAATACTTGAAGCAAATTCACTTAAAATGTTCTTATTTTAAAAAAAATGTGTGTCGTGGATAACGAAAGGAATATTAACAGTTTGTTCCAAAGATGGTCAAGGCATGAAATGCAAAGCAGTACAGTAGTTTATCCTTGCATGGTGAGCATGTTTTATTTCAAATCGCCATGAGGTGTTGGTTGTGTAGACTTGTGTTTCTAGTGGTACTAAGTTTGGTGACTCCCCAGCTTTTCCAGTTGAGCATTGTTTCGGCTATCTCTAGTTGGGCGATTTCCGAAGTTTGGTACGTTTTGTCTCATACCGTGATCTATTGGTGTTAGAAGATTGGATTTGATTGCTTTTCTCCTCAGAAGACTTGGACCTTGTAGCGTGATACCCTCCGACGTTGCTGTGTGTTTCCAGTTCCGTTTATCTTCCGTCTTTTCAAGATTGGCCGAGTATCTATTTTGCTGTGACATCTTATTATCTCCAAGATATTCCATCTGTCTGTTTTGTCAGCATAACATTCATTTATTCATTTACACTCATATCAGCATGCATATCCACATTTGCCGTTGATTTTGAGTCATACTTTGTTTATTCGAACAACGTACATTCTTCTTTCCAAGTAGAAGGTTAGCTTAGGCAGAAAATGTGCTTCCTTTCTAAATTCCCCAACTGAGCTAATCCTCATGGATGATTTTGGTTTAGCCTACCTTACCCATTTCTGAATACGAGGAATTCCCCAATTGAGTTACTTTCTCATCGGGTGGAGTCTTGTTTGACTGTTTTTCTCTCTTGTTTATCCCTAGATGAAGTTGTTGTCTCTTGCATAGGCTATCTCATGATTTTCCCTAGTGAAGTCGCGACCTAGACGGTTGGTGCATTTATTTTGCACGTTTAAGTATATGATCTCCTCGGGAAGGATTGATTCAGGGTTCTCTTTGACGAGGATTTTATTCTTTGCCAGTATCATCGCAATTTCCTCCTGTTTGTTTTTGGAAAACGACAAGCGGCAGCTCTTCATGAGCAACTTGTGCGTTATAGACACCGTTGGAAAACGACAAGCGGCAGCTCTTCATGAGCAACTTGTACGTTTACTTGTTGAAAATGACAAGCGGCAGCTCTTCATGAGCAACTTGTACGTTTACTTGTTGAAAGCGCCGAGCAGCAGTTCTTCATGAGCTACTAGTGCATCATTTTATCTTTTCGAAAGCGCCGAGCAGCAGTTCTTCATGAGCTACTAGTGCGTTATTTACTTTTGAAAGCACCGAGCGGCAGTTCTTCACGAGCTACTAGCGCATCATTTTATTTTTTCTGAAAGCGACAAGCAGCAAACTCTTCATGAGTTACCAGTACGTTACTACTTTTCTGGAATACAACAAGCGGCAGCTTCTTTATTTGAGCAGCTTGTATGTTATCGGTATCTTTTCTGGAATACAACAAGCGGCAACTTCTTTATTTGAGCATCTTGTATGTTATCGATATCTTTTCTGGAATACAACAAGCGGCAGCTTCTTTATTTGAGCAGCTTGTATGTTATCGGTATTTTCTCTGGACGACAACAAGCGGCAGCTTCTTTATTTGGGCAGTTTGTATGTTATCGGTTTTTTCTCTGGACAACAACAAATGGCGGTTTTCTTTATTTGAACAACGTTCGTATCTACAGTCATATTACCTCAGCATTAATGAGTATACCTCTGAAAATCTAGCAGGGAAGTCTGTTACGAATCGATACCTCCAGAAGTCGGTAATCAGTTATCAGCAATTTGATACTCTCTGTCTACCATCGACCTTGAGTTGCGAACTCACTGTTTTGGGATCAATAATCTGTTATGGCCTATGCAAGATGCTCTCTTTGTTAGGGTTAGAGGTTGTATTCCCTCGATTTTATTCGCTGTCAGGAGTCTGTCGTTTGAAGTTGATAGCTTGTTTCCCCAGTAATGTATAATCCATGCCGTTGTGTTTTGTTGGTGTTCGATTCACCCCAACATTGTCTCGTTTCACACCATATCTTTCTCTGTGAGTTTGATCACTGCATTCATATCAAACATGACGACGGCATCTTAGGACAAAATTTGCGTAGTTATGTATTTAAGTACCTTCAATCTCGTCGAAACGAAGATTTCAATCTTCATATCTCCAGATAGAAGAAACTTAAATAGGGGCAGCTGTTGTACCCCAAATTTTGACCTAAGATATCGTCTCCTACCTGCATCATTACATTACAGTATTTTGATCCATCGATTTTAAAATTCATAACTTTTTCAGGCCAAGAGCTATTTATGCTGAACAGTAAATCATTTAATCAATTCGTGCTAAAATGATGTTTATTAATTATTTATTATCTTAAATTTAAATAATTGAAATTCGTTTTCGATTATTATGTAGTTTAAAGATGTATAGATAATAAAATAAACATTAGAGAAGAGGCGCATTAATTGTGCGGACAGTATTTATTTATTACTCACTACCTTAAATTTAAATAACTGGAATTTATTCTTAGTTATTACATAATTTAAAGGTTTATGAATAATATAATAAATATTCGGAAAAAGTTCATTGGTCAATAACGATTATTTAATCATTTGTCATTCTAAATTAAATAATTGAAACCCTATTTTAATTATTATAGTTTAGAAAGTTATGGATGAAGGATTAAATAATTGAGGCTATTAATTGATCAATGATACTTATTTATTTATCTGTTTATTATTCTGAATGTAGGTAATTGAAATTCGTTTTCAATTATTATTCGTTTAAAGAATTGTAAACGATAAATAAATAATTAAAGATAAGGAAGAACTTAATTGGCGAATAGTGTTTTTTTATTCATTTTTCTAATTGTACAGTTATTATGTAAATATTGTATCTATTACAATAAATTACAATAATAAATTTACAAAAAAAAACTAAAATGAAATAAAAAAACTAATCTAATATTCCTAATTCTAAAACTTCCGATCCAATGCGTTTTGTCTGCTCACTTAATGTTACCTGCAAAAGTTTAAAAAAAAGAGATTAGAATTCGAATAAATGATTAAAAAGCGAAATTATTAAAGTTTCATCATTAAAAGCAATGGCCGGAATCAGTTACTCTTTTTTGCAAATCACGGGATTTCTCCCGGTTCACAAAAAAGAAAGGAATTTTAAATGAATGCACAAGTTTATTTTGTCCAAAAATTGCATATTTAAATTAACTACATTTTTTTTCAAATCCCAAATGCAATTTCAAAAACATACAGCATAAGCATACAAAGCCCTGCATGAACTACATATGCAAGCATGCTCACGTAACCAATGCCCACACAGCAGAAAAACAAAACAAGCTTTTGTATTAGAGGAAAACATGCAGTTTAACTACATCTGCAAGCAATATGGACATTCCATTTTCATCATTTTCTGGCCATTTGCAGTTTCAGAAAAAAGTACAGCTTATCACTCTTTTATCAAAGTTATACTGAGAGAAAAAGAGAGGGAGAAGTGTGGGTTTTACAGGCTTGGCATAGGCAGAAAAAGGATATACAAGACAAATTATAAAATATAGCCAGTAGAGATAATAACATAAAAGAAGAATAGAAACAAATTGGAGGGACAGTCTAGTGCAGAATGCCCAGGAAATCCCAAAGGATATTTCAAAAACTTCCAGCCTGTAACGAGAGAAGGAGGAAAATTGTTATAACAATAACCAAAAGGAAACCAATAGATATCAGATATATCCAAGCCTTCAAAAAAACTTAGAGAAAGAGTTATCAAAGAAAAAACATACAAAGCTCAGAAAACCTGCATAGTTATCCCATATACTGTCAAAAACTATTTCAACCATATGGCCAAAACTTTGCAAAATTGATTGAGCCATTCAAGCCAACATCATCATTCTATTGTCAAAGAGTTACCAAAACAATATCACGCCCAAAGAACCAGTTAAAACCACACCATCAACATGGCCTAGAAACGACTCATGGCCCTGTTTCCATCAAACCCGTCCAACTAGCACGTAATCACCATATTCATCACCATGTCAAACTATTATTCAAGCTTGAACATCATCAATCCAAAAACCTGAAACGACCCAAGCCAGAACCAGTTCCTAAGGCAACAGGCTAGGCCTCAGTATTACCATCACTGGCCTTTCAAAAAACAATTACTCAAGCCAACATCATCCCAAAAAAACAACTATTCAGGCCAACATACATATCGTACAGCATCACGTTCAAGAAGAAGAGAAACAGTAACCCATTCAAAGAAAAAAGAGAAGCAGCATCACGTTCAAGAAGAAGAAGACAAACAGAAGTACAGTACCAAGGCCAACAAGGAGAAGAAACAAAATACAGTACAGTGACAACAACCAAGAGAAGAAAATCGCGTAATACCGGTCACCGTAGCGGGCTCGCTTCCCCTCTCCTCGCCGCCTGGCCTCCGTCGCTCCTAGCCTCCTCCTCCGTCTCCATCTAGGTAACGGTCCCTTCTCCTTTCTTTTTCCTTGGAACATCCTCAAATCAAGCATTAACAACCAAATATAAGAATCAAGATCAAACATAATAGAAATCGTGAAATCAGAACCAACATGCAAAAGAATGAATTAAGCGTTAACGAAATCAATCGCGTTTCTTACCGAATCCGTAGCCGTCCCGTTTCTCGTTCAGCTGGAGGGAAGAGGAGCTGGAGTGGGTGGCCATGGCAAGGAGAGACAGCAAGGTTCAAGGGCAAGTGTGAAGAAGAAGATGCGAAGAAGAAGATGCGAAGAAGAAGATGCAAAGAAGAGGCGCGCCGTTTCTGCCCAACAAGACTAACCCTAATCCCAATTTGTTAAACATAAAATTAACCCTAATGCCTTAACAACTCATGGGCCTCACCCTTTTCATCCCATTTTACTCCTTAAGCCCACGACCTCTTTGTGTACCCCCCTGTCTTCAATTTTGATCTGGGCCCTATCAAAATCTTTTAGCCCATATTGACTTATTTATTCACCTCCTTTTAATACATTTCTCTCTATTTGATTACCCCCTTAGAATCTTATTAGTTTAAGTTGTAATTTAGTTAACCAAAAATAAGAGATGTAATTTAAAGCATTTTAATAATGGACCATTTTTATTAATTTAAACTCTTAGGATTTAATTTAGTAATCTTGGTATCTTTTAAAAATTAGACTTAAGTTAGTAGCATTGAGTTTTAATTTAATTTAATCATTGAAGAATTCTTAAAAGTAATACTTTTATATTAAAAAGACATAAAATATCAAAACTTCAAAAAAACATATAAAAAATAGAAGAAACTAAAAAATATTTTATTAACTCATTTTCTTGTCTTATTAATATTAATATCAAAATATATCAAAAGCTTAATAACTTAAAACTAAAAAAAAAACATTACGTCCTCGTTAAATAATTCTTTTGTTTTTTTTATCCTTATCCGAATGTGTAAAAAATTAAAATACTTTCTTCCCAATTAACATTAAACCAAAAATCATAAAAAACGCATTATTCGCATCATTTATTCCATCATTTAGATTATCGTTATTTAATCGTTATTCGCATATTTTGTCCGTATATTTATTTGTTTATTCGGTTTATGCTTAAATCCAAAGGAAAAACAGTAAATTTGTTGACTTCATGTCCTCAAGTCTAACTGCGCGAATTTTCGCATTTCATTAAAACTTAGGATAATTTTTCCTCAAATATTCACCCTTTTCAAAATTTGTGCCCCCTTTAAGCAAAAACTTCGACATTAGGTCGTCGCAACTTCAAAAAAAACCGCCCGTATCCTGTTTCGGCCAAAACGATTTATTTTCAATCAAGCAATCAATTTTAAATAAAACAGATATTTCAAAAGGTTCCTATAGAGTACTATAGATGCATTGGGTGCTAGTACCTTCCCATTGTATAACCAACCTCCGAACCATAAGATCTCTTTTCAAAAAACGCTTTGTATTTTTATTATTATTTACATTGCATATTTAGGGTTTTATTTCGCTCTTTTCCCTTTTCCTTTGGAAACAATAAAGCGTGGTGGCGACTCTTGCTTTTGTGAGACGAATTAATCAATAATTCGATCTCCGATTTACCCCGCTACATCCCCCTATCTATTTTTTGGCAAGCCATGGTGTTGTGAAGGCAAAGGGCGTGGGTTCAACACCCACCCCTGGCATTTACACTATAATTATTTTCTAACCCTATTTTCCATTCATTCTTCTTCCCCCGTCTATTTTTTGGAAAACTTAATTCTTTTTTTTAATCATTAAACATAAACCTTTTTTAAAACCCCGATTAATTAGGTTTTAGGTTTTTTAATTAACTTTTTTTCAAAATTAACCTTTTTTTAAAATTAATTAGGTTTTAGATTTTTTAATTAACTTTTTTTTCTTCAAAATTAACCTTTTTTTTAATTAAAATTAATTTGGTTTTAGGTTTTTTAATTAACTTTTTTTTCAAAATTAACCTTTTTTATTATTAATGAAAATTAATTAGGTTTTTTAGGTTTATTTAATTAATTATCATAAATCATTTTTTTCATAAAAAATTACCAAAACATTTTCTTTGTTATTTTCATCTTATTTTTATTTTCCTAGATAAAGTGTATATGACGCGTTCAACTGTAATAGCTTGGTTTTATTTTTTCCGTATTTTTCTATTATGCAAATGCTCCTAGTATGTAATAGTTGTAGGTTTTTATTTTCCGCACTTCACTATTATGTAACTGCCCCAAAGCTCTGTAATAGCCTAGGTTTACATTTCCGCCTTTACCTTCTACTACTATATTTTATGCAATTATTAGTAATCAGGGTTTGTATGGCAAGATAAAAATGAACGATAGAAAACCCTAATTGTAAGACTAAATAATTGAAATGAACACACTTTCACACTCACACCTTTAGGGTAACCTGTCTTCGTTGCCTTTTGGAATAACAGTCATGTCCCTCGAACGTAGGGATGCTTTAGCAAAGACCCTAGAATAAAAGATCATAAGTCTCTCGATGACCCTTCGACGTTGCCTACGAATAACATGATATAGCCCCTTACGAAAGTGCTAAAGCATCCTTACAAGTTACATTCGATGACCGTACGATGACCTTACACCTGTCCTTTCACCTCCAATAGATAGGGCTACCTACCAACTAATGGTATGGATAACACTATCTCTAAAGCAGGAGGAAAATAACAAGAACGACCTTAAGTGGGTAGGATACTTTTGATCGCTTGCTCACAAATTTTTCTCACGAATACTTTTCACACATCACTTTCAAAATAATAAATATTCTCAAAACACTTTATACGGATTCTTGAGGACTGATACAAGAATCATTACAAAATTTTCCTTATATTGGCATTTTCAAAATATTTTTCAAAACACTTACACAAAAAGAAAATTTTCAAAAGTAAGCTAGCGATTAAGAGCCCGTAGATAACTAAGGATGAAAAGGGTGTTAACACCTTCCCTTTTCATAACTTACCCCCAAACTCAAAATCTATCAAAGTCTTTCCTGTTCTTTTCACCATTTCCTTATTGGATAAAAGAAAAGTCGGTGGCGACTCTTGCTATCTGCAACATTTGCGATAAAACGTAAAACAAGTCAATTTTCCCACCGTATTACAGCAGGTAAAGTGATTTAACCCTAAGATAACCCCTCTTTTTTTAAGTCATCCTGAGCAGAGTCTCCAGTTCTATAATACGGTGGGAGAACTGACTTTTTTTTGGTTTTATCCAAAATATGCATATAGCTAGAGTCGCCACTGACTTTTCTTTTATCCAATATTTAAGGAAGGTGAAAATAACATGAAAGACCTTGATAGATTTTGAGTTCACGGGGTAAGTTATGAAAAGGGAAGGTGTTAGCATCATTTTCATCTGTATTTATCTACGGGCTCTTAATCGCTAGCTCACTTTTGAAAATTTGCTTCGTGTGTGTGATTTGTTTGAAAATATTTTTGAAAATCCAAAGTACGGCCAACTTTGAAATGATTCTTGTATCAGTCCTCAAGAATGTGTACAAAGTGTTTAAAAATATTTTGTTTGAAAAGTGTGACATGTAAAATGTTTATTTAGAAAAGTCGTGAACAAGCGATTAAGAGTTTCTTACCCATAAAAGGTAGGTCTTATTCTTTTCCTTCTCCTTTAGAGATAGTGCTATCCATACCATTAGTTGGTAGGTAGCCTCATCTATTGGATGTGAAGGGACGGACGTAGGGTCATCGTATGGTCATAGAAAGCAACTTGTAAGGGTACTTTAGCAATTCGAAGGGACTGTCATCATATTATTCGTAGACAACTCGAGCGACAAGATCATTTTTCGTAGGAAATTCGAGGGACATCGTGGGACTATGATCTTTATTCGAAGGGACTATATGATCTGGTTGAGGGACTTTTGCTAAAGTACCCTTACTTTTGAGGGACATGACCATTATTTATGAAGGCAACAAAGAGAGATTACCCTAGAGGTGCAAAGTGTGAAAAGGTGATTAAATTAAATTATATTATCTTGAATTGGGGTTTTCTATTGATTTATTTTATTCTTATCATACAAGCCTATTACTAACAGTTAAATATATACAGGCAAGCATATTATAGATGCAGAAAGTAAAGATGCAGAAAAGTAAAACCCTACTGTTGTACCCCAAAATTTGCCCTCTCATTTCTCAAAGGATCACCCTGAACCCTCGGGTTTTCTTCCATCAAATTTCAAGCTTTGAATTACAAATTTTTTCAAGAAAGTCATTTACAAGGGGAAAATGGTCATTTGCACACTAAAAAGTCAAACTTTGACTTTTGGATTAAAATCAAGTTTCAAGAATCATATTTCAGCAAGACATGTTAAAATATGAAGTTTGTTTCATTAAGAAAGTCAAAAGTCAAATTTGCTTGGAAAAGTCAAATTTCTAAATACTTAGAATACTTTCTAAGTGTTTAAGAAATATGACAAGCTCAGAACTTCTGATCAGATTATCACCATGATGCAAGTTGATTCTGGATTAACTTCTAACACAAGAGTTATAGACTCAAACAAGATCTGAAACATTACAGAACAAAACTTCTCCTAGAAATGTTGGGATTTCAAGTTATGACTCCTCAAAGACACGTCCATGAAACTGAAGCACTCAGCAAATTCTGGACAAATCCAAGACAGAGTTTGCTTACAACTTCTGGGCCAGTTTTCACAAAGATTCAGTCAGAGTTTGCAAGGGTAGTTCAAAAAAGGTTTACAAAGCGTGTTGCAAGCTTCTTGGAAAGTCTGAGAGCTCCTTCAGAACATGCTGGAGCAAGGAGATACAAAGATCAGAAGTTATACGTCTATTCTAAGTTACGCTGAAGCTGAACTTCTAATTCAGAATTAAGCAATGATGCAGAATCTCACATTGCAGGATTTCTGGTTTGATCAATCTCATCATCATTTAATGCTCACAACCACTTTTGAGACTTTATCCAAAGGATTTCCCCACGTGTGGCATATAAGTACCTTTATTGTCTTGGAAAAGCAAACTTTTGTACAAAAGTGTGCTGGGCCCATACGTTGCTTTGGCTTTTGAGGTTGCTTTTCCTTAATTCCTGCTTAAAAAATCCAGCTTAGGCGTTGCTAAAACTACTGACCACCCTACCTATTTGAAATTACTTCAAAAGCAAGTCAGCGCCCAGCTTATGATGGTGGTGCCCCTTGAACTCTCCAAGCTACTAAACCTTTGCCTATAAATTAGACCTTATTGGCAACTGTAAAAGAGTCAAAAAATTAAGAAAGAAAAAGCCTTGAACCCCTGCTAAAATTCCAAGAATCCAAAACTGCAAACACAAAATACAAAACATGTTAACTTTTGATTTCTTGCATTCAAACTCCCTTTTTCTCAAGTGTTTCTTGACCAAAACCGTCCATACAATTTCCGATTCACATATTAGAAGCTATCCTAACTTCTGTGTTCAGAATGTAACACACTCTCCATCCACATCCACCTCAAGAAGTCAGAACTTTACCCCTTGGCTGTTCCAGAATTTCTCTAATCATTCATTGACCAAGTTAAAAGCTTCTAGCCTGCTGAGTACTTGAAGAAGCTATTCAGAACATCACCAGAGTTCAGAACCAGACTCCAGTTCACATAGTGTTTTCCAGCTGCAATGTAAGCTTCTGCTGACTCTCATCATATTACTTAGGCATTATCAGATTTACATATTCAAAAATACAATATAGACATCATGTTTCTGATGTTGTACGTATTCTGAGATTTCACGTATTTGTATACCTAAGTAGGGAGTAAATTAATTCAGAACTTCTTGAGGAAATTAGAATTAGCAAATTCATGCTTGCCTCTGATTTATAGTTCTGATATCTCTTGTTTCTGAAACATTATGAAACCTGCCATAATTGTGATATGCACATCTTTTGTTTTGTTGAGAAATGACTAAGTTGCAGATGTTCTAACTAGCATGGAGACGGAGACTAAGCTCTGCCAGTGGCATTAGAACTTCTGAAATCTTCTTTGTTCCCAGCGGACCCAGAACTTATGACTTTACTTATTTCTACTAATGTGATTTCTGTTTTTGTAGTACACCAGAGTCAGAACTTCTGATCTCTCTTAGTTCAGCAATGCGCTGGTTCTATTTCCTTTTCCTTACCATTTTTGCTATCACTTTTATTTTTACTAATAAAAAACACCAAAAACATTTTACGTTTTACATGCTTTATTTTATTTCTTTTAACATAAAAAGATCAAAATATTTTCTTAAATAAAACTTATTTCTTTACTTAAACAAAACAAGTTCATTTTACATTTCCTGTACATTCTTATCCATTCAATATGGTTGTAATAGTAACTTAGGACTTAATTTTATTTGCAATCCCCATTTATAAATATGTACACCCCATCCCCCCAATGATTGTAATAACGTTGGATATTTACTTTCCTCACTTTCTATTACTTTCATGTATTGCTAGTAATTAGGGTGTGTATGGCAAGACATGAAATCAACAAATAGAGAACCCTAATCAAGACAAAAATGCATGCAATCAAACACACTTTGCACATATGCACACCTTAGGGTAATCCCACCTTGTTGCCTATCGGAAAAATAGTCATGTCCCTCGAACATGGGTGTTTTAGCAAAGACCCTCGATAAAAGATCGTAGTCCCTCGATGACCCTCGATGTTGCCTTTGGTAAACGATCTAGTCCCTAAACGACATTGCTAAAACATTCATAGCTTGCCTTATATGACTATACGATGACCCACGTCGGTCCCTTCACATTCAATGATGGGGCTTCTTACCAAAATAATGGTAAGATAGCAACATCTAAAGGAGGAGGAAAAGAACATATAATACCTTTTGAGTAGGTAGATTCGCTCCTAGTTGCTTGCTTGCTCACAACAAAAACATTCTATACACCAACACTTTCACTTTGAAACATTTTCAAAAGACAACATTTTGTATGCGTTCTTATAGAGACGAGAATCATTACAAAGACACATTTTCAAAATCACTTTAAAAAACACATCTCACAAACACTTCTTATTGAATCATTTTTTAAACGAACACTTTTGTATGCGTTCTTATAGAAACGAGAATCATTACGAAGTTACATTTTCGAAATACTTTCAAAACCCACACCACAAGCACATTCAAACAAAAGCAAGTGATCTAGCAAGTAACTAAGAGCCCATGGAAAACCATGGATGAAAAGGGTGCTAATACCTTCCCTTTTCATAATCTACCCCCTCCCCCCCGAACTCAAGAAATAATCTAAAAGGTATTTCCTGTGCTTTTTCACCTTTCCTTTTGGATAAAAGAAAAGTCGACGGCGACTCTTGCTAACCGCAACATTTACGATCAAACGCAAAACACCCAAGTCAGTTCTCCCATCGTATCACAGAACTGGAGACTCTGCTGGGAACTTTTTTTATAAAGTGAGGTTACCTTAGGGCTAGATCACATCTACTTGCTTTCATTGTTTGACTTGTATGCTTTACGTTTCGGGTCCTTGTTTGGGTTACTGTTAAAAATCCTACACCCGGATTTGGGGAACACCTTTTAGGTAAGTAGCAATAAACTGTGAGGGAACTATGTGGGGTATACCGACACGGTTGAAGCAGTAGCTACGTTGATGTGGCACTTTGGTTGGTACCGGTAACCCTTGAGTCAATCAAGGAGAGTACGGGGCCGTCGCGTGGTGTCGTGAAGCATCAACTGACCTTAGAACCTTTAATTTCACAACTTGGCCAGTAGGACATAGCGAGGTGGCCGACCTTGGTGTATTCCCAAGGTCGACAAATACTCGATGCTACACTCATTGAGGTTTGACTCTTAAGCTTTGTTTGGTTGCGAGTCAATCGCCTATTGAACGAAGTTGGGGGAAAGATCGGTGATATTGAGATCCCTTAGAATCCGATTACTATTTATAGGATAGGTTGAACCAATCCAACTTCAAAAGGGTACTTACCTACAAACTCCATACAAGCCTAAACCTAAGGACTTGTCTGCTTTGTGTGAATATGATTATTTGTATATAAACTTGCTTACTTTGCATACTTATACATAACATAATGAAATCATATCATAGAATTTTCAATAACATTGAACCATAACATTTCAAGGATCTTTGATGAAGGGTCACGTTGAACCAGACGTCTATCCTGGGGAAGGAGGATTTATTTTCCTTTAACCAAACGCCGTCAAAGATCAAGTACAACAATTTGAGTCAAGGGCTACAACCCACTTGGCATGGTGAACTAAATTCTCGTGGAAGGACATCCACCGATACAAAGTTCTCCAATCAAAGCTGTTGATCAAAGTTCAACTTCTAACTTTTTCTTGTGTTTACTCTGCGAGATCCTTGAAAACATGCATCCACATATCATGCATCATATCATGACAGATTTCTCCCATACAAGTCTCCTTATCTTCCTACTGTTTATTTCAGTAAGATGGATATGGAACAAACGGTGAAAGATCTCCAAGCTCAAAAGGCTAAATTCCAAAAAATGTTCCTAGCTATGGCTAAGGGGTAAGAGGACTTGAAGACCCTTCTTCTAAAAGACAAGAAGAAAAATTCCAAGTCAGTAGGCGTCCTAAAATTGAGAAAAAGACCTAGAGGACCAGTTAAAGGAGCTCTAGATCTTTCAACTCCATCCAACATGGGGGATAGTCATGAAGAAGACAACAGTCTGGAGATTGATAAAGCCGAAGCTGACTACTCTGAGGAACAATCTCCTCCCACTGATGACAAGTACAAACAACTGAAGGATCGCTTAAGTGTTATGGAGATTCAATAGATACCCGAATTGGATTTAGGAGACATGGGTTTGGTTTCTGGAGTGGTCATCCCCCCAAAGTTCAAAATCCCTACCTTTGTCTTGTATGATGGAGTGTCTTTCCCTAAGATGCACTTAAAGTCTTATGTCCGCAAGATTCAGCCATACACAACTGATCAAAAGCTTTGGATCCATTTCTTCCAAGAGAGCTTAGTTGGGACACAACTTGAATGGTTATATCAATGGAAGGGTTTTCGCATCCACACTTGGGAGGATCTAGTTGCTGCTTTCTACAAGCAGTACCAATACAACGCTGATCTTGCACCAACTCGTGTGCAATTGCAGAACATGACCATGGGTTCCAACGAGAGCTTCAAAGGATACGCCCAAAAATGGAGAGATCTGGCTGGTAGGGTGCAACCCCCATTAACTAACAGGGAGCTGATTGACACCTTCATGGGAACCTTGACGGAACCTTTCTTCAAACACCTAATCGGAAGCTCCTCGGTCGGGTTCACCGAGCTAGTACTGACCGGGGAAAGGGTCGAAGCTGGCATCAAAAGTGGAAAGATCCAAGGAGCTACACCTTCTGATGCTCACAAAAATCGATACAATGGGAAGAAAGAGTCCAATGCTGTGTATGGTCAAAAGAGTCGTCATGATCAACATGTAGGGGAAATCCTAATCTCTAATCCTACACCTGTTCAATAAAGACAGGGCAATAGGCGTAGGGTAAGATATCAAGAAAGGCAGTACACTAACATCAACATGCCTTTGTCTCAAGCGTTACAACATTTGTTGAAGTTGAAGTTGATCACACCAAAGGATCCTCCTCAAAATCCCGATACCTCCTCTTCTAAGTATAATCCAAACGTAAGATGTGCCTACCATTCTGATAGTCTCGAACATGACACTGACAGTTATTGGACTTTGAAGAACAAGATTCAAGATTTGATTGACGCAAAGGAGGTTGAGTTTGACCCTCCGGAGACTCCAAACGTGATCACTGCTCCTATGCCAAATCATTGAGAGCGTCCTGTTTATTTTGGATTTTCAATTGTAATTTCTCTTGTTATTCAAACAATTATCTATTAATGTCAAACTTTGTTTCATTAATGCATTGCCTATGTTTGTCTTGATTTGATCCAATCATTTTCATTACATTTAAACTATGCTTTTTACTCACTTTATGACATTCAACTCTTGCTAAAAGTTACAAGCCTTTAGAGGGAGGATGACGAAAACAATGCCATAATCTCATACAATATGCTTTTGAACAGACCTTGCTGACGATGTACACGCATTCTTTCAAATCATAAACACTAGAGTTATAAGGAAGATAATCCTTAGTCAACCCCTTTGAGCCAAAGAAGTAGAAGTTTTCTTTCTTACACAAATTGAAACCTTTAATAAAAACCTGGGGCAGGGTAGTCTCTCAGTTGACTTAAACGTGCGTTTAGCCGCAAACTCTCATCTCGTAATACAACGAATGACATCAAAAACATTCCTCTGGAATCAAAAGACGATGATGGTTCCCTATCACATAGGCAGTCATTATCTCTCAAAAAAGAAAAGTCCACTAAGTCAAAACCTACAAAGGAGACTTAATAAAAACTGGGGCATCCCGCTGACTGTAATCTCAAAACAAGAACAGTCAAGCAAAAATTAGGGATAACAAATCAAAATAAAGAGGTCACTACAAATCCTCAACAACATGAAAAAAAATGTTGCAAAAATGATTGTCTTCTGACAAACTTAACTTGTCTGAACCATCACCAAAACGTCATTCCATACTTAATTGGAGTTCAAACACACAATTAACTGAGTTTAGGACTGAAGAACGTCACGAAGAGCGGGTGGGTACAAATACATTTTGAGCCTTTATCCTTTGTTTCTTAAACCATGAACCAAACCACGTTGCAACCCTTCAAAAGTCCTAATTGAATCATGGGTTAATTCGAAAGCATATTGTTACAAAAGATATCCTGACTCCTGTAAGGGCTTACTCAAATCCCTGAGTTGAATTTTTCTTACAAAAATTTCTTTACTTGCTAAAATGCATTTTCAAAAGTTTCAAGACAGACATAAACTTTGCATTACTTAAATATCATTGTTTCCATATGGCTATTTGTTTGACAGCGGAGAATTCACACAACGAATGTCCAATGAACGAAAGCCCTCTCAGTGAACAAAATCATTTCAAGTGGGATGAAACTTCCAATGACAAATATCCTATCAACAAGGGAGCATGATATGTCACTATCCAGCACACCTGGGGCAGTCCAGTCAAGATTCTAATAAATCTCTCAAGAAATGTGGAATAACCAGGGACAGGTCACCATCTCCATCACTTGGGACATTGAATGGGTTACGTACAGTCCAACATCTCCTGGAAGTGCCACAAACACTTGCTACTAGGGGAAGTGATAAATCTCCCCAAAATCCATCTCATGGGATGACTCCTAGCCAGAGTTTTTGATCCCTGAAAACCTTTTCCCCAGATAAGTTGACCTCAAGAATCCTCGAGGATTTTCTCCAGTAAAGTCACCACCTCTCCAACAGGCTAAGCAACAAGGTTTATTTCCCCAACAAATGACATGATTCCCCAACTTGAGTTTTCCTTTTCGACTACTACAAATTAAAGGACCATAACTCCTCTTCCCCAATAGACTACTCTACAATCCCCAACAAGTTACTGTGAAGCCTGGACCCAACCAGATATCAGTTCAACTTCAGTAGAGCAATGAACAACTGAGACTCCAGATCTCTTTTCCAATCAGGAATCAACACTCTCCAACAGAGTATTCTCAAACAGAGTCAATATTCCTCAACGGAGTTCTCCTCATCAAAACAGGAATCCTCAATGGAAACATTCTAGGCAAAGTTTGAAGACACATTTACTCTTCAACAGCAGTCCGAGATTTAATGACTCCCAAGCACTTGTCAAAGATTTATTTTCCAAGACAAAATTACATTTTGACAACATTCATAGCATATGCATACAAAATACATATAACACAAATCTCATTTATTTTGAGAACATCATTACGCAATGCATACATCATGACATTGCATACAACTAATTCTTTACATTTTCAGGAAATATCAATCAACAGACAAAGATCATCATCTTTTGAGGTAGTAATCATCCAAGATTCCTTTATCATCCTGCTGAGGTAGTAATCGTCCCAGATTCCTTCATCATCCTACTGAGGTATTATTCGTCCAAGATTCCTTCATCATCCTGCTGAGGTAGTAATCGTCTAAGATCCCTTCATCATCCTGTTGAGGTATTCCTTCATCATCCTGTTGAGGTAGTAATCATCCAAGATTCCTTCATCATCCTGCTGAGGTAGTAATCGCCCAAGATTCCTTCATCATCCTGCTGAGGTAGTAATTGTCCCAGATTCCTTCATCATCCTGCTGAGGTAGTAATCGTCCAAGATTCCTTCATCATCCTGCTGAGGTAGTAATCATCCAAGATTCCTTCATCATCCTGCTGAGGTAGTAATCGTCCAAGATTCCTTCATCATCCTGCTGAGGTAGTAATTGTCCCAGATTCCTTCATCATCCTGCTGAGGTAGTAATTGTCCAAGATTACTTCATCATCCTGCTGAGGTAGTAATCGTCCAAGGTTCCTTCATCATCTTTTTGGAGTAGTAATCGTCAAAGATTCCTTCAACACTCATTCAAAGAGAGTTTTCAGATACGCTCCAGACACGGATGCCATTCTGATACTCATTCAGACTCAACTTTTGATACAATTCAGATACGCTATAGACACGGATGCCATTCTGATACTCATTCAGACTCAACTTTTGATACAGTTCAGATACGCTCTGGACACGGATGCCATTCTATTACTCATTCAGATTTCAAATTCAGATACAGTTTAGATATGTTCCAGACACGGACGCCATTCTGACACCCATTTAGTTTCAGCTTACAGATACGATTCAACAATCACCTCTGGATGGCATCTATAAGCCCATCTCCAACAACTGTCCATCATTTCTCCAAATGGCATCTTTAAGCCCATTCCCTATACAATCAACCACAACATCATCGAGTGCAAATTTTTGGGCACTGAAGTGTTCAATCATCTTCCACCTTCAAGTCACGAATGGCAGATCCGCCAATCTAACTCTTTAGGTTTAAGAAGATTGAACAAGGGCAACTATTGTACCCCAAAATTTTCCCTCTCATTTCTCAAAGGATCACCATAACCCTCATGTTTGCTTCCATCAAATTTCAAGCTTTGAATTACAAATTTTTCAAGAAAGTCATTCACAAGGGAAAATGGTCATTTGCACACTAAAAAGTCAAACTTTGACTTTTGGATCAAAATCAAGTTTCGAGAATCATATTTTAGCAAGACATGTTAAAATATGAAGTTTGTTTCATTAAGAAAGTCAAAAGTCAAATTTGCTATTGGAAAAGTCAAATTTCTAAATACTTAGAATTTTTTCTAAGTGTTTAAGAAATATGACAAGCTCAAAACTTCTGATCAGATTATCACCATGATGCAAGTTGATTCTGGACTAACTTCTAACACAAGAGTTATGGACTCAAACAAGATCTAAAACATTACAGAACAAAACATCTCCTAGAAATGTTGGGATTTCAAGTTATGACTCCTCAAAGACACGTCCATGAAACTAAAGCACTCAGCAAATTCTGGACAGTTCCAAGACAGAGTTTGCTTACAACTTCTGGGCCAGTTTTCACAAAGATTCAGTCAGAGTTTGCAAGGGTAGTTCAAAAAAGGTTTACAAAGCGTGTTACAAGCTTCTTGGAAAGTCTGAGAGCTCCTTCAGAACATGCTAGAGCAAGGAGATACAAAGATCATAAGTTAGATGTCTATTCTAAGTTACACTGAAGCTGAACTTCTGATTCAGAATTAAGCAATGATGCAAAATCTCACATTGCAGGATTTCTGGTTTAATCAATCCCATTATCATTTAATGCTCACAACCACTTTTGAGTCTTTATCCAAAGGATTTCCCCACGTGTGTCATAGAAGTACCTTTATTGTATTGGAAAAGCAAACTTTTGTACAAAAGTGTGTTGGGCCCATATGTTGCTTTTTCTTTTGAGGTTACTTTTCCTTAATTCCTACTTAAAAAATTCAGCTTAGGTGCTGCCAAAACTGCTGACCACCCTACCTATTTGAAATTACTTCAAGAGCAAGTCAGCGCCCAACTTATGATGGTGGTGCCCCTTGACCTCTCCAAGCTACTAAACCTTTGCCTATAAATTAGACCTTATTGGCAACTATAAAAGGGTCGAAAAATTGAGAAAGAAAAAGTCTTGAACCCCTGCTAAAATTCCAAGAATCCAAAACTGCAAACACAAAATACAAAACTTGTCAACTTTGGATTTCTTGCATTCAAACTCCCCTTTTCTCAAGTGTTTCTTGACCAAAACCGTCCATACAGTTTCTGATTCACATATTAGAAGCTATCCTAACTTATGTGTTCAGACTGTAACACACTCTCCATCCACATCCACCTCAAGAAGTCAAAACTTTACCCATTGGCTGTTCCAAAATTTCTCTAATCATTCATTGGCTAAGTTGAAAGCTTCCAGCCTACTGAGTACGTGAAGAAGCTATTCAGAACATCACCAGAGTTCAGAACCAGACTCCAATTCACAAAGTGTTTTCCAGCTGCAAGGTAAGCTTCTGCTGACTCTCATTATTTACTTAGGCATTATCAGATTTACATGTTCAAAAATACAATGTAGACATCATGTTTCTGATGTTGTACGTATTCTGAGGTTTCACGTATTTGTATGCCTAAGTAGGGAGTAAATTAGTTCAAAACTTCTTAAGGAAATTAGAATTAGAAAATCCATGCTTGCCTCTGATTTATAGTTCTGATATCTCTTGTTTCTGAAACATTATGAAACTTGCCATAACTGTGATATGCGCATCTTCTGTTCTGTTGAGAAATGACTAAGTTGCAGATGTTCTGACTAGCATGGAGAGGGAGACTAAGCTCTGCCAGTGGCATCAGAACTTCTGAAATCCTTCTTTGTTCCCAGCGGACCCAGAACTTCTGACTTTACCTATTTCTACTAATGTGATTTCTATTTTTGTAGTACGCCAGAGTCAGAACTTCTGATCTCTCTTAGTTCAGCAATGCGCTGATTCTATTTCCTTTTCCTTACTATTTTTGCTATCACTTTTATTTTCACTAATCAAAAACACCAAAAACATTTTACGTTTTACATGCTTTATTTTATTTCTTTTAACATAAAAAGATCAAAATATTTTCTTAAATAAAACTTATTTCTTTACTTAAGCAAAACAAGTCCATTTTACATTTCCTATACATCCTTATCCATTCAATATGGTTGTAATAGTAACTTGGGACTTAATTTTATTTGCAATGCCCATTTGTAAATTTGTACACCCCATCCCCCCAATGATTGTAATAGTGTAGGATATTTACTTTCCGCACTTTTTATTACTTTCATATATTGTTAGTAATTAGGGTGTGTATGGCAAGACATGAAATCAACAAATAGAGAATCCTAATCAAGACAAAAAATGCATGCAATCAAACAACTTTGCACATATGCACACCTTAGGGTAATCCCACCTTGTTGCCTATCGGAAAAATAGTCATGTCCCTTGAACATGAGCGTTTTAGCAAAGACCCTCGATAAAAGATCGTAGTCCCTCGATGACCCTTGATGTTGCCTTCGGTAAATGATCTAGTCCCTAAACGACATTGCTAAAACATCCATATGTTGCCTTCTATGACTATACGATGACCCACGCCCGTCACTTCACATCAAACGATGGGGTTTCTTACCAAAATAATGGTAAGATAGCAACATCTAAAGGAGGAGGAAAAGAACATCTAAGACCTTTTAAGTAGGTAGATTTGCTCCCAGTTGCTTGCTTGCTTACAACAAAAACATTCGAGGAGGATGCTCGCGAGGTTCTTCTGACTGTCATTGACCCTCCTCGTCAGTTGTGAGATTGTCTCTGAAAGACTTGTCTTGGTCGACGAGAATAATGGATGATGTTCGTGAGGAACTCCCGAGCATCATTGGTTCTCCTCGCCATTCATGAGTTATCCCCGTAGGTCAAAGCCAGGTCAACCAGAAGAGTGGAGTTACTGCCCGACATAGTCGATGACAGACTCTTCCTACTGGCCTTCTCATGTAATATAGTTGGATTGGGCCTTGTATGATGTTTGGACAAAGTGCAGGCCCAATCTAGAAAAATATTTATTACATTTAAAATTAATTATATTGTTGATTAAAAATAATTTTTTTGGTTAGGCAAATTTGTCTTTTTTTTTCCATTTCATTATTCTTTTTATTTTATTATATTTTAAAACACAAAAACGTGCATTCCACACCAGTACTCGTGCAAACGCATGAGTGACACACCAGTATCGTGTGAACGCACGGATAATCATACCAAAATTTGTGCAAACGCACGCATGGGCAACACACCAGTATCATGTGAATGCATGAATAATCATATCAAAATCGGTGCACACACACATATTATTACATTTTTATATTATTCTCTTTTTAGACTTTTATGTAAAACTATATATTTGCTGATTTTCAACTAATTTTAATTTTAGATATTTATTTGTCTCATTTATTAAACTCTATAAATCTTTTTACAAAAAATTATATTAAGTTTTCTCCTTTTAAAAAAAAATAAAAGACTTAAATACTTATGCCGCAAGTAAAACAAGTACATACATTTTAAATAAAATAAGCCAAGCATCTAACATCTGATTAAAAAAAGTCCGAAACCCTTTTCCCTTTGCTAGAGCACTTCTCCTTTCGATTCAGTTCAACCCCAGGCTAGGGCACTCACCCACCTTCTTTCTTCTCCATTTTCGTTACGAATCTACCACCAATCATGGATCAAGTCGATTTCAACGCTCCCCATTCCATGGGAACCACCATCATCGGTGTAACCTACAACGGCGGAGTCGTTCTCGGAGCCGATTCTCGAACCAGCACTGGTACACTATTTCATAAACCCTAATCTTAATCAATTCATTACACCATGAAATTGTAGTTGAAATTTGTTCTGTTACTGCCTCTAAGTAGAGAATTTCTGGTTGATTGATGATTTTTGATGTTATTTTTTGAACGATGTTCGATTTGATTTCTCTATTTCAGGAGTGTATGTTGCCAATCGTGCATCCGATAAAATCACACAGCTCACTGACAATGTCTACGTCTGTCGTTCTGGATCGGTATTCTTTCTTCCTTATGTGGTTATTATTGCTAGCTTAAATATAATTTCCCGTTTCTGTTATTTTGAATCTTTATCTGCTGTATGCATGTATTTGATGGAATTATGCAATTAGCTTCCTAGTTCTCACAGTTTAGTTAGTTCATAGTTTTTCTGCAAAAGGGTTTGTAACTATTGTTTTCTAAAGATGGCTGATGTTAACTGAAAAAATGGTGACAATTGAGCATTTGGTTGTTTGTTCTGTAATTTTAATTCTTGTTTTGGTTGTTCTTGCCATGATAGCTCCTGTTTATATACCTGGAATTGAACACAATAACAGTATTCTTTTCAGACTGAACATCTAAATCATCAGTGTTCAAAATAGTAGCCTGAGAAACTCTGCTGATAGATCTACAGTATTTGTGTATTGAGTGTAATACTTTAACTTTTAATACTTTGGTTGTTCTCTGCAAACAGCTATTATGAAGGGAAAAAAACTAAAAGAATCTTTATTTAATTATTAATTTTTTAATACGTGCTTCTCCGATGACTTGAAACTAATTTCTGCATTTAAATTTATTTTTTTAAATTCTCCCATTTAACTTAACCTTATATAAATAAATATACCTATAAATTTATAAGGGCTTTTTATATTTGCCTATAACTTATATATGTACTTTTTCATGAATGAAGAATCATAAACTTAATTTAATTGAGTAACTTCTGCTAATTAGAAACTATCCTAATCAAGCTTCTAAGTGCCAATGAAGGCAATGCACAGATGAGATTGATGAGGTGAAGGAAATCAAATATTTCTAACTGCTTAAACTATTTCTTTTTCCAGGCTGCAGATTCTCAGGTTGTCTCTGACTATGTGCGCTACTTCCTCCATCAACACACGTAAGTGGCGTACTCAATTGTGTATAACTGTAATAGAACATTTCCTTTTGTACTATGATGTTTTGGACTATAGTTTTTGGTAGAGCCTATGAGACTTGTACTGGCCTATTGGACGAGAAAGCACGTCAGAAAACAGCCCAAGATTTGCAGGGTGTATGAGAGGAAGTCCAGAAGGAATGGTGAGGTGGCGAAGAGAGAAGTGTGTGATGGGCGAATGCATTTTCTGTTATATTAGGATTATGGTTGAGGAGAGAGGGCACGTGGAGAGTATCATTCTGTTTGTACTTTGTAGCCAGAGAGAGTTGTAACTTCTTGAGTGGAGCATAGCTTTGTGGTGTAAAAGGATCACCCCCCTTTTACATTTTCCCTTTCTTACTCAATAATACATTAACATTTTCACCTTGATTATGTGTTTCTGTCCGTATTTCTATTTCTCTCTATCTGTGCCTTTTGTTTACAACAATTTCTGTTTGTTATTTATGAGGATGGTCATATCACTATCAGTTTTCATTATATGTAGGATTCAGCTCGGACAACCTGCCACAGTCAAGGTTGCTGCCAACCTTGTTCGGCTTCTCGCATATAACAACAAGGTTTGGTTTTGAGGCCTTTTCTTGTTAATTAGAGTGGTATTGTTGAGTTTCTATCAAATTCCATAATGCTAGTTGCATATGTAGATACATTTGGAACTGATAAAATATTAACATGTGGCATTATGTCAGTCTGATGGATACTTCTATTGATACTTGCTAATTATATGTATCTGTATGTCCATAAATATTTGGCTTTGGTGTAATCTATTCTCATTGGCAGAATAACTTGCAAACCGGGTTAATTGTCGGTGGCTGGGACAAGTATGAAGGTGGTCAGATTTTTGGAGTTCCTCTAGGTGGAACAATTGTACAACAACCATTTGCTATTGGAGGTATTTGACTGTTAAAAAATATGTTTATATATACAACCGCTCTCACTATTTCTCTATTTATGTTCATTTATAAATGTCCTGTCCCCGTATAACTGTGTTGCGTGTGTCACTTGCTAAGGTTATGGCTTGATATCAATATTTGACATATTTTAGATTTATGTTTTGTTTTTAAAAATCACATGCTTGGAAAACCTTTTGCTGAAGTTGATTTAGATCGTTTATACTTTATAGACTTCAAAGACTTATAGAAATAAAATAAAATTAAATCCAAGTAATTGCTGATAGGCTGCTCTCTCGAACAGTCTAATGTGGATGAAAAGAAGATGAGTCAAAGGGGAAATTGTTTGACGTTGCTTTACAATAGTTTTATGATGAGAACCTGATAAATATTTTCCCACATCTTTTTAATGCCAGAGAGTTTTTAGAATGGTAACAAATATTTATGCATAGTTATATTGATGTGGAAAAGGCAGATGGTTGATTCATTCAGATCTTTGAATGGTTTATATCTAACCAGTTAAATATGTTACAACACAAAGGGACCGTGATTAGCATGAAAGTACAATGTGAGGATTCGAATGGCTTTCTATAGCTAAAGTTATTGAACCAACAAATTTAGAACTATGGCATAATGTGTTTATTGCACGGAAACAGAGCAAACACTGTTAGAACAGAAAAATGAAAGATAAAATGTAGGAGGACAACAATCCCAATCTATCCAGAGCCAAACTCCTTAGATCGAGAAAACTCTCTCTTTGACTAACCATAACGGACACAATAATTTTCTAGCATAACCATCATAATTCACACCTAACTATTTATATAACTGAGGCATAACAAACTTGCCAACTAAGCAGCCTACCCACTTCTTTATTTACCATATATCCTTACCACACTCAAATCACATACTCTAAAGAAAAACAGAAAAATAATAATCAATGAAAAATTAACTGCCTTAAAAACCATATTGCCAACTAATGATGTAAATATATGAGACCATCGAGTTGACAAAATGATGATAAAAGGTTTACCAAATGAAAACGAAAAAATAATTATGAATGAAAATAAAGTTACATTTTTTGTCAATAAGAAATTGAACCAGGGATTATAAAATCAATCTATGCAATGTAAACATATGAGAAATTATTATTGAATTCTTTTAACTCATTCCGAATAAAAATGAAGGAAATAAAATTAATGAAACAAATGATGTGGAAAATAAAAAATGAGAAACTATTTGATTTTTTGGTGTAGCATAATAGTGAAGAGTGTAGGAGAAACAAACAAATCTCACCTTATTTACAGCACAACAGTGTGGAAAAAAGAGAGAAGTGATTGCAAAATGTGGTACTGGTAGAGGGAGAAAATGATACAATATGACTTTGTAAGGGTGGTTGAGATGGGTGTAAAGGTGGTTGGTTATAAAACCTATTTAAATTGAGTCGCCATTTTAGTATGTTTTATTTAACTTGAATGAACAAATGCAAATTCAAAGATGTTGATTATGTGTTACCGTGCCAGAGAATTTGGGGATGGTCTTGTATCCATTTCAATCTTTGGTGATTGAATTTGGATTGATTAGCTAGAAATGACTTTGAATTGTTGCTGTTATTCTATAATTGTAAAAGATCTAGGCTGTTATTCTCTAATAGTTATACGCATTCTATATTGGGAAGGTTGGATGTGAATTTGTTTATGCTTTTTTGATTTGTTTGTCTTTTCGCCAGTCTCTGTTGGAGTAATTTGGATTAGCCTAGATCGTTGATCTATGCAAATGTGTATACATGGATTTTCTCGTTAAACATCTTATTCTTTTTAACTTTCATTGCTAGCCCTTCAACTGTATCATTAGAATGCATTGCTTCCTTTATTAAGGTGTGTTTTTACATGAGTTTTTTGTTTATTGCAGGATCTGGGTCCAGTTACTTGTATGGATTTTTTGATCAAGCTTGGAAAGAGGGAATGACCAAAGACGAAGCTGAGGTATGGGTCTCTCTATTCTTGCATAGTGAGGTGTCTGTCAGTGACTTAGCGGGAGTTAGACAGTTAATTATGTGGGCTGAAATGGATAGAAGAAATAAGACATGAGTAGGGGTTGAGACTTGAGATGAAGAGGTATAGGTATCTATAGACTTGAGATGAAGAGGTGTATCTATAGTCATTAAGTGAGGATAGGGGCACATTTGGCATGGAGGTTGCAATTTGTCAAAATTCTTAAAAGTTTGTATTTTGTAAAACCAGAAGCTTGAGTTGTTAGGTGTAGAGTGAAGTCACAAACTATTTTTATATTAACATGCTCTCCAATACAAGAGATGCAGTTGGGATTTCTATCTTACTGCTGACACTGTATTTTTATGTATGACAGGCACTAGTCAGAAAGGCAGTTTCACTTGCCATCGCTCGTGACGGTGCTAGTGGTGGAGTTGTCCGAACTGTCATTGTAAGAGATCACGCCCAATCATTTCTGTTGTAAAGACAATGTTCAAACGCTAACTATGCACAAAATGACACTGCTTTATTTTGAATTCCTTGTAGATTAACTCAGAGGGAGTGACTAGAAACTTCTACCCAGGTGATCAACTTCCAATATGGCATGATGAACTTGAGGCTCATGATTCACTGCTAGACATTATTGGTGCCCCAGAGCCAATGACCACATGAAGTTGTTGTAAAGAATCTTGCCTGGCTACATTGTCATCCTTTTCACCGAACTATTTTATGGAATTCGTGTTATCAACTAGTCATATTGTTCGGTTAGATGTTGTTGGTACTATATATCCTCATGTGTACTATGGATAACTTTATTTCATCCCATTAGATAAGAAACAACTACTGTTACTTTTTTCTTATTGGAAACTACTACAGGAACTCGTTGCATGATAACAAATGTATTTTCTTAAAAAAATCATCACTGAAAATGTTCTCATCTTAATAAGGGTAAGAAAGTAGTCTAAATATGTTTCATTATATCCATATTTCAGATTTGAATTATTATTTTAGTGTTGTAGATGAGAAACTGTTGAGAAAACAATTACTAGGCAAAATAAAATCTGTTTTACATGTTAGGCGGTTGTTTACAACAGTAGTCTGTTTTACATTCTATGTTACAAAAATGCACGTGCATTAAATTATTGGTGACTAAAACATATACATCAGACTTTATCGCTTTCATCTTCCTTAAAATCAAATTGATCCCTGAACATGCACGGACACCCTAGAATAAGAAACTCCAGCAACGTTTTTCTCGTTTGGTAACAATCATATGAATTTGTGAAACAACATAGTTCCCTACCAATGCCAAACATGATGATGATTCAGGACGCGGATGCGATTTTTCTTTGGATCTAATGCTTCAATCAATAATGTTATAGATTTTCTCTTCATATAGGCAAATTATTTACAATGAGTTAAAATCATGCATACAAACTTTTTATTTATTTTTAGAATTATGTATTTAGCATAATTTAAGAAGACAAATTAATTACAATACAAAAGCCACAGTTACCTTATTTATTTATGTGAAAAATCAAATTGCCATAAGGTGTGATGCATCCCCGATACACGTTCCCCGTTTCCATTGGTGAAAACTAATCACACTCCCGTTTGCATTTGACGCACACTTCTAGATATCTATTGAAGCAGCAATAGAGTGTAGAAAGAAGAAAAATGAGCGCGGTGGTGAATCAGAATCATAACGTTTTTGTTTATGGAACTCTCCTTGCCGATGAGGTTGTCCGTACTGTCATAAACCGAGTACCTCAATCTGCTCCCGCCACCCTCTCCGACTAGTTAGTAGTTCTTCTTACTCTCTTTTCATATTCAGAAATCAATCAATTATTTAACTTGATTATGATAAAATGCAGCCACCGATTTAAGATCAAAGATCGCGTATATCCCGCTATCCTCCCCGTCCAGACCAAGAAAGTCACCGGAAGAGTAACAACAATCCCAATTCTTATCGGATTCTGTTGCAGATTCAAAATTAATTAATTAATTGTCTTTGTTCAGGTCCTTCTTGGCATCTCAGGAGCAGAACTCCATGTTTTAGATGAATTCGAAGATGTTGAGTACAATAGAACTGAGGTTGAAGTTCTCTTAACGGTATAGTAACATTCATTTTCTTTTATTGATTCATATCATTCCCAAAGGCATTCATTATTTTTAATATTTTGTGTTTTTACAGCAATGTTTTCAGTAACTAATTATTTCTACAGGACAATTCTGAAAAGCTACAAACTTATGCATATGTTTGGGCCAATCCAAATGATCCTGATTTGTATTCCGAGTGGGATTTTGAGGTATCTTCCAACCCAAATTATTTGGCTCATTTCATTTTCAAGATTCAAATTGAAGAAGTTAATTTTTTTATTCTGTTTTGAACTTTGAAGGAATGGAAAAAAACTCAAATGAATGATTTCGTCAAGATGACAGATGAATTCATACAACAGTTGGAATTGCCAGAAACAAAGCCAAGGGTTCAGACTTATGAAACCTTCTATAAGCAAGACAACGATAAGCCACTTCACCCTTGATGCTTTCAGCTTGTCAAAATTCTGCATTATATTCACTTTGCAGTATTGTATGATTTCATCAACAACCAGACTGTTTTTCTTAATAATAATTATCAGTTTCTCTTGGAATCATACATCTGAATCTGATTCCGGTCTCTGATTACACCATTAACTAGCCATTTTTATCTATTTATCAAGTCATTCTTCTGCGCTTAGAATGCTCATAGTAGTAGTAAAGAATTGATGTCTGTCATATATTTCATGCAAGGAACCAAATGCTTAATCAGTTTACTTAAGGACAGACACGCCAAAACTGACACGACACCGATACAGAGACACACCGATAATAAGGTGTCGGTGCTACATACTACTCGATGAATGAACTCAAATTCAAATATGTAGACTTTATTAATTACTTGGACGAAAAATTCTCAACACAAAAACATTCCCAAATAAATCTCACAGGTGAGGCTCCTAACTTCCTTAGTCTCAAAGTTTACAAGAGTCTTATAAAGTGAGAACTATTATCCGGCACAGGGAACATATTTTCATATCCCATAATAGATCTTTAATAAGATCTTAAAATGTATTGAACTTAACTCATCCATGACAAAACCAAATTGATTGTATGGTAAGAACATCATGCCACTAATAAACACGTTGCTAATATAAAATCAAATCAATTCATGTGTCAATCAGCTAAAGTTTTGCTCTGAATTTATGTGGCATTTGATTAACTGTGGATACTAATTTTGCCAGTTTTCTAATTCCTCTTCCGTACATGAGTCTCAGGATTTGTTGTTTATGATAATGCAAAGAAAATCTTAGGATTTGTTGGATTTGTTGTTTATGATGATGCAAAGAAAATCTTCGGATTTGTTTGATCTGTTGTCTTGATTCCTCACTTTTGTTGTTTATGATGATGCAAACAGAATCTTAGGATTTGTTGCCTTGAGTCCTTACTTCTGTTGTTTATGATGATGCACACATGTATTAATTTTTTTTGTACTGTCAAATACTACAAGAACAGATGTTTATTACTCAATAAACCTAAAAAAAGAATATTTGCTTATTTGCTTATAATAATAAGCAGAGGTAATTTAGAAAAGAGACACAAAAACAACATCACAATCAAGCAAGAAAACATTCATCCATCACATTCACACATCTTAAACAGCAGGAAACATTGTAGGCTACAAAATAGAGACAAATTTATTTACTAACATAATGCTTACACAATATTTAACTTACAAACCAGATTGAACAACACAGAAACACAACACATTAACAAGAAACATAACAGAAGTGGTGACAATGAGTGAACAGAACATGCAAATGGAGAGAAAAAGTGACAGCAATGCACAGCTTATGATTTACTAATAACTTCCTTGTGTGCCTTCTTGTGCTCTAGCCTGACCATAATTTCCAGTTCCTTGTGTGGCTTCTTGTGCTCTAGCCTGAGCATAATTCCCATAATCCTTAGCTCTTTCCTTCACTTCTCTAGCCTTATCAGTAATATACCCTTTAGCATAATCAAGATTATCAGAACCAGCAGGACGGTTACCGGAGACGTAGTTGTAAATCCATGACAATGCAGCTATAGCAGCCACACCACAACCACCAGAGAACACAAAACCACCAGCAATGAGAGAGAGTGTTATTGCAGCTGGAACTAGGACAGGACTGAAGATAACAAGAAGAGGAGTTGCAATGATTAACCCTATGACAGTTCCAACAAGGATGAGTCCAGATAAGAACACCAGTGTGACACCAATTGTAGCAGCTGTTATGAACTTCACTGTCTGGCGTGAAGGGTGGCTGAGGCTGGAGGTGTGGATGTCATAGGGTGATCCTCCATAGGAGTAGGAGCCTGTTGTTCTTGCATGATGGTCAGTCATGATGGCGAGAGAAATTCAGAACAGAAAAGAAACAATTTATGATGTTTGTTGAGTTGTTTTTGTTTGTGAGAGAGAAGTGTTTAGGTATATAGCATTATTATAAGGGGAACCGGTGAGAGATTACATGGCAAGAGGTGAAGAAGCATTGTATGTCGTGGCTGTATTGCATGAAACTGTGTAGGAGAAGAAGCAACACCTGTCCTATTAAATGACCAGTGTCTCTGGTGACACTATTTAAACAGAACAGCATCACTGTATGATTATGAAACATGAGAACTTAAATTAAATGATTTAGTTGCTTTCTTTTATTTAACTTAGTTACGGAGTAGTAGCTTTTATGAATTTTATAGCAAATTATGATGATGTTAAAATTACTTTGTTTGAAATGGATGTATAATAAACCTATGAAATATTTTGTATTTGATTTCTTTAAACTAAAAGTGTCCTCTAAAAGTGTTCAAATTGATACAATTAAAAAAAAGGTACTATGTAATGAATGTGTATGTTAACCACTAGCAAATGGCAGTAACCAAATGATGTTTGGGGAAATGTATCATAACTTTCTCTCTCTTTCTTTAATAATACAACCTCTCTCATCTTGTTTATCTTGTTTCCTTTTTTTTTTCACCTTTCATAAAAAAACCTCAAAAATTAAGGAAACTAGATGTAACCGAAGTTAGAGAATCTGCTTCGGTTTTTATGTTTTTCATTGTATATTGTCATCCAAGTTGATGTAAAAAATAACTACAATTAATTCGAAAATAAATTAAAAAAATATTGGGAAAAATGTTAAGAGTTCTTTACAAATATATAATTATAACGATTACTAACAACAATAAAAAACAATTAGACCTTATTTTAGTAAGAAGAATAAATTATATGATTAAATTATGCCATAATGTTCTATTTAAAATCATATATTTTTATTTAATTCGTTAATTTAGAAGTTTTTCTTAATAATTTCTATTATAATTTTTTGTTTTTCTATCTTTAATTGCTTAAGTCATCTCCATTCAATCTACTCTTTTAATAAAAAAATACTATCTTATCTTTACATTTCTAAACCACACAAATTTACTTTTCTATACACCACACTCTTTAAAAGTGTCATTTCTAATATTACTATCATATAATCTACCCCAAATTCAATGCAGCATTCTCATTTTTTTTACACTTATTTTATTTTTATATTAATTTTTAATATTTAATATTATGTCTCGTACAATATTCCATATTTTATTGAACATAATAAATCTCATTAATATCCAATAAAAAATTTCTTTCATCTTAAATGATATTTTTATATCACAAAGAACTCACGAGGTCCTCTCTATTTTAACCACCCAACTTACATTTTTCCCCCTTTTATTATACCACTCCTATAATGATTACAATTAAGAAAAATACTTATGATTAAAATACATTATAGAATTTGTGTCAATTACAATACACTTGAATCTTTATCTTAATATTACGAAGACAAAAGAACTAAAAAAGTATTGTCTAATGTTAATCAATGTAGTTTCTTCTTTTTTATTACTATGATGAGGATCTAGAATATGTACAAACATTAAATGTGTGTGGTTGTTGGTAGCAGCCATCCGATCTTAAGTTAAGGTATTTATCTCACACTTAAGAAAATTTAAAATTGTTTTGAGAAATTTTTAGAGATATATTTCTGAATACATCTTCAATTTATTTTTGTTAAAAATTAGTTTGAAGATATATCTGCAAATATTTATGCAAATATTTATGTGATGAATTCCGAGAACATGTTCGAAAACTCTTATTTCATACACGCATCTCCGAAAACGTCCATGTATGCATCTTGGACGTAAACACTGTCCAAGTTTGTATTTTTTTTAATTGATAATCATTTTAATCCGACTAACAGTGCGTAATCCATAGTTTAATTCAAACATTAATAAACACGAACATCATAAAATAAGATAATGTATTAATTAAAAAACATCTCAAAATATTATAAACATAGTTCTCAATGTATGAAAAATACTAGTAAAACATCAGAAAATACAAAAAAAAGAGTATAATCTATTGCATATGCCTAATCCCAACCCTCTGGCTTCTCCTCTACCGCCGGTAACCCGAAACATTATATGCCTTAGTAAGATTAAAACATGCTAGGGCAACCACATCATCGCCACCTCTCTCAAACAACCCAGACTCTATGCCCTCACACGTAATCCGCATAACATTATGACAGATCGATAACACATCAATGACATGGTCATCCGTGTCCTGCTCATTTTTCAGAATCTCCTCATGAGCAAACCTAGATGGACGTCTAGGAGCGTATGGTGTCATGACAAGGTGTGACCCAATAAAACCAAGTCATGTCACCTTCAGCATAATGCCAATCACTTGTGACTGACATACTCTGATACCCCTCTAGTACCAAATGGCTTTCGTAATCTACCAGTATGTCACTAAGATGTATGTAGACGATGTTGTTAGGAGCAGACTCGATGAGGGATCTCAGAATGATCAACATAAATCTAAACTAACTAATGTAGGCAATACATGCAAGCATGTGGCCAATCTTCAGTATACCCTAGCACAAAATTAAACTCATGTATACGATAAAAGCAAGATATGATCCATCGTTGAAAATGAATAAGAAAAAACATTAGTAACAAGTGTAAAAAAAGTGCTTTTAAAATTAATAGTGGCTACGGAAATTACCGTTTGCAAGTGCATGAGCCTGTCATTTGCTTTGTCGTCTGTCTAAAGAGAACCTTCTCCCAACTTGAAGTACAAGTATACTAAACATGCGTCTCCTAGTTTCAATTGTGAATGGTCGATAAGTCGATAAAATACTTAAGGTATTTCACATTGACATATGTTACACTTTTATCCACAAACATAGACGTGTCAACCAATAATAGGAGGAAACACCTCAAAGCACACTCCCGGTGGCAGGTAACCTGTAGATCATCATCGTCAGAATCACCGATCAACTCCAAGTTTTATTCATATAGCTCTTTCAAGTATGAAAATTTGGCACGAGCATCTCTGGTATTCTCACACTGCATCAGGGCCCCCATTAGGTTAGCTCCCAAATAATTGACCATCATCTTCTGGGCCTCATCATGTTTGATCCTAGAATGATCAAGTAACTTTCCCCTGATGGGAAGATGTAGAAGGCAAGCGACGTCATCTAGTTTAATCATCAACTTGCCAATGAGGAAGCAGAAATATAATGTTTCTTTATGCCATCGCTCAGCAAAAGCCCCCTGCATGCCATGGCTGATGGTCTTGTACTCGGAAGAACACACCGGCAAGACTGAAGTATCTGATGACACTTTGGAACCAATCATCCTTTGGTTGATAAAGCTTGTGAATATTTCTGATGTGGTTAACAAAATTAAAACAATCACACTCTTGTTAAAAATAAAATATGACAATATCAATCACATGAAATTTGTTTAAAACATAAAAATAACAACTGTTAACAAATATACCTCTCTGACCCAGACATGTCAAGCAACATAACATATATAGTATATAAGTAAGGAGGTGTCAGAGGTCTATCCTGGATAAGGGTCTGCAAGTGGAGGGACACCATTATATGCAACAAGAGCTTCCTCATAGTCTACGTGAGCAGGGGAGACGTGCCCCTGGGATGAGGACCCATGTGTCAGGCAACTCCTAGAACTCGATTCTTCCTGTTATGAGGCCTAGGACTGGTTCCTCTCCTAGCTTTAGCCTGCTCATTTTGTTAGGATTTCACGGCTGAGTCTCATTCTGTTATAGTTATTTACAGCCATTCTTCTGAAAAAAGCGAGAAAAAACATCACATTGCAATTCAAGTCATTTTTAGATATGCATCTCCGGAAGTCAGAAAGGATCCGATTCATCACATCTCCAAAAAAGTCAGTGCTTGCATCAATGGCAGAAACAAATCCCACTCTTTCCCTAACAACCCAAAATGCAACCAAATCATAGTGCAATGTCTGTAACAATACCTATTTCGAATTTCGATACTACCTAATGCATTAAATATAAACTATTTTACCTAATACATTAATCAAAAGTCAAAAACATTAAATGACAAACTTACTCAAAAAGTGTTGATGAGAATAATTTTTTTTGAATGTAGTATATGGAGTGAGTTGGTATTGGAAATATTGAAGTAGAGGTACTTGTGTTGCTTGAAAAGTTAACTGGAACAACGTTGCTCACAAACTCCGATGGGGGATGAGAAAGTTTGAGAAAATGAAGAAGGAGGAGAAAGAGGGTATGTCGCGCGTTATATATACATTGAACGCGTTCGGAGATGCATCTCCAAAAACTTTCCTTAATTTGAAAACAAGGGTTAATTCAGAGATGCATCTGCGAATTAACCCTAAAACAACAATTTATGCTTATTTTGTGTGAAAATAGTGTGCTCGAAGATGCATCTCTAAAAAATAGAGATATTTTTTACTTTTCGCCGGGGGTTAGGGAGAACCTATAAGGGTGGTAAAGGAAATTACCTAAATTAAAGGTGGAAATTGTATAATAATGATTTAGCGAAGAGTGTTAGAAACATTTTTTCCACTCTTTTCAAGACTCATTTTTTATTGGTGAAGTACATGAATGTCTCTTAGTTTAGAAATGAGTTTTATATAAAAAGGCTTAAATATACCTTACCTATGCAAAGTGAGCGACATTTGATTTACCTCCCTATAATTTTTATTATTCCCCCTTGTAATGTAAAGATTATATTTATTTGGTCTCTTTGTTAACAAGTAGGACATGGAATATTCATATTTGTTAAGTTGACCGTCTATGTGGATTTTTATTTAATTTTTTCTTTATTTAAGTTGGCATGTCAATATGTAATTAATAAAGATCGTTTTCTTCATCGTGTTCTTCATCATTTTCTACAATGCTCGATAGATTTTTTATCTTCTTTAACTTCCATCTCGTTTTGCTTCTTCATTGTGTTCTTCTTCAATCACCTGCTTCTCCATCTTCTCCATTTATTCTGCACATCAAATCATTATCGTTTACTCCCCATTCCAAGCTTAATTTGTTTTAGGAATTAGGATTTGAAAAAATAGGTGGAAGCAAAACATCATCAATTGACAACTCAACTAGATTGAGTTTACCCGTATGTGAATGTGATCAAGCAATGAAGATGTGGGTCGCAAACACACTCAAAATCTCCAATAGAAAATTTTGGAGATGTCGAAATGCTGGAGTAAGAAATTTTAAATATTTTTATTTATTTTTCTCTAAGTTAAACTCATTCATTTTCTGTATGTAATTTGTAGAGTGTGGAAAGCTGTGACCTATTTATCTGTGATGATGAAGTTGGTCTGGTTCATGGTAGGAATGGAAATCAAAGGATTCCAACAAATTGTAATAATTATGAAATGATAATGGCTTGTTTGAGGGAATTTGTGAAGGATATTGGCACGAAATTTAGGGTGGAATTACTTTCAAATAAGCATGAAAAGACAAAGAAGAAGCTTAAAATGGAGAAGAACAAAAGTCATTATTTAATGGTTGCACTTATGTTGTCTTGAATTTTATTTTCCATTGTCGACAAGTTCATGTAATATGTAATGTATCAAATGACATTGTATCAAATGTGATGTATAAAATTTCATTATATCAATTGCTAGCTTACTAATGAATATTTGGTATTGGCCACACGAAGCAACATGTACTGTCTTGGATTTTGTTTTCAATTTGTGATGTATCAAATGAGATTGTATCAATTGCTAGTGGATTAATGACATATTTTTATTTTTGTTATTTCCAAACTTAAGGTAATACTTATAACCAAAAGTTATTGCATATATAACAAGAAGTACATAAAGTGCACAAATCATTACAAATTCATTATAAAATGGCACATAAAAGTGCACCAATCATCAGATGTAAAATGACACATAAAAGTGCATCAGACATTACAAAATAAAAATATAAAACATAATTCCTAACTACTCAGAAGGCCTCTTTGAAATTTTGATCCAAGATTTCATGGATCTATGACACACACCAAGCTTTGAATCAGGTATCATTGGAGTATATTTTTGTGTGAATGTACCTTCGTCATGCTCTGTCAAAGTTGTAGGTTTGTCAAAATTTGAACCAAGACCTATAATTGGTTTTTGAAACCATTTGGGCTTCAATATTCCACTTGATCTTTCTCTCGGGTTCATAATAGGTTTTTAAACTTTCTTAGGAGGCTTCTGCACAACCTTGTTCTTCTTTGGTATTGGTTCAACCTGACTTGCTTCAACCACACTTGATTCAACCTGAATCGCATCTACATGACTTACTTCAACCTCACTTGATTCAACCTGACCCGCTTCAACCTGACTTAAATCAACCTCACTTTCCTTAGCCTGATATGCATCAAACTAACTTGCATTAACCTGAACTGTGTCAAACTAACTCGCATCAACCTGACCTGCATCAACTTGACTTGCTTCAACCTGAACTACTTTAGATTTTCTCTATAAAAAAAGAAGCTCAGTTATAACCAAAACATGACAGTGCAAGATGAACTTCATGTACACAATTAGACTATTATTTTGATAATTACCTTTCTTTTCAAAGCATCTATATTTTGAGTATTGCTCTTGCATGGTGACCAAATTTATCACATTTGGCACATTTATAAGATACATCAGTTATTCTTATCCTAACACACCATCGCCACATTACCTAATTCTAACAATCCTAGGTCCCCCTGGTCCATTTTTGTACACAGGTGGTTGAAGTTCATTAGCTTGAACTTCAGACCACATGTCCATTTCATTTATAAGATTTACAGAAAACTATAACACTATGAATACTTCTGTATTGAATAACAATCATCCACAAAATTTCCAAGGTTTTATTTCCTATAACTTAATGCAACAATATGATGTCTGCATGGAATACCAACCAATTTCCAAAAAGTATAGCTACATGATCTTTTGGTAATACCAACGATAAATTCTTGTATGTTGAATGAATGTGTAACATAGAATTCTTCAGCAATATCCCGAGATGGTGTCCAATGACGACTCATAAATACCTCATTATCTAACTTCTTCCTAGGGATATGCATAACTCTATTTGACATTTTTCAAGTTTAGTGGTAGATGTTACCATCCTATACAAAAGGTACTTTTTAGTCCACTCACACATTGTTATGATAGGTGTAATACGGTGGGAGAACTGACTTTATTAGTTTTGCATTTTATCACAAATGTTGCGGTTAGTAAGAGTTGCCACCGAATTTTCTTTTATCCAACAAAGGAAAGGGTGAAAAGAACAGGAAAGACCTTTTTAAAGATATTTGAGTTCGGGGGGTAGGTTATGGAAAGGGAAGGTGTTAGCATCCTTTTCATCTGTAGTTATCTACGGGCTCTTAGTTGCTAGCTCACTTTTGAAAATTCTTTGTGTTATGTGTTTGAAAATATTTTTGAAAAGATGCCTTAGTGCGGCGAACTTTGTAATATGCCTCGTATCGTTGAGAACGTATACATAGTTTTTTTTGTCTTTGAAAATATTTTAGAGAAGAGTTTGTGTATGTGTGAAAAAATTGTTTTGTTTGTTTTTGTGAGCAAGCAACTATGAATGGTCTACCTACTCGAATGGTCTTTGTCCTTTTCCTCTTTTCCTTTAGGCAGTGCTATCCTACTATTAGTCAGTAGGTATCCCTGTCGTTGGATGTTTTGAGGGACAAGAGCGAGTCATCATACAGTCATAAAGGCAACTCATAGGGCACTTTAGCAATTTTATTGTAAGGGACCATATCGTATACCGAAGGCAGCATCAAAAGGTCATCGAGGGACTACGATATTTTTAACCGAGGGTCTTTGCTAAAGTGTCCTGCGTTCGAGGGACATGACTGTTTTTCCGAAGGCAACAAAGTGGAGGTACCTTAGAGGTGCGAGTGTGTTGTGTTTTAGTTATTTGTCTTGAATGTTAGGTTTTCTAGCGTTTGTTTTTAAGTCTTATCATGCAATCCTATTAAGTATACATCTAGCAGTTAATTGTATCTAAGTACGGAAAATAAAGTTCGGAAAATTGAATTTACGCTATTACAAAACTTCGGGATGGGGGAAATTACAAACCAAAAATGGGGAAAAAGGTGTAAAGGGTCCTAAATTAAACTATTACAATCCATATGCAATTACATAATATTTGAAAATAAAAATGCGAATAAGATAAATTACTACGCGGAGAAGAGAAACCCTAAAAAATTTATAAATGGTGAGAAAAGAAATATTTTTTTGTTGTTCTTTTTTTATTTAGGAGAAATAATGATTAAGTTAATGGAAAACCTAATTCTAATTGATTAATTAATAAAAATTATTAATTAAAATTAATTTAATTAATGAAAATCTAAGTCTAATTATTTTTGTGATTTTTGATTTTATGATTTTTTAATAAAATGAAATTAATTGAAAAAAAGAAAAATATAAATTAAACAAAACAAAAAAATAGAAAATAAGAAAAGATGAGCTGTGTTGTAAAGAGTAATCAGGGGGTGAGAATCTGAAATTCGTTGGCCCAAAATGAGGAGGCCCAGGCACGACAATAGGAAAAGGAGGGGGTGTAGAGATGAAGCTTGCTAGGCACAAACATATTTGAGCCCAGAAAATGTGTTCACTCCAGTGCTTCCTATTCTTTGGAGATCCACCATGCGCCTATACGTCTAGACACATTGGATCCTGGAGCTGGGGATCTAAGGGCTAAAGGATGAAGGTGTACGGTAGGCACGCTGATAAGTGTTGCATTGAATCTGTAAGAAAACATTAGAAAAAATAAAAATGCAAGAGGCAGGGCTCAAACCCCTGCCCTTACACATGAAATCTCCTTACGCACGCTGTCTCTACCGCTGGGCTGTTTAGTCATTGTTGAATACAATGAAACAATAATAATATAATGTAAAAATAGTTGTATTCTCATTTTTCAAACGCGCGCCAGGTTGGATTCAAATGGACCAATGGGACGAAGACATTTATGCCACCAAAGTCAACACGCCGGAGTCAACTCCCCAGTTGTCTTCTCTGGTTGGTACAAAAACTAAACTTGCAAAAAACGTGAGATTCATGGAAAACCAAAGGGTCTACTCCATACAAAAATGCCTCCTGAGTCCAAATCTGGCCTTAGTTTAGCCTGAAAGTCCATGCATTTTGAATTACGAACCAAAAACCCTAGCACAGTTTGAAAATGGCACCTCATGATTCATGCATCATGAACTCCATGTGATGCTGTTAACCTGTTCTAATAATGTCTAGAAACTCATACATACATGTCAAAGCATTCAAAAATGTGAAAGAATAAGGATTTGATTTTTTTAGAATTTTACCAAACGATGATGATTGAACGTGGTGGTTCCTACATGTGTTGGGCTTCAAGGAGGGTCAGGGTAAGCTCTTGGGACCTTCATGGAATAGATAGAGTGCTTGGTTTGGGCTAATGATGACTATAGGTACAACTACGAATTTTGACAACTTTGGAATTTTTTGAAAGTTTTGTAGTGCATTCTTTGAGCAATCTCTGTATGTCCTTTGCAATCTAGTCTTGTGCATATTTATAGAGGGATGGGGAGGCTGACAAACATGGCAAAAGGTCCAAGCATTAACCATGGTTTCATGACAAAAATTAAATTTGAATAATTGCCTAAATTGTGTGATTCTTGCTACTTTTGCCTCTTGCATGAACCTAGACATGTTTTTCGCGGATTCTTAGGCCCAAAGCTGACCCAACACACTAGCCCATATGTCATAATCTCTTATTTGTTATTTTATGTAATTTATTTTGTATTTATTTGAATAAAAAAAATAAAGAAAAAATGCAAAGCAATGTAGGAGTGGGTTTGGAAGTCTTTTGCACGGTCATGGACATGTTTGAAGTCCAAAAGATTAAGCCCAATAAGCAAAAATCACAAATTACTCAATTGAGATTTCATGCATTTCTTAAAAATTTCCCAACTTGTTCACTTCATAACTTGCTCAATTTTAATCTTTTTAAGATTATATTGGACTTTTTGGAAATCTCAAGACGTTCTCTACAATATCTATGTTGATCATTTTTGCTTTTGAAGATATTATCTTGATGTAAGTTGCCTTGACAAAAAGTGTCTTTTGTTGACTTTTGAAAATGACCTATAATGTATAAGATCATATCTTTCAAATGAAGCATCTTTTGGACTTAAGAATAAAATTAAAGTTGTAGAGAATTGAATTTTATTCAAAATAGTCTTTGGTTGGGGAAAAGTTGATGAAGCATGTGAAAGTTATGCCTGGTCAAAGTTCTGTTGACTTCTCCTAAGGAAACCCTAATTTGACAAATCTTGACTTTTGATGATTTGAGGATTTTCCTTAGGGAATCATGATCAATCCTTGGTAAAATGATGAATATCACTTCAAAATGTTTATGTTGACCAAAAATATTGAAGTTTTACTGTATGTTGACCACAATTGACTTTTTGACCAATATAGTTAATTTTCAAACATTTGAGCCATTGGCTGAGCAAACTTGTGATGTAGGGCTTGAAAATTAACATGGACCCTGTTGAGGACCTATGAAGAACCATGGAAGCCACTTTTTTGCAAACCAAATTTCTTTGATAAATTCCAAACCCTAGTTGTAGGCCTTTGGTTTAGGAGGCGCATCTTGACTAGTCAACCCTTGAGTCTCTTTACTATTTGAAGAGCCTTGAAAGAATGCTTTGAGAAAAATGTGAGAGCAAATTTTTGGGTACAACAATAGCCTTATCCCTAGCAACTAAAATTATGGCATTAAATGACTCAACAATATTGTTCATTAAAACATCACATTTTGGGTATAAACTAAATGCGTGCTCACACCAACTTTTGGTAGGAACTCTCATTAACCAATTCCAAGCATTGAGATCCACTTGTTTTAGTTCATTCATCTTTTGCAGCCAAACTTGATAGTAAGTTGCCTTGGTTGCTTCCATCATCAAATCCCTTATAAGTGTGCCACCTCCAAACTTCTTAAAATTTGCATACAAATGTATGAGGCATAATCTATGCTTAATTCTCTCAAATATTTCTTCAAACACAACCACCAATCCCTGTAAAAAATAAACAAATTCATATTAAAACACCTCAAACTTTGATATTGAAACATAATCAAACACATACCTTTTGAGATTCAAACATAATTAAGTACATACCTTTTGTTGATCTGAAATGAAAACACATCTTTTACCTTTTCCAATATCTTCCATTAATAACTGTAGAAACCACCTCAAACTCCCTTTATTTCCGTTTCAACAAGACCAAAAGCCAATGAGAAATATTGGTCATTGGGGTCCCTACCCATATCTATTAGAAGTTGTCCACCATATTTTATCTTCATATGGAAGCCTTCAACTCTAATAAATGGTCTACAACCATGTATGAGACCTTCTTACAACCATCAAAGCAACAGTGGAATTATCCAAACCTTGGTTTTATTGATGGGTTTGATCTGTCAATGTTGATCTTAACAGTATTCCCAATATTAACCCTTGTTAACTCAACATCATACCTCCATAAATTTGCATATTGCTTATTACCATCTCCTTCAATAACTTTTTTGTAATCAACTTTGCCTTCCATGCTCTAGCAACAATATTCCCCATAAAACAGTTTTGTCTCTTATCTTGCATAATATCACGAATTCTCACTGTCTCAAATGTTTACATTTTGTTCACTACTACCTTGACCACCTATTTTGAGTTTACAAATCTATTATTAAAAACCCTTGCATATGTGTGGGTACCCACCAATATCTTTATAACATAAGTGTGCTTGTGGCCCATGTTAGAGCATAAAACTAAAAAAAATCACATTTAGCCTTATATTTCACCCTTACCCTATAACTCTCATTTTTCATAAAGGTAACTTTCCTACCATTTAATACTGACCACTCACGAATTGTATCTCTAAAATTAGCTAAAGAATTAAGTTCCATACCCAACTTAAACTAGTAGTCCCTATTAAGCTGTTATTTCTTAAACTTTTCAAACTTAGGCCATTTACCTTTATCATCATCAGATCCATCTGGGTCTGAGCTACCCAATTTATCACTAATATATTCATCCTCTTAAGATTTGTCTTGGGAACTATAAATTAATCCAACATGAGAAATTATGCTAGATCCATTCACTATGCCAAAAAGGGCTTTTAACAGCGCATATTAGACAGTGCTTTTATACAAAAGCGCTGCTATAAGGGAAATTAAAAAAAAACACAGAAACTGTATACAATAATAAATAAAAGCGCTGCTAAAATGTGACCTTAGACAACGCTTTTAAAAAGCGCTGCTAAAAGTGTTGCTTTAGAAAGCGCTGGTAAATGACCACTTTAGACAACGCTTTTCAAAAATGATGTCTAAAGTCATATAAACTTTAAAAATAATAATCTCAAAAGCGTTGCTAAAGGACCACATTAGCCAACGCTTTCAAAAGCGCTGCTAAAGGTCCATATTAGCCAACGTTTTTCTCAAAAGCGTTGTCTAAAGTCATATAATTAGAAATTAAAAATTAGAATCAGTACTGTTTCTCTTTTCACAAATCGAATTCCCTCCTCATGTGAAACCCTTTTCAACGTCTCTCTCTCCACCGCTGTCCGCTGTCCTCCACCGTCTCTCTCTATAAAATGAGGCTCTGTCTCCACCGCTGACCGCCATCCTCCACCGTCACTTTCAAGGTACTCTTCTCTCTTTCTCTTATCTGTTTCTCTCTGCAAAACTGTTAGTTTTATGTTCTAATTCATTTTTCCAGAAAAATATAGTTTGATGATTCAAAATGGCTGGATCTATTTCTATTTCTCATGACTGGAAAATATTAACATCAAATTCAACACTACTGATTCTTGTTGTTTATAGGATTTCAAGTGTGCTTGTGTGTGTTAGCCTTTAGTTGTTACTCTATAGTGTTCTCGTTTATTGTTATAATATTTCTGTGTAACCGAAATAACGTCTGTTCTGTTCAGTGTTTCCGTTTCGTTCCAATATTTTGAACGACACTTAGTAGTAAAACAATGGATAAAAAATGGATGTCTGCCGATCTATGGTAAAAAGAGTACGAGAATGGGGTATTGGAATTCATTAAGTTTGCTGTTGAACACGGTAAAGACCCCAGTCGAATGAAGTGTCCTTGCTTGGGTTGTTGTTATGTGGGTCGGGTTGACGCAGATGGACTGAAATCGCATTTACTGATGCATGGAATTGATAGAAGTTATACGTGTTGGATATTTCACGGTGAAAAAAGTAGCGACAATGTTGAACCGAAGGAGAAAAGTAGTATAGCCTATTCTTTAGACGATAAGGACACGGATATACGATTTTGATCGAGTCGAAGAGATTGCAGAAGCACTTGAAGAAGATCTTCAGGATTGTCCCAAAATGTTTGAGAGATTGGTAAGCGATGCAGAGAAACCGTTGTATAAATGTTGCAATAAATTCACAAGACTGTTTGTGGTATTAAAGTTGTACAACTTAAAGGCGAGCAATGGATGGTCGGATAAAAGTTTCACAGAGTTATTAGCCCTTATGAGAGATATGCTTTAGGAGGATAATGTTCTTCCTAATCGAACCTATGAGGCCAAAAAAATGTTGTGCTCTATTGGCATGAGCTACAGTAAGATACATGCTTGTCCAAACGATTAAATTTTGTTTCAAAATGAATATGCATTGTTAAATGAGTTTCCTAAATGCGGTTTGTCTCGATATAAGAAAAAATTGTCTCCAACAAAAGTCTTATGGTATTTTCCTATAATTCCGAGATTTAGGCGCATGTTTCGTGGTGAAACTGATGCAAGATACCTGAATTGGCATGCAAATGAAAGAATTATTGATGGAAAGTATCGACATCTCGCAGATTCACCACAGTGGTCAAAAATTGGTAATGATTATCCTGATTTTGGAGAAGAAGCAAGAAACCTTCGCTTGGATTTATCTACTGATGGAATGAACCCGCATGGTCTTCAAAGTATCTCACATACCACATGGCCTGTGATTCCTATGATTTATAACCTACCTCCATGGCTATGTATGAAGCGTAAGTACATGATGTTATCTATGTTAATTTCTGGGCCTAAACAACCAGGGAATGACATAAACGTATGCTTGACACCTTTGATCAAATATTTAAAGATTTTGTGGGAGAATGGGATGGAGGTTTATGATGGATATAGGAAACAAAGTTTCAACTTTGAGGGTGATGTTGTTTGGCACAATTAATGATTTTCCAGCATACGGGAATCTATCTGGGTATAGTATTAAAGGTCAACGTGCGTGTCCTGTTTGTGAAGATGGAACCGATACGATGCGTTTGGAACTTTATCAGAAGAATGTGTTTCTCGGTCATCATAGATTCTTACATTCTAAACATCACTACCGTGCATGGAGAAAAGCATTCAATGGAGACACCGAACAACGTAAAGCTCCACCTGCATTGTCAGGTGACCAAATTTTTGAAAAGGTGAAATATGTGTGTACTCAGTTTGGCAAGCCTTTTGCATATACGGTTGTCAAAGGTGGGTGGAACAAAAGATTGATTTTTTTTGAATTTCCATATTAGAAGTCTCTGTATGTGAGACATTTTCTCGATGTTATGCATATTGAAAAAAAAGTATTTGAAAGTGTTATTGGTATGTTGCTCAATATTAAATGAAAGTCTAAGGATGTCCTTAAAGCAAGGGAGGACATGTTAAATATGGGAATACTAACTGAACTAGGACCCATGAAGAAAGGAAGCCGAACATATCTACCACCTGCTGCTTTTACTCTATCTAGAAAAGTGAAAAAATTATTGTGTAAGTTTCTAAGTGAAGTTAAAGTTCCAGAAGGATACTCTTCAGATATTAGAAGACTTGTGTCTATGAAAGACCTCAAGTTAAAGAGTTTAAAGACACATGATTGCCATGTTATAATGGAACATTTTCTACCAATAGGTATACGTTCTATTTTTCCAGAAAAAGTAAGGAGCGCGATAACTAAGTTGTGTTTTTTCTTTAGGTCAATTTGTAGTAAGGCGATCGATCCTGAGATCTTACCAACATTGCAAAAAGAAATTGTTATTACTTTGTGTGAGCTTGAAATGTATTTTCCTCCCTCATTTTTTGACATAATGGTACATCTAGTTGTTCATATTGTGAAAGAGACACAGTTTTGCGGACCAGCTTATATGAGATGGATGCACCCTGCTGAACGTTATATAAAAATATTAAAATGGTACGTGAAAAACCGAAGTCGCCCAGAGGGTTGTATTGTTGAGCGATACATTGTTGAATAAGTGGTTGAGTTTTGTACTGAATATTTGTCTAAAGTTCAATCCATTGGACTCCCCAAAAGTCATATTTTAAAAAAAAAGGAAGGTAAAAGATTAATTGGAAATAAAATTGTGACAATATCAAGGGATGAACGAGATCAAGTGCATCTGTATGTTCTGCACAATGACAGTGAGGTTGAGCCATATGTTGAAATGCACAAGGATGTACTCCGAGGGTTAAATCAGAATAGAAATGAAAATTGGATAGTACGGGAGCACAATCAAAGTTTTATACCATGGTTTAAGGATCATATTTTTTTCAAAGCTTTATCCAGATCCCGCTTCAATAACAGAAAGGTTGAGATGTTTGGCATATGGTCCAAGTTTGCATGTGTTTTCTTATAGCGCATACGCAATTAATGGATACACATTTTATACTAAAGAACAAGATGATAAAAGTACTATGCAAAATAGTGGTGTCACTGTACTTGCTGAAGCAATGCACATTTCAAGTATGAAGGACCTAAACCCCAAATATGCAAATCTGTCATATTTTTGGATTATCGAGCATATTTGGGTGTTTGATTACGAGAAGTTTCAGATTCATATATTTGGTTGCAAGTGGGTAAGTAGTAGTGGCATACGAATGGATAAGTCAGGATTTTTGCAAGTGAATCTTAATAGGGATGGATACAAAGATGAGCCTTTTATTCTATCCCCTCAAGCTAAACAAGTGTTATATGTCACTGACCCGACCAGTACAAAATGGTCTATAACGCTTTTATCTAACAAAGTGGTTGATGATAACGGTGTAGACCAAGGTGATATTAATGATGAGAATGAGTCATGTGTTAGATGGAATGAATTGTATATTATAAATGATCAAGATGAGAATATTATAGCAGATGAATCATATATCAGAAATGATCATAATAAGGGAATTTGGATAAATCCATCCGTCGCATTGTTAAGAAACAAGTAATTCATGTTCCAACCAAGAAAAGAAAGAGATGTTAGTGAAAGAGGTAATATATTAAAATGTTTATATTTATGTTTGTGTTTACATTTAAGTTTATGTTTATGTTAATGTTCATGTTTGTCATTTTATATATATTCAAATGATTATGGAATTTTATATTGGGTTTATGTTTATGTTTATTACAGGTTAGATGGCTCCTAACGAGGATCACCCACATGATGATTCTAGGCATGATGGAGAGAGCCCTTAATAAAATGAAAATGGAAATTAGACGAGGAATAACAATTATGAAGAGAATCATTCGAGATAGAGATCGAGGCATAAAGTATGATGTGTATTGGAGTCAAGAAGGCCAACTAATTGAGCCTAATGGTTCAATGTTGACGAGTTATCTTGGTTCGGTGGTAAGGAGAGAAGTTCCAATTACTTGTGAAGATTGGAGAGCAAAAGTGTTGAACGACGCTAAAGATAAAATATGGAGTGAGATACAGGTACCATATGTGATGTTATTTGATTTTAATGATGATTATGTCTTTAAATTACTTATACTAACGCACTTTGTGTATGATTTTTGTAGAGGTCGTTCAACATTGATGATACCAGGAGAGATTATATACTCAAATTGGCCGGAAAATTACATAGAGGGTTTAGAGCTTTTTTATCAAACAAGTTTCTTAGGGATGCGGATAAATTTTTTCTTGATGTAGAGCTTCCAAATAAATATGCAGATTTCATTACACCTGAAGAATGGGAAACTTTTAAATCCAAAAGAAAAACCCAGAAATTTAAGAGTTTAAGTGTCATAAATCGACAACGAGCATCAAGTCCTGTGTATCCATACAGAAAAGGTGTATGAGATATGCACGCTTACAACAATCTATTGTAAGTTTCTATAAATTGAAAAGTATCTATAATATATGCACGCTTATATTTGATCACATTATTTGGCTTAATGTGTAGTTAAGAAAGGAGAATAGTTCTGAAACATTTATTCTGGAACATGTTTTGTGGAAGGAAGCCCGTGCGTGTAAGGATGGAGCTGTTAAAGAAAATGTTCAACAAATTTTCGAGAGATGTGTAAGTATAACATTATTTATTTAATTACATCATTCTTTTATTTATTTAATTACATCATTATTTTATTAACTTATCATTATTTAATTACAATATTCATATGAATTTCAGGAGACCCTTTCTCAGTCTATACCTCCAGATGAAGATAATGATTGCAGGAGAATACTTAGTCGAGCATTAGATATTCGTGAGTATTCTGGTCGAGTGAGGGGTAAGAGATTTGGGATCACTCCAACATACTTGAAGAAAAAAATTAAAGACAAAAGCTCCTAGTAATAAAGAACTTCAGGAAAAGTTGGAAAAGTTACAACAAGAAGTTTATGAGCTGAGAAAGGAAAAAGAAATAGATCAAGCTACATGTTTTAAAGATACTAGTGAAAAAGCTAGTACCAATGGTAACTTTGGACCGAATATTCCCGAGGTAATTATATACCATATTTATTAATTATATAACCATATTTATTAATTATATAACCATATTTATTAATGGATATAGAGCATTTTCCGGTGTCAACTCTATTTGTCGTCACCGACTTATCGAATGGTTAGCAATGGAAAAGTGCATAATACTTCGGCATAAATGCTTCACCATAAAACGCTCCCAAATGGATTTTTGAAAGTATCGGTTGATGTTATTTTAGATGGTGGTGCATTGTTACCACTACCTGACGATGTGTCGGATGCAACATTGGTGGCAGATGCAATAGGATCATTTGTTGCATGGCCGTCAAACCTCGTTTGCATAGATGATGAGGTATGTTTAAAACCGTTTACTATTCAAACTTTTTAAGACAATTTTACTTACATTTTGTTTACATGGTAATATTAGACTATAGAAAAATCCATTCCAAAAGATAAGGGGATTAGGCGGGAAACCGAGTCAGTTGCATCAATGAGGTACAACACAATTATATGACATTTATGCTATGAAAAATGCTAATTTATGATATTATACTTCACCTAACTAATTATATGATAATTAGATTCACGCTAAAGAGATTGCACAAGTCAGTAGGGGTAAGTCGCCTGAAATTAGCAATATTTCCACACAAAAAAAGAATGTCGCTAAGAAGACCGTGGCTAGCAAAAAAACTACTGCTCAATATAGGTCGTGCCTTCAGACATATTTAGGAATAACAGATATTCCGGATGGTGGTACCCGCCTTATACCTATGAGTGCAGACATATTTGGTTTTGAATAGATGGAAGCAATTGGTAGAGAGGATATAGAGCAATTTTTTAAACATTTGGAATTAGGCCTCGGTGTTATCAATACATACATTAGGTATACTCTGATCAACTTTGTTTAATAAGATGAACAATTTATTTCCTCATTTCAGTGAATATAGTATAATGTTAATGATGTTTTAATTTAAGGTTTATGTATGACAACATTGTGCGCCCGCGTGGATTAGAAGCAAGATTTGGCTTCTTAGCTCCCAACACTGTCAATTCAGGGTTAATCGTAACTAGACCAGATGATGTCATAACATATGTACTCGATTTATTCATGGCCAACAAAGATACTGAAAAGTTGTTCTTTTTACCATATAATACTGGCAACGAGTTAGATTTCCATCCTAACTTGATCTATTATAATTTTCTGTTTTTGGCCATTGTTTAATCTTTGTTTAATCTTACAGTTGACACTGGTTTTTGGTTGCGATTAATCCTGTAAGAGATACTGTGTATTATCTAGATTCGTTATACAATGATTGGTCAACATATCCATATTTGAAGAAGATGATTGACACGTTAGTTTTTCGCTCCCAAAGATATATATATCTGGATTTGTATTTATGTTTATGTTTCTATGTGATATTGTTCTAAACAGTCGTTTATATTTTATTATAGCATTCTACTAGCTTTTCACTCCCGAAGATATATTCAAGTGCCAAAAAGTAGAGCTAACAACGTTACATGGATCAGAGTGGAGGTATATTTTCACAAAGAGATATTCAGTTTTGATTACATTAGTGATGATACTTGATAAAAAATTTTAAGGGGTATATCCTGATATATATTCGTATTTTCTTTCCATGTGTACTGCCCTCGCCAGCGTAACGATATAGATTACGGCTATTTCATGTTGAGGTTTATGAAAGAAACTATTCTTTTGGATTGATTAGAGATTCCATCCACGGTATGGATTTCTAACTTAGGAATTACATACTATTTTCATATTTTGTGTTTCTCATAAAATGGCATATTGTTTTAACTAAATCACATACTATGTTATATTATTATATATGTAGTACTTTGAGGAATTCAATTATGCACATTACTCAAAAGATCAATTGGATGAATTTAAGGAGGAATGGTGTCAATTCATTATCGGGTTGAGAATTTTATAAGCTAAGGTATATTGTCTTATTTCCTTTAATGACAACTTTCGAGTTTTGAGTATAAATTAAATTTGAATAAAGTGCAACATTAATATTATCATGTTATGGATTTCGATAATTTGGTTTTTTTTCCCAGGTTTATAGGTGCATGTATAGAAGATAGAGCGGAGATATTCATGTTACTGTTGTTTTATGAGAATTCTCGAAGATAGTAAGATGTAGATGTAACATCAATTTTGAATTTTAGGATTTTCAACTTGTAGAATTCTAACTTGTATCATAAATTTTGTAGTTGTTGTTGTATATATCATCAATTTATATATATGTAGAATTTTTACATATGCATATTTTATTGGAATGAAGCTACCAAATATGGTGCATAATATGGTGAAAACCTGGTTCAAATATGGTTAAAATCGGATTAAAATGCATTATATATATTGGACAACGCTTTTGTAAGTCAAAATAGGTATTTTATTAAAAAAAATTCGTGATCAATAAACAGTGCTTTAAGAGAAAAGCGTTGTAAAAAGTCAAAAAAGCGCTGCCTAAAGTGGGAAAGCGTTGTCTAAAGTGGGGGAATAGACAATGCTTTTAAAGAAAAACACTGTCTAAAGCTTAACTTAAAAATAACATAAAGCGCTATCTAAAGCAAAAGCGATGCTAAAGGGGTATATAAAAAATCGCTGTCTATTTTAAAAGCGTTGTCTAAAGGGGGTGCATAAGAAAGCACTTTTAATGTAAAAGCACTGCCTAAAGTGGGTATAAGACATCGCTTTTACATTGATAAAAAGCACTGTCTTTACTTTAAGCAGCGCTACTTTAGACAACGCTGTTAAAAGCCAAAGAAAGCGCTGTCTAATGTCTTGTTTGGCATAGTGGTTTAGGGGTGGATTAACTTCGAATCCATCTATAAGAGCAATAGTTCTCTCATCCTCAGTATCATCAAAGCCTTCAACATCCTCATCCCCACTTACTTCCATATCTGACATCTCATTAATGAACTAAGGTTCCCTTATTTTCAGTTTTATATACTTCCCTTCATGTTTCATATAAATGTGGCCATCAAGTTTGCTTAGAAAAGTATATGCAGTAAAATTAGATGCATCATCATCCTTACTTAACTGGAAAAAATTGGATCTATTTTAACAATTCTAGTCTAAGCCCTATAACTTCCTGCTTTATAACCCCAACTGTGATACAGTGGGAGAACTGACTTGGTGTTTTGCGTTTTATCGCAAATGTTGCAGATAGCAAGAGTCACCACCGACTTTCCTTTTATCCAAAAGGAAAGGTGAAAAAGCACATGAAAGACCTTTGAGATTGTTTCTTGAGTTTGGGGGGTAGATTATGAAAAGGGAAGGTATTAGAATCCTTTTCATCCATGGTTTTCCATGGGCTCTTAATTACTTGCTATATCACTTGATTTTGTTTAAAAATATGCTTTGTGTGGTTAAAGTATTTTGAAAAGGCGCCATCGTTTAGGCAAACTTTGTAATGATTCTCGTTTGTAAGAATGTATATAAAGTGTTGATCTTTTGCAAATGTTTTCAAGTTTGAAAGGTGTTTTGAAAGTGTGTGTGTTTGTTTTAAAAATAGCAAGGATGTTTTGTTTTGAAAGCGAGCAAGTAACTAGGAACATTTTACCTACTCAAAAGTCTTTCTTATTTATTTCCTTCTTCCTTTGACATTGTTATCTTATCATTGATTTGATAAGCAACACTATCTTTGGATGTAAAAGAGACGGACAAGGGTTATCGTATATCTATGATTAGCAATGTTGCAAGGTGTGATACAGTGGGAGAACTGACTTGGGTGTTTTGTTTTTGATCGCAAATGTTGCGGTTAGCAAGATTCGCCACCGACTTTTCTTTTATCCAAAAGGAAATGTGAAAAAGCACATGAAAGACCTTTGAGATTTTTTCTTGAGTTCGGGGGGTAAATTAGGAAAAAGGAAGGTATTAGTACCCTTTTCATCCATGGTTTTCCATGGGCTCTTAGTTACTTGCTAGATCACTTGCTTTTGTTTGAAATTATGCTTTGTGTGGTTTTTTGAAAGTATTTTGAAAAGGCACCATCATTTAGGCAAACTTTGTAATGATTCTCGTTCGTAAGAATGTATACAAAGTGTTGATATTTTGAAAATGTTTTCAAGTTTGAAAGGTGTTTTTGAAAGTGTAGGTGATTATTTTTTTGAAAATAACAAGGATGTTTGTTTTGAAATGGAGCAAGTAATTAGGAGCAATCTACCTACTCAAATGTCTTTCTTGTTCATTTTCTTTTCCTTTGACATTGTTGTCTTACCATTGATTTGGTAAGCAAACCTATCTTTGGATGTAAGCGGGACGGACGTGGGTCATCGTATAGCCATTATTAGCAATGTTACAAGGTATCTTAGCATTTATTTTTGAGGGACTAAGATCATTTTGGAAGGCAACATTTATAGCGTCATCGAGGGACTATGATCTTGTATTTCGATTGTTTTTGCTAAGACACCCCACATGCATAACATGACCATTTTTTAGGCAACAAGTGGAGTTAACCTTAAGGGTGTATGTGTGGATAGTGTGCTTGATTTGCATGCATTTAATCTTCGATTAGGGTTATCTACTTGTTGATTTTATCTTGCCATACACACCCTAGTTACTAACATTTGTATTTGAAAGCGTTAAATTGAGGAAAATAAAGTCCTACGCTATTACATCGTTTAGGGGATGAGGGTAAAATTTAAAAATGGGGATGAAGTAGGAACTTAAATATTACAACCATATCGAATAACCATGAAGGAAACGTAAAAACAGTGTAAAAAGAAGGAAAAATGCATTTTGAACTATTATGTGTTGACACAAGCTCATATGCATCGACACATAACTTTCCTTGCCTCTGTATTGCCAAATCAACTCAGTATGAGTCGATACATAATGGTGTGTGTCGACTCATACACTACATGTATCGACTCATACGTGCTTTGTGTCGACTCATACATTGTTTTTTCCTTCTATTTTGGGCCTGTAAAGCAGTATGTATCGACTCATAAGGTTATGTGTTGACTCATACTGTCATTTTTTCTACTTCAACATTGTTTTGGTGCATACATGGGTTAGTTCTCAACACATAATGAAAAGAATGGAAGATAAACAAAAGGTTAGCTTTAAGGACAATGGTTACTACATTTTATCTTCACAAATGAACCATTATTGATGCTTGTATGAAGAGTTCAAAATCAAGAAACACTTACCTTGAAACTGGAATTTGTGCTTTGAGTTTGAGCTGTTGTATGAGCTGTTGTTGAGCTTGGGAAGTGATGATAGTGATGTTACATAAGTTTTTCTTGTGTTTGAACAACTTCTATATGATGTATGTGGAGTGTTTAGATGGTTGGACAGAATTTGCAAGGTATGAGAGGTTCAAAGGTTTGGACTTTAAAACTCAAGAGTGGAAGTTTTGTGGACTGTTATGGCTTTTGTGAATATGAGATTTTGAGGGTTTACCAATAAAACTTCTGGCTTTTCTCTCTATTTTCTAACCTTTTTCCAACCTTTTTTTCAACTTTTCCAATCTCTTCCAACCTTTTTATCAACTTTTCCAACCTCTTACAACCTCTTTCTCTTGCAAATGCTTCTTCTATTTATAAGCAAGGGGTTTGTGCATATGAGCTGACTAGGTTTGCAAGACAGCATGTTATGGTTTGGTTGGATTACAAAGATCAAACTATGTCAAGTACTCCATAGTCCCAAGATGAAGTACCAAAGTTGCTGGTATAGAGGAGCTACTTCCCATGATTTATGGTGGAGTATAATCAGCAACAAGCAAGGAACGGGCTCAAGATAAACTTTGTACAAAAAGCTTACTTTTCAAGAATAGCAATGGTGCCTTTATGCCATAAATGGAAAGATATTTTGGACAATGGTTTAAACACTTGGGTAATAGTTCGAGAGTGGGTGTAAGCATTAAATTATGATGAGATTTGCAAGCAAAGAAGCCTGCAACATAAGATTATGCAGCAAATCATGAGAGTTTTGTTATGTGTTCTTCACTTAAAATGACTTGCAATTCAAACATGGATGGCCAACTTCAAGCCCTTGAATCTCCTAGCTCAAGTATGATAAATTTATGCTCTTTGATGTTTTGGAAAGCTTGAAACATCCTCTATAACTTTCATGTTGGCCATTTTGACAAAATCATCTTGGAACTATGTGAAAAAATGCCAAGAAGTTGGGGTAAAATCCAGACCAAAATCTGTTGAAAATTTCTCTAAGTGTTAAATGAAAATGTCATGACTTCATGAATTTGTAACTTGAGATCCCATCATATTTAGGAGAAGTTGTGTAAAGCAATGTTGTAGATATCATGGGGATATACAACTTTCATGTTGAAAGTTTCTTTTGAATCATCATGCATCATGATGAAAGAATGGCATGAAGTGATGAAATTATCATGTATAAAAACACTTAGAAAATTTCTAAGTCTTGGAAATCTTGACTTTTCAAGTTGACTTTCGACTTTCTTGACTTTCTTGACTTTCTTGATGATCAAGCTTGATATTCTTACATGTCTTGATGAAATTTGATCTTTGTAATATAATGTTGACCAAAAAGTTAAAGTTTGACTTTTTAATATGCAATTGACCATTTTGCCCTTGTGCCAATTCCAAGCCTAAATTGATGTATGAGTGCTGCAAACTTGACGTCATAGAAGATCTTGTGAGAGAATCCTTGAAAAATGAGAGGGCAAATTTTGGGGTACAACACAAGGTATTTTAGCATTCTTTTTAGGAATTAAGATCATTTTGAAAGGAAACTTTGATAGCGTCATCGAGGGACTATGATCTTGTATTTTGTTTGTTTTTGCTAAGATACCTCACATGCGTAATATGACCATTTTTGTAAGGCACCCAAGTGGATTTACTCTAAGGGGTAATTGTGTGCAAGTGTATTGTTTTTCATGCTTGGTTTTGTCTTTGATTAGGGTTTTCTAATTGATTGGTTTTAATCTTTCCATACAAAATCCTAATTACTAGCATTTGTATATAAATCAATAAATTGCGGAATTTAAAGTTACTATGCTATTACAATACTTGTGGGAGGGGAGTGTACAAATTACAAATGGGGATTGCAAGAAAATAAGCCTAATTATCTATTACAACCATATTGAATTTGGATAAATAATATACAAAAATGAATAAATATACAAGAATGTAAGTGGAAAGAAAAAAGTGGATTTTTGTTTGGATTTTTTGGGAAAGGGTTTGGGTTTTAACCTAATTAATTAAAAGTAAATAATTAGGTAAATTAATAAAAGTAAACCTAAATTAACTAGGAAAAGAAAATTAGATAAAACCCTAATCTAAATATTAATTGATTAAGAAAGAAAATAAATTAAGTTTGTAAGAAAAATATTTTTAATGTCTTTTTTTGTCTTGAAAATAATGTATGGTATTGTAAAATATTTTTGGTCTTTTTGGTTTTTAAAGAATATTTTTTAATTGTAAAGAAATAATTAAAACCCTAGTTTCTAATTAAATTTATAAATTAACTAGTAAAATAGATAAAGTATGATTAAATAAAAAATAATTTTTATTGTAAAAATAAATAAACTATATCAAAATATAAATCTAATATTTTTATATTTTTTTTTAATGATTTTTCTAATATTAAATAAAATATTAAAGAAAACAAATAAATAAAAAAGAAAAAAAGAAAAAAAAATGGGCCAGGGGTGTGAATAGTGAGCAGGGAGTATGAGATGAACAAAAGAAATACTAGGCCCAACACAGGGGGCCCAGTGCTGCCAACAAACATAAAAAATGTGAGAAAACTGAGAAAATAAGCAAAAGGTACCGCTGGGGCTCGAACCCAGGTCCCAAAGGTTAACAGACGCGCACTTTACCACTGGGGTGGCTATACATCCGTTCATATAAACAAAACAATAAATATATATTAGAAATTAAGTCCATGGCCTGAACTTCATCTTCAACCTCACACCCAACCATAGTACCTGCATCTTGTTCATTTCTCATCCATTTGCAAAAGTGTAAACATGAATCTTGTGGCAAATTTCCTCACGATTTCAGAAATGTAAACAATAATATTATAGATCAACGACAAGCATGAATTTTAATGGCCCTTATCGGAACCCTAAAAATTTCAAAAACTTCAATCTTAAAATTCTCTAAGCTCAGGCAACATAAATGAAAACTATGGACATAGTTAGCTTTGGGGCAATGATATCTACATTTTTCATTCACGAATAAACCATTAATGATGCTTGTATGAAGAGTTCAAAGTTAAGGAAACTTACCTCAAAATTGGAAATCATATTCCGAGTTTGAGCACTCCTCAAGGTGTTGTGATGATCAGAATAACTCCACTGAGGTCCCAGGAAGCTAATGCAATGATTATCTTGGTTGGAGAATGACTGAAATGGTCTGGAGAAGTCCACTTGCAGTGCTATGTTTTTGAACTTGGAAATGGAGGAAGATGGTGTTACAGAACTGTAACAGAGTATGGGATTGTTTGTGTATGATGCTTGGAAGCTTTTGGAAACAAGAAGCCAAGAAACACACGAGTAGTTTTTGGTTTTGGGATTTCTGGCCAGAATATGCAACAATGGAGGTGTGAGATGCAAATCTGAGTTCTTGCTCTTTTCAGGGCTCAAGCATGTGTGTGTTTTGTGACAAATTACTTGTGTATGTATAAGCAACCGTCTTGAGCGCTTGAGAGGGTCAGAAGTACAAGTTCTAGACTGATTGCTATGTTACTTGATTTTGAAGAAAAGTGGGAAGTATGGTTCCAAGAGGAGGTACAAGCATGGGATGAGTGATCGTAAGTGTTTAGACAGACTTCTCTTGAGTTATAGGACATGTATGATCAGAAGAAAACAATTGCAAGGCTCAAGAACAAGTTTTGTGCAAAAAGCTACTTTATCAAAATGGCATTGTGCACTTTCTTCCTAAAATGGATATAAAGCATGGCCTTGCATTGAATGCTTGAATTGATACCTCTAACAGCTGTGCAAGCAATTAATTATGGAGTGCCTAACAAGTTTGAGGCCTGTAAAGTAGAGATTATGCAGCATAGATTTGAAGTTTGAATCTTGTTCATCACAAAATGACTTGTATTTCAAGTGTGAAAACCCTAACTTCATCTCTTCAATTCTCCCTGCTCAAGAATGATATGAATGAGTTCTTGGATATTTTGGAAAGCTTGTAATGTTATATAAAACTCCTATTTCAATCACTTTTGAAAATTCCCCTTGGAACTATATGAAAAAGTGCCATGAAGTTAGGTCAAAATCCTGACCAAAACTAGGGCAAAATTTCAATAAGTGTCCAATTTTAAGACCATGACTTTAGGAATTAATAACTTGATATCCAAGAATTTTTAGGAGAATTTGTGTAAATAAATGTTGTATATATATCATGGATATCTACAACTTTCATGTTGAAAGTTTCTTCTGAATCCTCTTGCATCATGGTGAAAAATTGGCTTAAAGTTCTGAAAAAACATGAAGTTGTAAACACTTAGAAAAATTTCTAAGTTATAAAACTTTGACTTTTCAAAATGAAATCTTGACTTTTTGATTTCTTGATGAATAAGTTTCATATTTTGACATGTTTTGATGAATTGTGATCTTTGACATTGAATTTTGACCAAAAAGTCAAAGTTTGACTTTTCAGTGTACAATTGACTTTTGATCAGTTGATTGAAAATTCACTGTTAATCCAATTGATCTTGAGCAATGTTTTAGGTCATGCAATTAGGTAAAAATGATATAATTTAACTCTTGAAATCATGCTTCAAACCAATTTACCATTTGCTAGATCAAAAATCAGAAATTTCCCTTTCTCAGTCAAAACCCTAATTTTGACCATTTTGCCCTTTTGATGATTTGACCAAATTTCTTGAGGAATTATGGTCAGAATTTGATCAAATGATACATATGAGTTTATAATGTTGATGTGGATAAATAATTATGAAGTTTGACTGTAAATTGGCCATAGTTGACTTTTCCCCAATACAACTGATTTTTAGGTCAACTGACCAATTGACTGGGCAAAAATGTGATCCAAGGCTTGAAACTTGAAATGAGTAATTTTGGGGGTCCATAATGATCCATGAAAGTCATATGAAGTATTGAGAGTCCAATTTTCCTTGTGCAATCTCAAACCCTAATTTTGGTCATCAGTGCTTAACGAGATGTCTTGAGCTGATCAACCCTAGTGTGGTCTTGAACTAAGAGAGATCTTTGTGAGAAAATATTTGATAAATGAGAGGGAAAGTTTTGGGGTACAACAGCTGCCCTTGTTCAATCTTCTTAAACCTGAAGAGTTAGATTGGCGGATCCGCCATTCGTGACTCGAAGGTGAAAGATGATTGAATACTAGAGTGCCCATAAATTTGCACTCGAAGATGGATGGTGAATGGGCTTATAGATGCCATTTGGAGGGATGTTGGTAAACACTAGAAGAAGTATCAGCATAAATCTCTTTGTTGATTTGTACTAAAACTTGACATTTTACCTGTGAAAAAAAGAGTTAGTAAAATGCAGATGCCTGCATGATGTTCACCAGATGTGGTATTATGTTAAATGCATATGGTATGTACATGCTACGATGTATGAATGTGTGATGTATGTTTTTGTTCGGGAAAATAATTCCCTGACTGCTGCTGAGGAAATTCTGGGAGGTTGAATCCCTGATTACCGTTGGAGATGAAGAATATGCATATCTTCAAATTTTGTTGAAAGGATGCTTTCGCTGGGGAATATCGCTTGGATGTCAGCTGTTATTTGGTTGGATCCAGGCTTCATAATTGCTTAGGATGAAGTAGTCGACTGTTATCTGGTTGGATCCAGGCTTCACGACAACTTACTGGAGGAAGATACAAATTAATTGTTATCTGGTCGGATTCCAGGCTTTGTAGAAAATTTTCTTTGAAATTGAATAATTATCTAGTCGGATCCAGGCTTCACAACAACTTGATGGGGATGCGTAAGTTAACTGTCATTTGGTCGGATCCAGGCTTCACAGTAACTTGAAATGGTAATTAATATCTGGTCGGGTCCATGTTTCATGGCTTTCGGAAAGTTGTACTATTATCTGGTCGGATTCCAGGCTTCATAGTGTCTCTGGGGATCATAGTTAATTGTTAACTGGTTGGGCTCCAGGCTTCACAATAAACTATTTGAAAAACTGTTATCAGGTCGGGTCCAGGCTTTGCAGATTTTTGAGGTTGATGATGTCAATTGCTATCTGGTCGGATCCAGGCTTCACAATAAACTGTTTGGGGATTTAGTTGTTATCTGGTCGATTTCCAGGTTTCACAATGAATCTCTGAGGGTAATTGCTATCTGGTCGAATCCAGGCTTCACAATAACTTGCTTGAAAAGATGAAATTGAAAACTGATATCTGGCCGGATCCAGGTTTCACAGTAATTTGTTAGGGATACGGAGGCAAACTCTACTAGGGAAAAGAAGTTAAACCTTGGTCGAATTAAGTCCAGGTTCTTCTATCTCTTTGAAGAGTTATACTTTCATAGTGTTTTAAAATTGAGATCAACTATTATCTAGTCGGTCCCAAGTTTCAGTAATTGAAGAAGTCAAACTATTATCTGGTCGAGTCCAGGCTTCAGTAATAACTTGAAAATTATGCTAATATCTGGTCGGGTCTAGGCTCCGTAGTATCTTTTTGGAAATAGTAAAGACTTTGCTGACGACTTTACTGGGGATCAGGGGTTGTGGCCTTATGATTTGCAATAATTTGAAATGAAGAGTGTAGACTCGGTCGGGTAGGACAGACTCATCTTGGGGAGGATACACTCAACTGGGGAGGATAGACTCCGTTTGGAGATAATAGCCTTGTCTGGGGAAGATACACTCAGATGGGGAAGATAGGTTCAGCTGGGGAACTTTGTGGTGTCTTGATTGTTGTATGTTAGGGAAATTTGAACTCGGCTTGGGGAGTTATGTGATTCTTCGATGATTGTTTGGGAAATAAAACCTGTTGGGGAAAGGTTTATTGCAGTCGTCCTTGTGGAGATAATGATAATGAGATAACTCTGCGGGGATATTTCAATACATTAAAGAGATGCTTGCTGCCGCTTAGCAGGACACATGTGCCAAATAGTTTTAATTATGTTCATATGCATATGTTCATTCAATTTTGTCATTAGAAAAATTTGCATTCAAAACAAAGACAGAAATTTTGCACTTCAAAGTATATTTGTATTGATATTTTTCCCATGAATAGGCATTTTTGTACAGAGAGACGTAGATCATAGTAAGAGGAAATCGTCGAAAGGAAAACAAAAATGAGAATGAAAACAAATAGCCATGTGAAATGATCGCATTGCCTTCCAACTCTACTATTGCCCCAATGTCTTTGAATGTCCCTTGCCGTTTGATAGAAGTTGATTGGATTGGTCTTGGACTGTTTGAACTTGGACCTTAGTGATAAAATTGACTGTGTTGATTCCACGGGACATAGTTATACGCTTTTAATCCTCAACTTTTTCCTGGACCGCCCTTTCGGGTTTTCAGCCCATCAGGATACCCTTTTTTCCCAAGTCGCACTTTCGGGTTTTCAACTTGTCGGGTGTACAATCTTCTGCATATATCCCTAATTTTTTCCCAAACCTTTTGGTTTTCCGGGATGCCCTTATTTTGCTTAGGTGTGTCAACCTAACAGGTCTCTTATGCATAGTATTTTTTAACTATGTCCGCGTTTATAGGATGTGGGAAGTCTTCACCATCCATGGTAGTCAGCATCATGGCACCGCCAGAGAAAACTCTCTTGATAACAAATGACCCTTCATAGGTGGGAGTCCATTTGCCTCTAGGGTCGCCTTGTGGTAAAATGATGCGCTTTATCACCAAGTCACCAACTTGATATACTCGAGGCTTGACCTTTTTGTTGAAAGCCTTGATCATTCGTTTTTGGTACGTCTGACCATGGCAAACAGTAGCTAATCGTTTTTCGTTGATCAAGTTTAGCTGATCCAATCTCGTTTGAACCCACTCATCTTCGCCTAGGCCTGCCTCACTCATAATTCTTAGAGAGGGAATCTGAACTTCCAATGGCAAAACAACTTCCATGTCATAGACTAGAGAAAAGGGAGTTGCCCCGATTGACGTTCTAGCTGAAGTCGATAGCCATGTAGAGAAAACGACAACATCTTATGCCAATCCTTATAGGTTACTACCATTTTCCGCATAATCTTCTTGATATTTTTGTTGGCCGCTTCGACTGCGCCATTCATTTTCGGTTTATACAGAGAAGAATTGTGATGCTTGATCTTAAACTGAGTGCAAAGCCCAGTGATCATAACATTGTTGAGGTTAGTCCCATTGCCGGTGATGATCCTTTCGGGGATACCATAACGGCATATGAGGTTGCGTCTGGTGAACCTGGCTACCACATTCTTGGTGACTGAGGAAAACGAGGTGGCTTCGACCCATTTGGTAAAATAGTCGATAGAAACAAGAATGAAACGATGTCCGTTGGAAGCTGTGGGATTGATCTCTCCAATCATGTCAATGCCCCGCATTGCAAATGGCCACGAAGCGGTCATGGCATTTAGAGGAATATGAGGCACATGGACCTTGTCAGCATAGATTTGGCATTTGTGACAAGTTCTTGAATGTTGATGGCAACCAGTCTCGATCGTTGACCAATAGTAACCGGCTCTTAGGATTTTCTTAGCCATCATATGTCCACTTGAGTGGGTACCGAAGAGACCATCGTGCATGTCTTCCATGATTTCCTCTACCTCCTTCTTGTCCATACATCAGAGTAGAGTTGAATCATGGTTGCACTTGTACAATATCCCGTTACTTAGGAAGAATTTGGCTGCAAATCTTCGCAAGAACTTTCTGTCATTGATAGATGCCCCCTCTGGATACTCTTGTGCTTCAAGGTATCTCATCACCTCATGGTACCATGGCTTTTCTGCATCGGTGTCAATATCATAACAATGTGCAGGTTCATAGAATCTTTCAATTGTAATCATAGGGGCTTCGTTGTCCCATCTGACCTTGAACATTAAAGACATGATTGCCAAAGCGTCAGCCAACTGGTTTTCTTCCCTAGGGAAGTGCTCAAAAGTGACCTCTTCAAAATAAGGAATTAGGGATAACACAAGTTCCTTGTAAGGGATAAGATTAGGGTGTTTAGTGTCCCAATCTACTTTTACTTGGCTGATCACTAGAGAGGAATCCTCGAACACATCTAAATGCTTGATCCTTAAGTCAATAGCAACTTTCAGACCTAAGATGCATGCTTCATACTCGGCCATATTGTTTGTGCAATCAAAGCATAGTCTGGAAGTGAAAGGAGTGTGGAAACATTTAGGAGAGATGATCACAACACCAATTCCGTCACCTAAGGCATTGGAAGCCCCATCGAATACCATAGTCCATCGGGATCCTTGTTCAGGTCCGTCATACGGTATGGGTTTCGCACAGTCGGTTACCAGCATGATGTTCTCATTAGGGAAGTCGAAGTTCATTGACTGATAATCATCCATAGCTTGATGGGCCAAATGATCTGCTAGTACACTTCCTTTGATGGCCTTTTGAGTCGTGTAGTGAATGTCGTAGTCATCCAAGATCATTTGCCATCTGGCTATCCGTCCGGAAAGGGCAGGTTTCTCGAAGATGTACTTGATTGGGTCCATCTTAGAAATCAACAGAGTGGTATGAGTCAACATATACTGTCTTAGCCGGAGATCATCCCATGCCAAAGCGCATCAAGTTTTCTCGAGCAGTAAATATCTGGTTTCAAAGTCGGTAAACTTTTTGCTCAGGTAATAAATAGCATGCTCTTTTCGGCCAGACTCGTCATGTTGGCCCAAAACACACCCCATAGAGTTCTCTAATACCGTCAAGTACATGATCAAGGGTCTTCCTTCAACTAGAGGCATGAGAATATGAGGTTCTTGTATGTATTCTTTGATTTTGTCGAAGGCAACTTGGCATTCATCGTTCCATCTGACTACCTGATCTTTCTTCAACAGTTTGAAGAGTGGCTCACAAGTAGCAGTTAAGTGAGATATGAAATGAGCAATGTAATTGAGACGACCCAAGAATCCCCTGACTTCTTTTTTAGAATGAGGGACTGGCATTTCTTGGATGGCCTTTACCTTGGTAGGATCAACTTCAATGCCTTTATTGCTGTCGACAAAACCTAAAAGCTTTCCAGATCGTACTCCAAACGTGCACTTGTTAGGGTTTAACCTCAGCTTGTACTTTTTCAGCCTCTCAAATAATTTGTGCAGATGATCGGGATGTTCTTCTTCGGTTTGTGTTGTACCCCAAAATTTGCCCTCCTATTTTTCCACAAGAAATCACAGCTTCGGGCTTTTCCTGATTTTTCAGATTGGCCTAAGAATCAGTCAAACATACTTTTTCTTATCAGTCTATCCAATTTAGGGTTTTCATGGACTTTGGAACAGTTCAGGCGGATTATTAGGTTTTGTTTGAGTTTGGCTCCGGGTTTGATCAGGCGGACGCTTCTTTGGCATTAAATCAAGAATCAGGGTTTTGTGCGCGCATTCTCAGAAAGAATTAATTCTACAGTTCTTTTCAATTTACTCTGAGATATGGGCTGAGGAATTTGGATTGAGAACTTGCAGGGTTTGATTTAATCAGTAAAGAGATAGGCATATGGATATTTGTTTGATTGACTGTGCATTGCTCATGTTTAATTGGAACACCAGACGTTTATTGATTATTTATCATTTCTAAGTTAAAATTATTGGATAAATTCCAGTTATTATAATTCAAGAAATATAAATAATTAAATAAACAATTAAAGAGAAATAAAAGAGAAATCTGACCAAAAAAAGACTTATTTATTTCATTTTGAATTGTTTGTTACATATATTATTTGAATACTGTAAATTCATTTACAGTCATTTACATTAATATTTTACAAATAATTGGAAATGAAATAAAGATACATCCTAAAAATTTTCCTAAGTCTTCTACTGATGCTCCTTTACTCATTTGACTTTTACCTGCAAAAACAAAGAAAAGAAAAGAAGTCAAATGCAGATGAAATAAAAAAAAGCAGACAGTTAATTTAAAGTTCATCATTAAAAGTGACTGGCCGGAATTAGTTGTTCACCCTCTCTGCAAATCACAAGAATTTCTCTTGGTTCACAAAGAGGGATAGAAATATGTTTTGCAAATTTAAAAAAGGCATAAAGCTGCATAGTCAAAGGCAAACTGAATAGCAAACCAAACTGCATAAATTGCAAAGTGAATATGCCAAAACAAGTCACAAGTTTCAAACTAAGCAAACTGAATGTCAAAACAAATTGCCCAAAGGAAACTGTCCAAAAGCTATCAAAAGGCTATCCAAAAAGCTGTCAACAAAGTACACAAGATATGCAGAAAATCTGGAAAGTACACAGAGGAAAGAAACTATGAAAGCCATATTAAAATTATCCATCACTTTCCAGCCAGTCACCTTTTCAGAAAAGCAGTTTTAAGCAATAAACAAATGCTTTTTAAACTATAGAGAGAGAGAAAAAGAGAGAGAGGAGAGGCTTACAGGTTTAGGCTTAAGATATAAACAAGTTATCAGAACACAATAGAAAAAGAAGGCAGAAAATACCAAGAAGCAACACCAACTGTGTCAAACATTCAAACACCTCAGAACTGCCTTCAACAAAAACAATACCAAACCTGTTTTCAACACAAAAAGCTTGTAAGCTCTCAACCTGTAATCTCAAACACAAGCCAAGCCTCTAAACTGTTCTAAACCAGATCACGCAGCAAGCCTGTAACCAACTTGTGTTCAAACCATAACACAAGCTTAAACAAAAGCATAAGCCAGACCTGTTTCATCAGCCTGAAGCATATCAAGCCTAAAGCTTCAACCTGCATAAGCCTTAACCTGTAACAAACAAAAGCCAAAGCAAACCTGTCAAGCATGAAGCCTTAACCTGTAACAAGCACAAGCCAAGCCTCTAACCTGTTCTAAACCAGATCACACAGTAAGCCTGTAACCAACCTGTGTTCAAACCATAACACAAACTACACAAAACCAGAAACCCCAACCAACCTGTCAAAGCCTAAACTTTGAAACCTGTCAAAACCTGTTTCATTACCAAACTCAAAGCACATCCAAACAAGCCTAATAGTTCCCTCATAATATGATCATCATAGGCTAGTAAAACAAACATTCTCAGCACTGATTCATCATTGGAAATCATCAAAGAACACCAAAAAGAGAGACAAGCATATCAAGCATATCAGGCATCTCAGAGTCAAACAAGTCCTAAGCTCTCAGAACTGATTTCATCATTGAGAAAGCAAGCCAGCAATCAGAAGCAAATGGAAGAGGAAAAGAAGTGTTCAGAAGCGATTAAGGCTAAGGTTCTCAGATTACAACACTATCTTCATAAAACCCAACAAAAGCAACTCGGATTCAAGCAATCCAAACCCTCAGAGCTAGGCTCATCATAGGGCCAACATTCCAACAACAATACTCAGAACCAACATTTCAACTAGCATATCCAGAAGCAAGCAAGCAAGTGGAAGAGGAAAAGAAGTGTTCAGAAACAGATAAAGCTAAGGGTTTTCAGAGTGTTCATCACAAAACCATTAAAAAGCAAATACAAAGTACCAGGTTTCCAGAGCAAGCCAACATCATACTTCCTCCGCCTTCAGCTGTCCAAGCGCCTCCAAGTCCATTTCTCCACTCCTCCATCTCCAAAAGTCAGCATAGGTATAATTTCCCTTTTCCCTTTCCTTAAAACACCTCACAAGACATAATGATAATCAAGAATCAGAACACGAAAATAAAAACATGCAAGAATGAAAACCTGAAAAAACCTAAAAATGCGTTGAGAAGGAAACGAGGCTACTTTTTTTTTCATCGTGGCCTGAATGATCTTGAGGAGGAAGAAGTGGAGGTGGCGTTTTGTCAGCTGAGACAGAGAGAGAGCGTTCAGTGGCCATGCTTTGAGAAAGTAAAGGGACGAAGAGGAGAAGAAGATGACAGCGCCGCTCTAAGCCTGTAAATCTGAAAACCCTAAGCAATGAAATGAAACAATGAAACCCTAAAACAATTGTTAAAGCACATTGGGCCTGTCTCCAACGAAACTGCTTAAGCCCATTTCCAATCTGGCAAATACACCCCCTTTTCCTTTTGATTATGTTTGTTTTTTGGGCCATAATCCCCCTAGAGCCCATTTAACCTTTTTCTCTTATACTTTAATATTTTTTTTATTTTCTTTTATATAACATAAACTTAGAATTAAAATTCTTATTAAATAAAAATAATACATTAATTTCTTTTTTACTAATATTGTTTATCACACTTAAATGTAAATATTAGATTTTTTTATTAGGTTTAAACAATTTTATTTTTAGAACCTTTTTAATTAAAAAAAAACGTTTGTTTATATAACATTAACTAAAATGTATAAATAATAATTTTCTTAAACTTAAAACATTTTTCTTTTCTTTAATTAAAACTTTTGTACATAAAAATACTAACTAAAACACATTAACATTAATACATAAAAAAATAGAATTTCTTAAAACATTTTTCTTTTCTTTTATTAAAACTTTTGTTTATACATAATCAACAAAAACACAAAAGGAATAAATACTTACTTAATTTTGCATTAAGTTAATATCTTGCATCACTTGTAAATAAATCACATGCACTTACACCAATACATTTGCTTGTCTTTTATTCTTATGCATTGATACATGTTACATTGCGAATGCGATTCGATTTGGTTGTAAATATATTTGGACACTACTCTCCTAATAAGTCTCATCCCCATTTGTAAATATTTGTACCCCCATTCCCGGATACTTATTTGTAATAGCGTAGACTTTAAATTCCCGCAATTTATCGCTTTCAATTATACCATGTTTAGACCTAGGGTTTGTATGTAAATAAAATCAACCGCTAGATAACCTAATACAAAGATAAATGCATGATAATCAATACACCATTCACACTTTCACCCCCTAGGGTAATCCCGCTTGTTGCCTTCCAAAATGGCCCATGCTTGCATGTTGAGTTTCTTTGGCAAAACAAATCAAATGATCATAGTCCCTCGATGACGCTTTCGAAGTTGCCTAAAAAATGATCAAGTCCCTTTCAAGCAAAATTGCCAAAGACACTTGGAACCATTGCATTCATGGTCCATACGATGACCCGCGCCCGTCCCGTTAACATCCTAACATAAGATTGTCCACCAAATGCAATGGTGGAACAATACTGTTAAAAGGGTTAAAATATGAGAAAAATCTTTGAGTAAATTTAGGGGTAGACAACTCTTAGTTACTTGATCGACTTGCAAAACACACTTGCCTACTTTTCAAAACACACTCCACAAACACAACTTTCAAAAACAACCTTCAAAGACTTTGAAACATCTTTTCGAAAAGACACACACCTTTGTAAAACATTCGAGTAAAGAATTGTTACAACGGTTGCCTAGACAAGGCATATTTTTCAAAACATTTTCAAAACACACACACACCACCATTTCAAGCAATTGAAAATCAAAGGCAAGTGATCTAAAACAAGTAACTAAGAGCCCATGGATAACCATGGATGAAAAGGGTGCTAATACCTTCCCTTTTCATAATCTACCCCCCGAACCCACGAAACATCTCAAAAGGTTTTTCCTGTGCTTTTTAACCTTTCCTTTAGGATAAAATAAAAAAGTCGGTGGCGACTCTTGCTAAACCGAACAAGTGCGAATACAAACGCAAAACCTCAAGTCAGTTCTCCCACCGTACCATAGTTTGTAATCTGGAAATCATATCATCCACATATACCTCTATCTCATGATGAATCATGTCATGAATTAAAGCTACCGTAGCCCTTTGATATGTTGCCCCTGCATTCTTTAATCCGAACGGCATGACCTTGTAGCAGAAGATGCCCCGTTGCATAATGAAAGTAGTCTCTTCCATATCTTCGGGAGCCATCCTTATTTGATTATATCCTGAGAAGCCATCCATGAATGAGAAGACTTTATGCTGAGCAGTATTATCAACTAAGACGTCAATGTGTGGTAGAGGGAAGTCATCCTTGGGGCTTGCCCTATTCAGATCTCTATAGTCTACGCACATGCGAACTTTCCCGTCTTTCTTAGGCACTGGCACCATATTGGCAACCCATTGAGGATAGGATGTCACAGCTAGGAACCCTGCATAAAATTGTTTCATCACTTCAGCTTTTATCTTTTCAGACATATCAGGCCTCATGCGACGAACCTTTTATTTAACAGGAGGGAAGTCTTCTCTTGTCGGCAGACGATGAACTACGACGTCAGTATCCAATCCAGGTATATCTTCATAATACCAAGCAAATACTTCCACGTAATCATGCAACATCTGGACCAACTTGCTCTTGACTATGCTTTCCAAATTAGTGTCGATCCTGATTTTCTTCTTATCTGACTCAGTACCTAGGTTGATAACTTCAACTGACTCTTCATGTGGTTGAATAGCTTTTTCCTCTTGTAATAGATGTCTGGCTAGTTCTCACGGTATGTCACAATCTTCCTCACCTTCGTCTTCGGCTTGGTTGATAGGACATTCAAAGTCATAGTCGGAAATAGTAGAGCCATTGGCAATAGGATCCATAACGGATGTGGACCTGCAAGAGAGTGTGTGTGTGCATGTAAGATACATGGATATTTTTGAAAATGTATTTGAAAGAAAGGAAAGACAATGAACACAAATATTTGAATGCAAAAGAGTCCAATGTACTGAATGATCATATGATTAGATGAATATAAATAAAACTCTTGACAAATGGACCAAAGTGCCCCGGGCAAGGCACATGGCTTAAAAGTCATTGTTAAAATATTACAGACAACAAGTTTTTAAATTGAAATAAAAATAACAAGTATATTACTCCTCGATGAAGGAGATGGGCACAAAGTCTTTCACATGCCAATTCTTCAGCTCCATCGTGGTTGAATACACCCACTCTTCAAATGTAGCTTCTTCATCAGAATCACCCACGGCGCTGACTTCATGGCTTTCAATGTGGAGAGGTGGCTTTCCAGCACGAGCACGCCTCACCTCCTTTTGAGCTTTGACAGTGAACCCCAGACTAAACTTGTCCGCTTTAAATAGGATATCGAGGAGTTGCCCCCAAGTATCACAGTTTCCTTCTTCAATTGCCGCGTGGGCATCCTTGACTGAAACCATCTTTAGCGTGGCCTTAACAGCTTTAGACTCATCATAAGAACATTTGGTGGCAGCAATCATCAGTGGTACAACCTTGAAGACTTGACATGGGGTTTCAATGAATTCTCCATCCATCTCTACGTACTTGAAAGAGTTAAGGTGGCTAACCATAAACTCCTCTTCTCCATAGACGGTGACTATTATGCCCTTGACTGGATATTTGAGTTTCTGATGGAGGGTTGAGGTCACTGCCCCAGCTTTATGGATCCACGGGTGACCTAATAGAAAAGAATAGGCTGGACGAATATCCATAATATAGAAGGTGGAGTTGAAGATTTGGGAGCCCACTTTGATTGGAAGATCTACTCCCCATTAACAGTCCTCTTTGATCCGTCAAATGCCTTTACAATGATATCACTTGGCTTCAAGATTAAACCTTCACATTCAAAACGGTCTAACGCCCCCTTGGGTAATACGTTCAGAGAAGAACTAGTGTTGACTAGCACATGTTCTAAGGTATTCCCTTTGCACTCGATTGACACATGTAGAGCTTTATTATGATTCTTCCCAAGAGGCGTTAAGTCAGCATCTGAAAATCCCAAGCCATTATCAGCTGTGAGGCTAGCTACACAATTCTCAAATTGGTCTATTGTTGTCTCATGAGGGACATGAGCCTTTTTCAGGAACTTGATTAATTTACGAGCATGGGCATTAGAGCAAAGCAACAATGCCAACATTGAAATCTTAAAAGGGGTTTGCCCCAACTGTTCTACAATTTTGAAGTCGCTTCTTTTTATGATCTTCAAAATATCGTCCATCTCGCAGGCGGAGGGTTCTTCATCAGCTACGTTCTTGGAGGGTACTTCAACCACATCAGGCTCAAAAACTTTTTCCTTCCCTCTAGTATCGGTACTTGGCTTGGCAGCAGTAATGCGGATGGGCGTCCTTGTAACAACCGATGGTGAGATATTGGGTGAAAATATTCTCCCAGTTCTAGTTACTTTGCTTAAACCAACTATGTTGCCAACATTGTCATCTTTTCCTAATTCGATCCAGCCATCTTGTTTAATCCCATGATATAACACTTCAGCACCGTAATTCCATGGTACCGCTTTATTTAAAGAATAGGGAATCAGTCTGGGATTGGTAATTATTAAAGGAGCAATAGTGGGTTCATTTGAAATCCTAATAGGACCTTTAGAGGTGATCCTAAGAGGCTTGTTTGAGATGGTAATAATGGAGAGGTCTTCATATTTGTTAATCAAACTCTTGGCAAGTAGAGTCTTTTCAAATAGAATTTAGTGGCTATCCATCAGGTGTTGTATGCCCTTCTTCAGCCCTTCACACCCATTGAGTTGTCTTGTACAACACACACAGTCTTTTTCACAGCCAGGGAAGATCCCAACTTTCAACAGATTGTTCTTGATTACATTCAACAGAGTAGTCAATTCTTCAACAGAGGCAACAAACATTGTATCTTCGACAGCATTAACACCATTGTCATGCTTCGGCATCAGAGCGGTAATTACATTTGGCGTTAGAGGAGGATCAAATTCAATAGTTTTGTTATCAATCAAATCTTGGATTTTGTTCTTCAAGGCCCAACACTGGCCAGTCTCGTGACCGGGGCTGCTTGAATGGTAAGCACACTTAGCATTCAGATTATACTTTGGTGACGAGGTGTCAGGGTTGGCGGGAGGATCGCGCAATGTCACTAAATTAGCCTTGAGAAAATGTTGAAGGGCTTGAGACAGTGACATGCCTAACCTTGTAAATTGTCTTCTTAGAGTTTCAAAACATTGATGATTTGCAGATGGTCTTGGAGTAGGAGTTAGATTGGAGATTCAGACAACATTGACAGACGGGTGATCATTCTTCTTGGTATGGGCCCTTGCCCCATACACAACATTAACTTCCTTCTTTGCAGAAAAAGGTTTTTTGATAGGATTGGGAGTGGAGGTAGATGCCACAGAGATCTTTCCACTTTTGATGCCACTTTCAACTCTTTCACCAGTTAAGATTAATTCGGTGAAACTAGAAGAAGAGAAGCCAACCAACAGATTAAAGAAAGTACCAGATAAAGTACCCATGAACATGTCGATGTGCTCCCTATATCAGTCAAGGGAGGTTGGACCCTACTAGCAAGGTCTATCCACTTTTGCGCATATTCCTTAAATCCTTCATTCTTTCCCATAGTCATATCTTGTAATTGAACCATTGTTGGCGCCAAGTCGGCGTTATACTGATACTGATGGTAAAAGGCAGTAGCTAAATCCTCCCAAGTATTGATATGAGAACCATCTAACTGATAAAACCATTCAAGTTGTGTTCCAGCCAAGCTCTCTTGGAAAAAATGAACCCAGAGCTTCTTATCAGCAGTATGCAGTTGTATCTTGTGCACATAAGATTTCAAATGGAGCTTTGGACAAGAAACCCTATCGTATTTCGCAAATATTGGTATTTTGAATTTATGGGGAAAGACTACCCCAGAGACCAAACCCAAATTATCAAAATCTAAACCAGGGACGGCTTGGATTTCAACAGCTTTAAATCTATCTTCTAACTGCTTGTATTTGATATTATCGGGTGGATATTTCTCGTTGAAATAATCATCATCATATTCTTGATTATTAGCACATTCAGCCTAAGTAATTTTGACCTCACCGACCTGGTTCTCATCTTCTTCAGATGAGTCTCCTCCTACTGGGATTTGACGGATCGTCTCCTTGAACCTTTTACCCATGTTGAGTAGAGATTTTTTTCTTTGGTTTCTTCTTAATGGCCAGCAAAGCCATCATATCTTGCTGCCCCTTGGCTAGGGCTAGTAGAGCTTCCTGAAACTGAGAATTCTGGGCTTAGAGATCCGTCATGGTTTTCTCTAGATCCATCTTGCTGAAATAAACAACAGAAAGATAAGGAAACCTGTTATGCGAAAAACCTGTCATGTTATGATGCATGGAATATGTTCATGCAAATGATTTCAAGGATTAATGAAATTTAAATTTGTGTAGACAACAGAATGAACAAACGTTAATTTTCATTAGACAAAACAAGAAAGGTTACATCATGCCTCTTGGGCTTAAAAAATAGATTTCTAAGATAAAAAGATTGAGCACATCCTCTTTGGCGCGAGATAAGCATTCACACTTTGCTCTTTTTGTAAATGCTTCGTAAGCTCAAAGAATCTCTTCTCACTAGCATAGAATTGGGCCTCGAAAGTATCTCGTTCTTCCTTCAGCTGGATCCAACCCTTTGTAAGTCTTCGAGAGAGGCAGGCATGTCCGGATGAAGGATAGTGTAGGGAACATCCCCTTCGACCACAGGCTCCACAATGACTGGTAAGATGGAGGGATAAGGCATCACAAGTTTCTGAGAACGAGATCGCACCCATTTAAGGTAAGGCTCGAGGGGAATGGAATTCTTGTGTCCTAGCGTCTTGCTATCCACCTTGTTCAACATCCTCCAGGATCGGATAAACCTCTGACGGCAACCTTGATCGCCGCTCTCGTAGTCAAATACCAAACCTTGAATAAGTATCTCGTGTGGACCATCCCTTCGGGCGTAACCAGACTATCTTAAGGCTAAGCAAGGGTTGTAGGTGATACCTCCTCTAATGCCAAGTAAAGGGACATTAGGTAATTCTACACAACGGTCGACAATAGTAACATTCTCCAAAGAGCGGGAACGCCAATGAATATCTGAATGTCTAAGCGTCATCAATCTATGTGACCACATTGAACCTTGCTCATTCTTCAATACAGACTGGGGAAGATGCGAAATAAACCATCTTGCCAAAAGAGGAGTACAGCACATAAGGATACCTCTTTTCCTCATGGTGCGAGTGTGAAAAGAATGTAGGATGTCCCCTAGCAAAGTAGGTACTGGGTTACGAGACATGAAGATTTTGATAGCGTTCACATCTATGAGTTGGTCAGGATTTGGAAACAAAACCATCCCATGGATGAGGAGAGCCACAATTTCCTCAAAAGCTTGCAAATCCAAAGAATTCCAACAATTTCGGGCTTTCTCAAACAAGAACTTTGCTAGGAAACCCTTGACACCACTCCTTGTTTCCCAATTAGTCGTGATATCAGATGGTTGAAAGTGTAGAGCTTGAGAAATCTCTTCTGGATTTGGATCTCTTTCTGTACTGTTGAAAGGTAGTTGATTGAGAATGGGAATCCTCAAGAGTTGGAAGAATTATTCCAAAGTTGGCATAAGTTGATAATATGGAAATGTGAAGCAATGGTGTAGAGGATCAAAGAACTGAAAGAGAACCTTCATCATGTCTTCATCAGTGTGGGAGGTGACCAAGTTTAGTAGGCGACCATGTCTTTCGGTAAATGGAGAATTTTCATGAATCCTTGATGCTAGTTCTTTGAGTTGAGGAGGGATCCTTACTAGACTGACTTGAATGGTTTTCCTACGAATAGAATCCATGTCCTACAAAATAGGACAAAGATAAATCCCAAAAATCCTTGAAATGGTTAGTGAGTATGAGTATGATGTTATGATATTTATGATGTTATTTATAAGTAAATATATACAAACAAAACAAACAAGTCCTTAGGTTTAGGCTTGCATGAAGTCACATAGGTAAGTACCCTCTTGAAGTTTAGTTGGCTCAAAATCTGTCCTAGCAATAGTAACCGGGTTCTAAGGAGCTCAATATCACTGGTTTGTTTTCTCGGGCATTGTTTCAGCACAAGCCTCTTTAATGGCGACCGAAATATCCCAAAAAACCAAACCTCAATGAGTGTAGTATCGAGTATCTACCAACTTCGGACTTCACCAAAGCCGGTCATCTCACTACGTCCTAATGGCCAAGTTGGTCAAGTAAAGGTTCTAAAATTTCATTAGTGCTTCATGACATCACTCAGCGGCCCCGTATTCTCCTTGACTACTCAAGGGCTACCAGTACCCACAAATATGTCACACTAACGTAGCTATTTCTTAGACCGTGTTGGTATACCCCACACAGTTTCCACAATGTCGGGAATGGGCTTATAGATGCCATTTGGAAGTGTCGATCGCGTAAGAGATTCTTTAGCGAGAACTTGCGTATTTTGAGAAAGGAAGATGGTTTCCTGGCCTGTTACAGGTGTTGATCTTCAAACTCTTCATGCAGATATGCCCTGGCTAGATACAGGAGTCAAATCCACAATTAGTTGCTCACAAATGTGCCCTGGCTAGATACAGGAATCGAATTCGGAACTTCAAAAGGTTGCTTACAGACGTGCCCTGGCTGGATACAGGTATCGAATCTCTAAACTGTTTATGCAGATATGCCCTGGCTAGATACAGGTGTCGAATCCACAATCAAATCACTCACAGATATGCCCTGGCTAGATACAGGAATCGAATCTGGAATTAATCGTCTACAGATGTGCCCTGGCTGGATACATGTATCGAATCTGGAAATTGTTCATGTAGACGTGCCCTGGCTAGATACAAGTATCAAATCCACAATCAAATCACTCACATACATGCCCTGGCTAGATACAGGAACCGAATCTGGAATTAGTAAAAGGTTGGTAGAGATAGCTTTCCTGGCTGGATACAGGTGTAAACCTCTGCCCTGAGAATGAAAGATAATTTCCTGGCCTGTTACAGGGGTTGATCTTCAAACTCTTCATGCAGATATGCCCTGGCTAGATACAGGTATCGAATCTACAATCAATCGCTCACATATATGCCCTGGCTAGATACATGTATCGAATCTGGAATTGCGATAGTTGATAGTAATCATCTTTGGATTGACCTTTTCCTGAAAAGACAAGACATTAGTTGTATGCAATGTCATGATGTATGAAATGCATGATGTCATGATGCTCAAAATGAGATAGTGTTGTATGCACTTTATCATGTATGTCAGCAGGATGTATGAAATGTGAAATGTCTGTGAATGTATTTTCGTCTAGGAAAATAAATCCTTGACGAGTGCCGGGAGTTTGTTGAATCCTGGGCTGATGTTTTGAAGAGTAGAGTTCTTCGCTTCCGCTGGGGATGATGGTTGCAAGAATAAATTGGTAGGAGAAGATGACTCCGTTGGGGAATAAACTTGTTGGAGAGATTACTCTGCGGGGGATTACTCTGTGGGAAGAGATACTTCGCTGAGGTTTTGATGAGAGCTCCGTTGGGGATTCCACTGATAAGTTATGTTGGGGAATTTGATGAACTCCGCTGGGGATAGGAAGAACTTCGCCGAGGACGAACTTTCCGTGGCAATTAGCTGAGGATAACCCAGTTATGCCCTGGTGGGGAAATAACCTTTGAATAAAGTCGGGGAGAGACGTACGTACTCTGCAGGTGATAAGCTTCCAGAATCTACTGCGGATAAGCTTCCATAATCTACTAGGGATAAGCTTCAACTCTCCTGGGGAAATTTTTCAGACTGTACTGGGAAGGGATTCCACTAGGGTGTCTTGTATTTCGTCGGGGAACAATCTTATATTAAGACTGCCGGGGATGCTTGCTGAGGAATGTCTATACTCTGCTGGGGAATGTTGAGATTTTCTGGGGATACCCAACTTCCTTAAGGCTGACAGTAGACTAACTCTGCTTGAGGAGAGTATCGCTGACTTGCTAGGGGAACAATGTGCCTTTTCAGGGCTGCAGGGAGACCAACTCTGCTCGGGGAGAGTATTGCTGAATCTTGTCTTACTCTGGGGAGTGAAGGTATTTTGGTCAAATTCATCAACTGAACTTACCTTGGTACTTCGGTGGACAGAACAACTAGATCGCTTAGACAATTCTAAATTGCCCCTGTTTCTGATGTCATCTGTAATTAATCCTTCGTTTCGCATGCAACTATTCATGATTAGCAATTAATGTCAAATGCATATATAAAAAATGAACATTGGACGTTCTTCGCAAAACGAAACAGAAAAAGGAAAAACAATGGATGATTTGTATGAAAAATTGAACTTGTATTGATTTTGAAATTTTCCTGTAAATATGCGTTTTTGTACAAGAGGCTGACGTCCTAGTAAGAGAACGCCGCCGAGCAACATAGAGTTTATGAAATTTTTAAAAGGAAACAAAACATCTATGTGAAAAATAATCCCACTGGGTTCCAACTCTGCTATCGCCTTTATGTCTTCAAGCGTCTCATCACTTTGCTGTTTAGTTAAAGATGAAGCTGATTGATTGGAGTCATCTGAGCCCGATAGTTGATGCCGAATTCTGGATGCAAGGTGATCCAATGAGACATAGTATTACGCTTTATCCCTAACTTTTTCCTGGACCGCCCTTTCGGGTTTTCAGTCCACCGGGATACCCATTTTTGCCCAAGCCGCCTTTTCAGGTTTTCGACTTGCCGGGTGTACAGATTTTTTTCATTTTCATCCCTTATTTTTGCCCGAACCCTTTTGGTTCGCCAGGAAGCCCTTATTTTTGCCTAGGTGTGTCAACCTAGCGGGTCTTTAATTCATGCGTAGTATCTTTTTACTATGTCTGCATTGGCGGGGTGAGGAAGGTCGTCACCATCCATGGTGGTTAGAATCATAGCTCCTCCTGAGAAGATATGTTTAACCACAAATGGCCCTTCATACGTAGGGGTCCATTTGCCCCTGGGGTCGCCTTGAGGAAGAATGATGCGCTTGATTACCGGGTCTCCAACTTGATACTCTTGTCATCTGACCTTCTTGTTAAATGCCTTGATCATGCGTTTTTGGTACGTCTGACCATGACAAATAGCAATGAGTCTCTTTTCGTCAATTAGGTTTAATTGATCAAGCCGAGTCTGGATCCAATCATCTTCGCTCAAACCTGCATCCTTCATTATCCGGAGAGAGGGTATCTGGACTTCAATAGGAAAGACTGCCTCCATGCCATAGACCAAGGAAAAGGGAGTTGCCCCTGTTGACGTCCGTGCTGAGGTACGGTACCCATGAAGAGCAAATGGTAACATTTCGTGCCAATCTTTGTAGGTCACTGTCATCTTCTACACAATCTTCTTGATGTTCTTATTCGCTGCTTCTACAGCCCCATTCATCTTCGGTCGGTAAGGAGAAGAGTTGTGGTGCTGTATCTTGAATTGCTCGCAGAGCTCAGTGATCATCTTGTTGTTAAGATTGGTACCATTATCCGTAATGATCCTCTCAGGTACACTGTATCGACAGATCAGGTTGTGCCGAATGAATCGTGCTACGACGTTCTTGGTAACAGTAGCGTAGGAAGCTGCTTCAACCCATTTCGTGAAGTAATCAATCACTACCAAGATGAAGCGATGCCCGTTGGATGTTGTAGGTCTGATTTCGCCGATCATATCAATTCCCCACATTGCAAAAGGCCAAGGTGTTGTCAAGACGTTCAGAGGAACCGGAGGAATGTGCACCTTATCAGCATAGATCTGGCATTTATGACAAGTCCGAGAATGCTGATAACAGTCGGCTTCCATTGTGGACCAGAAATATCCTGCCCGAAGGATTTTCTTTGCCATGGTATGTCCACTGGAATGCGTTCCGAAGGTACCTTCATGTAGCTCTGCCATGATCTTTTCTGCTTCAGTCTTATCCACACAACGCAGTAAGGTTGAATCATGGTTTCGCTTGTAGAGAATGCCATTGCTGAGGAAGAATTTTGCCGTGAACCTTCTCAGGAACTTCTTGTCATTAACAGATGCGCCTTCGGGGTAATCTTGAGCTTCAAGGTACCTCTTCACTTCATGATACCAAGGTTTTTCAGTTACCTCTTCAGCCTCAAGATCACAACAATATGCAGGTTCATCCAATTTCCAGATAATGATCCGGGGAGCCTCGTTGTCCCATTTGACTTTGAACATAGAAGACATCGTAGCCAACGCGTCCGCTAACTGATTCTCCTCTCTTGGGAAGTGTTCAAAAGTTATTTCCTCGAAGTGGGGAAGCAATGTCAGCATATACTCCTTGTAAGGTATAAGATTTGGGTGTTTCGTATCCCACTCGCCTTTGATCTGATTGATCACGAGAGCAGAATCTCTGAAGACACTCAGAAACTTGATCCTTAAGTCAATTGCAGCTTGAAGACCCATGATACATGCCTCATACTCCGCCATGTTGTTGGTGCAGTTGAAACATAGCCGAGCGGTGAGTGGAGTATGAGTGCCTTTAGGGGATATGATCACAGCGCTGATACCATTACCCAAAGCGTTCGAGGCTCCGTCAAAGTGCATAGACCATCGGGATCCTTCCTCAAGTCCTTCATCCGGTCCAGGTACTTCACAATCAGTCACTACCATGATATCCTCGTCTGGAAATTCAAAGTTCATCGACTGGTAATCGTCCACTGCCTGGTGTGCCAGGTGGTCTGCCAATACACTTCCCTTGATTGCTTTTTGAGTCGTGTACTGGATTTCATATTCCGTCAAGATCATTTGCCATCTTGCTATTCTTCCGGACAAGGTGGGCTTTTCGAATATGTACTTGATTGGATCCATTTTTGAAATCAGCAGAGTAGTGTGAGTCAACATATACTGTCTCAGCCGGCGAGCAGCCCATACCAAAGCGTAACAAGTTTTCTCGAGCAGTGAGTACCGGGTCTCACAGTCGGTAAACTTTTTGCTAAGGTAATAAATGGCGTGTTCTTTTCGTCCAGACTTGTCATGCTTCCCCAGCACACACCCCATTGAGTTGTCAAGTACTGTCAAGTATAGGATTAGAGGTCTCCCTTCAACCGGTGGCATAAGAATGGGTGGTTCTTGGAGATACTCTTTGATCTTTTCGAAAGCGGCCTGACATTCATCGTTCCAACGTACTACTTGATCTTTCTTCAGCAGCTTGAAGATTGGTTCACAGGTAGCAGTTAGATGCGAGATGAATCAGGCAATGTAGTTCAACCGTCCTAGAAAGCCTCTGACTTCTTTCTCTGTCTTGGGAGTCGGCATCTCTTGTATGGCTTTCACTTTGGCAGGGTCCACTTGAATGCCTTTGTCGCTTACGATGAAGCCTAGCAATTTTCCAGATCTCACCCCAAAGGTGCACTTGTTTGGGTTCAACCTCAGCTTGTACAACTTCAGACGGTCAAACAGCTTCCGTAGATGGTCAAGGTGTTCCTCCTTAGTTTGGGACCTTGCAATCATATCGTCGACGTATACTTCTATCTCGTGATGGATCATATCATGAAATAAAGCAACCATGGCACGTTGGTAGGTTGCCCCAGCATTTTTCAACCCAAAAGGCATGACCTTGTAGCAAAAGGTGCCCCACTGAGTAACAAAGGTGGTCTTCTCCATATCTTCAGGAGCCATCTTGATCTAATTATAACCGGAGAAGCCGTTCATGAAGGAGAATACTTTATGCTGAGCAGTGTTGTCAACCAGAACGTCGATATGAGGCAGAGGGAAATCATCCTTAGGGCTCGCCCTGTTCAAATCCCTGTAATCAACACACATTCGGACCTTACCATCCTTCTTCGGCACTGGAACCACGTTGGCAACCCACTGAGGGAAAGAAGTCACTGCTAGAAACCCGACATCAAATTGTTTCATAACCTCAGCTTTGATTTTCTCGGACATTTCTGGACGCATGCGGCGGACCTTCTTTTTTACCGGAGGGCAATCTTCCTTGGTAGGAAGGTGATGAACCACAATGTCGGTATCCAACCCAGGCATGTCTTCGTAAGACCAGGCAAAGATTTCCACATAGTCATGCAGCATCTGAATCAACAGTTGTTTCACACTGAGCTCTAGATTGGCACCAATCTTGACTTCCTTTCTGTCTGTCTCAGTACCCAGATTTACCGTTTCCACAGGATCTTCATGTGGCTGAATGGACCTCTCTTCCTGGAGTAACAGTCTTGCAAGTTCACCAGGCACTTCGCAATCATCTTCACCTTCGTCTTCGGCTAAGTTGATCGGGTTTTCGAAGTCATAACTGGCAGTAGCAGAGTCGTTACCAGTGAGATCCAGAGTGGATTGGAACCTGTATAAGTGAGTGTGTGTAAATATAGCTGTTTTGCAATATATAATAAAGAAAGAAAAGGAGCGCAAGATTTTGAAATTCAACAAACGTCCAATGTTTTTATTGATGATATATGAAAATGACACACAAAAGCCCTCACAAATGAAGCCACGGTGCCCCGGGTAGGACACCGAGACATAAAAGTTTCAACATATTGTTTGTTACAAATTGAAAACAAAAGAGTTCATTACTGAGTGACAAAAGTAATAGGTGTGAAATCTTTGGCAGTCCAGTTGCTTGGTCTACCGTCGGTTGTTGGGTAGATCCAGCTGTCGAATTCAGATTCCTCCACGTCGTCTTCAATAGCATTTACTCCTGGGTTGGTGATGAACACAGGAGGTTTTCCAATTCTCGCCTTACGAACAGCCCTCTGAGCCTCTGCAGTGAATCCCAAACCAAACTTGTCAGTCTTTGGAGTGAAATCAGGAAGTCGGCCCCAGTTTGCGCACTCACCCTTCTCAATCGCCGCCCGAGCATCCTTTAAGGAAGCCATCTTCAAAGGAGGGTCTTCAATCACAGTTTCAGCTGATGCCAGTGTCTGAGGCACCTCTTCAAAGTGTTGAAAGGGGGTCTCAATGAATTCCCCATCCATCTTTATGTACCGGAACGAGTTGAGGTGGCTGACCATATACTCCTCTTCCCCCTGAACTGTCACAATCTTCCCTCTAACCGGATACTTTAGCTTCTGATGTAGTGTGGAGGTCACAGCTCCAGCCTTGTGGATCCATGGACGACCCAACAAACAAGAATAGGATGGACGGATGTCCATCACATAGAAAGTTGAATCAAAGACCTGAGAACCAACCCTGATTGGAATGTTAACTTCCCCATGTACCATCCTTTTCGAACCGTCAAAGGCTCGGACAACAATGTTACTAGGCTTGAGCTCCAGACCCTCACAATCCAACCTGTCTAGGGACTTCTTGGGTAATACGTTCAATGAAGAACCGGTGTCTACCAACACATGGGCAAGAGTAGTGCCCCTGCATTCAATGGAGACATGCAGGGCGTCGTTATGGTTCTTTCCCTTGGCGGTCAGATCGGCGTCAGAGAAGCATAAACCATTATCAGCAGTCAAGTTGGCCACACAATCGGTAAATTGATCAGCAGACGTTTCTTGTGGCACATGGGCCGTCTTCAGGAAGGAAATCAGGGCCTTGGCATGGGCCTCTGAACACAACAACAGTGATAGCATAGAAATCTTTGACGGGGTGTGCCCCAACTGCTCAACTACGTTGAAATCACTTTTCTTAATGATCTTGAGAATCTCTTCCATCTCTTGTTGGGAAGCTTCAACAATGGTTGTTTTTGGTGCCTCCGTCAGGGCAGGCAAATCAATAGCAATCCCTTTGCCCCGAACGTCAGATGACTCGGCAGCAGGGGTAGAAACAGGAACTGGATTAGGAAGGGGTACAGGCACACTTGCAGGTGTGATGATAAGAGGTTTTTGAATAGCTGGTGGCGCAATATCTGGTGAGAACAGCCTACCACTGCGAGTAATTTTGGCAGGCCCGGGGATGTTACTGACGCCGGTACTAGTATCAAACTCTTGTTTAACTCCAAGCACATAAACATCTGCCCCATAGTGCCACGGGACAGCTTTGTCGGATGTATAGGGGAGGGGACCCGGAACAGTGATGATGATAGGAGCAATCTTCTGAGTGGACATGATTTGGACAGGCTTCTTTGAAGGAGCCTTAGGAGGGTTGTTGAAAATAGTGACAATGGACACTTCTTCAGTAGGGACAACAGGAACAGTAATCTTCTCGAACAAAATCTCTTTGCTATCCATCAGGCTTTGGATACCTGATTTCAGCAAAGGACAACCAACAGGTGAAACAGCACATAGAAGGCAACCTTTACTATATCCCGGAAATAAACCGGCTAGCAACAGGTTCCTTTTGACAGTCATCAACGGAGTAACAATCTCTTCCACGGAGGCTACATACCGGTCTTCTTCCACAGCATTCACTCCGTGCTGGGGCATGGGAGCAGTTACAACATTGGGTCTTTCGGGCGCCTCAAACTGTATTTCTTTAGCATCAATAAGGTCCTGAACCTTATTCCTCAGAGCCCAACAATCGTCCGTAGTATGCCCCGGGCTATCAGAGTGATAAGCGCAACGGGCGTTGGGGTTGTACTTTGGAGAAGCTGTGTTCACTACCTTCAAAACTTCTTCGACAGTTACCAGATTGGTTGACAGTAGTTGCGGCAAAATCTGAGACAGGGTCATGCTAAGCCGAGTGTACTGCCTTTTGGGTCTCTCACCCCTTGGTTGGTTGAACTGCTGAGGAGCAGTAGCAGGCTTTGAAATTACCAATGAATTGACAGCTTGGCGGCGTTCCGGCTTAATTTGTCTTCTGGGACCATAAACAACACTAACTTCCTTCTTGAAGGGCTTCTTTTCAGTACTTGAGGAGGCACCTTTCTGTATCTTCCCCGACTGAATACCAGCTTCTATTCTCTCACCAGTCAAGATCAAATCTGTAAACCCAGCAGAAGAATTACCAATCAGATGGTTGAAGAATGGACCAGACAGGGTCCCTAGGAACATGTTAACAAGTTCACGGTCAGTCAAAGGTGGCTGCACCCTGCCAGCCAAGTCTCTCCACTTTTGTGCATACTCCTTGAATCCTTCGCCCGTTCCCAGTGACATACCCTGAAGTTGGGTACGAGTGGGAGCGAGGTCAGAATTGTACTGATACTGTTTATAAAATGCAGTAGCCAAGTCCTCCCAGTTTCGGATACTGGCTCCATCCAGCTGATAGAACCACTCGAGTTGAGCCCCTGAAAGGCTATCCTGAAAGAAATGGATCCATAGGTTCTTGTCTGCAGTGTAAGGTTGGATCTTCCTTACATATGATCTGAGATGCATTTTTGGGCAAGACAGCCCGTCATACCTTGCAAAAACTGGCACTTTAAACTTCGGGGGGATCACAATTCCAGCAACTAATCCCAAATCTTCGAAATCTAAGCCGGGAACTCTCTACAGCTCCATAGCTGCCAACCTGTCTTCCAAGCCTTTATACTTATCGTCGGCGGGCGGGTATTGTTGCTCAGAGTAGTCTTCGTCTTCTTCAGCCTCTCCTTCTTCAGCTTCGGATTCGGAAGGTACCGCAGCCGCATTCCCTTTACTGGTTCCCTCTTCAGATGTAGGGGGAAATTCAAGCACTCTTCTGGCTTCACCCTCAAACCTTCTTCCTAGGGTAGCCACCCCGATTCTTTTCTTCTTCTTTTTTACTTGCTCTTTGTTCCCAAGCAGGGCCTTTAGATCCTCCTGACCCTTTGCCAAGGTCATCAGGAGATGTTGAAACTGTGAGTTCTGAGACTGCAAGTCCTTGACCGTCTGTTCGAGATCCATGTTACTGAAATAAACAGCAGAAAGATAAGGAAACCTGGTGTGGAGACCTGCTTATGCGCATGATGAATGATATGCTTATGTATGCAATGTATTCAAGGATTTAGAAAATTCAAAATTGTTGCAAACAAAAAAGAACGCACGTCATATTAATAAGAAGAAATTTGTCAGTACATAAATGCCCCATGGGCCAAATATTACAAAAAACTTCTCAAGGTAAAAAGACGTTGCGCATCCTCTTTGGTGCGATGTAGGTGTTGAGGGTCTCTTCCTCATGGAGTCGGCGGGTAAGCTCCAAAACCTTCTCACTGGCGTAGAAGCTGGCTTCAAAAGTGTTCCATTCCTCCTTGAGTTGGATCCAACTCTTCTGCATCTCCTCCCACGATGTAGGCATGTCAGGATATAGGACGGTGTAGGGAACCTCTCCTTCCTTAACAGGCTCTTTAATCACAGGGAGAACATGAGGGTAAGGAATCATTAGACTCTGGGCTCGGGTTCGTACCCACTTGAGATAAGGCTCAAGAGGGATGGAGTTCTTGTGCCCCAGTGTCTTGCTGTCTACCTTGTTAGGCATCCTCCAAGCTCTGATGAATCTTTGGCGAAGTCCTTGCGCATCGTTGTCGAAGTCAAAAACTAGGTCAGAAATCAACATGTCATGAGGGCCATCCCTCCGTGCATAACCAAATTGTCTCAAAGCTAGGCAAGGGTTGTAGGTAATGCCTCCTTTAATGCCAAGCAATGGGACATTAGGGAACTCTCCACAACGATCGACGATGATGACATTTTCTCTGGACCGAGAACACCAATGTACATCAGAGTGAGTGAGGGTCATCAACCGTTGTGACCACCTTAAGCCTTGGTCATTCTTCAAGACATTTTGTGGAAGGTGCGAAATAAACCACCTTGCAAGGAGAGGAGTACAGCACATGAGAACACCCCTCTTTCTCATTGTTCGTGTGTAAAATGAGTGAAGAATGTCCCCAAGCAATGTTGGTATTGGATTTCTGGATAAGAAGATTTTGACGGCGTTGACATCTACAAGCTGGTCAGGATTTGGGAACAAGACCAACCCATAAATGAGGAGTGCCACAATTTCTTCAAAGGCTTGTAGATCCAATGAATTCCAACACTCTTGTGCCTTCTCAAACAAGAATTTTTCCAAGAAACCTTTGACGCCGCTTCTAGTTTCCCAATGCCCCTTGATGTCAGATGGTTGCAAGTGAGTGCTTGAGCAACATCTTCAGGCTTTGGTTCTTTTTCCGTACCATTGTAGGGTAGTTGATTAAGAATAGGAATTCTCAAGAGTTGAGAAAATTCCTCCAAAGTGGGCACCAATTGATAGTCGGGGAAAGTGAAACAGTGGTGAAGGGGGTCAAAGAACTGGAACAACACCTTTACCATGTCCTCTTCAATGCTGGTGTTGACTAGGCTGAGCAGTCTACCATGTCTTTCACTGAAGGGGGAGCTTTCCGGAATTCTTGATGTGAGCTCCTTGAGTTGAGGAGGGATTCTCACAAGGTTGACTTGGATAGTTTTCCTGCGAGGAATTTCCATGACCTACAAAACAAGAACAAAGATGAAGATCTAAACCCTTGAAATGGTTAGTGGATGCATATGATGCTTTATGATGTTTATGATGTATGCACAAAACATATGTACAAGCAATTCACACCAAACCCTAGTTTCAGGCTTGCATGGGGTTTCATAGGTAAGTACCCTCTTGAGTGTAGTTGGCTTAAAAACCTGTCCTATAAATAGTAACCGGGTTCTAAGGAGCTCAATATCATTGGATTGTTTTCCATGTTCATTGTTTTGGTTTATCCACTTAACTAGCGACCAAAGTATTCCAAGAAAACAACCCTCAATGAGTGTAGTATCGAGTATCTACCAACTTCGGACTGCACCAAAGCCGGTCATCTCACTACCCCTAATGAAAGGCCAAGATGGTCAAGTAAGGTTCTAGGTCATTAGTGCTTAGTGACATCACTCAGCGGCCCCGTACTCTCCTTGATTGAACTCAAGGGTTACCGGTACTCACAAATATGTCGCACTAATATAACTATTGCTTCAACCGTGTCGGTATACCCCGCACAGTTTCCACAATGTATTGCTATCTATGAATGTTTCCCCAAATCCGGGTGTAGGATTTCAAGCCTAAACAAGAGAGCCAAGATGTAAAGCAATTAAAACAAACAATTAGTCATGCAAGAGGGTGATCTAAGCCCTAAGGTTACTCCACTTTAAAATTTTTCCCCAGCAGAGTCGCCAGTTCTGTGATACGGTAGGAGAACTGACTTGAGGTTTTGCGTTTGTTTTCGCAAATGTTTCGGTTGAGCAAGAGTCGCCACCGACTTTTTATTTTATCCTAAGGAAAGGTTAAAAAGCACAGCAAAAACCGTTGAGATGTTTTCTTGGGTTCGGGGAGTAGATTATAGAAAGGGAAGGTATTAGCACCCTTTCTATCCATGGTTATCCATGGGCTCTTAGTTACTTGCTTAGATCAACTTGCCTTGATTTTAAATTGTTTGAAATGGTGCTTTCAATTATTTGAAATGGTGCTTTGTGTGTGGGTTTGAAAATGTTTTGAAAAGAGGCCATTTGTTGTGGCAACCTTCGTAATGATCCATGTTGGGATGTATACAAAGGTGTATATCTTTTGAAAAGTTTTCAATGTTTTTGTTTTGAAAGTGTGTAGTGATGTGTGTTTTGAAAAGTAGGCAAGTGTTTTTTGCAAGTTTTGATTCAAGTAACTAAGAGTTGTCTACCCCTAAATTTACTCAAAGGTTTTCTCTATGTTTTAACCCTTTTAACAATTTTGTTCCACCATTGTATTTGGTGGACAATCTTGTGTTAGGATATGAACGGGACGGGCGCGGGTCATCGTTTAGACCATGATTGCAATGGTGCCAAGTGTCTTTGGCAACTTTTCCTTTAAGGCACTTGATCATTTTTAGGCAACTTTCGAAAGCGTCATCGAGAGACTATGATCATTTGAATTGTTTTGTTTTTGCCAAAGACACTTAACATGCAACATGGCCCATTATTGAAGGCAACAAGTGGAGTAACCCTAGGGGTGCAAGTGTGATTGGTGTTATCCATTTTCATGCTTTTTTGTCTTTTGTTTAGGTCAAGCTATTTGTTTGGTTGATTTTTGCATACAAACCCTAAGTCTATCATGGCATATTTAGAAAGCTTTTAAAATGAGGAATTTAAAGGTCCTAAATTATTACAACACAAATATGGGATGGGGGTACAAATGTTCAAATGGGGATATTTTAGCAAGAAAAATAAATCTAAACTATTACAATCCAAATGGAATTTACAAGGTATTTAATTGTACAATAATAAAATAAAATAAAATAAATATGCAAGATGCAAAAAAAGATTTTTATATGTATGTAAAAGGGTTTTTCATGTGACAAATAAACAAAAATAAAAAGGATAATTTTTGGGTATTTTTCATGTTTAGGGCAAAACCCTAATTTTGCAAATAAAAGGTATTTATTATTTAATATATACAATGTTTATTAATTATGTACAAAAAAATAAATAAAAGAAAGTATATTGTAAAAAAGTGATTTTTGAGGTTAAATATTAATAAAAATAAAAATGTATTATTTTTGTATTTTTGTCCTAAATATTATAATAAATATATAAGTATTTATATTATTTACTAAATATATTAAATATGTACAAAAAGTAAAATATTTATTATTTACAAAAAAAAAGTATATTTTTTAGGAAATATTTTCAAGAGATAAAATAAAATAAAAATCATAAAATAAAATGTATTTTGTATTTTTTTAGTATTTTAAATAAGAGGATATATATGTTATTTATATGTATAAACTCAAATAAAACAAATAAAATTCAAATAAAATGCAAAAATGTTTGAAAAAATGTTTTTAATATTTTTTATATTTTGGCAAAAAATAACAAGTCAGAAATAAAAAGAAAAAAATCAAAAATGATAAAAATAAAGCACAATGGGCCAAGGGGGGTGTATGTGGAAAAATGGGGTGCAAACAGAAAAAAGGACCAGGCCCAGCCCAAAGGTGGTTGTCTTCAACCTCCAGCACCTTCAAACACAAAAATGCGCGCGTTTTGCCTTGTCCCTGCTAACTTCTGATTCCTTGATTTTTAACAAAAACTTAAAACATGAAACCTGTAGAGCTTGAAGCCACGATTCTAAACATATAAAAAAATTAATCTAACTCTCAGAAATGAGAGAGAATTTCTTCTCCCCCAATTCCTGACCTAGTTTTTTTCAGATGTTCAGATTCAAAATACTCTTAGCACACATAATATAAATGAAAAGTAACTATATGGATGGCTTCAGGGCTATGATTAGAACATGTTTTCTTCACAAACTTAAACCTAAATATGCCTGGATAGAGAGATAGAAGTTCAAAAACTTACATGTTCAGCTTGATTCGTGTATGACAATGGAGGTACTTTCAGTGCAATGTGAGGACTTGTACAACTTGCTTGAGGTCCAGGGATGCTTCCTTTATGCTTAGCTTGCTTTGAATCTTGCTGAATCAAGCTACAGAAGTCAACCTGCAAGAGAGAAAAGTGAAAATGGAAAATGATGTTAGGGATGTTACAGTTCGTGTCCAATGCTTGGGATAGTTTGTATAGGTGGTAGGGAGTGTGTTTGAACTGGTTTTGGCCAAGGCGCACAAAAGGATTGAGTTGTGGACCTCAATCTGCAGCAGGTGCCCTGTTTTGCCACAAAACTGTGTTTTGATGAATGAGAAGGTTTGAAACTTGGTTGGTTCGTGTTTTAAGTCTAGTTTTATATTTGGAAAATGTTCACAATGTTTGCTTAGGCTTGTTTGACAGAAAATGTGAGTTGTTGTTGTTGTTGTTGCTAAGTTGCTTCTATCTTAAGTTAAAAATGCCAAGTTGGTTTACAAGTTTATGCAGGCCCCCTAAACATGCTGCAAAGTTAGTCTTGATCAGTGGGATTAGTTCAATAACTTATGCCTCAGAGATTTGCATTGTACTTCTTTGATTCATGTTTTGACATAAAGCCATACTTTACAAGAATAGATAAGTCACTTTTTCCAAATATGGCTTGATTCTTCATGTAATGACCAAATGCACAAAATAATGTTAGAATACAATGGATTGGCATTTAATTTTTGAGTTTAAATGAGATTAGAGGCCTGTAATGTAGCTTGCACATGCTGATTTCAAAAATGCACAAGTTATAAGCATGTACATGGCTTATGAACAAAGTGACTTTTGCCCATCTTCACAAATTCGATTCTCCCTAACCACAAGGGTGTTTGAGAAGTTCTTGGACAATTTGGAAAGCTTGGAATGTGTACTACAATCCATCTTTGTAATGCAAATTGAGATTCTAAGTGGAAGCATGTGAAAAGTGGCCATGAAGTTAGGCAAAAATCCTGCCTAAAATAGGTCAAAATTTTTCTAAGTTAAGAATGTTTTGCACCCTTGTTCCAAAAATCATAACTTGAGCTACAAGCTTCTTTTGAGGAAACTTTGTGAATAAAAGTTGTAGATTTTGAAATGGACTATAACTTTCATGTTTTTAGTTTTGTTTGAATCCAAATGTATCTTGATGAAAAGATGGGACAAAGTTAGGAAAAAAATTAGGAATTTTCATAACTTAGAAAAATTCTAAGTTATGAAATTTCTTCATTTCAAACCCTAATTTGTGATTTTTGATTTCTTGATGAACAAGTTTCATAATTTGACATGTCTTGATGAAAAATGAATCTTGACATTTGATTTTGACCAAAAAGTCAAAGTTTGACTTTTCAGTATACAGTCAAATTTGGCTTAGTTGACTGGAAAATTCATCTGTCAATCTTGTGCATTTGGGATCTTTTGAACTTTTTGAACATGTCAAGACAATGCCATTGAGTACTTGATTCCATATGTGAGCTTGGTTTTCCATTGGTTAGGTCAAACAGTCAAAAATTGCCTTTGTGCAGTCAAAACCCTAAAAATGACCATTTTGCCCTTTTGGTGATCTGATCAAATTTCTTGTGGAATTATGATCCAAACTTGACCAAATGGTTCATATGAGTTCATAATGTTGATGTGGGTCAAAAATCATGAGGTTTGACTGTCAATTGACCACAATTGACTTTTTCCCCAATACAGCTGATTTCTAGGTCAACTGTCCAATTGACTGGGCAAAGATTGGAATCAAGGCTTGAAACTTGGTATGGATAAACTTATGAGTCCAACATGAAGCAAGAAAGTCATCTTGGGAATTTTAGGTCAAAACATCTTTGTGCAAACACAAACCCTAATTTGGACCAACAGTGCAAAGAGGGGTCTTGAGCAGAGCAAACCCTAGCTTGATCTTGAGCTCCAAGGGTCTTGTGATGAGAAAATGTTGAGGAAATGGGAGGGAAAATTTTGGGGTACAACACACCCAAATCGAATCATGTCCTCTCGAAGCATTAGGCAACCCCGTCACAAAGTCCATTGAAATGCTATCCCATTTCCATTCTGTAACTTCCAACGGTTGCATTAACCCCGCAGGCTTCTGATGTTCAACTTTCGACTTCTGACAAGTCAAACATGCATACACAAATCGAGCCATATCACTCTTCATCCCAGGCCACCAAAACAAACCTTTCAAATCTTGATACATCTTTGTAGCTCCTGGATGAATACTCAACTTACTCCTATGACTCTCTTCAAGTACCACTTTCTTCATCTCAGCATTATCAGGAATACAAATCCGATTATGAAACCTCAACACACCTTACTCATCTAGCTTAAAATCACTATTCTCAGATTGATCAGTCCCAACCATCAAATCTACCAGTTTCACATCCAACTTCTGAGCTTCTCTGATATTGTCTAGAATTTCATTATCAATCTTCAACATACCCAACATAACACTATGCGGAGTAACCTCGCAAACTAAGCTCATATCTCTGAACTGCTCAATCAATTCCAATTCTTTAATCATCATTGTTGACATATGTAAAGTCTTTCGACTCAACGCATCAGCTACCACATTCGCCTTTCCTGGATGATAGTTTAAACCAAAATCATAATCCTTTAACAATTCTAACCATCTTCGTTGCCTCATATTCAACTCCTTCTAATCAAATAAATACTTTAAGCTCTTATGGTCACTAAACACTTCAAATCTAGAACCATAAAGATAATGCCTCCAAATCTTCAACACAAAACAACTGCAGCAAGCTCTAAATCATGCATAGAATAGTTCTTCTCATGAGTCCTCAACTGCCTCGACGCATAAGCAACTACCTTACCATTCTGCATAAGCACACCTCCTAAACCCATCTTAGAAGCATCACAATACACCACAAAAGGCTCTTATGGATTAGGCAACGTCAAAATCAGAGCCGACGTCAACCTCTTCTTCAATTCTGTAAAACTTTCTTTGCGCTGAACATCCCATACAAACGCTCTACCTTTACAAGTCAACTTAGTCAAAGGAAGTGACAACTTAGAAAACCCTTCAATAAACCTTCTATAATAACCAGCTAATCCCAAGAAGCTTCTAATCTCAGTAGCTGACTTTGGAGTTTCCCATTGCAACACAACATCAACCTTCGATGGATCTACAGCAAGGCCACTACCTGAAATCACATGACCAAGAAAACTAACCTCTTTCATCCAGAATTCACACTTGGACAACTTTGCATACAACTTCTTCTCTTTCAAAACTTGCAATACTACTCTTAAATGTTCAGCATGCTCTTCTTCTGACTTAGAGTAAATCAAAATATCATCAATGAACACCACTACGAACCGATCCAAATAAGTATGAAATATATGATTCATATATTCCATGAATACTCCCGGCGCATTAGTAACACCTAAAGGCATCATCGAATACTCGTAATGTCTATAACGTGTTCTGAAAGCCGTCTTCTGAATGTCTTCATTCTTCACTTTAATCTGATGGTAACCCGACCTCAAATCAATCTTGCTAAACACACGGGCATCCACTAATTGGTCCATCAAGTCATCTATTCTTGGAAGCGGATACTTGTTCTTAATCGTCTATAATAAACACAAAGCCTCATGCTTCCATCTTTCTTCTTCACTAACAACACTGGAGCTCCCCACAGCGATACACTTGGTCTTATAAACTTCTCACTAACAACATAAACAACGATTAAAACTCAAATTAACAATACTCGATTGTTAGACAACTACAACTCGACGACAAGGTCGGACCAACCTTTTTCTCTGATACCAACTTTGTAACACCCCAATTCTATCCCAAGCAATTATGCAATTAAATCAGAGTTACAAAATTTCAGTCATACAAATGAATCGGGACGTCACAAATTCTTCTAACGAATTCATTGCATTCATCATGGATATATAACACGTTTTCAAAACATCGGATGAACCATCAACATAACATCTTTCATTAAATAATTCAATAACTACGCAACGGAATTCTTCAATAACATCTTTAAATGAAACAACAACTTCGAAACATCTCATATTTAGTAAATAAACAATTTAAAGTTCAACAACTAAAAATCAGTGTGATACGGTGGGAGAACTGGCTTGATGTTTTGCGTTTCGATCGCACTTGTGCGGATAGCAAGAGTCGCCACCGACTTTTCTTTTATCCAAAAGGAAAGGTAAAAAATCACAGGAAAGACCTTTCGAGATTATTTCTCGGGTTCGGGGGGTAGATTATGAAAAGGGAAGGTATTAGCTACCTTTTCATTCATGGTTTTCCATGGGCTCTTAGTTACTCGTTTAGATCACTTGCTTTCATTTGACAGTGTGCTTGTGGTGTGGGCTTTGAAAGTATTTTGAAAAATATCTTTTGTAATGGTTCTCGTTTCTATAAGAACGCGTACAAAGTTTTATTTCGAAAAGTGGTTCAAAGATGTGTTTGTGAATCGTGTTTTGGAAAGTGTTTTGAAAAGATGTTTTGCAATGGTTCTCGTCTCTATAAGAACGTATTCAAAACGTTTTATCTTTTTGAAAATGTTTTGAAATGAAAGTGTAGGTGTGAAAAGTTTTTATCGTGAACAAGCGAGTAACTAAGAGCGAATCTATCTACTCGAAAGGTTTTAAATTGTTCTTTTCTTCCTCCTTTTAATGGTGTTATCTTACCATTGATTTGGTAAGAATCCCCACCGTTGGATATGAAGGGACAGGCGCGGGTCAATTTTTTACAGTCATCGAAGGCAACTTATAAGACGCTTTAGCAATTTTTGTAAGGGACGAGATCGTTTTATCGAAGGAAATGTCGAGGGTCATCGAGGGACTACGATCTTTTTTATCAAAGGGTCATTGCTAAAGCGTTCCATATTCGAGGGACATGATTGTATTTCCGAGGCAACGAGCGAGGTTACCCTAGAGGTGCACGTGTAAAAAAGTGTGTTGATTTCAAGTTATTTTATTCTTTGATTAGGTCATCTAGCGATTGATTTTTTTGAATCTTGTCATACACGCCTAATTACTATACAGTATATGGAAAACAGTAAATTGCGGGAATTAAAATTCTACGCTATTACAAAATATTCGGGAATGGGGGTACAATTTTTACAAATGGGGATGAATCAAATGAGATAGGAAGGTCCGAATAACAAACAATATAACCAAATCGAATTTTGTGCGATTTAATTAAAGCTATGATAATCCATGAAAATAAAATCAACAAAATATGGAAATGAAATATTAAGTATTTACTTGAAAAGAAAAAAGTAAAACCTATTCTAGAAAATAAAATAATTGACTAAAAGAAAATTAAAATCGTATGCATTATCTTTTTGTGTTTTTTAATTATGTAAGTAACAAAATAAATTAAAGAAGGACAATACTAAGTTCTATTATTATTTTTGGGGTTTCATTATATGTAAAATTAAATCTAAAGCAAAATTTATTAAAGAAAGAAAAGGGTAAAAATTATTTACAAAAAACCTAAATCAAAACTAATAAAAATATATTTTAAATTTTATTATTTTGCATAACAAAAATAAAAAGTAAATGAACTAAAGAAACAGTATGGGCCTGTGGAAGATTTGAGAATGAGGCCCAAAGAATTCAAAGCTTATTTGCTGAAAAAAACAAACCAAGAAAGGGGTGTATCCGGCAAAACGCATGGGCTTATTGATGTTCACTGGGTTGTCCAAACGCTTGTTAGCAAAACAAAACAAAACAGAATTCTTAAACCAACTTAGTTATTGATTTAAGGGGTAATGAAAAATTAGGGTTTGGAACCCTCACACGGCGCCGTTCTTCATCCCCTCCATTCATCTCTTCCATTTTTGCTGAAACCTCTAAACAATCTCACTATCCCGTCCCTGTTTCATTTCGCGAACAAAATCGCTCTCTCCATTAACATGCTACCTTTATCTCACCGTGATTCGTATCTCTTTGAAACCCTAGTTTCGAATCTAAACCTAAAAGAAACAAAATTGATTCGTCCTTGACCTCCCCCTCACTCTCTATTGCCGGAACACAAACGTTTTCTCCTCCCTAATCAAGCTCTAAAGATTTTCTTGAAAAAGGTGAGATTCTGTTATTTTTAAAAAAAAAGCTTACAAGTTTCCAACGATTTTCCTATCTTGTTATGTTTTTTTTCTGTTAATTAACACCTCTCTCTCTCTCTTAGATGCATAAAATGTGTTCATGAAAATATGGAAAAGAGGAAGAAACCATACCTGTTGAAGTTTTACAATTTTCCTCTTGCGAAGGGAAAGGCGAGACGGTGTTCAATGGTAGCAGAAGCTTCACGAGGGGAAGAGATGAGGATGAACGTGTTGTTTTTCTGGTTTGTCGGTAACTTCTTATCTCTGTGTTTTTGGGATTTTTGTTCAGGTTTGGGATGTTTGAGGTTTACTGGTTTTTGGGATGTTTGAGGCTTGGCTACTGTATTTTTTGATTCTTGGGCTTATTCACAGGTTTTTTTGGTTTGATGATGTTTCTGGTTTTGAGTTCTTCTGGTTTGTTGGATGGAGGCTTGGCACTGGTTTTGTTAATTTGGTTTGAGACTTGTCAACTGTGTTTTGGTAACTTGGCTTGAGGCTTGTCAACTGTGTTTTGGTTTGAGATCTTTGTTGCTGGTTAACAAGTTTTCTTGCTTTGATAAGGGTTACTGTGTTTGAGATTTTGGTTTTGGATGTTTTCTGGTTTTGATGAGGGTTACTGTGTTTGAGATTTTGGTTTTGGATGTTTGACAGGTTTTTGCCTTTGAAGCTTGTTTCAGGTTTTTGGGGAGTTTTTATGGTTAACAGTTTTTTGATGATGTTATTGTGTTTGAGATTTGGTTCAGGTTTTGGGATGTTTGGCTTGGTTACTGGTTTTTTTGCCTTTGAAGCTTGTTTCAAGTTTTTGAGTTTGAAGATGTTTCTAGTTTTTGTGTTTGAGGGTCGGTTCAGGTTTTGGGAATTAACAGGTTATTTTTTATTTGATGATGGTTGACTTGTGTTTTTCAGCTTGAGACTTGCGTGTTCCTCTTTCTATCTCCCCCTCCTGTTATATTCCTATTCCAATGGTGGGAAACCAAAGAATTTGAATATTTTAGTATATTGTCCTTATGGCCTTTTTATTGCAGTTTTGTTTTTTAGCAAATTCTATGCAACTTGTGACAGGAAGAGTAGCAAGGTTGTGCATTCCAATAACCTAGGTGACTTCTTTCCTATCTTCTCTCTCAATGACAATAAAAAAAGCAAATTGCTCTTTTGCCTTTTTTTTTCTAATTCTGAAAGGTTTGCATGGAAAATGATGACTTCATGAGCAAGCTTTGCTTATTTGCTTATTTTGCCATACTTGCCATACTGCTGCACTGCTGCCTGTTTTAGCTTTTGTCGACTTAGCTATTTGCTTACTTGCTATATTTCTTCCTCGTTTTTTGTTGATGCTGCTGGTTTGTCCTGTTGTAATGTTGTTGTTTGTGATGCTGTTTGGACAGTTTGTGGCATTTTGTTTGGTTCAGTTTGTGCATTTTGTTTGGTTCAGTTTGTGGCATTTTGTTTGGTTCAGTTTGTGGCATTTGTTTGGACAGCTTGTATCATTTCTTTCTTTCTTTCTTTCTTTTTTGTTAACCAAGAAGGATAACCTTCTTGTGATTTGCGAATAGAGGAAATAAATTGTGATGAATTAAACAGCACTCTGATTCCACATTGCAAACCTTAATGATGAATGCCCCTTTTTTTTGGAAAAATTTCTGTTCATGCCCAAATAATTTGCACTAACCACGTTTTTCTTTCTTTTGTTTTCATGTGAGCATAATTGGATATGACAAAGCAAGGAAGGCAAGAAATCTGTGGTAAGCATGGAAGTCTTGGATATAAGCAAAGGAATTTGATACGACTTCAATCTTCAGACAAACTTAGGCATAGATTAATTCTCCTAGGCCAATCAAACATTTGGATTTTCTTTGTAAATTTAGAGAAAATCATTCTTGTATTGTATCCATTAATTGTACCAATTCATCTTTAAATATAATAAGTTGTAAAACATAGAGTATTTAAAAGACTAAATTATTTTGTAACAATGTATGAAATTGGAGAAAATCTTATGAAATGTTCTGGTGTCACTTGAAATCCTTTATCAACAATAACTTGTAATTTCTCCTCGCATCCTAATTGATTTTTGAAATTCCCAATCAAGATATTTGAAACAAAATGCTCCAGTCTGGTAACTTAAATTCCAAGTAATCCCAATAATTCTGTAACTACATTTCAAACAAACACGCACTGTATATTCCATTTCCTAACCAAGCAAATGTTTTAAAAGACGTAAATCATCTGGTTAACCTGGATCCCACAATCATGAGTGTCCTAAATGACAGTCTTAACTTCTATCTCTTGTCCCAAATAGATCATGCTCTGAGAACAAACATTATCTTTCCAGTAAATTGCGTTTTAAGAAAATTCAAAATCAATCAAATGCCTTGCGATGATTTGATAATTTTAAAGTTTTCCAAACTCAAATTTCTTCTGATTCTTTGAAGATAAACCCATGAGTGACATCACATGTTACCATGAACAGACATAATTGTCTAAAAATCTTGTAGCTTGAAGAAATCATAAGTACAATCTTGGGGAAGCATGAAGACCTGTGAAAGCCAATTGGATCTTTGAGAACTCATTTTCTTTTTAGAATGCAAGAAACCCTAATTGCTTGGTTTACTGCCGCAGAAGAGAATTTGTCTGGTCGATTTCTAAGTCAACTTGAATATCCGAGAAACCCTAGGGTTGTATCTTCTATGAAAAATGGGAGGGCAAATTTTAGGGTACAACAGCTGCCCTTGTTCAGGTTTCTTAAACTTGAAAAGCGAGATCGACATGTTTGTCGTTTGTGGTTTGAAAGTAGAAGATAATTGAACACTAGAGTGCCCAGAAATTTGCACTTGATGACACGCTGATTTGATTGTGTATGGAAATGGGCTTAAAGATGCCATTTGGAGAAATAGAGGAGAATTGTCGGAGATGGGCTTATAGATGCCATCCAAAGGTGATTGTTGACGGAAAGCTTGAACTGGATCTGAATAGGGAATGGATCAGAATAAACCGTTGAGAGATTTATCTGAAATAGTAAATATCTGGAAACGAATCAGAATAAACCGTTGAGAGATTTATCTGAACCAGTAAAAATCTGGAAATGAATCAAAATAAACCATTGAGAGATTTATCTGAACCAGTAAAATCTGGAAATGAATCAGAATAAACCGTTGAGAGATTTATCTGAACCAGTAAAAATCTGGAGACGAATCAGAATAAATCGTCGAGAGATTTATCTGAACCAGTAAAAATCTGGAGACGAATCAAAATAAACCGTTGAGAGATTTATTTGAACCAGTAAAATCTGGAAATGAATCAGAATAAACCGTTGCGAGATTTATCTGAACCAATAAAAATCTGGAGATGAATCAGAATAAACTGTTGAGAGATTTAACTGAAACAGTAAAAATCTGGAGATGAATCTGAATAAACCGTTGAGAGATTTATATGAACCAGTAAAATCTGGAGACGAATCAGAATAAACTGTTGAGAGATTTATCTGAACCAGTAAAAATCTGGAGACGAATCAGAATAAACCGTTGAGAGATTTATCTGAACCAGTAAAAATCTGGAGATGAATCAAAATAAACCGTTGAGAGATTTATCTGAACCAGTAAAAATCTGGAGACAAATCAGAATAAACCATTGAGATATTTATCTGAACCAGTAAAAATCTGGAAATGAATCAGAATAAACCGTTGAGAGATTTATCTGAACCAGTAAAATCTTGAGATGAATCAGAATAAACCGTTGAGAGATTTATCTGAACCAGTAACATCTAGAAATGAATCAGAATAAACCATTGAGAAATTTATCTGAACCAATAAAAATCTGGAGACAAATCAGAATAAACCGTTGAGAGATTTATCTGAACCAGTAAAATCTGGAGATGAATCAGAATAAACTGTTGAGAGATTTATCTGAACCAGTAAGAATCTGGAAATGAATCAGAATAAACCGTTGAGAGATTTATCTGAACCAGTAAAAATCTAGAGATGAATCATAATAAACTGTTGAGAGATTTATCTGAACCAGTAAAAATCTGGAGATGAATTAGAATAAACCATTGAGAGATTTATCTGAAACAGTAAAAATCTGGAGATGAATCAGAATAAACCGTTGAGAGATTTATCTGAACCAGTGAAATCTGGAGACGAATCAGAATAAACTGTTGAGAGATTTATCTAAACCAGTGAAAATCAGCCATTTCTGGGAAACTGATCTGTATTTGACTTGTTGAAGATTTGTATCTGTCAGAAGTTTGTTGATAATAACTGTCAAATGTTTCTTTCCTGTAAAAAGGTGAAGAGTTAATTGTATGCAATGCTATTGGATGCGTGGTGTGATGTTTGCCTCTCAAAATAAATGAGATTGCACTGTATGCACTTGAGTTGCCAATGTTTATGACATATGTATGCAAATTTTCAGAAATAAAAGATTGTTTGTGCTGTAGCATTGTTGGAAGTGGGGAAAATAAATCCCCTTTGAAGTACTGATGGGTGAATTTCCAAGTAAAAATTATGTTGCAGAATGGAAAAGCCAGACATTACTTGTGATATTCTGCTGGGGAAATCTAAGAAGTTGGGAAACTTGTTGGGGACACCTTGGACCAGTGGTTGGAAATTTTGCTCTGGCTGGAGAAAGTTCCTGCGGGGGTTTTATGGAATGGCTCATAGATATCACTCTATTCCTTAAAGTCGTTAGTAATTCTCTTTCCATTTTTTCTTATTTATTTGCAACAGTAATCACGTTCAAATGCAAATGTTCAAAATAAATCATTGGACGTTTTTGTAAATAAAACATAAAAATAAGAAAAACAAATGGTTTTGCACTTTCAAAAAGGGATATCTTTGTATTAACTTGAATAAGTGTTTTTTGTACAATGAGACGAACATTCTGGCAAGAGAATGTCGTCGTAAGAAAATGAAAATTTATACAAAGAAAAGGTAGCTATGTGAAATAATCCCATGGGGTTCCCGTTCTACTATAGCCTTCATGTCTCTGAAAGTCTTGTCCGCTGGTCGCCTCAGCGAAGTCGATTGGATTGTGTTGTACCCCAAAATTTGCCCTCCCATATTCCTCAAGATTTATAAAGAATGATTTTCAAATTACTCAAGATGGCTCAAGAGGTAGGCAGTCCAACCACCTCCTAAGACAGCTGAAATTAGGGTTTTGGTTCTTTCAAGGAATTTGGGGTTTCCAATGGTCCAATCAAGTCTCATAGGCCCATATACATTCTCAAGCACCTACATGCCAAGTTTCAAGACTCACAATGCCAATTTGCACAGTCAAAAGTTCCATTTGACCTACAGTCAATTGCAAGGGCAAAATGGTCATTTTGCAGTCAAAAGTCAGAATTTTTGGTCAACATCTTATTTTGAGTACACAATCATCATTTGATCAAGTCTTGATCATGATTCCACAAGAATGGCTCAAAAATCATCAAGATGCAAAAAGTTACTATTTTTGGACAGCAGAAAAGTCAACTGTATCTTGACCAAGGCATAACTTTTTCATGGTTCATCATAAAAATCCCATCCAATGCTCATTTTGAAGGGGATGACATTTCCTACAATCCATCTTCACATTCCAAGTCCAAGAAATGCTCTCACAAGAAGTTATCAATTTCTACATTATAGGTCAATTTCAAAAGTCAACAAAAGTGCACTTTAAGTCAAAGACCATAAGTTGAGATTGGTAAATCCAAATGGAATGGGACCAAAGGAATTGGTTAGAGGACTTCAAGACCTTTCCAAAATGTCCAAGAACATGTTCATATGATCAAAATTGAGCAAGATATGCATTGGAGAAGTTTGGAAATTTTTATGAATTTGTAAAAGTCAACTTTGCTCAAAACACCTTATTTTTGCTAATGGGCCTCAAATCTCTTCTTGAAACTTCATCCATGGCCTATGCACGGCCCATCAAGCTTAATTGAATTTATTTTCTTATTTTTTATTAATTAATTGGATTTTTAATTGATATTAATTCATTTAATTAATTTAAATTGTAGGAAAATACAAAGATTTGGTTTTTCAATCTTTTTGTGAAGCAAGTATGACCTAAAAAGGCTGGCAATTTCGTGCACAAATCAAAGATATCAAAATCTCCAAAAATTGGCAACTTTATTCAATCATGAAAATGCAAAAAGATTTGATTTTCAATCAAATATTCAATCATCAATTCCATGGATTTTTGCTCAAGATTGTGACCTAATTCCATTCCTCTATATATATGCAAGCTACCCTGATGCCACACACGTGAAGAAAGCTGCAGAAAAGCCATAGCCATATCGAAAAATTTCCAAGAAAATTGCAAAACTGATTTCTATATTCCAGGGCAATTCAAAGCTTTTTGTTGATTCTAACATCTTGCGGGAGTTCCCAGGAGTGTGTGGAAATCAAATTCAAGCCTTGAAGCTTAAAGAATCACCCTATACAGAGTCACAATTTGCATTTTATTTTGAGAATCGTACAACTTAATTCATGCATCATTAACATGATTTTGTGTTTGATTTTTGTTGCTAGGGACTGTACAAAGCTAATGGTATAGCTCAATTGAATTATAACGCCATAAATCACAAGATGCCATAGTTGATTTTTTAGGGTTCATAAGCTTTGAATTGGGGCTTTGCAATCCAGGAACAATTAGGGTTCATAAGGCATATGGTTGGAACCGTTAGGAACAGACGAACATGATTCTATTCTCGCGAAATATTTATGTACCCTGTATCTCTATTCGCTATTTTTCGTCAAGATGAATAGTGGGGGTTAAAAACCCCCGCTATCTAATGTTTATTTTGCAGGTACATCGAGGAAGATGATGAGTTGTTGATACACCATTGGCCAGTTTGAAAATAAGCGCGCGTGTTTTTATGTTACAGCATATTTGATTGTTTGTTAATATAATAATTGAGCTTTATTTTACTAACGATTGAAGCGTGATGGTGGAGTGGTTAGCGTGCTGGCTTGGAATCGTTGGGACCTGGGTTCGAATCCCAGGTCCCACAAAACACTTGTTTCTATTTTTCTTCATATAATTACATGCAGGTTTCATGATGTTGTCCACCATATGCCTCAATCATCCATGCGCCAAGTGGCCACAAACTTGAATCTAATGGCCATGAGATGATGGTCACCATACCCCCCAGTCAACACACGCGTAGACAATGTCAAAAGTCAAAGAGGCTTGCATGTTATTGGGCCTGGAAATTGCAACCAACACCTCCTGATTTGGGCCAACACCCCCCTGGGTTCTTTTTATTCTTTTATATTTTTCCATTTTATTATTTTACTTTTAATTATTATTATTATTATTTAAATTAACCAAATTAACTTTATTTTTCATAATAAATTCAGAAAACTAAAATATTTTTAATATTTTTATTATTATTAATTTCACCTTTAATTTATTATTTTTGTAAATAAATTCTAATGTAATTAATTAATTAGGTTCATTTTGACTTTTTTCACAATAAATAAAATTAACATAAAATTAGGGTTTTGACAATTTTAATCCTTTTATTTTTATTTTCTTTTTATTTTATTTTCCTTAAAACATAAAAAACTAAAAAATACTTTTTTTCTTTTAATTAATTAATTAAGTAGTTTTTTAGGTTTAATTTAATGCAAAAAGGACAAAAACTTCTTTCTTTCTCAAAAAAGGGTCAAAACCCTAGAACTTCTCCGATTCAATTTCTTTCGCGCATATTATTGTTGATCCATATTATGTATTTGCTCCAGGGATGTAATAGCTTTAATTAGGACTTTTTATCGCTTTCTTTATTTTCTCGCAATTTATTTTCCAAAGGGTTTGTTTTTGGCGATGTAAATACCCGACGCCTTGTAATAGTTTAGTTTACTTTCTGCAACTATTAACTGCTAGATGTATGTTAATTAGGCTATGCATGACAAGACTTATCTCTGAAATTAAAATCAACCCGTAGCTCACTGTGATCGGTGGATCTGGAACTGACTGTTTAACGCTGGTTCGCGAAATGTCGCGGAAGCAAGAGTCGCCACCGTCTTTTATTTTCTCCAAATGGAAAGGACAAAAGCACAGAAAAATTCCTTATAGAGATTGCTCTCGGTTCGGGAGGTAGGTTATAGAAAGGGAAGGTGTTAGCACCCTTTCTATCCATGGTTATCCATGGGCTCTTAGATACTTGCTCATTGTGTTTTCAAAAATGGTTTGTTTGCTTTTCAACTGTGGGTTTTAAAAAAGTTTCTTTGAAAATTTCAGTTCGACTCTTGTATCGGTCCTCAAGAGTGTTTGAAAAATTGCTTTCGAAAGCTTTTTGAAAATGTGTCGGTGTGAAAAGTATTTTTTTGATTTGTTTTGAAGTTTAGAGCAAGTATCTAGAGTCGTCTACCTACCCTAAGGAATTCGTCTGTGTAGATGTCCTTTAAAGTAGTGCCATCCCACCATTGAGAGGTAGGTAGCACCACCGTTGGAGGTGTTCGGGTCAATTCGAAGGTTCGGGACATGGTGATCACCAGAGCAATGGGAAGACACCTTAGAAGCTACCCTCATGCCAGGTTCCCGGATCATGAGGACTTACTAAGACATCCTCTACTCGACGATCACCTTTCGAGGCAAGGCAACAGTGAGGCGTACCCTAGGGGTGGTGTGTGCGATTCGTGTGTCGTTTTCATTTGCATTTGTCTTGTCATGTTATTGGTGTTCTACGCTTGATTTTATTTGGACATTCATTCTTGCATGCTTTGTTTAACAGTTAAAAGTTGCGAGGAAAAATAAATCTAAAGCTATTACAAATGGCGCGGGTCCACATCGCCAAAATTAACCAGGACCCGATTTTGACAGAAAATAAATAAGCAAAGTAAAAGAATTAAAAGTGCGAAAAGTAATTACAAGGCTTCGGGAGAGGTACATAATTATTTAAATGACATAAAATAAATATGCGAAATTAAATCGAAACGAGGGCGTTGGACCCTTTTGCAAAAATTAAAATTAATGAGGAATTAAAATTAAAATTAAAAGAGAAAGAACTTATTTTTGGGTATTTTTAGTATTTTAGGATTTAATGAAAAAAAGAATTAATCAAAGTGCGACGCAAACCCTAATTCTAGTTATTTTTTAATTTTATTAAGAAATATGTTGAATTTTAACCTAATTTAAACCTAAGTTATTTTCATGCAAATTTAACTACAAAAATAAATAAAATAAGTAAATATTATTATAAGAAAGAAAAATTAAAAAGGAATGAAAAAACATTAATTAAACCTAATTCTATTTCTTTTTTAGATTTTTTATTAAAAGTATTAAAATTAAATCCTAATTTAAAACTAAATTTATTTACATACAATTTGTTTATGAAAATAATTAAAATAAAATACTTATTATATTTTGCTCTTTTTCTGATTTTTTTATGCATTTTTTATGTTTTTGTAAAAAATAATATATTAATTAAACAAATAATAATTAAAATAAAAATAGAATTAAAAATGAAGAAACAAAAATTATGCAAACCTTGGGGGGTGGTAGTCCCCAAATAGGAGGTATGGATCTAAGAATCCTGGCCCAAAAACCTGGGTCCTTTTGACTTTTTTGAGTAGCGTGTTGGATGGTTGACTAGGACTTAGCGTGCTCTTTAATCTCAGCCTTTGGTTTGATTCCACTAGGCACGTGGACGATCTGATCTGGGGGATGTATGGTGTGCTCCAACCTGGAAATTGCATATGAACATATATAGCAAAATAATATGGGAAATTATACAGACCTGGGGTTCGAACCCAGGTCGTGGACGTTAATACACTCCTCGCTTGCCAACTGAACCAAACAACGCATGTTAACATATTATAACAAATAAATAATAAAAAGAAAAACAAAGGCGTCAGTGGATCCAGCGCGCGAATTTCAAACAGGCCTATCACCTCTTGCCACGACTCCATCTTCTTCGTGTGTTTTTTTATTTTTCTGAAACAAGAACATTAAGCCACGGTTTTGGATTTGTTCCCTTAGGCCCTTTTCAAGAAAATAGCGACTAGAGCTCAGGCATTCATAAATTGGGCGCGATGGGTGTTTTGTGATCGTCTCCATGCGCTGAGTTGAATGGTGTGACTCATGTGTTCCAATTTTTCCTCGTTTCAAAGTCCCTAATTTGAAGCTTTGCAAACCCTAGAAAATAGTCATGGCGAAATCGTATATACAGCATAATAATCAAATTAAGGCATATGGTTAGCTTCAAAACTTCACAAGGAACATGAATCTACAATTAAATTTCACAAAGAATGCATGGAATATGATATACGATTATGAAATTTTCTTGATACAGCTTGCGTTCATGTTACCAATTCTTGGAGTTTGAATGGATGATTTTGATTGGAATCTGTTCAGTAGACCTTGAGGAAGCTATTGGAATGAAAATTAGGTCTTGAATTCACCTGCAAATCAGTTTTCAGTATTGACTTTCTTTGAGAATTTTCCAAGTTTTTGAAGAGCTTTCTTGCGCAGCTTAGTGTCCATCCTGATTAGGGTTGTGTTCTAGCATATTTAGTGAGTGCATTAGGTCAAGAAAAACCAATCAAATCCATTACATTCATTGTTTTGGAAATTTGATTTTCTTAAGGATCTTTTCATATCTTTTCCATGTGTTCTTGTGTCAATTATGATCAATTTGCTCCAAATCTTTCCCTATTTGATTAGGCACGAAATATTGAGTCTAAAACATGTATAAAAAGATTGGTTAGGGTGAATTAAATATTTTTCATATATTTAAATGATTTAAATGAATTAATATAAATAAAAATTCGAATAAATAAATAAAAAATGAGAAAATACTTCCCTTTGGGCCAAGTAGTCGTGCATATGTCATGGATGATGAATCATGGAAGAAAAATGGGCCCATTAGCAATTTTAGGTCATTTGAATTAATGTTGACTTTTCAAAATATCCAAAAATTTCCCAACTTCCACAAGGCATAACTTGCTCAATTTTTAAGCTTTTCTCATGTTCTTGGACATTTTGGAAAGGTATTTGAGTCCTCTAACCAATGCCTTTGGTCCCATGTCATTTTTATTTACCAATCTCAAGTTATGGCCTTTGACTTAAAGTCCCTTTTTGTTGACTTTTGAAAATGACCTATAATGTTGAAATTGATAACTTTTTGTGAGAGCATTTCTTGGACTTGAAGTATGAAGATGAGTTGTAGGAAATGTCTTTCTCTTCAAAATGAGCTTTGGATGGAATTTTTCTGATAATCCATGTGAAAGTTATGCCCTGGTCAATTTCAGTTGACTTTTTCAGCTGTCCAAATAAGGAAACTTTTGCATCTTGATGATTTTCTGAGCCAACTTTTGAGAATCATGATCAAGCATTGATCAAATGATGTTTGTGGCTTCAAAATGATATGTTGACCAAAAATTTGAACTTTTGACTGTCAAATGACCATTTTGCCCCTACAGTTGACTGTAGTGCAATTAGGGTTTTTGACTGTGCAATTTTGAGCTGAATGTCTTGAAACTTGATATGAGGATGCTTGACCATATTTGTAGGCATATGAGATTTGATTGGGCCCTTGAAAACTTCATTTTCTTGATCAGAATCAAAACCCTAATCTTGACTGTATAGGAGACAGTTGGACTGTGCAACCCTTGGGGAATTTTGTAGATTGTCTTGGCAAATCTTTGAAGAATTATGGGAGGGCAAATTTTGGGGTACAACAGTTGCCCCTGTTCAATCTTCTTAGACCTGAGGATGCAGATTGGCTGACGTGCCTTTCGTGATCCGAGGGTGGAAGATGATTGAACACTAGAGTGCCCAGAAATTTGCGCTCACATAGTGGCAGTGTGGTGGGAATGGGCTTATAGATGCCATTTGGAGATTGCTGGAGAGGATGATGGGCTTATAGATGCCATCTGGATGTTGATCGCGTAGGAGATTCCTTGGCGAGAACCTGCATACCTACAAAACAGAAAATGAGTACCTGACACGTTGCAGCAGCTGATTTTTAGATGCTTGGTATAGATATGTCCTGACTGGTTACAGGAGCTGAGTCTGGAGCTTCAAATGGCGATGAATGAACCAGGGATGGTTACTGCCTTAGCATGAATGGTAAGAGAATCTTGGACGATTACTACCCCAACAGGAACGCTGAGAGAATCTTGGGTGTCTTCTATTGGGATAAGCATCAGGAAGATCTTAGGGTCGATCTGACTGAATCAGAGAAGGCCTTTGACTGGATAAGCATCAGGAAAATCTTAGGGTCGATTTAACTGAACCGGACAAGGTCTTGGAATCTTCAACTGGATAAGCATCAGGGAGATCTTAGGGTCGATCTGACTGAACCAGAGAAGGCCTTTGACTGGATAAGCATCAGGAAAATCTTAGGGTCGGTTTAACTGAACCGGACAAGGTCTTGAAATCTTCAACTGGATAAGCATCAGGGAGATCTTAGGGTCGATCTGACTGAACCAGAGAAGGCCTTTGACTGGATAAGCATCAGGAAAATCTTAGGGTCGATTTAACTGAACCGGACAAGGTCTTGGAATATCTTCAACTGGATAAGCATCAGGGAGATCTTAGGGTCAATCTGACTGAACCAGAGAAGGCCTTTGACTGGATAAGCATCAGGAAAATCTTAGGGTCGATTTAACTGAACCGGACAAGGTCTTGGAATATCTTCAACTGGATAAGCATCAGGGAGATCTTAGGGTCGATCTGACTGAACCAGAGAAGGCCTTTGACTGGATAAGCATCAGGAAAATCTTAGGGTCGATTTAACTGAACCGGACAAGGTCTTGAAATCTGATTGAGAATTTCAACTGCATCCTTCCTGAAAGGTAAAGGTCAGTCATATGTTATGCATGATATGAACCAAGCAATGATGTTCTCAACATAAATGAGACTTGTATGATATGATGTGTCTATGCATGTTATAATGATGTATGTGATGTTTTATGTATGCTTTTGTCTAGGAAAGTAAATCTTTGACGGGTGCCGGGAAGTCGTATCCTGGGCTGATGTTGAGGAATAGACTTTGCTTCCGCTGGGGATGATAATTGCAAGAATACCGGTAGGAGAAGATGACTCCGTTGCGGAATAAACTTGGCAAATGGAGGATTCTGCGGGGAGAAAAGATACTCTAGCAACCATGCTGAGAAGCAATACTCTGTGGGAAGAGGGATGCCTTGCTGAGTGTTGATAATAGTTTGCTGGGGATAAGAAGACTTTGTCGACGATGCTCTTTCCGTGGCTTTTGGCTGAGGATAACCCAGTTATATCCTGTTAAGGAAATAACTCTTTAAATAAAGTCGGGCGACGCGTTCGTGCTCTGCGAAGGATAAGCTTCCAGAATTTACTGGGGATAAGCTTACTGCTTGGGGATATGAATTCCAACTTTCCTGGGGAAACTGGATTGGACTCTTCTGGGGAGTTTTGACTGCGGGGAAGGGATTCCTTTGAATGTTGATATACCGCCGGGGAACAATCTTTAGACCAAGACTGCCGGGGATGCTTGTTTAAGAATATATGTATTGCTGCTGGGGAATGTTGAGCTCTACGGGAGGGTACCCAACTTCCTTGAGGTTTGATAATAGCTTGGAGAAGAATGCACTGACTGCTGACTCTCTGGGGAATTTAAGATGTACTGGTCATGTTCTTTAGCTGAACCCACCTTGGTACCTTGGAGGATAGAACAATTAGACTGCTCAGACAACTCTTTATTGCCCCTGTTTCTAGTGTCACCTGTAATTAATCCCTTTGTTTCGTATGCAAATATTTATGAGTTAGCAAACTATTGTCAATGCATATATCACAAATTGAACCTTGGACGTTCTTCGCAAAACAAAACAGAAAAAGAAAACACTTGGCACGTTTAACTGAAAATATATTTGTATTGATTTTGAATGGCCTGAAAATAGGCGTTTTGTGTACAAGAGGCTGACGTTCTAGTAAGAGGACGCCGCCGAGTAAAAGAGTTTATACAAATTTTGTACAAAATAAAACAGCTGTGTGAAGTGAATGATCCCACTGGGTTTCAACTCTGCTATTGCTTTCATAACTCCGAGCGTCTCATCACTTGATGACCTTGGTTGAAGGTGAAGTTGATTGATCGATGTCGTCTGAACTTGATGTAGATACCGGATTCTGGATGCAAAGTGATCCAATGAGACATAGTATTACGCTTTTATCCCTAATTTTTTCCTGGACTTCCCTTTCGGGTTTTCAGTCCACCGGGATACCCATTTTTGCCCAAGCCGCCTTTTCAGGTTTTCGACTTGCCGGGTGTACAGATTTTTTTTATTTCATCCCTTCATTTTGCCCGAACCCTTTTGGTTCGACGGGAAGCCCTAATTTTTGCCTAGGCATGTCATCCTAGCGGGTCTTTTTTATGCGTAGTATTTTTTTACTATGTCTGCATTGGCGGGGTAAGGAAGGTCGTCACCATCCATGTTGGTCAATATCATTGCTCCTCCTGAGAACACATGTTTGACTACAAATGGCCCTTCGTACGTAGGGGTCCATTTGCCCCTTGGATCACTCTGAGGAAGGATGATTCTCTTGATTACCAGATCCCCAACTTGATATTCCTGTGGTCTGACCTTTTTGTTAAATGCCCTGATCATCCGTTTCTGATACGTCTGACCATGACAGATAGCAGCAAGTCTCTTTTCGTCAATGAGGTTGAGCTGATCAAGTCGTGTCTGGATCCAATCATCTTCGTTCAGATTTGCATCCTTCATTATCCGGAGAGAGGGTATTTGTACTTCGATCGGCAAGACTGCCTCCATGCCATAAACCAGAGAGAAAGGAGTTGCCCCGGTTGACGTCCTAGCTGAGGTACGGTACCCATGTAGAGCGAACGGTAACATCTCGTGCCAATCTTTATAAGTCACTGTCATTTTCTGCACGATTTTCTTGATGTTCTTATTTGCTGCTTCTACAGCCCCATTCATCTTCGGTCTGTAAGGAGAAGAATTGTGGTGCTGTATCTTGAATTGTTCGCAGAGTTCAGCGATCATCTTGTTGTTCAGATTGGTACCGTTGTCTGTAATAATCCGCTCAGGGACGCCGTACCGACAGATCAGATTGTGCCGAATGAACCGTGCCACGACAGTCTTGGTTACCGTAGCATAGGATGTTGCTTCAACCCACTTCGTGAAGTAATCAATTGCTACTAGGATGAAGCGATGTCCATTGGATGCTGTAGGTTTAATCTCGCCGATCATGTCTATGCCCCACATTGCAAACGGCCAAGGCGCAGTCAGAACATTCAGGGGAACCGGAGGAACATGCACCTTGTCTGCATAAATCTGGCACTTATGGCATGTCCTGGAATGTTGGTAACAATCAGCTTCCATTGTGGACCAGTAATATCCTGCCCGTAGGATCTTCTTAGCCATAGTGTGTCCACTGGAATGTGTACCAAAGGTCCCTTCATGTAGCTCTTCCATGATTCTTTCCACTTCAGTCTTATCCACACAACGCAGTAAGGTTGAATCATGGTTTCGCTTGTACAAGACGCCGTTGCTAAGGAAGAACTTTGCTGCGAACCTTCTCAGGAACTTCTTATCATTGATAGAGGCACCTTCAGGGTATTCCTGAGCTTCCAGATATCTCTTCACTTCATGGTACCAAGGTTTCTCAGTCACCAATTCAGTTTCGAGATCACAACAGTATGCCGGTTCGTCCAGTTTCCAGATGATAATTCGGGGAGCCTCATTATCCCATTTAACTTTGAACATAGAAGACATTGTAGCTAACGCGTACGCCAACTGATTCTCTTCTCTTGGAAAGTGCTCAAAGGTTATCTCTGTAAAGTGGGGGATCAAGGTCAACACACATTCTCTGTAAGGGATCAGGTTTGGATGTTTCGTATCCCACTCTCATTTGATCTGATTGATCACAAGAGCGGAATCTCCGAAGACACTCAGAAGTTTGATCCTTAGGTCGATCGCAGCTTGAAGACCCATGATACACGCCTCATATTCCGCCATGTTGTTGGTACAGTTAAAACATAGCCGGGCAGTGAGTGGAGTATGAGTACCTTGGGGAGATATGATTATGGCGCCGATACCATTTCCCAAAGCATTGGATGCCCCGTCAAAGTGCATAGACCATCGGGATCCTGTTCAGGTCCTTCATCCGATCCAGGTACTTCACAATCTGTTACTATCATGATGCTTTCATCCGGAAACTCGAAGTTCATTGATTGATAGTCATCTACAGCTTGATGTGCCAGGTGGTCTGCCAATACACTTCCCTTGATGGCTTTCTGGGTTGTGTACTGAATGTCGTATTCCGTCAAGATCATTTGCCATCTTGCAATTCTCCCAGATAGAGCAGGTGTTGTACCCCAAAATTTGCCCTCCCATATTCTCCAATAAACTGCCAAGCCAAGCTACAAAATTCCCCAAGAATTGCACAATGCAAAGGCCTCCATACAGTCAAAACTAGGGTTTATGTGTTGATCAAGAAAAGGAAGTTTTCAAAGGCTCAATCAAGTCTCATATGCTTACAAACATGGTCAAGCATCCTCATATCAAGTTTCAAGGCATTCAGCTCAAGATTGTACAGTCAAAACCCTAAATTGCACTACAGTCAACTGTAGGGGCAAAATGGTCATTTGACAGTCAAAAGTTCAAATTTTTGGTCAATATATCGTTTTGAAGCCACAAACATCATTTGATCAATGCTTGATCATGATTCTCAAAATTTGGCTCAGAAATCATCAAAGATGCAAAAGTTGCTATATTTGGACAGCTGAAAAAGTCAACTGAAATTGACCAGAGCATAACTTTCACATGGATTATCAGAAAAATTCCATCCAAAGCTCATTTTGAAGAGAAAGACATTTCCTACAACTCATCTTCATACTTCAAGTCCAAGAAATGCTCTCACAAAAAGTTATCAATTTCAACATTATAGGTCATTTTCAAAAGTCAACAAAAAGGGACTTTAAGTCAAAGGCCATAACTTGAGATTGGTAAATCAAAATGACATGGGACCAAAGGCATTGGTTAAAGGACTCAAAGACCTTTCCAAAATGTCCAAGAACATGTGAAAAGCTTAAAAATTGAGCAAGTTGTGCCTTGTAGAAGTTGGGAAATTTTTGTGAAATGGCAAAAGTCAACTATCATTGAAAATCCAATTTTTGACAAAAGGGCCCCATTTTTTCCACTTGGTTCATCCTTGTCATGCCACACACGTGTCCCATGGTTAATTTCAAGACCAAATATTGATTTTTTTATTTTATTTAATTTTTGATGATTTAATTCATTTTTAATCTTTGAAAATTCAAATAAAATTTAAAAACCAATGGAATAGTGTCATGTGAACTTGGACAATTTCTATGTATCATGAACCAACTCAAGAAATCAGGCTAGGGTTCATTTGCACACTAGGTCTAGGTTTTGGCTAAAAAGGAGGAAAATGGTTAAGGATGAAAACCCTAGGACTTATTCTTTCCCAAGCATGAATTAAGGTGAGTTAGCAAGCCAATTCCATTCCATGATCATCACTGAGTCAAACCCTAGGCCTAAGACATTATAAGCTGCGCCCAAACAAGCATTGAGGGATTGAAAATTTTGGACAAAAACACAAATCTGAAATCAGTGCTAGACAATCTTTCAAGCCTTAATTTTTATACCAATAGCATCCTGGACAATTTCTGAGCACATCTCAATCACTATCATCAACCAAAACACCTTGAAACGGTGCACCATAGGCCATCATGATCCAAACGCATACGTGTCCCAGATGATCATCCAAGGGCTCAGAATCAAGGAATACCATGAGGACAAGTCAACAGGCGTGCACGTGGCTTAGAAGGTCAACCAATTCACAATGCAAATGGGCCAAAATCACCAGGCCTACACCTCCAAATTTGGGACCACACCCCCCTGGTTTGCTTTATCATTTTTATTTTTATTCTTTCTTTAATTTTTTCTTTTATTTCTTTTATTTGCTATTTATTTAATTAATAAATTTTTTACAAAAAAAACACAAAAACATCACAAAAATCAGAAAAGTCAAAAATTTTAATAATTATTTTATTTTAAATATTGTTTTTTTTTTGTATAAATAATAACATGTAAAATGTTTAGTTTTAATTAAGTTTTCAACTTTAATTCCTTTTAATAAAAATCAAAAACAAAAACATAGAATTAGGTTAATGACTTTTTCCTTTTAACTTCCCTTGTTTTTTGCCATAGTATTAGTGTTTTTCATAATTAAACTAGGGTTGCATTTTAGGTTAGATTTTAATTCTTTTAATAACTAAAATCCAAAAAAATAGAGTTTAGGTTTAATAACTTTTTATTTTCTTTTTTTAATAATAATATTATTTATTTATTTAATGCACATAAATTAATTTAGAATTAAATTAGGTTAAAAGTCAATATTTTCATAATAAACTTAAAAGACATTAGAACTAGGATTTTAATTTTAATTAACTTTTCTTTTTTTTTTCTTTTAAATCTAAAAAACACAAAAATACCATTTTTCATTTAATTTTAATTTTAGATAACTTAATTATTTTAATTCCTTTAAAGGGTTCAACGCCCTCGCATTTGATTATTTTCTTTTTTTCGCGCGTTTCATTTATTTCTTTTGTAAATAATTATGTATATGTACCAAAGCCGTGTAATAGCTATTAGACATTTCTTTTCTGCAATTTATTTTAAAACGGGTCTGGATTAATTTGGCGTTGTAGACCCTCGCCTTTGTAATAGCGTAGGACTTTTATCTTTTCCGCACTTTAAATTCCCGCACATTTAACTGTTAAACAATAACATGAAAGAATGAATGCCCAAAAATAAAATCGAATCGTTAGATCACCAATGCATGACAAGACAAACAATCAACTGAAAATGACACACAATTCGCACACACCACCCCTAGGGTACGCCTCACTGTTGCCTTTCGAAAGGTGGTCGTCGAGTATAGGACGTTTTAGTAAGTCCTTATGTCCATGACATGATCCAGTTGCCTCGAAACGGTTGCCTCGGAAAATAAAGGATCAATGGCATAAGGGTAGCTTCTAAGGTGTCCTACTGTTGCTCTGGTGACCACCACGTCCCTAAAACTCGAATTGACCCGAACACCTCCAACGGTGGTGCTACCTACCTCTCAATGGTGGGATGGCACTACTTTAAAGGACATTTACACAGACGAATTCCTTAGGGTAGGTAGGTTCTCAAGGATACTTGCTCTAATTTCAAACAAATCAAAAACATCTTTTCACACTGACACACTTTCAAAAAAACTTTCAAAACAAACTTTTCAAACACTCTGACGTACGAGTTGAATTGAAACTTTTCAAAGAATATTTTTGAAACCCACATTGAAAAGCAAGCAAACATTTTTGAAAACACATTGAGCAAGTACCTAAGAGCCCATGGATAACCATGGATAGAAAGGGTGCTAACACCTTCCCTTTCTATAACCTACCTCCCGAACCGAGAGCAATCTCTTTAAAGGAATTTTTCTGTGCTTTTGTCCTTTCCATTTGGAGAAAATAAAAGACGGTGGCGACTCTTGCTTACCGCGACATTTCGCGAACCAGCCTTAAAACAGTCAGTTCCAGATCCACCGATCACAGAACTGGCGACTCTGCTGGGGAATAACTTAAAGTGAGGTGTACCTTAGGGCTAGCTCATAACTATGTTTTCAATTGTCTTCTTTGCTTGCTTTATTATTGTGGGTTGCTTGGGAGTTCTATAGATCCTAACCCGGATCTGGGGGATACCCTTTTAGAAAGTAGCAACAAGGCTGTGAGGGAACTGTGCGGGGTATACCGACATGGTTGAAACAGTCTGCTACGTTGATGTGGCACTTTGGTGTGTACCGGTAACCCTTGAGTCAGTCAAGGAGAGTACGGGGCCTCCATGTGGTGTCATGAAGCATCAACAGACCTTAGGAACCTTAATTGAACCATCTTGGCCTCTTTAGGGTAGTGAGATAACTGACTTTGGTGCAGTCCGAGGTTGGTTGATACTCGATACTACACTCAATTGAGGGTTGCTTTCCTGGAATATTTCGGTCGCCAGTTCAGTGGCTAAATCGAAACGATGAACAATGAAAGCAATCCCGTGATATTGGGAACCTTAGAACCCGGTTACTTTGATTAGGACAGGTTGAACCCACCAACTTCAAGAGGGTACTACCCAGACCCCATGCTGGCCTAAACCTAAGGGCTCTCTCTTGTGTGACTTGTGTGCCTTAGTACTTGACTATCTGCATGCTTGTGATCTAACACTTGTTTCTTGCAGGTTTGTTTCAGTCCTTAATTAGGACTCATAATAGGGTTACTGACATCACCCCATGCATACCATGACATCATACCATTGCATACATCCTAACCCATTTCAAGGATCTCAAGGGCTTGTGATGCAGGTCTGGACGAATCAACTGTCCCAGCAAGGGGCAAAGAGGATTTATTTTCCTCTAGACCAGGTTGTCAGGGGCTATGACCCACTTGATATGGTGAGCTTTTGACCCTTGGAGAAGGACTCTCAACAATATGAAGTACCTTCAATCAAGCCACCAGTTTCCAATGCTAACTATTTTCTTGTTTACCCCACGAGATTCTTGAAATCATTGCATGCATGTCATACATCTCGTTGCATTACAGGTATCCCCTTGACAGGTTGCTTACTGTTCTTCGCTGTTTATTTCAGCACTATGAACCCTGAATCATCAACCGAGGCATCTATCAAGGCTCTTCAGGCGCAGAACGCCCAATTTCAGGCGCAGAACGCCCAATTTCAGGAGCTGATCAAGGGCTTGGCTCAGGGTCAACAAGAGTTGAAGACCATGCTGCTGAAGAAGACTAAGAAGAAGAGGAGGACTGTGCTATTTAACACTGGGCGCAGCCTCGGGAACACTTTGGTTGAAGCTGAAAGGACTCCTCCATCTGTGACGGAAGGTAGTCACCAAGAAAGGGAGGTCCCTACTCCCGTGGGCTCTGACACTGAAACAGACTTCAACGACGAACAATACCCTCCTGCTGAAGACCGGTACAAACAGCTGGAAGACAGATTAAAGGCTATGGAGGTTCAGCAAGTGCCTGGACTGGATTTCGGAGACTTGGGGTTATCTACTGGGGTGGTGATTCCACACAAGTTCAAGGCACCTGCCTTTGTGAAGTATGACGGGGCTTCCTGTCCCAAGATGCACCTCCGTTCTTATGTAAGGAAGATCCAGCCTTACACAGCAGACAAGAACCTTTGGATCCATTTCTTCCAGGAGAGTCTTTCAGGGACTCACCTCGATTGGTTCTATCAGCTGGATGGAATCAGCATTCGTAACTGGGAGGATCTGGCCACTGCTTTTTACAAGCAGTATCAATATAATGCCGACCTTGCCCCCACACGTACCCAACTTCAGGGTATGTCGTTAGGTGCAAGTGAAGGTTTTAAAGAGTACGCTCAGAGGTGGAGAGACCTAGCTGGCAGAGTGCAGCCACCGTTGACTGATCGGGAGTTGGTAGACACGTTCTTGGGGACCCTGTCTGGTCCATTCTTCAACCACTTGATTGGGAATTCTGCTGCTGGGTTTACAGATCTAATCTTGACCGGAGAAAGAATCGAAGCGGGCATCAAGTCAGGGAAAATACAGAATGGTGACTCCTCGAACACTGAAAAGAAACCATCCAGGAGGGAATCTAGTGCTGTCAACGCATTAGCTATCGCAAAACCGGCCGGTGCTCCTCAGCGTCACCATCAACAAAGGGAAGAGAGACCTAAGAGGCAATTTACTCCCCTCGGCATGACCTTGTCACAAATATTGCCACAGTTGCTGGAAACCAAGTTGGTAACCCTCATGGACCCTCCAAAGAATCCTAACAGGACACCCTCGAGGTACAATCCCAATGCTCGCTGCGCCTATCATTCCGACAGCCCGGGGCATGCTACAGATGACTGTTGGACTTTGAGAAACAGGGTTCAAGATCTGATTGACGCAAAGGAAGTCCAGCTCGACTCTCCAGAGGCTCCCAATATGATCACTGCTCCCTTGCCAAGACATGGCTAGGATTAGTTTTTGTTCATTCAAATATTCAAGTTGTAATTTTCTTTCAATTGTTCAAACATTTTATTTCATGTCAAACTTGGTTATTTCATTAATGCGTTACACATGTCTGTTTTGAAGTAATTATTTCATATTCACTATGTGCAAATTATTTTCATATTTTTTTCTGATGATCAACGTTCGACTAATAATTCTAAGCCTCTTGAGGGAGGATGACGAAAACGATACCACGATTTACAGTATGCTTTTGAACAGACCCCGCTGATGAGGTACAGGCATTGTTTCAACCCCTAAACACTGGAGTTATAAGGATGATAATCCCTCGCCAACCCATCAGAGCCAAAGGAGTAGGAGTTTTATTTTCGAAAATCAAAACCCTTAATCATAACCTGGGGCAGGGTAGTTCTCTCAGTTGATCCAAGTGCACAATGAATGGCACCAAATGAGTTTTTGCAAAAACAAAAGACAGTGAGGGTTCCGAACAATCATAAGGACAGGCAGTCATTATCAAAAAAAAAAAATCATAAACGAAAAGCCCAAGAAGTCAAAACCTATGCAAAGGGGACTTATGAAACTGGGGCATCCCGCTGACTGTAATTCCAAAAAGGAAACAGTTCAGGCAAAAAAAAAGAAAGGGATAACTAAATCAAAAAAAAAAGAGGTCTCACAAACCCTCAGCAAAAAAGGGGATGATTGCCTATTCAAATAAATGTTCAATATCCGAATCATCACCGGAAAATCAGAGCAAAGACTCAAACAAGGTCTAACGCACGATCAACTGAGTTTAGGTTTGGAGAACATCACGAAGAGCGGGTGGGTACAAATAATTTGAGCCTTTATCCTTTGTTTCTTAAACCGTGAACCAAGCCACGATATAACTCTTAAAAGTCCTAGCTGAAGCATGGGTTAGTTCGAAAGCATATTGTTACGAAGGTATCCTGACTCCTGAAGGTTTGCTGTAAAATATTGAGTTGACATCGCACTGTATTACAAAAAATGCATTTTCAAAATTCAAGACAGACATAGACTTTTGCATTCTTAAAATAACTTTGTTTGCATATGAATTTTTGTCTGAACAGCAGGGAAATTCGCACGATGAATATCTTGTGAACAGAAGTACCTCCAATCAAGAGGCACAGTAGGAGCATTGCCCATTATCTGGGGCATGACAAAGTATTTCCAACAGGGGCAACTCCCCACATTCTGAGAAATATGGACATAGTCGAAAGAATACTACGCAAAATCAAAGACCCGCTAGGTTGACACACCTAGGCAAAAATAAGGGATTCCCGGCGAACCAAAAGGGTTCGGGCAAAAATAAGGGATGAAATGAAAAAAATCTGTACACCCGGCAAGTCGAAAACCTGAAAAGGCGGCTTGGGCAAAAATGGGTATCCCGGTGGACTGAAAACCCGAAAAGGCGGTCCAGGCAAAAGTTAGGGATCAAAGCGTACGAGTATGTCCCAGCATCTCGGCACCTGCCTACCAGAAGACTCGTCAAGTACTCCCACAAGTGCCTCCTCCCACTGAAACTGGGGCAATAAGGAGTTGTCTAAAAGATCCGGTTGCTCTGTCCATCATAGGTATGCGACCCAGATATTTTCACCCCCCGCAGAACACGAACGCGTCGTCCGGCTTTATTCAAAGAGTTATTTCCTTAATAAGATATAACTGGGTTATCCTCAGCCAATAGCCACGGAAAAGACCGTCCTCAGTAAAGTCTTATCATCCCCAGCGGAAGCAAAAGCTTATTCTCCAACATCAGCCCAGGAGTGACTTCCCGGCACCCGTCAAGGATTTATTTTCCTAGACGAAAGCATACATTCATAAACATCACATTTTCGTACATCATGACACATGCATGTACGCATCATGTCATACAATTGCATTTATGCCGTTGCTTGATTCATATCACGTACTGCATATAACTGACCTTTACCTTTCAGGAAGGATACAGTTGAATGATCAGCTATGTCAAAATAGACAAAACACCGTCAGAAAAGACAAATCCCGTCATAAGAGACAAATCCGGTCAAAGAATACAAATCCAGTTTAAGTCAATGCCTAAAGATTCCTCTGATACAACTCGTCGTGATAGACACTCGTCGTGATAGACACTCGTCGTGATAGACACTCGTCGTGATAGACACTCGTCGTGATAGACACTCGTCGTGATAGACACTCGTCGTGATAGACACTCGTCGTGATAGACACTCGTCGTGATAGACACTCGTCGTGATAGACACTCGTCGTCATAGACACTCGTCGTGATAGACACTCGTCGTGATAGACACTCGTCGTGATAGACACTCGTCGTGATAGACACTCGTCGTGATAGACACTCGTCGTGATAGACACTCGTCGTGATAGACACTCGTCGTGATAGACACTCGTCGTGATAGACACTCGTCGTGATAGACACTCGTCGTGATAGACACTCGTCGTGATAGACACTCGTCGTGATAGACACTCGTCGTGATAGACACTCGTCGTGATAGACACTCGTCGTGATAGACACTCGTCGTGATAGACACTCGTCGTGATAGACACTCGTCGTGATAGACACTCGTCGTGATAGACACTCGTCTTGATAGACACTCGTCGTGATAGACACTCGTCGTGATAGACACTCGTCGTGATAGACACTCGTCGTGATAGACACTCGTCGTGATAGACACTCGTCGTGATAGACACTCGTCGTGATAGACGTTCGTCATAGACACTAGTCGCTATAGACACCCATCGTTAAAGACCACTCGTCCTTGGAAACAACCTGTCAGTAGAGACAACTTCATCACCGTTTGAAGATCCAGACCCAGCTCCTGTAACCAGTCAGGACATATCTATACCAAGCATCTGAAAACCAGCTCCTGCGACGTGTCAGGTACTCATTTTCTTTTGCAGGTATGCAGATTCTCGCTAAGGAATCTCTTACGCGATCAACATCCAGATGGCATCTATAAGCCCATCATCCTACCCATCAATCTCTAAATGGCATCTATAAGCCCATTCCCCCACCACACTGCTACCATGTGAGCGCAAATTTCTGGGCACTCTAGTGTCCAATCATCTTCTACCCTCGGATTACAAAAGGCACGTCAGCCAATCTCCATCCTCAGGTCTAAGAAGATTGAACAGGGGCAACTGTTGTACCCCAAAATTTGCCCTCCCATATTCTCCAATAAACTGCCAAGCCAAGCTACAAAATTCCCCAAGAATTGCACAATGCAAAGGCCTCCATACAGTCAAAACTAGGGTTTGTGTGTTGATCAAGAAAAGGAAGTTTTCAAAGGCTCAATCAAGTCTCATATGCTTACAAACATGGTCAAGCATCCTCATATCAAGTTTCAAGGCATTCAGCTCAAGATTGTACAGTCAAAACCCTAAATTGCACTACAGTCAACTGTAGGGGCAAAATGGTCATTTGACAGTCAAAAGTTCAAATTTTTGGTCAATATATCGTTTTGAAGCCACAAACATCATTTGATCAATGCTTGATCATGATTCTCAAAATTTGGCTCAGAAATCATCAAAGATGCAAAAGTTGCTATATTTGGACAGCTGAAAAAGTCAACTGAAATTGACCAGAGCATAACTTTCACATGGATTATCAGAAAAATTCCATCCAAAGCTCATTTTGAAGAGAAAGACATTTCCTACAACTCATCTTCATACTTCAAGTCCAAGAAATGCTCTCACAAAAAGTTATCAATTTCAACATTATAGGTCATTTTCAAAAGTCAACAAAAAGGGACTTTAAGTCAAAGGCCATAACTTGAGATTGGTAAATCAAAATGACATGGGACCAAAGGCATTGGTTAAAGGACTCAAAGACCTTTCCAAAATGTCCAAGAACATGTGAAAAGCTTAAAAATTGAGCAAGTTGTGCCTTGTAGAAGTTGGGAAATTTTTGTGAAATGGCAAAAGTCAACTATCATTGAAAATCCAATTTTTGACAAAAGGGCCCCATTTTTTCCACTTGGTTCATCCTTGTCATGCCACACACGTGTCCCATGGTTAATTTCAAGACCAAATATTGATTTTTTTATTTTATTTAATTTTTGATGATTTAATTCATTTTTAATCTTTGAAAATTCAAATAAAATTTAAAAACCAATGGAATAGTGTCATGTGAACTTGGACAATTTCTATGTATCATGAACCAACTCAAGAAATCAGGCTAGGGTTCATTTGCACACTAGGTCTAGGTTTTGGCTAAAAAGGAGGAAAATGGTTAAGGATGAAAACCCTAGGACTTATTCTTTCCCAAGCATGAATTAAGGTGAGTTAGCAAGCCAATTCCATTCCATGATCATCACTGAGTCAAACCCTAGGCCTAAGACATTATAAGCTGCGCCCAAACAAGCATTGAGGGATTGAAAATTTTGGACAAAAACACAAATCTGAAATCAGTGCTAGACAATCTTTCAAGCCTTAATTTTTATACCAATAGCATCCTGGACAATTTCTGAGCACATCTCAATCACTATCATCAACCAAAACACCTTGAAACGGTGCACCATAGGCCATCATGATCCAAACGCATACGTGTCCCAGATGATCATCCAAGGGCTCAGAATCAAGGAATACCATGAGGACAAGTCAACAGGCGTGCACGTGGCTTAGAAGGTCAACCAATTCACAATGCAAATGGGCCAAAATCACCAGGCCTACACCTCCAAATTTGGGACCACACCCCCCTGGTTTGCTTTATCATTTTTATTTTTATTCTTTCTTTAATTTTTTCTTTTATTTCTTTTATTTGCTATTTATTTAATTAATAAATTTTTTACAAAAAAAACACAAAAACATCACAAAAATCAGAAAAGTCAAAAATTTTAATAATTATTTTATTTTAAATATTGTTTTTTTTTTGTATAAATAATAACATGTAAAATGTTTAGTTTTAATTAAGTTTTCAACTTTAATTCCTTTTAATAAAAATCAAAAACAAAAACATAGAATTAGGTTAATGACTTTTTCCTTTTAACTTCCCTTGTTTTTTGCCATAGTATTAGTGTTTTTCATAATTAAACTAGGGTTGCATTTTAGGTTAGATTTTAATTCTTTTAATAACTAAAATCCAAAAAAATAGAGTTTAGGTTTAATAACTTTTTATTTTCTTTTTTTAATAATAATATTATTTATTTATTTAATGCACATAAATTAATTTAGAATTAAATTAGGTTAAAAGTCAATATTTTCATAATAAACTTAAAAGACATTAGAACTAGGATTTTAATTTTAATTAACTTTTCTTTTTTTTTCTTTTAAATCTAAAAAACACAAAAATACCATTTTTCATTTAATTTTAATTTTAGATAACTTAATTATTTTAATTCCTTTAAAGGGTTCAACGCCCTCGCATTTGATTATTTTCTTTTTTTCGCGCGTTTCATTTATTTCTTTTGTAAATAATTATGTATATGTACCAAAGTCGTGTAATAGCTATTAGACATTTCTTTTCTGCAATTTATTTTAAAACGGGTCTGGATTAATTTGGCGTTGTAGACCCTCGCCTTTGTAATAGCGTAGGACTTTTATCTTTTCCGCACTTTAAATTCCCGCACATTTAACTGTTAAACAATAACATGAAAGAATGAATGCCCAAAAATAAAATCGAATCGTTAGATCACCAATGCATGACAAGACAAACAATCAACTGAAAATGACACACAATTCGCACACACCACCCCTAGGGTACGCCTCACTGTTGCCTTTCGAAAGGTGGTCGTCGAGTATAGGACGTTTTAGTAAGTCCTTATGTCCATGACATGATCCAGTTGCCTCGAAACGGTTGCCTCGGAAAATAAAGGATCAATGGCATAAGGGTAGCTTCTAAGGTGTCCTACTGTTGCTCTGGTGACCACCACGTCCCTAAAACTCGAATTGACCCGAACACCTCCAACGGTGGTGCTACCTACCTCTCAATGGTGGGATGGCACTACTTTAAAGGACCTTTACACAGACGAATTCCTTAGGGTAGGTAGGTTCTCAAGGATACTTGCTCTAATTTCAAACAAATCAAAAACATCTTTTCACACTGACACACTTTCAAAAAAACTTTCAAAACAAACTTTTCAAACACTCTGACGTACGAGTTGAATTGAAACTTTTCAAAGAATATTTTTGAAACCCACATTGAAAAGCAAGCAAACATTTTTGAAAACACATTGAGCAAGTACCTAAGAGCCCATGGATAACCATGGATAGAAAGGGTGCTAACACCTTCCCTTTCTATAACCTACCTCCCGAACCGAGAGCAATCTCTTTAAAGGAATTTTTCTGTGCTTTTGTCCTTTCCATTTGGAGAAAATAAAAGACGGTGGCGACTCTTGCTTACCGCGACATTTCGCGAACCAGCCTTAAAACAGTCAGTTCCAGATCCACCGATCACAGCAGGCTTTTCGAATATGTACTTTATCGGATCCATCTTTGAGATCAACAAGGTAGTGTGAGTCAACATATACTATCTCAGCCGGCGAGCAGCCCATACCAAAGCGCAGCAAGTTTTCTCAAGCAGTGAGTATCGGGTCTCACAGTCGGTAAACTTTTTGCTAAGGTAATAAATGGCATGCTCTTTTCGGCCAGACTCGTCATGCTGCCCCAGCACACACCCCATTGAGTTGTCAAGTACTGTCAGGTATAATATCAGAGGTCTCCCTTCAACCGGTGGCATAAGGATGGGTGGTTCTTGGAGATACTCTTTGATTTTGTCAAAAGCAGCCTGACATTCATCATTCCAACGTACTACCTGATCTTTCTTCAGCAGCTTGAAGATGGGCTCACAAGTAGCAGTCAGATGTGAGATGAATCGAGCGATGTAATTCAGGCGTCCTAAAAAGCCTCTGACTTCCTTCTCTGTCTTAGGAACTGGCATCTCTTGAATAGCTTTGACCTTGGCAGGGTCCACTTGAATACCTTTATCACTGACCACGAAGCCTAGCAACTTCCCAGATCTTACCCCGAAGGTGCACTTGTTCGGGTTCAATCTCAGTTTGTATAGTTTCAACCGGTCAAACAACTTCTGCAGATGATCTAAGTGCTCTTCCTCCGTCTGGGACCTCGCGATCATGTCGTCAACATACACCTCTATCTCGTGATGGATCATGTCATGAAATAAGGCGACCATGGCACGTTGGTAGGTTGCCCCAGCGTTCTTCAACCCGAATGGCATGACCTTGTAACAGAAGGTGCCCCACTGAGTAACAAATGTAGTCTTTTCCATGTCTTCAGGTGCCATCTTAATCTGATTGTAACCTGAAAAGCCATCCATGAAAGAGAATACTTTGTGCTGAGCTGTATTATCGACAAGGACATCAATGTGAGGTAAGGGGAAGTCATCTTTGGGGATGGCCCTGTTTAGATCCCTGTAGTCGACACACATTCTGACCTTACCGTCCTTCTTAGGTACCGACACCACATTAGCAACCCACTGAGGGTAAGAAGTCACTGCAAGAAACCCAGCATCAAACTGTTTCATGACCTCGGCTTTAATCTTCTCAGACATCTCTGGACGCATCCGACGGACCTTTTGCTTAACTGGAGGGCAGTCTTCCTTAGTTGGCAAGTGATGGACCACAATGTCGGTATCCAACCCTGGCATGTCTTCGTAGGACCAGGCAAAGATCTCCATATAATCATGTAACATCTTGATTAACCGTTGCTTCACGCTGAGCTCTAGGTTGGCACCAATCTTTACCTCTTTCCTGTCTGCCTCAGTACCCAGGTTTATGGTTTCCACTGGCTCTTCATGGGGTTGAATTGCCCTCTCTTCCTGAAGCAACAGTCTTGCAAGCTCGCCAGGCACTTCGCAATCATCTTCACCTTCGTCTTCGGCTAAGTTGATCGGATTTTCGAAGTCATAATTGGTAGTAGCAGAGTTGTTATCAGTGAGATCCAGAGTGGATTGGAACCTGTATGAGTGAGTGTGTGTGTAAATACAGCTGTTTTGAAATATATGTAAAGGAAAAGAAAGACAGAAAAGGAGCACAATATTTGCAATGCGAAAAAACGTCCAAGATTTTCATTCATGATATATGAAATGACAATTTGTATGCCCTCACAAATAGAACCACGATGCCTCGGGTAAGACACCGGGCCATAGAGTTTATCATTGTTTATTACAAAATAACGAAACAAAGAAATTTATTACTGCGTCACAAAGGTAACAGGAGTATGATCCTTAGCAATCCAGTTGTTCAATCCGCCTTCGGTCGTCGGATAGATCCAGCTGTTGAATTCAGCTTCGTCCACTTCGTTGTCTTCCCCGACAACATTCACTCCTGAACTTGTAATGAATACCGGAGGTCTCCCGATCTTCGCTTTCCTCATATCCTTCTGACCTTCTGTGGTAAAACCCAACCCAAATTTATCAGTCTTCTGCGTGAAGTCTGGGAGCCTGCCCCAGTCGGCACATTCACCCTTCTGAACCACAGCCCGGGCGTCCTTTAGGGAAGCCATCTTCAAAGGACCATCTTCTTCTGTTGCTGTTTCTGCTGCTGCTGCTGCAATTGGAAACACCTCCTCGAAATGCTGAAAGGGGGTTTCAATAAACTCCCCATCCATCTAATTGTACCTGAAGGAGTTCAGGTGGCTCACCATATATTCCTCCTCTCCCTGCACAGTGACGATCTTCCCTCTGACGGGGTACTTCAGCTTCTGATGCAAGGTAGAGGTCACTGCCCCAGCCTTATGTATCCAAGGTCGACCCAATAGACAAGAGTAAGATGGACGGATATCCATCACATAAAATGTGGAGTCGAACACCTGAGAGCCCACACGAATCGGAATGTCAACCTCTCCATGAACCATCCTCTTTGAACCATCAAAGGCCCTGACGATGATATTGCTGGGTTTTAATTCCAGGCCTTCACAATCTAGACGGTCCAAAGCCTTCTTGGGTAGCACATTCAAAGATGAACCCGTGTCCACCAACACATGTGCCAAGTTGGTGCCCCTGCATTCAATAGAGACATGCAGAGCATCATTATGGTATCTTCCCTTTGCGGTCAAGTCAGCATCTGAGAAACCTAAGCCATTGTCTGCCGTCAGACTTGCTACGCAATCAGTGAACTGTACTGCAGAGGTTTCATGTGGCACATGGGCCGTCTTGAGGAATGAGATTAGGGCCTTAGCATGGGCCTCGGAGCACATCAATAAAGAGAGCATGGAGATTTTGGAGGGCGTGTGCCCCAGCTGTTCCACAACATTAAAATCGCTCTTCTTTATAATCTTTAGAATCTCCTCCATCTCTTGTTGGGAGGCCTCAGCAGTTATCGGTACAGGTGCCTCCATCTGGGCAGACTCAACTTCAACTCCTTTGCCCCGGGCATTGGATGACTCGGCAGCAGGAGAAACAATTGGATCAGCAGCAGGAACAGGTATATTTGTAGGAGTTATCAGGAGCGGTCTTCGGGCAGCAGGCGGTGCAATGTCAGGCGAGAAGAGCCTGCCACTGCGGGTAACTTTGGCTGGGCCAGTGATGTCACAAATGCTGGCGCCAGCGTTGAACTCTTGTTTAATCCCATTTACATATACGTCTGCCCCATAGTGCCAAGGGACAGCTTTATCAGATACATAGGGCAGGGGCCCCGGAACGGTGATAATAACAGGTGCAACGGTCATGATTTGAACGGGCTTCTTCGGGAGAGCCGGGATTGGATTATTGAAAATAGTCACCACAGAAACTTCTTCCATCGGAACCAACTGAACAGCAGACTTCTTAAACAGAATCTCCTTGCTATCCATTAGGCTTTGGATGCCTAATTTTAGCAAGGGACAACCAGATAGGGACACAACACAGAACAGGCAACGCTCACTGCAACCCGGAAATAAACCGGCCAGCAGCAGGTTCTTTTTGACAGTCTTCAGAGGAGTGGCTAGATCATCCACAGAAATGGCATAAACATCTTCATCCACAACATTTACCCCATGCTGAGGTATAGGAGCAGTAACTACATTCGGCTTCGCAGGAGCTTCGAACTGTATCTCCTTTGCGTCGATAAGGTCTTGCACCTTATTCTTTAACGCCCAATAGTCATCAGTAGAATGCCCCGGGCTATCTGAATGGTAAGCACAACGAGCATTCGGGTTGTACTTAGGAGATGCAGTGTTGGGGAACTTCGGAGCCTCCCTGACAGTCACTAAATTGGTTGAGAGCAACTGTGGCAGGATCTGCGACAAAGTCATGCTTAAGCGGGTGAATTCTCTCCGGGGTCTTTCAACCTTTTGAGGATTAGTTGGCCGAGGAGCGGCAGTAGGCTTAGCAATCATTACCGCACTGACAGATTGGCGGTGCTCAGATCTCTCTGATTTCCTGGAACCATATATGGCACTAGACTCCTTCTTGAAGGGTTTCTTCTCAGAACTAGATGATGCACCCTTCGGAATTTTTCCAGACTTTAACCCAGCTTCAATCCTCTCTCCAGTCAAGATCAAATCAGTGAACCCAGCAGAAGAATTCCCAATGAGATGGTTGAAAAACGGCCCAGATAGGGTCCCCAAGAACATGTCTACCAACTCCCGATCAGTCAACGGTGGCTGCACCCTGCCAGCCAGGTCTCTCCACTTCTGAGCGTACTCCTTAAAACCTTCGCTTGCACCTAACGACATACCCTGGAGTTGGGTACGTGTGGGGGCAAGGTCGGCATTATATTGATACTGCTTGTAGAAAGCAGTAGCCAACTCCTCCCAGTTACGAACCTTGGTCCCATCCAGCTGATAGAACCATTCGAGATGAGTCCCTGAAAGACTCTCCTGGAAGAAGTGGATCCATAAATTCTTATCCGCAGAGTACGGTTGAATTTTCCGAACATAGGACCTTAGATGCAGCTTGGGACAAGATGCCCCATCATACTTAGAGAAGGATGGTGCTTTGAATTTATGAGGAATGATCACACCAGTTGACAAACCCAGATCTCCGAAATCCAGCCCAGGTACCTGTTGAACCTCCATAGCCTTCAACCTATCCTCCAGTTGCTTGTATCTGTCGTCTGCAGGAGGGTACTGCTCTTCATCAAAATCTGTCTCGTTGTCGGAGACTACCGGACTAGGAACCCTTGCTTCTGCCTGAGGAGAATTCTTGTCAACAGAAGAACCAGCCTCTTCCTGTTGCAGAGTATTGTTAAACCTTCGGCCCGAGTTGAACAGAACAGTTCTTCTCTTCTTCTTCTTCTCCTTCTTTAGGAGCATAGCCTTCAGTTCTTCTTGGCCTTGAGCCAGACCCTTGATTAATTCCTGGAATTGTGCATTCTGCGCCTGAAGAGCCTTGATGGAAGTCTCAGTTGATGAAGATTCGTGATTCATGATGCTGAAATAAACAGCGAAGAACTGTAAGCAACCTGAAAAGGGGAAAAACCTGCTATGCACATGATGTATGAAATGCGTATGATTTATGTTTTCAAAGACAATCGGGAATCAACTTTGTAAACAAAAAAGAACACACTTCATTAGATTCAACTTTGCAACTGAAATTATTCAACAAGTTGCCCTTAGGCGTTACATGAAAGGAAATACTGAAAAGGAAGTAAAACTGTAAAAACACATCTGGAGCTCATTATTGGTCCCATGGTCTCCTCTTCTCAGTACGGATGTAGGCATTCAGAGCTCTCTCATTCTCCAACTGCTTTGTCAGCTTCTGGATCTTTGATTCCTGCTCGTTGAACTTTTCTCGATAAGAATCCCGCTCTTCTCGCAGTTGCGACCAAGATCTCTTCAATGTCTCATAATCAGTAGGTATCTGAGGAGGAAGGACAGTTGGAGGAACACCATCTTTATCAGGACACTCAAGAATGACGGGTCTGACAGCTTCATACGGCATACCTAACTTCTGAGCGCGGATGCGAACCCATTTGTAGTAGGCTTCCATAGGTAAAGAAGTCTTTGGCCCTAACTCTTGTGGGTCAGCTTTATGAACTTTGTCCCAAGCCTTGATGAACCTACGACGCAGCTCGTCACTATCCACCTGAAACTCGAAACTGATGTGAGGCACCAACATCTCATGGGGGCCTGCTCTTCTTGCTCTCCCAAACTGACGGAGTGCTAGACATGGATTGTAAGAGATCCCTCCTTGAGTACCAATCAGAGGAACATTAGGATACTCCCCGCATCGATCAATAATAGCTATCTCATCCAAACCTCTGCAAGTCCAAATGATGTCTTTATCGGTGAGAGACATTAACCTATGAGCCCAACCTCTTCCTTCTTGATTCTTCAGTACGAACTTAGGGAGGTGCGAAATAAACCACCTCACCAACAAAGGGATACAACACCATAGGGTTCCTCGTCTTCGGGTAGTACGGGCATGAAGTTGTTGCAAGATGTCACCCAAGAGAGTGGGCACAGGATTCTGAGACATAAAGATCCTTATGGCAGTGACATTGATGAAGTTGTCAGGATTAGGAAACAGGACCAACCCATAGATTAGGAGAGCCAAGATGTCTTCATATGCCCTAAAGTCCAGGTCATTCCAGAAACTGTTAGCTTTACCAATTAGAAACTTGGCCAAGAAACCCTTAACTTCGCTTCTAGTCACCCAGTTGTCTGTTACCTCTTGATGGGTCAAAGGAAGAGCTGCAACAACATCCTCAAGCCTGAGGGTCTTTTCCCAACTAGTAAAGGGAGTCTGATCCAATATGGGGATACCAAGCAAATCAGAGAACTCTTCCAGGGTAGGGACCAGCTGGAAGTCTTGAAAAGTGAAGCACTGGTACAGAGGGTCATAGAACTGGGTCAGAACACTCATCAACTGTTGATCCCGCTTTGCAGTGACTAAACTGAGAAGGGAACCATGCCTCTGAATGAAGGAAGTGGTATTTGGAATTCTGCTAACCAACTCATCAAGCAACTCAGGTGAACGAACAAAGTTGAACCGGATAGTATTCCTTCGCACAGGCATCATAATGTCCTACAAAACAGAGCAAAGATGAAACCCTCTTGTCTTTGAAATGGTCAGTCCTTATGCAGGATGCATGCAATGCTCATGATGCTATGATGTTATGATAAAGCACACCACATACAGATACAAAGGCAAACATGGTAAGGCACACAAGTCACACAAGGCAAGCCCCTAAAGTTTAGGCCAGCATGAGGTCTAGGTACTACCCTCTTTCAGTTTGTTGGTTCATACCTGTCCTAATCAAAAGTATCCGGGTTCTTAGAGGATCCCAATATCATTGACTACCCTCAATCGGTCATAACTCCAGCATCGCAATCTTTTCTTGCAGCCAGAACCATCACGAGAGTTTAGCCTCAATGGGCGTAGCATACTGCTACTGTTCTAAAGGCCAAGTTGTGTCGATTAAGGTTCTAAGGTTGTTGGTGCTTAATGACTCCTTAGAAGACCCATATTCTCCTCGTTGCAACACAAGGGATATCGGTACAGACCAAGGTGCCACACCAACGTAGCCACTGTTTCACCCGTGTCGGTCTACGCCGGACAAGTCCCTCACAGCTTATGCTACCTAAACAGGGTATCCCCAGATCCGGGTTAGGATCTATGTAACTCCCATGCGACCCACAAATTTAAAGTAGACAAGTCAATACAATTGAAAACACAGTTATGAACTAACCCTAAGGTACACCTCACTTTAAGTTTGGTCCCCAGCAGAGTCGCCAGTTCTGTGATCGGTGGATCTGGAACTGACTGTTTAACGCTGGTTCGCGAAATGTCGCGGAAGCAAGAGTCGCCACCGTCTTTTATTTTCTCCAAATGGAAAGGACAAAAGCACAGAAAAATTCCTTATAGAGATTGCTCTCGGTTCGGGAGGTAGGTTATAGAAAGGGAAGGTGTTAGCACCCTTTCTATCCATGGTTATCCATGGGCTCTTAGATACTTGCTCATTGTGTTTTCAAAAATGGTTTGTTTGCTTTTCAACTGTGGGTTTTAAAAAAGTTTCTTTGAAAATTTCAGTTCGACTCTTGTATCGGTCCTCAAGAGTGTTTGAAAAATTGCTTTCGAAAGCTTTTTGAAAATGTGTCGGTGTGAAAAGTATTTTTTTGATTTGTTTTGAAGTTTAGAGCAAGTATCTAGAGTCGTCTACCTACCCTAAGGAATTCGTCTGTGTAGATGTCCTTTAAAGTAGTGCCATCCCACCATTGAGAGGTAGGTAGCACCACCGTTGGAGGTGTTCGGGTCAATTCGAAGGTTCGGGACATGGTGATCACCAGAGCAATGGGAAGACACCTTAGAAGCTACCCTCATGCCAGGTTCCCGGATCATGAGGACTTACTAAGACATCCTCTACTCGACGATCACCTTTCGAGGCAAGGCAACAGTGAGGCGTACCCTAGGGGTGGTGTGTGCGATTCGTGTGTCGTTTTCATTTGCATTTGTCTTGTCATGTTATTGGTGTTCTACGCTTGATTTTATTTGGACATTCATTCTTGCATGCTTTGTTTAACAGTTAAAAGTTGCGAGGAAAAATAAATCTAAAGCTATTACAAATGGCGCGGGTCCACATCGCCAAAATTAACCAGGACCCGATTTTGACAGAAAATAAATAAGCAAAGTAAAAGAATTAAAAGTGCGAAAAGTAATTACAAGGCTTCGGGAGAGGTACATAATTATTTAAATGACATAAAATAAATATGCGAAATTAAATCGAAACGAGGGCGTTGGACCCTTTTGCAAAAATTAAAATTAATGAGGAATTAAAATTAAAATTAAAAGAGAAAGAACTTATTTTTGGGTATTTTTAGTATTTTAGGATTTAATGAAAAAAAGAATTAATCAAAGTGCGACGCAAACCCTAATTCTAGTTATTTTTTAATTTTATTAAGAAATATGTTGAATTTTAACCTAATTTAAACCTAAGTTATTTTCATGCAAATTTAACTACAAAAATAAATAAAATAAGTAAATATTATTATAAGAAAGAAAAATTAAAAAGGAATGAAAAAACATTAATTAAACCTAATTCTATTTCTTTTTTAGATTTTTTATTAAAAGTATTAAAATTAAATCCTAATTTAAAACTAAATTTATTTACATACAATTTGTTTATGAAAATAATTAAAATAAAATACTTATTATATTTTGCTCTTTTTCTGATTTTTTTATGCATTTTTTATGTTTTTGTAAAAAATAATATATTAATTAAACAAATAATAATTAAAATAAAAATAGAATTAAAAATGAAGAAACAAAAATTATGCAAACCTTGGGGGGTGGTAGTCCCCAAATAGGAGGTATGGATCTAAGAATCCTGGCCCAAAAACCTGGGTCCTTTTGACTTTTTTGAGTAGCGTGTTGGATGGTTGACTAGGACTTAGCGTGCTCTTTAATCTCAGCCTTTGGTTTGATTCCACTAGGCACGTGGACGATCTGATCTGGGGGATGTATGGTGTGCTCCAACCTGGAAATTGCATATGAACATATATAGCAAAATAATATGGGAAATTATACAGACCTGGGGTTCGAACCCAGGTCGTGGACGTTAATACACTCCTCGCTTGCCAACTGAACCAAACAACGCATGTTAACATATTATAACAAATAAATAATAAAAAGAAAAACAAAGGCGTTAGTGGATCCAGCGCGCGAATTTCAAACATGCCTATCACCTCTTGCCACGACTCCATCTTCTTCGTGTGTTTTTTTATTTTTCTGAAACAAGAACATTAAGCCACGGTTTTGGATTTGTTCCCTTAGGCCCTTTTCAAGAAAATAGCGACTACAGCTCAGGCATTCATAAATTGGGCGCGATGGGTGTTTTGTGATCGTCTCCATGCGCTGAGTTGAATGGTGTGACTCATGTGTTCCAATTTTTCCTCGTTTCAAAGTCCCTAATTTGAAGCTTTGCAAACCCTAGAAAATAGTCATGGCGAAATCGTATATACAGCATAATAATCAAATTAAGGCATATGGTTAGCTTCAAAACTTCACAAGGAACATGAATCTACAATTAAATTTCACAAAGAATGCATGGAATATGATATACGATTATGAAATTTTCTTGATACAGCTTGCGTTCATGTTACCAATTCTTGGAGTTTGAATGGATGATTTTGATTGGAATCTGTTCAGTAGACCTTGAGGAAGCTATTGGAATGAAAATTAGGTCTTGAATTCACCTGCAAATCAGTTTTCAGTATTGACTTTCTTTGAGAATTTTCCAAGTTTTTGAAGAGCTTTCTTGCGCAGCTTAGTGTCCATCCTGATTAGGGTTGTGTTCTAGCATATGTAGTGAGTGCATTAGGTCAAGAAAAACCAATCAAATCCATTACATTCATTGTTTTGGAAATTTGATTTTCTTAAGGATCTTTTCATATCTTTTCCATGTGTTCTTGTGTCAATTATGATCAATTTGCTCCAAATCTTTCCCTATTTGATTAGGCACGAAATATTGAGTCTAAAACATGTATAAAAAGATTAGTTAGGGTGAATTAAATATTTTTCATATATTTAAATGATTTAAATGAATTAATATAAATAAAAATTCGAATAAATAAATAAAAAATGAGAAAATACTTCCCTTTGGGCCAAGTAGTCGTGCATATGTCATGGATGATGAATCATGGAAGAAAAATGGGCCCATTAGCAATTTTAGGTCATTTGAATTAATGTTGACTTTTCAAAATATCCAAAAATTTCCCAACTTCCACAAGGCATAACTTGCTCAATTTTTAAGATTTTCTCATGTTCTTGGACATTTTGGAAAGGCCTTTGAGTCCTCTAACCAATGCCTTTGGTCCCATGTCATTTGGATTTACCAATCTCAAGTTATGGCCTTTTACTTAAAGTCCCTTTTTGTTGACTTTTGAAAATGACCTATAATGTTGAAATTGATAACTTTTTGTGAGAGCATTTCTTGGACTTGAAGTATGAAGATGAGTTGTAGGAAATGTCTTTCTCTTCAAAATGAGCTTTGGATGGAATTTTTCTGATAATCCATGTGAAAGTTATGCCCTGGTCAATTTCAGTTGACTTTTTCAGTTGTCCAAATAAGGAAACTTTTGCATCTTGATGATTTTCTGAGCCAACTTTTGAGAATCATGATCAAGCATTGATCAAATGATGTTTGTGGCTTCAAAATGATATGTTGACCAAAAATTTGAACTTTTGACTGTCAAATGACCATTTTGCCCCTACAGTTGACTGTAGTGCAATTAGGGTTTTTGACTGTGTAATTTTGAGCTGAATGTCTTGAAACTTGATATGAGGATGCTTGACCATATTTGTAGGCATATGAGATTTGATTGGGCCCTTGCAAACTTCATTTTCTTGATCAGAATCAAAACCCTAATCTTGACTGTATAGGAGACAGTTGGACTGTGCAACCCTTGGGGAATTTTGTAGATTGTCTTGGCAAATCTTTGAAGAATTATGGGAGGGCAAATTTTGGGGTACAACACTCACCATAACATGTGCAAAGATAACTTAACATGAAACCTGACACACTCGCACATGCCACTCCTAGGGTACGCCTCACTTGGTTGCCTCGACGTGGTCATTGAGTATAGGGTGTTTTAGAGGTCGCCCTCTTGTCTAAAGATCTAAGTTGCCTCGAAACGGTTGCCTCGGATGAAAAGGATCTAGGACATTAGGATTACCGCTAAGGCGTCCTACTATTGCTTTGGTGACTACATGTCCCTATAATCGAATTGACCCGAAAACTCCGACGACGGTGCTACCTACTTCTCAATAGTGGGATAATACTATCAAAAGGACATTTACACAGCTTAATTTCTTTTGAGTAGGTAGAGGTTCTCAGGTACTTGCTCTTTCAAAACAAAAAAAATACTTTTCGCACCTACACTTTTCTGACAAAAGTTTTCAAACACTTCATGCACTCTTGAGGACAGATACAAGAGTTAAATCGAAGTTTTCAAACAAACTTTTTTTCAAAACCCACAAACACAAGAAAAGCAAAACCTTTTGAAAACATAGTGAGCAAGTACCTAAGAGCCCGTGGATAACCACGGATAGAAAGGGTGCTAACACCTTCCCTTTCTATAATCTACCTACCGAACCCGAGAAACATCTCGAAAAGGAATTTTGCTGTGCTTTTGTCCTTTCCTTGTTGGAGAAAATAAAAGACGGTGGCGACTCTTGCTTACCGCGACATTTCGCGAACCAGCATTCCAAAACAGTCAGTTCTATTTCCACCGATCACAAAACTGGCGACTCTGCTGGGGATATTATATAAGTGAGGTGTACCTTAGGATTAGATCACTTGTGTTTTCAATTGTATGCCTTGAATGCTTTAATATTGTGGGCTTGTATCGGAGTTTTATAGATCCTAACCCAGATCTGGGGATACCCTTTAGAAATAGCAACAAACTGTGAGGGAACTGTGCGGGGTATACCAACATGGTTGAAGCAGTTGCTACGTTGATGTGGCACTTTGGTGAGTACCGGTAACCCTTGAGTCAAGTCAAGGAGAGTACGGGGCCGCCGTGTGGTGTCGCGAAGCATCAACTGACCTTAGAACCTTACTTGACCATCCTGGCCTCTTTAGGGGTGGTGAGATGACCGACTTTGGTGCAGTGCAAAGTTGGTAGATACTCGATACTACACTCATTGAGGGTTGTTTTCTTGGAATATTTTGGTCGCCAGTTAAGTGGCTAAATCAAAACAATGAACATAGAAAACAATCCAATTGAGCTCCTTATAACCCGGTTACTATTTTCTAGGACAGGTCTTAACCAACTGAAACTGAAAGAGGGTAGTACCTAAACTTCATGCTGGCCTAAACTCTAAGGGCTGTCTTGTGTGACTTGTGTGACTTTACCATGTTTGCCTTTTGTGAATACTTGTGGTGTGCCTTTATCATAACAACATAACATCATAAACATCATATGCATCTGCTAACCACTTCAAGGGTTTGGATCTTCATCTTTGTTCTTGTTTTGTAGGACATGGAGTCTCTCCGCAGGAAAACAATTTAGGTCAACCTTGTAAGGATCCCTCCTCAGCTCAAGGAGCTTACATCCAGGATTCCCGAGAGCTCTCCCTTCAGTGAAAGACATGGTAGACTACTCAGCTTGGTCAACACCAATATTGAAGAAGATATGATAAAAGTTCTCTTCCAGTTCTTTGACCCCTTGCACCACTGTTTTACTTTCCCTGATTATCAATTGGTGCCTACTTTGGAAGAGTTTTCTCAACTTCTGAAAATTCCTATTCTTAGTCAACTACCCTACAACGGTACGGAAAAGGAACCAAAACTTGAAGAGGTTGCTCAAGCATTACGTCTGCAACCATATGACATCAAGGGGCATTGGGAAATCAGAAGTGGTATCAAGGGATTCTTGGAAAAGTTCCTGTTTGAGAAGGCACAAGAATGTTGGAATTCTCTGGATCTACAAGCCTTTGAAGAGATTGTGGAACTCCTTGTCTATGGGTTGGTGTTGTTCCCAAATCCTGATCAACTTATAGATATAAATGCTGTCAAGATTTTTATGTCCAGGAATCCCATACCTACATTGCTTGGGGACATCCTCCACTCATTTTACACTCGAACAATGAGAAAAAGAGGTGTTCTCATATGCTGCACTCCTCTCCTGGCAAGGTGGTTTATTTCACACCTTCCACAATCAGTTTTGAAGAACGAGCGGGGTTTAAGGTGGTCACAATGATTGATGACTCTTACACATTCTGATATACATTGGTGTTCTCGGTCCAGAGAAAATGTCACTATCATTGACCGTTGCGGAGAATTTCCTAATGTTCCTTTACTTTGAATTAGAGGAGGCATTACTTACAACCCCTGTATGGCTTTGAGGCAATTTGGATATGCTCGGAGGGATGGCCCTCATGACATGCTGATTCCTGACATAGTTTTTGACTTCGACAACGATGCGCAAGGACTTCGCCAAAGGTTCATCAGAGCTTGGAAGATGCCTAACAAGGTAGATAGTAAGACACTGGGGCACAAGAATTCCATCCCCCTTGAGCCTTACCTCAAGTGGGTACGAGCCCGCTCCCAGAAGCTTATGATGCCATATCCTCACATTCTCCCCGTGATCAAAGAGCCAGTTATGGAAGGAGAGGTCCCATACACCATCCTACATCCTGACATGCCAACATCATGGGAAGAAATGCAAAAGAGCTGGATCCAACTCAAGGAAGAGCGGAATTCTCTTGAAGCCAGTTTACATGCCAGTGAGAAGAAGGTATTGGAGCTCACCCGCCTACTTCACGAGGAAAAGACCCTCAACACTTACATCGCTCCAAAGAGGATGCGCAGTGTCTTTTGGCATTAAGTATTTTGTAATATTTCGCCCATGAGGCACTGGTGTACTAAACATATTACTTCTTAATATGATGTGTGTTCCTTTTTTGTTTACAACGAATTTGAATTTTCGAACCCTTGAATGCATTGCATAAATAGCATACCATGCATCATATGCATAACAGGTACACTTTTTACAGGTCACTTATCTTCTTCGTTGTTTATTTCAGCAATCATCATGTCTTCTGAACCTTCCACCGAACAAGCTATCAAGGCCCTCTAGGCCCAGAATGCCCAGTTCCAAGAATTGGTTATGAGCCTAGCCCAGGGTCAACAGGAGTTGAAGACTCTGATTCTGAAGAAGAAGAAGAAGAGGACTGTCTTGTTCAACACTGGACGCAAAATTGGGAATGGACTACAAAACGAGGTTGATCTGACTACTTTCTCTGTAGGGAAAGATAATCCCCAAGAGAGAAGGGTTCCTAGTCCCGTGGTTTCCGACAACGAGACGGATTATGATGAAGAGCAATACCCTCCTGCTGAGGATAGGTATAAACAGCTGGAGGACCGCTTAAGTGCCATGGAGATTCAGAATGTGCCCGGGTTGGACTTTGGAGACCTAGGCTTATCCTCTGGGGTGGTGATTCCACATAAGTTCAAGGCACCTGCTTTTTCCAAATACGACGGAGCTTCCTGTCCTAAGCTGCACCTCCGATCGTATGTAAGGAAGATCCAACCTTACACTACTGACAAGAATTTATGGATCCATTTCTTCCAGGATAGTCTTTCAGGGACTCAACTCGAATGGTTCTATCAGCTGGATGGAGCTAGCATTCATAACTGGGAGGATCTGGCTACTACGTTCTATAAGCAGTATCAGTATAATTCCGACCTCGCTCCTACGCGTACCCAACTCCAGGGTATGTCACTAGGGACAAGTGAAGGATTTAAGGAGTATGCTCAAAAGTGGAGAGACCTGGCTGGAAGGGTGCAGCCACCTTTGACTGACCGTGAACTTGTGGATATGTTCTTGGGGACCCTATCTGGTCCGTTCTTCAACCATTTGATTGGAAATTCTTCAGCCGGGTTTACAGACCTTATCTTGACTGGTGAGAGGATAGAAGCTGGTATCAAGTCTGGGAAGATACAGAAAGGTGCCTCCTCGATCACTGAAAAGAAGCCGTTCAAGAAGGAATCTAGTGCTGTCTATGGTTCAAGGAGGCAGAATAAACCGGAATGCCGCCAAGCTGTCAACACGGTGGTAATTTCAAAACCTACTGCTGCTCCTCAACATCATAACCAACAAAGGGGTGAGAGACCTAGAAGGCAGTTTACTCGTCTCAGTATGACCTTGTCCCAGATATTGCCGCAGCTACTGACAACCAATCTGGTGACTATAAAAGAAGCTGTGAAGGTTGTAAACACCACATCCCCAAAGTACAATCCCAACGCCCGCTGCGCTTATCACTCTGATAGCCCGGGGCATACTACGGATGATTGTTGGGCTCTGAAGAATAAGGTCAAAGACCTGATTGATGCTAAAGAGGTTGAGTTCGAGGCACCCGAGAGGCCCAATGTTGTGACTGCTCCCATGCCCAATCATGGAGTAAATGCTATTAGGGATGATGATGACGTGGAGGAATCTGAATTCGACAACTGGATCTACCCTACGACTGACGGTGGACCGAACAACTGGACAGCGAAAGACTTCATCCCTATTGCTTTTGTGACTCAGTAATGAACTCCTTTGTTTTGAATTTGTAACAGACATTATTGTGAAACTTTATGGCCCGGTACCTTACCCGGGGCACCGTGGCTTCATTTGTGAGGGCTTTTGTGTGTCATTTTCATATATCATTAATAAAAGCATTGGACGTTTTTGCATTTCAAATCTTGCGCTCCTTGTCTTTCTTTATTATATATTGAAAAATAGCTATTTACACACACTCACATATACAGGTCCCAATCCACTCTGGATCTCACTGGTAACGACTCTACTACTGCCAGTTATGACTTCGAAAATACGATCAACTTAGCCGAAGACGAAGGTGAAGATGATTGTGAAGTGCCTGGTGAGCTTGCAAGACTGTTACTCCAGGAAGAGAGGGCCATTCAGCCACATGAAGAGCTAGTGGAAACGGTAAATCTGGGTACTGAGACAGACAGAAAGGAAGTCAAGATTGGTGCCAATCTGGAGTCTAGTGTGAAACAACGGTTGATTCAGATGCTGCATGACTACATGGAAATCTTTGCCTGGTCTTACGAAGATATGCCTGGGTTGGATACCGATATTGTGGTTCATCACTTACCTACTAAGGAAGACTGCCCTCCGGTAAAACAGAAGGTCCGCCGTATGCATCCGGAGATGTACGAGAAAATCAAAGTTGAGGTTATGAAACAATTTGACGCCGGTTTTCTAGCAGTAACTTCTTACCCTCAGTGGGTTGCCAATGTGGTTCCGGTGCCGAAGAAAGATGGTAAGGTCCGAATGTGTGTTGACTACAGGGATTTGAACAGGGCGAGCCCTAAGGATGACTTCCCTCTGCCTCACATCGACGTTTTGGTTGACAACACTGCTCAGCATAAGGTATTCTCCTTCATGGACGGTTTCTCCGGTTATAATCAAATCAAGATGGCTCCTGAAGACATGGAGAAGACCACTTTTGTTACTCAGTGGGGAACCTTCTGTTACAAGGTCATGCCTTTTGGGTTGAAAAATGCTGGGGCAACCTACCACCGTGCCATGGTTGCTTTGTTTCATGACATGATCCATCATGATATTGAAGTATACGTCGATGATATGATTGCAAGGTCCCAAACTGAGGAGGAACACCTTGACCATCTACAGAAACTGTTTGACCGATTGAAGTTGTACAAGCTGAGATTAAACCCGAACAAGTGCACCTTCGGTGTGAGATCTGGAAAACTGCTAGGTTTCATCGTGAGCGAAAAAGGTATTCAAGTGGACTCTGCCAAAGTGAAATCCATACAAGAGATGCCAGTTCCCAAGACAGAGAAGGAGGTCAGAGGCTTTCTAGGACGACTGAACTACATTTCCCGTTTCATCTCGCACCTAACTGCTACCTGTGAACCAATCTTCAAGATACTGAAGAAAGATCAAGTAGTACATTGGAACGATGAATGCCAGGCCTCTTTCGAAAGAATCAAAGAGTATCTCCAAGAGCCACCTATTCTGATGCTTCCAGTTGAGGGGAGACCTCTAATTTTATACTTGACAGTACTTGACAACTCAATGGGGTGTGTGTTGGGGCAGCATGACGAGTCTGGCCGAAAAGAGCACGCTATTTATTACCTTAGCAAAAAGTTTACCGACTGTGAGACCCGATACTCACTGCTTGAGAAAACTTGCTGCGCTTTGGTATGGGCTGCTCGCCGGCTGAGACAGTATATGTTGACTCACACTACTCTGTTGATTTCAAAAATGGATCCAATCAAGTCCAGAAGAATAGCAAGATGGCAGATGATCTTGACTGAGTACGACATCCAGTACACGACTCAAAAAGCAATCAAGGGAAGTGTGTTGGCAGACCATTTGGCACATCAGGTAGTGGATGATTACCAGTCGATGAACTTTGAATTTCCAGACGAAAATATCATGGTAGTAACTGATTGTGAAATACCTGGACCGGATGAAGGACCCGAGGAAGGATCCCAATGGTCTATGCACTTTGACGGAGCCTCAAACGCTTTGGGTAACGACATTGGCGCTGTGATCATATCCCCTAAAGGCTCTCATACTCCACTTACTGCCTGGCTGTGTTTCAACTGCACCAACAACATGGCGGAGTATGAAGCATGCATCATGGGTCTTCGAGCTGCAATTGACCTAAGGATCAAGTTTCTGAGTGTCTTCGGAGATTCCGCTCTCGTGATCAGTCAGATCAAAGGCGAGTGGGATACGAAACACCCAAATCTTATTCCCTACAAGGAGTATGTGTTGACATTGATTCCCCATTTCGAGGAGATAACCTTTGAACACTTCCCAAGAGAGAAGAATCAGTTGGCGGACGCGCTGGCTACGATGTCTTCTATGTTCAAAGTCAAATGGGACAACGAGGCTCCCCGGATCATTATTTGGAAATTGGATGAACCTGCACATTGTTGTGATCTTGAGACCGGAGAGGTAACAGAAAAACCTTGGTATCACGAAGTAAGGAGGTACCTTGAAGCTCAAGAATACCCCGAGGGTGCATCTGTCAATGACAAGAAGTTTCTGAGAAGGTTCGCGGCAAAGTTCTTCCTCAGCAATGACATTATTTACAAACGAAACCATGATTCAACCTTACTGCGTTGTGTGGATAAGACTGAAGCAGAAAGGATCATGGCATAACTGCATGAAGGTACCTTCAGAACTCATTCCAGTGGACATACCATGGCAAAGAAAATCCTTAGGGCAGGATATTACTGGTCCACAATGGAAGCCGACTGTTATCAACATTCTCGGACGTGTCACAAATGCCAGATCTATGCTGATAAGGTGCACATTCCTCCAGTCCCTCTGAACATCTTGACAGCACCTTGGCCTTTTGCAATGTGGGGCATTGATAGGATCGGCGAGATCAGACCTACGGCATCCAACGGGCATCGTTTCATCCTGGTAGCGATCGATTACTTTACAAAGTGGGTCAAAGAAGCTTCTTTTGCTACCGTAACCAAGAACGTCGTGGCACGGTTCATTCGGCATAACCTGATCTGTCGATACGGTGTACCAGAGAGGATCATTACGGACAATGGTACCGATCTTAACAATAAGATGATCACTGAGCTCTGCGAGCAATTTAAGATACAACATCACAATTCTTCTCCCTACCGGCCGAAGATGAATGGGGCTGTAGAAGCAACTAATAAGAATATCAAGAAGATTGTGCAGAAGATGACAGTGACCTACAAAGATTGGCACAAGATGTTACCATTTGCTCTTCATGGGTACCGTACCTCAGCACGGACGTCAACAGGGGCAACACCATTTTCCTTGGTCTATGGCATGGAGGCAGTCCTGCCCATTGAAGTTCAGATACCCTCTATCCGGATAATGAAGGATGCAGGTTTGAGCGAAGACGATTGGATCCAGACTCGGCTTGATCAACTGAACCTAATCGACAAAAAGAGACTCACTGCTATTTGTCATGGTCAGACGTACCAAAAACGGATGATCAAGGCATTTAACAAGAAAGTCAGATGACAAGAGTATCAAGTTTAGGATCTGGTAATCAAGCGCATCATTCTACCTCAAGGTGATCCCAGGGGCAAATGGACCCCCATGTACGAAGGGCCATTTGTGGTTAAGAATATCTTCTCAGGAGGAACGATGATTCTAACCACCATGGATGGTGACGACCTTCCTCACCCCGCCAATGCAGACATAGTAAAAAGATACTATGCATGATTAAAGACCTGCTAGGTCGACTGGCCTAGGAAAAAATAAGGGCTTCCCGGCGAACCAAAAGGGTTCGGGCAAAAATAAGGGATGAAATGAAAAAAAATCTGTACACCCGGCAAGTCGAAAACCTGAAAAGGTGGCTTGGGCAAAAATGGGTATCCCGGTGGACTGAAAACCCGAAAGGGCAATCCAGGCAAAAGTTAGGGATTAAAGCGTAATACTATGTCTCATTGGATCACCCTGCATCCAGACTTTGGTATCAACTATCAGGCTCGGACGGCACCAATCAATCAGAGTCATCTTCAACTAAGTAGCAAAGTGATGAGACGCTCAAAGACATAAAGGCGATAGCAGAGTTGGAACCCAGTGGGATTTTTCACATAGCTGTATTGTTTTCCTTTTCACAAATTGTATAAACTCTATTTTGTTCGGCAGCGTTCTCTTACTAGGACGTCAGCCTCTTGTACAAACGTCTATTTATAGGCAAACTCCAAAATCAATACAAGCTCATTTTTCAGACCAAATTCAAATTGTTTTTCCTTTATCTGTTTTGTTTTGCAAAGAACGTCCAATGTTCATTTTTGATATATGCATTTGACATTAATTGTTGATCACAAATATTTGCATGTAAAACAAAGGACTAATTACGGGTGACATCGGAAGTAGGGGCAATAAGAATTGCCTAAGTGTTCTAGTTGCTCTGTCCACCAAGGTACCGAGGTAAGTTCAGCTGAAGAATATGACCAAGATACCTTCACTCCCCGTAGAGTAAGACAAGAATCAGCAATACTCTCCCCAAATAGAGTTGGTCTCCCACCAGCCCTAAAAAGGCACAGTATCCCCAGCAAGTCAGCAATACTCTTCCCCAAGTAGAGTTGGTCTACCATTCGCCTTAAGAAAGTTGGGTATCCCCAGAAGATCTTAATATTCCCCAGTGGAGTATACAGATGTTCCCTAGCAAGCATCCCCGACATTCTTAATATTCCTCAGCAGAATATAAGAATGTTCCCCGGTGGAATACAAGATACCCCCAGTGGAGCCATTTCCCCAATACAGTCCAAAAAGTTTTATTTCCCCAGGAGAGTTGAATCATCTCCCCAGTAGATTCTGGAAGCTTGTCCCCTGCAGAGTACAAAAATCTCTCCCCATCCATATTCAGAAGGTTATCCCCCACCAGAGCCTAACTGGGTTATCCTCAGCAAGTTGTTACAACGGAAAGATCGTCCTCAGCGAAGTTCTTCCTATCCCCAGCGGAGTTCATCAAATTCCCCAACAGAGCTTACCAACGGAATCCCCAGCGGAGTTATCGTTAAAATCTCAGTGAAGCATCTCTTCCCACAGAGTAATTCCCCGTAGAGTAATCTCTTCACCATGTTTATTCCCCAACGGAGTCATTTTCTCCTACAGGTTTATTCGTGCAATCATCTTCGTTCATCATCCCCAGTGGAAACGAAGAATTCAACATCATTCTCCAGCAGCTATCCGGGATTTATTTTCCCCAGCTAACACATCACATTTTCATACATCATGATACATGCATATACGCATCATATCATACAATCTCATTTTGAGAACATCATGCATTTCATACATCATGACATTGCATATAACTAATGTTTTGCCTTTTTCAGGAAAAGGTCAATCCAAAGATGATTACCATCAACACTCTTAAGTTCCAGATCAACACCTGTAACTAGCCAGGAAATATCTGTGGACGACTGATTGTAGATCTATACCTGAAACCAGACAGGAAAGTTATCTACATTGAAGAGACTGAAGATCAATACCTGTAGCAAGCCAGGAAAACTATCTTTCTTTCTCAAGTCAGAGATTAATACCTGAAACCAGACAGGAAAACTATCTCATCGACAAACATTCTTAAGTTCCGGATCAACACCTGTAACTAGCCAGGAAATATCTGTGAACAATTGATTGTAGATCTATACCTGTAACTAGCCAGGAAAGTATCTACATGAAGAGATTGAAGATCAATACCTGTAGCATGCCAGGGACTATCTTCTTTCTCAAGTCAGAGATTAATACCTGAAACCAGCCAGGACAACTATCTCATTGACCAAACTTTTCAAAGTTCCAGATCAACACCTGTAACTAGCCAGGAAATATCTGTGGACGATTGATTATAGGTTAAACACCTGAAACCAGACAGGAAAACCACCTATATGAACTAATTTGTAGATCTATACCTGTAACTAGCCAGGAAAGTATCTACATGAAGAGATTGAAGATCAATACCTGTAGCAAGCCAGGAAGACTATCTTCTTTCTCAAGTCAGAGATTAATACTTGAAACCAGCCAGGACAACTATCTCATTGACCAAACTTTTCAAAGTTCTAGATCAACACCTGTAAGTAGCCAGGAAATATCTGTGGACGATTGATTATAGGTTAAACACCTGAAACCAGACAGGAAAACCACCTATATGGACTAATTTGTAGATCTATACCTGTAACTAGCCAGGAAAGTTATCTACATTGAAGAGATTGAAGATTAAATACCTGAAACCAGACAGGAAAACCATCTTTCTTTCTCAAGTCAGAGATTAATACCTGAAACCAGATAGGAAAACTATCTCCTTGACCCACTTCTCTTAAGTTCCAGATCAACACCTGTAACTAGCCAGGAAATATCTGTGGAGGATGGACTGTAGATTAGTACCTGAAACCAGACAGAACAACTATCTACTTGACAATCATGAAGTAACCCTACACAGGTTTCCTTCTCTTCCAAGATGCAGTTTTACACGGACTCATCATCAGGCAACCCTACACAGGTTCCTTCTTTCAACCTACCAAGTTACAATCTCCAGATGGCATCTTTAAGCCCATCTCCACAACTATCCATTGCATTTCCAGATGGCATCTATAAGCCCATCCCCCGACAAGATTCTGTCACATTTCTAGATGGCATCTATAAGCCCATCCCCCGACAAGATTCTGTCACATCTCCAGATGGAATCTATAAGCCCATCCTCCTATCCATCATATCTCCAAATGGCATCTGTAAGCCCATTCCTGACATCACATTGCTGATACTACACCATGCGAGTGCAAATTTCTGGGCACTTTAGTGTTCAATCATCTTCCACCTTCGGATCACGAAAGGCCCGAAAGCCAATCTACACCCTCAGGTTTAAGAAGATTGAATAGGGGCAACTGTTGTACCCCAAAATTTTCCCTCCCATATTCCTCAAGATTTGTAAAGAATGATTTTCAAATTACTCAAGATGGCTCAAGAGGTAGGCAGTCCAACCACCTCCTAAGACAGCTGAAATTAGGGTTTTGGTTCTTTCAAGGAATTTGGGGTTTCCAATGGTTCAATCAAGTCTCATAGGCCCATATACATTCTCAAGCACCTACATGCCAAGTTTCAAGACTCACAATGCCAGTTTGCACAGTCAAAAGTTCCATTTGACCTACAGTCAACTGCAAGGGAAAAATGGTCATTTTACAGTCAAAAGTCAGAATTTTTGGTCAACATCTTATTTTGAGTACAAAATCATCATTTGATCAAGTCTTGATCATGATTCCACAAGAATGGCTCAAAAATCATCAAGATGCAAAAAGTTACTATTTTTGGACAGCAGAAAAGTCAACTGTATCTTGACCAGGGCATAACTTTTTCATGGTTCATCAGAAAAATCCCATCCAATGCTCATTTTGAAGGGGATGACATTTCCTACAATCCATCTTCACATTCCAAGTCCAAGAAATGCTCTCACAAGAAGTTATCAATTTCTACATTATAGGTCAATTTCAAAAGTCAACAAAAGTGCACTTTAAGTCAAAGACCATAACTTGATATTGCTAAATCCAAATGGCATGGGACCAAAGGAATTGGTTAGAGGACTTCAAGACCTTTCCAAAATGTCCAAGAACATGTCCATATGATCAAAATTGAGCAAGATATGCATTGGAGAAGTTGGGAAATTTTTATGAATTTACAAAAGTCAACTTTGCTCAAAACACCTTATTTTTGCTAATGGGCCTCAAATCTCTTCTTGAAACTTCATACATGGCCTATGCACGACCCATCAAGCTTAATTGAATTTATTTTCTTATTTTTTATTAATTAATTGGATTTTTAATTGATATTAATTCATTTAATTAATTTAAATTGTAGGAAAATACAAAGATTTGGTTTTTCAATCTTTTTGTGAAGCAAGTATGACCTAAAAAGGCTGGCAATTTTGTGCACAAATCAAAGATATCAAAATCTCCAAAATTGGCAACTTTATTCAATCATGAAAATGCAAAAAGATTTGATTTTCAATCAAATATTCAATCATCAATTCCATGGATTTTTGCTCAAGATTGTGACCTAATTCCATTCCTCTATATATATGCAAGCTACCCTGATGCCACACACGTGAAGAAAGCTGCAGAAAAGCCATAGCCATATCGAAAAATTTCCAAGAAAATTGCAAAACTGGTTTCTATATTCCAGGGTGATTCAAAGCTTTTTGTTGATTCTAACATCTTGCAGGAGTTCCCAGGAGTGTGTGGCAATCAAATTCAAGCCTTGAAGCTCAAAGAATCACCCTATACAGAGTCACGGTTTGCATTTTATTTTGAGAATCGTACAACTTAATTCATGCATCATTAACATGATTTTGTGTTTGATTTGTGTTGCTAGGGACTGTACAAAGCTAATGGTATAGCTCAATTGAATTATAACTCCATAAATCACAATATGCCATAGTTGATTTTTTAGGGTTCATAAGCTTTGAATTGGGGCTTTGCAATCCAGGAACAATTAGGGTTCATAAGGCATATGGTTGGAACCGTTAGGACCAGACGAACATGATTCTATCCTCGTGAAATATTTATGTACCTTGTATCTCTATTCACTATTTTTCGTCAAGATGAATAGTGGGGGTTAAAACCCCCCGCTATCTAATGTTTATTTTGCAGGTACAGCGAGGAAGATGATGAGTTGTTGATACACCATTGGCCAGTTTGAAAATAAGCGCGCGTGTTTTTATGTTACAGCATATTTGATTGTTTGTTAATATAATAATTGAGCTTTATTTTACTAACGATTGAAGTGTGATGGTGGAGTGGTTAGCGTGCTGGCTTGGAATCGTTGGGACCTGGGTTCGAATCCCAGGTCCCCCAAAACACTTGTTTCTATTTTTCTTCATATAATTACATGCAGGTTTCATGATGTTGTCCACCATATGCCTCAATCATCCATGCGCCAAGTGGCCACAAACTTGAATCTAATGGCCATGAGATGATGGTCACCATACCCCTCAGTCAACACACGCGTAGACAATCTCAAAAGTCAAAGAGGCTTGCATGTTGTTGGGCCTGGAAATTGCAACCAACACCTCCTGATTTGGGCCAACACCCCACTGGGTTCTTTTTATTCTTTTATATTTTTCCATTTTATTATTTTACTTTTAATTATTATTATTATTATTTAAATTAACCAAATTAACTTTATTTTTCATAATAAATTCAGAAAACTAAAATATTTTTAATATTTTTATTATTATTAATTTCACCTTTAATTTATTATTTTTGTAAATAAATTCTAATGTAATTAATTAATTAGGTTCATTTTGACTTTTTTCACAATAAATAAAATTAACATAAAATTAGGGTTTTGACAATTTTAATCCTTTTATTTTTATTTTATTTTTATTTTATTTTCCTTAAAACATAAAAAAATAAAAAATACTTTTTTTATTTTAATTAATTAATTAAGTAGTTTTTTAGGTTTAATTTAATGCAAAAAGGACAAAAACTTCTTTCTTTCTCAAAAAAGGGTCAAAACCCTAGAACTTCTCCGATTCAATTTCTTTCGCGCATATTATTGTTGATCCATATTATGTATTTGCTCCGAGGATGTAATAGCTTTAATTAGGACTTTTTATCGCTTTCTTTATTTTCTCGCAATTTATTTTCCAAAGGGTTTGTTTTTGGCGATGTAAATACCCGACGCCTTGTAATAGTTTAGTTTACTTTCCGCAACTATTAACTGTTAGATGTATGTTAATTAGGCTATGCATGACAAGACTTATCTCTGAAATTAAAATCAACCTGTAGCTCACCATAACATGTGCAAAGATAACTTAACATGAAACCTGACACACTCGCACATGCCACTCCTAGGGTACGCCTCACTTGGTTGCCTCGACGTGGTCATTGAGTATATGGTGTTTTAGAGGTCGCCCTCTTGTCTAAAGATCCAAGTTGCCTCGAAACGGTTGCCTCGGATAAAAAGGATCTAGGACATTAGGGTTACCGCTAAGGCGTCCTACTATTGCTTTGGTGACCACATGTCCCTATAATCGAATTGACCCGAAAACTCTGACGACGGTGCTACCTACTTCGCAAATGTTTCGGTTGAGCAAGAGTCGCCACCGACTTTTTATTTTATCCTAAAGGAAAGGTTAAAAAAGCACAGCAAAAACCTTTTGAGATATTTCGTGGGTCCGGGGAGTAGATTATAGAAAGGAAAGGTATTAGCACCCTTTCTATCCATGGTTATCCATGGGCTCTTAGTTACTTGCTTAGATCAACTTGCCTTAATTTTAAATTGTTTGAAATGGTGCTTTGTGTGTGTGGGTTTGAATATGTTTTGAAAAGAAGCCAATGTGGTGGAAACCTTTGTAATGATCCATTTTGGGATGTATACAAAGGTGTATGTCTTTTGAAAAGGTTTTCAATGTTTTTGAAAGTTGTTTTGAAAGTGTATTGATGTGTGGTTTGAAAAAATAGGCAAGTGTTTTGTTTTGCAAGTTAGCAAGTAACCAAAAGCTATCTACCCTAAATTTCTCAAAGATCTTTGCTATGTTTTAACCCTTTTAACAATTTTGTTCCACCATTGTATTTGGTGGACAATCTTGTGTTAGGATGTGAAAGGGACGGGCGCGGGTCATCGTTTAGACCATAATTGCAATGGTGCCAAGTATCTTTGGGCAATTTTTCCTTTAAGGGACTTGATCATTTTTAGGCAACTTTCGAAAGCGTCATCGAGGGACTATGATCATTTGAATTGTTTTGTTTTGCCCAAAGAGACCTAACATGCAATATGGCCCATTATTGAAGGCAACAAGTGGAATACCCTAGGGGTGCAAGTGTGATTAGTGTTGTCCATTTTCATGCTTGATTATCTTGAAGTTAGGTCAAACTATTTTGGTTAATTGATTTGCATACAACCCTAATTCTAGCATGGCATATTTAGAAAGCTTGTAAATGCGAAAAATAAAGTTCCTAAGTTATTACAACATAATATATGGGATGGGGGGTACAAATGTTCAAATGGGGGTATTTTGACAAGAATTAAAACCCTAGACTATTACAATCCAAATGGAATTATACAAATTATTTAATATGCAATAATTAAATAAAATAAGATAAATATGCAAGATGCAAAAATGATTTTTTATGTGTATGTAAAAAGTGTTTTTTATGTGTCAAGGAAACAAAAATAAAAGTATTAATTTTTTTGGGTATTTTTCATGTTTAGGGCAAAAACCCTAATTTTACTAAATAAAAGGTATTAATTTTTTTATTATGTATTATATACAATATTTACTAATTATATACAAAAAATAAATAAAAAGAGAAGTATATTTGTCAAAAAGGTATTTTTAATGTTAAATATTAATAAAATAAAAATATATATATTTTTGGTATTTTTATCCTAAATATCCTAATAAATATGTAAATATTTATATTATATGATAAATATATTAAATATGTACAAAAATAAAATATTTAATATTTACAAAAAAAGTATATTTTCATAAAATATTTTCAAAAGATAAAATAAAATAAAAATCAGAAAATAAAATGTATTGGTATTAATTTTAGTATTTTTAAATAAAAGATATTATGTATTATTTATGTACAAATGTTAATTTAAACCAATAAATGCCTAATAAATACAAAAATGGTTTGAAAAATATTTTTTATATTTTTAATATTATGAGAAAAAATAAATAAGTCAGAAATAACAAGCAAAAGTCAAAAAATGATCAAAATAAGCACAATGGGCCAAGGGGGTTCAAAAGTAAAAACATGGTGCAAATAAGAAAAATAAAACAGGCCCAGCCCAAAGGACCTTCTTCAACCTCTGGCCAGAATTTTGTCAAAAAACGCGCGCCTCCTACACTGATTCAAACATCTGGATTCCTGGACTTTCAGCACAAACTTTCAACATGAAAAATGTTAAGCATCAAGCCACGATTCTGGACATATAAAGAACTCATCCTAACTCTCAGAAATGAGAGAGAATTTCTCCATTCCCAATTCCTGACCTGTTCAGTTGGAATCGTATCTGGTGATGGAGGTGTTTTCAATGCAAGGTGATGATTGGTATAGCTTCCTTGATGTCCAGGGATGCTATTCCAAGCTTTAGTTTGCTTTGAAACCAAGTGAATCGTGTTATGGCACTTCAACTGCAAAACAGAAAAATGAAAATGGTGATGTTGATTAGGAGTGTTACAGTCTGCTTCTAATGCTTTGGACAGTTTGTATGGATGGTAGGGAAAGTGTTTGAAGTGGTTTTGGCCAAGATGCACAATGGAAATGAGCTGTGGGATTCCAAGTGCAGGATGCCCTGTTTTTGTGCAGTTTAATGGTGATTCTGTGTTTGAGGATGTTTGGAACTTGGTTGGCTTGTGTTTCAGCTTAGGTTTGATGATTAGAAAGTGTTCAATAACTTTGCTTAAGGTTCTCTTGGCTGAGATGATAGTTGGTTGGTGTTATGCAAGTTTTCTTCTTACTTAAGCAACAAAATACCAAGTTGTGTTCTAGACTGATGCAGGCCCCCAATCTATGCTGCAACCTTTCCCCTTGATCAGTGTGTTTTGCTTCTGAACTTGTGCCCAAAGATATGGCCTTGTACTTCTTGATTTGCAACTTTGACATAAAGCCATACTTTTCTAAAATGGATAATTTGCTTTTTCTACTTATGGCTTTATTTTGCATACAATGCTTGAACACATAAAATAAGGTCTTGGAATAATGAGTTAGCATTAAATTTATGAGTGTGAATGAGATAAGGACCTGTAATCTAGCTTAAGGCATGCTGAGTTCAAAAAATGCAAGGTTATGGACATGTAAATTGGTCATGAACAAAGTGAGTTTTTCCCAACTTGCCAAATTCGATTCTCCCTAACCATGAGGTTGTTTTATGAGTTCTTGGACATTTTGGAAAGCTTGGAATGTGTACTACAATCCATCTTTGTAATGCAAATTGAAATTCCAAGTGGAAGTATGTGAAAAGTGGTCTTGAAGTTAGGCAAAAATCTTGCCTAAAATGGTTCAAAATTTCTCTAAGTTAAGAATGGTTTGGTGCCCTTGTTCCAAAAATTGTAACTTGAGCTACAAGCTTCTTTTGAGGAAACTTTGAGAATAAAAGTTGTAGATTTTGCAATGGACTATAACTTTCATGTTTTGACTTTTCCTTGAATCCAAATGAATCTTGGTGAGAAAGTGGGACAAAGTTAGGAAAAAATTAGGGTTTTTCATAACTTAGAAAAATTCTAAGTTATGAAAAATCTTCATTTCAAACCCTAATTTGTGATTCTTGATTTCTTGATGAAAAAGTTTCATGATTTGGCATGTTTTGATGAAAAATGAATCTTGACACTTGATTTTGACCAAAAAGTCAAAGTTTGACTTTTCAGTATACAGTCAAAATTGATCAATTGACTGGGAAATTCAACTGTCAATCTTGTGCATTTGGGATCTTTTGGACTTGTTGAGTATGTCAAGACAATTCCATGGGGTCCTTGAGTCCATATGTGAGCTTGGTTTGCCATTGGCTAGGTCAAACAGTCAAAAATTGCCTTTGTGCAGTCAAAACCCTAAAAATGACCATTTTGCCCTTTTGGTGATCTGATCAAATTTCTTGTGGAATTGTGATCCAAACTTGATAAAATGGTCCATATGAGTTCAAAATGTTGATGTGGGTCAATTTCCATGAGATTTGACTGTCAATTGGCCACAGTTGACTTTTTCCCCAATACAGCTGATTTCTAGGTCAACTGTCCAATTGACTGGGCAAAGTTTGGAATCAAGGCTTGAAACTTGGTATGGATAAACTTGGGAGTCCAACATGAAGCATGAAAGTCATCTTAGGCATTTTAGGTCAAAATATCTTTGTGCAAACACAAACCCTAATTTGGGTCAACAGTGCTAAGAGAAGTCTTGCAGAGGAAAACCTAACTGGATCTTTGAGCTCCAAGGGCCTTTGTGATGAGAAAATATTGAGAAAATGGGAGGGAAAATTTTGGGGTACAACAAAAACTAATAAAAATATATTTTAAATTTTATTATTTTGCATAACAAAAAAAAAATAAATGAACTAAAGAAACAGCATAGGCCTGTGGAAGATTTGAGAATGAGGCCCAAAGAATTCAAAGCTTATTTGCTGGAAAAAAACAAACCAAGAAGGGGGTGTATCCGGAAAAATGCGTGGGCTTATGGATGTTCACTGGGTTGTCCAAACGCTTGTTTGCAAAACAAAACAAAACAGAATTCTTAAACCAACTTAGTTATTGATTTAAGGGGTAATGAAAAATTAGGGTTTGGAACCCTCACGCGGCGCCGTTTTTCATCCCCTCCATTCATCTCTTCCATTTTTGCTGAAACCTCTAAACAATCTCACTATCCCGCCCCTGTTTCATTTCGCGAACAAAATCACTCTCTCCATTAACATGCTACCTTTATCTCACCGTGATTCGTATCTCTTTGAAACCCTAGTTTCAGACCTAAACCTAAAATAAACGAAATTGATTCATCCTTGACCTCCCCCTCACTCTCTGTTGCCGGAACACAAACGTTTTCGCCTCCCTAATCGAGCTCTAAAGATTTTCTTGAAAAAGGTGAGATTCTGTTATTTTCAAAAAAAAGCTTACAAGTTTCCAATGATTTTCCTATCTTGTTATGTTTTTTTTCTGTTAATTATTACCTCTCTCTCTTAGATGCAGAAAATGTGTTCATGGAAATATGGAAAAGAGGAAGAAACCATACCTGTTGAAGTTTTACAATTTTCCTCTTGCAAAAGGGAAAGGCGAGACGGTGTTCAATGGTAGCAGAAGCTTCATGAGGGGAAGAGATGAGGATGAACGTGTTGTTTTTCTGGTTTATCGGTAACTTCTTCTTATCTATGGTTTTGGGATTTTTGTTCAGGTTTGGGATGTTTGAGGTTTACTGGTTTTTGGGATGTTTGTGGCTTGGCTACTGTATTTTTTGATTCTTGGGCTTATTCACAGGTTTTTTTGGTTTGATGATGTTTCTGGTTTTGAGTTCTTCTGGTCTTCTGGTTCTTCTGTTAATTTGGTTTGAGACTTGTCAACTGTGTTTTGGTAACTTGGCTTGAGGCTTGTCAACTGTGTTTTGGTTTGAGATCTTTGTTGCTGGTTAACAAGTTTTCTTGCTTTGATAAGGGTTACTGTGTTTGAGATTTTGGTTTTGGATGTTTTCTGGTTTTGATGAGGGTTACTGTGTTTGAGATTTTGGTTTTGGATGTTTGACAGGTTTTTGCCTTTGAAGCTTGTTTCAAGTTTTTGGGGAGTTTTTATGGTTAACAGTTTTTTTGATGATGTTACTGTGTTTGAGATTTGGTTTAGGTTTTGGGATGTTTGGATTGGTTACTGGTTTTTTTTGCCTTTGAAGTTTGTTTCAAGTTTTTGAGTTTGATGATGTTTCTAGTTTTTGTGTTTGAGGCTCGGTTCAGGTTTTGGGAATTAACAGGGTTTTTTTATTTGATGATGGTTGACTTGTGTTTTTCAACTTGAGACTTATGTGTTCCTCTTTCTATCGCCCCCTCCTGTCCTTATGGCCTTTTTGTTGCAGTTTTGTTATTTAGAAAATTCTATGCAACTTGTGACAGGCAGGGCAACAAGGTTGTGCATTCCAATAACCTAGGTGACTTCTTTCCTCTCTTCTCTCTCAATGACAATAAAGAAAGCAAATTGCTCTTTTGCCTTTTTTTTTCTAATTCTGAAAGGTTTGCATGGAAAATGATGACTTCATGAGCAAGCTTTTCTTATTTGCTTATTTTTCCATACTTGCCATACTGCTGCTGTTGTACCCCAAAATTTGCCCTCCCATATTTCTCAAAACATTTCAAGAAAGATCCCCAAGTTGCTCAAGGTAGTCCAAGGGTTGGTCAGACAAGCTCTCTCCTAAGGCAGCCTACCTCAAATTAGGGTTTCATGTTGCATCAAGATACTTGAGTCCAAGGGACCCCAAATTCTCAACATTGTCCTAATATGTTCTCAAGATCATCCATGTCAAGTTTCAAGCCTTGCAGAGGAAGTTTGCTCAGTCAATTGCTCAAAGGCCTGAAAATCGACCGTGCTAGGGCAAAAGTCAACTGTGGCCCACATACAGTCAAACTTCAAGATTTTTGGTCAACATCCTCATTTTGAAGTATATTTCATCATTTGATCAAGGGTTGATCATGATTCATCAAGGGTTGCTCATAATTCATCAAGACTCAAAAGTTGCTAAATTAGGATTTTACAGGAAAAGTCAACTCAACTTTGACCAAGCATAACTTTCTCATACTTTATGATAAATGACCCATCCAAAGCTCATTTTGAAGAGGAAGCAATTCCCTACAATCCATATTCAGTTCCCAAGTTAAAAATATGCACTCACAAGAAGTTATAAATTTGGACATTATAGGTCATTTTGGAAAGTCAACAAAAACACCTTTTGGGTCAAAGCTTCTTACATGAACATGGAAGATACAGTTGAGATGAAACCAAAGAGGTCTCTTAGGGGACATCATAAGCTTTCTAAAAAGTCCAAGAACACCCTCATAAGGTTAAAATTAAGAGAGATATGCATTGTCAAAGTTGGATAATTTTTGAAAAAATGCATGAAGCAAATATTGACCAAACTTGGATTTTTTCCAAATGGGCCTATCTTTTCAAGTTTTAAACTCATTCCTAACATGGTCCACGACCTCTAAGCCCACCCATACATTTTTATACTATTTATGGTATTTATTTTGATATTTTATTCATTAAAATTCAGAATTAAATAAATAAATAATATAAATAATATAAATTTTGATGTGAATCCATTTTGGGAAAGTTTTATGCTGGTTTATGTCAATTGATTTCTTGCAATAACTCTTCAAATATGTCCAAGTTCATCCACATGTGAAAATGGCATAAAATCATCAAATATGGCTTTTTTTTTCAAATTTTGATCATGGTCTTAAAACACAACATTATGAGGGAGATTCTTTCCATGCTTTCTTGTCTCCTCATTCTCCTCTATAAATATAGAGCCATACAAGCTTGAAAGGGACGAAAATCCTCTCTAAAAAGCTCTCAAAAAGCTCTTCAAAAAGCTCTCTAAAAGCTCTTCAAAAAGCTCTTCAGAAATCAAAGAATTGGTGCAAGTCATATCTCGAGGCTCCGGTATCTCTCAATTGACATCAAGCCTCAAACCATCCTCTTGAAGTCCTCAAGAGTATTACAAGGCCCAAGAGCAATCCATCACACGCCTAGCACGCCCCCCATTTGACAACACCGGTTTGGTAAAATTTTAAACTTTGAATCTCTAATTTTAATCATATTTTATGGTATGCTAACGTTTGTTTGAGTTTATATAGAACAATTATGGATGGTTGAATCATAGGTTCCATGCAAGAATCAAAAAACACCATAGTTAGAGCATGAAGCTTTCGAAGATTCGGGCCTAGGGATTTCTGATGATTGCACCCCCTGTTTACTTTTGCTACTAGGCTCATCTTTATTTTCATGTTTTATTCGTTTTGTTTATTTCTTTTAATCCCTTTTATTTTTTTATCAATAAAAAAATATAAAAACCACATAAAAATAGATTTAGGATTTTCTCTTAATTAAATTTTAATTTTAGGTAAAAATTTAATTTCTTTTTGTAAATAACTTAAAAATAATTAGAATAAATAGGTTTTATTACTAACTTAATTATATTTTATTTTTTCCTAAAATAACCAAAGAAATCAAAATAGGTCATGTAATTATTTTTATTAATTAATTTAATTAACTAATTAATTGCATATTTAATTTAGAAAACTTATTTCTTTTATTAAAAACAACAAAAAAAAAGAATTTTTCTTTTAATTAGGTTGGAATGGTCAAAACCTTAAATTCTCGTCGATCTTAATTATTCTCGCGCGCTTTATTTTTATTATTTACCATATTGATGTAACTGCCTACAGTTTGTAATAGTTTAATTAGGACGTTTATTTACATTTATCGCTTTATTTTCAAATGGTTTATTTTTGGCTATGTAAATACCCGAAGCCTTGTAATAGCGTAGTTTAAATTCCGCACTTTAAATTCCACAAATTATTAACTGTTAGATGTATGATATAGGGATGCATGACAAGGATGTATGATTAATTTTAAAACAGTTAGATCACCCTAAATGTGCAAAGATAAATAAACTGAAATTGAATCACTCGCACATGCGCACTCCTAGGGTATACTCCCACTTGGTTGCCTTCGGTAAATGGTCATTGAGTATAGGATGCTTTAGTGGTCGTCCTTTTGTCTAAACAAAGATCAAAGTCTTGATTCGGAAAAGTTTCCTCGGAATGGTTGCCTCGGAATTGTTGCCTCGAATAATTGATCTAAGACATTAGGGTTATTAGTAAGACGTCCTAGCATTGCTTTAGTGACCGTGCGTCCCTTTAGAATTGACCCTCAAACTCCAACGACGGTGCTACCTACTCACTAATACTGGGATAGCGTTGTCTAAAGGAAACGAATACAGAACGATTCTTTTTTCGTGTAGGTAGATTAGTTCTTAAGTACTTGCTCATTCCAAACAAATTTTTCACACTTACACTTCTTTATAAACAAAGTTTTCAAAAACACTTCATTACACTCTTGAAGAAAGAAGCAAGAGTTAAATCGAAGTCAAAACAAAAACTTTTGAAAGCGCACAAACACAAAGAAAACAATTTTGAAAATGATGAGCAAGTACCTAAGAACTTGTAGATAACTACGGATAGAAAAGGTGCTAATACCTTCCTGTTGTACCCCAAAATTTTCCCTCCCATATTTTTCAAGAAATTGCCAAGTTAAGCTGCAAAGTTCCCCAAGGGTGGCATAGTGCAAAGGTCTCCTATACAGTCAAAACTAGGGTTTATGTTCTGATCAAGAAAATGGAGTGTTAAAAGGTCCAATCAAGTCTCACATGCCTACAAATATGGTCAGGCATCCTCATATCAAGTTTCAAGGCATTCAGCTCAAAATTGCACAGTCAAAACCCTAAATTGCACTACAGTCAACTGTAGGGGCAAAATGGTCATTTGACAGTCAAAAGTTCAAATTTTTGGTCAATATATCATTTTGAAGCCACAAACATCATTTTATCAATGCTTGATCATGATTCTCAAAATTTGGCTCAGAAAATCATCAAGATGCAAAAGTTTCCTTATTTGGACAGTTGAAAAAGTCAACTGAAATTGACCAGGGCATAACTTTCACATGGATTATCAGAAAAATTCCATCCAAAGCTCATTTTGAAGAGAAAGACATTTCCTACAATTCATCTTCATATTCCAAGTCCAAGAAATGCTCTCACAAAAAGTTATCAATTTCAACATTATAGGTCATTTTCAAAAGTCAACAAAAAGGGACTTTAAGTCAAAGGCCATAACTTGAGATTGGTAAATCAAAATGACATGGGACCAAAGGCGTTGGTTAGAGGACTCAAAGACCTTTCCAAAATGTCCAAGAACATGAGAAAAGCTTAAAAATTGAGCAAGTTATGCCTTGTGGAAGTTGGGAAATTTTTGGATATTTTGAAAAGTCAACTTTGCTTCAAATGTCTAAAAAATTGCTAATAGGCCCATTTTTCTTCCATGATTCATCATTCTAAGCATGTGCACGACCACTTGGCCCAAAGGGAAGTATTTTCTCATTTTTTATTTATTTATTTGAATTTTTATTTATATTAATTCATTTAAATCAAATTAAATATAGGAAAAATACTAACCTAAGCTTTCAAATCTTTTTGTACATATTTCAGCCTCAAGATTTCGTGCCTAAGTCAATAAGGAAAGATTTGGAGCAAATTGATCATAATTGGCACAAGAACACTTGAAAAAGATTGAAAAAAGATCCTTAAGAATCAAATTTCCAAAAACCATTATTGCTTTGGATTTGTTCTACTTTTTTTAACCTAATTGATTCACTACAAATGCTAGAACATAACCCTAATCACAAAAGACACGCAGCAGCTCAGAATACACCATTGCAACCTTGAATTTTTCTCTAAAAACTCAAAAACTGAAAAGCACTTTTGAGGTGGATTCAAAGCACAAAAACTATTCCATTAGCTTCCTTGAAGGTTCCTGAACGTGTTCCAATCCATATCATCCATTCAAACTCCAAGAACTGGTATATTGAACCGAAACTGCATCAAGAAAATTCCACGATCGTGCATCATGATTTAAGCATTATTTATGAAATTTATTCATTGATTCATGTTCATTATGATGTTTTGATGCTAACCAACATATTCAATTGCATTTTTATGCGCTATATACGATTATGCCATGTTTGACTTTTAGGGTTTTCAGAGTTTTGAATTGGGGTTTTTCACCCAAGGAAAAATTAAGGCTTGTGACCACCACCATTCAATTCAGCGCATGGAGACGAAGAAGAACCACCCATCGCGCTGAATTTATATGCCAAGGAGAGCTAATCGCTATTTTCCTTAAATCCCTCTGAACCCACGCGTGGAAAACCGTTGCATATTGCTTTTGTGTTTCAGGAAAATCCAACAACATGAAGAAGATGGAGTCGTGGCAACAAGTGATTGGCTTGTTCAAAAATTCGCGCGCGTTTCCAAGCGTTGACTCACTTTCTTTTTATAATATTTGTTAACTATTATATATTAAATGTGATTCAGATGGCTCAGTGGCACAGGTGTTGGTTGGTGATGCTAGTGACCTGGGTTCGAACCCCAGGTCTGTATAATCTCCATATTATTTTTCCATATGTATTCCCATGCAGCGTAAGCGTCATAGATCACCATACATCCTCCAGATCAGAGCGTCCACGCGTCCAGCTGCTTCAGATCAAAGGCTCAAGATTGATGAACACCCTAAGTCTGGTCAACGCTTCAGCATGCTAGCAAAAAAGGTCCAAACAGGCCAATGCTAAATGGGCCAGAGTTTCTTGGATCAAACCTCCTAATTTGGGACTGAACCCCCCCTGGTTTGCAATTTTCTGTCTTTTTCTTATATTTTATTTTTAATTATTATTTTATTTGCTTTGTTGTTTTGATTTAATTAGTTATTTTTACAAAATACAAAAAATGCCTAAAAATCAGAAAAGATAAAAAAATATAATAAATAATTTTTATTTCTAATATTTTCATAAATGAATGCATGTAAATAAATTTAGTTAAATTAGGGTTTGCAATATTAATTCTTTTTAATAAAAAATCTAAAAAATATAGAAATAGGTTTAATTGATAATTTTTATTCCTTTTAATTTTCCTTTTTACCATAATATTATTTATTTATTTATTTTTATAATTAAATTGTACATAAATAACTTAGGTTTAAATTAGGTTAAAAACTTCAACATTTTTCTTAATAACTTAAAAAATAATTAGAACTAGGTTTAACATTTTATTTTAGTTTTAATTAATTCTTTTTCATATTAAATCTTAAAACACTAAAAACACCAAAAACCAATTCTTGCTTTCTTTTAATTTTAATTTTAATTCCTCATTAATTTTAATTTTTTGCAAAAGGGTCCAACGCCCATATTCTTAATTGTTTAATTTCGCGTATTTATTTTATTTCGCTTAAATAATTATGTACCTCTCCCAAAGCCTTGTAATTACTTCTCGCACTTTTTAATTCTTTTAATTTCAATTTCTTTACTTTTCCGTCAAATCGGGTCCTGGTTAATTTTGGCGATGTGGACCCGCGCCATTTGTAATAGCTTAGAATTTACTTTTCCTCGCAAATATTTCTTAACTGTTAAACAAAGCATGCAAGAATGTATGGACAAAAATAAAAGCAATGCGTAGAACACCAATAACATGACAAAACAAATACAAATGAAAACAACACACAAGTCGCACACACCACCCCTAGGGTACGCCTCACTGTTGCCTTGCCTCGAAAGGTGATCGTCGAGTAGAGGATGTCTTAGTAAGTCCTCATGATCCGGGAACCTGGCATGAGGGTAGCTTCTAAGGTGTCTTCCTATTGCTCCGGTGATCACCATGTCCCGAACATCGAATTGACCCGAACACCTCCAACGGTGGTGCTACCTACCTCTCAATGGTGGGATGGCATTACTTTAAAGGACATTTACACAGACGAATTCCTTAGGGTAGGTAGGTTCTCGTAGATACTTGCTCTCTTCAAAAACAAACAAAAATCTTTTCACACCGACACTTTTCAAAAGCTTTCAAAGCAATTTTTCAAACACTCTGACACAAGAGTCGAACTGAAATTTTCAAAGAAACTTTTTAAAACCCACATTGAAAAGCAAACAAACCATTTTTGAAAACACAAATGAGCAAGTATCTAAGAGCCCATGGATAACCATGGATAGAAAGGGTGCTAACACCTTCCCTTTCTATAACCTACCTCCCGAACCGAGAGCAATCTCTTTAAGGAATTTTTCTGTGCTTTTGTCCTTTCCATTTGGAGAAAATAAAAGACGGTGGCGACTCTTGCTTCCGCGACATTTCGCGAACCAGCGTTAAACAGTCAGTTCCAGATCCACCGATCACAGAACTGGCGACTCTGCTGGGGAGTATCTTATAAAGTGAGGTGTACCTTAGGGCTAGGTCATAACTATGTTTTCAATTGTCTTCTTTGCTTGCTTTATTATTGTGGGTTGCTTGGGAGTTCTATAGATCCTAACCCGGATCTGGGGGATACCTTCTTAGAAAGTAGCAACAAGGCTGTGAGGGAACTGTGCGGGGTATACCGACATGGTTGAAACAGTCTGCTACGTTGATGTGGCACTTTGGTGTGTACCGGTAACCCTTGAGTTCAGTCAAGGAGAGTACGGGGCCTCCGCGTGGTGTCATGAAGCATCAACAGACCTTAGGAACCTTAATTGAACTATCTTGGCCTCTTTAGGGTAGTGAGATAACTGACTTTGGTGCAGTCCGAGGTTGGTTGATACTCGATACTACACTCAATTGAGGGTTGCTTTCCTGGAATATTTCGGTCGCCAGTTCAGTGGCTAAATCGAAACGATGAACAATGAAAGCAATCCAGTGATATTGGGACCCTTAGAACCCGGTTACTTCTAATAGGACAGGTTGAGCCCACCAACTTCAAGAGGGTAATACCCAGACCCCATGCTGGCCTAAACTCTAAGGGTTTCTCTTGTGTGACTTGTGTGCCTTCGTACTTGACTACTTGCATGCTTGTTATCTGACACATGAACTACTTGCAGGTTTTGTTTATAGTCCTTAATAGGGACTCATAACAGGGTATCTAAGTTTCTTACAGGTTTTGGTTTGCAGTCCTTAATTAGGACTCCTAACAGGGTTTACCGAGTTTCTTGCAGGGTTTGTTCTAGTCTTTAATTGGGACTCATGACTAGTATACTGAATCTCTTGCAGGTTTTGGTGTGCAGTCCTTAATTGGGACTCATAACAGGGTTACCTACATTACCCCATGCATCATGACATCATACCATTGCATACATCCTAACCCGTTTCAAGGATCTCAAGGGCTTGTGATGCAGGTCATGACGAATCAAACATCTAGCAAGGGGCAAAGAGGATTTATTTTCCTCTAACCAAAGTGGTCAGGGGCTATGACCCACTTGATATGGTGAGCTCTGACTCCTGAATAAGGTTCCCCTAACCAAGGTTGTTTGGAAATCATAACTAGACATGATGACTAAAGTCAGGGGCTATGACCCACTAGATATGGTGAGCCTTTGACCCTTGGAAGAAAGACTCTCAACAAATATGAAGTTTCTTCCAATCAAGCTACCAGATCCAAATGCTAACAAATTTCCTTGTTTACCCCGCGAGGTCCTTGAAAACATTGCATGCATATCATACACATCATTGCATTACAGGTATCCCTTTTGCAGGTCACTTACCTTTCCCGCTGTTTATTTCAGCCATGGCTTCACAACAAGATAACCAGGACCTTCACGCTCAAGAGTCTCAGTTCAGGGAAATCTTCCTAGGTCTATCCATGGGGCAGGAAGAGTTGAGGACACTCCTCATGGGGAATCTGATCAGAAAGAGTCCTGAAGATGACAAGGACGAACAACTGAAACGTCTACAAGCTGAGGTAGACACATTGAAAACCCAGATACTGGGGCAAAGGGCCCTCATTCAAGGTTTAGCTCAGGAGCAAGGAGAGCTGAGAGCCATGATCAGTCAGCTTCCTCAAGGCATGAAGCAACCAGCCCAAATCAGGGACCAGGTCATGGAACAGTTTCCAAGAGGGCAAAGGTCGGGTCCAATGAATAGACCTCTCCGAGTTGCTACAACTTCACAGGTCCAACAACGACCTCGCCCAGAACAACGGACTGATCAGAGCAAATCAGACAAGCCTAAAAGGCAGTTCGCCAAGCTCAACATGTCGTTGGATCAAGCACTACAACAAATGTTAGAGGCAGGGCTGATCACCTTAAGGGCTCCTCTCCGGAATCCAAACACTTCTGCTCCTAACTATCATCCCAACGATAGGTGCGCATACCATTCTGATAGCCCGGGGCATACTACGGACAACTGTTGGCCTCTCAAAAACAAGATTCAAGACATGATTGACGCTGGAGAGATTCAGTTTGAAGTACCTGAGACTCCGAACATAATCACTGCTCCCTTGCCAAATCATGGCTAGGATTGAGAAATTTTTGTTCATTCGAATGTTCAAGTTGCAATTTCCTTTTGTTCAAACATTTATTCATGTTAAACATTGTTATTCTATTAATGCATCGCTTATGTCTATTTTGAATCAATATATTCGTATTCACTCTATGCAAATTATTTTCATATTTTTTCTAATGTCAGCTCTTGACTAATAATTCTAAGCCTCTTGAGGGAGGATGACGAAAACGATACCACGATCTACAGTATGCTTTTGAACAGACCCCGCTGATGAGGTACAGGCATTGTTTCAATTCCTAAACACTGGAGTAATAAGGAAGATAATCCCTCGTCAACCCCTTTGAGCCAAAGAAGTAGGAGTTTTTCTTCTCGAAATTTAAAACCCTTAATCATAACCTGGGGCAGGGTAGTCTCTCAGTTGATCCAAGTGCATAACGAATGGCACCAAAGAGATCCTTACAAAACGAAGAAAGACAGTGATGGTTCCGAATAATCAATAAAGAAAGGCAGTCATTATCTCAAAAAATAAAAAACCCATTAAGTCCAAACCCATGAAGGAGACTTACAAAACTGGGGCATCCCGCTGACTGTAATTCCAAAAAAGGAAACAGTTCAGGCAAAAAAAGAAAGGGATAACAAAAAAAAAATCAGTCAAGAAAGAGGTCATACAAACCCTCAACAAAAACAAAAATGACTGCCTATTCAGAATAAATCATCAATATCTGAATCATCACCGAAAAATCAGAGCAAAGACTCGAACAAGGTCTAACGCACGATCAACTGAGTTTTAGGTTTGAAGAACATCACGAAGAGCGGGTGGGTACAAATAATTTGAGCCTTTATCCTTTGTTTCTTAAACCATGAACCAGGCCACGTTATAACCCTTAAAAGTCCTAGCTGAAGCATGGGTTAGTTCGAAAGCATACTGTTACGAAAGGTATCCTGACTCCTTAAGGCCTATGGTAAATACGGAGTTGACATCACGTTTTACAAACATTCACTTGTTTTATGAAAAAAGAATGCATTTTTCAAAATCTTCAAGACAGACATAAGCTTTGCATTTTTTATATAACTTTGTTTGCATATGACCTTTTGTTTGAACAGCAGGGAAATTCGCGCGATGAATACCTAGTGAACAAAAGCACTTCCAATCAAGGGGCAGGGCATGATCATTGTCCATCATCTGGGGCAGTCCAATCAAGATTCGGAGAATCTCTTAAAGGCCAAATAGCCTGGGGCAAATCTTCGCTTGGGTCACTTGGGGCATTCCAACAAAGAATCTTGCCTGATCAAACACCTTCTGGTGGCATGACAAAACACTTCTAACAGGGGAAACTCCCTACTTTCTGAGAACAGACATAGTCGGAAAAATACTACGCATAATCAAAGACCCGCTAGGTTGACACACCTAGGCAAAAATAAGGGCTTCCCGGCGAACCAAAAGGGTTCGGGAAAAATGAAGGGATGAAATGAAAAAATATGTACACCCGGCAAGTCGAAAACCTGAAAAGGCGGCTTGGGCAAAAATGGGTATCCCGATGGACTGAAAACCTGAAAGGGCGGTCCAGGCAAAAGTTAGGGATCAAAAGCGTACGACTATGTCCCAGCATCTTGTCACTCGCCTACCAAAAGAAGATTTGTCAATCGGCAATCACCAAGCACCTCCACAGGTAACATTGGAAACAGGGGCAATAAGAGTTGTCTAAGCAATCTAATTGTTCGGTCCTCCAAAGTACCAAGGTAGGTTCAGCTAAAGAACATAACCAGACATCCTAATCCCCCCAGAGAGTGAGCCAGCAAGCAATACACTTTCCCCGAGCAAAGCTACAATCAAACTTAAAGAAGTTGGGTATCCTCCAGCAGATCTCAACCTTCCCCAGCAGCATATGTATTCTTAACAAGCATCCCCGGCAGCCTTGGCCTAAAGATTGTTCCCCGGCGGTATATCAACATTCAAAGGGATCACTTCCCCAGCATATCTAAACTCCCCAGAAGAGTCCAACCTGATTCCCCAGGAAAGTTGGAATTTATCTCCCCAAGCAATAAGCTTATCCCCAGTAGATTCTGGAAGCTTATCCTTCGCAGAGCACGAATGCGTCGTCCGGCTTGATTTAAAGAGTTATTTCCTTAACAGGATATAACTGGGTTATCCTCAGCCAAAAGCCACGGAAAGAGCGTCGTCGACAAAGTCTTCCTATCCCCAGCAAACTATTATCAACACTCGGCAAGGCATCCCTCTTCCCACAGAGTATTGCTTCCTAGCATGGTCGCTAGAATATCTTTTCTCCCCGCAGAATCTCCCACTCGCCAAGTGTATTCCGCAACGGAGTCATCTTCTCCTACCGGTATTCTCGCAATTATCATCCCCAGCGGAAACAAAATCTATTCTTCAACATCAGCCCAGGATACGACTTCCCGGCACCCGTCAAGGATTCACTTTCCTAGACAAAAACATACATAAAACATCACATACATCATTATAACATGCATAGACACATCATATCATACAAATCTCATTTATGTTGAGAACATCATTGCTTGATCCATATCATGCATTGCATATGACTGACCTTTACCTTTCAGGAAAGATGCAGTTGAAATTCTCAATCACATTTCAAGACCTTGTCCGGTTCAGTTAAATCGACCCTAAGATTTTCTTGATGCTTACCCAGTCAAAGGCCTCCTCTGGTTCAGTCAGATCGACCCTAATATCTCCCTGATGCTTATCCAGTTGAAGATATTCCAAGACCTTGTCCGGTTCAGTTAAATCGACCCTAAGATTTTCCTGATGCTTATCCAGTCAAAGGCCTTCTCTGGTTCAGTCAGATCGACCCTAAGATCTCCCTGATGCTTATCCAGTTGAAGATATTCCAAGACCTTGTCCGGTTCAGTTAAATCGACCCTAAGATTTTCCTGATGCTTATCCAGTCAAAGGCCTTCTCTGGTTCAGTCAGATCGACCCTAAGATCTCCCTGATGCTTACCCAGTTGAAGATATTTCAAGACCTTGTCCGGTTCAGTTAAATCGACCCTAAGATTTTCCTGATGCTTATCCAGTCAAAGGCCTTCTCTGGTTCAGTCAGATCGACCCTAAGATCTCCCTGATGCTTACCCAGTTGAAGATATTTCAAGACCTTGTCCGGTTCAGTTAAATCGACCCTAAGATTTTCCTGATGCTTATCCAGTCAAAGGCCTTCTCTGGTTCAGTCAGATCGACCCTAAGATCTCCCTGATGCTTATCCAGTTGAAGATATTTCAAGACCTAACCTGGTTCAGTTAAATCGACCCTAAGATTTTCCTGATGCTTATCCAGTCAAAAGCCTTCTCTGGTTCAGTCAGATCGACCCTAAGATCTTCCTGATTCTTATCCCAGTAGAAGACACCCAAGATTTTTTCAACGAGTGTTGTTGAAGTTAAAATCACCCAAGGATCTCTTACCATTCATGCTAAGGCAGTAACCATCCCTGGTTCATTCATCGCTGTTTGAAGCTCCAGACTCAGCTCCTGTAACCAGTCAGGATATATCTATACCAAGCATCTAAAAATCAGCTCCTGCAACGTGTCAGGTACTCATTTTCTGTTTTGCAGGTACGCAAGTTCTCGCTAAGGAATCTCTTATGCGATCAACGTCCAGATGGCATCTATAAGCCCATCATCCTATCCAGCAACCTCTAAATGGCATCTATAAGCCCATTCCCATCATCACTGCTACTATGTGAGCGCAAATTTCTGGGCACTCTAGTGTTCAATCATCTTCTACCCTCGGATTACGAAAGGCATGTCAGCCAATCTGCATCCTCAGGTCTAAGAGGATTGAACAGGGGCAACTGTTGTACCCCAAAATTTTCCCTCCCATATTTTTCAAGAAATTGCCAAGTCAAGCTGCAAAGTTCCCCAAGGGTGGCATAGTGCAAAGGTCTCCTATACAGTCAAAACTAGGGTTTGTGTTTTGATCAAGAAAATGGAGTGTTCAAAGGTCCAATCAAGTCTCACATGCCTACAAATATGGTCAGGCATCCTCATATCAAGTTTCAAGGCATTCAGCTCAAAATTGCACAGTCAAAACCCTAAATTGCACTACAGTCAACTGTAGGGGCAAAATGGTCATTTGACAGTCAAAAGTTCAAATTTTTGGTCAATATATCATTTTGAAGCCACAAACATCATTTTATCAATGCTTGATCATGATTCTCAAAATTTGGCTCAGAAAATCATCAAGATGCAAAAGTTTCCTTATTTGGACAGCTGAAAAAGTCAACTGAAATTGACCAGGGCATAACTTTCACATGGATTATCAGAAAAATTCCATCCAAAGCTCATTTTGAAGAGAAAGACATTTCCTACAATTCATCTTCATATTCCAAGTCCAAGAAATGCTCTCACAAAAAGTTATCAATTTCAACATTATAGGTCATTTTCAAAAGTCAACAAAAAGGGACTTTAAGTCAAAGGCCATAACTTGAGATTGGTAAATCAAAATGACATGGGACCAAAGGCATTGGTTAGAGGACTCAAAGACCTTTCCAAAATGTCCAAGAACATGAGAAAAGCTTAAAAATTGAGCAAGTTATGCCTTGTGGAAGTTGGGAAATGTTTGGATATTTTGAAAAGTCAACTTTGCTTCAAATGTCTAAAAAATTGCTAATAGGCCCATTTTTCTTCCATGATTCATCATTCTAAGCATGTGCACGACCACTTGGCCCAAAGGGAAGTATTTTCTCATTTTTTATTTATTTATTTGAATTTTTATTTATATTAATTCATTTAAATCAAATTAAATATAGGAAAAATACTAACCTAAGCTTTCAAATCTTTTTGTACATATTTCAGCCTCAAGATTTCGTGCCTAAGTCAATAAGGAAAGATTTGGAGCAAATTGATCATAATTGGCACAAGAACACTTGAAAAAGATTGAAAAAAGATCCTTAAGAATCAAATTTCCAAAAACCATTATTGCTTTGGATTTGTTCTACTTTTTTTAACCTAATTGATTCACTACAAATGCTAGAACATAACCCTAATCACAAAAGACACGCAGCAGCTCAGAATACACCATTGCAACCTTGAATTTTTCTCTAAAAACTCAAAAACTGAAAAGCACTTTTGAGGTGGATTCAAAGCACAAAAACTATTCCATTAGCTTCCTTGAAGGTTCCTGAACGTGTTCCAATCCATATCATCCATTCAAACTCCAAGAACTGGTATATTGAACCGAAACTGCATCAAGAAAATTCCACGATCGTGCATCATGATTTAAGCATTATTTATGAAATTTATTCATTGATTCATGTTCATTATGATGTTTTGATGCTAACCAACATATTCAATTGCATTTTTATGCGCTATATACGATTATGCCATGTTTGACTTTTAGGGTTTTCAGAGTTTTGAATTGGGGTTTTTCACCCAAGGAAAAATTAAGGCTTGTGACCACCACCATTCAATTCAGCGCATGGAGACGAAGAAGAACCACCCATCGCGCTGAATTTATATGCCAAGGAGAGCTAATCGCTATTTTCCTTAAATCCCTCTGAACCCACGCGTGGAAAACCGTTGCATATTGCTTTTGTGTTTCAGGAAAATCCAACAACATGAAGAAGATGGAGTCGTGGCAACAAGTGATTGGCTTGTTCAAAAATTCGCGCGCGTTTCCAAGCGTTGACTCACTTTCTTTTTATAATATTTGTTAACTATTATATATTAAATGTGATTCAGATGGCTCAGTGGCACAGGTGTTGGTTGGTGATGCTAGTGACCTGGGTTCGAACCCCAGGTCTGTATAATCTCCATATTATTTTTCCATATGTATTCCCATGCAGCGTAAGCGTCATAGATCACCATACATCCTCCAGATCAGAGCGTCCACGCGTCCAGCTGCTTCAGATCAAAGGCTCAAGATTGATGAACACCCTAAGTCTGGTCAACGCTTCAGCATGCTAGCAAAAAAGGTCCAAACAGGCCAATGCTAAATGGGCCAGAGTTTCTTGGATCAAACCTCTTAATTTGGGACTGAACCCCCCCTGGTTTGCAATTTTCTGTCTTTTTCTTATATTTTATTTTTAATTATTATTTTATTTGCTTTGTTGTTTTGATTTAATTAGTTATTTTTACAAAATACAAAAAATGCCTAAAAATCAGAAAAGATAAAAAAATATAATAAATAATTTTTATTTCTAATATTTTCATAAATGAATGCATGTAAATAAATTTAGTTAAATTAGGGTTTGCAATATTAATTCTTTTTAATAAAAAATCTAAAAAAATATAGAAATAGGTTTAATTGATAATTTTTATTCCTTTTAATTTTCCTTTTTACCATAATATTATTTATTTATTTATTTTTATAATTAAATTGTACATAAATAACTTAGGTTTAAATTAGGTTAAAAACTTCAACATTTTTCTTAATAACTTAAAAAATAATTAGAACTAGGTTTAACATTTTATTTTAGTTTTAATTAATTCTTTTTCATATTAAATCTTAAAACACTAAAAACACCAAAAACCAATTCTTGCTTTCTTTTAATTTTAATTTTAATTCCTCATTAATTTTAATTTTTTGCAAAAGGGTCCAACGGCCATATTCTTAATTGTTTAATTTTGCGTATTTATTTTATTTCGCTTAAATAATTATGTACCTCTCCCAAAGCCTTGTAATTACTTCTCGCACTTTTTAATTCTTTTAATTTCAATTTCTTTACTTTTCCGTCAAATCGGGTCCTGGTTAATTTTGGCGATGTGGACCCGCGCCATTTGTAATAGCTTAGAATTTACTTTTCCTCGCAAATATTTCTTAACTGTTAAACAAAGCATGCAAGAATGTATGGACAAAAATAAAAGTAATGCGTAGAACACCAATAACATGACAAAACAAATACAAATGAAAACAACACACAAGTCGCACACACCACCCCTAGGGTACGCCTCACTGTTGCCTTGCCTCGAAAGGTGATCGTCGAGTAGAGGATGTCTTAGTAAGTCCTCATGATCCGGGAACCTGGCATGAGGGTAGCTTCTAAGGTGTCTTCCTATTGCTCCGGTGATCACCATGTCCCGAACATCGAATTGACCCGAACACCTCCAACGGTGGTGCTACCTACCTCTCAATGGTGGGATGGCATTACTTTAAAGGACATTTACACAGACGAATTCCTTAGGGTAGGTAGGTTCTCGTAGATACTTGCTCTCTTCAAAAACAAACAAAAATCTTTTCACACCGACACTTTTCAAAAGCTTTCAAAGCAATTTTTCAAACACTCTGACACAAGAGTCGAACTGAAATTTTCAAAGAAACTTTTTAAAACCCACATTGAAAAGCAAACAAACCATTTTTGAAAACACAAATGAGCAAGTATCTAAGAGCCCATGGATAACCATGGATAGAAAGGGTGCTAACACCTTCCCTTTCTATAACCTACCTCCCGAACCGAGAGCAATCTCTTTAAGGAATTTTTCTGTGCTTTTGTCCTTTCCATTTGGAGAAAATAAAAGACGGTGGCGACTCTTGCTTCCGCGACATTTCGCGAACCAGCGTTAAACAGTCAGTTCCAGATCCACCGATCACACTTCCCTTTCTATAAATCTACCCCCCGTACTCAGAAATATCTCGAAAAAGGAATTTTTCTGTGCTTTTTTCCTTTCCTTGTTGGATAAAATAAAAGATGGTGGTGACTCTTGCTTACCGCGATATTTTGCAAACACAAACGCAAACCATCAAAATTTCCTTAACGAAATAGGGAAACCACGATCCCGGTTCTGGCCACCGTATCACAGAACTGGCGACTCTGCTGGGGAGCTAATAAGTGGGGTGTACCTTAGGAATAGTTCATCATATTGTTTTCTATTGTTTGATTTGATTGCTTTGTCTTTGTGGGCTTTGTATCGGAGTTACTATAGATCCTAACTCGGATCTGGGGATACCTTTTAGGTAAGTAGCAATAGACTGTGAGGGAACTGTACGGCATAGACCGATACGGTTGAAGCAGTAGCTACGTTAGTGTGAAACTTTAGTTGGTACCGATACCCCTTGTGGAGGAACAAGGAGAGTATGGGGATGCTAAGGGGTCATTAAGAATCAACTGACCTTAGAACCTATAATTGACCAACTTGGCCATAGAAAAGTAGCAGTATGCTACACTCATTGAGACCATACTCTCGCGATGATTCCAGCCGCAAGAAAAGGCTGCTAAACTGGAATTATGACCGATCGAGAATGGTCAGTGATATTGAGATCCTCTAGAACCCGATTACTATTACTAGGACAGGTTGAACCAACTAAACTGAAAGAGGGTAATACCTAAACTCCATGCCAGCCTGAAATTTAAGGGCTATTGTGTGACTTGTGTGCTTTCAACTTGAACTACTTGCACATGTTTGTTATCTAACAACTTGAGTTCCTTGTAGGTTTTGTTTACAGTCCTTATCTAATACCTTGGATTTCTTGCCGGATTTACTTGTTTACATTACCTCGTGCTTTTGCTTAAACGCATAACATACACATCATAACATCATGCCTTAATATTTCCTTAACCATTTAAAGGATCTCAAAGGTTTGTGATGCAGGTTATGGTAAATAAAACGTCTAGCAAGGGGCAAAGGGGATTTATTTTCCTCTGGCCAATATCATATAGAGATCAAAACACGATAATTTGAGTCGGTGGCTATGACCCACTCGATATGGTGAGTTTGACTCTTGAAGAAGGACTCTCAATAAACGCGAAGTTTCTTCAATCAAATTCTAACAGTTTCTTGTTTAACCCACGAGATCTTTGAAAACATTGCATACATATATCATACATATCATTGCATTACAGGTACCATTACAGGTTTCTCATCTTCTTCACTGTTTATTTCAGCAATCATGTCTTCTGAAACACCTACTGATCAAGCCATCAAGGCTCTTCAACCTCAGAATGCTCAGTTTCAGGAAATGTTCTTGAACTTGGCCAAGAGTCAACAAGATTTGAAGACTCTTATCTTGAAGGACAAGAAGAAGAAGAAGAAGAAGAAGAAGGTCCTCTTGAATATGGGTCGCAGATTCGGGAACAATTTGCGACAGGAGACTGATTTGTCCCATTCATCTGGAGGGGGAGAGAATCAAGAGGAAAGAAAGGGTCCTAGCCCTGTGGTTTCTGACAATGACACAGACTTTGATGAAGACCAATATCCTCCTGTTGAGGATAGATATAAGCAACTTGAAGACCGGCTCAGTGCAATGGAAATTCAGAAGATACCTGGGTTGGACTTTGGAGATCTGGGATTGGCATCTGGGGTGGTGATCCCTCACAAGTTTAAAGCTCCTGTCTTTTCTCAGTATGAAGAGGTATCCTGCCCGAAGCTACACCTCCGCTCATACGTCAGAAAGATTCAACCCTATACTGCTGATAGAAATCTACGGGTTCATTTCTTTCAAGATAGTATGTCAGGGACTCAACTTGAATGGTTCTGTCAACTGGAAGGAGCTAACGTCCGCAACTGGGAGGACCTTGCTGCTGCTTTTTACAAGCAATATACGTATAATACCGACCTTGCTCCCACGCGTACTCAACTTCAGGGTATGTCTATGGGTACAAGCGAAGGATTTAAGGACTACGCTCAGAAGTGGAGAGATATTGCTGGAAGAGTCCAACCCCCTCTGTCCGATAGGGAGTTGGTGGATATGTTTCTTGAGACTTTGTCTGGTCCCTATTTCAATCATTTGATCGACAGCTCGTCAGTGGGTTTCACCGAACTGATTCTAACTGGAGAAAGAGTAGAAGCTGGGATCCTGAGTGGTAAGATCCAGAAAGATACATCTTCGAGTACACAGAAGAAGTCATTTGGTGGCAAGAGGGAAGCCAATGTTGTGCACGACCAGAAGAGGCATAGCGAGGCAGACTACCACCAATATGTGGGTGCAGTGTTGATCTCTAATTCTGAATGCACACAACGACCACAACAACGAAATAATCAACCAAAGGGGGAAAGACTTCAAAGGCAGTTCACCTAAATCAACATGCCATTGTCACAAGCATTGCGGAACATGTTGAAGATGAATCTGATTATGGTGATAAACCCTCATCCGAACCCTAAGACTTCTTCTCCTAACTACAACCCAAATGCAAGGTGTGCTTATCATTCTGGTAGCCCGGGGCACGATACTAACGATTGTTGGGAGCTGAAATACAAGATTCAGAATATGATTGACGCTAAGGAGATCGAATTCGACCCTCCTGAGACTCCCAATGTGATCACTTCTACCTTGCCAAAATATGACTAGGATTGAAAGCAATTTTGTTCATTTGAATTCTGAAGTTGTATTTTTCTTTGCTTATTCAAACAATTATTGTCATGTCAAACTTTTTTATTTCATTAATGCATTACACGTGTCTGTTTTGAATTAACTGTTTTCACTATGCTTAAATTGCTTCATATTTCCTTTTTGTGATGTTCAACTCTCGATTAAAAAACTCTAAGCCTTTAGAGGGAGGATGACGAAAATGATACCATAATCTCTACAGTATGCTTTTGAACAGACCCTGCTGACGATGTACAGGCGTTGTTTCAAATCCTAAATAGTGGAGTTATAAGGAAGATAATCCCTAGTCAACCCTTTTGAGCCAAAGAAGTTGGAGTTTTTCTTTTCACACAAATTAAAACCCTTAATCACAACCTTGGGCAGGGTAGTTTTCTCAGTTAATCCAGGTGCACAATGAATGGCATCAAAGACATTCTCCCAAACTAAAAGACGGTTATGGTTCCCTATAATCATCAGGACAGACAGTCGTTATCCCTCCAAATAAAAATTAAGTCAAAACCTATGAAAGGGACTTAAGAAAAAAACTGGAGCATCCCGCTGACTGTAATCACAAGAAAGAAACAGTTCAGGCAAAAAGACAGGGATAACAAAATCAAAAAGAAAGAGGTCCTACAAACTCTCAAAAAAATGACTGCCTGTTCAAAATAATTTGTCAGTATCCGAACCATCAATGGAATATCAGAGCAAAGACTCAAAACGGAGTCTAAATGCACAATTAGCTGAGTTTAGGATCGAAGAACATCACAAAGAACGGGTGGGTACAAATAAAATCTAAGCCTTTATCCTTTGTTTCTTGAACCGTGAACCAGACCACGTTATAACCCTTAAAAGTCCTAGCTGGGGCATGGGTTAGTTTGAAAGCATACTGTTACAAAAGGTATCCTGACTCCTGTAGGGCTTACTGTAAATCCTGAGTTGACATCACATTTTACAAAAATTTGCTTGTTTTATTGAAAACTGCATTTTCAAATAACTTCAAAACAGACATAAGCTTTGCATTCTTAAAATAACATTGTTTGCATATGACTATTTGTTCAACAGCGGAGAAATTCGCACGACGAATATCTAGTGAACAAAAACCTTTTCAATAAAAAGGGTCACCTCAAGTAGAAAAAACACTTCCAACCAAGGGGCACGACATGAGCATTGTCTATCATCTAGGGCAGTCAAGTCGAGATTCAAGGAGTCTCTCAAAGATGCCAAATAGCCAGGGGTAAATCTCCATATGAATCACTTGGGGCATTGGACATGAATTCTAGCAACGAACCTTGCATGATCAAACGAATGTCTTTTGGTAGTATGGCAATACAACACTATCAACAGTGACAACTCCCTACACTCTGAGAGCGTGGACATAGTCAGAAAATACTGCGCGTGAACAAAAACCCGCTAGGTCGACTGGCCTAAGCAAAAATAAGGGCATCCCGACGAACCAAAAGGGTTTGGGCAAAAATTAGGGATAAAGAGATAAATCTGTACACCCGGCAAGTCAAAAACCTGAAAAGGCGGCTTGGGCAAAAAAGGGTATCCCGATGGACTGAAAATCTGAAGAGACGGTCCAGGTAAAAGTTAGGGATTAAAGCGTACGACTATGTCCCGTCATCTCATCATTTAGAAGACTTATCGTTCCGATCGGCAGTTACCAAGCACCTCATAGGTTGGGATAACACTCGATCCACAAGGCCTCCGCAAGCACCTTCTCCCGCATATACAGGGGCAGAAAAGTCTCGATGCAAAGTCATTGTCATATCCTTAGCTCGCGTCCCAGTAACATCTACACTCCCCACAGAGTAAGAAAAGGACTGTGGTGTTAATTCTCCCCAGCTGAGGCTCGCAACCACGAATGGGTCGGTAAGATTCTCCCTGAGCAGAGTTTATCTATCACCAGCACTGGAAGATTATCCCCAATGGAGTCTGGAAGATTATCCTCAGTAGAGTCTAAAAGATTATCCCCAATGAAGTCACCATTGGAAAATCATCCCCAACGGAGTTCATTCCTTTCACAGACAGAAATTCAATCCCCAATAGGGTTCATTGTCACCAGCAACAGTAATTCATACCCAACTGAGTTTTATTTCTCTAAATCAGCAGATCTTCTAGCAGAGTATATACTCCCCACAGAGTCATTTCCTCGTCAGTCCATTCCCCAGCGGAGTTATTCTCTCCTGCAGGATTATTCTCCCAATCATCTTCGGTCGTTATCTCTAGCGAGTGAAACTCTTTATTCTCCAACAACAGTCAGGGATTTATTTTCCCAAACTCGGACGTACCACAATAGCATTTCATGTTCATATATCATGATGTGCGCATACATATTGCATACAGCATAATTTCATTTATTTTGAGAACATCATCATACAATGCATGTCATGCATCATATACAATTAATCATGTACCTTTTCAGGAAAGATGGTTATCATCAACAACTTCCTGCAAGTTCAAGATTAACTCTGGAAACTAAACAGACTTTACACGGGTTCGTCACGAAGCAATCTTACACGGGTTTCTCCTAAATACAGCTTTACATGGGTTCGTCACAAAGTAACCTTACCCAGGTTCCTCCTGAAGTTTTACACAAACTTATCACAAAGTAACCTTACCCAGGTTCCTTCTGAAGTTTTACACGAACTTAACTTATCACAAGGTGACCTTACCCAGGTTCCTCCAGAAGTATTACACAGACTTATCCCGAAGCAACCTTACCCAGGTTCTTTCTCGGTCCCGATGTAGTTTCACCCAGACTCATCCTGAAGCAACCTTACCTAGGTTTCTTCCTGGTTCAGATGCAGTTTTACCTAAACTCCTCATGAAGCAGCCTTACCTAGGTTTCTTCCCGGTTCAGATGCAGTTTTACCTAAACCCATCATGGAGCAACCTTACCTAGGTTCCTTCTCAGTTCAGATGTAGTTTTACCTAAACCCATCATGGAGCAACCTTACCTAGGTTCCTTCTTAGTTCAGATGTAGTTTCACCTAAACCCATCATGGAGCAACCTTACCTAGGTTCCTTCTCTTTCCCGATGTAGTTTCACCTAGACTCATCCTGGAGCAACCTTACCTAGGTTCCTTCTCTTTCCTGATATAGTTTCACCTAGACTCATCCTGAAGCAACCTTACCTAGGTTCCTCCTCAGTCCCAATGCAATTCTACCCAAACTCTTCATAAAGCAACCTTACCCAGGTTCCTTCTTGGTTCAGACGCAGTTTTACCCAAACTCCTCACAAAGCAACCTTACCCAGGTTCCTTCTCAGTTCAGGCACAATTTTACCCAAACTCATCACAAAGAAACCTTACCCAGGTTCCTTCTCGGTTCAGACGCAGTGTTATCCAAACTCCTCACGAAGCAACCTTACCCAGGTTCCTTCTCATAACCCTACTATCCAGGTTTCTTTTCTCTTATCTCCAGACAACAGTGCACAACACTGTAAGACCCAGACCTATCAAACATGATTGGTTTCACCTTTCCCTAGTAGGTCGCGGTGCAGCCTGTACACAACTAGATACGCAGTTCACTTCCGCTTCCTCAAGCCGGAGTTAATTCCTCAGTTGAATAACGGATGACTGAAGTTCCTAAATATCAGCAGAGATGATTCCTCAGTTGAATAACGGATGACTGAAGTTCCTAAATGTCAACAGAGATATTTTCCTCAGTTAAATAACGGATGACTGAAGTTCCTAAATGTCAGCAGAGATGATTCCTCAGTTGAACAACGGATGACTGAAGTTCCTAAATGTCAACAGAGATGATTCCTCAGTTGAATAACGGATGACTGAAGTTCCTAAATGTCAGCAGAGATGATTCCTCAGTTGAACAACGGATGACTGGAGTTCCTAAATGTCAGCAGAGATGATTCCTCAGTTGAACAACGGATGACTGAAGTTCCTAAATGTCAGCAGAGATGATTCCTCAGTTGAACAACGGATGACTGAAGTTCCTAAATGTTAGCAGAGATGATTCCTCAGTAGAATACGGACGACCGAAGTTCCTAAAATTCAACAGAGATGTTTCCTCATTGGAATACGGACGGCCGAAGCTCCTAAAATTCTACTTCTCTCAACAAAGATTAGCCCTCCCCAGTGGAATCTTCCTCAACGACAGGTATACAAGCTCTCGCTAAGGAATCTCTTATGCGATCGACACTCCTTCAGATGGCATCTTTAAGCCCATCCTCTCGTCAGCAATTTCCAAATGGCATCTATAAGCCCATTCCCGACATCATAAGACAATTACCACTTCATGCGAGTGCAACTTTCTGGGCACTCTAGTGTTCAATCATCTTCCACCTTCAGATCACGAAAGGCAGGCAAGCCAATCTAAATCTTCAGGTTTAAGAAGATTGAACAGGGGCAGCTGTTGTACCCCAAAGTTTTCTCTCCCATATTTCTCAAAACATTTCAAGAAAGATCCCCAAGTTGCTCAAGGTAGTCCAAGGGTTGGCCAGACAAGCTCTCTCCTAAGGCAGTCTACCTCAAATTAGGGTTTCATGTTGCATCAAGATACTTGAGTCCAAGGGACCCCAAATTCTCAAAATTGTCCTAATATGTTCTCAAGATCATCCATGTCAAGTTTCAAGCCTTGTAGAGGAAGTTTGCTCAGTCAATTACTCAAAGGCCTAAAAATCGACTGTGCTAGGTCAAAAGTCAATTGTGGCCCACATACAGTCAAACTTCAAGGTTTTTGGTCAACATCCTCATTTTGAAGTATATTTCATCATTTTATCAAGGGTTGATCATGATTCATCAAGGATTGCTCATAATTCATCAAGACTCAAAAGTTGATAAATTAGGGTTTTGCAGGAAAAGTCAACTCAATTTTGACTAAGCATAACTTTCTCATACTTTATGATAAATGACCCATACAAATCTCATTTTTAAGAGGATGCAATTCCATACAATCCATCTCCAGTTCCCAAGTTCAAAATATGCACTCACAAGAAGTTATGAATTTGGACATTATAGGTCATTTTGGAAAGTCAACAAAAACACCTTTTGGATCAAAGCTTCTTACATGAACATGGAAGATACAGTTGAGATGAAACCAAATAGGTCTCTTAGGGGACATCCTAAGCTTTCTAAAAAGTCAAAGAACACCCTCATAAGGTTAAAATTGAGAGAGATATGCATTGTCAAAGTTGGATAATTTTTGAAAAAATGCATGAAGCAAATATTGACCAAACTTGGATTTTTTCCAAATGGGCTTATCTTTTCAAGTTTGAAACTCATTCCTAACATGGTCCACGACCTCTAAGCCCACCCATACATTTTTATACTATTTATGGTATTTATTTTGATATTTTATTCATTAAAATTCAGAATTAAATAAATAATAGAAATAATATAAATTTTGATGTGAATCCATTTTGGGAAAGTTTTATGCTGGTTTATGTCAATTGATTTCGTGCAATAACTCTTCAAATATGTCCAGGTTCATCCACATGTGAAAATGGCATAAAATCATCAAATATGGCATTTTTTTCAAATTTTGATCATGGTCTTAAAACACAACATTATGAGGGAGATTCTTTCCATGCTTTCTTGTCTCCTCATTCTCCTCTATAAATATAGAGCCATACAAGCTTGAAAGGGAAGAAAATCCTCTCTAAAAAGCTCTCAAAAAGCTCTTCAAAAAGCTCTCTAAAAGCTCTTCAAAAAGCTCTTCAGAAATCAAAGAATTGGTGCAAGTCATATCTCAAGGTTCCGGTATCTCTCAATTGACATCAAGCCTCAAACCATCCTCTTGAAGTCCTCAAGAGTCTTACAAGGCCCAAGAGCAATCCATCACACGCCTAGCACACCCCCCATTTGACAACACCGGTTTGGTAAAATTTTAAACTTTGAATCTCTAATTTTAATCATATTTTATGGTATGCTAACGTTTGTTTGAGTTTATATAGAACAATTATGGATGGTTGAATCATAGGTTCCATGCAAGAATCAAAAAACACCATAGTTAGAGCATGAAGCTTTCGAAGATTCGGGCCTAGGGATTTCTGATGATTGCACCCCCTGTTTACTTTTGCTACTAGGCCCATCTTTATTTTCATGTTTTATTCATTTTATTTATTTCTTTTAATCCCTTTTTTTTTTTATCAATAAACAAATATAAAAATCACATAAAAATAGATTTAGGATTTTTTCTTAATTAAATTTTAATTTTAGGTAAAAATTTAATTTCTTTTTGTAAATAACTTAAAAATAATTAGAATAAATAGGTTTTATTACTAACTTAATTATATTTTATTTTTCCTAAAATAACCAAAGAAACCAAAATAGGTCATGTAATTATTTTTATTAATTAATTTAATTAACTAATTAATTGTATATTTAATTTAGAAAACTTATTTCTTTTATTAAAAACAACAAAAAAACAATTTTTCTTTTAATTAGGTTAGAAGGGTCAAAACCTTAAATTCTCGTCGATCTTAATTCTTCTCGCGCGCTTTATTTTTATTATTTACCATATTGATGTAACTGCCTACAGTTTGTAATAGTTTAATTAGGACGTTTATTTACATTTATCACTTTATTTTCAAATGGTTTGTTTTTGGCTATGTAAATACCCGAAGCCTTGTAATAGCGTAGTTTAAATTCCGCACTTTAAATTCCGCAAATTATTAACTGTTAGATGTATGATATAGGGATGCATGACAAGAATGTATGATTAATTTTAAAACAGTTAGATCACCCTAAATGTGCAAAGATAAATAAACTGAAATTGAATCACTCGCACATGCGCACTTCTAGGTTACACTTCCACTTGGTTGCCTTCGGTAAATGGTCATTGAGTATAGGATGCTTTAGTGGTCGTCCTTTTGTCTAAACAAAGATCAAAGTCTTGATTCGGAAAAGTTTCCTCAGAATGGTTGCCTCGGAATTATTGCCTTGAATAATTGATCTAAGACATTAGGATTATTGCTAAGACGTCCTAGCATTGCTTTAGTGATTGTGCGTCCCTTTCGAATTGACCCTCAAACTCCAAAGACGGTGCTACCTACTCACTAATAGTGGGATAGCATTGTCTAAAGGAAACAAATACATAACGATTCTTTTTTCGAGTAGGTAGATTAGTTCTTAAGTACTTGCTCATTCTAAACAAATTTTTCACACTTACACTCCTTTATAAACAAAGTTTTCAAAAACACTTCATTACACTCTTGAAGACAGAAGCAAGAGTTAAATCGAAGTCAAAACAAAAACTTTTCAAAGCGCACAAACACAAAGAAAACAATTTTGAAAATGATGAGCAAGTACCTAAGAGCCCGTAGATAACTACTGATAGAAAAGGTGCTAATACCTCCCCTTTCTATAAATCTACCCCCCGTACTCAGAAATATCTCGAAAAAGGAATTTTTCTGTGCTTTTTTCCTTTCCTTGTTGGATAAAATAAAAGACGGTGGTGACTCTTGCTTACCGCGACATTTTGCAAACACAAACGCAAACCAGCAAAATTTCCTTAACGAAATAGGGAAACCACGATCCCGGTTCTGGCCACCGTATCACAGAACTGGCGACTCTGCTGGGGAGCTAATAAGTGGGGTGTACCTTAGGAATAGTTCATCATATTGTTTTCTATTGTTTGATTTGATTGCCTTATCTTTGTGGGTTTTGTATCGGAGTTACTATAGATCCTAACTCGTATCTGGGGATACCTTTTAGGTAAGTAGCAATAGACTGTGAGGGAACTGTACGGCGTAGACCGATACGGTTGAAGCAGTAGCTACGTTGGTGTGAAACTTTAGTTGGTACCGATATCCCTTGTGGAGGAACAAGGAGAGTATGGGGCTGCTAAGGGGTCATTAAGCATCAACTGACCTTAGAACCTATAATTGACCAACTTGGCCATAGAAAAGTAGCAGTATGCTACACTCATTGAGACCATACTCTCGCGATGATTCTGGCTGTAAGAAAAGGTTTCTAAACTGGAATTATGACCGATCGAGGATGGTCAGTGATATTGAGATCCTCTAGAACCCGGTTACTATTACTAGGACAGGTTGAACCAACTAAACTTAAAGAGGGTAATACCTAAACTCCATGCCAACCTGAAATTTAAGGGCTATTGTGTGACTTGTGTGCTTTCAACTTGAACTACTTGCACATGTTTGTTATCTAACAACTTGAGTTCCTTGTAGATTTTGTTTACAGTCCTTATCCAATACCTTGGATTTCTTTCCGGATTTACTTGTTTACATTACCTCGTAGTTTTGCTTAAACGCATAACATACTCATCATAAAATCATGCCTTAACATTTCCTTAACCATTTAAAGGATCTCAAAGGTTTGTGATGCAGGTTATGGTAAATAAAACGTCTAGCAAGGGGCAAAGGGGATTTATTTTCCTCTGGCCAATGTCATATAGAGATCAAAACACGATAATTTCAGTCAGTGGCTATGACCCACTCGATATGGTGAGCTTGACTCTTGAAGAAGGACTCTCAATAAACGCGAAGTTTCTTCAATCAAATTCTAACAGTTTCTTGTTTACCCCGCGAGATCCTTGAAAACATTGCATACATATATCATACATATCATTGCATTACAGGTACCATTACAGGTTTCTCATCTTCTTCGCTGTTTATTTCAGCAATCATGTCTTCTGAAACACCTACTGATCAAGCCATCAAGGATCTTCAAGCTCAGAATGCTCAGTTTCAGGAAATGTTCTTGAACTTGGCCAAGAGTCAACAAGATTTGAAGACTCTTATCTTGAAGGACAAGAAGAAGAAGAAGAAGAAGAAGAAGGTCCTCTTGAATATGGGTCACAGATTCGAGAACAATTTGCGACAGGAGACTGATTTTTCCCATTCATCTGGAGGGGGAGAGAATCAAGAGGAAAGAAAGGATCCTAGCCCTGTGGTTTCTGACAATGACACAGACTTTGATGAAGACCAGTATCCTCCTGCTGAGGATAGATATAAGCAACTTGAAGACCGGCTCAGTGCAATGGAAATTCAGAAGATATATGGGTTGGACTTTGGAGATCTGGGATTGGCATCTGGGGTGGTGATCCCTCACAAGTTTAAAGCTCCTGTCTTTGCTCAGTATGACGGGGTATCCTGCCTGAAGCTACACCTCCGCTCATACGTCAGAAAGATTCAACCCTATACTGCTGATAGGAATCTCCTGGTTCATTTCTTTCAAGATAGTATGTCAGGGACTCAACTTGAATGGTTCTGTCAACAGGAAGGAGCTAACGTCCGCAACTGGGAGGACCCTGCTGTTGCTTTTTATAAGCAATACACGTATAATACTGACCTTGCTCCCACGCGTACTCAACTTCAGGATATGTCTATGGGTACAAGTGAAGGATTTAAGGACTAAGCTCATAAGTGGAGAGATCTTGCTGGAAGAGTCCAACCCCCTCTGTCCGATAGGGAGTTGGTGGATATGTTTCTTGGGACTTTGTCTGGTCCCTATTTCAATCATTTGATCGGTAACTCATCAGTGGGTTTCACCGAACTGATTCTGACTGGAGAAAGAGTAGAAGCTGGGATCCTGAGTGGTAAGATCCAGAAAGATACCTCTTCGAGTACAGAGAAGAAGTCATTTGGTGGCAAGAGGGAAGCCAATGATGTGCACGGCCAGAAGAGGCATAGCAAGGCAGACTACCACCAATCTGTGGGTGCAGTGTTGATCTCTAATTCTGCACGCACACAACAACCACAACAACGAAATAATCAGCCAAAGGGGGAAAGACTTCAAAGGCAGTTCACCCAAATCAACATGCCATTGCCACAAGCATTGCAGTACATGTTGAAGATGAATCTGATTACGGTGATAAACCCTCATCCGAACCCTAAGACTTCTTCTCCTAACTACAACCCAGATGCAAGGTGTGATTATCATTCCGGTAGCCCGGGGCATGATACTAACGATTGTTGGGCGCTGAAATACAAGATTCAGAATATGATTGACGCTAAGGAGATCGAATTCGACCCTCCTGAGACTCCCAATGTGATCACTGCTCCCTTGCCAAAATATGACTAAGATTGAAAGCACTTTTGTTCATTTGAATTCTGAAGTTGTATTTTTCTTTGCTTATTCAAATAATTATTGTCATGTCAAACTTTTTTATTTCATTAATGCATTACACGTGTCTGTTTTGAATTAACTGTTTTCACTATGCTTAAATTGCTTCATATTTCCTTTTTGTGATGTTCAACTCTCGATTAAAAAACTCTAAGCCTTTAGAGGGAGGATGACGAAAATGATACCACAATCTCTACAGTATGCTTTTGAACAGACCCCGCTGACAATGTACAAGCGTTGTTTCAAATCCTAAATAGTGGAGTTATAAGGAAGATAATCCCTAGTCAACCCCTTTGAGCCAAAGAAGTTGGAGTTTTTCTTTTCACACAAATTAAAACCCTTAATCACAACCTGGGGCAGGGTAATGTTCTCAGTTAATCCAGGTGCACAATGAATGGCATCAAAGACGTTCTCCCAAACTAAAAGACGGTGATGGTTCCCTATAATCGTCAGGACAGACAGTCGTTATCCCTCCAAATAAAAATTAAGTCAAAACCTATGAAAGGGATTTAAGAAAAAAACTGGAGCATCCCGCTGACTGTAATCACAATAAAGAACAGTTCAGGCAAAAAGACAGGGATAACAAAATCAAAAAGAAAGAGGTCCTACAAACTCTCAACAAAATGACTGCCTATTCAAAATAATATGTCAGTATCCGAACCATCACTGGAATATCAGAGCAAAGACTCAAACAAAGGAAACCATGATTCTTTTGGAAACGAATACAGAACGATTCTTTTTTTGAGTAGGTAGATTAGTTCTTAAGTACTTGCTCATTCCAAACAAATTTTTCACACTTACACTCCTTTATAAACAAAGTTTTCAAAAACACTTCATTACACTCTTGAAGACAGAAGCAAGAGTTAAATCGAAGTCAAAATAAAAACTTTTCAAAGCGCACAAACACAAAGAAAACAATTTTGAAAATGATGAGCAAGTACCTAAGAGCCCGTAGATAACTACGGATAGAAAAGGTGCTAATACCTTCCCTTTCTATAAATCTACCCCCGTACTCAGAAATATCTCGAAAAAGGAATTTTTATGTGCTTTTTTCCTTTCCTTGTTGGATAAAATAAAAGACGGTGACGACTCTTGCTTACCGCGACATTTTGAGAACACAAACGCAAAACACAAACCATCAAAATTTCCTTAACAAAATAGGGAAACCACGATCCCGGTTCTGGCCACCGTATCACAGACTCCCCAATAGAGTTTCCTCCAACTTGAAAAGCCTCCCCAGCAGAGTCGCCAGTTCTGTGATACGGTGGGAAGAACTAACTATTTTTTGAATGCTGGTTTGCATTTTGCGTTTTGTTTTTGCAAAATGTCGTGGTAAGCAAGATTCGCCACTGACTTTTATTTTATCCAACAAAGAAAGGAAAAAAAGCACAGAAAAATTCCTTTTTCGAGATATTTCTCCGGTTCGGGGGGTAGATTATAGAAAGGGAAGGTATTAGCACCCTTTCTATCTGTGGTTATCCACGGGCTCTTAGGTACTTGCTCAATGGTTTTCAAAATTGTTTTCTTTGTGCTTGTGGGTTTGAAAAAGTTTTTGTTTGAAAACTTCGATTTAACTCTTGCTTCTGTCCTCAAGAGTGTAATGAAATGTTTTGAAAACTTTGTTCAAAAAGGAGTGTAAGTGTGAAAGAGTTTTTGTTTTGAAAAGAGCAAGTATCTAAGAACCATCTACCTACTCGAAAAAGGAATCGTTTTATGCTAATTTCCTATAGACAATGCCATCCTACTATTAATGAGTAGGTAGCATGGTCGTTGGATTTTAAGGGTCAATTCGAATGAGGGACATACAGTCATTAAAGCAATGTTAGGACGCCTTAGCGGTAACCCTAATGTCTTAGATCTTTTGTTTGAGGCAAAAATATCCGAGGCAACCGTTTCGAGGCAACTATGATCTTTTATACAAGAGGACGACCTCTAAAACGACCTATACTCAATGATCGTGTATGAAGGCAACCAAGTGGGGTGTACCCTAAGAGTGCGCATGTGCGAGTGTGTCGTTTTCAGTTATTTTTATCTTTGTACATGTTAAGGGTGACCTAATTTGATTTTAAGATTTAAACATCCAGTCTTGTCATGCAAACCCTATTATCAAACATCTAGCAGTTATAATTTACGAAATAAAAATGCGGAAATTAAATTACAAGGCGTCGGGTATTTACATCGCCAAAAGCAACCCTTGGAAAATAAAATAAAGCGGTAAAAATGATTAAATGTCCTATTTAACTATTACAATCCGTAAGCAGATACATAATTGGATAAAAATAAATAAAGCGCGTGGGAAATTAAATCGAGTGCGAAATTTAAGGTTTTGACCCTTTTGAAAGAAAATGGTTTTTTGGTTTTTGTTGTTTTTATTTTAAGAAAAGAAATTAATTCCTAAATTAAATAACTAAATTATATATTAAAGTTAATTAATGAAAAATAATTTGTGACATATTTTTGGGTTTTTATTATTTAAGAAAGAAATTAAAAGAAAATTAAATGAATTAAAACCTAATTAAGTCTAATTAATTTTTATTTATTTACAAAAATAAGTTAAAATTTCCTAATTAATATCCTAATTAATTAATAAGTGTTTATTAATAAAAAATAAAAATTCTGAATTAAAAAAAGGTATTTTTTGTGATTTTTTAATAAAAGGAAAAAATGTTATTGGTTAGAAAATTAGTTAAATGAAATAAAAACTATTAAATTAAATAAATAAAATAAGTAGAAAAGGTAGAAAAGATGGGCCTGATTTGAGGTGTCAATAGCAATTTCTGCTTGGCCCATTAGAAGTTGGCCCTTTTGACTTTTTGGATCTGGTACACGCGCATTGACTGGCATCTTGGTGGACCTCCAACGTGGATCATCAGATCTGGCCCTTGGCCATCTGGAGCTTGGATTGATGAGGGCATATGGTGGATTGCAGATGGGCGTATGCATGCAATTACCTGAAAAATAATGAGAAAACACAAATTGCTGGAGGCAGGGATCGAACCCCTGACCTCTAGCCTTGGAGCACCTTAAGACTTGAGTGGCTACCACTGCATCATGTTACTTTGTTTGTTATAATAATAATAACACAATATAATATATATATATATATATATATATATATATATATATATATATATATATATATATATATATATATATATATATATATATATATATATATATATATATATATATATATATATATATATAAACAAAGCATATTGCCTGAAAATAAAAAAAAACACGCAAAATATTTGAATGGCCCAATGGACGGAGGACACCTCATCGTCCTTGTCCTCTTAAACACTGTAAATTTACCTGCGGACTTGTATCCGCAGCTAAAAGTGCAGCCTTGTTCTAAAATCCTCTCCAGGCCATGAAAATGATTTCTAAGGACATGGTCGTGTTCGTCTCATCCTCCTGCATACAACCATGTCCATCATGTGTCTCAATTTTACCTGAAATAAAAACCCCTAAAAACAGAAACAAAACCCTAGCCATGGCATTTCATGATACATAGCATATAAATCAAATTGGTTATTGCCAATAGTTTGCAAATGATGTGAGGGTTAAGGATGTGCAATTATTTCATGAAAACGATGTCTAAATCCAGGGATACAAAATCAAAAACGGGAGGAACTCGTGTGAGACTTACAGTGCGTATGGAGGCTGGAAAACATTTGATTGTGATAGGTTTAGCTTGTGAGAATTTCCAGGAAGCGATTGAGATATGTCTCAGGCTTTGAAAATGCCTCCAACTTGAATTTCGATCTCTAACTTTTTTGTGATTTTTTGCAAAGTTGTTCTGCTTCTTTCAATGATCTCCAACCCTGATTTTCGTGTGCTTGGCTTGCTTATGTATTGTACCTTGCATTAGGTTAACAAACTTGGTCCAAATCTCTCCACATTGATGTTTGGATATTTGATTTGATCTCCATTTACAAACTTGCCAAATTTGCTTAATTTCAATCTTTTTTGCACACATTTGATTTGATACGAATTTGATGATAATAATAGCTGTATTTGGGGTCTGAAATAGCCAAAAAATCATGTGTTATCAAAGCTTTAGATTTTATATGATTTTATTTGATTTAAAATAAATTAATTCAAATAAAAATCAAATTAAATAATAAAAATGAGATATAGACACATGGCTAGAGCTAGGGCACTTGGGCTACAATGAAAACTCAAAACAAGTGAAAAAGAATGGGCCCATTTGGCAAAATTTGAAGTTTTGGGGATAGTTGACTTTTGGCAATTTTGCAAAAAAGTCCAACTTCAACAATGTATAACTTCTTCAATTTTGAACTTTTGGAGATGTTCTTGGACTTTATAGAAAGCTTGAGATGTCCTCTAATCAACCCTTTTGGTCTCATCTCATTTGATATTCCATGCTCAAGTTATAAGCTTTGACAAAAAAGGTATTTTTGTTGACTTTTCAAAATGACCTATAATGTCCAAATTCATAAATTCTTGTGAGTGCATTTTTTGATCTTGGGGTATGAAGATTGATTGTAGGTAATTTCATCCTCTTCAAAATGAGCTTTGTATGGGTCATTTCTCATAAATTATGAGAAAGTTATGCTTGGTCAAAGTTGAGTTGACTTTTCCTACAAAACCCTAATTTAGCAACTTTTGAATTTTGATGAATTTTGAGTAATCCTTGATGAATCATGATCAACCCTTGATCAAATGATCAAATATACTTCAAAATGAGAATGTTGACACAAAATCTTGAAGTTTTACTGTTTGTAGGTCACAGTTGACTTTTGCCCTAGCACAGTCGATTTTTGGACCTTTTGAGTAATTGACTGAGCAAACTTCCTCTGCAAGGCTTGAAACTTGACATGGATGATCTTGAGAAAATATTAGGACATTGGTGAGCACTTGGGGTCACTTGGAATCAAAGATCTTGATGCAACACAAAACCCTAATTTGGGGTATACTGTCTTAGGAGATAGCTTGTCTGACCAACTCTTGAGCTACCTTGAGCCATTTGGAGATTTTTCTTGCAATGTTTTGAGAAATATGGGAGGGAAAATTTTGGGGTAAAATAGATGCCCCTGTTCAATCTTCTTAAAACTGAGGATGTAGATTGGCATTCATGCCTTTCGTGATCCGAAGGTGGAAGATGATTGAACACTAGAGTGCCCAGAAATTTGCACTCGCATGAAGTGGTATCAGCCTTGTGATGTCGGGAACGGGCTTACAGATGCCATTTGGAGATTGGTGACGAGGAGATGGGCTTAAAGATGCCATATGAAGGAGTTTCGATCGCATAAGAGGCTCCTTAGCGAGAACTTGTATACCTGTTGTTGTGGAAGATTCCGCTGGGGAAGTCTGGACTTTGTTGAGATTTAGGAGCTTGCCTGTACTTCGACTGAGAGAACATCTCTGCTGAGTTTTAAGAACTTGTCCGTAATTTAACTGGGGGAGAAACATCTTCATCGAGATTTAAGAACTTGCCCGTAATTCAACTGAGAAAACTCTGCTGAGATTTAGGAACTCGTCTGTAATTCGACGGAGGAACTAAGTCGAGATCAAATAAAATTAATAAAATTAATTTTATTAATTAGACTAAATAAAATTAATTAAACTTAATTAGGTTTTAACTACTAATTTAATTTAATTTATTTTCTTTCTTAAATTAATAAAAACTCCAAAAATAATTTATTTTTTCATTTAATTAATTTAATATTTAATTTAGTTATTTAATTTAGGATTAATTTCTTTTCTTAAAATAAAAACAACCAAAAAAGAAGCATTTTCTTTAATCCAAAGGGTCAAAACCCTAAACTCGCACTCGATTTAATTTCTCGCGCGCTTTATTTATTTTTATCCAATTATGTATCTGCTTACGGATTGTAATAGTTAAATAGGACATTTAATTATTTTTACCGCTTTATTTTATTTTCCAAGGGTTGCTTTTGGCGATGTAAATACCCGACGCCTTGTAATTTAATTTCCGCATTTTTATTCCGCAAATTATAACTGCTAGATGTTTGATAATAGGGTTTGCATGACAAGACTGAATGTTTAAATCTTAAAATCAAATTAGGTCACCCTTAACATGTACAAAGATAAAAATAACTGAAAACGACACACTCGCACATACGCACTCTTAGGATACACCCCACTTGGTTGCCTTCGTACACAGTCATTGAGTATAGGTCGCTTTAGAGGTCGCCCTCTTGTCTAAAAGATCATAGTCGCCTCAAAACGGTTGCCTCGAATATTGTTGCCTCAAACAAATGATCTAAGACATTAGGGTTACCGCTAAGGCGTCCTAACATTGCTTTAGTGACCGTATGTCCCTCATTCGAATTGACCCTTAAACTCCAATGACGATGCTACCTACTCACTAATAGTGGGATAGCATTGTATAAAGGAAAATAGCATAGAACAATTCCTTTTTCAAGTAGGTAGATGGTTCTTAGATACTTGCTCTTTCAAAAACAAAACTTTTTCACACTTACACCCCTTTTCGAACAAAGTTTTCAAAACACTTCATTACACTCTTGAGGACAGAAGCAAGAGTTAAATCGAAGTTTTAAAACAAAAACTTTTTCAAACCCACAAGCACAAAGAAAACAATTTTGAAAACAAATGAGCAAGTACCTAAGATCCCGTAGATAACTACGGATAGAAAGGGTGCTAATACCTTCCCTTTCTATAATCTACCCCTCGAACCCGAGAAATATCTCGAAAAAGGAATTTTTCTGTGCTTTTTTCCTTTCCTAGTTGGATAAAATAAAAGTCGGTGGCGACTCTTGCTTACCGCGATATATTGCAAACATAAACGCAAAACGCAAACCAACATTCCAAAAAACCGTCAGTTCTTCCCACCGTATCACAGAACTGGCGACTCTGCTGGGGAAGAATATTACTGATTCATTCGCGATTGCGAGTCTCAGCTGGGGAGAGCTGTCATCACTGTCTTTTCTTACTCTGCGGAGAGTGAAAGTACCTTAGCCATATTCTTCAGCTAAATCTACCTTTGTACCTGGTGGACAGAGCAACTGTAAAGCTTGGACAAATTTTATTGCCCCTGTTTCTGATATTACAAGTAATCGTCTTTTGTTTCGCATGTAGATATTTATGAGCAGCAATTAATGTCAAATGCATATATCAAAAATGAACATTGGACGTTCTTTGCAAAACAAAACAGAAAAAGGAAAAACAGTTTGAAATTTCTCTGAACATGAATTGTATTGATTTTTGAAGTTTGGCCTGTAAATAGGCGTTTTTGTACAAGAGGCTGACGTCCTAGTAAGGGAACGCCGCTGAATAATAGAGTTTATACAATTTGTGTAAAACTAAACTAAACAGCTATGTAAACAATCCCACTAGGTTCCAACTCTGATATTGCCTTTATGTCCTCGAGCATCTCATCACTTTGCTACTTGGTTGAAGGTAGATCAGATTGATTAGTGTCATCCGAGCTTGACAGTCGATACCGAAGTCTGGTTGCAAGGTGATCCAATGAGATATAGTGTTACGCTTTAATCCCTAACTTTTGCCTGGACCGCCCTTTCGGGTTTTCAGTCCACTGGGATACCCTTTTTTGCCCAAGCCGCCTTTTCATGTTTTCAACTTGCCGGGTGTACAAATTTTTTCATTTTCATCCCTTATTTTTGCCTGAACCCTTTTGGTTCACTGGGAAGCCCTTATTTTTTCCTAGGCCAGTCAACCTAGCGGGTCTTTGTTCATGCGTAGTATCTTTTCACTATGTTTGTATTGACGGGGTGAGGAAGGTCGTTACCATCCATGGTGGTTAGAATCATAGCTCCTCCTGAGAAAATGTTCTTAACCACAAATGGCCCTTCGTAAGTAGGGATCCATTTTCCCCTGGGATTACCTTGTGGCAGTATGATGCGCTTGATAACCAGGTCCCCAACTGGTTACTCTTATCGTCTGACTTTCTTGTTAAATGCCTTGATCATCCGCTTTTGATACGTATGACCATGACAAATAGCACTAAGTCTCTTTTCGTTGATTAAATTCAGCTGATCAAGCTGGGTCTAAACCCAGTCATCTTCGCTCAAACCTGCATCCTTCATAATCCGAAGAGAGGGTATCTGAACTTCAATGGGCAAGACGTCCTCCATGCCATAAACCAAGGAATAGGGTGTTGCCCTTGTTGACGTCCGTGCTGAGGTAAGGTACCCATAAAGAGCAAACGGTAACATCTCGTGCCAGTCTTTGTACGTCATTGTCATCTTTTGCACAATCTTCTTAATATTCTTATTAGCCTCTTCAACAGCCCTGTGATCGGTGGATCTGGAACTGACTGTTTAACGCTGGTTCGCGAAATGTCGCGGAAGCAAGAGTCGCCACCGTCTTTTATTTTCTCCAAATGGAAAGGACAAAAGCACAGAAAAATTCCTTAAAGAGATTGCTCTCGGTTCGGGAGGTAGGTTATAGAAAGGGAAGGTGTTAGCACCCTTTCTATCCATGGTTATCCATGGGCTCTTAGATACTTGCTCAATGTGTTTTCAAAATGGTTTGTTTGCTTTTTAATTGTGGGTTTAAAAAGTTTCTTTGAAAGTTTCAGATCGACTCATGCGTCAGAGTGTTTGAAAAATTGTTTTGAAAGCTTTTGAAAAGTGTCGGTGTGAAAAGGTTTTGATTTTTTTTGTTTTTAAAGAGAGCAAGTATCTACGAGAACCTACCTACCCTAAGGAATTCGTCTGTGTAAATGTCCTTTAAAGTAGTGCCATCCCACCATTGAGAGGTAGGTAGCACCACCGTTGGAGGTGTTCGGGTCAATTCGAGTTTGTAGGGACGTGGTGATCACCAGAGCAATGGGAAGACACCTTAGAAGCTACCCTCATGCCAGGTTCCCGGATCATGAGGACTTACTAAGACGTCCTCTACTCGACGATCACCTTTCGAGGCAAGGCAACAGTGAGGCGTACCCTAGGGGTGGTGTGTGCGATTCGTATGTCGTTTTCATTGATATTTGTCTTGTCATGTTAAAGTGATCTACGCTTGATTTTATTTTTAAGGCCATACATTCTTTCATGCTTTTTGTTAACAGTTAATATTTGCGGAAAAGTAAATCTAAAGCTATTACAAATGGCGCGGGTCCACATCGCCAAAATTAAACCGGACCCGATTTGACAGGAAAGTAAATAAAGCAAAAGAAATAAAAGTGCGAGAAGTTTAAGTTACAACGCTTTGGGAGAAATACATAATTATTTAAGCAATAAAATAAATACGCAAATTAAACAATTAAAAATATGGGTGTTGGACCCTTTGGCAAAATTAAAATTAACATTAAAATTAAAAGAAAAATGTTTTATGTATTTTTATGTTTTTTAAGATTTAACAGAAAAAGAATTTATTAAAATTAACTAACCCTAATTCTAATGATTTTTTGAGTTTGTTATGTAAAATGTTAAATTAACCTAAATTAAACCCTAAATTTTTTGTATGTACAATTTAATTATGAAAATAAAATGAGTAATATTATTATAAAAAAGGAAAAATTAAAAGGAATAAAAATTATCAATTAAACCTAAATTCTATGTTTTTTTATATTTTATTATGAAAAGAATTAAAGTGGCAACCTAAATTAATACTAAATTAATTTACATGCTAATTTATTTACAAGAAAATATTAAAATAAAAATTATTTATTATATTTTGTCTTTTCTGATTTTTAAGCCTTTTTTGTATTTTGTAAAATAATTGATCAAATTAAAAATAATAAAGAAAAATAAGATAACAATTAAAAAATAAGAAAGACAAAAAATAGGAAATTGCAAACCAGTGGGGGGTGGAAGTCCCAATTTGGAGGTCTGAGCCCAGAATGCTGGCCCAACAACCCTGAGTCCGTTTGACTTTTTGCGTAGCGTGTGGATGCGTTGACCTGGATCCACCATAGGCTTCAGTTCATGGCCGTTGATCTAGTGCTGGGATGGACGTGGCACGCTTGATTATGCTGGTGCATCATGGTCTACAAAGTTATACCTGCACATGAATATCTTTTGAAGAAAAATATTTGGAAAGTGTGGGGACCTGGGATCGAACCCAGGTCCTAAGGGTTGCCAACGCGTTTGCCTGCCAATTGAGCCATTTGATTACTTTGTATATTAACAAACAAATAATAAATATAATGCAAACATGACAATTAGTGGATTTCTGGCGCGAAACTTTGAATGGACCAATCCATGCCTGACACTGCATCGTCTTCTTCATTGTTCCTTTCTGCCTGAAAAATAATAAACATTTAACGGGGGTTTTGAACCCCCTCAAAACAGGCCTAATTCCATAATAGCGATTAGGTCCTGAAGGCTCATAAATTGAGCGCGAACGTCCTATCTTCTTCGTCTCAACCTGTAGATTTCATTCATGGCATTGTTACGTCTTAATTTTATAAGAATTGAAAACGCCCAATTTGAAAACCTCGGAACCCTAAGCATCTCTAATGGCGAATTCTCCTATAGGGCATGAAACTTTAATTAAACCATACAGTTAGTTTGTAAACATCACCCTAAGTATAAAAATAGCAATAGAATATGTTAAAGATGCATGGATAATGGGAAGCAGTTTCGAAATTTCCTTTACCAATTTTAATAGCAACCTTGCGTTTCTTTAAGTATGGGACCTGGGGAATGACTCAGTTAGCTTCAGGGGAACACAAGGAAGCTTTTGCAATCAATCTTGTGCTTTGAATCAACCTAGAACCTGCTTTTCAGTTTTGAACTTTTGGCAAGAATTTCAAGTTTTTCATAGGGTTCTTTTGCGCAGCTTTCTGTGTATCAGCATTAGGGTTATGTTTCTGATTATGTAGTGAAGGCATTAGGTTAAGAAAATTGAATCAAATCTCTTCCATTCAATGATTTTGCAAATTGATTTTTCACCATTATGTTTCATATCTTTTCCATGTCCTTTTGTGCAAATCATGATCAAGTCAAACCAAATCTTTCCTAATTGGCATATGCACGAAATATTGAGTCTAGAATGTGTACAAAAAGATTTGTTTGGTTCATTTAGATATTTTTCACATATTTAATTGATTTAATTGAATTAATATAAATAAAAATTCAAATAAATAAATAAAAAATGAGAAAATACTTCCCTTTGGGCCAAGTGGTCGTGCATATGCTTAGAATGATGAATCATGGAAGAAAAATGGGCCCATTAGCAATTTTAGGTCATTTGGATCAAAGTTGACTTTTCAAAATTCCCAAAAATTTCCCAACTTCCACAAGGCATAACTTGCTCAATTCTTAAGCTTTTCTCATGTTCTTGGACATTTTGGAAAGGTCTTTGAGTCCTCTAACCAATGCCTTTGGTCCCATGTCATTTTGATTTTCCAATCTCAAGTTATGGCCTTTGAGTTAAAGTCCCTTTTTGTTGACTTTTGAAAATGACCTATAATGTTGAAATTGATAACTTTTTGTGGGAGCATTTCTTGGACTTGAAGCATGAAGATGAGTTGTAGTAAATGTCTTTCTCTTCAAAATGAGCTTTGGATGGAATTTTTTTGATAATCCATGTGAAAGTTATGCCCTGGTCAATTTCAGTTGACTTTTTCAGCTGTCCAAATATAGTAACTTTTGCATCTTTGATGATTTCTGAGCCAAATTTTGAGAATCATGATCAAGCATTGATCAAATGATGTTTGTGGCTTCAAAATGATATGTTGCCCAAAAATTTGAACTTTTGACTGTCAAATGACCATTTTGCCCCTACAGTTGACTGTAGTGCAATTTAGGGTTTTGACTGTGCAATTTTGAGCTGAATGCCTTGAAACTTGATATGAGGATGCTTGACCATCTTTGTAAGCATATGAGACTTGATTGGGCCTTTGAAACCTTCAATTTCTTGATCAGAACACAAACCCTAATTTTGACTGTATGGGAGACTGTTGAGCTGTGCAACCCTTGGGGAATTTTATGACTTGGCTTGGCAATTTCTTGGAGAATATGGGAGGGAAAATTTTGGGGTGCAACAGTTGCCCCTGTTCAATCTTCTTAGACCTGAGGATGCAGATTGGCTGAAGTGCCTTTCGTAATCCGAGGGTAGAAGATGATTGGACACTAGAGTGCCCAGAAATTTGCGCTCGCATGTTAGCAGTGTGATGGGGGAATGGGCTTATAGATGCCATTTAGAGATTGCTGGATAGGATGATGGGCTTATAGATGCCATCTGGATGTTGATCGCGTAGGAGATTCCTTAGCGAGAACCTGCATACCTGCAAAAGAAAAATGAGTACCTGACACGCTGCAGGAGCTGATTTTAGATGCTTGGTATAGATATGTCCTGACTGGTTATAGGAGCTGGATCTGGAGCTTCAAAAGATGATGAATGAACCAGGTATGGTTACTGCCTTAGCATGAATGGTAAGAGAACCTTGGGTGATTTTAACTTCAACAACGCTCGTTGAGAAAATCTTGGTGGGAAATACCATCTTTGCAGTATTGGGAAGAGAACCATAGGCAATTATAATCTGAAAGGAATGATCACCTCACTCAACGTCGGAGAGGGAAACATCTGAAAAGGACTTACCACCTCACACACCGTCGGAGAGGGAACCATAAGAGACTATCACCTCACACTCATCGTCGGAGAGGGAAACATCTGAAAAGGAGTTACCACCTCACACACCGTCGGAGAGGGAACCATAGGAGACTATCACCTCACACTCATCGTCGGAGAGGGAAATATCTGAAGAAGGAATTACCACCTCACGCACTTGTCGGAGAGGGGACCATAGGAGACTATCACCTCACACTCATCGTCGGAGAGGGAAACATCTGAAAAAGGAATTACCACCTCACGCACTTGTCGGAGAGGGGACCATAAGAGACTATCACCTCACACTCATCGTCGGAGAGGGAAACATCTTGAAAAGGACTTACCACCTCACACACCGTCGGAGAGGGGACCATAACTTCTGCTGAGTCTTTATCAGAAAAATCTGTTGGGAGTCGATTTAGCTGGACTAGAGAGGGCTTTGAAATATCTTCAACTGGAATAAGTGTCAGAACGTCGCCATATCTGGTTCATATCTGGACTATATCTGGAAGGAAATCTGGAAGCAGCATCAGAACGTCACCACATCTGGTTTACATCTGAAACTATATCTGGAAGGAAATCTGGAAGCAGCATCAGAATGTCACCATATCTGGTTTACATCTAAAACTATATCTAGAAGGAAATCTGGTAGCAGTATCAGAATGTCACCATATCTGGTTTACATCTGAAACTATATCTATAAGGAAATCTGGAAGCAGCATCAGAACGTCACCATATCTGGTTTACATCTGAAACTATATCTAGAAGGAACTCTGGAAGCAGCATCAGAACGTCACCATCTCTGGGTCATATCTGAAACTATATCTAGAAGGATATCTGGAAGCAGCATCAGAACGTCACCATATCTGGATCATATCTGAAACTATATCTAGAAGGATATCTGGAAGCAGCATCAGAACGTCACCATATCTGGATCATATCTGAAACTATATCTAGAAAGAATTGCGTTAGTTGATAGTAATCATCTTTGTATTGATCTTTTTCCTGAAAAGACAACACATAATTGTATGCAAAATCATGATGCATGAACTGTATGTCTTCAGAATTAATGAGATTCGTGCAATATGATGCATATGCATGCCATAATGTATGAAGATGTGATGTTTATGAATGTATATTTGTCTAAGAAAATAAATCCTTGACGGGTGCCGGGAAGTCGTATCCTGGGCTGATGTTGAGGAATAGCTTTTGCTTTCGCTGGGGATAATAGCTGCAAGAATACCGGTAGGAGAAGATGACTCCGTTGTGGGATAAACCTGGCAAATGGAGGATTCTGCGGGGAGAAAAGATACTTTAGCGACCATGCTGGGAAGCAATACTCTGTGAGAAGAGGGATGCCTTGCTGAGTGTTGATAATAGTTTGCTGGGGATAGGCAGACTTTGTCGACGACGCTCTTTCCGTGGCTTTTGGCTGAGGATAACCCAGTTATATCCTGTTAAGGAAATAACTCTTTGAATCAAGCCGGACGACGTGTTCGTGTTCTGCGAGGGGACAAGCTTCCAGAATCTACTGGGGATATGCTTATTGCTTGGGGATATGAATTCCATCTTTCCTGGGGAACTGGATTGGATTCTCTGGGGAAGTTTTGAACTGTATTGGTTATGTTCTTCCACGGAACCTACCCTGACACCTTGGAGGATAACAATCAGATTGCTTAGACCACTCTTTATTGCCCCTGTTTCTATGGGGGAGGCACTTGTGGGGTGCTGATAGTTGTTGATGGGCAAACCTTCTTCTGGTAGACAGATGGCAGGACATAGTCGTACGCTTTAATCCCTAACTTTTGCCTGGACCGCCCTTTCGGGTTTTCAGTCCATCGGGATACCCATTTTTGCCTAAGCCGCCTTTTCAGGTTTTCGACTTGCCGGGTGTACAGATTGTTTCATTTCATCCCTTATTTTTGCCCGAACCCTTTTGGTTCGTCGGGAAGCCCTTATTTTTGCCTAGGTATGTCAACCTAGCGAGTCTTTGATTTTGCGTAGTATCTTTTCGACTATGTCCGTTCTCAGAAAGTAGGGAGTTGCCCCTGTTAGAAGTATTTTGGTCATGCCACCAGAAAGTGTTTGATCAGGCCAGATTCGTTGTTGAAATGCCCCACGTGACTCAGGCAGAGATTTGCCCCAGGCTTTTTGGCCTTTTGAGAGATTCCCCAAATCTGGACTTAACTGCCCCAGATGATAGACCATGGTCATGTCCTGCCCCTTGATTGGAGATACTCTTGTTCATTAGACTTTCGTCATGCGAATTTCTATGCTGTTCAAAGAAGTCATATGCAAACAAGGTTATGTTAAAAATGCAAAGCTTATGTCTGTCTTGGAGATTTTGAAAATGCACTCTATTTCATAAAACAAGTGAATGTTTGTAAAACGTGATGTCAACTCGTTATTTTATTGCGAGCCTTAAGGAGTCAGGATACCTTTCGTAACAGTATGCTTTCGAACTAACCCATGCTTCAGCTAGGACTTTTGAGGGTTATAACGTGGTCTGGTTCACGGTTTAAGAAACAAAGGATAAAGGCTCAAATTTTATTTGTACCCACCCGCTCTTCGTGATGTTCTCCAAACCTAAACTCAGTTGATCATACGTTAGACCTTGTTTGAGTCTTTGCTCTGATTTTCCGGTGATGGTTCGGATATTGATGATTTATTCTGAATAGGCAGTCATTTTTGTTATTGTTGAGGGTTTGTAGGACCTCTTTCTTGTCTGACTTTTGTTATCCCTTTCTTTTTTTTGCCTGAACTGTTTCCTTTTTTTTTGCCTGAACTGTTTCCTTTTTTTTTTGGAATTACAGTCAGCGGGATGCCCCAGTTTTGTAAGTCTTCTTCATGGGTTTTGACTTAATGGGTTTTTTTTTTTTTTTTTTTTTGAGATAATGACTGCCTTTCTTTATTGATTATTCGGAACCATCACTGTCTTTTGTTTTTGGAAAGACTCATTTGGTGCCATTTGTTATGCACTTGGATCAACTGAGAGAACTACCCTGCCCCAGGTTATGATTAAGGGTTTCAATTTTCGAAAATAAAACTCCTACTTCTTTGGCTCAGATGGGTTGACGAGGGATTATCTTCCTTATAACTCCAGTGTTTAGGATTTGAAACAATGCCTGTACCTCATCAGCGGGGTCTGTTCAAAAGCATACTGTAGAGATCGTGGTATCGTTTTCGTCATCCTCCCTCAAGAGGCTCAGAATTATTAACCAAGAGTTGATCATCAGAAAAAATATGAAAAGAATTTTGAATATAATGAAAACAATTGTATTAATTCCCAAAACAGACATATGCGATGCATTAATAGCATAAAAGAGTTTGCTATGACATTAATTGTTTATATAAGCAAAGAAAAATACAACTCAGAAATTCAAATAAACAAAAGGTCTTCAACGATTGGGTAATGGAGCAGTGATTATGTTCGGAGTCTCAGGCACTTCAAACTGAATCTCTCCGGCGTCGATCATGTCTTGAATCTTGTTCTTGAGAGGCCAGCAGTTGTCCGTAGTATGCCCCGGGCTATCAGAATGATATGCGCACCTATCATTGGGGTGATAGTTGGGAGCAGAAGTGTTCGGATTCCGAAGAGGAGCCCTTAAGGTGATCAGCCCTGCCTTCAACATTTGTTGCAGTGCTTGATCCAGCGACATGTTGAGTTTGGTATACTGTCGTTTCTCCTTGCGCTGCTGCCCCTGTCCTTGTTGAGCAGGTCCGGGATTGGAGATCTGGATTGCCCCTACCTTATGACGGCTCTTTTTACCGTGCACAGCATTGGATTCTCTCTTTCCATGATGAGGTTTTTTATCAGAAGGTGCAGCCTCTTGAATTTTCCCAGACCGGATACCAGCTTCTATTCGCTCTCCAGTCAAGATAAGATCTGTGAATCCAGCAGACGAATTCCCAATTAGGTGGTTATAGAACGGACCAGACAGGGTCCCCAAGAACATATCGACAAGTTCCCGATCAGTCAGAGGTGGTTGTACCCTTCCAGCAAGATCCCTCCATTTCTGCGCATATTCTTTAAAACCTTCACTTGATCCTAACGACATACCCTGGAGTTGGGTACGCGTAGGAGCAAGGTCGGCATTATATTGATACTGCTTGTAGAAAGCAGTAGCTAACTCCTCCCAGTTACGAACCTTGGTCCCATCTAGCTGATAGAACCATTCGAGATGAGTCCCTGAAAGACTCTCCTGAAAGAAGTGGATCCACAAATTCTTGTCCACCGTATATGGTTGAATTTTCCGAACATAGGACCTGAGATGTAACTTGGGACAGGACGCCCCGTCATACTTGGTAAAGGATGGTGCTTTGAACTTCCGAGGAATAATCACACCAGTTGACAAACCCAAATCTCCAAGATCCAGCCCAGGTACCTGTTGGATCTCCATAGCATTCAGCCTATCCTCCAACTGTTTATACTTGTCCTCAGCCGGAGGGTACTGTTCGTCGTCGAAATCTGTCTCGTTGTCGGAGACCACTGGACTAGGCACCTCTCTCTCATGGTGACTGCTTTCCCTCACAGATGGGGTAGTCCTCTCAGTTTCAGTCTGCGGTGTATTCCCAGATCTGCGCCTAGGGCTGAACAAGACAGTCCTCTTCTTCTTCTTGTCCTTCTTCAAGAGCAGAGCCTTCAGATCTTGTTGCCCCTGGGTCAAATTCATGATCAGCTCTTGGAACTGGGCGTTCTGAGCCTGGAGGTCCTTGATAGTCTGCTCGGCTGATGATTCAGGATTCATGACGATTGGCTGAAATAAACAGCGGAGAAGGGTAAGCAACCTGTCAAAGGGATACCTGCAATGCAATGAGATGTATGACATGTATGTAATGTTTTCAAAGACCTCGCGGGGTAAACAGAGAAACTTTGTTAGCATTTGGAACCGGTAGCTTGATTGTAAGAACTTCATTTTGTTGAGAGTCCTTCGTCAAGGGTCAAAGGCTCACCATATCCAGTGGGTCATAGCCCCTGACACCCTTGGCTAGAGGAAAATAAATCCTCTTTGCCCCTGGCTAGATGTTTGATTTATCATGACCTGCATCACAAGCCCTTGAGATCCTTGAAATGGGTTAGGATGTATGCAATGGTATGCAATGGTATGATGTCATGCTATGCATGGGGTAATGTGAGTAACCCTGTTATGAGTCCCAATTAAGGACTATAAACAGACCCTGCAAGAAATTCAGTATACTTTGTTATGAGTCCCAATTAAGGACTATAAACAAAACCTACAAGAAATTTGGTAAACCTTGTCATGAGTCCTAGTTAAGGACTATAAACAAAACCTGCAAGAAATTTGGTAAACCCTGTTATGAGTCCCAGTTAAGGACTATAAACAAAACCTGCAAGAAATTTGGCAAACCCTGTTATGAGTCCCAGTTAAGGACTATAAACAAAACCTGCAAGAAATTTGGCAAACCCTATTATGAGTCCCAGTTAAGGACTATAAACAAAACCTGCAAGAAATTTGGCAAACCCTGTTATGAGTCCCAGTTAAGGACTATAAACAAAACCTGCAAGTAGTTCATGTGTCAGCTAACAAGCATGCAAGTAGGCAAGTACAAAGGCACACAAGTCACACAAGAGAAACCCTTAGGGTTTAAGCCAGCATGGGGTCTGGGTAGTACCCTCTTGAAGTTGGTGGGCTCAACCTGTCCTAATCAAAGTAACCGGGTTCTAAGGTTCCCAATATCACGGGATTGCTTTCATTGTTCATCGTTTCGATTTAGCCACTGAACTGGCGACTGAAATATTCCAGGAAAGCAACCCTCAATTGAGTGTAGTATCGAGTGTCAACCAACCTCGGACTGCACCAAAGTCAGTTATCTCACTACCCTAAAGAGGCCAAGATAGTTCAATTAAGGTTCCTAAGGTCTGTTGATGCTTCATGACACCACGCGGAGGCCCCGTACTCTCCTTGACTGAACTCAAGGGTTACCGGTACACACCAAAGTGCCACATCAACGTAGCAGACTGTTTCAACCATGTCGGTATACCCCACACAGTTCCCTCACAGCCTTGTTGCTACTTTCTAAGAAAGGTATCCCCAGATCCGGGTTAGGATCTATGTAACTCCCATGCAACCCACAATAGTAACGCAAGCAAGTCAGACAATTGAAAACACAGTTATGACCTAGCCCTAAGGTACACCCCACTTTAAGTTTGTCCCCAGCAGAGTCGCCAGTTCTGTGATCGGTGGATCTGGAACTGACTGTTTAACGCTGGTTCGCGAAATGTCGCGGAAGCAAGAGTCGCCACCGTCTTTTATTTTCTCCAAATGGAAAGGACAAAAGCACAGAAAAATTCCTTAAAGAGATTGCTCTCGGTTCGGGAGGTAGGTTATAGAAAGGGAAGGTGTTAGCACCCTTTCTATCCATGGTTATCCATGGGCTCTTAGATACTTGCTCAATGTGTTTTCAAAATGGTTTGTTTGCTTTTTAATTGTGGGTTTAAAAAGTTTCTTTGAAAGTTTCAGATCGACTCATGCGTCAGAGTGTTTGAAAAATTGTTTTGAAAGCTTTTGAAAAGTGTCGGTGTGAAAAGGTTTTGATTTGTTTTGTTTTTAAAGAGAGCAAGTATCTACGAGAACCTACCTAACCTAAGGAATTCGTCTGTGTAAATGTCCTTTAAAGTAGTGCCATCCCACCATTGAGAGGTAGGTAGCACCACCGTTGGAGGTGTTCGGGTCAATTCGAGTTTGTAGGGACGTGGTGATCACCAGAGCAATGGGAAGACACCTTAGAAGCTACCCTCATGCCAGGTTCCCGGATCATGAGGACTTACTAAGACGTCCTCTACTCGACGATCACCTTTCGAGGCAAGGCAACAGTGAGGCGTACCCTAGGGGTGGTGTGTGCGATTCGTATGTCGTTTTCATTGATATTTGTCTTGTCATGTTAAAGTGATCTACGCTTGATTTTATTTTTAAGGCCATACATTCTTTCATGCTTTTTGTTAACAGTTAATATTTGCAGAAAAGTAAATCTAAAGCTATTACAAATGGCGCGGGTCCACATCGCCAAAATTAAACCGGACCCGATTTGACAGGAAAGTAAATAAAGCAAAAGAAATAAAAGTGCGAGAAGTTTAAGTTACAGCGCTTTGGGAGAAATACATAATTATTTAAGCAATAAAATAAATACGCAAATTAAACAATTAAAAATATGGGCGTTGGACCCTTTGGCAAAATTAAAATTAACATTAAAATTAAAAGAAAAATGTTTTATGTATTTTTATGTTTTTTAAGATTTAACAGAAAAAGAATTTATTAAAATTAACTAACCCTAATTCTAATGATTTTTTGAGTTTGTTATGTAAAATGTTAAATTAACCTAAATTAAACCCTAAATTTTTTTTATGTACAATTTAATTATGAAAATAAAATGAGTAATATTATTATAAAAAAGGAAAAATTAAAAGGAATAAAAATTATCAATTAAACCTAAATTCTATGTTTTTTTATATTTTATTATGAAAAGAATTAAAGTGGCAACCTAAATTAATACTAAATTAATTTACATGCTAATTTATTTACAAGAAAATATTAAAATAAAAATTATTTATTATATTTTGTCTTTTCTGATTTTTAAGCCTTTTTTGTATTTTGTAAAATAATTGATCAAATTAAAAATAATAAAGAAAAATAAGATAACAATTAAAAAATAAGAAAGACAAAAAATAGGAAATTGCAAACCAGTGGGGGGTGGAAGTCCCAATTTGGAGGTCTGAGCCCAGAATGCTGGCCCAACAACCCTGAGTCCGTTTGACTTTTTGCGTAGCGTGTGGATGCGTTGACCTGGATCCACCATAGGCTTCAGTTCATGGCCGTTGATCTAGTGCTGGGATGGACGTGGCACGCTTGATTATGCTGGTGCATCATGGTCTACAAAGTTATACCTGCACATGAATATCTTTTGAAGAAAAATATTTGGAAAGTGTGGGGACCTGGGATCGAACCCAGGTCCTAAGGGTTGCCAACGCGTTTGCCTGCCAATTGAGCCATTTGATTACTTTGTATATTAACAAACAAATAATAAATATAATGCAAACATGACAATTAGTGGATTTCTGGCGCGAAACTTTGAATGGACCAATCCATGCCTGACACTGCATCGTCTTCTTCATTGTTCCTTTCTGCCTGAAAAATAATAAACATTTAACGGGGGTTTTGAACCCCCTCAAAACAGGCCTAATTCCATAATAGCGATTAGGTCCTGAAGGCTCATAAATTGAGCGCGAACGTCCTATCTTCTTCGTCTCAACCTGTAGATTTCATTCATGGCATTGTTACGTCTTAATTTTATAAGAATTGAAAACGCCCAATTTGAAAACCTCGGAACCCTAAGCATCTCTAATGGCGAATTCTCCTATAGGGCATGAAACTTTAATTAAACCATACAGTTAGTTTGTAAACATCACCCTAAGTATAAAAATAGCAATAGAATATGTTAAAGATGCATGGATAATGGGAAGCAGTTTCGAAATTTCCTTTACCAATTTTAATAGCAACCTTGCGTTTCTTTAAGTATGGGACCTGGGGAATGACTCAGTTAGCTTCAGGGGAACACAAGGAAGCTTTTGCAATCAATCTTGTGCTTTGAATCAACCTAGAACCTGCTTTTCAGTTTTGAACTTTTGGCAAGAATTTCAAGTTTTTCATAGGGTTCTTTTGCGCAGCTTTCTGTGTATCAGCATTAGGGTTATGTTTCTGATTATGTAGTGAAGGCATTAGGTTAAGAAAATTGAATCAAATCTCTTCCATTCAATGATTTTGCAAATTGATTTTTCACCATTATGTTTCATATCTTTTCCATGTCCTTTTGTGCAAATCATGATCAAGTCAAACCAAATCTTTCCTAATTGGCATATGCACGAAATATTGAGTCTAGAATGTGTACAAAAAGATTTGTTTGGTTCATTTAGATATTTTTCACATATTTAATTGATTTAATTGAATTAATATAAATAAAAATTCAAATAAATAAATAAAAAATGAGAAAATACTTCCCTTTGGGCCAAGTGGTCGTGCATATGCTTAGAATGATGAATCATGGAAGAAAAATGGGCCCATTAGCAATTTTAGGTCATTTGGATCAAAGTTGACTTTTCAAAATTCCCAAAAATTTCCCAACTTCCACAAGGCATAACTTGCTCAATTCTTAAGCTTTTCTCATGTTCTTGGACATTTTGGAAAGGTCTTTGAGTCCTCTAACCAATGCCTTTGGTCCCATGTCATTTTGATTTTCCAATCTCAAGTTATGGCCTTTGACTTAAAGTCCCTTTTTGTTGACTTTTGAAAATGACCTATAATGTTGAAATTGATAACTTTTTGTGGGAGCATTTATTGGACTTGAAGCATGAAGATGAGTTGTAGGAAATGTCTTTCTCTTCAAAATGAGCTTTGGATGGAATTTTTCTGATAATCCATGTGAAAGTTATGCCCTGGTCAATTTCAGTTGACTTTTTCAGCTGTCCAAATATAGTAACTTTTGCATCTTTGATGATTTCTGAGCCAAATTTTGAGAATCATGATCAAGCATTGATCAAATGATGTTTGTGGCTTCAAAATGATATGTTGCCCAAAAATTTGAACTTTTGACTGTCAAATGACCATTTTGCCCCTACAGTTGACTGTAGTGCAATTTAGGGTTTTGACTGTGCAATTTTGAGCTGAATGCCTTGAAAGTTGATATGAGGATGCTTGACCATCTTTGTAAGCATATGAGACTTGATTGGGCCTTTGAAACCTTCAATTTCTTGATCAGAACACAAACCCTAATTTTGACTGTATGGGAGACTGTTGAGCTGTGCAACCCTTGGGGAATTTTATGACTTGGCTTGGCAATTTCTTGGAGAATATGGGAGGGCAAATTTTGGGGTGCAACAGTTGCCCCTGTTCAATCTTCTTAGACCTGAGGATGCAGATTGGCTGAAGTGTCTTTCGTAATCCGAGGGTAGAAGATGATTGGACACTAGAGTGCCCAGAAATTTGCGCTCGCATGTTAGCAGTGTGATGGGGGAATGGGCTTATAGATGCCATTTAGAGATTGCTGGATAGGGTGATGGGCTTATAGATGCCATCTGGATGTTGATCGCGTAGGAGATTCCTTAGCGAGAACCTGCATACCTGCAAAAGAAAAATGAGTACCTGACACGCTGCAGGAGCTGATTTTAGATGCTTGGTATAGATATGTCCTGACTGGTTATAGGAGCTGGATCTGGAGCTTCAAAAGATGATGAATGAACCAGGTATGGTTACTGCCTTAGCATGAATGGTAAGAGAACCTTGGGTGATTTTAACTTCAACAATGCTCGTTGAGAAAATCTTGGTGGGAAATACCATCTTTGCAGTATTGGGAAGAGAACCATAGGCAATTATAATCTGAAAGGAATGATCACCTCACTCAACGTCGGAGAGGGAAACGTCTGAAAAGGACTTACCACCTCACACACCGTCGGAGAGGGAACCATAAGAGACTATCACCTCACACTCATCGTCGGAGAGGGAAACATCTGAAAAGGACTTACCACCTCACACACCGTCAGAGAGGGAACCATAGGAGACTATCACCTCACACTCATCGTCGGAGAGGGAAATATCTGAAGAAGGAATTACCACCTCACGCACTTGTCGGAGAGGGGACCATAGGAGACTATCACCTCACACTCATCGTCGGAGAGGGAAACATATGAAAAAGGAATTACCACCTCACGCACTTGTCGGAGAGGGGACCATAAGAGACTATCACCTCACACTCATCGTCGGAGAGGGAAACATCTTGAAAAGGACTTACCACCTCACACACCGTCGGAGAGGGGACCATAACTTCTGCTGAGTCTTTATCAGAAAAATCTGTTGGGAGTCGATTTAGCTGGACTAGAGAGGGCTTTGAAATATCTTCAACTGGAATAAGTGTCAGAACGTCGCCATATCTGGTTCATATCTGGACTATATCTAGAAGGAAATCTGGAAGCAGCATCAGAACGTCACCACATCTGGTTTACATCTGAAACTATATCTGGAAGGAAATCTGGAAGCAGCATCAGAATGTCACCATATCTGGTTTACATCTAAAACTATATCTAGAAGGAAATCTGGAAGCAGTATCAGAACGTCACCATATCTGGTTTACATCTGAAACTATATCTATAAGGAAATCTGGAAGCAGCATCAGAACGTCACCATATCTGGTTTACATCTGAAACTATATCTAGAAGGAACTCTGGAAGCAGCATCAGAACGTCACCATCTCTGGGTCATATCTGAAACTATATCTAGAAGGATATCTGGAAGCAGCATCAGAACGTCACCATATCTGGATCATATCTGAAACTATATCTAGAAGGATATCTGGAAGCAGCATCAGAACGTCACCATATCTGGATCATATCTGAAACTATATCTAGAAAGAATTGCGTTAGTTGATAGTAATCATCTTTGTATTGATCTTTTTCCTGAAAAGACAAAACATAATTGTATGCAAAATCATGATGCATGAACTGTATGTCTTCAGAATTAATGAGATTCGTGCAATATGATGCATATGCATGCCATAATGTATGAAGATGTGATGTTTATGAATGTATACTTGTCTAAGAAAATAAATCCTTGACGGGTGCCGGGAAGTCGTATCCTGGGCTGATGTTGAGGAATAGCTTTTGCTTCCGCTGGGGATAATAGCTGCAAGAATACCGGTAGGAGAAGATGACTCCGTTGTGGGATAAACCTGGCAAATGGAGGATTCTGCGGGGAGAAAAGATACTTTAGCGACCATGCTGGGAAGCAATACTCTGTGAGAAGAGGGATGCCTTGCTGAGTGTTGATAATAGTTTGCTGGGGATAGGCAGACTTTGTCGACGACGCTCTTTCCGTGGCTTTTGGCTGAGGATAACCCAGTTATATCCTGTTAAGGAAATAACTCTTTGAATCAAGCCGGACGACGTGTTCGTGTTCTGCGAGGGGACAAGCTTCCAGAATCTACTGGGGATATGCTTATTGCTTGGGGATATGAATTCCATCTTTCCTGGGGAACTGGATTGGATTCTCTGGGGAAGTTTTGAACTGTATTGGTTATGTTCTTCCACGGAACCTACCCTGACACCTTGGAGGATAACAATCAGATTGCTTAGACCACTCTTTATTGCCCCTGTTTCTATGGGGGAGGCACTTGTGGGGTGCTGATAGTTGTTGATGGGCAAACCTTCTTCTGGTAGACAGATGGCAGGACATAGTCGTACGCTTTAATCCCTAACTTTTGCCTGGACCGCCCTTTCGGGTTTTCAGTCCATCGGGATACCCATTTTTGCCTAAGCCGCCTTTTCAGGTTTTCGACTTGCCGGGTGTACAGATTGTTTCATTTCATCCCTTATTTTTGCCCGAACCCTTTTGGTTCGCCGGGAAGCCCTTATTTTTGCCTAGGTATGTCAACCTAGCGGGTCTTTGATTTTGCGTAGTATCTTTTCGACTATGTCCGTTCTCAGAAAGTAGGGAGTTGCCCCTGTTAGAAGTATTTTGGTCATGCCACCAGAAAGTGTTTGATCAGGCCAGATTCGTTGTTGAAATGCCCCACGTGACTCAGGAAGAGATTTGCCCCAGGCTTTTTGGCCTTTTGAGAGATTCCCCAAATCTGGACTTAACTGCCCCAGATGATAGACCATGGTCATGTCCTGCCCCTTGATTGGAGATACTCTTGTTCATTAGACTTTCGTCATGCGAATTTCTATGTTGTTCAAACATAAGTCATATGCAAACAAGGTTATGTTAAAAATGCAAAGCTTATGTCTGTCTTGGAGATTTTGAAAATGCACTCTATTTCATAAAACAAGTGAATGTTTGTAAAACGTGATGTCAACTCGTTATTTTATTGCGAGCCTTAAGGAGTCAGGATACCTTTCGTAACAATATGCTTTCGAACTAACCCATGCTTCAGCTAGGACTTTTGAGGGTTATAACGTGGCCTGGTTCACGGTTTAAGAAACAAAGGATAAAGGCTCAAATTTTATTTGTACCCACCCGCTCTTCGTGATGTTCTCCAAACCTAAACTCAGTTGATCATACGTTAGACCTTGTTTGAGTCTTTGCTCTGATTTTCTGGTGATGGTTCGGATATTGATGATTTATTCTGAATAGGCAGTCATTTTTGTTATTGTTGAGGGTTTGTAGGACCTCTTTCTTGTCTGACTTTTGTTATCCCTTTCTTTTTTTTGCCTGAACTGTTTCCTTTTTTTTTGCCTGAACTGTTTCCTTTTTTTTTTGGAATTACAGTCAGCGGGATGCCCCAGTTTTGTAAGTCTTCTTCATGGGTTTTGACTTAATGGGTTTTTTTTTTTTTTTTTTTTTTGAGATAATGACTGCCTTTCTTTATTGATTATTCGGAACCATCACTGTCTTTTGTTTTTGGAAAGACTCATTTGGTGCCATTTGTTATGCACTTGGATCAACTGAGAGAACTACCCTGCCCCAGGTTATGATTAAGGGTTTCAATTTTCGAAAATAAAACTCCTACTTCTTTGGCTCAGATGGGTTGACGAGGGATTATCTTCCTTATAACTCCAGTGTTTAGGATTTGAAACAATGCCTGTACCTCATCAGCGGGGTCTGTTCAAAAGCATACTGTAGAGATCGTGGTATCGTTTTCGTCATCCTCCCTCAAGAGGCTCAGAATTATTAACCAAGAGTTGATCATCAGAAAAAATATGAAAAGAATTTTGAATATAATGAAAACAATTGTATTAATTCCCAAAACAGACATATGCGATGCATTAATAGCATAAAAGAGTTTGCTATGACATTAATTGTTTATATAAGCAAAGAAAAATACAACTCAGAAATTCAAATAAACAAAAGGTCTTCAACGATTGGGTAATGGAGCAGTGATTATGTTCGGAGTCTCAGGCACTTCAAACTGAATCTCTCCGGCGTCGATCATGTCTTGAATCTTGTTCTTGAGAGGCCAGCAGTTGTCCGTAGTATGCCCCGGGCTATCAGAATGATATGCGCACCTATCATTGGGGTGATAGTTGGGAGCAGAAGTGTTCGGATTCCGAAGAGGAGCCCTTAAGGTGATCAGCCCTGCCTTCAACATTTGTTGCAGTGCTTGATCCAGCGACATGTTGAGTTTGGTATACTGTCGTTTCTCCTTGCGCTGCTGCCCCTGTCCTTGTTGAGCAGGTCCGGGATTGGAGATCTGGATTGCCCCTACCTCATGACGGCTCTTTTTACCGTGCACAGCATTGGATTCTTTCTTTCCATGATGAGGTTTTTTATCAGAAGGTGCAGCCTCTTGAATTTTCCCAGACCGGATACCAGCTTCTATTCGCTCTCCAGTCAAGATAAGATCTGTGAATCCAGCAGACGAATTCCCAATTAGGTGGTTATAGAACGGACCAGACAGGGTCCCCAAGAACATATCGACAAGTTCCCGATCAGTCAGAGGTGGTTGTACCCTTCCAGCAAGATCCCTCCATTTCTGCGCATATTCTTTAAAACCTTCACTTGATCCTAACGACATACCCTGGAGTTGGGTACGCGTAGGAGCAAGGTCGGCATTATATTGATACTGCTTGTAGAAAGCAGTAGCCAACTCCTCCCAGTTACGAACCTTGGTCCCATCTAGCTGATAGAACCATTCGAGATGAGTCCCTGAAAGACTCTCCTGAAAGAAGTGGATCCACAAATTCTTGTCCACCGTATATGGTTGAATTTTCCGAACATAGGACCTGAGATGTAACTTGGGACAGGACGCCCCGTCATACTTGGTAAAGGATGGTGCTTTGAACTTCCGAGGAATAATCACACCAGTTGACAAACCCAAATCTCCAAGATCCAGCCCAGGTACCTGTTGGATCTCCATAGCATTCAGCCTATCCTCCAACTGTTTGTACTTGTCCTCAGCCGGAGGGTACTGTTCGTCGTCGAAATCTGTCTCGTTGTCGGAGACCACTGGACTAGGCACCTCTCTCTCATGGTGACTGCTTTCCCTCACAGATGGGGTAGTCCTCTCAGTTTCAGTCTGCGGTGTATTCCCAGATATGCGCCTAGGGCTGAACAAGACAGTCCTCTTCTTCTTCTTGTCCTTCTTCAAGAGCAGAGCCTTCAGATCTTGTTGCCCCTGGGTCAAATTCATGATCAGCTCTTGGAACTGGGCGTTCTGAGCCTGGAGGTCCTTGATAGTCTGCTCGGCTGATGATTCAGGATTCATGACGATTGGCTGAAATAAACAGCGGAGAAGGGTAAGCAACCTGTCAAAGGGATACCTGCAATGCAATGAGATGTATGACATGTATGTAATGTTTTCAAAGACCTCACGGGGTAAACAGAGAAACTTTGTTAGCATTTGGAACCGGTAGCTTGATTGTAAGAACTTCATTTTGTTGAGAGTCCTTCGTCAAGGGTCAAAGGCTCACCATATCCAGTGGGTCATAGCCCCTGACACCCTTGGCTAGAGGAAAATAAATCCTCTTTGCCCCTGGCTAGATGTTTGATTTATCATGACCTGCATCACAAGCCCTTGAGATCCTTGAAATGGGTTAGGATGTATGCAATGGTATGCAATGGTATGATGTCATGCTATGCATGGGGTAATGTGAGTAACCCTGTTATGAGTCCCAATTAAGGACTATAAACAGACCCTGCAAGAAATTCAGTATACTTTGTTATGAGTCCCAATTAAGGACTATAAACAAAACCTGCAAGAAATTTGGTAAACCTTGTCATGAGTCCTAGTTAAGGACTATAAACAAAACCTGCAAGAAATTTGGTAAACCCTGTTATGAGTCCCAGTTAAGGACTATAAACAAAACCTGCAAGAAATTTGGCAAACCCTGTTATGAGTCCCAGTTAAGGACTATAAACAAAACCTGCAAGAAATTTGGCAAACCCTATTATGAGTCCCAGTTAAGGACTATAAACAAAACCTGCAAGAAATTTGGCAAACCCTGTTATGAGTCCCAATTAAGGACTATAAACAAAACCTGCAAGTAGTTCATGTGTCAGCTAACAAGCATGCAAGTAGGCAAGTACAAAGGCACACAAGTCACACAAGAGAAACCCTTAGGGTTTAAGCCAGCATGGGGTCTGGGTAGTACCCTCTTGAAGTTGGTGGGCTCAACCTGTCCTAATCAAAGTAATCGGGTTCTAAGGTTCCCAATATCACGGGATTGCTTTCATTGTTCATCGTTTCGATTTAGCCACTGAACTGGCGACCGAAATATTCCAGGAAAGCAACCCTCAATTGAGTGTAGTATCGAGTGTCAACCAACCTCGAACTGCACCAAAGTCAGTTATCTCACTACCCTAAAGAGGCCAAGATAGTTCAATTAAGGTTCCTAAGGTCTGTTGATGCTTCATGACACCACGCGGAGGCCCCGTACTCTCCTTGACTGAACTCAAGGGTTACCGGTACACACCAAAGTGCCACATCAACGTAGCAGACTGTTTCAACCATGTCGGTATACCCCGCACAGTTCCCTCACAGCCTTGTTGCTACTTTCTAAGAAAGGTATCCCCAGATCCGGGTTAGGATCTATGTAACTCCCATGCAACCCACAATAGTAACGCAAGCAAGTCAGACAATTGAAAACACAGTTATGACCTAGCCCTAAGGTACACCCCACTTTAAGTTTGTCCCCAGCAGAGTCGCCAGTTCTGTGATCGGTGGATCTGGAACTGACTATTTAACGCTAGTTCGCGAAATGTCGCGGAAGCAAGAGTCGCCACCGTCTTTTATTTTCTCCAAATGGAAAGGACAAAAGCACAGAAAAATTCCTTAAAGAGATTGCTCTCGGTTCGGGAGGTAGGTTATAGAAAGGGAAGGTGTTAGCACCCTTTCTATCCATGGTTATCCATGGGCTCTTAGATACTTGCTCAATGTGTTTTCAAAATGGTTTGTTTGCTTTTTAATTGTGGGTTTAAAAAGTTTCTTTGAAAGTTTCAGATCGACTCATGCGTCAGAGTGTTTGAAAAATTGTTTTGAAAGCTTTTGAAAAGTGTCGGTGTGAAAAGGTTTTGATTTGTTTTGTTTTTAAAGAGAGAAAGTATCTACGAGAACCTACCTACCCTAAGGAATTCGTCTGTGTAAATGTCCTTTAAAGTAGTGTCATCCCACCATTGAGAGGTAGGTAGCACCACCGTTGGAGGTGTTCGGGTCAATTCGAGTTTGTAGGGACGTGGTGATCACCAGAGCAATGGGAAGACACCTTAGAAGCTACCCTCATGCCAGGTTCCCGGATCATGAGGACTTACTAAGACGTCCTCTACTCGACGATCACCTTTCGAGGCAAGGCAACAGTGAGGCGTACCCTAGGGGTGGTGTGTGCGATTCGTATGTCGTTTTCATTTATATTTGTCTTGTCATGTTAAAGTGATCTACGCTTGATTTTATTTTTAAGGCCATACATTCTTTCATGCTTTTTGTTAACAGTTAATATTTGCAGAAAAGTAAATCTAAAGCTATTACAAATGGCGCGGGTCCACATCGCCAAAATTAAACCGGACCCGATTTGACAGGAAAGTAAATAAAGCAAAAGAAATAAAAGTGCGAGAAGTTTAAGTTACAACGCTTTGGGAGAAATACATAATTATTTAAGCAATAAAATAAATACGCAAATTAAACAATTAAAAATATGGGCGTTGGACCCTTTGGCAAAATTAAAATTAACATTAAAATTAAAAGAAAAATGTTTTATGTATTTTTATGTTTTTTAAGATTTAACAGAAAAAGAATTTATTAAAATTAACTAACCCTAATTCTAATGATTTTTTGAGTTTGTTATGTAAAATGTTAAATTAACCTAAATTAAACCCTAAATTTTTTTTATGTACAATTTAATTATGAAAATAAAATGAGTAATATTATTATAAAAAAGGAAAAATTAAAAGGAATAAAAATTATCAATTAAACCTAAATTCTATGTTTTTTTATATTTTATTATGAAAAGAATTAAAGTGGCAACCTAAATTAATACTAAATTAATTTACATGCTAATTTATTTACAAGAAAATATTAAAATAAAAATTATTTATTATATTTTGTCTTTTCTGATTTTTAAGCCTTTTTTGTATTTTGTAAAATAATTGATCAAATTAAAAATAATAAAGAAAAATAAGATAACAATTAAAAAATAAGAAAGACAAAAAATAGGAAATTGCAAACCAGTGGGGGGTGGAAGTCCCAATTTGGAGGTCTGAGCCCAGAATGCTGGCCCAACAACCCTGAGTCCGTTTGACTTTTTGCGTAGCGTGTGGATGCGTTGACCTGGATCCACCATAGGCTTCAGTTCATGGCCGTTGATCTAGTGCTGGGATGGACGTGGCACGCTTGATTATGCTGGTGCATCATGGTCTACAAAGTTATACCTGCACATGAATATCTTTTGAAGAAAAATATTTGGAAAGTGTGGGGACCTGGGATCGAACCCAGGTCCTAAGGGTTGCCAACGCGTTTGCCTGCCAATTGAGCCATTTGATTACTTTGTATATTAACAAACAAATAATAAATATAATGCAAACATGACAATTAGTGGATTTCTGGCGCGAAACTTTGAATGGACCAATCCACGCCTGACACTGCATCGTCTTCTTCATTGTTCCTTTCTGCCTGAAAAATAATAAACATTTAACGGGGGTTTTGAACCCCCTCAAAACAGGCCTAATTCCATAATAGCGATTAGGTCCTGAAGGCTCATAAATTGAGCGCGAACGTCCTATCTTCTTCGTCTCAACCTGTAGATTTCATTCATGGCATTGTTACGTCTTAATTTTATAAGAATTGAAAACGCCCAATTTGAAAACCTCGGAACCCTAAGCATCTCTAATGGCGAATTCTCCTATAGGGCATGAAACTTTAATTAAACCATACAGTTAGTTTGTAAACATCACCCTAAGTATAAAAATAGCAATAGAATATGTTAAAGATGCATGGATAATGGGAAGCAGTTTCGAAATTTCCTTTACCAATTTTAATAGCAACCTTGCGTTTCTTTAAGTATGGGACCTGGGGAATGACTCAGTTAGCTTCAGGGGAACACAAGGAAGCTTTTGCAATCAATCTTGTGCTTTGAATCAACCTAGAACCTGCTTTTCAGTTTTGAACTTTTGGCAAGAATTTCAAGTTTTTCATAGGGTTCTTTTGCGCAGCTTTCTGTGTATCAGCATTAGGGTTATGTTTCTGATTATGTAGTGAAGGCATTAGGTTAAGAAAATTGAATCAAATCTCTTCCATTCAATGATTTTGCAAATTGATTTTTCACCATTATGTTTCATATCTTTTCCATGTCCTTTTGTGCAAATCATGATCAAGTCAAACCAAATCTTTCCTAATTGGCATATGCACGAAATATTGAGTCTAGAATGTGTACAAAAAGATTTGTTTGGTTCATTTAGATATTTTTCACATATTTAATTGATTTAATTGAATTAATATAAATAAAAATTCAAATAAATAAATAAAAAATGAGAAAATACTTCCCTTTGGGCCAAGTGGTCGTGCATATGCTTAGAATGATGAATCATGGAAGAAAAATGGGCCCATTAGCAATTTTAGGTCATTTGGATCAAAGTTGACTTTTCAAAATTCCCAAAAATTTCCCAACTTCCACAAGGCATAACTTGCTCAATTCTTAAGCTTTTCTCATGTTCTTGGACATTTTGGAAAGGTCTTTGAGTCCTCTAACCAATGCCTTTGGTCCCATGTCATTTTGATTTTCCAATCTCAAGTTATGGCCTTTGACTTAAAGTCCCTTTTTGTTGACTTTTGAAAATGACCTATAATGTTGAAATTGATAACTTTTTGTGGGAGCATTTCTTGGACTTGAAGCATGAAGATGAGTTGTAGGAAATGTCTTTCTCTTCAAAATGAGCTTTGGATGGAATTTTTCTGATAATCCATGTGAAAGTTATGCCCTGGTCAATTTCAGTTGACTTTTTCAGCTGTCCAAATATAGTAACTTTTGCATCTTTGATGATTTCTGAGCCAAATTTTGAGAATCATGATCAAGCATTGATCAAATGATGTTTGTGGCTTCAAAATGATATGTTGCCCAAAAATTTGAACTTTTGACTGTCAAATGACCATTTTGCCCCTACAGTTGACTGTAGTGCAATTTAGGGTTTTGACTGTGCAATTTTGAGCTGAATGCCTTGAAACTTGATATGAGGATGCTTGACCATCTTTGTAAGCATATGAGACTTGATTGGGCCTTTGAAACCTTCAATTTCTTGATCAGAACACAAACCCTAATTTTGACTGTATGGGAGACTGTTGAGCTGTGCAACCCTTGGGGAATTTTATGACTTGGCTTGGCAATTTCTTGGAGAATATGGGAGGGCAAATTTTGGGGTGCAACAGTTGCCCCATTCATCTTCGGCCGGTAAGGAGAAGAGTTGTGATGCTGTATCTTGAACTGCTTGCAGAGCTCGGTGATCATCTTATTGTTGAGATTTGTACCATTATTTGTAATGATCCTCTCTGGTACACCGTATCGATAAATCAGATTATGCCAAATGAATCGTGCCACGACGTTCTTGGTTACTGTAGCAAAGGAAGTTGCTTCAACCCACTTCGTAAAGTAATCAATAGCTACCAAGATGAAACGATGCCCGTTAGATGCTGTAGGTCTGATCTCGCTGATCATATCAATGCCCCACATTGCAAAAGGCCACGGAGCTGTCAAGACGTTCAGAGGTACTGGAGGTATGTGCACTTTATCAACATAGACTTGGCACTTGTGACAGGTCCGATAATGCTGATAACAGTCGGCTTCCATTGTGGACCAAAAATATCCTGCCCGTAGGATTCTCTTTGCCAAGGTGTGTCCACTGGAATGAGTTTCGAAAGTACCTTCATGTAATTCTTCCATGATCCTTTCTGCTTCGTTCTTATCCATGCAACGCAGTAAGGTTGAATCATGGTTGCGCTTGTAAAGAATACCATTGCTGATGAAGAACTTCGCCGCGAACCTCCTCAGAAACTTCTTGTCATTAACAGACGCACCCTTGGGGTATTCCTGATCCTCAAGATACCTCTTCACCTCATGAAACCAGGGTTTATCTATTACCTCTTCAGTCTCAATGTCACAGCAATGTGCAGGTTCATCCAACCTTTCAATGGTAATACGGGGAGCTTCGTTGTCCCAATTAACTTTGAACATAGAAGACATCGTAGCTAGCGCGTCCGCCAACTGATTCTCCTCTCTAGGGAAGTGTTCAAAGGTTATCTCCTCGAAGTGTGGAAGAAACATCAACACATACTCCTTGTAAGGAATAAGATTTGGGTGTTTCGTATCCCACTCACCCTTGATCTGGCTGATCACGAGAGCGGAATCTCCGAAAACACTTAAGAATTTAATCCTTAGGTCAATTGCTGCTCGAAGACCCATGATGCATGCTTCATACTCCGCCATGTTGTTGGTGCAGTTGAAACATAGTCGGGCAGTGAACGGAGTAAGAGAGCCTTCAGGAGATATGATCACGGGGCCAATGCCATTACCTAAAGCGTTCGAAGCTCCATCAAAGTACATAGACCATTGGGATCCTTCCTCCGGTCCTTCATCCGGTCCAGGTTCTTCACAGTCGGTTACTATCATGATATTCTCATCCGGAAATTCGAAGTTCATAGAATGGTAATCGTCCACTGCCTGATGCGCCAAATGATCTGCCAACACACTTCCCTTGATTGCCTTTTGGGTCGTGTATTAGATGTCGTACTCAGTCAAGATCATCTGCCATCTTGCTATTCTTCCGGACAAGGCAGGCTTCTCGAAGATATACTTGATTGGATCCATCTTTGATATCAATAGAGTAGTGTGAGTCAGCATATACTGTCTCAGCAGGCGAGCAGCCCATGCCAAAGCGCAACAAGTTTTCTCAAGCAACGAGTATCAGGTCTCGCAGTCGGTAAACTTTTTGCTAAGGTAATAAATAGCATGCTCTTTTCGGCCAGACTCGTCATGCTGACCCATCACACACCCCATTGAGTTGTCGAGTACTATCAAGTATAAGATTAAAGGTCTCCCTTCAACTAGAGGCATCGGAATAGGTGGCTCTTGGAGATACTCTTTAATCCTTTAGAAAGAGGCCTGACATTCATCGTTCCATCACTTGATCTTTCTTCAGTAACTTGAAGATTGGCTCACAATTAGCAGTCAGGTGTGAGATGAATCGGGCGATGTAGTTCAGACGTCCCAGAAAGCCTCTGACTTCTTTCTCTGTTTGGGGAGTTGGCATTTCCTGTATAGACTTCACCTTTGCAGGATCCACTTGAATACCTTTATCACTTACGACGAAACCCAGCAGTTTAGCAGATCTCACTCCGAAGGTGCACTTGTTCGGATTTAACCTCAGTCTGTACAACCTCAACCTGTCAAAGAACTTCTGAAGATGGTCAAGATGTTCTTCTTCAGTCTGGGATCTTGAAATCATGTCGTCAACATATACTTCAATCTCATGATGGATCATGTCATGAAACAAAGCAACCATGGCGCGCTGATACATTGCCCCAGCATTTTTCAATCCAAAAGGCATGACTTTGTAGCAAAAGGTACCCTATTGAGTAACAAAAGTTGTCTTCTCCATGTCTTCGGGAGCCATTTTAATCTGGTTATAACCGGAGAAACCATCCATAAAGGAGAATACCTTATGTTGTGCAGTGTTGTCAACCAGAACGTCGATATGAGGTAGAGGAAAATCATCCTTGGGGCTTGCCCTGTTCAAATCCCTATAGTCAACACACATTCGAACTTTACCATCCTTTTTTGGAACAGGAACCACATTGGCAACCCACTGCGGGTAAGAAGTAACTGCTAGAAAACCGGCGTCAAACTGTTTCATAACTTCAGCCTTGATTTTCTCGGACATCTCTGGGCGCATTCGGCGGAATTTCTGTTTCACTGGAGGACAGTCTTCCTTGGTAGGCAATCAGTGAACCACAATATCGGTATCCAACCCAGGCATATCTTCATAAGACCAGGCAAAAATCTCAGCATAGTCATGCAGCATGTGAATTAACCGTTGCTTAACACTAGCTTCCAGATTTGCACCGATCTTGACCTCTTTCTTGTCTACCTCTATACCCAGATTTACTGTTTCCACGGGCTTCTCATGCGTCTGTATGGCCCTCTCTTCCTGAAGTAACAGTCTAGCAAGTTCACCAGGCACTTCGCAATCATCTTCACCTTCATCTTCGGCTAAGTTGATCGGACTTTTGAAGTCATAACCCGCAGTAGCAGAGTCGTTATCAGTGGGATCCATAGTGGATGTAGACCTGTATATGTGAGTGTGTGTAAAATAGCTGTTTTGCAATATATAAAGAGAAAAACAAGGAGCGCAAAATTTGAAATGCAAGAAACGTCCAATGCTTTTATTAATGATATATGAAAATGACACACATAAAGCCCTCACAAACAAAGCCGTGGTGCCCCGGGTAAGACACCGGGCCGTAAAGTTTAAAAATTGTCTGTTACAAATTCAAAACAAAAGTGTCATTACTGGGTAATAAAAGAAATTGGGACGAAGTCCTTTGCTGTCTAGTTGCTTAGTCCGCCATCAGTAGTTGGGTAGATCCAACTGCCGAACTCAGATTCTTCAACATCGTCTTCAACGGCATTCACCCCTGAATTGCTGATGAACAGGGGAGGTCTTCTGACCCGTGCACTCCGAACAACCCTTTGAGCTTCTGCAGTGAAACCCAAACCAAACTTGTTAGTCTTATGTGCAAAATCAGGGAGTTGGCCCCAATTTGCACACCCACCTTTCTCAACAACAGCCCAGGCATCCTTGAAGGAATCCATCTTCATTGGAGGATCTTCAGTAACAGTTTCAGTTGACGAGTTCCTAAATCTCAGTAGAGTTTTCTCAGTTGAATTACGGGCGAGTTCTTAAATATCGATGAAGATGTTTCCCTCAGTTGCACTGCTGCCTGTTTTAGCTTTTGTTGACTTAGCTATTTGCTTACTTGCTATATTGCTGCCTCATTTTTTGTTGATGCTACTGGTTTGGCCTATTGTAATGCTGCTGTTTGTGATGTTGTTTGGACAGTTTGTGGCATTTTGTTTGGTTCAGTTTGCGCATTTTGTTTGGTTCAGTTTGTGGCATTTTGTTTGGTTCAGTTTGTGGCATTTGTTTGGACAGCTTGTAGCATTTCTTTCTTTCTTTTTTTGTGAACCAAGAAGGATAACATTCTTGTGATTTGCAAATAGAGGAAATAAATTGTGATGAATTAAACAACACTCTGATTCCACATTGCAAACCTTAATGATGAATGCCCCTTTTTTTTGGAAAAATTTTTGTTCATGCCCAAATAATTTGCACTAACCATGTTTTTCTTTCTTTTGTTTTCATGTGAGCACAATTGGATATGACAAAGCAAGGAAGGCAAGAAATCTGTGGCAAGCATGGAAGTCTTGGAGATAAGCAAAGGAATTTGATACGACTTCAATCTTCAGACAAACTTAGTCATAGATTAATTCTCCTAGGCCAATCAAACATTTGGATTTTCTTTGTAAATTTAGAAAAAATCATTCTTGTATTGTATCCAATAATTGTACCAATTCATCTTTAAATACAATAAGTTGTAAAACATAGAGTATTTAAAAGACTAAATTGTTTTGTAACAATGTATGAAATTGGAGAAAATCTTATGAAATGTTCTGATGTCACTTGAAATCCTTTATCAACAACAACTTGTAATTTCTCCTCGCATCCTAATTGATTTTTGAAATTCCCAATCAAGATATTTGAAACAAAATGCTCCAGTCTGGTAACTTAAATTCCAAATAATCCCAATAATTCTGTAACTGCATTTCAAATAAACACGCACTGTGTATTCCATTTCCTAACCAAGCAAATGTTTTAAAAGATGCAAATCATCTGGTTAACCTGGATCCCACAATCATGAGTGTCCTAAATGACAATCTTAACTTCTATCTCTTGTCCCAAATAGATCATGCTCTGAGAACAAACATTATCTTTCCAGTAAACTGCGTTTTAAGAAAATTCAAAATCAATCAAATGCCTTGCGATGATTTGATAATTTTAAAGTTTTCCAAACTCAAATTTCTTCTGATTCTTTGAAGATAAACCCATGAGCGACATCACATGTGACCATGAACATATATAATTGTCTCAAAATCTTGTAGCTTGAAGAAATCATAAGTACAATCTTGGAGAAGCATGAAGACTTGTGAAAGACAATTGGATCTTTGAGAACTCATTTTCTTTTTAGAAATGCAAGAAACCCTAATTACTTAGTTTACTTCCACAGAAGAGAATCTGTCTGGTCGATTTCTGAGCCAACTTGAATATCCGAGAAACCCTAGGGTTGTGTCTTCTATGAAAAATGGGAGGGAAAATTTTGGGGTACAACGGCTGCCCCTGTTCAAATTTCTTAAACTTGAAAAGTGAGATCGACATGTTTGTCTTTTGTGGCTTGAAAGTAGAAGATAATTGAATACTAGAGTGCCCATAAATTTGAACTTGATAACGCGCTGATTTGATTGTGTACGGAAATGGGCTTAAAGATGCCATTTGGCGAAATAAAGGAGAATTGTTGGAGATGGGCTTATAGATGCCATCCAAAAGTGATTGTTGACGGAAATCTTGAACTGGGTCTGAACAGGGAATGGATCAGAATAAACAGTTGAGAGATTTATCTGAAACAGTAAATATCTGGAAATGAATTAGAATAAATCGTTGAGAGATTTATCTGAACCAGTAAAAATCTGGAAATGAATCAAAATAAACCATTGAGAGATTTATCTGAACCAGTAAAATCTGGAAATGAATCAGAATAAACCGTTGAGAGATTTATCTGAACTAGTAAAAATCTGGAGACGAATCAGAATAAACCGTCGAGAGATTTATCTGAATCAGTAAAAATCTGGAGACGAATCAGAATAAACCATTGAGAGATTTATTTGAACTAGTAAAATCTAGAAATTAATCAGAATAAATTGTTGAGAGATTTATCTGAACCAGTAAAAATCTGGAGACGAATCAGAATAAACCGTTGAGAGATTTAACTGAAACAGTAAAAATCTGGAGACGAATCAGAATAAACCGTTGAGAGATTTATCTGAACCAGTAAAATCTGGAGACAAATCAGAATAAACCGTTGAGAGATTTATCTTAACCAGTAAAAATCTGGAGACGAATCAGAATAAACCGTTGAGAAATTTATCTGAACCAGTAAAAATCTGGAGACGAATCAGAATAAACCGTTGAGAGATTTATCTGAACCAGTAAAAATCTGGAGACAAATCAGAATAAACCGTTGAGAGATTTATCTGAACCAGTAAAAATCTGGAAATGAATCAGAATAAACCGTTGAGAGATTCATTTGAACCAGTAAAATCTTGAGACGAATCAGAATAAACCGTTGAGAGATTTATCTGAACTAGTAACATCTGGAAATGAATTAGAATAAACCGTTGAGAAATTTATCTGAACCAGTAAAAATCTGGAGACGAATCAGAATAAACCATTAAGAGATTTATTTGAACCAGTAAAATCTGGAGACGAATCAGAATAAACCGTTGAGAGATTTATCTGAACCAGTAAGAATCTGGAAATGAATCAGAATAAACCGTTGAGAGATTTATCTGAACCAGTAAAAATCTGGAGATGAATCAGAATAAACCATTGAGAGATTTATCTGAACCAGTAAAAATCTGGAGATGAATCAGAATAAACCGTTGATAGATTTATCTGAAACAGTAAAAATCTGGAGATGAATCAGAATAAATCATTGAGAGATTTATCTGAACCAGTGAAATCTGGAGATGAATAAGAATAAACCGTTGAGAGATTTATCTGAACCAGTGAAAATCAGCCTTTTCTCGGAAACTGATATGTATTTGACTTGTTGAAGATTTGTATCTATCGGAAGTTTGTTGATGATAACTGTCAAATGTTTCTTACCTGTAAAAAGGTGAAGAGTTAATTGTACGCAATGCTATGCGATGCGTGGTGTGATGTTTGCCTCTCAAAATAAATGAGATTGCACTGTATGCACTTGAGTTGCCAATGTTTATGACGTATGTATGCAAATGTATGGAAATAAAAGATTGTTTGTGCGGTAGCATTGTTGGAAGTGGGGAAAATAAATCCCCTTTGAAGTACTGATGGGTGAATTTCCAAGTAAAAACTTTGTTGCAGAAGGGAAAAGCCAGACATTTCTTGTGATATTCTGCTGGGGAAATCTGAGAAGTTGGGAAACTTGTTGGGGACACTTTGGACCAGTGGTTGGAAATTTTGCTCTGGCTGGAGAAAGTTCCTGCGGGGGTTTTATGGAATGGCTCACAAATATCACTCTATTCCTTAAAGTCGTTAGTAATTGTCTTTCCGTTTTTTCTTATTTATTTGCAACAGTAATCACGTTCAAATGCATATGTTCAAAATAAATCATTGGACGTTTTTGTAAATAAAACATAGAAATAAGAAAAACAGATGGTTTTGCACTTTCAAAAAGGGATATCTTTGTATTAACTTGAACAAGTGTTTTTTGTACAATGAGACGAACATTCTGGCAAGAGAATGTCGTCGTAAGAAAATGTAAATTTATACAAAGAAAAGGTAGCTATGTGAAATAATCCCATGGGGTTCCCGTTCTACTATAGCCTTCATGTCTCTGAAAGTCTTGTCCGCTGGTCGCCTCGGTGAAGTCCATTGGATTGGTTTAGAGCCAATTGAGTTGATTGGTTGCCGCTGAAGATTGTTTGCCAGATGATCCAACGGGACATAGTCATACGCTTTAATCCCTAACTTTTTCCTGGACCGCCCTTTCGGGTTTTCAGTCCACCGGGATACCTTTTTTTGCCCAAGCCGCCCTTTTGGGTTTTCGACTTGCCGGGTGTATAGATTTTTTTTATTTTCATCCCTTATTTTTGCCCGAACCTTTTGGTTTTCCAGGAAGCCCTTATTTTTGCCTAGGCCAGTCGACCTAGCGGGTCTTTAATCATGCGTAGTATCTTTTAACTATGTCCATATTTATAGGGTGCGGGAGGTCGTCTTCATCCATAGTAGTCAAGATCATTGCTCCACCAGAGAAAATGCTTTTGATTACAAATGGCCCTTCATATGTAGGGGTCCATTTGCCCCTGGGATCACTTTGTGGCAAAATGATACACTTGATTACCAGGTCACCGACCCGATATACCTGACGCTTGACCTTTTTATTAAAAGCTTTGATCATGCGTTTTTGGTACATCTGACCGTGACAGATAGCTGTAAGCCTTTTCTCATCAATCAAGTTTAGTTGGTCAAACCGAGTCTGAATCCAATCTTCTTCATTCAAACCATCATCCTTCATGATTCTTAGAGATGGGATCTGAACCTCAATAGGCAAGACAGCTTCCATGCCGTATATGAGAGAAAAAGGTGTTGCCCCAGTTGATGTGCGAGTTGTGGTATGATACCCATGGAGAGCGAATGGTAGCATCTCATGCCAGTCTTTGTATGTGACTGTCATTTTTTGTATGATCTTCTTAATGTTTTTGTTAGCAGCTTCTACAACACCATTCATCTTTGGCCGGTAAGGGGAAGAATTGTGATGCTGAATCTTGAATTACTCACACAAGGCGGTGATCATAGTATTATTCAGATTTGTACCATTATCAGTGAGGATTCTCTCTGGGATACCGTACCGAGAGATGAGATTCTGCTTGATGAACCTGGCGACCACATTTTTGGTAACGAAAACAAAGGAAGCTGCCTCAACCCACTTTGTAAAATAGTCGATGGCCACTAAGATAAAGCGGTGTCCATTGGAGGTTGTTGGCTTGATTTCTCCGATTATATCGATTCCCCACATAGCAAATGTCCAAGGAGCCGTCAAGACATTCAGAGGAACCGAAGGTACATGCGCTTTGTCGGTGTAGATTTGGCACTTATGGAAAGTCCGAGAGTGTTGATAGCAATCCGCTTCCATGGTAGACCAATAATAGCCTGCCCGTAGGATTTTCTTTTCCATTGTATGCCCACTGGAATGTGTACCAAAAGTGCCTTCGTGTAGTTCACCCATGATCCTTTCAGCGTCAGCCTTGTCTACGCACCGAAGCAATACCGAGTCATGACTGTGTTTGTACAGAATGTCGTTACTAAGGAACAATTTAGCCGAGAACCTTCTCAGGAACTTCTTGTCATTCACCGAAGCTCCTTCTGAATATTCCTGAGACTCGAGATACCTTTTGACTTCATGAAACCAAGGTTGGTCCACTACTTCTTCGGTATTAATCTCGTGACAGTAGGCTGGTTCACTCATTCGCTCAATGGTGATCTGGGGAGCTTCGTTATCCCAATTAAGTTTAAACATAGATGACATTGTAGCTAGAGCATCTACTAGCTGATTTTCTTCTCGCGGGAAGTGCTAGAAGGTAATCTGCTCGAAATGTAGTAGCAATGTCAAAACATGTTCTTTGTAAGGGATAAGGTTTGGATGCTTAGTGTCCCATTCTCCTTTGATTTGACTGATAACCAAAGCTGAATCCCCAAACACAACTAAATATTTTATTCCCAAGTCTATGGTAGCCTTGAGTCCAAAGATGCATGCTTCATATTCTGCCATGTTGTTCGTACAGTTGAAGCAAATTCTGGCAGCGAAAGGAGTATGGCATCCTTTCGGAGATATAAGTATAGCACCGATACTGTTACCAAGTGCATTGGATGCCCCATCAAAGTACAGGGTCCATCGGGGTCCTTGTTCAGGTCCGTCATATGGCCTGAATTCTTCAACATTGTCCAATGTCATGATGTCTTCGTCAGGGAAGTCAAACTTCATGGATTGATAATCTTCTACAGCTTGATGGGCCAGATGATCAGCTAGCACACTGCCCTTTATAGCTTTTTGGGTCATGTACTGTATATCATATTCTGTTAGGATCATCTGCCATCTAGCTATCCTCCCAGACCAAGCAGGCTTCTCGAAGATGTACTTTATCGGATCCATTTTAGATATCAGCAAAGTGGTATGAGTCAACATATACTGTCTTAGCCAGCGAGCAACCCATACCAGAGCGCAGCAAGTTTTCTCGAGCAATGAATATCTGGTTTCACAGTCGGTAAACTTTTTGCTTAGGTAATAAATAGCATGCTCTTTTTGGCCAGATTCGTCATGCTGCCCCAATACGCACCCCATTGAGGTCTCTAAGACAGTCAGATACATAATTAGCAGTCTTCCTTCGACTGGTGGCATCAAGACAGGAGGCTCTAGCAATTACTCCTTGATTTTATCGAAAGAAATCTGACAGTCATCATTCCATCTAACTTCCTGATCTTTCTTCAACATCTTCAAGATTGGTTCACAAGTAGATGTTAGGTAAGAAATGAACCTAGCAATGTAGTTCATGCGTCCCAAGAAACCTCTGACTTCCTTCTCAGTGCGAGGACCAGGCATTTCTTGTATCGCTTTGACTTTGGTAGGATCAACCTCGATGCCTTTGTTGCTGACAATGAAACCTAATAGTTTATCAGACCGGACTCCGAATGTGCACTTGTTTGGGTTCAATCTTAGCTTGTACTCCTTCAACCTGACAAACAGTTTTTGCAAGTGATCAAGGTGTTCTTCTTCAGTTTGTGATCGGGCTATCATGTCATCTACGTAGACCTCTATCTCATGATGTATCATATCATGAAACAAAGCTACCATGGTGCGCTGATAGGTTGCCCCGACATTCTTCAGTCCGAATGGCATCACTTTGTAGCAGAATGTACCCCACTGTGTGACAAATGTAGTTTTCTCCATGTCCTCAGGTGCCATTTTGATCTGATTATAGCCTGAGAATCCATCCATGAAAGAAAATACTTTGTGCGGGGCTGTATTGTCAACCAGGATGTCGATATGTGGAAGTGGAAAATCATCTTTAGGGCTGGCCCTGTTTAAGTCTCTGTAGTCCACACACATTCGCACTTTACCATCTTTCTTGGGTACAGGGACAACATTGGCCACCCATTGGGGATAAGAGGTGACAACCAAAAATCCAGCATTGAACTGCTTCATAACTTCTGTTTTGATCTTTTCAGACATATCAGGTCTCATACGACGAACCTTCTGTTTTACTGGGGGACAGTCTTCCTTTGTAGGCAGACGATGTACCACAATGTATACATCCAATCCTGGCATGACTTTGTATGACCAGGCAAAGATCTCAACATAATCGTGCAACAACTGAATCAGACGTTCCTTGACGCTCGGCTCTAGATTGGCGCCCACCTTGATTTCCTTTTTATCTTCCTCGGTACCCAAGTTGATTGTATCCAACGGTTCCTCATGAGGATGAATAGATCTGTCTTCTTGTTGCAACAATCTGGCCAACTCTCATGGCACTTCATAATCTTCCTCACCTTCGTCTTCGGATTGGTAGATCGGATTTTCAAAGTCACAATTGGCCATAACAGAACTGTTACCCCTGGGATCCTGAGTGGATGTAGATCTGCATTTCTAATATGTGAGTGTGTGTAAGAACACAACTACCTTTGAAAGAAATAAAATGCAAGAAAGAAAAGACACAGAAAACAAAATTTGATGTAAAAAATGTCCATGATTCATTAATGACATATGAGAATAAAGTGACAAACCCTTACAGATGGACCATTGTGCCTCGGGTAAGACACAAGGTTTAAAAAAAGAGTCTGAATTGTTTAAATATTACAAGCCTGAAAATATTAAAAGACAATTACTCTTGAATAAAAGTAATAGGAATGAAATCCTTCGCCTCCCAATTATTAAGCCCTCCGCCGATAGTTGGAAAAATCCATTCATCCATATCACAGTTGTCATCACTATCCTCTAATGCGTTGACTTCTTGATTGCTGATACACAGAGGTGGTCCCCCTGCGCGAGAATGTCGGACAGTCTTCTGAGCCTCTGAAGTGAACCCCAACCCAAATTTGTCGGACTTGTAGGGAATATCTGAAAGCTGACCCCAGATAGTACATCCTCCCTCTTCAACTACTGCTCGAGCGTCTTTCAATGAAGCCATCTTTAGCGAAGGTCTGGTAATTTCTGGGACCTTTCGAGTAGAATTGGTTACTGCGACCGTTGCTGGAACCTCCTCAAAGTTCTGACAGGGAGTCTCTATGAATTCACCATCCATTTCAACATACCTGAAAGAGTTCAAATGGCTAACCATGTATTCCTCTTCTCTGTGAACTGTAACAATCTTCCCTCTGATCGGGTATTTTAGAATTTGGTGTAGAGTGGAAGTGACGGCACCAGCACCATGGATCCAGGGTCGACCCAACAGACAAGAGTACGAAGGACGGATGCCCATCACATAGAAAATTGATTCAAAGGTCTGAGTCCCAATTTTTATGGGGATACTAACTTCTTCGTGCACTATCCTCTTGGAACCATCAAAGGGCCTCACTATGATGTTGCTAGATTTCAAGATGATTCCCTCATAATCCATCCGATCGAGGGCATTTTTGGGTAAGGCATTCAATGATGAACCGGTATCCACCAAAACATGGGCAAGTGTGGTGCCCCTGCATTCAATGGAAATATGCAAGGCGTCGTTGTGCTTCCTTCCCTTAGAGGTTAAATCAGCATCGAAAAATCCCAATCCGTTATCAGCAGTTAGACTGGCCACACAGTCTTCAAATTGGTCGATGGAGGTCTCCTGGGGCACATGAGCGGTCTTAAGAAACTTTACCAAGGCTTTGGTGTGAGTTTCAGAGCACAAAAGTAAGGACAACAATGATATCTTCGAGGGAGTCTGCCCCAATTGTTCTACAATGTTGTAATCACTTTTTTTGATTATCTTCAGGATTTCTTCTATTTCTTTTCTAGAAGCTTCAAGGATGACTTTAGGATGTTCTCTTGCTTGGGCAGGCTCAACCAAAGCCTCTTTGCCCCTGGTATCGGCAGTAGGGACAACAGTGGGAGTATCACTGGCGGTGTCGGTAGGAGTGGCAGTAGTGATAATCACAGGAGTAGCAACGGTCTTTGGAGAAATCTCAGGTGAGAAGACTCTTCCACTTCTTGTTATTTTGCTGGTTCCAGTGATGTTACCGATATCAGGATCAATATCTCTCGCAACTTCATTTGTGACAGCCAACTGATCTTGCTTTACGCCGTAGTAGTAAACGCCAGCCTCATAACTCCAAGGAACAACTTTATTTAAGGATTATGGTATTGGTCTTGGCATAGTGATGATCAAAGGTGCAGTTCTGGGAGCGGGTGTAATCCTGATGGGTCTTTTGGTGGAGACCCTGGGAGGATTGTCAAAAATGGTGATTATCGAAACATCTTGATAAGAGCTCTTGATAAGGTGCCCCAAATCCGAGTGGAGGATCAAAGCAGACCCAATACAAAGAACTGAATATAAAGCACACAAATCAAATAATGAAAGCGAGTAAAAGTGATTTATCCCTAAGGTAACCCCACTTTTATAAAATTCCCCAGCAGAGTCGCCAGTTCTGTGATACGGTGGGAGAACTGACTTGATGTTTTGCGTTTCGATCGCAATTGTGCGGATAACAAGAGTTGCCACCAACTTTTCTTTTATCCAAAAGGAAAGGTAAAAAAGCACAGGAAAGACCTTTCGAGATTATTTCTCGGGTTTGGGGGGTAGATTATGAAAAAGGAAGGTATTAGCACCCTTTTCATCCATGGTTTTCCATGGGCTCTTAGTTACTCGTTTAGATCACTTGCTTTCATTTGACAGTGTGCTTGTGGTTTGGGCTTTGAAATTATTTTGAAAAATATCTTTTGTAATGGTTCTCGTTTCTATAAGAACGCGTACAAAGTTTTGTTTCGAAAAGTGGTTCAAAGATGTGTTTGTGAATCGTGTTTCGGAAAGTGTTTTGAAAAGATGTTTTGCAATGGTTCTTGTCTCTATAAGAACGTATACAAAACGTTTTATCTTTTTGAAAATGTTTTGAAATGAAAGTGTAGGTGTGAAAAGTTTTTATCGTGAGCAAGCGAGTAACTAAGAGCGAATCTATCTACTCGAAAGGTTTTAAATTGTTCTTTTCTTCCTCCTTTTAATGGTGCTATCTTACGATTGATTTGGTAAGAAGCCCCACCGTTGGATATGAAGGGACAGGCGCGAGTCAATTTTTTTACACTCATCGAAGGCAACTTATAAGACGCTTTAGCAATTTTTATAAGGGACGAGATCGTTTTATTGAAGGCAACATCGAGGGACATCGAGGGACTACGATCTTTTTTATCGAAGGGTCATTGCTAAAGCGTCCCATATTCGAGGGACATGATTGTATTTCCGAGGTAACGAGCGAGGTTACCCTAGAGGTGCGCGTGTGAAAAAGTGTGTTGATTTCAAGTTATTTTATTCTTTGATTAGGTCATCTAGAGATTGATTTTTTTGAATCTTGCCATACACGCCTAATTACTATACAGTATATGGAAAACAGTAAATTGCGGGAATTGAAATTCTACGCTATTACAAAATATTCGGGAATGGGGGTACAATTTTTACAAATGGGGATGAATCAAATGAGATAGGAAGGTCCGAATAACAAACAATACAACCAAATCGAATTTTATGCAATTTAATTAAAGCTATGATAATCCATGAAAATAAAATCAACAAAATATGGAAATAAAATGTTAAGTATTTACTTGAAAAGAAAAAAGTAAAACCTATTCTAGAAAATAAAATAATTGACTAAAAGAAAATTAAAATCATATGCATTATCTTTTTGTGTTTTTTAATTATGTAAGTAAGAAAATAAATTAAAGAAGGACAAAACTAAGTTCTATTATTATTTTTGGTGTTTTATTATATGTAAAATTAAATCTAAAGCAAAATTTATCAAAGAAAGAAAAGGGTAAAAATTATTTACAAAAAACCTAAATCAAAACTAATAAAAATATATTTGAAATTTTATTATTTTGCATAACAAAAAAAAAAGTAAATGAACTAAAGAAACAGTATGGGCCTGTGGAAGATTTGAGAATGAGGCCCAAAGAATTCAAAGCTTATTTGCTGAAAAAAAACAAACCAAGAAGGGGGTGTATCCGGCAAAACGCATGGGCTTATGGATGTTCACTGGGCTGTCCAAACGCTTGTTAGCAAAATAAAACAAAACATAATTCTTAAACCAACTTAGTTATTGATTTAAGGGGTAATGAAAAATTAGGGTTAGGAACCCTCACGCGGCGCCGTTCTTCATCCCCTCCATTCAACTCTTCCATTTTTGCTAAAACCTCTAAACAATCTCACTATCCCGTCCCTGTTTCATTTCGCGAACAAAATCGCTCTCTCCATTAACATGCTGCCTTTATATCACCGTGATTCGTATCTCTTTGAAACCCTAGTTTCGGATAAACCTAAAAGAAACTAAATTGATTCGTCCTTGACCTCCCCCTCACTCTCTGTTGCCGGAACACAAACGCTTTCGCCTCCCTAATCGAGCTCTAAAGATTTTCTTGAAAAAGGTGAGATTCTGTTATTTTCAAAAAAAAGCTTACAAGTTTCCAACTATTTTCCTATCTTGTTATGTTTTTTTTCCTGTTAATTAACACCTCTCTCTCTCTTAGATGCAGAAAATGTGTTCATGGAAATATGGAAAAGAGGAAGAAACCATACCTGTTGAAGTTTTACAATTTTCCTCTTGCAAAGGGAAAGGCGAGACGATGTTCAATGGTAGCAGAAGCTTCACGAGGGGAAGAGATGAGGATGAACGTGTTGTTTTTCTGGTTTGTCGGTAACTTCTTCTTATCTCTGTGTTTTTGGGATTTTTGTTCAGGTTTGGGATGTTTGAGGTTTACTGGTTTTTGGGATGTTTGAGGCTTGGCTACTGTATTTTTTGATTCTTTGGCTTATCCACAGGTTTTTTTGGTTTGATGATGTTTCTGGTTTTGAGTTCTTCTGGTTTTTTGGATGGAGGCTTGGCACTGGTTCTGTTAATTTGGTTTGAGACTTGTCAATTGTGTTTTGGTAACTTGGCTTGAGGCTTGTCAACTGTGTTTTGGTTTGAGATCTTTGTTGCTGGTTAACAGGTTTTCTTGCTTTGATGAGGGTTACTGTGTTTGAGATTTTGGTTTTGGATGTTTTCTGGTTTTGATGAGGGTTATTGTCTTTGAGATTTTGGTTTTGGATGTTTGACAGGTTTTTGCCTTTGAAGCTTGTTTCAAGTTTTTGGGGAGTTTTTATGGTTAACAGTTTTTTTGATGATGTTACTGTGTTTGAGATTTGGTTCAGGTTTTGGGATGTTTGGCTTGGTTATTGGTTTTTTTCCTTTGAAGCTTGTTTCAAGTTTTTGAGTTTGATGATGTTTCTAGTTTTTGTGTTTGAGGCTTGTAACACCCCTTCTAAAATACCCCGAATAATATTAATTATATCAATGATTAAAGACATATTCCATCAGAGTTAACACGGAACAAGGGATGTCACAATTATGAAATAAATAAAACTTCCAATAAAACAGTAGTCATGCTACACTGAGGGTCATTATTCAAATAATTCAATCAACTTAAGACCATGTCTTACACAACAGAAAAATACCATAACCAAAACGGAATAAACCAAAACATAATTATTCCCAATTAAATTCAAAGAAATAATTGAATAATAACTAATTCCTCAACTAAACGTTCCCCAGTGTTACAACCTATCAGAGCACGACACTGACACGCGGACTTAAAGTAACATAGCTCTAGAGCCATCCTCACCAACTCCTAAGCTGCTAACTTTAATCTGAAATTGTTAAAGTAAGGGTGAGATTTCTCATAATTAACATGCATTATAAGCTTTTCAACCAACATTATATCACAAGCATATTATTTCACCCATTTTAGCATAAATTCAGATTCAACACGCAGTTCCAATCATACAAGTCATTATGCACAAATCAATAATCAACCAAAGAATTGTAACACTGGAAGACATCCTAACATGTTACAATTCCATGCAAACACAAATGCAGACACAATGCATGTGGTACCAACACGTGACCAAGTCACCCAACACTGATCCATCATCAACCGGATACAACAACCATCGATTCGTCCATAAACACCCGGACACGAATCCAGCCTAACCACCCATCATCACCCGGGTATCGGTTAACGGCAATACAAGTCAAATTCCACACAATGGGAATTAACTTCACCAAAACAATGCATATGCATGCATATCACTAGCATGCAACATGAAATCAGTCTATGAAATACATCAATTTATCATAACTGAACCAAAACCAAAAACATGATATCTCAACAATCATGCACACCATCATTAGCAACATAAACATGCCTTTCATTCACACAATACTAATACATCCATCCATCACAGGTTCACTGCTACATACACACCCATGTGCGTTAGCCAATAATCACTTATTCCGGGATTTGACTCATTTTCAAAGTAATTTCAGATTTTAGGAAATCTTTTCATTTTATAAAATAGAGCATTAAATTTAAGAAATAACGTCCAAAACGGCACTCAAAACGTACTTACAGTTTGAAAGTTATGAATTTTCAAAGTTTAATATTTTTCAAAAAGTTACAGCAGAACCCGGTTCCTACATATGCAAGATCCGGTTCCTGCGAAGTTCAAAAATCACGTTTCTGGAAAATGTATGTGTTGTACCCCAAAATTTTCCATCCCATAATCTTCAAAGTTATGACAAGCAAATGGTTCAAAGTCTACTCAAGGGCTGCACAGTCAACCACTCTCCCAGGCCAGTCAAATTAGGGTTTTGGTTCTTGCAAGGAAGTTGAAGTTTCCAAGGGCTCAATCAAGTCCCACATGCTCATACACATTTTCAAGTATCTACATGCCAAGTTTCAAGGCTCACAAGGTCAAGTTGCACAGTCAAAAACCCTAATTGCTTCATAGTCAACTGTAGGGGCAAAATGGTCATTTGGCAGTCAAAAGTCAAAATTTTTGGTCAACATCTTATTTTGAAGCCACAATCATCATTTGGTCAAGTCTTGACCATGATTCCACAAGAATGGCTCAAAAATCATCAAGATGCAAAAGTTTCTATTTTTGGACAGTTGAAAAGTCAACTGTAACTTGACCAAGGCATAACTTTTTCATGGTTCATCAGAAAAATCCCATCCAATGCTCATCTTTAAGGGGAAGACATTTCCTACAACTCATCTTCACACTCCAAGTCCAAGAAATGCTCTCACAAAAAGTTATCAATTTCAACATTATAGGTCATTTTCAAAAGTCAACAAAAAGGCACTTTAAGTCAAAGACCATAACTTGAGATTGGTAAATCAAAATGACATGGGACCAAAGACATTGGTTATAGGACTTCAAGACCTTTCCAAAATGTCCAAGAACATTTTCAGAGCTTCAAAATTGAGCAAGATATGCATTAGAGAAGTTGGGAAATTTTTGTGAAATGGCCAAAGTCAATTATCCTTGAAATTTCATTTTTGACAAAAGGGGCCCACTTTTTCCACTTGATTCAGCTTGGCCATGCCTCCCACGTGTCCCACAATTTATTTCAAGATTTAAAATTAATTTTTCCATTTTTATTTAATTTTATTTGATTTAATTCATTTTAAATCTTTAAAATTCAAATAAAAATCAAAGAAATTAATGGAGGGATATATTTTGTGTTGATTAGCTTTGATACACCTTGAAATACCTTCCAAATTCGTGCAAGGCCTATTATGGGCATAAAAATTCAAATTTTCACAAATATGGCAAATGGTTCAATGTTGGTTATGGAGGAAATCAAGAACATTATTGCAAGGCTTCAATGACCATTATTTGGATTGATACACTTTTCATTACTATATATACAAGTATTCCCAACCTCATTCAAAAAAAGAGTGTGTGCAGAAACAGCCAAGAGCAAAACCAAAAATTATTCAAAAAGTGAGAGTTCTAAAACATAGTTGCGAGCATCTTCAGATCAAAACAAGCACGTGGTTCTATTCCTTGCCACACCCTGAAGCTAAAGCAACCTTTGCCAAGTCCTGAGGCTCATACCGCGCTATTCTCAAAAGAGGAACACTATAGACCTCATATCCCAACAAGCCAAGTGTCATCCAAGGTAGATCCAGGGGACAAAAAGAAAGGAACACCATGGTCTGGAGTCAAGCATGTTGTAGGCGATCAAAAAAGTCATACAGGCCTTGTTCAAATGGGCCACAATTCTCAATTCAACACCTCCAAATTTCAGCCCACACCCCCCTTGGTTTTACTTCTTTTTTTCATTTTGTTTTGTTTTTCTATTATTTTAATTTCTAACCTTTTTTATTTTATTATTATTAACAAATTAACTTAATTAACATATTTTCATAAAATCAAAAAAATAGAATTACATCATCATTATTATTATTATTTTATTTTTTAAATAAACATTAACTAAAATAGTTTAATTAGGCCATTTTAATTCCTTTTCTTAAATAATTAAAATAAATCTAGAATTAGGTAAAAGTTAACTTTTAATTTTATTCCATTTCTTTTATTTCATAAAAACATAAAAAACAAAAAATATTTATTTTTAATTAAATTAATTAATTAGTCATTAATTAGCTTTAATTTCATTTTAATTACAAAAAAAAGCCAAAAAATCAATTTCTTTTCTTAAAAGGGTCAACACCCTTAGACATTCCGATTTAATTTTTATTCGCGCACAGTTTATTATTATGTAATTGCTTCCAAGACATGTAATAGTAATTAGGACTTTTACTGTTTTTATTTACTTTCCGTACTCAGTTACTAAAAAACGGGTCTTTGTAATTTTTGGCGATGTATAGACCCGCGCCTTGTAATAGCGTAGGATTTATGTTTCCGCAATTTACTTTCCGCACCCCTTAACTGCTAAACTTGCATGAAAGAATGTATGTAAATAAAAACAACTCGTAGCTCACTAGTTACAAAGACAAACATAACATGAAAACAATACACAATGCACACACCACTTCTAGGGTACGCCTCACTCGTTGCCTTCGAAACGTGGTTGTCAAGTATAGGACGTCTTAGCGGTCCTTATGTCCATGATCCAGTTGCCTCGAAACAGTTGCCTCGGAACAGTTTCCTTGAAACAGTTGCCTCGGAACAGTTGCCTCGAAACGGTTGCCTCGAATTAAAAAGGGATCAAGGACATAAGGGTAGCTCCTAAGGTGTCCTACTGTTGCTTTGATGACCACACTGTCCCTACACTTGAATTGACCCGAACACCTCCAACGGTGGTGCTACCTACCTCTCAATGGTGGGATGGCACTACCTAAAGGACACTTACACAGCTTAATTCCTTAGGGTAGGTAGATGACTCATGGGTACTTGCTCTTTTCAAAAACAAACAAAATACTTTTCACACCTTAAACTTTCAAAAAGTTTTCAAACAATACTTCATACACTCTTGAGGACTGATACAAGAGTTACCTAGAAGTTTTCAAACGAACTTTTTTCAAAACCCACACACACTTGAAAAGCAAACAAATTTTGAAAACATAAGAGCAAGTACCTAAGAGCCCATGGATAACCATGGATAGAAAGGGTGCTAACACCTTCCCTTTCTATAAATCTACCTCCCGAACCGAGAAACGTTCTCATAAGGAATTTTGTTGTGCTTTTGTCCTGTCCATGTTGGAGAAAATAAAAGACGGTGGCGACTCTTGCTTCCGCGACATTTCGCGAACCAGTGTTAAACAGTCAGTTCTATTTCCACCGATCACAGAATTGGCGACTCTGCTAGGGATTCCATTATAAAAGTGAGGTGTACCTTAGGACTAAGATCACTTGTGTTTTCAATTGTCTGAATTGTTTGCTTTATTATTGTGGGTACTGTCTTGGGAGTTCTATAGATCCTAACCCGGATCTGGGGATACCTTCTTAGAAAGTAGCAACAAGACTGTGAGGGAACTGTGCGGGGTATACCGACACGGTTGAAGCAGTCTGCTACGTTGATGTGGCACTTTGGTGAGTACCGGTAACCCTTGAGTCAAGTCAAGGAGAGTACGGGGCCGCCGCGTGGTGTCGTGAAGCATCAACTGACCTTAGGAACCTTAATTGAACCATCTTGGCCTCTTTAGGGTAGTGAGATAACTGACTTTGGTGCAGTCCGAGGTTGGTTGATACTCGATACTACACTCAATTGAGGGTTGTTTTCTTGGAATATTTCGGTCGCCAGTCCAGTGGCTAAATCAAAACGATGAACACAGAAAGCAATCCAATGATATTGAGACCCTTAGAACCCGGTTACTTCTGATAGGGCAGGTTTTGAGCCCACCAACTTCAAGAGGGTAGTACCTAGACCTCATGCTGGCCTAAACTCTAAGGGCTCTTTGTGTGACTTATGTGCCTTCAAACTTGACTACTTACATACTTGTTATCTGACACTTGAGTTTCTTGCAGGTTTTGTTTACAGTCCTTAATCTGGACTCATAACAGGGTTTACCTACATTACCCCACGCATAGCATAACATCATACCATCATACCATTGCATGCATCCTACATAAGGACTAATCCATTTCAAGGATCTCAAGGGTCTGTGATGCAGGTCATGATGAATCAAATGTCTAGCAAGGGGCAAAAGGGGATTTATTTTCCTCTAGCCAAGGTTGTCAGGGGCTATGACCCACTCGATATGGTGAGCCTTGACTCTTGAAGAAGGACTCCCAATAACATGAAGTTCCTTCAATCAAGCTACCAGATTCTAACAATTTTCTTGTTTACCCTGTAAGGTCCTTGAAAACATTGCATGCATATCATACATATCATTGCATTACAGGTACCCCTTGTTACAGGTCACTTACCTTCTTCGCTGTTTATTTCAGCAATGGCTTCCTAACAAGATAACCAGGGTCTTCATGCTCAAGAGGCTCAGTTCAGGGAGATCTTCCTAAGCCTATCCAAGGGGCAGGAAGAGGTGAGGACACTCCTCATGGGGAATTTGGCCAAGAAAAGTCCCGAAGATGATAAGGACGAACGGCTGAAACGTATGCAAGCTAAGGTAGATACACTGAGAACCCAGATGCTGGGGCAAATGGCTCTCATCCAAGGCTTAGCTCAGGAGCAAGAAGAGTTGAGGACCATGATCAGTCAGTTTCATCAAGACAAACACAACATGAAGCAAACAGTCCAAGTCAGGGACCAGGTCATTGATCAGCTTCCGAGAGGACAAGAGTATGGCATGGTGAAGATTAGACCTCTCCAAATTGCTACCACTTCACAGGTCCAACCACAACCTCGCCCAGAGCAACGGGTTGATCAGAGCATGCCAGACAAGCCTAGGAGGCAATTCACCAAGCTCAACACGTCACTGTCTCAAGCTTTACAACATCTGTTGAGGTTGAATTTGGTAACTCTAAGGGACCCTCCTAAGAACCCCAACAAGACACCTTCAAGGTATAACCCCAACGCCCACTGAGCTTATCATTCGGACAGCCCGGGGCATGCCATAAACGACTGATGGTCTCTGAAGAACAAGATCCAGGATCTGATTGATGAAGGAGCAATGGAATTCACCCAAGATGGTCAGGCTGAGTTCTTCTACTATCCCTGCAAGATTCATCACTTGAAGTGACTAGTTCAAATTAGAAGACTTTTGTTCATTAGATTTTTCAAGTTGTAATTTTCTTTTGATTGTTCAAACAATTATTGTCATAGCAAACTTTATTACTTTATCAATGCATCGCATATGTCTGTTTTGAATCAATATATTCGCATTCGCTATATGCAAACTGTTTTCATATTTTTATGATGATCAACCCTGGGTTGAAAATTCTAAGCCTCTTGAGGAAGGATGACGAGAACGATACCACGATCTACAGTATGCTTTTGAACAGACCCCGCTGATGAGGTACATGCATTGTTTCAATTCCTAAACACTGGAGTTATAAGGAAGATAATCCCTCGTCAACCCCTTTGAGCCAAAGAAGTAGGAGTTTTCTTTTCGAAAATTAAAACCCTTAATCATAACCTGGGGAAGGGTAGTTCTCTCAGTTGATCCAAGTGCACAACGAATGGCACCAAAGAAGTCCTTACAAAACAAAAGACGACGATGGTTCCGAATAATCATAAAGACAGGCAGTCGTTATCTTTCAAAAATAAAATCTCAATAAGTCAAAACCTATGAAGGAGACTTACAAAAACTGGGACATCCCGCTGACTGTGATCATGAAAGAAACAGTTCAGGCAAAAAACAGGGATAACGAAATCAAGAAAGAGAAAGAGGTCCTACAAACCCTCAACACAAAAGGAAATGACTGCCTATTCAAAATAAACTGTCAATATCCGAACCATCATTGGAATATCAGGACAAAGACTCAAACAAGGTCTAATGCACGATTAGCTGAGTTTAGGTTTGAAGAACATCACGAAGAGCGGGTGGGTACAAATAAAATTGATCCTTTATCCTTTGTTTCTTAAACCGTGAACCAGGCCACGTTACAACCCTCAAAAAGTCCTAGCTGAAGCATGGGTTAGTTCGAAAGCATACTGTTACGAAAGGTATCCTGACTCCTTAAGGCTCGCCGTAAAATCTTGAGTTGACATCACAGTTTACAAAAAATTTCACTTGTTTTTATGAAAAAAATGCATTTTCAAGAAAACTTCAAGACAGACATAAGCGTTGCATTCTTAATATAACATTGTTTGCATGTGACTATTTGTTTGAACAGCATAGAAGTTCGCACGACGAATGTCTAAATGAACAAAAGCACCCCCAACCAAGGGGCAGACATGATCATGGTCTATTATCTGGGGCAGTTAAGTCAAGATTCGGAGAATCTCTCAAAAGGCCAACCAGCTTGGGGCAAATCTCCATCTGGATCACTTGGGGAATTGGACGATCAAACAAAGATCTTCTGGTAGTCTGACAACTTCACACTATTGACAGTGACAACTCCTTGCATCCTGAGAATAGGGACATAGTCGAAAAAATACTACGCATAATCAAAGACCTGCTAGGTTGACATACCTAGGCAAAAATAAGGGCTCCCCGGCGAACCAAAAGGGTTCGGGCAAAAATAAGGGATGAAAATGAAAAAAATCTGTACACCCGGCAAGTCGAAAACCTGAAAAGGCGGCTTGGGCAAAAATGGGTATCCCGGTGGACTGAAAAACCGAAAGGGCGGTCCAGGCAAAAGTTAGGGATTAAAGCGTACGACTATGTCCCGTCACCTCGTCACTTGCCTACCAGAAGAAGATTTGGCAAACGGCAGTTATCAAGCACCTCCACAGGTATCTTCTCCCACAGAAACAGGGGCAATAATAAGTTGTCTAAACGATCTGGTTGCTCTGCCCACCGAGGCACCAAGGTAAGTTCAGCTGAAGAATGTAACCAAGAGATCTCCACTCCCTGCAGAGTAAGAACAAGACTCAATAATACTCCTCCCCGAGCAGAGTTGGATTCCCATAAGCCCTACAAGGCACTGTATCTCCAGCAAGTTAGCAACACTCTCCCCAAGCAGAGTTAATCTACTGTCAGCCATAAGGAAGATGGGTATTCCCAGAAGATCTCAACATTCCCCAGCGGAGTACGCAGATATTCCTCTACAAGCATCCCCGGCAATCCTGATCTAAGATTGTTCCCCGGCGGAATCCAAACACTACAAGTGGAACCACTTCCCCACTACAGTCTCAAAAGATCTCCCCAGGAGAGTTCAATCAATCTCCCCGGTAGGAAGCTTATCCCTAGTAGATTCTGGAAGCTATCCCCTGCAGAGCACGAACGCGTCACTCCCCGGCTTTATTCAAAGGTTATTCTCCACCAGAGCTTGTAACTGGGTTATCCTCAGCTAAATAACCACGAAAAGATCGTCCTCGGCGAAGTTCTTCCTACCCCCCAGCGGAGTTCATCAATTCCCTCAACAAAGCTTATCAACGGTATCCCCAGCGGAGTTATCATCAAACCTCAGCGAAGTATCTCTTCCCACAGAGTATTCCCCGCAGAGTAATCTCTTCGCCAAGTTTATTCCCCAACGGAGTCATCTTCTCCTACCGGTTTATTCTTGCAATCATCATCCCCAGCAGAAACAAAAGCTCTACTCTTCAACATCAGCCCAGGATTTAACTTCCCGGCATTCGTCAAGGATTTACTTTCCTAGACAAAAATACATTCATAAACATCACATTTCATACATCCTGCTTACATACACAATGCATGCACATACGCATCATATCACACAATCTCAGTTACTCTTGAGGATATCATGACATCATGCTTTTCATACATCATGACATTGCATACAACTGATGTTTTACCTTTTCAGGAAAAAGGTCAATCCAAAGATAATTACTATCAATTGTCGCAATTCCAGATTCGATACCTATATATAGCCAGGGCATGTCTGTGAACGATCGGTTCCAGACTCGATTCCTGTATCCTGCCAGGGCACGTCTGAAGAGTTTGAAGATCTGATTCCTGTATTTTTCCAGGGTGTATCTGTTGACGACTAATTCCAGACTCGATTCCTGTATCCTGCCAGGGCACGTCTGAAGAGTTCAAAGATCCGATTCCTGTATCTTGCCAGGGTGTATCTGTTGACGACTAATTCCAGACTCGATTCCTGTATCCTTCCAGGGCATGTCTGAAAAGTTTGAAGATCCGATTCCTGTATCTTGCCAGGGTGTATCTGCTGACGACTATATTCCAGACTCGATTCCTGTATCCTGCCAGGGCACGTCTGAAGAGTTTGAAGATCCGATTCCTATATCTTGCCAGGGTGTATCTGTTGACGACTATATTCCAGACTCGATTCCTGTATCCTGCCAGGGCACGTTTGAAGAGTTCGAAGATCCGATTCCTGTATCTTCGCAGGGTGTATCTGTTGACGGCTAATTCCAGACTCGATTCCTGTATCCTGCCAGGGCACGTCTGAAGAGTTCGAAGATCCGATTCCTGTATCTTGCCAGGGTGTATCTATTGACGACTAATTCCAGATTCGATTCCTGTATCCTGCCAGGGCACGTCTGAAGAGTTCGAAGATCCGATTCCTGTATCTTGCCAGGGTGTATCTGTTGACGACTAATTCCAGACTCGATTCCTGTATCCTTCCAGGGCACGTCTGAAGAGTTCGAAGATCCGATTCCTGTATCTTGCCAGGGTGTATCTGTTGACAACTATATTCCAGACTCGATTCCTGTATCCTGCCAGGGCACGTCTGAAGAGTTTGAAGATCCGATTCCTGTATCTTGCCAGGGTGTATCTGTTGACGACTAATTCCAGACTCGATTCCTGTATCTAGCCAGGGCACGTCTGAAGAGTTTGAAGATCCGATTCTTGTATCTTGCCAGGGTGTATCTGTTGACGACTATATTCCAGACTCGATTCCTGTATCCTGCCAGGGCACGTCTGAAGAGTTTGAAGATCCGATTCCTGTATCTTGCCAGGGTGTATCTGTTGACGACTAATTCCAGACTCGATTCCTGTATCCTGCCAGGGCACGTCTGAAGAGTTCGAAGATCCGATTCCTGTATCTTGCCAGGGTGTATCTGTTGATGACTAATTCCAGACTCGATTCCTGTATCCTGCCAGGGCTTGTCTGAAAAGTTTGAAGATCCGATTCCTGTATCTTGCCAGGGTGTATCTGTTGACGAATAATTCCAGACTCGATTCCTGTATCCTGCCAGGGCACGTCTGAAGAGTTCGAAGATCCGATTCCTGTATCTTGCCAGGGTGTATCTGTTAACGACTATATTCCAGACTCGATTCCTGTATCCTGCCAGGGCACGTATGAAGAGTTCGAAGATCCGATTCCTGTATCTTGCCAGGGTGTATCTGTTGACGTCTAATTCCAGACTCGATTCCTGTATTCTGCCAGGGCACGTCTGAAGAGTTCGAAGATCCGATTCCTGTATCTTGCCAGGGTGTATCTGTTAACGACTATATTCCAGACTCGATTCCTGTATCCTGCCAGGGCACGTCTGAAGAGTTCGAAGATCCGATTCCTGTATCTTGCCAGGGTATATCTGTTGACGACTAATTCCAGACTCGATTCATGTATCCTGCCAGGGCATGTCTGAAGAGTTCGAAGATCCGATTCCTGTATCTTGCCAGGGTGTATCTGTTGACGACTAATTCCAGACTCGATTCCTGTATCCTGCCAGGGCACGTCTGAAGAGTTCGAAGATCCGATTCCTGTATCTTGTCAAGGTGTATCTGTTGACGACTAATTCCAGACTCGATTCCTGTATCCTGCCAGGGCACGTCTGAAGAGTTTGAAGATCTGATTCCTGTATCTTGCCAGGGTGTATCTGTTGATGACTAATTCCAGACTCGATTCCAGTATCCTGCCAGGGCACGTCTGAAGAGTTCGAAGATCCGATTCCTGTATCTTGCCAGGGTGTATCTGTTGACGACTAATTCCAGACTCGATTCCTGTATCCTTCCAGGGCATGTCCGAAAAGTTTGAAGATCCGATTCCTATATCTTGCCAGGGTGTATCTCTTGACGACTATATTCCAGACTCGATTCCTGTATCCTGCCAGGGCACGTCTGAAAAGTTTGAAGATCTGATTCTGTATCTTGCCAGGGTGTATCTGTTGACGACTATATTCCAGACTCGATTCCTGTATCCTGCCAGGGCACGTCTGAAGAGTTTGAAGATCCGATTCCTGTATCCTGCCAGGGCATGTCTGAAAAGTTTGAAGATCCGATTCCTGTATCTTGCCAGGGTGTATCTGTTGACGACTATATTCCAGACTCGATTCCTGTATCCTGCTAGGGCACGTCTGAAGAGTTTGAAGATCCGATTCTTGTATCTTGCCAGGGTGTATCTGTTGACGACTATTTTCCAGACTTGATTCCTGTATCTTGCCAGGGCACGTCTGAAGAGTTTGAAGATCCGATTCCTGTATCCTGCCAGGGTGTATCTGTTGACGGCTATTTTCCGGACTTGATTCCTGTATCCTGCCAGGGCACGTCTGAAGAGTTTGAAGATAAACCCCTGTAACAGGCCAGGTAATTATTTTTCTTTCTCAGGTACGCAAGTTCTCGCTAAGGAATCTCTTACGCGATCGACACTCCCGATGGCATCTATAAGCCCATCCTCCTACCCATCATATCTCCAAATGGCATCTATAAGCCCATTCCCGACAAGGCTCTGTCACGTATCCAGATGGCATCTCTAAGCCCATCCTCCTATCCACCATCCCTCCAAATGGAATCTGTAAGCCCATTCCCGCTATCACACTGCTGATACTCTACTATGTGAGTGCAAATTTCTGGGCACTCTAGTGTTCAATCATCTTCCACCCTCGGATCACGAAAGGCACACAAGCCAATCTACATCCTCAAGTCTAAGAAGATTGAATAGGGGCAGTTGTTGTACCCCAAAATTTGCCCTCCCATAATCTTCAAAGTTATGACAAGCAAATGGTTCAAAGTCTACTCAAGGGCTGCACAGTCAACCACTCTCCCAGGCTAGTCAAATTAGGGTTTTGGTTCTTGCAAGGAAGTTGAAGTTTCCAAGGGCTCAATCAAGTCCCACATGCTCATACACATTGTCAAGTATCTACATGCCAAGTTTCAAGGCTCACAAGGTCAAGTTGCACAGTCAAAAACCCTAATTGCTTCACAGTCAACTGTAGGGGCAAAATGGTCATTTGGCAGTCAAAAGTCAAAATTTTTGGTCAACATCTTATTTTGAAGCCACAATCATCATTTGGTCAAGTATTGACCATGATTCCACAAGAATGGCTCAAAAATCATCAAGATGCAAAAGTTTCTATTTTTGGACAGCTGAAAAGTCAACTGTAACTTGACCAAGGCATAACTTTTTCATGGTTCATCAGAAAAATCCCATCCAATGCTCATATTTAAGGGGAAGACATTTCCTACAACTCATCTTCACACTCCAAGTCCAATAAATACTCTCACAAAAAGTTATCAATTTCAACATTATAGGTCATTTTCAAAAGTCAACAAAAAGGCACTTTAAGTCAAAGACCATAACTTGAGATTGGTAAATCAAAATGACATGGGACCAAAGACATTGGTTATAGGACTTCAAGACCTTTCTAAAATGTCCAAGAACATGTTCAGAGCTTCAGAATTGAGCAAGATATGCATTGGAGAAGTTGGGAAATTTTTGTGAAATGGCCAAAGTCAATTATCCTTGAAATTTCATTTTTGACAAAAGGGGCCCACTTTTTCCACTTGATTCAGCTTGGCCATGCCTCCCACGTGTCCCACAATTTATTTCAAGATTTAAAATTAATTTTTCCATTTTTATTTAATTTTATTTGATTTAATTCATTTTAAATCTTTAAAATTCAAATAAAAATCAAAGAAATTAATGGAGGGATATATTTTGTGTTGATTAGCTTTGATACACCTTGAAATACCTTCCAAATTCGTGCAAGGCCTATTATGGGCATAAAAATTCAAATTTTCACAAATATGGCAAATGGTTCAATGTTGATTATGGAGGAAATCAAGAACATTATTGCAAGGCTTCAATGACCATTATTTGGATTGATACACTTTTCATTACTATATATACAAGCCTTCCCAACCTCATTCAAAAAAAGAGTGTGTGCAGAAACGGCCAAGAGCAAAACCAAAAATTATTCAAAAAGTGAGAGTTCTAAAACATAGTTGCGAGCATCTTCAGATCAAAACAAGCATGTGGTTCTATTCCTTGCCACACCCTGAAGCTAAAGCAACCTTTGCCAAGTCCTGAGGCTCATACCGCGCTATTCTCAAAAGAGGAACACTATAGACCTCATATCCCAACAAGCCAAGTGTCATCCAAGGTAGATCCAAGGGACAAAAAGAAAGGAACACCATGGTCTGGAGTCAAGCATGTTGTAGGCGATCAAAAAAGTCATACAGGCCTTGTTCAAATGAGCCACAATTCTCAATTCAACACCTCCAAATTTCAGCCCACACCCCCCCCCCCCCTTGGTTTTACTTCTTTTTTTCATTTTGTTTTGTTTTTCTATTATTTTAATTTCTAACCTTTTTTATTTTATTATTATTAACAAATTAACTTAATTAACATATTTTTATAAAATCAAAAAAATAGAATTACATCATCATTATTATTATTATTTTATTTTGTAAATAAACATTAACTAAAATAGTTTAATTAGGCCATTTTAATTCCTTTTCTTAAATAATTAAAATAAATCTAGAATTAGATAAAAGTTAACTTTTAATTTTATTCCATTTCTTTTATTTCATAAAAACATAAAAAACAAAAAATATTTCTTTTTAATTAAATTAATTAATTAGTCATTAATTAGCTTTAATTTCATTTTAATTACAAAAAAAAGCCAAAAAATCAATTTCTTTTCTTAAAAGGGTCAACACCCTTAGACATTCCGATTTAATTTTTATTCGCGCACAGTTTATTATTATGTAATTGCTTCCAAGACATGTAATAGTAATTAGGACTTTTACTGTTTTTATTTACTTTCCGTACTCATTTACTAAAAAACGGGTCTTTGTAATTTTTGGCGATGTATAGACCCGCGCCTTGTAATAGCGTAGGATTTATGTTTCCGCAATTTACTTTCCGCACCCCTTAACTGCTAAACTTGCATGAAAGAATGTATGTAAATAAAAACAACTCGTAGCTCACTAGTTACAAAGACAAACATAACATGAAAACAACACACAATGCACACACCACTTCTAGGGTACGCCTCACTCGTTACCTTCGAAACGTGGTTGTCAAGTATAGGACGTCTTAGCGGTCCTTATGTCCATGATCCAGTTGCCTCGAAACAGTTGCCTCGGAACAGTTTCCTTGAAACAGTTGCCTCGGAACAGTTGCCTCGAAACGGTTGCCTCGGATTAAAAAGGGATCAAGGACATAAGGGTAGCTTCTAAGGTGTCCTACTGTTGCTTCGATGACCACACTGTCCCTACACTTGAATTGACCTGAACACCTCCAACGGTGGTGCTACCTACCTCTCAATGGTGGGATGGAACTACCTAAAGGACACTTACACAGCTTAATTCCTTAGGGTAGGTAGATGACTCATGGGTACTTGCTCTTTTCAAAAACAAACAAAATACTTTTCACACCTTACACTTTCAAAAAGTTTTCAAACAATACTTCATACACTCTTGAGGACTGATACAAGAGTTACCTAGAAGTTTTCAAATGAACTTTTTTCAAAACCCACACACACACTTGAAAAGCAAACAAATTTTGAAAACATAAGAGCAAGTACCTAAGAGCCCATGGATAACCATGGATAGAAAGGGTGCTAACAACTTCCCTTTCTATAAATCTACCTCCCGAACCGAGAAACGTTCTCATAAGGAATTTTGCTGTGCTTTTGTCCTGTCCATGTTGGAGAAAATAAAAGACGGTGGCGACTCTTGCTTCCGCGACATTTCGCGAACCAGCGTTAAACAGACAGTTCTATTTCCACCGATCACAGTATGGGAACCCGATTCCTACCTATACAGGAACCGGTTCCTACGTGCATTTTTACCAGTTTTTATAAATTCACACAGTGGAACCCGGTTCCTCCCCACTGGGAACCGGTTCCCACGACCTGCAGAGCCCAAAACTGCTATTTTTGACAGCATTATGTATCTCAATCCATTCCTTTTCATTCCCATACGAATTATAACATTAGGAATACCAAAATGCAACAAATACACATCAATACAACATCATAAATCATGTTTCCATCATTCCTATTAATTATTTATCACATTAATGGTTCTAATTCCTATAATCCGACACAATTAGGGATAATCCTACAAACCTAGAATTCCAAACCGGGATTCCCTAACATACTATGATCCATACTATTGAATATCTAAACCGATAATACGAATTAACTAATCGAAATCACCCCTTACCTCGCGATGATCCTTCGAATTCACGGCGTTTGGCTTTTTCCTCTCTTCTCTTCTCTTCTCCAATTTCACGTATAATGAATTTTCCAAATAACCTTCTTTTTCTTTTCCTTTTTATCCTTCTTTTTATATTCCTTTTATTATTTCTCAAATAATAGTAATAAATTAGTTATTATTTAGTAGAGCTTTTTACTTCACGCACCTCTAATTCAACCTTACACCCCCCGGTCTTCCTTTTTAATTTCATAATTAATTCATCCATTTAATCCAAAATATTATTAATTAAACCTTTAATTAATTTAATAATTAAATTCCTAATTATTTAACACTTGAATAAATTTGGGGTGTCACAACTCTCCCCTACTAAAAGAGTTTTCATCCTCGAAAACATACCTTAGACGAACAGTTCGGGATACGAGTCCTTCATCTGGCTCTCCAGCTCCCAAGTGACATTTCCATCTGCTGGTCCTTCCCAAGACACTCTTACCAACACGATCTCCTTGCCTCGCAACTGTTTCAACTTCCGATCCTCAATTCTCGCAGGTACCGCTCCCACAGTCAAATTCTCTCGTACCTGTATATCGTCTACCCGAATCTCATGAGACGGATCAGCAATGTACTTCCTCAACTGGGATACATGAAAGACATCATGCAAATTTGCAAGTGACGGCGGCAAAGCAATCTGATAAGCAACTTTCCCAACTCTCTTGGTAATCTGAAACGGACCAATAAAACGTGGAGTCAACTTCTTTGACTTCAAAGCTCGACCAATACCAGTCATCGGAGTAACTCGCATAAAAACATGTTCTCCTTCGCTAAACTCAAGATCTTTCCTCCTCTTATCGTGATAACTTTTCTGACGACTCTGAGAAGTCCTCATCTTCTCCTGAATCATCTTAATCTTTTCCGAAGTCTGTTGGACAATTTCCGGTCCAATCACAACACTCTCTCCAGATTCATACCAACACAACGGTGTCCGACACCTCCTACCATACAATGCCTCAAACAGAGCCATACCAATGCTCGAATGAAAACTTGTAGGCAAACTCAATCAATGGTAGATAACTATCCCAAGCTCCACCTTTCTCCAACACACAAGCTCTTAACAAATCTTCCAACGACTGAATCGTTCTCTCCGTCTGACCATCTGTCTGTGGATGATAAGCGAAACTCAAACGCAACTTAGTACCCAAAGCTTCTTGCAATCCCGTCCAGAATTTAGATGTAAACCTCGGATCTCGATCCGACACAATACTAGAAGGAATACCGTGCAAACTCACAATCTTCTCAACATACAATTCTGCCAACCTTTCCATCGGATAATCCATTCTTATCGGAATAAAGTGAGCATATTTCGTCAACCGATCAACAATAACCCATATAGAATCACAATTCTTCGATGTCCTTGGCAAACCAGACACAAAATCCAAAGAGATTCCATCCCATTTCCATTCCGGAACAAACAACGGTTCCATCAATCCTGACGGTTTCTGATGCTCAATCTTCGACTTCTGACAAACCAAACAAGCATACACAAACTCAGCAATTTCCTTTTTCATTCCCGACCACCAAAACAACTTCTTCAAATCATGGTATATTTTAGTAGCACCAGGATGAATACTCAATCCACTACGATATCCTTCTTCCAAAATACTCTTCCTAATCTCTGCAACATCCGGAACACACACCCTATTACCAAATCTCATAACACCATTCTCATCAATCCGGAACTCGCCTCCTTGACCTTGGTTGATCAATGTCAATTTATCAACTAACCCAACATTGGACTTCTGTCCATTCCGAATTTCTTCCAGAATACCACTAGTCAGTTTCAACATACCCAATTTCACACTATTCGGAGTAGTTTCACATACCAAACTTAAATCTCTGAACTGCTCAACCAAATCTAACTCACAGACCATTAACATCGACATATGCAAGGACTTCCTACTCAAGGCATCCGCAACAACGTTTGCCTTACCAGGATGGTAATTCAAACCGAAATCATAATCCTTTAGAAATTCTAACCATCTCCTCTGCCACATATTCAACTCTTTCTGATCAAAGAGATACCTCAGACTTTTGTGATCACTGAACACCTCAAACCGAGAACCATATAAATAATGCCTCCACAACTTCAAAACAAACACAACAGCTGCCAACTCCAAATCATGAGTCGGATAATTCCTTTCATGTACTTTCAATTGTCTCGAAGCATGAGCCACCACCTGCTTATCTTGCATCAACACACCACCTAATCCCATTAATGATGCGTCACAATACACAACAAAAGACTTAGTCGGATTTGGCAAAATCAAGATCAGAGCACTTGTCAACCTCCTCTTCAGCTCTTGAAATCCTTTCTCACATTCAACATCCCAAACAAACATCTGACCCTTCCTGGTCAACTTAGTCAACGGTAACGCTAATTTGGAAAATCCTTCTATAAACTTCCTGTAATAACCTGCAAGACCCAGAAAACTACGGATCTCAGAAGCATTCTTCGGCGATTCCTACTGAGATACTGCTTCTACCTTCGTAGGATCCACAACAATTCCATTCTTGGAAATTACATGGCCAAGAAAACTTACTTCACTTAACCAGAATTCACACTTGGACAACTTCGCATAAAGCTTCTTCTCTTTCAACAATTCCAACACAACTCTAAGATGTTCTGCATGCTCTTCATCGCTCTTCGAATAAATTAGAATATCATCAATGAACACCACCACAAACTTATCAAGATACGGATGAAATATCCTGTTCATATACTCCATGAAAACACCAGGTGCATTAGTAACTCCAAACGGCATAACAGAATACTCGTAATGTCCATACCTCGTTCTAAATGCAGTTTTCTAAATATCTTCCGACTTCACACGAATCTGATGATATCCAGATCTCAGATCAATCTTACTAAATACACAAGCTCCAACTAGTTGATCCATCAAATCATTGATCCTCGGCAAAGGATAACGATTCTTGATTGTAACTTTATTCAGCTGTCTGTAATCAACACATAATCTCATTGAACCTTCTTTCTTCTTAACCAACAACACCGGAGCACCCAACGGCGAAACACTCGGACGAATAAACTTCTTCTCAAGTAACTCCTCCAACTGTTTCTTTAACTCTGTTAATTCAGATGCCGACATACGGTAAGGCGCCATCGACACCGGACTAGTTCCAGGAATCAAATCTATAGTAAATTCTACCTCCCTCTCAGGTGGCAATTCACTAACGTCTTCCGGAAACACCTCTGGAAATTCATTCACCACTGGCAATCCATCACTCTTTGCTTTTCCCTTCGCTTCTATTGTAGAATACAACATAAATACCACAACACCATCTTTCACAGCTAGGTTCATCTGTTTAACCGACATAGTCACATCTTCGACACCAACCTCTTCAGCGAAAATAACTGTCTTCGCAAAACAGTTGATATGAACCTGGTTGAATTCCAACCAGTTCCTTCCAAGGATGATATCAAGTTGTTCTAACGGTAGGCACACTAAATCCATACTGAAACCCCTACCAAAAATCACAATAGGACAATTCCTACAAACATACGAAGTAGTCACTGAACCCGACACAGGAGTATCAATAACCATACTTCCATCCATATTAGAAATTTCCAAATTCAATTTTTTAGCACAATCCAAAGCAATAAAAGAATGCGTAGCTCCAGTATCAATAATCGCAATCAAAGGTATGTCATTAATAAAACATGTACCTTTAATCAGCCGATCATCTGGCTTAGTCTCTGACCCAGACAATGCAAACACTTTACCACCAGCTTGCTCCTTCTTGGGTTTTGTACACTGAGGACGAGTATGACCTTCTTCACCACAGTTGTAACAAGTCACTACTCTTACTCTACAATCATTGGCCACATGGTCGAGTTTCCCACACTTGAAACACTTCTTATCATTACTTTTGCAATCCACCATACGATGTCCTGTCTCACCACACTTGTAGCACTTAATGGAAGAACTAGAATCTCCTCCACCAAACTTCTTCCAACCACCGGGTCTCTGATTACTTATATCATAAGGCTTACCACGATCCATCTGTTGCTTACCCTTCCTATCAACATACCCTCGAGCATTCGACTTAGTGCTAGCAAGATCCTCCTCTAAAATCCTACTACAGTCAACCAGATCAGGAAATCTTCGGATACGCTGATACCGAATACCCTGCTTAATCTCATCACGAAGACCATTCTCAAACTTGATACATTTGGAAAATTCTCCATCTGCATCGTTAGCATAATGAGCATAATACTTCGCTAACTCAGTAAACTTCGAAGCATACTCACTGACAGTCTTGTTACCCTGCTTGAGTTGCAGAAACTCAATCTCCTTCTTGCCTCTGATGTCCTCAGGAAAGTACCTTCTCAGAAAAGCCCTCCTGAACACAGCCCAAGTCAACGCAATACCATCTCCTTCCATTTCAGTTCTGGTAGCAACCCACCAGTCATCAGCTTCCTCTGCTAACATGTGAGTTCCGTATCTCACCTTCAGCCCTTCAGCACAGTCAATTACTCTGAAGATCCTCTCGATCTCCTTCAACCACTTCTGAGCACCTTCGGGATCATGTGCACCCTTGAACAACGGAGGATTATTCCTCTGAAAATTCCCCAATTATCGGTCAGCACCAATCACAGCTCCCTGCTGGTTCCCTCCGAGTACTCCAGCCAACATTCCCAATGCTTCAGCAATAGCATCGTCGTTTCTTCCGTTACCTCTTCCGGCCATTGTTCTGTAACATTACAAAATAACCTCATCAACACACAAGTATCGACAGTGTCATCTTACACTAGTCGCATACAAAAGGGATAACAACACAAGATAAGACCGACTATACTCTGATACCACTATTGTAACACCCCTTCTAAAATACCCCGAATAATATTAATTATATCAATGATTAAAGACATATTCCATCAGAGTTAACACGGAACAAGGGATGTCACAATTATGAAATAAATAAAACTTCCAATAAAACAGTAGTCATGCTACACTGAGGGTCATTATTCAAATAATTCAATCAACTTAAGACCATGTCTTACACAGCGGAAAAATACCATAACCAAAACATAATTATTCCCAATGAAATTCAAAGAAACAATTTAATAATAACTAATTCCTCAACTAAACGTTCCCCAGTGTTACAACCTATCAGAGCACGACACTGACACGCGGACTTAAAGTAACATAGCTCTAGAGCCATCCTCACCAACTCCTGAGCTGCTAACTTTAATCTGAAATTGTTAAAGTAAGGGTGAGATTTCTCATAATTAACATGCATTATAAGCTTTTCAATCAACATTATATCACAAGCATATTATTTCACCCATTTTAGCATAAATTCAGATTCAACACGCAGTTCCAATCATACAAGACATTATGCACAAATCAATAATCAACCAAAGAATTGTAACACTGGAAGACATCCTAACATGTTACAATTCCATGCAAACACAAATGCAGACACAATGCATGTGGTACCAACACGTGACCAAGTCACCCAACACTGATCCATCATCAACCGGATACAGCAACCATCGATTCGTCCATAAACACCCGGACACGAATCCAGCCTAACCACCCATCATCACCCGGGTATCGGTTAACGGTAATACAAGTCAAATTCCACACAATGGGAATTAACTTCACCAAAACAATGCATATGCATGCATATCACTAGCATGCAACATCAAATCAGTCTATGAAATACATCAATTTATCATAACTGAACCAAAACCAAAAACATGATATCTCAACGATCATGCACACCATCATTATCAACATAAACATGCCTTTCATTCACACAATACTAATACATTCATCCATCACAGGTTCACTGCTACATACACACCCATGTGTGTTAGCCAATAATCACTTATTCCGGGATTTGACTCATTTTCAAAGTAATTTCAGGTTTTAGGAAATCTTTTCATTTTATAAAATAGAGCAGAACCCGGTTCCTACATATGCAGCAGAACCCCATTTCAGGTTATGAATTTTCAAAGTTTAATATTTTTCAAAAAGTTACAGCAGAACCCGGTTCCTACATATGCAAGAACCGGTTCCTGCGAAGTTCAAAAATCACGTTTCTGGAAAATGTATGGGAACCCGGTTCCTACCTATACAGGAACCGGTTCCTACATGCATTTTTGCCAGTTTTTATAAATTCACACAGTGGAACCCGGTTCCTCCCCACTGGGAACCGGTTCCCACGACCTGCAGAGCCCAAAACTGCTATTTTTGACAGCATTATGTATCTCAATCCATTCCTTTTCATTCCCATACGAATTATAACATTAGGAATACCAAAATGCAACCAATACACATCAATACAACATCATAAATCATGTTTCCATCATTCCTATTAATTATTTATCACATTAATGGTTCCAATTCCTATAATCCGACACAATTAGGGATAATCCTACAAACCTAGAATTCCAAACCGGGATTCCCTAACATACTATGATCCATACTATTGAATATCTAAACCGATAATACGAATTAACTAATCGAAATCACCCCTTACCTCGCGATGATCCTTCGAATTCACGGCGTTTAGCTTTTTCCTCTCTTCTCTTCTCTTCTCCAATTTCACGTATAATGACTTTTCCAAATAACCTTCTTTTTCTTTTCCTTTTTATCCTTCTTTTTATATTCATTTTATTATTTTCCAAATAATAGTAATAAATTAGTTATTATTTAGTAGAACTTTTTACTTCACACACCTCTAATTCAACCTTACACCCCCCGGTCTTCCTTTTTAATTTCATAATTAATTCATCCATTTAATCCAAAATATTATTAATTAAGCCTTTAATTAATTTAATAATTAAATTTCTAATTATTTAACACTTGAATAAATTTGGGGTGTCACAAGGCTCGGTTCAGGTTTTGGGAATTAACAGGGTTTTTTTTTATTTGATGATGGTTGACTTGTGTTTTTCAGCTTGAGACTTGTGTGTTCCTCTTTCTATCGCCCCTCCTGTTATATTCCTATTCCAATGGTGGGAAACCAAAGAATTTGAATATTTTAGTATATTGTCCTTATGGCCTTTTTCTTGCAGTTTTGTTTTTTTAGCAAATTCTATGCAACTTGTGACAGGCAGGGAAGCAAGGTTGTGCATTCCAATAACCTAGGTGACTTCTTTCCTCTCTTCTCTCTCAATGACAATAAAAAAAGCAAATTGCTCTTTTGCCTTTTTTTTCAAATTCTGAAAGGTTTGCATGGAAAATGATGACTTCATGAGCAAGCTTTGCTTATTTGCTTATTTTTCCATACTTGCCATACTGCTGCACTGCTGCCTGTTTTAGCTTTTGTTGACTTAGCTATTTGCTTACTTGCTATATTACTGCCTCGTTTTTAGTTGATGCTGCTGGTTTGGCCTGTTGTAATGCTGCTGTTTGTGGTGCTGTTTGGACAGTTTGTGGCATTTTGTTTGGTTCAGTTTGCGCATTTTGTTTGGTTCAGTTTGTGGCATTTTGTTTGGTTCAGTTTGTGCCATTTGTTTGGACAGCTTGTAACATTTCTTTCTTTCTTTCTTTTTTTGTGAACCAAGAAGGATAACCTTCTTGTGATTTGCAAATAGAGCAAATAAATTGTGATGAATTAAACAACACTCTGATTCCACATTGCAAACCTTAATGATGAATGCCCCTTTTCTTTTGGAAAATTTTTTGTTCATGCCCAAATAATTTGCACTAACCATGTTTTTCTTTCTTTTGTTTTCATGTGAGCACAATTGGATATGACAAAGCAAGGAAGGCAAGAAATCTGTGGCAAGCATGGAAGTCTTGGAGATAAGCAAAGGAATTTGATACGACTTCAATCTTCAGACAAACTTAGGCATAGATTAATTCTCCTAGGTCAATCAAACATTTGGATTTTCTTTGTAAATTTAGAAAAAATCATTCTTGTATTGTATCCAATAATTGTACCAATTCATCTTTAAATACAATAAGTTGTAAAACATAGAGTATTTAAAAGACTAAATTGTTTTGTAACAATGTATGAAATTGGAGAAAATCTTATGAAATGTTTTGGTGTCACTTGAAATCCTTTATCAACAACAACTTGTAATTTCTCCTCGCATCCTAATTGATTTTTGAAATTCCCAATCAAGATATTTGAAACAAAATTCTCCAGTCCGGTAACTTAAATTTCAAGTAATCCCAATAATTATGTAACTGCATTTCAAACAAACACGCACTGTATATTCCATTTCCTAACCAAGCAAATGTTTTAAAAGACACAAATCATCTGGTTAACCTGGATCCCACAATCATGAGTGTCCTAAATGACATTCTTAACTTCTATCTCTTGTCCCAAATAGATCATGCTCTGAGAACAAACATTATCTTTTCAGTAAACTGCATTTTAAGAAAATTCAAAATCAATCAAATGCCTTGCGATGATTTGATAATTTTAAAGTTTTCCAAACTCAAATTTCTTCTGATTCTTTGAAGATAAACCCATGAGCGACATCACATGTGACCATGAACAGACATAATTTTCTCAAAATCTTGTAGCTTGAAGAAATCATAAGTACAATCTTGGGGAAGCATGAAGACCTGTGAAAGCCAATTGGATCTTTGAGAACTCATTTTCTTTTTAGAAATGCAAGAAACCCTAATTGCTTGTTTACTGCCACATAAGAGAATTTGTCTGGTCGATTTCCGAGCCAACTTGAATATCCGAGAAACCCTAGGGTTGCATCTTCTATGAAAAATGGGAGGGAAAATTTTGGGGTACAATAATCAGCAATCAAAAATCAGCAAGAGTTCATCCCCCCGAGTGTTACATATCATAGCAATGACACCGACTCGATCTATTGAAGGTATACGGCCTTCACTCTCGATTACCTGCACGTTACCAACATAGGGGAAACATTCAAACAAAAGGGGTGAAATATCTAACAATATAATAAAGCGCATGATAATTAATATATTAAATTAGATCAATAATATCACCACTTCTCATCTTATAATCAGCAATAATTACAACATATATACTCATTCATCAACATCAAGTACACTTCATTATTCAATCATATAATGCGACTCAAAACTATGCAAATGCATGTGGTACCATTGGAGCAGAACTCCTATCTCAAAAATCTGCCAATTAATAGAGGCATCAACAAGGTATAGCCTTCATCTCAAAATTTGTCAATCCAGGCCATCTCAACGAGCATAAGCTCCATCTAAAAAATGCAATGTATGCGACTCATCATGAATGTAATGACAACACCCAAGTTAACCACATTTCAAATCATCTCAAAACATCTCAATTAACATCTAGAAATAACAACATCTCAATCATCTCAAAACAACAACATCTCAATCATCTCAAAACAACAACATCTCAATCATCTCAAAATGTCTCAATCATCTCAAAACATCTCAATTAACAACATCTCATAACATCAAAGAATTTATTAAACATCACTTATTTATCAAACGACATTGGTTCATCATAATTATCAAACACACCTTTAATGACCACATCTCACTATTAACTCAGTTTTAAATCAATACTACAATAATCCCTACTGTTATTCTGCTACTGTACATCATTATTGTCACTAATCATACTGTCATAATTCTAACAGCGGCCTCTAACATCTCATATTCATCATTCTGTCCAAAGTCCAGCATAACGGTCATCTACGGGAATTAATTATAAATCTTAGATTGGTTACTAGGTTTACACCTCTTCATCATCATTTAAATCATCTAGGATAAAGTTCATCGCGTTAGCTAATCAACGCTTCGAACGACATCTCAAACAGCATCCTACAACTCAAGTTACAGCAATTTAAAAACTGATTTTGTCAAATTTAGTCAGTATGGGTCGACACGAAACTCTATAGATCGACGCGTAATGCTTCTCCTGCACAGCATGAGTCGACACATCCTCCTCATGGATCGACTCATCCTGCTTCAAATCACAGCATGTATCGACACATGCATCTTACCAATCGACTCATCCTGAGTCTTGCAACTAACATGTATCGATGTAAGCCCTGTATGCATCGACTCATCCTGAGTCTATCCTTGCCTATGCATCGACTCATCCAGCTTGAGGTCGACGCATCCTGCTACAGTCTGCATAATTTCTGCGTTTTCTTCTGTAATTTTTCTACGGGAATCATACTATATCCCTAAAAACCTTATTATGATCATGATAATTCATCACCTAATATTACACTCTATTACTCCATCGATTAATCAACATAATAACATCAGTATTCATCAAGAATTCATCAATCTTCATCATACATCATTCAATTCAATAACAAAAACAGCAATCCTCTAACCCCACATATCAAACATCATGAACCCAATTATAAAGTCAGAACCCCACCCTTACCTTGGATCGAAGGTCGCTCTACAATTTCTGGGTTGAATCTTTGTTCTTGTCGTCTCCTTCTATTTCCAGCAGCTTCACGTTCTTCACAATCCTTATTTTCTTCTTACTGCTTCCTCCTTCTATTCTTTCTCACAAATAATAAAATAACCTAATATTATTATAGTATTCCTTAGTGGGCTCCAAACTTACACCCCCTTATTACTTCCACTCACACACTATAGGCCCACATTAAATAATATTAACTTCTAATATTATTTCACCACCCAATAATATAATACCTCAAATATATTATTATTTCTCCATTTAATAAAATAAATCCAATTATAATAACACTTCTTCACAAATATTCCAAAAATAATTTAATTAAATAATTAATTAAATTACGGGCGTTACATACAACACCAACCCTTCACCAAGTTATGAATTTTAAACATAGTCTATTTCTCAATATTTTTCCCAAATACTATGGTTTGAACCTCATCTCTGTAGAAGCGGTTCTTTTTGTTGCCCCTTACAAATCCACCTTCATGGTGAAAAACTACATTAAACTCTCTGACCTAATAAGGAAAAATAGAAAAATATTGAGTTCGAAAAACCTAACCTCAGACATTACAATCACTACAAAGAGTTTTATATTCAATCAACATTACACCGTGTGAAACGAATTGGAGGAACGACAAGAAACCCTAAATTTTTACAGGGATAAAACATAAGCTTTGCTAATTACATGTTGACCTGTTAACTTAAATAAAGAGAAAATTAAATAAAAAGTCACATAGACCGCCAACTCAGTAGATATGAAGATTTCTTGTCCTACTGGTCAACAAATGGGTCAAATAAACAAAATCTTTACGTTACAAAGGAGAAATTAATTTTTTTACGGAGGTAAACTAAATGTCGCTTAGTTTACATAGATATAACATATATTTAACCTTTAAAATATTCACTATACTATTCCTAATAATTTTTATTTTTGAAAAAGATATAAATTAGGATTTGATCACGATCTTAACTTAAAAATACAATTAAAACAATTACTACACTATCACCAATAAACCATTTTTTAGCAAATCAATTCATTTTTTTATTGAATTTAAGTTATAAGGTGTGTAACATTTTAATGAAGTGACAATATAACTTTCCTTTCTTTTTTTCACTTAATTCTTTTTACTTTTTTTTTATTGAATTTAGATTATATAAGGTGCGTAAAATATTTTAGTCAAGTGACTATGGGTATAATCGATTCAGTTTGGACTAATTTTTAACTAAAAAATTATTCAAATCAATGATATCTCTATCTGTTTAGTTTGATTCGATTTTTATTATTTTTCAAAAATGAAATCGAACCAAATTAATCGATTTGGTTTGGTTCGAGTGATCGATTTATAATATTTTTCAAACATTATATTCATCAGTGTATTCTCCATTATCGAATTTTTCGGTGTATTCTATGCTATTATCTTTTATAATAATACATTTCATGTAATTTATTCTATACTCTATTTTTCAAACAAATTACAAGTTGTTCTTAATCCATGTGAAACAATGACATAGTTTCCATTATATCATGAAATAAGTTTACTATCAAATATAAAATTTGGCACTTGACATCAAAAGGTTAAGAGATTTGAAAGCTTAACTAATAAAAGACAACATTAACGACAAATTTTTGTGATATACATAAATTAACATGTTTCACACCTCAAACATGCAATAAAACTACTTTGTAACAAGACTAGAAGGAATTTTGTTGAAAAAGAAGAAACAAAAAAGATAAAAAAAATATGAAAGCTAACAAAGAGAACTTAAACACGAAGAAGATGACCATAACATATCAGAACGATGATAGAGAGAGTAATAGTGGTGGCGGAAGGCGAGAGCAGCAATTTGGTTAAAACAAGTTTTTATGATTTTTGATTTCTACTTTCTATGATTTGATGTTTAGTTCTAGATGTGTGTTTTATTGAAAGAAGGGAAACGTAAACAAAGATAGAGAACTGTTGGACTGATACAAAATTTAGGCCTAATAATGGGTAGAGTAAATGATTTAAGGTAAAATATCTTTTTTGGTCCTGTATGTTAACGTCAAGGTTCATTTTGGTCCCTTAACTGAAAAAAGGTTCATATTGGTCCATTAACTCTTAAAAACGCTTCATTTTAGTCTTTTTTTTTTATCTAATTAGCGACGAAAAAACTTAGAAATCGGTCGCTAAATTCGTCGCTAATTAGACAAAAAGGACTAAAATGAAGCTTTTGAAGAGTTAAGGGACCAATCTGAACCTTTTTTAAGTTAAGGGAGCAAAATAAACCTTGATATTAACATACGAGACCAAAAAGAGTATTTTGCCAATTTGATATAATCATTGGTTTGATTAATCAGTTTGGCGGTTCCTAATAACTAAAACTGAGAACAAACCAAACCATATTGGTTTTCATTGTTCGGTTCGATTTTGAAATCGAACCAAAAATAATCATTTTTTTCTCAAATTAATTTAAATTGAATTGTCAGTTTAATTGGTTTTTATTGATCTACTTACACCCCTACAAGTGACAATATAACTTCGTTTTTTATTTTTTCACTTTGATTCCAATAGGTTAACCCTTCATTGAAAATATGATTTTCTTAAAGGTTTATTTGCTTGGGAGTTTTTGTAGGGGAGGAGATAAAATATTTTTAGTGTGTGTTTAGATTGACGATTGGTATAATTGAGTTTGATATAATTGATTTTAATAAAATTGAGTTTAGCAAAGAATTGATTTGTTTTTGGATATATTTATGTAAAAGTGAATTGAATAACAAATTTCAGTATAAAAATCACATTTAAATTCAGAAGCTACAAATTCCAACTTTAAGTAGAATCAATTCTAGATGCCGAATCAAATAAACATTAGAAGAACCAAAAATTGTTAATGAGGATATTTATTTTAATATTTTAGGAGGAGATGTATGCAGAGGGGTCAGAATCACTCATAAAGTGGTTTTTTGTTTCACGAATCGAGGATGTTTAGATATAATTTATTATATTGACAAATTTAACTTCAAATTTTTAAATCAATAATTTATTTTTGTAAAAATATTCAAAGTTTATGTTTTTTATTTAATTGCTCTTCTTTTCTTTTTTTAGTTAATACCCATTTTACTTCCTGCCATATGCAGTGAAAAAATAAACACAGACTTCTCTTTGGCGTTTTCAAATTCTCTTATTTTAATCTCTAAGTGAGTTTGATCATTTTTCTAGGACGAATCCAAAAAATACCTCGGTAAAAAAACACGAATTGTCTCCTGACGTTTTTAGATTCCCTTGTGTTGTCATTTTTATTGAATTTTAATTTATTTTAAATAATGTGGCTTCCAACTAAATTTTACTTTTAGTTTTAATTTTTTTTCAATTTTTGTTCATTTTTTTAATTTTTTAATTTTTTTTGATTGACCGACCGCGTGTTGAATTTGTAAGACATCAATATTGAATCAAAGTTTATATATTATATCTATAATATAAATATTTTTTAAATAAATAAAGAGAGAATGGATGATATACAAACAGTGTAAAATAATTTTACACTGTCAATCAATCACAATCGTGTGCTCAATTAAATTATTATTTTTTTTTAATTTTTTTTTTAATAACATGTTAAATTGCTTGTTTTTTATTGGTACCCATAAATAAATATATGTAATAATATACTTATTTCCAGAAAAAAGATGTTTAACAAACATATTATTCCAATATATTTAAATAATATACTAGAATAATATAATATTGTATAAAATATTAGTATATACAATAATATTATACTGTTATTTAGTTTAATAATATCTGTAATATGGAGATAATATTTAATTTTATAGTTATTTAATATTTTTAGTTTTAATCTTATGTAACATGGAAAGAATAATTTAATTTTATAGTTATTTAATTTTTAATAATTATTTGTAAACATTTTTATCTCAAAATATTTAAAGAGCCAAAAGATAACAATCATGTAAAATATAAAATGTAGGAAAAACATGCATAATAAATATACTTATTTTAATATTATAATATTATTAAAATATATAATATTTTTAATATTTCAATATTATAATATTATTAAAAATAAATATATGTTGCAAGTAAAATAATTTAAATAAATATTCAAAAATTTTATTATTTAATACTTAACTTAATGAATATTGATTTTAGAGATAACATGTATCTAGTGATTAAGAACTTGGTATTGACCGGAAAGATAGTGGGTTGGAGACTGTTAGCCATTAGTTTTGTTTGCATGTTTTTAAACTGTAGTTTGTAAAAAGAAATTAAAAAAAAAAGCCGACGGTACAAAATGTCAAGGGTGGATCTGTATTTTTTTTACAGGTTTTTTTTCTGAATTCACCCCATATGATAGGGAGAAAAATGTGTATTAATTTTTTTTTTACGTTGAAGTTTTCTCTTTTGAAGATAAAAATATTGCAGGGACAAAGTTTTCAAACTGGCATACAAGACTCTAATCCACCAGTTTCAAGAGGTCAATTGGAGGTTTCTCTTCAAAGGTAACATGGTCCGTCCGAGAGCCCTTTTTCATCCTTTGGATGACTTGTCATGAGAGAATGACAACTAAGGACCGATTAATGCAATTTGGGATGCTCAAGGAAGATACTTGCTGTTTTTGTAAAGAGAAAGAGACCATCCAACATATATTTTTCAAATGCAATGTGCTGAGTCAATTTTGAAAACACACTCTTATATGGCTAGATGTGCGTCATTCTCTAGGTGATTGGAAAACGGAATTGGATTGGATTACCAAGAAGTGCAATAGTAAAGGAAGCAAAGCCAAGATCATAAAGTGTGCGTTTACGGAAACTGTCTATGTGCGTTTACTGAAATTGTCTATGAAACTTGGATGTATAGAAACGACAAGTGTTTTGGTCATGATACTACTAGTAGTAATGTTAGCAATAAAATCACTGACACCATTGTTTATAGATGTTGGAGGAATCCTAAACTTAGGAATCATTTGGGTAGGCTTATGATTCCTTTGGGGTGTTTCCTCTTCTAAATTCTTTTAGTCTTTGTTTGCTGGATCCTTGTGGATCGCACTGTTTGTAATTGTTTTTGGTTTCGAATATATTCTTCTTTTCCAAAAAAAAATTGCTTATGCCTCGAGTCAATCTCATATGTTACAAACATTGGCGCTACCATTTTTTTTACAAATCAACATCAATTTCACTTTTATTTACTCTTATATATTTATTAAAATATAAGCTTAATTTATTAAAATATAAGCTTAATTTATTAAAATGTTAAAATTTCTATTTTAAATAATGTTAATCTTTCTTCCATAATTCACATGTTCTTATATCTTCATCTTATAATTCATTAAATATATTTGAATTTAAGGTTAAATATATCAGGGATCCCTATAAATAATCCAACATTCTATTTTAGTCCCTATAAAATTTTCCTTCAAAGAATAGTCCTCTTAAAAATTTTGGTCTCCAATTTTAGTCATTACCACTAACGTGGCACGCCTTATGTCACACCACGTCATTTAAAATCAACTTACAAAAAAATTAGTTAGATTGTGTAGATTACAAACCTCTCTAACTACGCAAACTCTTAAACGTTTCTTCAAACATCTTCTGAGCAATCTTTTAAGTGTTTTTTCAGGATATATTATCAATTTCCCATTTTCCTAAACTTTTTTTATTAAGCTTAAAATAAAATCTCTAACATTCTACTCCAGCAACTAATTAGAAGCATATAAAAACCAAAGAGGCAAAATCATAACAAGAAAATTATCAAAACAAAAGAAATTATTACTACTGATCTCACTTTAAAAACACATTAGCACCATGTAAAGTTGGAGTTACATTCAAGCATGAAAATATCAAGATCACATGAAAATAAAATGAATAACAAAAATAATCTACAAATGCTTTTAAAATAAGACTTTACTTTTGCATCATGAATGAAAAACTAACAGTTAAATACACATCAGACATATGTAAAAACCTAACTGGGAATTTAGAGAAATAAATGAAAAAAAGGAAGTTTTAATTTGAAAAGTGTAACACGGTGGGAGAACTGACTTGGTTGTTTTGCGTTTGATCGCAATTGTTGCGGTTAGCAAGAGTCGTCACCGACTTTTCTTTTATCCAATAAGGAAAGGCTGAAAAGAACAGGAAAGACCTTTCGAGATTATTTCTGAGTTCGGGGGATAGACTATGAAAAAGAAAGGTATTAGCATCCTTTCCATCCGTAGTTATCTACGAGATCTTAGTTGCTTTCTAAATCACTTGCTTTTGTTTGAATGTATGTTTGTGGTGTGGGTTTTGAAAGTATTTTGAAAATGTGACTTTGTAATGACTCTCGTTTCTATAAGAACGCGTACAAAGTGTTGTTTTGAAAATAGTTTAAAGAGGTGTTTGTGGAATGTGTTTTTGAAAGTGATTTTGAAAAGGTGTCTTTATAATGGATCTTGTTTCTATAAGAACGCGTACAAAGTGTTGTCTTTTGAAAATGTTTCAAAATGAGAGTGTGGGTGTATAAAATGTTTTTGTTGTGAGCAAGCGAGCAACTAGGAGCAAATCTACCTACTCGAAAGGTCTTAAGTGTTCTTTTCCTCCTCCTTTAGATGTTGCTATCTTACCATTGATTTGGTAAGAAGCCCCATCGTTGGATGTGAAGAGACGTTTGTATAGTCATAGAAGGTAACCTATGAGACGTTTTAGCAATATCATTTAGGGACTAGATCGTTTACCGAAGGAAACATCGAGGGACTACAATCTTTTATCGAGGTTCTTTACTAAAACGCCCATGTTTGAGGAACATGACTATTTTCCGATAGGCAACAAAATGGGATTACCCTAAGGGTGCATGTGTGAATAGTGTGTTTGATTGCATGCATTTAGTCTTTGATTTTTAGGTTGTCTACTTGTCGATTTCATGTCTTGCCATACACACCCTAATTACTAACAATATATGAAAGCAATAAAAGTGCGGAAAAGTAAAGTCCTAAACTATTACATCATTAAGGGGATGGGGTGTACAAATTTACCAAATGAGGATTGCAAGAAATTAAAGTCCTAATTATCTATTACAACCATATTGAAATAATGTACAAGAATTGAAATGAATTTGTTTTGTTTTTGTTAAGAAAAGAAATAAATTGGCTTAAGAAAATATTTTTGACCTTTTAGCTTAAAAAAGAGATAAAAATAAAGTATGTAAATATAAAAAAAAAAATGTTTTTTTTGGTGTTTTTGGTTATTAAAACTAAAATAAGATAAATAAGAGAGAAGGGAGTTAGAATCATCATGTTGCTGAAATGAGAAGGAATAAAAGTTCTGACTCTGATACGTTGCAAAAGAGAAAATGTTAGTAGGAAAGTAGAGGGTAAGAAGTTCTGGGCCTGAGTACACCAAGTTCTGAGGTTGCTGGGAATAAAGGAAAACCTAGAAGTTCTGATTGATGAAGGGGTTCAGAAGCTGTAGTGTAGTTAGGAACCTAGAAGTTCATATATCACTGGAAAGTCAGAAGTTCTGGCTATTTGAGAGAGTGAGGTGATAATGCTGTTGAGTAAGGTTGTCTAGAAGTTTTGATCTAGGAGTATCGTCTGACAGATAAATGGGTAAAAATATCCATAAATAAACCTAAAAAAGATGTTTTTGGGGCTAGAACCCAGGACCCTTAGTACTAATGTCTTATACGCACGCTTTCTACCACTTGGGTGGTTGTACATCTGATATTAGAAGCAAAAGCATAAACATGCATCATAAAGTAAACTCTGATGATAAATTCCATCTCTTTCTCCATGCCAGTCAGAGTATCTGCAGCTTAGTCATTTCTCAACAAAACAGAAAATGCACACATAACATTTATGGCAGGTTTCCGTCATGGTTTCAGAAACATAAAAAATATCAAGACTGTAAACCAAAAACAAGCATGTATCTGCTAATCCTAGTTTCCTTAAGAAGTTCTGAACTGATGTTCTTCCTACTTAGGCAGATAAACACATGAAACCTCAGAATGTATACAACATCAGAATCAGGATGTCTACATTGTATTTTGGACATGCAAGTTTAACAATGCCTAAGTGATATGATGAGAGTCAGCAAAAGTTTACCTTGCAACTGGAGAAGGTCCTATGAACTGGAGCCTGGTTCTGACTGCTTGTAATGTTCTGATCAGCTTCCTCACGTGCTCAACAGACTTGAACAACCTTTAACTTGGGTTATGAATGGCTGGAAAATTCTGGAATAGCCAAGCAGCAAAGTTCTGACTTTTTGAGGTGGAGATTGATGGAGAACATGTTACAGTCTGAAAACAGAAGTTAGGATGGCTTCTGAATGTATACCAAAAGTTGTATGGATGATTTGGTCAAGAAACACTTGAGGGGAATTGGAGTTTGAATGCAAGAATAAAAAACTAACAGGTTTTGTATTTATGTTTACAGTTTCATATTCCTGGAATTTTTAGCAAGATTTCAAAGCTTTTTCTTTTCAATTTTTCCAACGACCCCCTTCACAGTTGCAAATGAAGTTCAATTTATAGGCAAGAACTTTGCAGCTTGGAGAAGTCAAAAGTACCAACATCATGCTAGCGTGCTGGCTTGTTCTTGAAGCAAGATAAAAAGTATGGTGGTTAGCAGCTTTTAGCCGTGCCTAAGCTGGATTTGTAAGCATGAATTAAGGAAAAGTACCCTCAGAAGAAAAAGCAAAGCATGTGCCCAACATACTCTTGTACAAAAGTTTGCTTTTTCAAGGACAACAATGTACTTCTATGCCACACGTGGGGAAATCCTTTGGATAAAAACTCAAAAGTGATTGTGAGCATTAAATAATGATGAGATTTATCAAACTAGAAATCCTGCAATATGAGATTATGTATCATAGCTTAATTTTGGGTCAGAAGTTCAGCATCAGTGCAACTTAGAACAAACATCCAACTTCTGATCCTTGAATCTCCCCGCTCCAGCATGCTCTGAAGGAGTTCTCAGACTTTTCAGAAAGCTTGTAACACGCTTTGTAGACTTTCTTTGAATTACTCTTGCAAACTCTGGTTGAACCTTCGTGAAAATTTGCCCAGAAGTTCTAACCAAACTCTGTTCTTGGAAACGTCCAGAATTTGCTGAGTGTTTCAATTTCATGGGCGTGCCTTCAAAGATTCATAACTTGAAATCCCAACATTTCTAAGAGAAGTTCTGTTCTGCAACGTTTGAGATCTCATTGAGGTCTACAACTCTTATGTCATAAGTTCTTCCAGAATCAGCTTGCATCATGGTGAAAATCTGGCCAGAAGTTCTGAGATTGTCATATTTTTTAAACACTTAGAAAAATTCTAAGTGTTTAGAGTTTTGTCTTTTCCAAAGTAATTTTTGACTTTTAATTATCTTGGTGAAACAAAACTCATATTCCAACATGTCTTGATGAAATATGATTCTTGAAACTTAATTTTGATCCAAAAGTCAAAGTTTGATTTTCCAGCATGCAATTGACCCTTTTGCCCTTGTGAACGACTTTCTTGGAAAATTTGTAATTCAAGGCTTGGAATTGGATGGAAGCAAACTTGAGGGTCCAAGATGATCCTTTGAGAAATGAGAGGGCAAATTTTGGAGTACAACAAAAAGGAATCTGACAAATTGGATACTTTGGTGGAGGAATGACGAAGTTAACAAGCTGTTCCATATATTCGAAGGATGAAGATGATATATACCTTTGAAAACTTGAAAGAAAAATGATTTCAAAAGTTTGAACAACACACACAAACTAATCAATTATTCATGTACACATTTGTAGGACAAAATGAAGAGAAAGGGAGAGAAAAAGGGTTGATGTCAGATATGAGACAAAAAGAAGTAAAGAGAGAAAAGAGAGTCTTGTTATTTGGGAACAATGGGTGGGTCTGTATGTTTCCAAGTTGTTCTTCTTTCTCAAAATGTAATATCTATGGATTTGGACAAGAAGAAGGGAATTGTGTATGCATCTTATCCTAGTTCATCCTATGGTCCAATGAAGAACATCATAACATCTCCAACTCAAATCTTGTGCTTAATCTTCATAGGAAGGAAGAATCGCAACACATTCTAGAGAATGGTGAAGTTGATGTATCTGGGCGGATGTTGCTTTGGTGAGTGGTATAGAGAAAATCTCACCCCTATCCCCTGCTGTTGCTTAAATATTTGATTATTGTGTGAGTAAAGATTGAAATATAAAGTTGAACTGCATTAGTTCAAGTTAGAATGTTCTTTGATACAACATTTAATTATACACGAGTTAGTGAGAAAAAACACTTGAAAAATTGCTTAGAAGATGTTTGATGAAATGTTTGAGAGAGTTTATGCATTTAGGGAATTTATAGAAATAAATGAAAAAAGGGAAGTTTTGATTTGAAAAGGAATTTGAAAAATTGGATAATTTGGTGGACGAATGATGAAGTTAACAATCTGTTCCATAGATTCGAAGGATGAAGATGATATATACCTTTGAAAACTTGAAAGAAAAATACTTTCAAGTTTGAACAACACACACAAATTAATCAATTATTCATGTACATATTTGTAGGACAAAAAAGAAGAAGAGAAAGGGAGAGAAAAAGGGTTGATGTCACATATGAGACAAAAAGAAGTAAAAAGAGAAAAGAAAGTCTTGTTATTTGGGAACAGTGGGTGGGTCTGTGTGTTTCCAAGTTGTTCTTCTTTCTCAAAATGCAATGTCCATGGATTTGGATAAGAAAAAGGGAATTGTGTATGCATCTTCGCCTGGTTCATCCTATGGTCCAATGAAGATCGTCAATAACATCTCCAGATCAAATCTTGTGTTTAATCTTCATAGGGAGGAAGAATCGTGGCACATTTTGGAGAATGGTGAAGTGGATGTATCTGGGCGGATGTTGCTTTGGTGAGTGGTATAAAGAAAATCTCACCCTATCTCCTTCTGTTGTTTAAATATTTGATTATTGTGTGAGTAAAGATTGAAATATAAAGTTGAACTGCATTAGTTCAAGTTAGAATGTTCTTTGATACAACATTTAATTATACATGAGTTAGTGAAAAAAAAACACTTGAAAGATTACTCAGAAGATGTTTGATGAAATGTTTGAGAGAGTTTATGAATTTAGGGAGGTTTGTAATCCCCACAATCAAACTAATTTTTTTGCAAGTTGACTTTAAGTGACGTGGTGTAACATATGGCGTGCCACATCAACGCCCGATAGAGCAAATAAACGGTAGAGACCAAAATCAGAGACGAAAAACTTTAGAAGTATTATTCTTTGAAGAAAAATTTTATAGAGACTAAAATTAAATGTTGGGTTATTTACATGGACGAAAAACATACTTAACCATTGAATTCATTTTATATTATTTTTTAAATTTTAATGTCAACTTTTAATTATCTTAACATTTTTCTTTATAATAGTTTTCTTTAGGTTTTATTGTATCTTATTATCTTTAAATATTTATATTATTATCGTTACGCTTTTACAAAATATTTTATGATGTTTTTTCTGATTGAATACTTATATTTCATAAATGATTTTGTGTTTGAACTATGAATGATAACTAGTATGATACCAGTGCATTCACACAAGTACCGGTCTCACACTTTCATTGAACTAAGCATAGTTCATTTAGAAAGAAAAAATAATCAAATATTATGATATTATCTATAATAAAACATAATTTAAATAAAAGAATAATTTAATTTGTAAAATTCTATTTTGCATAGTTAGTTTGTGCATTGAGTATAAATCAATAAAATAGAATAGTTTTAATTAAAGAAATAATGTAAAATTAAAATAATAACAAAAACATATCATTCTTATTTATATCATTTATACTATTTCACTTGAGTATAAAGTGAAAATACATATAATTTTTAATCAAAATATTTAGCTAAGATATATTTAATTTGCAAACTAAATACTTATATATTTAATATGTTAGAGACCTTTTCATTAATATTAGTTTCTCAGCAAGTCTCTAAATTTTCTAGTGTAGACGAACTTTTCTCTTTAGTGGGATATTCGTGCGTTCGCACGAGTACCGGTATGGTATGCGCATTTGTCTCCAAAATATAATAAAAGTAAAATCAAATTTTTTAAAAGAGATAATAAATCAGAGCCTATAATTCTTTCAATATATAAAAGTATTTGAATCAATAACATATATGTTGTTTATATATAAATATTATTTTTGTTTTGGAATTATTGTCCAAAATATTTAAACCAATAATAAAGTTGTTCTATTATTATTCAATATTTTGATCAATAACTTTATATTTCCGTTAATATTCAATAGTTTGATCAATAACTTCATGTTTCCGTTAATATTCAATATTTTAATAAGTAATTTCATGTTTCCGTTAATATTCAATAGTTTGATCAATAACTTTATGTTCCCGATAATATTTAATATTTTGATAAGTAACTTTATGTTTCCGTTAATATTCAATATTATGATCAGTAACTTCATGTTTACGTTAATATTCAATATTTTGATTACTAACTTCATGTTACCGTTAATATTCAATAGTTTGATAAATAACGTCATGTTCCCGTTAATATTTAATATTTCAATCAGTAAATTCACGTTTTCGTTATTATTTAATATTTTGATCAGTAACTTCATATTCTCGTTAATATTCAATATTTTGATCAATAACGTCATGTTCTCGTTAATATTTAATATTTTAATTAGTAAATTTATGTTTATGTTATTATTCAATATTTTTATCAGTAACTTCATGTTCCCGTTAATATTTAATATTTTGATGAGTAATTTAATATTACCTTTATTATTCAATATTTTAATCAGTAATTTCATGTTTTCGTTAATATTCAATAGTTTGATCAATAACTTCATGTTCTCATTAATATTTAATATATTGATAAATAACTTTATGTTTTCGTTAATGTTCAATATTTTGATCAGTAGCTTGATGTTCCTGTTAATATTTAATAGTTTGATAATTAAATTTATGTTCCCGTTAATATTTACTATTTTTATTAACGACTTTATGTTCTTGTGAATATTCAATTTTTTTATCAGTAACTTCATGTTTCCGTTAACATCCAATATTTTGATCATATTTTTAAAAGAAAGAGATATTTTTAAATTAAAAATAAATTAATTTTGCCAAAATTGTTTTACTGATATGATACGCACGCGCTTCTGTTTTCAAAATATAATAGAATAATAAATATTTTAATTATTCATATATTATCTATTGTATTTTAAAATAAAATATTAGATACATAAATAATTAAAAAAATAATATATTTTTTTCGTGTTTGGATTCATAAATTATTTTAAATATATTTACTTTTATTTCCTATAATTGTATAAAAAATGTAATCACCCGTGCGTTCACATCGATTTTGGCCTGGTTACCCGTGCGTTTACACGGTATTGGTGTGTATCTGTGCATTTACACAGTACTGATGTGTTACTCGTACGCTCACACGTTACTAATGTGTTATCCGTGCGTCCGCACGAATTCTGGTGTGTTACCTATGAGTTTGCAAAGGTACTTGTGCGTTACAAATACTTTTGTTTTCAAAATGTAATAAAAAAACCAAAATTATTTAACCAAAATTAATTTATTATTTAGCGGTGATATTCTTCTACAAATATGCCAACTATTCTCTCTCTTTGTCTTGGATCTCTCAAATAATAGAGATTGATTATAAAAATGACTAACAATACCATGACACAATATTATAAGTCAAATTATTTAGAAAGTAGCACAAACAATATGATGCTTTGAAAATATTATTATATAGAAATCAAGACAATATTAATATTATATTTTATCATAATCATAATTAATTAATATATAGGAAGCAGTAAAACTATAATTCCACCATGACTAGTGCCACTTAAAATACTGAACCACTTAGAAAACTATAATCAGTTGACTATTTTAACTTAACAATTATTTAATTTACATAATAATTTTATTAATGTTTTGAATGCACACCACATCACTATCTATACCATTAGAAAGTTAGAAAGAGTCTATACTATCATCCTAAATAAAAGCCACACCACATCACCGACTATACCAGTAACAATCGAGAATCATGCTTAAAAAAACAGAAACACCTTATTTGTTGTTCAACCTCACACATTAATTTGAGATACATTTAAAAACCCAACTATATTTGATACCATGACAATAAATAAATCAGAAATAAAATTGATACATTAAAAATGATAATCAAAATTGTTCTAACACAATGTGTACATTAATGAAGAGAGTGTGTACAGATTACAATCTTACTTTTAACATATCTAAAATTCCAAACTAAATAGTCATAAAAACAATTAATGTGTTTGTATTTTAATTTATACGTTAAATATGAAACATGAGAAGTGTCCTTGCCGAGCAAGTCCAAAATCTGAAAGCTTTGTATTGAAACCCTCATCTAGTAAGATGTTGAATGTTTTAAAATCTCGAAATATTAACTGCATCAGATATAATGGGAATTAGTATTTTATTACTACCAAAATCATTTAGAGATATTAGCTGACGAGAGAGGCCGGATAAAAAAGACATCTAAAGCAGAAACCATGATTATATATAATGAACAATGTAAGATGTAACAAAAATGCAATCCAATTTGATGTGTGCTTGATGGCAGATTCAATTATATGCTCTAGTAACATGTCTGGTATTCATATTTATCTAAGTGTTTCATAACACATATCAAACAAACACATTAACTCATATGATATGATCACATCAATGTACTTGGTTCCATCTTCTATCTAGCAAACTTTCGTTCAATATGAACCAAAACAAAATCAATGACACATACAAAACCAAATTATATCACAAAACAACATCAATTTTCAAATGAGCAACAAAATTGAAGAAAAAAACCTAACACCGCAATCAAAATCAGCCCCCAAATAGAATTACAGCACAACAATCAATAACACTATAAATTAGCTCATCGATACCTTGATGAACCGCATGCAGATGTGGCAACCCAGCTGAAATCCCTTGGATTATAACCTGTCCATTTCTCTTCTCCTTTTCAGACATCACTGTAACATCCAGCAGCGACGAAGAGCCTCGTTGTAGATATCCACTCACCTTCCTCCTTACTCACTCGCTGCCACGGTTAGGCAAATCATCGGCGAACTAAATTACATGTCCAGATGTTGAGTGCTCTTGAGGAATAGGAACTCCTATCAAAGTTCCAGATCCAAGCTTTAGTTTGATGTTTTCTTCTGCTAAGAATAAAAGTTAGAAGAAATCACATAATTAACATAAATTTACATTGAAAACGAAAATGAATAATAATGTTTTGCTTGCCTATTAAGGAAGCACATTCTTCAGGGGTATCCACCCGACATAGAACCTGGAAATTAATGCCATGATCAAACAAAAATTGTCAATTAAACTTGTTTCTTAATACATCATGTAGTCATCTTGCTTACATTTCAATTGCACATGCGAAATTTAAAATGTGTAGCCGCTTGATGCTGTGAAAAAGGCAAAAAACTCGTTGGTCTTGTAAGCAGCTACACAAACTCCTTGTGTTTCTTATTCAAGATAAAACCAAGAATATAAGCTTGATCCATAAAGCATGCATAATTACTTCAGTAATATTATCACATAAGTAATTTCATACCAGATATTCAAGTGTCCTAGGAATATCCAATTTTGAAAGCAAGAATGGAGGATAATAGGATATACTGTGTACAAAAGTGCTATTACTAATACCTGAAACATGAACATACAACAACCAACCATTATAAATATGTCCAATTTTAGCAAACTATCAAGAGAAGTCCTAGAGCTTGGTTTAGTAGAGTTAATTATGATCTTCAAGATTTTGGCATTATGGTTTACAAAACGCAATCTTGCTAATCTAAAGTCTGGAAGCTTTGCATTCCACTACTCATCCAGAAGAATATTTGAAGATTTGAAATCTTTGAAAATTCTCTAATATCCCTCACAAACAGTTAGTCTAATTGATGTTATTCCTCCTATCAAAACTAAAATGGAAGATCATCCTCCAAACAATGTCATTATATCCGGAAAGAATGGCAACATAGCTGCAAAAAGTGTGGTTTCTGCTATTGATCTTGACCTTGACAATAATACCCTTGATACAACGTTCCGCATAAAAAACTGTCATTTTTTCGAATCTCCAAAAAATCGTCTCAAATAGTTCATTTGTCGTTTGCAAATATACCTGTAACATAACCAAGTTATAGTTATTATTCATCAGGATTATACAAGAACAAACAAAGAAACATTGAGTTGCGCTAATTAAGCTTTTGATTTTTTTATTATACTTTTATTCACATTTTTCCTCTAGCTAATTTCTTTTAAATTTTTTGCATTAAAGAACTAAGATAAATTATTTTTTCTAACTAATAGTAATAAGTATCATGAATCATTATTGTATTTCGGTATATATCCCTTTTGCATGGTCTTCTTTTGTATTATTTTCTTCTTAATTACTACTTACTATTTGATCTCAGACTCAGCAGTACTCTTTAATGGGAAGGTAAGGTTAGTCTGACGCCATGAGCATCTTATGTCGAATCTTTCTAGGCACTGTTTTGGTAAAAGTCTTATTGGAATGCTTATATCATAAACACTAATCATAATTAAGTGTTAATGCAAAAGTTATTTTATTTCTATAACAAATGATAAAATACAATTAAATTTTTTTCACATAATAAGTTGTAAGTTATCTTGAAAAGGGTAAAATTGATCTAATGTGATTTTAACATGAAAGCAATAGAGAAGTAGGCTACTTACAGAAAACTGATCTAATGTAAAAGGGAAAATTGACAGCATGTATATGACTTAGCAACATCAGTAGGAAATGTAAAGGAATTGATAAGAGCTCCATTACCTTATTACCAGCACAAAATGCAACAACAGTGTAAATATTTCTAATTGCATCTTCAAGAACCAAAGATGCTTTTCAGTGTATTTCGTGTATGTCGCTTGAAAAATCAAGAAGCCACAATTTCTACAAGGTTCAAATAAACTGCCATAGATTCAAATGATAAAACCAAGTTAACAAATTATGTACGTTGAAAGGTGAAACCTGAGTGGCATCTTTACTCGCATTCACGCCGCAGAACCCAACTGTTTCAAACACAAGGTATATCACTTGGAACTCAGAAGAGTAAAACCCAAAACTGAAATCATGTATACAAACACATAACTAACTTATGAGATTGAAATGAAACCCTAATAAACCATAAATTTAATAACTTTATTTCAAAATCCCTAAATTTCAAAAACCAGATTGAAATGAAAACATCAGATAAACCATAAGAAATATCAAAAACAACAATCATTTATGTTTCTTTCCAAACTTACCCCTTATTTTTTACAGTTGGTTGTTTCGATTTATATTTATTCCTACAAGATTCCTACAAGATTTTACAAGATAAACAAAATTAGAAAACATACAACCATTATTTGATGTTAAAAGTAACAAATTAAGAGAATTTTTTACCTGTCAGGTTTCTACCATTCAACAGTTTATTCAATAAATCTGAAAAATAGATCAAATCAAAAAGAGATATGAGATTTAGTATAACACCAGATGAACAATCAGAATGGGCAAGTAAGTACTACAACACATAGACAAATCTTCATAATTTCTAGGTTATTCCAAGGCCCTTTATTGGACTTGAGGCAACCTCTGTGTAGATGGAAAAAAAACAGTAAAAAGACCAAATACACAATTTTATTATGTTAATAGGAATGTAAAAGGGTCGGAGAAAGAGAAACGGTGATCGTTCTTACCGAATCATTCAAAGATGGAGAAACGAAGGTCGGCGACAAATTTCTTATCATGATTGTTCAAGAATTCTTTCCAGCCTCCCAGTTTACCCACGCGCAGATGAAAGAATGAACTCGCTGGATTGTTTCCTCGTCCACATATTAAATATCACCCCGCGAATGAACTCGGAAGCCATTGAAATTGGACAGTGAAGAATGAAAGGAAAATTGAAAGATAAATGGAAAGTGAAATTGAATTATTGTACTTTGATAGTGGAATGAACAACCGTTTTGTAACAGTTGATTATTACAAACGGTTACAAATTCGATCATGAATAAGAAAGTGAAGAGGGAGGTTATACAACTGTAGAAGCGTAGAAGAATATGGAAGGATTGTGCTGTTTTTTGAAGAAATAAATTTGAAACACTCAAATAGATTATCCACGTGTCATGTAATTGGAGAAAAAAAACAAAAAAAAAAAATTTTGGGTAGAACTACTTTTCTTATATTATATATATTATTATATTTTGTTAATGAATTTGTGTTTAAATTATGAATGTAAATATCATGATTCTTATGATAAAATTATAAAGATAAAAAGTAAATTAATTTTAAAATATCTTTATAATTTTTGTGAATCAAACGTATTTTTAATTATAACTCTCAATTCTTCTCACCTTTCATATTTTGAAACAAATATATATATATATATATATATATATATATAATCTTTCTCTCTCTTCCCCTCTCCTCTTTTTGATAAAAATCCTCCCTCTTCTCTTTTCAATTGAATCAAATGGACTCTAAGTAGCCGAACAAATGTGATGCTTGAGAAGATCTTGTGAAGAATGTTTCAATATTAATGTTGGAGGAGAGAATTTTATGAGAATTTGTGAAAATTCTGTTGGCAATTTAGTTGGTTAATGACTTTTCAAATTTCTGATGAATTGTGTTAATCATCTAAATTGCTCTAGAATTTTGGTGACATATTTTAGTTCGGGTTTTATAAACTTGAACCATGCTGTGTTACTCACTAGGAGGCGTTGAAAGTGGTAGACCCACTCTTGCAAAAATAAATTATAAACCTTTACTACTACTAGATTGCTAATCCATACTCCATTACTAGATTGCTAATCCATACTCCATTAGAATATATTAAAAATAAAACTACATTATTTTATAATAACTGATATTTGATTTTTAATTTATATCTAAAATTATTTTGTAAGCCATTTAAATTATATTTGTAATTATATTATTAATTTTTTAATGAGAAACATGAATACAAAAGTATTTATATTATTATTTTTTTAAGTTATCTAAAAATCTATTATGATTACATTTATATATTAAAATAAATAAATTATTTTTAAACATTTATGAGTATAGAAATATGACTATTTGAACTATATTAAATTTTACATTTAACTTATAATTTAAATTAATTTTAATACAAATGAATATAATAGAAACAATAGTAATGTCGTAAAAATAAAAAAATATTAGAAATAAAAATAAATGTATTTATGTCAACAACAATCTCATAAACCTTAAGAGCAGCAATAATACAAGAATTAATAATAATAATAATAAAAAATAATATATTTAGCTAACACTATTAAAAAAAAATTATAATAATAAGAATATAATAAACTTCAATTAAGACATTTAAAATTTAAAATTCATAAAAATAATATGAATTTAAAAAAAATGAAAATTATTTAATCTTTTGATTTATAATAAATATTTAAGACAAATTTAATATATATATATATATATATATATATATATATATATATATATATATATATATATATATATATATATATATATATATATATATATATATATATATATATATATATATATATATATATATATATATATATTATTTAATGATATGAAATTTCAATTCTAATTCAAATTTTTATAGATATGAATATTGTAACTTAACTATTAATAGCAAATAAGTAACAACTCTAATAATAATTATTAATAGATTTTAGAATTTGAGAAATCTAACGATAAATAATGAACTACACAATTTTAAAAAAATTAAGTATAATAGTACTCTTATAATAATTAATAGTATAATTTCTTATAATGTTAATATTTTAAAAGAATTGAATAAAATATGAATATGAACTATAAGTATTTTTAATAAGAATAATATATTTATCATTTATATTAGTTACATTGTATTTCATCATTGTTTAAAATATAATGATATTTAAAATAAGATAATAGTCGTTTGTGTTTAAATTAGCTATTTTTGTGAAAATGATATTATAATTATCTTCATCAAAATTAATCTGCAATGCCAAAAAAATAGAAATTAAATTTAAAATTAGCATTCAATGAAATCTATATTTTATAATCACATTAATAAAATATAAGTTTGATTTCAAAAAATATAAATTTGATTTCAAATCTTCTTTACAGTGACACCAAATAGTACCCGTTGCTCCAAATATATTTATAACAACTTTAATATCAATAAGACTCATTATCAAATTTCATCAAATTATATAAGAAGTATCTATGCAGTCGAATTTCATTTGAAAGAATAAAATCTACTCTATCAAACAAGAAACATTATCATCATCACAAAATTTCGGAATCTATAATAGAGTAAAATTGTAGAGAAGAAAAATAATTAATAATCAAATAATAAAATTAACATGTGATATTATAATACATTAGTTAAATTCTCTACCGTTTTAATCTCAATTTAAATCTCTATGATACCTTGATAATAGGATGATTATGACGATGAATTGTATTTTATATCATAGTTTAGAATTAACACAGAAACCATCTAATATGCACATAACAATCAACAAAAACTTTTCTATTTATAATATATTAAAATAACCTCCATGACATTTTATTGTCAACTCATCATTAATCACAAACAAAATAGTTGTTATAAATATATAAATATTTTGTAACAAAATTAAGCCGAAAAACTACCTACCATTGTATCGTTACAAAATTAATATTACAGAGTATATCTGTTGGCTGAAATTTTCATAAAGAGAGAAATCCAAATCAAAAGTCAAAAAGGCTCTTTTAAAAGCATTAAAGAGCATTAAATTATGAGGAGTCAACTACATAAGCATGTCGGCCATAGTTGATTTCACAGGCAGTCGACCAAAATTTCATAAGCGTAATCGATTAGAGAAAGGTTCACGGCGAATGGATTGGGCCCAAGAGAGGTGAGAAGCCCAAAAGAGTTCAAAAGCCCATAAGCGCCTAAACTGTAAAGGCGAAATGGTATGGAAGGAGAATGTGGGTTCGACAATTACAATAGAGAACATGGATCAACCGCGAGAATAGAGAACGTGGGTTCATAAAGAGAAGTTACAATAGAGAACGTGGTTTCGTGAGAGGGGAGTTACGAAGAACACGTGGCATGCAAAGAAACAAAGTCCACTTAGAAAATAGTTATTTCTGTGTATTATAAATAAAGCACTTAGTGCACTTTTTAAAGGGGTCAAACTTTTCAATTCTTGCACGCTAGTCACTCAAAGTAACCAAGCAAACGAGCAAAATGAGCCAGGCAATGGCAATGTATGTTTGAACCAACCTATTTTTCAATCTTTCTTTAATGTTATGTCATTATCTTTTACGACTTAAAACACTTTTCGTCTCCTTTACGTTGTCTTTTTGTCATTATCTTTTACAATTTAAAACGTTTGGCTCCCAGTCAAACGCACCCTGTTTGAAAACGCTTTGACTATGCGTATGAAATGAGACACTGCTCCAAGATTCCCTGGTCGATCTCGCCCGTAAACTTGTTTTTAAGAGACTAGTGTTGTTTACCAAATCCAGATGTAAACAAATTGGTACACCCGGTGGGACAATGTTAATATTTTCGTATTTTTGCGTGTAGTTTTACAAAGTTTCTTATAGTTAGTGTGTGTATGAATTTGAGAAGTGGTGAACTTTTGTCTAAGTCTAAAGTGACACGCTCTGACACAAACACTGCACATACGCAGATTTCTACATAAAATGTGGATGTTATACCAGTAAGTACCACAACTCAAAACGCGACTGTTTTATCTCCCGTAAGATCAATCGCGGTTCATGGTTCAATGATAATAATCACAATGACAAAAACTAGGCATGATGTATCACCATTTGACCCAAATCGACCACTCTTTCCAGGGGGTCCAGGGCCATCATTTGTCCCTCACCAATATGGTATGCCTTATTCCTTGATGGTTGGGTTACAATAGAATCCTGCCACATATATAGAAAATGCAGTTACCACTGGAAACCAAGGAAGTTATTCCCCAAGTGGTCGACTAGGTGGTGTTAGTTATGTCCCGCAGTCGACCCCATCTTTGAATGCTACATCCGTTATGGCTTTAAGGCAACAAATGGATGAAAGTAATTTAGAGTTAGTAAACATATTAACTCAACAAATGAGAGTAACCCTAAACCCTGTAGTTGACCAAATAGGTAGATTAATCGACTCATTAGGGGTCCAACCAACTCAAACTCAAACGCGCCACAGGCCGTTGAGGGTTTTTGAAGAACTAGAGGGGGAAACGATGACCGTCCTTTTAGACCTTGAAGAGTGGAAACACCCACTTATGAAGAGGAAGAATTTATTGAACAATATGAACTTAGGCCGGTCGTAGTTAGGAGAAACCAAGATGCTGATCAAGTGTTATGAAATGCCACTGTTGGACGTAACAACATAGTGAATACGGTAGAAGAGGTATTAACACAATCCAGAGTAAATGTTGGCCTCCGGAGGCCCAATTACTCTTCACCCTTGCCTGATTACATTCAATAGTCAGAATTACCTAGGGGATGTAAGGTGCCTAAGTTTACTAAGTTTTCTTGTGAGGCCAATGAGTCAACCATTGAACATGTTGCTAGATACAAAACAGAAGCTGGCGATATCGCCAACAATGAGGGTTTAAAATTAAGATGCTTTCCTAACTATTTGACAAAGAATGATTTTACTTGGTTTACAATGTTTACTCTAAACTCCATACGTACTTGGGAACAACTTGAGGGGATATTTCATGAACAATTTTATGCTGGTCAGCCTAAGATAAGTTTGAAAGAATTATCCTCCATCAAGAGAATGTCGTCTGAGTCAATGGAAGAGTATTTTAATAGGTTTAGGGTCCTAAAGTTTAGACGCTTTACTAGGGTTCCTGAACATGAGCTGGTCTAAATGTCCGCTGGGGGGTTAGATTATTCTATTAGGAAAAAGTTTGATCCTCAATCTATTACGGATATGTCCCAACGGGCTAATAAGGTTCGATATGTCGAACATTTGAAAACAGAGAAAGCTAGAATGTTAAAGGACCATAGAAAAGGTAAAATTGCCTATTGTTGTACCCCAAATTTTTCCCTCTCATTTTCTCAAGATTTCTCTCACAAGATGTCCATTGGTTCAAGAAGGCACAAAGATAGATCAGTTCAAGACCCCCCCTCATGCACTGATGACTAAAAATTAGGGTTTGAGTTTGCACAAGTGCAGTTGGACTTTTAAGGCCCTGTATGACTTTCATGGATCATTTTGGACTCTCAAGATTGCTCATGTCAAGTTTCAAGCTTTGGATCACATTTTTGCTCAGTCAATTGATCAGTTGACCTAAAACCAACTATATTGGGCAAAAAGTCAATCGTGATCAATTTACAGTCAAACTTCATAACCTTTGATCCATATCAACATTTTGAACTCATATATGTCAATTGGTCAAGTTTATATCATAATTCCTCAATAAATTTGATCAAATCACCAAAAGGGAAAAATGGTCAAAATTAGGGTTTGACTGAGAAGGCTCAATTTTTGACTTTTGACCAAATACATGACTTATTGGTTTGAGACATAATATCAAGGATTCAGATACATCATTTTGACCTAATGGCATGATTCAAAACATTTCTCATGATCATTTGATTGATAGTTGAAATTTGGTCAACTGATGAAAAAGTCAACTGTACATTGAAAAGTCAAACTTTGACTTTTTGATCAAAATCAAGTTTCAAAAATCATATTTCATTAAGACATGTAAAAATATGAATATTTTTCATCAATAAATAAAAAATTCAAAATCATCCTTGAAAAGTCAAAATTCTAAGACTTAGAAATTTTTCTAAGTGTTAGAAAGTTAACATTTTTTCATAACTTTGTGCCAAATTTTCGCCATGATGCAAGATGATTCAAGGAAAACTTCCAACATGAAAGTTGCAGATCTCAATGAGATATAAAACTTTATAGGACAGAACAAGTTCTAGAAATGCTTGGATTTCAAGTTATTAATTTATGAAGACATGCTCATGAAACTAAAAACACTTAGTGAAATTTTGAGCATTTTAGTCAGGATTTTGACCTAACTTCTTGACCAAGTTTCACATAGTTCCAATTAGAGTTTGCAAAAATTATTGAAAAAGGAGTTGTAGAGAATTTTACTAGCTTTCTAAAAAGTTAAGGAACTCCTTGAGATCATTCTTGATCAAGTAGAATCGAAGAGATGAAGTTAGGGTTTCAAACTTGTTTTACAAGGCAGATTTTTGTGATGAACATGAACCAAATCTAGGCTGCATAATCTTTGCTTTGCAGGCCTCAAACTTGTTTGTCACTACATAATTAAATGTTTACACAACTGGTATAGCCATTGTCCAAGGATTTGAGCCCTTATCCAGTTGACATTTCCAAGTTTGTCAAGATTGATTCAAAAACAAGGCAAAAAATCCATAACATGTGATCTTTGTTTTCTGGCCATCTCAAGTCCTAAAACCTCTTGCCTATAAATTAAGACATCATTTGAAACCTAACACACGGGATTACAAGCATAAAAACACCCTCAAACCCTCTCAATCTAGAAATTGGATAAAACCTCCATCTTTGTGTCATTTCTGATTTTGAATACCCAACTCATAATTCCCTCGTGCGTTTCTTGGCCAAACCATTCATAAAGCTTCTAATACACATATAGAGACTATCCCACCCTCTGTTTTCAAACTGTAACGTCATCTTCCTCATTCTCCATAACCAAAAATAGAGGTCTGCATCTTGACTTCTCCAAGCCATTTCAGCTACTATCTGTTCAAGACAATTATTGCATTAGCTTCCTAGAGGTTCAAGGAAGCTAACCTGATCATCACCAAAACTTGAAACAAGCTCAAACTCATTTCACGATTTCCAGTTTTTGAGGTATTTTTAGGCTTGCATTTTCAAAGACAAAATGTAGACATCATTTCCTTGAAACTAACCATGTTCATAATTTTCATTTATATTGCTTGAGCTTAGAGAATTTTGAGATTGAAATTTCTAGAAAAATTAGGGTTTAGATTAGGGCCAACAAAATTCTTGCTTATCTTTGATTTATAATTTAAGTGATTTACATTTCTGGAATCGTGAGGAAAAATGGAATAACTTTCATGTTTGCAATTTTAATTTTCATTGAGAAATGAGTAAGATACAGGTGGTCTGGCTGGGCGTGAGGTTGAAGATGAAGTACAAGCATAGAACTAGATTTGCAATATATATTTATGGTTTGATACAAGTTAACAGATGTATAGCCACCATAGTGGTAGAAGCGCGTTCCTGTCACCTTTAGGACCTGGGTTCGAGGCCCAGCGTCTGTTTTGTCATTTTTTTCTTCATATTTTTACTTCATTTTTGTCAACAGCTAGCGCGTTTGGGCCTCCCTCATTTGGGCCATCCCATTTTGCTTCATTCAGACCCCCCTGTTTCAATAGCTACGCAGCCCATTCACTCATTTTTTTTGTTTTTCTTTCTGTTTATAAAATTATCATTGGGCCATACTTCAAACAAAAAACTATTTTTTCTAACAAATACCTCAAAATCCTTTTTTCACCCCTTGACCAAACTTTTCTTATTTTTTATTTTATTTTCTTATTCTTCTTTTTATTATTATTATAATTATTATTTTTATTAATAAAAAGACAAAAAATCTTTTATTTTATTTTTATTATATATTTATATAATTTTTCAAGACCAAAAAACACAAAAATATTTTCTTATTGCAAATTTAATTTAATTTCTTAAACAAATTAATATTAGACCTAGATTTTAATTTATTTTAATTAAATTAACTTAGAACTTAGGTTTTCTTCTAATTAATTTTCTCATACTAGTATAATTAAATTAAAACCATTTTCATGCAAAAAAACCCTAAAATTGCACCTTTGATTAAATTCATTTTAAACTTAGTTCAACTTTCCTATTTTAATTAATTATCCTTATTTAGTTAATTAGGTCAAAACATTTTCTTTAAAAATCCAAACAAAAATCCATTTCTTTTCCATTCATATCCTTGCACATTTATTCATTCTTGTACATTTAATTCTTGTAAATATTCAATATGGTTGTAATAGATAATTAGGGCTTTATTTCTTGCAATCCCCATTTGTAAATTTGTATACCCCATTCCCAAAAATGATGTAATAGCATAGGATATTTATTTTCCGCAATTTATCGCTTTCATATAAATGCTAGCAATTAGGGTTTGTATGGCAAGATAAAATCAATGATTAGAAAACCCTAATTCAAGATAAATCAAGCATGAAATACAAAACACTTGCACACTTTGCACCTCCAGGGTTTACTCCACTTTGTTGCCTTAAAAATGGTCATGATATGGATGTGAGACATCTTAGCCAAAACAAATAAAAAATACAAGATCATAGTCCCTCGGTGACGCTACGAATGTTGCCTTACAAATGATCTTAGTCCCTTAAGAAAAATACTAAGGTATCTCACAACATTTCTATCCATGACTATACGATGACCCACGCCCGTCCCTTCACATTCAAAGATTTGGTTACTTACCAATCAATGGTAAGATAATAATATCAAAGGAAGATAGAAATGAACAAAATACTTTTGAGTAGGTAGAACGTTATTAGTTGCTTGCTCACAATCCATCTTCAAAAACATCTTTTCAAAAAATCAAACACTTTCAAAAACATGAAATATTTTCAAAAGTCCAATACTTTGTATGCATTCTTATAGAGACGAGAATCATTACAAAGTTTTCCTAAACGAAGGCGTTTTTCAAAAATACTTTCAAAAACCAGCACAAATACATTTCAAATAAAGCAATTTAAAAAGTGAGATAGCAAGCAACTAAGAGCCCATAGATAACTATGGATGAAAAGGGTGCTAACACCTTCCCTTTTCATAACCTACCCCCCCAACTCAAGAAAATATCTCAAAGGTATTTCCTGTTCTTTTCACCCTTTCCTTATTGGATAAAAGAAAAGTTGGTGGCAACTCTTGTTATCCGCAACAATTTTAATCATACGCAAAACACCCAAGTCAGTTCTCCTACCGTATTACAGAACTGACGACTCTACTAGGAATTTACTTAAAAGTGGGGTTACCTTAGAACTAGATCACATTTAATTGCTTTCATTATTTGATTTGTTTGCTTTACATTTATGGATCCTTGTTTGGGTTTGTATTGATCCTCTACTTGGATCTGGGAACATCATTAGGTAAGTAGCAATAGATCGTGGGGACTGTGCGGGGTATACTGACATGGTTGAAGCGATGGCTATGTTAGTGTGACACATTTGTTGGTACCGGTAGACCTTGAGTCTAGTCAAGGAGAATACGTGGCCGTTGTGTGGTGTTATGAAGCACTAACTAACCTTAGAACCTTTAATTGAACAACTTGGCCATTAGGAAGTAGGGAGATAGCCGGATTTGGTACAATCTAAAGTTGGTTGATACTCAATACTACGCTTATTGAGATCAAACTTTAGGGATATTTCAGTCACAAATAAAGAGGCTTGCGCTGAAACAATGCCCGATGAAGAAAGATCAGTGATATTGAGATTCCCTAGAACCCAGTTACTTTCTAAGACAGGTTGAACCAACTAAACTTCAAGAGGGTAGTTACCAATGAAACCTCATACAAGCCCAAACCTAAGGACTTGTTTTCTTTATGTGTATATGTATACTTGTACATGACATCATGACATCATACCATGGTGTGATACAGTGGGAGAATTGACTCGGGTTATTTTGCGTTTGATCGCAGTTGTGCAGATAGCAAGAGTTGCCACCGGCTTTTCTTTTATCCAAATGGAAAGGTAAAAAAGCACAGGAAAGACCTTTCGAGATTATTTCTTGGGTTCGGGGGATAGGTTATGAAAATGGAAGGTATTAGCACCCTTTTCATCCGTAGTTATCTACGGGCTCTTAGTTACTTGCTAAATCACTTGCTTTTGTTTAACAGTGTGCTTGTGGTGTAGGCTTTGAAAGTATTTTGAAAACGTCTTTGTAATGGTTCTCGTTTCTATAAGAACACGTACAAAGTGTTGTTTTGAAAATGGTTCAAAGAGGTGTTTGTGGAATGTGTTTTTTGAAAGTGATTTTGAAAAGTGTCTTTGTAATGGTTCTCGTATCTATAGGAGCGCATACAAAAATCTTTTGTCTTTTGAAAATGTTTCAAAATGAAAGTGTGGGTGTATAAAATGTTTTTGTTGTGAGCAAGCGAGCAACTAGGAGCAACCTATTTACTCGAAAGGTATTAAATGTTTTTTTCTTCCTCCTTTAGATGTTGTTATATTACCATTGATTTGGTAAGAAGCCCCATCGTTGGATTTGAAGGGACAAGCGCGGGTCAATCGTACAGTCATAGAAAGCAACTTGTGAGGCGCTTTAGCAATTTTCGTAAGGGACTAGATCGTTTTATCGACGACAATATCGAGGGACATCAAGGGACTACGATCTTATTTTATCGAATGGGCTTTGCTAAAGCGTCCTATATTCGAGGGACATGACTTTATTTCCGAGGCAAAGAGCGAGGTTATCCTAGAGGTGCGCATGTGAAAAAGTGTGTTTGATTCAAGTTATTTTGTCTTTGAAATTAGGTTATCTAGCGATTGATTTTATATCTTATCATGCACGCCTAATTACTATACAATATAAGAAAAACAATAAATTGCGGAAATTAAATTTCTACGCTATTATAGAGCGTTCGGGAATGGGGGTACAAATTTACAAATGGGGATGAATTAATGCCATTAAATGTCCAAATAGGCAAATAATACAACCAAATCGAATCGGGTAATTAATCGAAATTACAACAAGTTTATGAAGTAAAAATTAATTAACAAAATAAAGATAAGGAAATAAAAATCTTGTTTTTTGTTTGAAAAGTTTGAAAAGAAAAATAGAAAAATCTATTCTATTAATTAGCTAAAGAAATTAAATCAAATGCATGTATTTTGTCTTTTAGATTTTTTTTTGTTATTAAGAAATTAAACAAACAAATTAAGACTTAAATGCAAAAATTAATTAGTAAAAATATTTATAGTTTTTTTTTCTAAATTAAATTAGAACTAAGAACTAAACTAATTAAGAAAATATATTAACAAAGTTCATGAGTAACTAAATTAGAAGAAACAAGTAAAATAAAAAATAAGTATTAAAACAAAACACAAATGGAATGGTGGTGTTAAATTGAAATGGGGGGATGCTGTCTTTTTTGAAGCATGGGCTTTAGAGGCTTAAGCCCATGGGATTTTTGTTTTAACAAAAAAAATGAAATAAACAATCATAAAAATGAAAAAAAAACGTCCCAAGGGGTCTTGAACCCAGGACCTCACGCATATCATACACACACCCTAGCCGCTACACCAAATGCTCATTCATAACCTTAATCACCTTTGCAAACATATATTGTAAAACTTAAAAAAATAGGCTGGGCCAAAATAAACCAGGCCCAAACCCGGTTTTAGGAATGAATTGGAAAGTGTTTGCCCTAAACAGAACGCCATTTGTGGTTGTTTCAATTAGGAAAGGAAAAAGAAACCATAAACCAAAAATCTTCTCTCTTCATAATCTGTCGTTATCTTCTTCCTCATCTCTCGATACCTCTCTGTTCAACATCATCTTATCCTCACCTTTCTCCAACCCTCTGTAACCGGAACCTATCTCTCTCGTCTCTCTCATCCTCTTCGATTTGACCTAGCGATGCTTCCCTCTTATCGATACAAGCCCAAACTTCTCTATAATCCTAAACTCCGCATATTATAATGCTCACGAAGGGGAATCAGTGATGGGTTGGAGAAGATTGAAGGTTTGTGTTACTATATTTGTAGTTTTTCTTGTCTAATGATTTTTTGTTTCTATGCCATAGTTGATGTAGAAGATATACGAATAGAGACGTGAGAATAAGGGAAAGAATTATACCTGTTGAAGCTTTTCTTTCTAGTATAGCTTCCTCCTTTGTTTTGCTGGTTTTTGTTCTCTTGTTGATTTTGTTGGCTTACGATTTCCTGTTGGAGGCTAGCTGTTTTGAGTTTGCTGGATGGAGAGATGAGGTAGATGATGGTGTTCAATGGTGACTGAGGGTGAGTGAGGAAGGAAGATGATGATGAGGTGAAAACAGTTGGAAATGGTTGTGGATTTAGATAACAGTTGCTATTGATTATGTTCTCTCTTTGTTTGGTTTTCTGGTTTTTTTATGTATGCTTGAAGAGAGGTTATGGTTTTGATGGAATAAGGTTGCAGGTTTGAGAGATGGCAGGGTTATCTTTCTTTTTTTCCTGGTTTTTCTGCTTGGTCTTTGCTCTCTTAGTTTGTATATTGTCTTGCCTCTCCTTGCGTGTGAAATAACATTGGTTATTATATTGAAACAAGGTTAAAAAGTGGGGTGGGGGGGAATGTTTTATGATATGATGACTTTGGAATTTTGAGGTGCAGACCTTGAGTTGCCTCTTTTGTGCAACACTTGGGCTGAGTTTGGGTAGGGCTGACTTTGGCATTTTGTGTAAGCTAGGTGATATCCTTCAACTTGTCTCTTTCCTCTTTTGTCTTTCAATGAAATGTAAAGCTACTTTGCTTTTTTTCTATAAAAATTCTGAAGGGTTTGTATAATTTAAGGAACATGATGATGTAATGTGGTGTATTGGGCAAGCTAGCTATGCTTTGCCTTATCCTGTTTTTGTTTTATTTGTTACTACCTTCTTTGTGCTGCTGTAATATTTTGTTGCAGGTTCTGCTATGGCTTGCTCTACTGCATTGCAGCCTGCCCTTGCTTGCTTGCCCTGCTGTCTGTCCTTGCTGCATTGCAGCCTATTTTGTTTATTTACATATTTGTTGCAGGTTTTGCTGGCTTGTGCACTTGGGTAACTTGCTTGCTGCATTGCAGCCTGTTCTTGCTGCTATGTTTACAGCAGATGCTGCATGCTTCTTGCAGCCTTCTTTTGCTTTGTTTGCCTTGCTGCATGTTTGACCTTGCTGTGATATTTTGTTGCTTGTTTTGACAGCCTTAGGCTTGCATATTTTCTTGCTGTTTTGACAGCCTTGGGCTTGCATATTTTCTTGCTGTTTTGATAGCCTTGGGCTTGCTTGTAAATTTTCTTTTCCTTTTTGTGAACCAAGGCCCAACCTTTTGATTTACAAAAATGGGAGAAGAGGGATTATTATAAAACAAACCATCTTTAAATATGATTCCTACATACAAACCCTAGTGATGAATCTTTTTCCTTTCTTTACACATCACTTTTGATTAAATTGCTAAATTTCTTTTCTTTGTTTCATGAACATGAAGCGTGGATGGCAAGCGAGGATTGAATGGATTGCTTGAAGATGAAGCAAAGAAGACTTGAAGAAATATATCAAAATTTCTTTCTTTGTAAACAAAAATTTGTAATTCTTTGTAAACAAGAAAAAAGTTTATAATTTATTTCATTTGTAATGTAATAAACACAAAGCCTTGAATAAATTTGTAAATGATGAAATTTATTGTACAAAACTTGAGTTTTAATTTAAACTTTGCAATTCTCAATTGAATGCTTTGAATAAAACACATTGGTTTGGTAACTTGAACTTCAAGCAATCACAAAAATGATCAAATAAACCATTCGCCTTGTAGTCCAATAAAATTCCTTAACAAAATAAATGTTTAAGAATTCAATTCCAACTTGGTTAACTCAAACCCAAAACCATGGTCATCTAAATGACATTCTTAATCTTCACCTCTTGTCCAAATCAAATTTGCATTCAAAATGAACTCGCGCCACGCTCGATTAAAATGGGACTTCATTGCCAAACAAACATGCTTTAATAAAATTTGTCAATCTTATAGAATTAACAAACTTCAACAAATTATGGTTAAGAACATTCGAAATCAAACAAATGACTTATGACGATTCGATAACTTTCAAAGTCTTCCAAACACAATTTTCTTTTGATCTTTGAAGATAAACTCGTGAGCGACATCACTTATGACCATATGCAGAAATAATCGTCTCAAGATCTTGTAATTTGAGGAAATCACAATTCTTAGAAATCAGACGAAAGTTATTTAAGATTAGGTCGAAGTCCCTGATGCAACTTATAACGTATTCGAATTTTGGTGATCTTCTACATGTAATCAGCTGTTGATTTGTAAAGAGAAATTGGAGATGACATCAAGGAGAATCGTACGCAATAAAAACCGCTTAAAAATATAGAATAATGAAGAAGTTACAATCTTTTGAACTTGTTCTTGCAAAAGGTCAATTTTTGGGTCAATGTAGTCGTTTTCAGTTATCTGAGCCATCGATTGAGAAAAATTGCAATGCAAAGTTTTCAAACTGGCGTAAACATCCTTGAGGAGACAGGAAGACCTATGAAGACCATTTGAAACCTTGAAAACTCAATTTTCTCTGAGAAATACCAAACCCTAATTGTTGATTTGCTGCCTAGGGAGAATCTGTATGACCAACTTCTGAGCCAAATTGAGTATTCGAGAAACCCTAGAATATGAAAAACGGGAGGGAAAATTTTTGGGTACGATAGCTGCCCCTATTCAATCTTCTTAAACTTGAAAAGAGAGATCGACACGCTTGTCGTTCGTAGCTTGAAAGTGGAATATGATTGAACACTTAGAGTGCCCAGAAATTTACACTTGATGACGTGTTGGCTGATTGTGTAGGGAATGAGCTTAAAGATGCCATTTGGAGAAATGATGGAGAGCTGCTGGAGATGGGCTTGTAGATGCCATCCAAAGGTAACTGTTGACAGAAGATGGACTAAGTCTGAACTTAGTTTCAACTGGAAAAGAATCAGAGTAAACCTTCAGAGCAATTTATCTGAAACTAGCAGAAATCTTGCATGTTATTTGACTGGAAAGAATCAGAATAAATCTTGGAGCGATTTATCTAAATCAGAAGAAATGTTTATTTGGAAAGTATCAGGATAAACCATTGAGAGATTTAAACTGAACCAAAATAGGTCTTGGATATTATTTAACTGGAGAGAATCATTTTGATGCGGTGGGAGAACTGACTTGAGGTTTTGCGTTTGTGTTCGCAAATGTTTCGGTTTAGCAAGAGTCGCCACCGACTTTTTATTTTATCCAAAGGAAAGGTCAAAAAGCACAGGAAAGACCTTTGAGATTGTTTTTGGGTTCGGGGGGGGGGGGGGGGTAGATTATGAAAAGGGAAGGAGCTAGCACCCTTTTCATCCATGGTTTTCCATGGGCTCTTAGTTACTTGTTTTAGATCACTTGCTTTTGCTTTTCAATTGTTTGAAATGGTGCTTTTGTGTGTGGTTTTGAAAGTATTTTGAAAAGAGGCCATCGTTGTGGCAATCTTTGTAATGATTCATGTTTGAATGTATAAAAAGGTGTATTGTCTTTTGAAAAAATATTTCAATGTTTGAAAGTTTGTTTTGGGAAATGTTTTGAAATTGTGTTGTGAGGTGTTTTTGAAAATAGCAAGGATGTTTGCAAGTTTTGATCAAGTAACTAGGAGCATCTACCTACCTACTCAAAGATCTTTCCTACACATTTTTAACCCTTTGACAGTGTTGTTTTACCATTGCATTTGGTAAACAACCTTGTATTTTGGATGTTAAACGGGACAGGCGCGGGTCATCGTATTGACCATGATAGCAATTGTGCTAAGTATCTTTAGCAATTTTTTGAGGGACTAGATCATTTTTTTAAAAAGGCAACCAAGATAGCGTCATCGAGGGACTATGATCTTTTTGTTTTGATTTTGTTTTGCCAAGACACCTAGTATGCATACCATGGCCATTTTAAAGGCAACAAGTGGATGAAACCCTAGGGGTGCTTGGGTGCATTGTGTTGTCATTTTCATGCATTTTTGTCTTGTATTAGTCAAGCTATTTGTTTGATTTTGGATTTTTGCATACAAACCCTAATCTTTCTATCATGCATATTTGAAAGCTATAAATGCGTAAAAGTAAATCTACAACTATTACAACATTGATATGGGGAGGGGGATACAATTTTTAATAGGGGGATATTTGCAAGAAAATATAAAACCCTAAATCAACTATTACAACCAAATTGAACTCATTGTGCAAATAAATAAATAGACAATATTTAAATATGCAAATAAATATGAATATGCAAAAGTGTTTTTTTTTGTATTATTTTTATATATGCAAAAATAAAATATTTAATGTATCAAAAATAAGAAAAAATATTATTGATTATTTTTATTAAGGGTGGAAACCCTAATTTGTTTTAAGAAAATATATATATATTATGTAATTATTTATTTATGTACAAGTAAATAAAATAAAATATATACAAATGTTAAAAAATTAAATGTGTGAGAAAAATATTATTTAAGTATATAAATTATAAAAAATAAAAATATATAATATTTTTTTGTAGTATTTACAAGTTTTTTAATTAAGGAAATAAATGCATATATTATTTAATAACTATTTCTATGTCCAAAAAATAAAAAAAATGATAAAATAAAATATGTAAATTTAAGAAAACATTTTTGATATTTTTTAATGTTTAGAAAAATAAAATAAAGTCATAAACTTAAAAAGAAATAAAAAAATATAAAAAATAAACAAATGGGCCAAGGGGTGCAGAAAGCACAATGGGGGGTGCAAACAGCAAGGCCAAGTCAGGCCCAGCCCATTCCATCTTCATCCCTGTCCTCCAGAACGCACGCGCCATGGCTTTACACACGAATCCTGTTCTCTCTTGTTCTTGCATTAAATAAAAAACTCACAACATAAAAGTTATAGCATTTTCAAACACGATTTCAACCATGTAAAGAACTTAATCTAACTCTCAAAGACCAGAGAGAATTTCTCTGGCCCTAATTTCTAACCTAGTTTTTTCAGAAAGTTCATCATTCAAATTCTCCCAACACAGTTAACTTAAATGAAATCTATGCATATGTACAACTTAAGGGCAATGAGTACTACATTTTTTATTCACAAACCTAAGCCTAATGTTTCCTAAATAGAGAGATAAAAGTTTAAACTTTACCTGTTTCAGATGAGCTCGAGTATGGCAATGCAGGGGTTTTTAGTGAGGCCTGAGATGCTTGTGAGCTTGCTTGAAGTTCCTTGGAGCTTTCCTAATGCTTAGCTAGCTTTGAGCTTTCCTGAATAAGCTTGTAGAAGTCAACCTGCACAGTTAGAATTCAAAAATGGCGAAGCTTGAAAACAAGGTTACAGTTGCTGGCCAATGGTTGAGATAGCTTATGTGTGTTGTTTAGAAGGTGTTTGAAGTGGTTGCAAGCAAAACGCACGAGTGGATTTTGCTTTGGATGTCAAACTGCAGAAGTTGCCCTGTTTTGCAAGAAAATGTGATTTTTGTGTACAAGGGTGTTTGAGAGGTGGCTAGCTCGTGTTTCTGGCTTAGTGTGATATGAAAAACTTGTTTGAAATGTTTACAAACTTTGTTCTTATCAGATTCCAAAAATATGTCCTTTTTGCAAGTTGACTTGGTTTTGGAGAAAAGTGTGAAGTGACCAAGGCCAGGCCTGTACAGGCTAGCTCCAAGCATGCACAAAGTTGTTGTACCTTTGCCTAAGTTTGTGGAGTTGGTTTTCTGCCAAGGGATGGGTTCAAGGCTTAAGGGAAACAAAAATGCATAAAGTGAACTTTATCAAAATGGCATTGTTAACTTTTTGCCATTTTTAGATTAATCCTTTGTGTAAACTTCTAAAGATCAGAACAATGCCTTAATCCATTGAGTTTGCATTCAATTTTTGAGTGTGGAGGGGTTTAAGGACCTGTAAGCAAGTACAAACAAGGCTGGATAGAAATTGCAACTTGTAGCAACATGAGAAATGCCATGGATCAAAGTGACATTTTGCCAAATTCAAACCTTCGATTCTCCCTAACCACAAATGACTTTGGAGAGTTCTTGGACATTTTTGAAAGCTTGTAACATGCTCTACAATCCATTTTTGAAATGCATTTTGATATTCCAATTGGAACTAGGTGAAAAATTGCCATGAAGATAGGTCAAAATCCTGCCTAAACTAGGGCAAAATTTCACTAAGTTAGAAAGTTTTTGGACCCTTGTTCATAAAATCATAACTTGATATCCAAGCATATTTTGGGAAAACTTTGTGAATAAAAGTTGTAGATTTTGTGGAGGACTACAACTTTCATGTTGGAAGTTTTCTTTGAATCCAATTGAATCATGGTGAAAAAGTTGGGCAAAGTTGGGAAAAAATAAGAAAATTTCATAACTTAGAAAATTTCTAAGTTATGAAATTTTTCAATCTTAAACCCTAATTTGCAAAATTAGGTTTCTTGGTGAAAAAGTTTCATGTTTTGACACATCTTGATGAGAAATGACCCTTGGCACTTGATTTTGACCAAAAAGTCAAAGTTTGACTTTTCAGCGTACAATTGATTTTTATTCAGTTGACTGGAAAATTCATCTGTCAATCCAATGCTTTTGAGATCTTTTGAGCCTTGTGATTATGTCAAGATGATGCCATTGAATCCTTGAATCTATGCTTGAACCCAATTTGCCATTGGCTAGGTGAAAAATAAAAAATTTCCCTTGTGTAGTCAAAACCCTAAAAATGACCATTTTGCCCTTTTGATGATCTGATCAAATTTCTTGAGGAGTTGTGGTCCAAACTTGATCAAATGGTTCATATGAGTCTATAATGTTGATGTGGATAAAAAATTATGAGGTTTGACTGTAAATTGGCCACATTTAACTTTTTCTCCAATACAGTTGATTTCTAGGTCAACTGTCCAATTGACTGGACAAAAATTTGATTCAAGGCTTGGAACTTGGTATGGGCAATCTTATAAGTCCAATATGAAGTATGAAAGTCAATTTGAGCATTGGAAGTCCAAAAATCCCTGTGCAAACTCAAACCCTAATTTCAGGTAAACAGTGCAAGGAAATGTCTTGAGCAGAGCAAACCCTAATCCTGTCTGGAGTCCAAAGAGTCTTGTGAGGGGAAATCTTGATAAAATAAGAGGGCAAATTTTGGGGTACAACAGCTGCCCCTGTTCAATCTTCTTGAACCTGAAGAGTTAGATTGGCGAATTTGCCTTTCGTGACTGGAAGGTAAAAGATGATTGGATATTAGAGTGCCCGTAAATTTGCACTCGTCAAAATGTAGTTGAGGGAATGGGCTTAAAGATGCCATTTGGAGATGATTGAATCTTGTTGGAGATGGGCTTAAAGATGCCATCCAAGAAGGTTTGTTGAAAATCAGGAGAATGAACATCAGAATGGTATCCGTGTCTGGAACGTATCTGAGTTGTATCTGGAGATTGGATTTGTATGAGCAAAGGAATGGCGTCCGTGTTTGGAGAGTATCCGAGCTGAAACTGCATTTGATTCTTGAATGAATAACAGAATGACTGCTGCGTCTGGAGTGTATCTGTATTGTATCTAAATCTGAAATCTGAATGAGCGACATAATGACATCCGTGTATGGAGCAACTCTGGGCTGGGGAAAAAGGTTTGAATGAGTGACATAATGGCTACCGTGTCTGGAACGTATCTGGACTGTATCTGAATTTGAGATCTGTATAAGTAGCAGAATAACTTCCGTGTCTGGAGTGTATCCGTACTGTAATTGGGATCTGAATAAGTGACAGAATGACTTCCGTGTATGGAGTGTATCTGTACTTTGAAATTGATAGTTGAATCTGATTGAGAAATAAAATGGCTTCCGTGTCTGGGGCGTATCTAATCTGTATCTAATTGTTGAAGTCTGAATGAGTAGTAGAATGACCGTCGTATCTGGGGTGTATCCATACTGTATCTTGACTTGAAATTCTGAATGAGTAATAGAATGACCGCCGTGTCTGGGGTGTATCCATACTGTATCTGAATAAGAGATCCGAATGAGTAGCAGAATGACTTCCATGTCTTGGAGTGTATCCGTACTGTATCTGAAATCTTTGAATAGTTGTTAAATATAGATTTTAATCTTATCCTGAAAAGGGTAAAATGTTAGCTGAAACACAAAGTTATGTTGCATGACATGTATGATGCAATAAAATGTGTTTTATCAATGTTTATGATATATGAATGTAATGTATGCGCATGTAAGCTGATTAGCTGTATTGCTGAGGAAAATAAATCCTTGATAGCTGGAGATAATAAAATCCTTGACTGCTGCCGAGGAAAGTAAATCCTTGACCGATGCTGGGGATTTCAAAGTCTTTGACTGCTGAGGATGAGAAATCCTTGGACCACTATTGGGGATAGAAAATCCTTGGCAACCTGTGGGGATTAACAAGAACTTTGACAACTTCTACGGGGATGTGAGAATCCTTCATGACTTCATGGGGATAAGGATCCTTCAAGTCTGCTCGAGAAACCTGCTTATGGAATCCAGAGAACTTTGACGACTATGGCTTGGAGATTACACAAATGGGAATCATTACTCGGCCGGGGAATAAGGAAACTCTGATGAATCTATTGGGGATTAGATGAAAGAAAACCTTGATCTGCTGGAGAATAAGGAAGACTTTGATGGCTTCTGCGGAGAATTAAGAATGAGAAACTTCGATCTCCTGGGGAAATTGAATTCTGACAAATTCATGCTGAGGAGTTATGAAGGCTCGGGTAACTTCACTGGGGAATCCAGACTGAGGATCTTCAATCTGCTAGGGGAAAATAAATACCTGGGGACTTCAAGCTAGAGAGTTAAGAATGAGAATCTTCATTCTGTTAGGGAGTAAAAAACTCTGTGGGGGGTAGCTATACTGCTGGAGAGTAAGCTATCCTGCTGGAAAGTACGTTCAAGACTCTTTGGGGAAAAGCTTATTCCTGTTTGGAAAAAGTTCAAGAGTTTGGGTTGTATGCCAATCTATTGGAGAATTATCCGAAGGTGGGGATAAAAGTTAACTGTTATCTGGTTGATTCTCAGACTTTAAGACAACTTTTTGGGGAAATCTGGAGAAATTGAATGGTTTCTGCCGTAGATTGATAATTTGACTCCGTTGGGGAAGAAGGTTTCATCTTTGCTGGGAATTTATGACCCAAAGTTTTTGCTCCGCTGAGGATTGGGAGTTTGAAAACTTAACTCTGATGGTGGGTTAAGGGTTTGAAAATATGACTCCGCTGGGGGTTGAGAGTTTGAAGTTTCGACTCTGGTGAGGATTTTGAAATTTAGTTCCGCTGGGGGACATGTTTTTCAAGGTTTTAGCTCCGCTGGGGATCCAAATAATGTACTGCAGGGGATTTCTCTTGGAATAGCCCAAAGACGTCTTCCTATCCTTTCAACCTGTCAGTAATTATTCTTTCACATTTCGTTTGTTTGTAAACAGTGATTATATTCAAATGCATATGCTCATTTAATAAACCATTGGACATTTTCAAATAAAACACAAGTGTAAAGAAAAAGAAAAGGCAAATAATTTTCCGCACTTTGAAATATCTTTGTATTAACTTTGTGTAAGTATTTTGTACAAAGGAGATATACATCCTAGTAAGAGAATGTTGTCATAAAAATTGAGAAAAATTTATACAAAGAAAGATGGCTATGTGTAAAAATTCCGTGGGGTTCCCATTCTGCTATAGCCTTCATAACTCTGGGTATCTTGTCCATTCGTTGCTTCGTTCGATGATGATTGGATTGATCAGAAGCCAGGAGCTTGTCTGGTGAAGAGATTTTCCTTAAAGTGATCCGACGAGACATAGTCATACACTTTAATTCCCTAACTTTTGCCTGGACCTCCCTTTCGGGTTTTCAGTCCACCGGGAAACCCTTTTTTGCCCAAGTCGCCCTTTCGGGTTTTCAACTTACCGGGTGTACAGATTTTTTTTGTTTATCCCTAATTTTTGCCTGAACCGCCCTTTCGGGTTTTCGATTCACCGGGATGCCCATTTTTTCCCAAGTCGCCCTTTCAGGTTTTCAACATGCCGGGTCGTTTATGCGTAGTATCTTTTGACTATGTCTGTGTTTGCAGGGTGTGGTAGGTCATCGCCGTCCAAGGTGGTCAGGATCATTGCCCCACCAGAAAAGATGTTTTGATCACAAATGGTCCTTCGTAAGTAGGAGTCCATTTTCCTCTGGGATCATTTTGCGGCAAGATGATCCTCTTGATTACAAGATCCCCGACTTGATATACTTGGCATCTGACTTTCTTGTTGAACGCCTTGATCATCCGTTTTTAATACGTCTGACCATGACAAATAGCAGTAAGTCGCTTTTCGTCAATCAAGTTAAGTTGATCAAGCCGGGTATGAATCCAATCGTCTTCACTCAAACTAGCATCCTTCCTGATTCTTATAGAGGGAATCTGAACCTCGATAGGTAAAACAGCTTCCATGCCGTATACCAAAGAATAGGGTGTTGCCCCAGTTGATGTTCGTGCCGTAGTACAGTACCCGTGTAGAGAAAACGGTAACATCTCGTGCCAGTCCTTGTAGGTGACTGTCATCTTTTGTAAGATATTCTTGATATTTTTGTTCGCAGCTTCGACAATGCCGTTCATCTTCGGCCGATAGGGAGATGAATTGTGATGTTAAATCTGGAACTGCTCGCACAGAGCGGTGTTCATAGTGTTGTTCAGGTTTGTACCGTTGTCAGTGATAATCCTGTCAGGGATACCATACCGGCAAATGAGATTCTGCTTGATAAAGCGGGCAACAACATTCTTTGTAACGGATGCGAAGGACGCTGCTTTGACCCATTTGGTGAAATAATCAATGGCCACTAGGATGAAACTATGTCCATTAGATGCTGTAGGCTTGATCTCTCCAATCATGTCGATTCCCCACATCGCGAATGGCCAAGGAGCTGTTAGGACATTGAGAGGAACTGGAGGTATATGTACCTTATCAGCGTAGATTTGGAATTTGTGACAAGTACGGGAATGTTGATGGCAACCAGCTTCCATGGTAGACCAGTAATAGCCTGCCCGTAGAATCTTCTTAGCCATTGTATGACCGCTCGAGTGGGTGCTGAAGGTACCATTGTGCAGTTCAGCCATAATCTGTTCAGCTTCAACCTTGTCCACACATCGGAGCAGAATGCAATCATGATTGCGCTTGTATAGGATACCATTGCTCAGGAAGAACTTTGCAGAGAACCTCCTTAAGAACTTTTTGTCGTTGACTGAAGCTCCTTCAGGGTATTCTTGTGCTTCGAGATACCTTTTGACGTCATGAAACCACAATTGGTCCACTACTTCTTCGGTATTAATCTCGTGACAATGTGCAGGTTCGTCCATCCTTTGAATGGTGATTTTGGGAGCCTCATTTTCCCAGTTAAGTTTAAACATGGATGACATTGTAGCTAGCGCATCTGCTAGCTGATTCTCTTCTCGCGGAAAGTGCTCGAAGGTGATCTACTCGAAATGTGGTAACAATGTCAGGGCATGTTCTTTGTAAGGGATGAGGTTCGGATGTTTAGTATCCCACTCTCCTTTGATTTGACTGATAAGCAAAGCCGAGTCCCCAAATACAATCAAAGATTTGATTCCCAAGTCAATTGCAGCCTTGAGACCAAAGATACAAGCTTCATACTCGGCCATGTTGTTGGTGCAGCTGAAGCAGAGTCTAGCAGTGAAAGGTGTATGGAAACCTTCTGGAGAAATAAGTACCGCGCTGATACCGTTTCCAAGTGCGTTGGAGGCACCATCAAAGTACAGGGTCCATCGGAATCCTTGTTCAGGTCCATCATACGGTCTATTTTCTTCAATGTTGCTCAAAGTCATGATATCCTCGTCGGGGAAGTCGAACCTCATGGATTGGTAATCTTTGACAACTTGATGGGCCAGATGATCGGCTAGCATACTCCCCTTTATAGATTTTTGGGTCGTGTACTGTATATCATATTCGGTGAGGATCATCTGCCATCTAGCGATTCTTCCGGATAGAGCAGGCTTCTCGAAGATGTACTTGATTGGATCCATCTTAGAGATCAGCAGAGTGGTATGTGTCAACATATTCTGCCTTAGCCGGCGAGCAGCCCATACCAAAGCGCAACAAGTTTTCTCGAGCAGTGAGTAGCGAGTCTCACAGTCGGTAAACTGTTTTGCTAAGGTAATAAATGGCATGCTCTTTTCGGCCAGACTCGTCATGTTGGCCCAGTACGCACCCCATTGAATTCTCTAGGACGGTCAGATACATGATTAACGGCCTTCCTTCAACGGGTGGCATCAAGATAGGAGGTTCCAGCAAATACTCCTTGATTTTATCGAAAGCAACTTGACAGTCATCATTCCATTTAACCACCTGATCCTTCTTCAACAACTTGAAGATTGGTTCACAGGTTGATGTTAGGTGAGAAATGAACCTTGCAATGTATTTTAGGCATCCCAAGAAACCTCTGACCTCCTTCTCAGTGCGAGGGGCAGGCATTTCTTATATAGCTTTGACTTTGGCAGGATCAACCTCGATGCCTTTGTTACTGACGATGAATCCCAAGAGTTTATCGGACCTGACTCCGAAAGTGCACTTGTTAGGGTTCAGTCCGAGCTTGTATTCTTTCAACCTGACAAACAGCTTTTGCAGATGGTCGAGGTGTTCTTCTTCTGTCTGTGAACGAGATATCATGTCGTCTACGTAGACCTCTACCTCATGATGTATCATATCATGAAACAAAGCTACCATAGCACGTTGATAGGTTACCCCAAAATTCTTCAGTCCGAAGGGCGTCACTTTATAACAGAACGTACCCCACTGTGTAACAAAAGTATTTTTCTCCATGTCTTCAGGGGCCATTTTGATCTGGTTGTACCCTGAAAATCCATCCATGAAAGAAAATACCTTGTGCTGAGCTGTATTGTCAACCAAGATGTCAATGTGCGGTAGTGGAAAGTCATCTTTAGGGCTAGCCTTGTTTAAGTCTCTGTAATCCACACACATCCTGACTTTGCCGTCCTTCTTAGGCACGGGCACAATGTTAGCAACCCATTGTGGATAGGAGGTAACAGCAAGAAAGCCAACATTGAACTGCTTCATCACTTCAGCTTTGATCTTTTCAGACATGTCAGGCCTCATGCAACAAACTTTCTGTTTAATTGGTGGACAATCTTCTCTAGTAGGGAGACCGTGAACCATAATATTTGTATAAAGTCCCGACATATCTTCGTAGGACCAGGCGAAGATTTCAACATATTCATTCAATAGCTGAACTAAACGCTCCTTGACACTTGGCTCTAGGTTGTCACCCACTCTAACTTCTTTTCTATCTTCCTCTGTTCCCAAGTTGATAGTCTCTAACAACTCCTCGTGAGGTAGAATGGCCCTTTCTTCCTGTTGTAGCAGTCTAGCCAATTCTCCAGGCACTTCACAGTCTTCATCACCTTCGTATTCGGCATGGTAGACCAGATCTTCAGAGTCACTGAAGGCCATAGCAGAATTGTTACCCATGGAATCCAGAATGGATGGGTACTTGCATTTGTGAGTGTGGGTGCGTGTAAGGGATAGCCACCTTTTAAACAAATAAAATGTAAAAGAAGGAAAATGAACATAAAAGTTTATATATGAAAACGTCCATGATTCATTAAAAATGGCATATGAAGATGAAAAATCAAACCCTTACAAATGGACCTATGTACCTCGGGTAAGGCACAAGGTTAAAAGTGTACGAATTGTTTAAGAATTATTACAAACCAACAGAAATGATCGAAAGACAAATTACTGATTGATGAAAGTAATGGGAATAAAGTCTTTTACCTCCCAATTGTACAAGCCTCCTTCAACGGTAGGGAAAATCCAGTCTTCTATATTGCTCTCCTCTTCACCATCCTCCAAAGCACTGACTCCATGATGAGTGATCTTCACTGGTGGCCCTCCATCCCGGGAGTGACGCACAACCTTCTGACTAGCAGCAGTGAAACCCAAGCCGAACTTATCAGACTTGAAAGGAAAATCGGGAAGTTGCCCCCAAATTGTGCTTCCTCGTTCTTCAGTCACAGCCTTTGCATATTTGAGTGACGACATCCGAGGAGGAGGTCGGGTAATCATGGGTACATAAGGCACTGCCGTGATCTCCTGAGCTACCTCCTCAAAATGCTGAAAGGGGGTTTCGATGAATTCACCATCCAATTCCACGTAGCGGAAAGAATTAAGATGGCTTATCATGTATTCCTCCTCACCAAGAACAATCACAATTTTCCCCTGGACAGGGTACTTGAGCTTCTGATGCAGAGTTGAAGTGACAGCTCCAGCATGATGAATCCAAGGTCTTCCCAACAAGCAAGAATAGGAGGGACGGATGTCCATGACATAAAATGTGGAGTTGAAGGTTTCAGTACCCACTTTAATCGGGATGTCCACCTCCCCATGGACCATCCGCTTAGAACCATCAAAGGCTTTGACAATGATGTTGCTGGGCTTCAAAGTTAGACCTTCACAATCTAGCCTATCCAATGCCTTCTTTGGTAGGATGTTCATCGATGAACCAATGTCTACCAGAACGAGTGCAAGAGTAGTCCCTCTGCATTCCACCGAGACATGCAGAGCATCATTATGCTTTCTCCCTTTGATTGTTAGATCAGCGTCGGAGAATACTAAACCATTGTCTGCTGTTAGGCTAGCTACACATTCCTAGAACTGGTCTGTGGAGGTTTTCTGAGGCACATGGGCCATCTTCAAGAATTTGATTAAAGCTTTGGCATGAGCTTCTGAATAAAGCAATAAGGCTAGCATAGATATTTTTGAGGGGGTTTGCCCCAGTTGCTCCACAACATTATAATTGCTTCTCTTGATTATTTTTAAAATCTCTTCCATTTCTTTTTGAGAGGTTTCAGGGATGATCAACGACTGAGCCCTCGTCCTGACAGGCTCTTCTTGGACCCCTTTCCCTCTATCAGCAGCAGCAGTAAAGGGGACAACTTCAGGAGTCACAACTTCTTCAATAATTGGAGTTCTCGCAGATATGTTGACCGACACAGGGGTAACCTTAGGAGCGGCTGAGGGTCCGAAGATTGCCTTTGGAGGCGCAATCTCCGAAGAGAAAATTCTTCCACTGCGGGTGATTTTACTCGTTCCGGCAATGTTTCCAATGTCGGAAGTCTCTTCATCAGAACTCTCTTCAGTCGATTCAATTTGTTTAACACCGTGGTAGAAGATCTCTCCCCCATAGTTCCACGGTATTAATTTGTTGGACTTGTACGGGATAGGCCCCGACATAGTTATCTTCAAAGGTACAATCTTTGGATTGGATGTAATCTTAACAGGTCTTTTAGAGACCTTGTAAAGATTGGCAGATATGGTAATTATCGACACATCATTAACAGGAGTCGGTGTAACAGGAGTCTTTTCAAAAAGGATCTCTTGGTTACCCATTAGGCGCTGGATGCCTAACTTCAACAACGGACAGTCGGTTGGTAAGGAGGAACAAAGGTAGCACTCTTCTTCACATCCTGGGGAAATCCCAGCCTTCAGCAAATTCAGCTTGATTATCGGTAGCGGAGTCATCAACTCATCAACAACAATAACAAATAGATCCTCTTCAATAACATGGACATTGTGACCATGTTTTGGCATTGGAGCAAATATCACGTTAGGATTTTCAGGGGTGTTGAATTCCACCTCTTTAGCATCTATCAAGTCCTAAATCTTATTTTTGAGGGCCCAACAATTGTTGGTGTCATGCCCTAGGCTGTCTGAATGATAAGCAGACTTGGAGTTTGCATGGTAGAAAGGAGAAGTTGTATTCGGATTCTTCGGTGCCTCTTTCAAACTAACAAGGTTTAACTTTAACAGATGAGGGAGAACCTGAGCAGGTGTCATATTGATCCGGGTGAATTGCCGTGCAGGCCTTTCCACCCTTGCTTGGTTGGTTCTGGGTTGATTGTTTTGAGGCTGATCAGCTGCATACTTCTGAATCATTACAGCCCCCACCGCTGGCCGACGCTCAACTCTTCCTTGACCTCTTTGGGAGTAAACAGCTGATACTTCCTTCTTTGCTGGAAAAGTCTTTTTGATGGCAGCGGAAGCAGATGCATCTTTTTGAAATTTCCCGCTCTTTATGCCGGCTTCAACTCTCTCACCAGTTAGAATCAACTCGGTGAACCTCGCAGACGAACTTCTAATCAAGTGATTGAAGAAAGGACCTGACAGAGTTCCCAAGAACATGTTTACTATCTCCCCCTCAGATAGAGGTGGTTGTACTCGTCCCTCCAAGTCTCTCCATTTCTGGGCATACTCTTTGAAACCTTCATTTGAGACCATGCCCATACTCTGTAATTGAGTACGGGTTGGTGCTAAGTTCGCATTATATTGATACTGTTTGTAGAAGGCGGCCGCCAAATCTTCCCAATTATGCACATCAGACCTCTCAAACTGGTAAAACCAATCCAGTTGCGTTCCCGAAAGACTTTCCTGGAAAAAATGGACCCACATGTCTTTGTCAGAAGAATGTGGTTGAATTTTACTGACATAAGATCGCAGGTGCATCTTGGGACAAGATAAACCATCGTACTTAGAAAAAATAGGTACTTTGAATTTAGGAGGGATTACAATTCCAGAAACCAACCCTAACTCTTCAAAGTCCAGCCCATGCACTCTTTGTATCTCCATAGCTGCCAGACGCTCTTCCAGATTTTTGTATTTGTCATCTGCAGGAGGATACTGCTGTTCAGAATAGTCTTCATCCTCCTCCTCTTCTTCTTCCTCAGAATCAGATGGCACTACAGTTTCTTTTCCCTTTCTTACCCCTTCATCAGATGTTGAGGGGAAATCTAGGACCCTTCTGGCTTGACCTTCAAATATTCTACCCAAGGTAGCCACACCAGCTCTCTTCTTCTTCTTTTTCTCTTTTTCGTTCTCTAGTAAGGTCTTGAGCTCCTCCTGCCCCTTGGCCAAGGTCAGAAGTAGCTGTTGAAACTGTGAATTCTGAGCTTGTAAGTCTTTGACCGTCTGTTCAATATCCATCTTGCTGAAATAAACAGCAGAGAGATGAGGAAACTTGGTGTGAAGACCTGCTTATGCATATGATGAATGATATGTATTCATGTAATGCATTCAAGGATTCAGAAATTCAAATTTGTTTTAAACAAAAAAGAAACACACGTCATATTAATAAGATAGAATTTGTTAGTACATCAATGCCCCATGGACAAAATAATACAAAATTCTAAGGTAAAAAGACGTTGCGCATCCTTTTTGGTGCAATGTAGGTGTTGAGAGTCTGCTCTTCGTGAAGTTGACGAGTGAGTTCCAAAACCTTCTTCTCGCTAGCGTAGAATTGGGCTTCAAAAGTATCGCGCTCTCCCTTAAGCTGTATCCAACTCCTTTGTAGATCTTCAAGTGATGTTGGCATGTCAGGATGTAGGAGGGTGTATGGAACCTCTCCTTCCGTAACAGGCTCTATAATCACAGGGAGAGCGTAGGGGTAAAGAATCACAAGTCTTTGGGCGCGGGTTCGTACCCACTTGAGGTAAGGCTCAAGAGGGATGGAATTCTTGTGTCCCAAAGTCTTACTGTCCACCTTGTTGGGCATTCTCCAAGCTCGGATGAACCTTTGTCAGAGTCCTTGATCGTTGTTGTCGAAGTCAAAAACCAAGTCTAGAATCAGCATGTCATGTGGGCCATCCCTTCGGGCATACCCAAACCGTCTCAGAGCCAAGCAAGGGTTGTAGGTGATGCCTACCCTAATTCCAAGTAGAGGGACATTAGGAAATTCCCCACAATGGTCAATGATGATAACATTCTCTTTTGATCGAGAACACCAATGAATATCTGAATGGGTAAGAGTCATCAATCGTTGTGACCACCTCAAACCTTACTCATTCTTCAAAACTGATTGGGGAAGATGAGAAATAAACCATCTTTCTAGTAGAGGAGTGAAACACATGAGAATACCTCTTTTCCTCATTGTACGAGTGTGAAAAGAGTGGAGGATATCCCCAAGCAATGTAGGCACCGGGTTGCGAGCCATGAAAATTTTGACAGCACTGACATCTATAAGCTGGTCAGGGTTTGGGAACAAGATCAATCCATAGATGAGAAGAGCCACAATCTCCTCAAAAGCTTGTAAGTCCAATGAATTCCAGCAGCTTTGGGCCTTCTCAAACATAAACTTTGACAAGAAGCCCTTGACACCACTTCTAGTTTCCCAGTGGCCTATGATATCAGATGGTTGCAAGTGTAGGGCTTGAGAAACATCTTCAGGCTTTGGATCTCTTTCCGTACCATTGTAGGGTAGTTGATGGAGAATATGAATCCTCAGGAGTTGAGAAAATTCCTCCAAAATAGGCACAAGCTGGTAATCAGGAAATGAGAAGCAGTGGTGTAGGGGGTCAAAGAATTGGAAGAGAACTTTCACCATGTCTTCCTCAGTGTTGGTGTTGACTAAGTTGAGAAGACGACCATGCCTCTCGGTGAATGGATAATTCTCAGGAATCCTTGAAGCTAGCTCCTTGAGTTGAGGAGGAATTCTCACAAGGTTGACTTGAATTGTTTTCCTGTGAAGTGAATCCATTACCTACAAAATAGGAACAAAGATGAAGATCCAAATCCTTGAAATGGTTAGTGGATGCATATGATGCTTCATGATGTCCATGATGTTATGCACAAGTATATAGGTACAAGCAAATCACACAAGTTCCTAGTTTCAGGCTTGCATGGGGTTTCATAGGTAAGTACCCTCTTGAAGTTTAGTTGGCTCAACCTGTCCTATAAATAGTAACTGGGTTCTAAGGAGCTCAATATCACTGGATTATTTTCTGCGTTCATTGTTTCAGTTTAGCCACTTAACTGGCGACTGAAATATTCCAAGAAAATAACCCTCAATGAGTGTAGTATCGAGTATCTACCAACTTTGGACTGCACCAAAGCCGGTCATTTCACTACCCCTAAAAAGGCCAAGATGGTCAAGTAAAGGTTCTAAAAGTCCATTAGTGCTTCATGACATCACTCAGTGGCCCCATATTCTCTTTGATTAACTCAAAGGCTACCGATACCCACAAATATGTCGCACTAATATAGCTATTGCTTCAACCATGTCGGTATACCCCGCATAGTTTCCACAATGTATTGCTATTTACCTATGAATGTTTCCCAAATCCGGGTAGAGGATTCAAACCCAAACAATAGAACCAAATGTAAAGCAATCAAGTCAATCAATATAAGCATGTAAAGGTGATCTAAAACCCTAAGGTAACCCCACTTTTAGATAACTCCCCAGCAGAGTCGCCAGTTCTGTGATGCGGTGGGAGAACTGACTTGAGGTTTTGCATTTGTGTTTGCAAATGTTTCGGTTTAGCAAGAGTCGTCACCGACTTTTTATTTTATCAAAAGGAAAGGTCAAACAGCACAGGAAATACCTTTGAGATTGTTTTTGGGTTCGGGGGGTAGATTATGAAAAGGGAAGGTGCTAGCACCCTTTTCATCCATGGTTTTCCATGGGCTCTTAGTTACTTGTTTTAGATCACTTGCTTTTGCTTTTCAATTGTTTGAAATAGTGCTTTTGTGTGTGGTTTTGAAAGTATTTTGAAAAGAGGCCATCGTTGTGGCAACCTTTGTAATGATTCATGTTTGAATGTATACAAAGGTGTATTGTCTTTTGAAAAAATGTTTCAATGTTTGAAAGTTTGTTTTGGGAATGTTTTGAAATTGTGTTGTGAGGTGTTTTTGAAAATAGAAAGGATGTTTGCAAGTTTTGATCAAGTAACTAGGAGCATCTACCTACCTACTCAAAGATCTTTCCTACACATTTTTAACCATTTGACAGTGTTGTTTTTGAAGGAAAATTGCGATCAAAAGTGCAGCGGAATTTAAAATTTTCCTTTAGCGATCCTTACGAATGAGCATGGTCAGTGATAGAAATATTTACCTCTTGTGGCAATTCAGACCTTTGATGTCGTGATAACGAGCGTTGATGAAGAACAACGCCTCTACTCAGTCCACACAAACAGATCGCTTCCGGTCACAGTGCTAGCTGATCACGAACGGAAACCTTGAGTGAGAGAGAGAATCAAAAACGAAATTGCATCAAGTGAAATTGCTTCATCACAAGGGATCTATTTATAGAATCACTCGTGTGGGCTACAAGCTAAAAGCCCAATTAAGTCTATAAGCTAAAAGCCCAATTAAGCTTATGGACATCATACCTTATGATGTACCATATATCACTTATCCACGTGGTACCTTACCACTTTCCGTATTACACTTAAGTGCAGCGTACCTTACGGTGTTCCTTATTTATTCTATCTCTCATCAACCTGTCCTTATGTGTGTGACCCTGTAGGTTTTCGCGACGTTGGCAATTATATTAAATCACACATTTAATATAATAAATAGTGAGCGGTATCTAGCAACACATCACTGTTACCCAAGTCACGAAAATGTCATGTGATCTGACCGAACTTTTTCCGTGATAATATTTGTGTTGTACAATTACCCTTTTGCCCTCATGTCTATATTGAACACAAGGCATACACTGTGTCACCCTTGTCCAGTTCAATATTGGGCCCTTAGACATTTATCCTGTTATGCAGGATGAGCAAATTCCATCTAGGTCACTCATGTCCCTTAGCATGCTTTGTGAAGTACCCATCAACCGTCTTTATAGTCATCCAGTTACGGATGACGTTTGATCAGCAATAAAGTACTTGACTCTACATCTAGGGTCCATAGTGGTTTTAGGTCAAAGGGTGGTATACACCATTATCATCATGAGAATAACTTATGACACTTTGCATAATATTCTATGTAGTATTCTCATAGCGGGTCAATCCAGTATAAATATTACTCCTAATATTCATACCTATGTCAAGACTTGATAACTCCTTATCTATGATCCATGAGATGTGATCATCAATCTATCTTCATAATAATCTTAATGCTTTAATGTTATCCCACTTCACATTAAAGCTTGACTACGGATACTTTAAGAATAGTGTCTTATGTTTAATGGGATCTCATGATTAAGTCACACTTAACATTTCATTAAACCAATAAACCATTCTAGGGACTTTATTATTTTGGAAAGCAAACATAATAAAGAAATGCCTTTTATTATTAATAAATAATTCGATACAAGTACCAAAAGTATTGGCCTCTAGGGCTTACACCAACAATCTCCCACTAGCACTAGACCCAATCAGGCATACCCCTAATACCCATAGATCTAGTATGTCCATCATGCTTCAGCTGCGCAAGAGGCTTTGTTAATGGGTCAGCAACATTGTCAAGTGTAGGTACTCTGCATATTTTCACATCTCCCCGATCGATTATCTCTCGAATGAGATGATAACGCCTAAGTATGTGTTTGGATCATTGGTGAGATCTAGGCTCCTTAGCTTGTGCGATAGCACCATTGTTATCACAATAGAGATCAATGGGATCCACAATGCTATAGACTATGCCAAGTTCACTAATGAACTTCTTGATCCAAACAACTTCCTTTGCTGCAGTTGAGACAGCAATATACTCAGCCTCGGTTGTAGAATCAGCAACTGTATCTTGCTTTGAACTTTTCCAGCTCACATCGCCACCATTTAAACAAAACACATAACCAGATTGCGATCTAAAGTCATCCTTATCTGTCTGGAAGCTAGCATCGGTGTATCCAATTACAACAAGCTCTTCCTGACCTCCATATATCAAGAATGAATCCTTAATCCTTCTCAAGTACTTAAGGATATTCTTGACAGCTACCCAATGAGTATCACCGGGATTAGACTGGTACCTACTCGTTACACTTAAAGAATACGAGACATCTGGTCGAGTACATAGCATGGCATACATGATAGATCCTATTGCAGATGCATATGGAATCTTATCCATGCGATCCCTTTCTTCCTTACTTGAAGGGGATTGTGTTTTTGACAGACACATGCCATGTTGCATATGTATGAATCCTTTCTTGGAATCATGCATATTAAAGCGTCTCAACACTTTTTCTATGTATGTACTCTGACTTAGGCCAAGCAGTTTTTGTGACCTATCTCTATAGATCCTGATTCCTAATATATAGGCTGCTTCACCTAGGTCCTTCATTGAAAAGCATTTCCCTAACCAAGTCTTCACTTGTTGCAAGGTAGGGACATCATTTCCAATGAGTAATATGTCATCTACATATAATACCAGGAATACGATCATGCTCCCACTAACCTTCTTGTAGACACAAGGCTCATCTTCATTCTTGATGAATCCATATTGTTTTACTGTTTCATCAAAACGAAGATTCCAGCTTCTGGAAGCTTGCTTCAATCCATAAATTGATCGCTGTAACTTACATATCTTTTGGGCTTCCTCTGGTATGTCAAATCCTTCAGGTTGTGTCATGTACACATCCTCAAGAAGATTCCCATTAAGGAAAGCAGTTTTGACATCCATCTGCCATATTTCATAATCATGATATGCAGCGATCGCAACTAAATTTCGAACAGATTTAAGCATTGCAACTGGTGAAAAGGTTTCATCATGGTCAACCCCATGAATTTGTTTATAGCCTTTTGCAACCAGTCTTGCCTTATAGGTATGTACCTTACCATCCATGTCAGTCTTCTTTTTGAAGACCCATTTGCATCCTATAGGGTTAACTCCTATAGGAGGCTCTACCAAGGTCCAAACCTGGTTTGTGTACATGGAATCCATTTCAGATTTCATGGCTTCTAGCCACTTCTCGGACTCAGGACCAGTTATGGCCTCTTGGTAGGTCACAGGCTCATCTTGATCCATGAGTAATACATCACCCTGATCACTTATGAGATATCCATATCTCTCAGGTTGTTGACGTATCCTGCTTGACCTACGCTGGTCTTGTTCTACTTGAGCAGGTTGCTCTTCCACAACTACTTGTGTTTCCTGCTCTAATTCCTCCATAGGTGTATCAATGCTTTGTGGTTCTTAAATTTCTTCAAGCTCTATTTTCCTCCCACTGATTCTTTTGGAAATAAAATCCTTTTCCAGAAAAACTCCAGTTCGAGCGACAAACACTTTGCCCTCAGAAGGATTGTAGAAGTAATACCCTCTTGTTTCTTTAGGATACCCCACAAATAAGCATTTGTCAGATTTGGGATCAAGCTTAGTTGAAATTTGTCGTTTCACATAAACTTAGCAACCCCAAATCTTCATGTAAGACATATGTGGTTTCTTACCACTCCATATCTCATATGGTGTCTTCTCAACCTTTTTGGATGGAACTCGGTTAAGTGTGTAAGTTGCAGTCAATAGTGCATGTCCCCAAAAGGAGTTCGGAAGATCGGCGTGACTCATCATAGATCGGACCATGTCTAACAAGGTTCGATTTCTTCTCTCAGATACACCATTCCATTGTGGTGTTCTGGGAGGAGTAAGTTGGGATAAAATCCCACATTCCTTTAGATGGTCATCAAACTCTAGGCTTAAATATTCACCGCCTCGATCTGATCGAAGAACTTTAATATTCTTACCTAGTTGGTTTTGTACTTCATTCTTGAATTCCTTAAATTTTTCAAAGGTTTCAGATTTGTGTTTCATTAAATACACATAACCATATCTACTGAAATCATCAGTAAATGTGATGAAGTATTGAAAACCTCCTCTGGCTGGTATGTTCAGTGGTCCACATACATCAGTATGTATGAGGGCCAAAAGATCATTAGCCCTTTCACCTTTCCCGTGAATGGGGACTTTGTCATCTTTCCAATTAAACAAGATATGCATGTCTCATATGATTCATAATCAAAAGAGTCAAAGAGTCCATCTTTATGGAGTTCGGAAATGCGTTTCTCATTTATGTGGCCTAAGCGACAGTGCCAAAGGTAGCTTGGATTTAACTCATTAGGTTTAATCCGTTTAGTATTAATGTTATAAATTGGCATTTCAAGATCAAGGACATATAGTCCATTGTTCATTTGTGCAGAAGCATAGAATATATCATTCAAATAAATAGAGCAACAATTGTTCTTTATTATAAATGAAAAACCAAACTTGTCCAAACAAGAAACGGAAATAATATTCCTACTAATTGCAGGTACATAATAACAGTTCTCTAACTGAATTATTAAACCACTAGGTAAAGTCAAAACATAAGTTCCTACGGCTAAAGCAGCAACCTTTGCTCCATTTCCAACTCGTAGGTCAACTTCACCTTTTGCCAAATCTCTACTCCTTTTTAGCCCCTGCACATTAGTACAAATGTGAGAACTGCATCCAGTATCTAATACCCATGATGCAGAAGTAGATAAATTAATTTCAATAACAAAAATACCTGAATTTGAAGTCCCTACTCCATTTTTCATATCTTCCAGGTACTTTGGGCAGTTTCTCTTCCAATGTCCGGTCTTACCGCAATGGAAGCAAGTGCCCTCCTTTGCTATGCCTCCACTAGGCTTCAAAGCAGGAACAATAGGTTTAGGCTTGGCAAATTCCTTGCCTTTCCCTTTACCAACCTGCTTGGTAGGCCTCTTGTTCAGCTTCTTTCCATTACTGACCATCAGAATGGACTTCCCTTTTGTCTTCATATTCTGCTCAGCAGTTTTCAACATGCTTAGCAATTCTGGAAGACTCTTATCCATGTCATTCATGTTGAAATTCATGACAAACTGATTAAAGCTATCTGGCAACGATTGTAAGATAAAATCAGTTGCAAGTTCCTTTCCAAGCGGAAACCCTAACCTTTCAAGGTTCTCCACATACCCAATCATTTTGAGTACATGGGGACCTACAGGGTTTCCCTCAGATAACTTGCTGTTAAAAAAGGCCTTTAAAACCTGAAACCTCTCATTTCTTGCCTGCTCTTGATAGAGCATTTTCAGATGTCCGATCATATCAAACGCTGACATGTTCTCGTGTTGCTTTTGCAACTCCGAGTTCATAGTAGCTAGCATGAGACAAGCGGCTTCGTTAGCATCATCAAAATGCTTCTTATAAGCTTCTCTTTCTGCCTTAGGTGCCGAACTAGGCGGTTCCTCTTCAGGAACAGGTGTCTCCAAGACATACAGCTTCTTATCGTGCTTGAGGACAATCCTCAGATTTCGGTGCCAATCCAGGAAATTTGTCCCAGACAATTTTTCCTTATCTAGGATTAATCGCAAAATATGGTTGTTTGTTGTCATGGTAATCTACAAAAAAAATGAAAATATAAGTATCATTAAAACAACATATTTAATTAGGCCTTTAATCAAATATGCTCCCACTATTTTACTCAAACCAAATGACCCTCATCATTTGATTCGGAAAATCCCGTTGGAAGACTTTCTAGTTGGTCGAGATCCACATTTCACTTCGTTCTAAGTCAGCGTTAGGATGATTACACAAAACTAGGTTATTTAGGTAGGAACTCCTTCCAATTGTATCTCATACAACTCTCGAATATTTTCAGTTGGGTGAATAACTCCTTATTCTAATTCATCATATGAATCATTCCCAACTCTTGCTTCTAAACATGTATAATCTTATTATAATGTGTTTAGTTAAGTTTGACCCATTGTTTTAGCAGTTGGATATTACAATTATCCCATCGCACCTTACTAATATAGAACATGCACCTTGCGTAGGCGAAACCTACATTGTTCGATACTAGTCTTGATGAGTGCTAAAAATTGGAAAGCATGAACTTAATATTTAACTTGAGGGATTTTGTTATTAGTTTGATCTCACCGGCTTAACATGCAATTCATCTCTCTCATGCATCAACATACAAACACATGCATCAATATACATAAAAGGATACAGTTATGGCCCCTAGCGCAATTGTTCTCCCAAGCCAATGAGAGAACCTAAGCTAACCTAATAACGATCTAAACTTCTCCAAGCAAGATCTCCAAGGTTATCCTCCTTTGATATTGTATTCTTCTCTTTCTTCATAACATTACATTACATAAAAGAAACTCGTTTTACATACGAGGGAGTGAGATGAGAAAAGAAGTTACATCAAGAATTTTTTAGAGAGAGGCACGACACGCAGGCCGTATTTTACAATCCCAAAACAAAATAAAGGAAAAAACTAAGGCCATAACTGATCACCACAAGACAATAATAATAAACACACTTTTATTATTAGTTTAAATTTTGTTAATTAAAAAAAAGGCAAATTAAATTTCGACGATTGATCACACTACGTAGAGTTAGCCGGGGGTTCCGCTGCCCGGTCAGGGGCAGCGCCCCGGCGCAAAATTTTAATGAACAATTCATTTGAAATCGGTGTCATTTTCGCACAACTCTTGTGCATTCATAACCCTAATCGCATAACTCTGCAACAACACAACCCTTGTGCCGTCATGAACCCTAATGCAAAAGTTTCATGCTGTCAAACACATTTCGATTGATAATTCAGTATGATTAATCACATGCCATTGCTTTACCATACTAATGTCGGATTCCGAAGCATATGAACAGTGATCGGTCAAAGGAATAACAATCATCAAGTGTTTGAATGAATGAAACAGAAACAGTATATCCCATATACCATTGTTGCATCAGATTTACTTATATCATATATAAAAGTGATCGATCTTACTTGTGTAACCTATGGACGATCGATGTATCGCTGCTTCACCATACTAATGTCGGATTCCGAAGCATAGTCAACATCAATCATCCAAATCGTACACAACAGATGCCAAATTTAATTACTCGTTTATTATTCAATTCATTCTGGTTTTAATCGAATTAAAACAGAAAATATAGAACATAAACAACTATCAGATCCATGGTTTCGTAAGTGGCTCTGATACCACTGAAGGAAAATTGCGATCAAAAGCGCAGCGGAATTTAAAATTTTCCTTTAGCGATCCTTACGAATGAGCATGGTCAGTGATAGAAATATTTACCTCTTGTGGCGATTCAGACCTTTGATATCGTGATCACGAGCGTTGATGAAGAACAACGCCTCTACTCAGTCCACGCGAACAGATCGCTTCCGGTCACAGTGCTAGCTGATCACGAACGGAAACCTTGAGTGAGAGAGAGAATCAAAAACGAAATTGCATCAAGTGAAATTGCTTCATCACAAGGGATCTATTTATAGAATCACTCGTGTGGGCTACAAGCTAAAAGCCCAATTAAGGCTATAAGCTAAAAGCCCAATTAAGCTTATGGACATCATACCTTATGATGTACCATATATCACTTATCCACGTGGTACCTTACCACTTTCCGTATTACACTTAAGTGCAGCGTACCTTACGGTGTTCCTTATTTATTCTATCTCTCATCAACCTGTCCTTATGTGTGTGACCCTGTAGGTTTTCGCGACGTTGGCAATTATATTAAATCACACATTTAATATAATAAATAGTGAGCGGTATCTAGCAACACATCACTGTTACCCAAGTCACGAAAATGTCATGTGATCTGACCAAACCTTTTCCGTGATAATATTTGTGTTGTACAATTACCCTTTTGCCCTCATGTCTATATTGAACACAAGGCATACACTGTGTCACCCTTGTCCAGTTCAATATTGGGCCCTTAGACATTTATCCTGTTATGCAGGATGAGCAAATTCCATCTAGGTCACTCATGTCCCTTAGCATGCTTTGTGAAGTACCCATCAACCGTCTTTATAGTCATCCAGTTACGGATGACGTTTGATCAGTAATAAAGTACTTGACTCTACATCTAGGGTCCATAGTGGTTTCAGGTCAAAGGGTGGTATACACCATTATCATCATGAGAATAACTTATGACACTTTGCATAATATTCTATGTAGTATTCTCATAGCGGGTCAATCCAGTATAAATATTACTCCTAATATTCATACCTATGTCAAGACTTGATAACTCCTTATCTATGATCCATGAGATGTGATCATCAATCTATCTTCATAATAATCTTAATGCTTTAATGTTATCCCACTTCACATTCAAGCTTGACTACGGATACTTTAAGAATAATGTCTTATGTTTAATGGGATCTCATGATTAAGTCACACTTAACATTTCATTAAACCAATAAACCATTCTAGGGACTTTATTATTTTGGAAATCAAACATAATAAAGAAATGCCTTTTATTATTAATAAATAATTCGATACAAGTACCAAAAGTATTGGCCTCTAGGGCTTACACCAACAGTTTTACCATTGCATTTGGTAAACAACCTTGTATTTTGGATGTTAAACGGGACAGGCGCAGGTCATCGTATTGACCATGATAGCAATTGTGCTAAGTATCTTTAGCAATTTTTTTGAGGGACTAGATCATTTTTTGTATACGCAACCAAGATAGCGTCATCGAGGGATTATGATCTTTTTGTTTTGATTTTGATTTTCCAAGACACCTAACATGCATACCATGGCCATTTTAAAGGCAACAAGTGGATGAAACCCTAGGGGTGCTTGGGTGCATTGTGTTGTCATTTTCATGCATTTTTGTCTTGTATTAGTCAAGCTATTTGTTTGATTTTGGATTTTTGCATACAAACCCTAATCTTTCTATCATGCATATTTGAAAGCTATAAATGCGTAAAAGTAAATCTACAACTATTACAACATTGATATGGGGAGGGGGATACAATTTTTAATAGGGGGATATTTGCAAGAAAATATAAAACCCTAAATCAACTATTACAACCAAATTGAACTCATTGTGCAAATAAATAAATAGACAATATTTAAATATGCAAATAAATATGAATATGCAAAAGTGTTTTTTTTTTGTATTATTTTTATATATGCAAAAATAAAAATATTTAATGTATCAAAAATAAGAAAAAATATTATTGATTATTTTTATTAAATGTGGAAACCCTAATTTGTTTTAAGAAAATATATATATTATGTAATTATTTATTTATGTACAAGTAAATAAAATAAAATATATACAAATGTTAAAAAATAAAATGTGTGAGAAAAATATTATTTAAGTATATAAATAATAAAAAATAAAAATATATAATATTTTTTTGTAGTATTTACAAGTTTTTTAATTAAGGAAATAAATGCATATATTATTTAATAACTATTTCTATGTCCAAAAAATAAAAAAAATGATAAAATAAAATATGTAAATTTAAGAAAACATTTTTGATATTTTTTAATGTTTAGAAAAATAAAATAAAGTCAGAAACTTAAAAAGAAATAAAAAATATAAAAAATAAACAAATGGGCTGAGGGGGTGCAGAAATCACAATGGGGGGTGCAAACAGCAAGGCCAAGTCAGGCCCAGCCCATTCCATCTTCATCCCTGTCCTCCAGAACGTGCGCGCCATGGCTTTACACACGAATCCTGTTCTCTCTTGTTCTTGCATTAAATCAAAAACTCACAACATAAAAGTTATAACATTTTCAAACACGATTCCAACCATGTAAAGAACTTAATCTAACTCTCAAAGACCAGAGAGAATTTCTCTGGCCCTAATTTCTAACCTAGTTTTTTAAGAAAGTTCATCATTCAAATTCTCCCAACACAGTTAACTTAAATGAAATCTATGCATATGTACAACTTAAGGGCAATGAGTACTACATTTTTTATTCACAAACCTAAGTCTAATGTTTCCTAAATAGAGAGATAGAAGTTTGAACTTTACCTGTTTCAGTTGAGCTCGAGTATAGCAATGCAGGGGTTTTCAGTGAGGCCTGAGATTCTTGTGAGCTTGTTTGAAGTTCCTTGGAGCTTTCCTAATGCTTAGCTAGCTTTGAGCTTGCCTGAATAAGCTTGTAGAAGTCAACCTGCACAGTCAGAATTCAAAAATGGTGAAGCTTGAAAAAAAGGTTACAGTTGCTGGCCAATGGTTGGGATATCTTAGGTGTGTTGTTTAGGAGGTGTTTGAAGTGGTTGCAAGCAAAACGCACGAGTGGATTTTCCTTTGGATGTCAAACTGCAGAAGTTGCCCTGTTTTGCAAGAAAATGTGATTTTTTTGTACAAGGGTGTTTGAGAGGTGGCTAGCTCGTGTTTCTGGCTTAGTGTGATATGCAAAACTTGTTTGAAATGTTTACAAACTTTGTTCTTATCAGATTCCAAAGATATGTCCTTTTTGCAAGTTGACTTGGTTTTGAAGAAAAGTGTGAAGTGACCAAGGCCAGGCCTGTACAGGCTAGCTCCAAGAATGAACAAAGTTTTTGTACCTTTGCCTAAGTTTATGGAGTTGGTTATCTTCCAAGGGATGGGTTCAAGGCTCAAGGGAAACAAAAATGCATAAAGTGAACTTTATCAAAATGGCATTGTTAACTTTTTGCCATTTTTAGATTAATCCTTTGTGTAAACTTCTAAAGATCAGAACAATGCCTTAATCCATTGAGTTTGCATTCAATTTTTGAGTGTGGAAGGGTTTAAGGACCTGTAAGCAAGTACAAACAAGGCTGGATAGAAATTGAAACTTGTAGCAACATGAGAAATGCCATGGATCAAAGTGACATTTTGCCAAATTCAAACCTTCGATTCTCCCTAACCACAAATGATTTTGGAGAGTTCTTGGACATTTTGGAAAGATTGTAACAAGCTCTACAATCCATTTTTGAAATTCATTTTGAGATTCCAATTGGAACTAGGTGAAAAATTACCATGAAGATAGGTCAAAATCCTGCCTAAACTAGGGCAAAATTTCACTAAGTTAGAAAGTTTTTGGACCCTTGTTCATAAAATCATAACTTGAGATCCAAGCATCTTTTGGGAAAACTTTGTGAATAAAAGTTGTAGAATTTGTGGAGGACTACAACTTTCATGTTGTAAGTTTTCTTTGAATCCAATTGTATCATGGTGAAAAAGTTGGGCAAAGTTAGGAAAAAATAAGAGAATTTCATAACTTAGAAAATTTCTAAGTTATGAAAATTTTCAATCTTAAACCCTAATTTGCAAAATTAGGTTTCTTGGTGAACAAGTTTCATGTTTTGACACATATTGATGAAAAATGACCCTTGGCACTTGATTTTGACCAAAAAGTCAAAGTTTGACTTTTCAGTGTACAGTTGATTTTTGATCAGTTGACTGGAAAATTCATCTGTCAATCCAATGCTTTTGAGATCTTTTGAGCCTTGTGATTAGGTAAAGATGATGCCACTGAGTCCTTGAATCTATGCTTGAACCCAATTTGCCATTGGCTAGGTGAAAAATCAGAAATTGCCCTTGTGCAGTCAAAACCCTAAAAATGACCATTTTGCCCTGTTGATGATCTGATCAAATTTCTTGAGGAGTTGTGGTCCAAACTTGATCAAATGGTTCATATGAGTCTATAATGTTGACGTGGATAAAAAATTATGAGGTTTGACTGTAAATTGGCCACAATTGACTTTTTCCCCAATACAACTGATTTCTAGGTCAACTGTCCAATTGACTGGGGAAAAATTTGATTCAAGGCTTGAAACTTGGTATGGGCAATCTTATAAGTCCAATATGAAGTATGAAAGTCACTTTGAGCATTGGAAGTCTAAAAATCCCTGTGAAAACTCAAACCCTAATTTCAGGTCAACCGTGCAAGGAGATGTCTTGAGCAGAGCAAACCCTAATCCTGTCTGGAGTCCAAAGAATCTTGTGAGGGGAAATCTTGATAAAATAAGAGGGCAAATTTTGGGGTACAACAATCAGAATAGATCTTTGAGCAATTTATCTGAACCAGAGAAAGTGTCTACTAGGAAAGAATCAAAATAAATCGTTTAGAGATTTATCTGAACCAGCAGGGATATGAAGAAGAATCAGAATAAATCTTGAAGCGACTTATCTGAACCAGAGAAGATGTTTGCGGGAAAGAATCAGAATAAACTGTTGAGAGATTTAAACTGAATTGACAGGGGTCTGGAGAAGAATCATAATAAATCTTGAAGCGACTTATCTGAACCAGAGAAGATGTCTGCGGGGAAGAATCATAATATACCGTTGAGAGATTTAAACTGAACCAACAGGGGTCTGGAAAAGAATCAGAATAAATCTTGAAGCGACTTATCTGAACCATAGAAGATGTCTGTGGGAAAGAATCAGAATAAACAATTGAGATTTATCTGAACTAGCAGGGATCTGGAGAAGAATCAAAATAAATTTGGAGAGATTTATCTGAACTAGAGAAGACGTCTGTGGGAAAGAATAAGAATAAATCATTGATTTATATGAACCAGCAGGGATTTGGAGAAGAATCAGAATAAATCTTGAGAGATTTATCTGAACCAAAAAAGATGTTTGCGGGGAAGATTGAGAGATTTAAACTGAACCAGTAGGGGTTTGAAGGAAATATTTGTTATGTAGATGGTCGACCAGTCCTTTCTCAAGAATTGATCAGTAATTGGATTGTTCATAGATATTTTCCTTGTCTTGTTGAAAATTTGACGATAATTTTCTGTTGATTGATCTTTCCTGAAAAGGTGAAGAGTTAGTTGTATGCAATGCAATGATGTATGAAGTGCATGGTATAATGCTGTTTCTCAAAATAAATGATATTGTGCTATATACATTTGTGTTATCAATGCTATGATGTATGAACATATTAATTGTTCTACCACAGTGTTGCTGGAGTCGGGGAAAATAAATCCCTGAGTACTGCTGGGAATAAGGAGTGTAAGTCTTCATATTTTGAAGTGGAAGTGTTGAGGGATGAGTTTCCATTATTAGAGAAATAAACTCTATTGGGGAAGGGAAACGTCGTGCATTGCTTGTAGACTTCGTGAAATCCTGCTGGGGAATCCTGAGAAGCTGGGCGACTTTCACTGGGGAATCTTTGGAGCGGTAACTGGAAGTTTTGCTCCATCGGGGATGTAAGAGCACCTGATACCATTAGGCTGCATACTAGAGATACGTTAGTGATCCTGTAGTAGGATGTCCTTGCTTCCGCTCTTGCTGGAGAAAGTACCTATGGGGATTTTATGGAATGACTTATAAATATTATCCTATTTTCTTAAAGCCATTAGTAATTATCTTTCCGTTTTCTGTTCTCCTTCTCTTTTTTTATTTGTAAACAGTAATTACGTTCAAATGCATATATTCAAAAATAATCACTGGACGTTTTTGCAAACAAAACAAGAAAGTAAAAGAAAAAACAGATAGTTTTACACTTTTAAAGGAATATCTTTGTATTAACTTGAATAAGTACTTTTGTACAAAGAGACGAACATCCTAGTAAGATAATGTCGTCGTAGAAAATGAAAACTGATACAAAGAAAAGATAGTTATATGAAATAATCCCATGGGGTTCCCACTCTTCTATAGCCTTCATGTTTCTGAATGTCTCATCCACTTACTGCTTTGTCCGAAGTTGATTGGATTGATTAAAACCATTTAAGTTTGTTAGTCGATACTGAAGGTTGTCTATAAGGTGATTCAACGGAACATAGTCATATGTTTTAATTCCCTAACTTTTTTCTGGACCTCCCTTTCGGGTTTTAAGTCCACCGGGATACCCTTTTTTGCCCAAGCCGTCCTTTCGGGTTTTCAGCTTGTCGGGTGTACCATTTTTTTGTATTTTATCCCTAATTTTTTCCCAAACCTTTTTGGTTCGCCGGGATGCCCTAATTTTTGCCTAGGTCAGTCGACCTAGAAGGTCCTTATTCATGCGTAGTATCTTTTAACTATGTCCACGTTTACAGGGTGCGGTAGGTCGCTGCCATCCATAATGGTTAAGATCATTGCTCCACCAGAGAATATGTTTTTTATTACAAATAGTCCTTTGTATGTAGGAGTCCATTTGCCCTTGGGATCACCTTGTGGTAGTATGATATGTTTGATTACCAAGTCACCAACCCGATATACCTGACGTCTGACTTTCTTATTAAAAGCTTTGATCATACGTTTTTGGTACATTTGACCATGGCAGATAGCTGTAAGCCTCTGATCATCAATTAAGTTCAACTGGTCAAGTCGAGTTTGAATCCATTCATCTTCATTCAACCCTGTATCCCATATGATTCTCAAAGAAGGTATTTGGACTTCAATTGGTAGGACAACTTCTATGCCATATACCAGAGAGAAAGGAGTTGCCCCTGTTGACGTACGCGCAGTTGTACGGTAACCGTGGGGAGAAAATGGTAACATCTCATGCCAGTCCTTGTAGGTCACTGCCATTTTTTGTATGATCTTCTTGATGTTTTTATTAGTGGCTTCCACTGCGCCATTCATCTTCGGCCGGTAAGGAGAAGAGTTATGATGCTATATCTTGAACTGTACGCATAGTGCAGTGATCATAGTATTGTTGAGATTGGTACCATTATCTATAATGATTCTCTCTAGGATACCATATCGACAGATAAGATTCTGTTTGATGAATCGGGCCATAACGTTCTTGGTAACAGAAGCGAAGGAAGCTGGCTCGACCCACTTTGTGAAGTAATCAATGGAAACCAAGGTGAAGTGGTGTCCATTGGAAGCTGTAGGTTTGATTTCTCCAATCATGTCAATGGCCCACATTACGAAGGGCCAAGGAGCAGTCAGGACGTTTAGAGGAACCAAAGGCACATGTACTTTGTCAGCATAGATCTGGCACTTGTGACAAGTTCGTGAATGTTGATAATAATCCGTTTCCATGGTGGACCAGTAGTATCCTTCCCGTAGGATCTTTTTAGCCATCGTGTGTCCACTAGAATGAGTGCCAAAGGTACCTTCGTGTAAATTAGCCATGATCTTTTCTGCCTCACTCTGCTCCATGCACCGAAGCAAAGTAGAGTCGTGGTTGTGCTTATAGAGGATTCCGTTACTGAGGAAGAATTTAGCAGAAAACCTTCTCAGGAACTTCTTATCATTGACTGAAGCTCCCTCAGGATATTCTTGGACCTCGAGATACCTCTTAATTTCATGGAACTAAGGCTTGTCCACTACTTCTTCAGTATAAATCTCGTGACAGTGAACTGGTTCGTCCATCCTCTCAATAGTGATATGAGGAGCCTCATTATCCCACTTGATTTTAAACATGGATGACATAGTGGCTAGCGCGTCAGCTAGATGATTTTCCTTTCGTGGAAAATGCTCGAAGGTGATTTCCTCGAAATGTGGGATCAATGTCAATACAAGTTCTTTGTAAGGGATGATATTAGGATGCTTCGTATCCCATTCTCCTTTAATCTGACTGATGACTAAGGCTAAATCTCCAAATACGCTTAAGGACTTGATTCCCAAATCTATGGCAACTTTGAGACCCATAATACACGCTTCATATTCCGCCATATTATTGGTACAGTTGAAACACAACCTAGGAGTGAAGGGAGTATGGCATCCTTCAGGGGATATGATCACAACGCCTATGCCGTTGCCAAGTGAGTTGGAAGCTCCATCAAAAACCAAGGTCCATCGGGATCCTTGTTCAGGTCCGTCATATGGTCCGAGTTCTTCACAATTGTTTACCAACATGATGTCTTCATCTGGGAACTCGAATTTCATTGATTGATAGTCATCCACGGCCTGATGAGCAAGGTGATCGGCTAGCACACTGCCCTTTATTGCTTTTTGGGTAGTATATTGAATGTCGTATTCAGTCAAGTTCATCTGCCATCTTGCTATTCTTCCAGAGAGGGCAGACTTCTCGAATATGTATTTAATTGGATCCATCTTGGATATCAATAAGGTAGTATGGGTCAACATATACTGTCTTAGCCAGCAATCAGCCCATGCCAGAGCGCATAAAGTTTTCTCGAGCAGTGAATATTTGGTTTCACAGTTGGTAAACTTTTTGCTCAGGTAGTATATTGCATGCTCTTTTCGGCCAGACTCGTCATGGTGCCCCAACACACACCCCATTGAATTTTCCAAGTCAGTTAGATACATGATCAAAGGTCTTCCCTCAACTGGAGGCATCAAAACGGGAGGATATCGAAGGTACTCTTTGATCCTGTCGAAGGCATCCTGATAGTCGTCGTTCCAATCCAACACTTGATCTTTCTTCAGTAATTTGAAGATTGGTTCACAAGTAGCGGTTAGGTGAGAAATGAATCTGGAGATGTAGTTTAGCCATCCTAAGAATCCTCTGACTTCCTTCTCAGTGCGAGGAGCAGGTATTTCTTGTATTGCTTTTACCTTTGCAGGGTCCACTTCGATACCTTTACCACTGACAATGAAGCCTAGGAGTTTACCGGACCTCACTCCAAAAGTGCATTTACTCGGGTTCAACCTTAGTTTGTATTTCTTCAGCCTTTCAAACAGTTTCTGTAAATGGTCAAGGTGTTCCTCTTCAGTTTGATATTTGGCTATCATGTCATCCACGTAGACCTCAATCTCGTGATGGATCATATCGTGAAACAGAGCTACCATGGCACGCTGATAAGTTGCCCCAGCGTTCTTCAACCCGAATGGTATAACTTTGTAACAGAACATGCCCCACTGTGTGACGAAGGTCGTTTTCTCCATGTCCTCAGGTGCCATTTTGATTTGATTGTACCCGGAAAAACCATCCATGAAGGAGAATACTTTATGCTGTGTGGTGTTGTCAACCAGAATATCGATATGGGGAAGCGGGAAATCATCCTTAGGCCTTGCCCTATTCAAATATGTGTAATCCACACACATGCGTACTTTACCGCCCTTTTTAGGCACTGGAACAACATTGGCGACCCATTGTGGATAGGAGGTGATGGCTAAGAATCCAGTGTTGAACTGCTTCATGACTTCAGTCTTGATCTTCTCTGACATTTCTGGCCGAATGCGACGAACTTTCTATTTTACCGGAGGGCATTCTCCTTTTGTCGGCAGACGATGGACCATGATATCAGCGTCAAGTCCTGGCATGTCTTTGTATGACCAGGAAAATACCTTAACATAGTCATGTGGTAACTGAGTTAAGCGCTTCTTGACACTAGGTTCTAGATTGACACCTACCTTGACTTATTTCTTGTCCTCTTCGCTACCTAAGTTAATTGTGTCAACCGGCTCTTCGTGGGGCTGTATGGTCCTTTCTTCCTGTTGTAGGAACCTGGCTAGTTCCCCTGGCACCTCACAATCTTCCTCACCTTCGTCTTCGGCTTGGTAGATCGGATTTTCAAAGTCACAATAGGCCATAGCAGAATCGTTACCCATGAGATCCTGAGTGGATGTGGATCTGCATTTTGATATGTGAGTGTGTGTAAGAGCATAGCTATCTTTGGAAAAAATAAAAATGTAGAAAAAAGAAGAACAAAGAGCATAAAATTTGCATGCAAAAACGTCCATGATTTATTGATGACATATGAAAAATAAAGTAACAACCCTCACAAATGGACCGTTGTGCCTCGTGTAAAACACAAGGTTTTAAAGTCTAAATCGTTTAATTATTACAAGTCAAGCAAAAATTTAAAGACAATTACTGTTGGATAAAAGTAATAGGGACAAATTCTTTGGCTTCCCAGTTGTTGAGTCCTCCGTTGATAGTTGGAAAAATCCATTCTTCCAGGTCACAACTGTCATCACTATCTTCCACTGTGTTGACTCCATGGTTACTGATTCGCAAAGGTGGTCCCCCGACACGAGCACGACGAACAGTTTTCTGGGCTCCTGAAGTAAAACCCAAAACAAATTTGTCAGATTTGTAGGGAATATACGGTAGTTGGCCTCAAATGGTACACCCACCTTCTTCGACTACTGCCTTGGCATCTTTCAGAGAAGCCACCTTCAGTGGAGGTCTGGTAATCTTCGGGACTTTGGAAACAATCTTGGTTGGCGCAACTATTTGTGGGGCTTCCTCAAAATGCTGACACAGAGTTTAGATGAATTCACCATCCATTTCCCCATACCTGAAGGAGTTCAGGTGACTGACCATATATTCCTCCTCTCCTTGGACAGTGATGCTTTTTCCCTTGATTGGGTACTTCAACATCTGATGTGATGTAGAGGTGACGACACCAGCGTCATGAATCCAAGGTCGGCTCAATAAACTGGAATAGGAAGGGCGAATATCCATCACATAGAAAGTTGAATCGAAGGTCTGAGTTCCAACTTTGATGGAGATGTCCACCTCCCCGTGCACCATTCTCTTTGAACCATCGAAGGCCCTTACCACTATATTGTTGGGTTTTAAAGTCAGACCTTCACAGTCTAGTCTATCCAGAGCCTTCTTAGGCAACATATTCAATGATGAACCAGTATCTACCAGGACATGGGCCAAAGTAGTGCCCCTGCATTCGACAGAGACATACAACGCCTCATTGTGTTTCCTCCCTCTAGGTGCCAGATCAGCATCAGAAAAGCCCAAACCGTTATCAGCTGTCAAACTAGCCACACAATCTTCAAATTGGTCAGCAGAAGTTTCCCGTGGCACATGGGAAATTTTAAGAAATTTCACCAAGGCCTTCGCATGAGCTTCAGAGCACAACAGTAAAGATAGCATAAAAATCTTTGAAGGGGTCTGCTTTGGCTGTTCGACTATGTGATACGGTGGCAGAACCGACTGTTATACTGGTTTGCATTTTGCATTTTTCGTTTGCAAAATGTTGCGGTAAGCAAGAGTCACCACCGACTTTTATTTTATCCAATCAAGGAAAAGGAAAAAGAATAGAAAAAACCTTTTCTCGAGAATGTTTCTGAGTACGGGGGGTAGGTTATAGAAAGGGAGGGTGCTAGCACCCTTTCTATCCATGGTTTTCCATGGGCTTTAGGTACTTGGTCATTTTAAAATTGCTTGTGTATGTTTGTTTTTAAAGAGTTTACTTCGTGATAACCCTTGTATCAGTCCTTAAGGATGTGACGAAGGTGTTTTGAAAGGTGTTGGTGTGAATAGTTTATTTGTTTGAGAAAGTACTTAAAAGTTAATCTACCTACTCGAAAAAGACTGTTCATTTTCCTTTAGACATCGCTATCCCATTATTAAGGAATAGGTAGCACCATCGTCAGAGTTTTAAGGGACGTTCGAAGGGACAAATACGGTCACAAAAGCAATGTTAGGAGGTGTTAGTAATCATCCTAGAGCCTTAAAGATCTGTTTTCGAGGCAACATCTGAATGGGTCATTTGAGATCTTTCGGGGCTAGAGGATGACCACTAATAAACCCTATACTTCATGACCGCTTAACCGAAGGTAACCAAAGTGGAGTAAACCCTAGGAGTGAGCATGTGCGAGTGAGCTTTTTTCAGTTAATTTGTCTTTGCACATTTAGGTTATCTACCGTTTTAATTTTCAAATATTCTTCCCATACAATCCTATTAGCATACATCTAACAATTAATAATTTTGGAAATTTAAAGTTCGGAAATAGAAATCCTAACTATTACATGGCTTTCGCAGATACAAAATTATTTAACTGAAAATAAAATGAGGCAACTAAAAACCTAATTGAAATCTATTACAACCTCGAAACAGTTACATAAATAATAATAAAAAAGATAATTAAAACACGCGCGCCGAATTAAATTCAGAGACGATTAGAAAAACCTAAAAAATCTAATTTGAGAAAAGAATATTTAAGTTATTTTTGAAGGAAAATTAATTATTTACAAAACCCTAATTTCTAATTGATTTTAATTATGAAAAAGGAATTAAATTAACCTAAGTGGAATTAAATTAACTAATTAAAGAAATAAAATATTATTTTATGAAAAATATGATTTTTAATGTTTTTTGTGATTTGTTGATTTAATGAAAAAAATAATTTTGATGTTATTTTTGTGAAAAAGAAATAATTAGTAAATAATAAATAAAATAAAAGAAAGAAGTTGGGCCTGTTACTGCTGAATGGGGTGTGTGTTGTGAAATGTCTAGGAAATTTTACCTAAATTCTGTGGCCAATTTTACCTCTATGCAAAAACCCTAAAACGACCAAATAAAACCTAACAATGGCAAACCTCAGTATGTGCATAAAAAATCCAATTAAACAATCCAGACATGTTAGAAGTACATCAATGGTCACAAATATATCATCAAATCATGCTAATGATGTGAGAATGATTGTAATCGATTTGAAAAAAGTAGGCAAATCGTATGAGATGTAGCAAGTGTTTCTGCGCGTGAAAGGACCTGCAATCGATTGGGTTAGCTTCTGGGAAGGTCCAGGAATCGTTTGGCAATGATAGCATGGCCTGAATTGGCCTCCAAGCTTGAAATGGAGTCACAACTTTTTGTCAATTTTTTGAGTTTTGTTCTTTCTTTCTCACGACTGCCACCCCCTCTTTTGCCTTGGATGCATTATGTATATGTACTTGAACGAATTAGAGTTGTAAAAACACTAGTATCTTTGCAAACTTTGAAGATTTGATTTGGTTTTCATGTGGTATGATATCCTTCCAAATTTGGCCTAATCATTCCATTCTTGTGCCAATTATCTTTGATTTGATTTGATTCTGATATGCCAGCATAATGAGCTTGTGATTCTGTCCAAAAATCCAATCAAAACAAATCTTTGCTATTATTTACCAATTATTTGATTTAATTCAATTTTTAATAAATATTAAATCAAAATAAAATAAATAATAAAGAAAATAACATGTGAGTGAACATTTGGGTCGTGGACCATGTCATGAGTGAGGTGCAGGCCTAAAAGGTTAGGCCCATTTGGCAAAAAATGCATTTTTGAGCACATTTGACTTTTGGCAATTTTGCAAAAAGGGTCAACTTTAACAAGGCATATCTCTTCCAATTTTAACCCTAGAGAAGTGTTCTTGGACTTTTTAGAAATCTTAGGATGTCCCCTAAACAACCCTTTTGGTATCATCTCAATTGGGTCTTCCATGTTTATGTAATGAGCTTTGACCCAAAAAGTGTTTTTGTTGACTTTTCAAAAGGACCTATAATGTGGAAATTCATATCTTTTTGTGAGTGCATATTTTGAACTTGAGGGTTGAATATGAGTTGTAGGGAATTGTATTCTCTTCAAAATGAGCCTTGGATGGAAAATTTCTGATAAAGTATGAGGAAGTTATGCTTGGTCAAAGTTTGGTTGACTTTTCCTAAGAAACCCTAATTTAGAAACTTTTGGGTTTTGATGAATTTAGGGCATTCCTTGAGGAATCATGATCAACCCTTGATCAAATGATGTATATAACTACAAAGTGTTGATGTTGACCAAAAATCTTGAAGTTTGACTATATGTGGGCCATAGTTGACTTTTGACCTAATATGATCGATTCTCAAGCATCTGAGCAGTTGACTGAGCAAACTTCTTGTGAAAGGCTTTAAATTTGACATGGAAGGTCTTGAGAACATATTAGGACCATGGAGAGCATATGAGGTCTTTGGGGGTTCACCCATATTTATGAAAATGGAAACCCTAGTTTAGGATACATTACCTTAGGAGAGAGTTTGTCTGGTCAACTCTTGGGCAACCTTGAGCAAATTAAGGATCTCTAGGAGTGTGTTTTGAGTAAAATGAGAGGGAAAATTTTGGGGTACAACAGCTTCCCCTGTTTAATCTTCTTAAACTTGAGGATGTAGATTGGCTTGTCTGCCTTTCGTGATCTGAAGGTGGAAGATGATTGAACACTAAAGTGCCCAAATATTTGCACTCATATGAAGTGACACTTGATTTGATGATGTAGGGAATGGGCTTACAGGTGCCATTTGGAGAAGATGACAGAAGATTTTCAGGGATGGGCTTAAAGATGCCATCTATGATGTGGCGGAGAATCGTAGAATTGTCGGAGATGGGCTTAAAGATGCCACCTAGAAGATGTTGATTTCCTGAAATATTCCTTTGATGAGAATCCCTGTCCCTGTCGCTGAGGAGGAACCTGCTGAGGAATGTGGGTACCTGTCGTGGGAGAAATAAAATTTTAGGAGCTTCAGTTGTCTGTTACTCTACTTGGGAAATGACTTCTGCTTGAGGAAGCGGAAGTGAACTGTATATCTGGTCAGGCTACTGGCTGCACCGTGACTTACTAGGGAAATGCGAAATCGATCATGTTTGATCAGGTCCAGGTCTTACAGTGTTGTGAACTATTGTCTGGAGATAAGAGAGAAGAAACCTGGATGGTAAGGTTATGAGAAGGAACCTGGGTCGTAGGGTTACTTCGAAATGAAAGCCTAGATAGTAGGGTTATGAGAAGGAACCTGAGTCATAGGGTTACTTCAAAATGAAAGCCTGAATAGTAGGGCTGTGAGAAGGAACCTGGGTCGTAGGGTTACTTTGAAATGAAAGCTTGGATATTAGGGATGCGAGAAGGAACCTGGATAGTAGGGTTACTTCGAAATGAAAGCCTGGGTAGTAGGGCTATGAGAAGGAACCTGGATAATAGGGTTACTTCGAAATGAAAGCCTGGATAGTAGGGCTATAAGAAGGAACTTGGGTCGTAGGGTTGCTTCGAAATGAAAGCATGGATAATAGGGCTATAAGAAGGAACCTGGGTCGTAGGGTTACTTCGAAATGAGAGCCTAGATAGTAGGGCTATGAGAGGGAACCTGGGTCATAGGGTTGCTTCAAAATGAAAGCCTAGATAGTAGGGCTATAAGAAGGAACCTTGATAGTAGGGTTACTTCGAAATGAAAGCCTGGATAGTAGGGCTATGATAAGGAACCTGGATAGTAGGGTTACTTCGGGATGAGATCCTGGATAGTAGGGCTTTGAGAAGGAACCTGGGTCGTAAGGTTGCTTCGAAATGAAAGCCTGGATAATAGGGCTATAAGAAGGAACTTGGGTCGTAAGGTTGCTTCGAAATGAAAGCCTGGAAAGTAGGGCTATAAGAAGGAACCTGGGTCGTAGGGTTACTTTGAAATGAGAGCCTGGATAGTAGGGGTATGAGAAGGAACCTAGGTCATAGGGTTGCTTCGAAATGAAAGCCTGGATAGTAGGGCTATAATAAGGAACCTTGATAGTAGGGTTACTTCGAAATGAAAGCCTTGATAGTAGGGCTATGAGAAGGAACTTGGATAGTAGGGTTACTTCGGGATGAAAGCCTGGATTATAGGGCTATGAGAAGGAACCTGGATAGTAGGGCTTATGGGAAGGAACCTGGATAGTAGGGTTACTTCAAGATGAAAGCCTTAATGGTAGGTGTGATACGGTGGCAGAACCGACTGTTTTTACTGGTTTGCGTTTTGCATTTTTTATTCGCAAAATGTCGCAGTAAGCAAGAGTCGCCACCGACTTTTATTTTATCCAACTGGAAAGGAAAAAAGCACAGAAAAATTCTTTTTTCGAGATTTTGAGTACGTGGGTAGATTATAGAAAGGGAAGGTGTTAACACCCTTTCCATCCATGGTTTTCCATGGGCTCTTAGGTACTTGCTCATTTTGAAAATTGCTTGTGTTTGCTTGCTTTGAAAAGTTTTGTTTTACTTTGTTTTAACCCTTGTTTCTGTCCTCAAGAGTGTTACGAAGTTGTTTTGAAAGTTTGTTTGAAAAGTGTAAGTGTGAAAAGTTTTGATTTAAGCAAGTACCTACTAGCATCTACCTACTCGAAAAAAGATCGTTTCTATTCTTGTTTCCTTTAGACAGTGCTATCCCACTATTAAGGAGTAGGTAGTACCGTCTTTGTAGTTGTAAGGGTCAATTCGAAAGGGACGTACAATCACTAAAGCAATGTTAGGACGTCTTAGTAATAACCCTAAAGTCTTAAGATCATCTTCGAGGCAACATTTCCGAGGCAACCTTTCCGAGGCAACATTTCTGAACAAGACTTTTAATCTTTGTTAGACAGGAGGGCAACCACTAAGACACCCTATACTTAATGATCGTTTACCGAAGGAAACCAAAGTGAGAGTATACCCTATGAGTGCACATGTGCGAGTGATTTGATTTCAGTTATTATCTTTGCACATTAGGTTTTTCTAGCTTGAAAAATGAGCAAACCTCTAAGACCTTGTGGAAAACCACAGATGGAAAGGGTGATAACACCTTACCTTTCCATAACCTACCCCTTACTTAGAAAACATCTCGAAAAGGTCTTTTTCTGTTCTTTTCACCCTTTCCTTTGTTGGATAAAAGAAAATACGGTGGCGACTCTTGCTTACCGCACATTTTCAAACAAAAAATGCAAAACCAGTATTTAAACAGTCGATTCTGCCACTGTATCACACATGTGAAGATCCTTTCCAGAAAAGACAATCTAGAAGCAGTTTAGCTCATCCAGAAAACAAAACTTTGGGAAAGAAAGAAGACCCAATCAGAATAAGATCTACATTCAAAAATTCTGAAGAATCTCTCATGGGATTAGTGTCTCTGTTTGAGCCAACTTCTATTGATGAAGCCCTTCTGGATAATGATTGGATACTTGCAATGCAGGAAGAATTAAACCAATTCACCAGAAACGATGTGTGGGATCTAGTTCCTAAACCAAAAGGGTTTAACATCATTAGAACCAAATGGGTATTCAGAAACAAACTAAATGAACAAGGAGAAGTCATTAGAAACAAAGCATGAATAGTGGTACAAGGTTATAATCAGCAAAAGAGGATAGACTATACAGAAATCTTTGCTCCAGTCTCCAGGTTAGAATCTATCAGACTTTTAATTTCTTTTGCTGTAAATAATGGAATCACTCTTTATCAGATGGATGTTAAAAGTGAGTTTTTAAATGGTTAAATTGATGAAGAAGTTTATGTGCACCAACCCCCTGGTTTTGAAAACTCAAAACATCTAGAATATATCTATAAACTAAATAAATCACTATATGGTCTGAAACAAGCTCCCAAAGCTTGGTATGAAAGACTAAGTAGTTTTCTGTTAGAAAATGATTTTACCAGAGGGAAGGTGGACACAACTTTATTCTGTAAACTATTTAAAAATGACATTCTAGTTTGTCAGATTTATGTAGATGATATTATTTTTGGATCTTCTAAAGCCTCTTTGGGAAGAGAATTTGCTAAGTCTATGCAGGCAGAGTTTGAAATGAGCTTGATGGGAGAACTCAAGTTCTTTCTGGGTATTTGTTGTACCCCAAAATTTGCCCTCCCATATTCTTCAAGATTTGCAAAGAGCATGCTTCAAAATCTCCCCAAGGGTTGCACAGTTCAAGGGTCTCCTAACAGTCAAAAACTAGGGTTTTGGTTCTGGCAAAGAAATTGAAGTTTTCAAGGGTCCAAACAAGTCCCACATGCCTATAAACATGGTCAAGCATCCTCATACCAAGTTTTAAGACTTACAGCACAAAATTGCACAGTCAAAAACCCTAGTTGCCCTACAGTCAACTGCAGGGGCAAAATGGTCATTTGACAGTCAAAAGTTCAAATTTTCTGTCAACATCTTATTTTTAAGCCACAAACATCATTTGATTAATTCTTGATCATGATTCTCAAGGCATGGCTCAAAAATTCTCAAGATGCAAAAGTTTCCATATTTGGACAGTTGAAAAAGTCAACTGTAACTTGACCAAGGCATAACTTCCACATGGTTTATCAGAAAAATTCCATCCAAAGCTCATTTTTAAGAGAATGACATTTCCTACAACTCCTCTTCACACTTCAAGTCCAAGAAATGCTCTCACAAAAAGTTATAAATTTCAACATTATAGGTCATTTTCAAAAGTCAACAAAAAGGGACTTTAAGTCAAAGACCATAACTTGAGATTGGTAAATCAAAATGACATGGGACCAAAGGTATTGGTTAGAGGACTTCAAGACCTTTCCAAAATGTCCAAGAACATGATCAAAGCTTAAATATTGAGCAAGATATGCCTTGTGGAAGTTGGGAAATTTTTGGGAATTTTGAAAAGTCAACTTTACTTCAAATGCCTCAAAATTGCTAATGGGCCACATTTTCTTCCAAGATTCATCATCCAAAGGCTATGCACGACCATTTGGCCCAAAGGGGATTTATTTCATCATTTTTTATTATTTATTTGAATTTTTAATCACCATTAATTCATTTAATTAAATAAAATATGAAAAAAAAAAACTAAACAAATGTATTTGAATCTTTTTATGCATCATTTGCTCTCATTGGTTACTGAAGATTCGTACACATCAAAAAAGGAAGGATTTGGCCATGATTGGTATCAAAAGACATGAAAAAGATTGAAAAAATATGCCATTAAAATCAAATATTTGATTCATGATTACAAGGGTTTTTGGACTCAAATTTCAACCCTAATCCATTGGCATACATATACAGATGCAAAACCTAATGCTAAAAAACCTTGAAGCTGCGCCTCATATCAAAAACCAAGTTTGCATTTTTTGTCAAAATTTTCAAAACTGAAAACTGCATTCTAGTACAATTCAAAGAAAGGTATTGATTCCAATAGTTTGCCAAGGCCTCAAGGAACGTTTCTGGATCAAAACCACAGCTTCTAACCTCAAGAAACGGTAAAACGGAGCAGTCCTGTTCATGATATATTGCATACTTATGTTTCGATTTATAGGACATATTCATACATTCTAACGCTTGTTTTACACTAATATGGACTCACTGAACCTCATGGTATCATTGAATTGAATTAATAATGCTTGCATAGAAAAATGCCATTGATGCTTTCTAGGTTTTCAGAGATGTGAATTTGGGGCTTCCTTATTCTGGAAAAATTGAGACACGAGACCAGGGCCATTAGAACCAGAAGCTTCACACGAACTCAATCCACAGGTCGCGCTCAATTTATGAGCAACCAGGGCCTATTCGCTATTTTCATGTTTACCACTTAGTGGGGGTTTAAAACCCCCGCTATCCTTTCTCTTTTTTTCAGGTCAAAAACAAAGAAGTGGAGAAGAAGATGATCTATCTCAATGTGATAGGGCTATTCAAATTTTAGCGCGTTTTATTTGATTAATAGCATTAGTGCGTTTGTTTTTATATATTAATTCCTTGCCATTATAATAACAAAGTTACGCAGCAGCTTAGTTGGCAGGCATATGGATTGGTAAGCATTGGGACCTGGGTTCGATTCCCAGGTCCCCCATATATCTTTCTATTTTTTCTTGTAATATGATCAGGTACTCAACATGTCCAGATGACCACCAAACACGCAGCGCTGAGACTTGCCACATGGCCACTGAGATCAATCCAAAAGCCAGGATGAGAGGTCTATCATGCACCTCCATTGACCATGCCACACGCGCACTGAAAAGTCAACTAAAGGCCTTAATTCATTGGGCCTGATTGCTACAATAATACCTCCAAATTGGGGTCAACACCCCCCAAGTGTTTGTATTTCTTTTCTTTTTCCTATTTTTTTATTATTTGTTTTAATTTAATTATTTCCTTTTAATTCATAAATTAATATTTTCATAACATAAAAATACCAAAATAAATCAGAAACTATAAAAATAAAAAATATGTTTTAATGTTTAATTCATTAACATTTTTTGTAAATAAATTTTATCAATTAATTTAGTTTTAATTTTAGATTTAATTTTAATGTTTTTTTAATAAACTAAAAAATATAGAATTAGGACTTAAATACTTTTATTCTTTTTTTTTCTTTTTCACCATATTTAATTATTATTAATTATTATTTTGTAAATAAAATTTGCCATTAAATAATTAGGTTAAAACTAGGTTAAATTTAAACATTTTTTTTAATAAATTAAAAATAGTTAGAACTAGGGTTAATTATCTTTTTTTTAATTCCATTTAATTTTCTTATTAAAATCCATAAATACAAAAAACTCCAAAAATTCTTTCTTTTATTTTCTTTTAATCAATTTCATGATTCCAATTTAATTTCCTTAAAAGGGTCCAACGCCCTCGCATTCGATCACAATTCTATTTCGCGCGCTTATTTTATTTCCTTTTTATAAATTTCATGTAATTCTCCCAAAGCCATGTAATAGATTAATTAGGATATTTATTTTTTCGCACTTTATTTTATTCAAATCGGGTCTTGGATTAATTTGGCGATGTAGACCCGCGCCTTTGTAATAGCGTAGGACCTTTTAATTCCGGATCTTTTAACTGTTAATAACCTGCATGAAAGAATGAATGCCAAAATAAAAGCAACGTGTAGATCACCAATGTATGAACAAAAATATCTGGAAACGACACACAAATCACACACCACCCCTAGGGTACGCCTCACTGTTGCCTTGCCCCTCGAAAGGTGGTCGTCGAGTAGAGGATGTTTTAGTAAGTCCTCATGTCCATGAACATGGCATGAGGGTAGCTTCTAAGGTGTCTTCCTATTGCTCCGGTGATCACCATGTCCCGAACCCTCGAATTGACCCGAACACCTCCAACAGTGGTGCTACCTACCCCTCAATGGTGGGATGGCACTACTTCAAGGACATTTACACAGACGAATTCCTTAGGGTAGGTAGACGACTCTAGATACTTGCTCTAATTTCAAAACAAAATCAAAAACCCTTTTCACACCGACACCTTTTCAAAAGCTTTCGAAAGCAACTTTTCAAACACTCTTGAGGACTGATACAAGAGTCGAACTGAAATTTTCAAAGAAACTTTTTTAAAACCCACAGTTGAAAAGCAAACAAACAATTTTGAAAACACAAATGAGCAAGTATCTAAGAGCCCATGGATAACCATGGATAGAAAGGGTGCTAACACCTTCCCTTTCTATAATCTACCTCCCAAACCGAGAGCAATCTCTATAAGGAATTTTTCTGTGCTTTTGTCCTTTCCATTTGGAGAAAATAAAAGACGGTGGCGACTCTTGCTTCCGCGACATTTCGCGAAACCAGCTAAAAACAGTCAGTTCCAGATCCACCGATCACAGTATCCAAATCAATAAAACTCCAGAAGGAACATACATACATCAAAGCAAGTATGTCAAAGAACTTCTGAAGATATTTGACTTGTCAGAATGTAAACCAGCCAAAACTCCCATGCATCCCACATGCATTCTGGAAAAGGAAGAGGTAAGCAAGAAGGTAGAGTAGAATATCTACAGAGGTATGATTGGTTCTCTCTTATATTTAACAACTTCAAGACCTGATATTTTGTATAGTGTCTGTCTGTGTGCTAGATTCTAATCAGATCCTAGAGAATCTCACTTAACAGTTGTTAAGAGAATTTTTAAGTATCTGAAAGGTACTACTAATCTTGGTCTTTGTTATAGAAAAACCAAAGAATACAAATTGGTAGGGTACTGTGATGCTGACTTCGCTGGAGAAAACATAGAAAGGAAAAGTACTTCTGTAAGTTACCAATTTCTGGGAGAAAATCTAATCTCGTGGTCCAGCAAGAGGCAATCCAAGATTGCATTGTCAACTATTGAAGCTGAATATATAGCAGCTGGATGCAACACACAAATGCTCTGGATGAAAAGTTAACTTGAAGACTTCAACATATTTGAGAGTAACATTCTTATACTCTGTGACAACACTTCTGCTATATGTCTTTCAAAAAAAATCCTATTTTACATTCTAGGGCTAAGCATATAGAAATTAAACATCATTTTATTAGAGACCATATTCAGAAAGGAATTCTTTCATTAAAATTTATAAACACAAACCATCAATGGGCTGATGTTTTCACTAAACCCCTTTCTGAAGATAGGTTTAACTTCATTCTGAAACATCTCAGCATGAAATAATTCCCAGAATGATATTTTTGTTTATGTATACATTAACCCTCAGAACTTTATGTCTTTAATTTTTTTTTGAACTTCTGAACAATAATTTTTCAAAAGTAAGAAGGAAAGTTGTATCAGGATCTATCTAAGAAGATCTGAACGATCTCCAAACGGTTCATTTTAAAGATAGAAACTTGTAGTTCACCATATCAATGTTTGTCATCTCTTCACAAGGGTTTCTTCTAAGGTTGAACACGTGTTTAAATTCTGAAGAGGCTGAAACGTTGATTGGATGCATTGAGACTCGTGTCATAGCGATAACTGTTTCATATCTCTACACTATCCCTCTTTTCAGAAACCATTAATGCTAGTAATCATTTTAAAACCCTTTTCTTGTTAATTAAGTTTCCTATTTTTCTACATATACGTTGCTCACTTTCATTATCACTTTTCCACTCTCAATTCCTTTTTTTGTCTTACTTGTGTTCAATCTTTCAATAAACCCTAAAAAGTCTGTGTGAATAATGGCTTCCTCCCAACATCTTTCTCAAAGCTCTCAAAGAATTACTGGCTCTTAATCCTCAACAGCAAAAAGGTACGAAGAACCCTCAAGAACACTCCTAACTCACATTGATCTGCTGGAAGTTTTGTGTGAACTCATTGTAGACTTCGTCAGTATGAAGGAAAAAATATATGATTTAATCCTTGATGTTGAATTTCAAGGATGGACAAAGTACTTTAATCGTCTACTGGGTCCAGTTTTTCCAAGACTTGTTAAAGAATTCTGGATTCACGCTACAACTTCAAATCATCAGGTCACTTCTTTTGTGATGGGAAAGAAAATAGTAATCTCTGAAGATCTCATTAGGCAATTGATAGGTCACGACAGTGGCAGTATTCGTTGCAGTGATATGGATGACAAAAGCTCTGACCTAACAAAGATTTCAAAAGATATTTTTACTTTTGGCCAACCATCCAACAAAATCAAAGGTCTGAAAGATTACCTCAAAATTTTGTCAAAAACTATTTTGGGTTGCATCAATCACAGAAAACCCACAAGTTCTCCAGACTATATCAATATTGATCAGCAGTATCTTCTGTACTTCATAGAAACCAAAGCAAAGGTTAATCTTTCCCATCTTCTATTTAATCATCTAAAGACCAGCGTCAAAGAGACAATAGAAGAAGAAAGGACAAAGAGAGGCTGGATTCCTATGGGAAGACTCATCTCAGATATTCTCACAGAAAACAAACTGATAGAACATCTGACTGAGGCTCAACAAGTCAGCACTCTGGAAGCTTGTGCTGGTAAACCTCTCAACGCTAAGAATTTGAAGAAGATGAAGATTATTGAAACCATTAAGAAGGATCCTACAATAACAACCAAGGAAGTCATAACAAATATAAGAGTACCTCTGAAGGAATTTCCACTCTTCACTCAAAAAAATGCTTCTCCAGATATTATTCTCAGGTATCTGGATGCTTACAAAAGGGACGAGACAAATCCAGAAGTAAACATCCGTGATCTGAGACAACAACCTCTGGAAATTGCTCCTAGAAAATCAAGGAAAAGGAAAGCTACTGCAGAAGGAACTTCACATAAGATTCCCAAGGCTTCTAAAAAGAAAGGTAATCCATCTTTTATTTCTGTTATTGAATCAGTACTGTTATCAACATCTGAAAAACCCTTCTTCTCCAAAACCCAAAGAAGATCCATCGCCATAAACTTTTGATGACTTTGACATTGAATTTGACCCCTCACTCTCTCTATATAACCTTCTGAACAATCCACCAACTACCCATCTTAACCAAAATCATCCTGAACTTGGAAAATCCAAACTTTGACTCTGATACCTCAACATCCATTCTTGGAATCACCTGCCCTCCTATGATATGGTGGGAGAACTGACTTGAGGGTTTTGCGTTTTATCGCAAATGTTGCGGTTAGCAAGATTCGCCACCGACTTTTCTTTTATCCAAAAGGAAAGGTGAAAAAGCACAGGAAAGACCTTTGAGATGTTTTCTTGAGTTCGGGGGGTAGATTATGAAAAGGGAAGGTATTAGCACCCTTTTCATCCATGGTTTTCCATGGGCTCTTAGTTACTTGCTAGATCACTTGCTTTTGTTGTTTGAAAATTTGTTTGGTGTGGTTTTGAAAGTATTTTGTAAAAGAGGCCATTCGTTTAGGCAATCTTTGTAATGATTCCAGTTCGTAAGAATGTATATAAAGATGTTTTTCTTTTTGAAATGTTTTCAATATTTGTAAGATGTTTTTGAAATGTGTGTGTTTGTTTTGAAAAGAGCAAGGATAGTTGTTTTGAAATAGAGCAAGTAACTAGAAGTAATCTACCTACTAAAATGTCTTTCTTGTGCATTTTCTATTCCTTTGACATTGTTGTCTTACCATTGATTTGGTAAGCAAACCTATCTTTGGATGTAAACGGGACGGACATGGGTCATCGTATAACCATGATTAGCAATGTTTGCAAATTATCTTGGTATTTTGAGGGACCAAGATCATTTTTGTAAGGAAACCTTGAATAGCGTCATCGAGGGACTATGATCTTATATTTGTTTTGTTTTTGCCAAGATACTTCGTATGCGTAACATGGCTATTTTTATATATAAGGCAACCAAGTGGAGAAACTCTAAGGATGCTTGTGTCCAAGTGTGTTATTTTCATGCTTTGATTTTGTCTTGAGTTTAGGGTTTTCTATTTGCTTTGTTTTGATCTTATCATACAAACCCTAATTGCTAATCATGGAATGTAAAACGGTAAATTGCGTAATGTAAATATTACTAAGCTATTACAACAATTTAATGGGAGGGGAGAATACAAATTTGAATGGGGATTTATAAGAATGTAAACCTAAATAAATTATTACAACCAAATCTAATTTATACGAATATGTACAATATTTAAATATGCAATATTATGTGTATGCAAGAAAAAGATTTTTTTGTTCTATTTTTTATGTGAAAAGAAATTTAAACCTAAAAATATAAGGAAAAGAAATTAATTCTTGAAAGAAAGGTTAACCCTAATTTCTATTTTTAAAGAAAATAAAATTCTTATGTACTATTTTTTATGTATTTTTTATGTTAACATAATAAATAATATTGTATAAAAAAATATAAAGTTTCTATATATGCAAAAATAAATATTTTATAAGTATGGGATGAAAAGGAAATAAATAAATTAAAACTAAATATATTTTAATTATATTTTAAAAGTTTATTAAGAAAAATAAGTAATATATATTAAGATAAAATATATTTTTATGTAAAAAATAAACTAAAATAAAATAAAAATGCAACATTGTCAAAATTATATTTTTTGGGATTTTTTATGCATTAAAGAACATATTTAATAAACTAAAAAATGAAAATAAAACAAATAAAATAAAAATACAAAAAAAGTTGGGCAAAGGGGTGTTGTAGGAAAACTGGAAGCAGTGTGTTAGTAAATATGCTAGGCCCAAAGAATCAAGCCCAAACCTGCAAAAAATAGTAAAAAATGGAAAGAAGGAAAAATGTGAAAAAAAAAAAAGTAACGCCCAAGTTCGAACCCAGGACATGGGTCTCACCAGCGCCCTACTTTGCCACTGGGGTGGCTATACATCCGTTGATTTAAGTGAAACGAAAATAACATAACATGAACAAAGTCCTTGCCCTGTACTTAATCTTCTTCCCCAAGCTGGCCAGATGTCCTATAACTCTCTCATTCTTCCATGAAAATGAAAACTCATAACATGAAAGTTGTAGTATTTGATCTCACGATTCTAACCATATAAGTTATGTAAGCTAAAAATCAAAGATAAAAAAGAATTTTAAAAGCCCTAAATTTAAACCTTAATTTTTCAGAAACTTCAAGTTCTAACTTCTCTCAACTCAGGCCAAATAAATGCAAGATAAAGATATGTACATCTTCGTTGCAATAAGGACTATATTATTTATTCACAAATCGTGGCCAATGGTTGCCTATACAAGGAGATAGAAGTTGAGATTTTACCTCCTTCAGTTGAAATCATGGATGGAGTTGGAGTGAGTTTGATGGAGGCCCGATGCTTGCTTGAGCTTCCTTGAACCTTCCTGAGTGTATTCCAATCCTTGCCTTGCTTTGAAAGTGTCTGAAACACTCTGACCAAGTTAACCTGCAAGCTTTGAAAGCAAAAATGGCAGATGATGGAAAATGGGTTACAGTACAGGGATGAGGGTTTGGATTAGTTAGATATCAAGTAGGTAAGGTGTTTTGATGATCAAGACTTGAAACGCACGAGGCAAATGGGAGATTGGTATGCTTATGCAAAAAACTGCAAGTCTTGACAGTTTTCTGGTGTTTTTGAGTTTTGGAGTGTTTGAGGCTTCTAGTAATCGTGTCTTAGGTTGTATTATGTTTGTATATTAGTATGGAGAAGGTCCTAAGTCAGCTCTTCCACAGATTTGCAAGTTATAGGCTTTTGGCACCCTTTCTTGCTTTTGAAGCAAAGTGAAGGGACAAGGCTTAACATGCTTGAACTGGATTGCTTAGGGTTGGTATATACTTTTACAATTTTCATTAGGCCTGTAAGACTCATATGTGCAAAGGAGACAGGTTCAATGCTCAAGAATTAGAAAGTGGCAAAAGTTGAGCTTTTTCAAAATGGCAATGGTCACTTTATGCCATTTATGGAATTACAACTTGGGTAATGGCTCTAAGGCTTGGATCAAAGCTTTGTAAACTGAGTAAGCATTAAATTAAGGAGTAAGAAACAAGTTTGGGACCTGCAAAGCATGGGTTAGGCAACATAGGTACTGACTGGAACTTTGTTCTTCTTGAAATGGCTTGAACCAAAAGTGAGAAATTGCCAACTTCATCTCTTCGATTCTCCCTACTCAAAAATTATCTTGAGGAGTTCTTGGACATTTTGAAAAGCTTACAATATGCTCTATAACTCATATTTGAAATGCATTTCAATATACCTCTTGGAACTAGGTGAAAGATTTCCATGAATTTGGGTCCCAAACCTGCCTAAATTAGGGCAAAAATTCACTAAGTTATTTAGTTCATGAGCATGTATTCATAAATTTATATCTTGAGATCCAAGAATCTTTATGGAAAAGTGTATGAAGCAAAGTTTTAGATTTCATGGAGGTCTAAAACTTTCATGTTGGAAATTTGCTTTGAATCATTATGCATCATGGTGAAAAAATGGCCTAAAGTTGAGAAAAAATAAGAAATTTTCTATACTTAGAAAATTTTCTAAGTTTAAGAAAATTTTCAAATTTAAACCCTAATCTTCAAAATTGGATTTCTTGATGAACAATTTTCACATTTTGACATGTTTTGATGAATTGTGACCCTTGGCACTTGATTTTGACCAAAAAGTCAAAGTTTGACTTTTCAGTGTACAATTGACTTTTGATCAGTTGACTGTAAATTTCATCTGTCAATCCAATGAAATTGCAATGTTTTGAACCATGCTATAAGGCCAAGAGGATGCAATTGAATCCTTGGAATCATGCTTCAAATCAATTGGTCATGTGCTAGGTTAAAAACCAGAAATTGCCCTTCTTTAGTAAAAACCCTAATTTTTGACCATTTTCCCCTTTTGATGATTTGATCAAATTTCTTGAGGAATTATGATCCAAACTTGATCACATGATACATATGAGTCTAAAATGTTGATGAGGATAAAATATTATGAAGTTTGACTGTAAATTGGCCATGGTTGACTTTGTTTTCCCCAATACAGTTGATTTTTAGGTCAACTGTCCAATTGACTGACCAAAAATGTGGTTCAAAGCTTGAAACTTATCGTGAGTGATCTTAGGGGTCCATAATGATGTTTGAAAGTAACATGAAGCCTTGATAGCCCAAAAATCCTTGTGCAATCTCAAACCCTAATTTTGGGTCATCAGTGCATAATGAGATTCCTTGAGCTGACCAAACCCTAATCCAGTCTTGAGTCAAATAAATCTTGTGAGAAAAGTCTTGATAAATGAGAGGTTAAATTTTGGGGTGCAACAGCTGCCCCTGTTCAATTTTCTTAAACCTGAAGAGTTAGATTGGCAAGTTTTTCCGTTCGTGACTCAAAGGTGAAAGATGATTGGACACTAGAGTGCCCATAAATTTGCACTCAATAATGTGTAGTTGAGGGAATGGGCTTAAAGATGCCATTTGGAGAAGTGATAAAATCTTGTTGGAGATGGGCTTGTAGATACCATCCAAGAATATTTGTTGAATTGTAAATTGTAGGCTGAAAGAATGAGTATCAGAATGGCATCCGTGTCTAGAGCGTATCTATACTGTATCTGAATGGGTATCAGAATGGCATCCGTGTCTGGAGCATATCTGTGCTATATCTGAAGTCTGAATCTGAATGAGTATCAGAATGGAATCCGTGTCTGGAGCAAATCTGTACTGTATCTGAAGTCTGAATCTGAATGAGTATCAGAATGGCATCCGTGTCTGGAGCGTATCCATACTGTATCGGAAGTCTGAATTTGAATGAGTATCAGAATGGCATCCGTGTCTGGAGCGTATCCATACTGTATCATGATTGCACATTGTTAATGGTAGTTGTTAATCTTATCCTGAAAAGGGTAAAATGTTAGCTTAAACACAAAGTTATGTTGTATGAAATGTATGATGCAATGTATTTGTTTTATCAATGTTTATGATATATGGATGTAATATATGTGCATGTAAGTTGATTTGCTGTATTGCTGTATGATTGAGGAAAATAAATCCTTGAATGTTGCTGAGGACATGTGGATTCTTCATGTCTTGAAGTTGAAGTACTAACAAAATCCTGTTGTGAGAGCAATGCCATGTACTGCTTGAGGAATTTTGAGAAATTTGACGATCTCTATTGGGGATTAATAATTTGAAATTTGTTCCGCTGGGGGTTTAAATGACGTACTGTGGGGATTGTTTATGGAATAGCCTAAAGACGTTTTCCTATCCTTTCAACCTATCAGTAATTGTCTTTCTCATTTTGTTTATTTGTAAACAGTAATTATGTTCAAATGCATATGTTCATTAATGAATTATTGGACGTTTTTGCAAATAAAACACAAGTGTAAAGAAAAAAAGACAAATAGTTTTCTGTACTTTCAAAGAGATATCTTTGTATTTAATTTTGAATAAGTATTTTGTACAAAGGAGACAAACATCCTAGTAAGAGGATGGTGCCATAAAAGTTAGAAAAATTTATACAAAGAAAGATAACTATGTGTGATAATCCCATGGGGTTCCCATTCTGCTATAGCCTTCGTATCTTCGAATATCTTGTCTATTCGTTGCTTCATCCGAAGATGATTGAATTGATCAGAAACTCCGAGTTTGTCAGTGGAAGTCAAGAGGTTGTCCGCAAAGTGATCCGACGAGACATAATCATACGCTTTAATTCCCTAACTTTTGCCTGGACCGCCCTTTCGGGTTTTCAGTCCACCGGGAAACCCTTTTTTGCCCAAGTCACCTTTTCGGGTTTTCAACTTGCCGGGTGTACAGATTTTTTGTTTTATCCCTAATTTTTGTCTGAACCTTTTTGGTTCGCCGGGATGCCCTTTTCTTGCCTAGGTGTGTCAACCTAGCGGGTCTCTTATGCGTAGTATCTTTTGACTATGTCTGCGTTCGTAGGGTGTGGCAGGTCGTCGCCGTCCATGGTGGTTAAGTTCATTGCCCCACCGGAGAATATGTTCTTGATTACAAATGGTCCTTCATAGGTAGGATTCCATTTTCCCCTGGGATCACTTTGTGGTAAGATAATGCGTTTGATCACTAGATCTCCAACTTGATATACTTAGCGTCTGACTTTCTTGTTGAAAGCCTTGATCATCCATTTTTGATACATCTGACCATGGCAAACAACAGTAAGTCTCTTTTCATCAATTAAGTTCAATTAATCAAGCCGAGTCTGGATCCAATCATCTTCACTCAAACCCGCGTCCCTCATAATTCTCAAAGAGGAGATCTGAACCTCAATAGGCAAGATAGCCTCCATGCCATAAACCAAAGAATAAGGTGTTTCCCCAGTTGATGTGCGAGCCGTGGTATGATACCCGTGGAGTGAAAATGGTAGCATCTCATGCCAGTCCTTGTAGGTGACTGTCCTTTTTTGTATGATCCTTTTAATGTTTTTATTTGCAGCTTCGACGACACCGTTCATCTTTGGCCGATAGGGGATGAATTGTGATGTTGAATCTTGAACTGCTCGCACAAGGCAGTGATCATAGTATTGTTAAGATTTGTACCATTGTCAGTGATGATCCTTTCTGGTATACCATACCGGCAAATGAGATTTTGCTTGATGAAGCGGGCAACAACATTCTTAGTAACAGATGCGAAGGAAGCTGCTTCGACCCACTTTGTAAAATAGTCAATGGCCACTAAAATGAAACAGTGTCCATTGGAGGCTGTAGGCTTGATCTCTCCAATCATATCGATTTCCCACATAGCAAAGGGCCAAGGAACCGTCAAGACATTCAGAGGAACCGGAGTATTGTGAACCTTGTCAGCATAAATTTGAAACTTATGGCAGGTCCGAGAGTGTTGATAGCAGTCTGCTTCCATGGTAGACCAATAATAGCCTGCCCTTAGGATTTTCTTCGCCATCGTATGCCAACTGGAGTGAGTGCCAAAAGTACCTTCATGTAATTCAGCCATGATCTTTTCAGCCTCAATCTTATCCATACACCGGAGCAGAATGGAGTCATGATTGCGTTTGTATAGGATGTCATTACTCAGGAAGAAATTAGCAGAGAATCTCCTTAGGAACTTTTTATCATTGATTGAAAATCCTTCTGGATATTCTTGAGCCTCGAGATACCTCTTGACTTCATGAAACCAAGGCTGGTCCACTACTTCTTCAGTATTAATCTCGTGAAAGTGTGATGGTTCATCCATTCGTTCGATGGCGATCTGGGGAGCCTTGTTATCCCAATTAAGTTTAAACATAGATGACATTGTGGCTAGGGCATCTGCTAGCTAATTTTCTTCTCGCGAGAAATGCTTGAAGGTTATCTGCTCAAAATGTGGTAGCAATGTCAAAACATGTTCTTTGTAAGGGATAAGGTTTGGGTGCTTAGTATCCCATTCTCCTTTGATCTGGCTGATGACCAAAGCTGAATCTCCGAATACATCTAAGGATTTGATTCCCAAATCTATGGCAGCTCTGAGACCAAAGATGCATGCTTCGTACTCCGCCATATTGTTTGTACAGTTGAAGCAAAGTCTGTCAGTAAAGGGAGTATGACACCCCTATGGAGATATGAGTACAACGCCGATACCATTACCAAGTGCATTGGATGCCCCATCAAAGAACAGGGTCCACCGGGATCCTTGTTTAGGTCCGTCATATGGTCTGATTTCTTCACAGTTGTCTAATGTCATGATGTCTTCATTCAGGAATTCAAATTTCATGGACTGATAATCTTCTACAACTTGATGAGCAAGATGATCAGCTAGCACACTGCCCTTTATAGATTTCTGGGTAGTGTACTGTATTTCATATTCTGTTAGAATCATCTGCCATCTAGCTATCCTCCCAGACAGAGCAGGTTTTTCGAAGATGTACTTTATCGGATCCATCTTAGATATCAACAAAGTAGTATGAGTCAACATATACTGTCTTAGCCGACGAGAAGCCCATGCCAGAGCGCAGCAAGTTTTCTCGAGCAGTGAATATCTGGTTTCACAGTCGGTAAACTTTTTGCTCAAGTAGTAAATAGCGTGCTCTTTTCGGCCAGACTCGTCATGCTGCCCCAATACACACCCCATTGTGTTCTCTAAAACGGTCAAATACATGATTAGTGGTCTTCCCTTGACTGGTGGCATCAAAACAGGAGGCTCTTGTAAGTACTCTTTGATTTTGTCAAAAGCAATCTAGAATTCATCATTCCATCTGACTACTTGATCTTTCTTCAATAGTTTGAAGATTGGCTCACAAGTAGCTGTCAGGTGAGAAATGAATCTGGTAATATAGTTCAGGCGTCCCAAGAATCCTCTGACTTCCTTCTCAGTACGAGGAGTAGGCATTTCTTGTATCGCTTTAACCTTGGCAGGATCAATTTCGATGCCTTTGTTGCTGAAAACAAAATCTAGGAGTTTACCGGACCGCACTCCGAATGTGCACTTGTTTGGATTCAACCTTAGTTTATACTCCTTCAATCTCTCAAACAACTTTTGCAAATGATCAAAGTGCTCCTCTTCAGTTTGTGATCGGTCTATCATGTCATCTACGTAGACCTCTATTTCATGATGTATCATGTCATGAAACAAAGCTACCATGGCGCGCTGATAGGTTGCCCCAGCATTCTTCAGTCCGAATGGCATCACTTTGTAGCAGAATGTGCCCCACTGTGTGACAAATGTAGTTTTCTCCATGTCCTCAGGTGCCATTTTGATTTGGTTATAACCTGAGAATCCGTCCATGAAGGAAAATACTTTGTGTTGGGCCGTATTGTCAACCAGGATATCGATGTGGGGAAGTGGAAAATCATCTTTAGGGATGGCCCTGTTTAAATCTCTATAATCCGTGCACATTCGTACTTTTCCGTCCTTTTTAGGCACGGGAACAATGTTGGCAACCCATTAAGGATAGGAAGTGACAGCCAAGAATCCAGCATTGAATTGTTTCATGACTTCCGCTTTGATCTTCTCTGACATGTCAGGTCTCATGCGGCGGACTTTTTATTTAACTGGTGGACAATCTTCTCTTGTGGGTAATCGATGTACCACGATGTCTATATCAAGTCCTGGCATGTCTTCGCATGACCAGGCAAAGATCTCAACATAATCATGCAATAGCTGAATTAGACGCTCCTTAACACTTGACTCTAGATTGGCACCCATCTTGATTTCCTTTTTATCCTCCTCGGTACCCAATTTGATTGTATCCACAGGTTCCTCATGAGGCTGAATAGCTCTTTCCTCTTGTTGTAGTAGTCTGGCCAATTCCCCTGGTACTTCACAATCTTCCTCACCTTCGTCTTTGGCTTGGTAGATTAGATCTTCAGAGTCACTAAAGGCCATAGCAGTATCGTTACCCACATGATCCGGAATGGAGGGATACCTGCATTTGTGAGTGTGTGTGTGTGTGTAAGGGTATAGCCATCTTTAAACAATAAAATGTAAAAGAAAAGACAATGAGCACAAAAGGTTTGTATGTGAAAAACGTCCATGATTCATTGAGTGTCATATGAAGATGAAATAAAAATCCTTACAAATGGACCATTGTGCCTCGGGTAAGACACAAGGTTTTTAATGTGCGAATTGTTTGTGAATATTACAAGTCCAACAGAAATGTAAAAGATAAATTACTGAGAGATGAAAGTTATTGGGACAAAGTCTCTGGCTTCCCAATTGCGAAGTCCTCCGTTGATAGTAGGAAATATCCAATCCTCCAACCTGCCATCTTCTTCACTATCTGCCACTGTGTTGACCTCTTGGTTGCTAATTTTCAGAGGTGGCCCTCCAACACGGGCACGACGCACATCCTTCTGAGCATTCGAAGTAAACCCTAAGCCAAAATTGTCAGATTTATACAGAATGTCTGGAAGCTGCCCCCAGATGGTGCATCCACCCTCCTCTACTACTTCCTTGGCATCCTTTAGAGATGACATCCGAAGCGGAGGTCTTGTGATCTTGGGGATCTGGGATACTGTCTTGGTTACTGCTGCCTCTTGAGAGACTTCTTCGAAATGTTGAAAAGGAGTTTCAATGAACTCGCCATCCAATTCCACATACCTGAAAGAATTTAGGTGGCTAATCATGTACTCTTCCTCTCCGTGGATAGTGATAATCTTTCCATTGACCGAGTATTTCAGCATCTGGTGTAGTGTAGAGGTGACAACACTGGCATTATGGATCCAGGGCCGTCCTAGCAGACAGGAGTAAGAGGGGCGGATGTCCATTACATAGAAAGTTGAGTTGAAAGTCTGAGTTCCCACCTTTATGGGGATGTCCACCTCCCCGTGGACCATCCTCTTTGAGCCATCAAATGCTCTTACGACTATGTTACTGGGTTTCAATGTCAGCCTTTCATAATCCAATATGTCGAGAGCTTTCTTCGATAAAACGTTCAAAGATGAGCCACTGTCTACCAAGACATGGGACAAAGTTATTCCTCTACACTCCACAAAGACATGTAATGCCTCGTTGTGCTTTCTCCCTCTTGGTGTCAAATCAGCATCAGAGAAGCCTAGGCCGTTATCAGCTGTCAAACTGGCCACACAAACTTGGAATTGGTCAGCAGATGTCTCTTGTGGCACATGGGCTGTCTTCAAAAACTTCACCAGAGCTTTCGCATGTGCCTCAGAACACAGCAACAATTCTAGCATGGAGATCTTGGAGGGAGTTTTCCCCAACTGTTCAACCACGTCATAGTCACTCTTCTTTATTATTCTCAGGATCTCCTCCATTTCCTTCTTGGAGGTTTCAGGGATAGTCAGTGGTTGAGCCTTCGTCCGGACAAGCTCTTCTTGAATACTTTTTCCTCGAATTTAAGCAGTAGAAGTGTTGGTAGGAATAACATGAGGGGTTGTGTCGTCTTTTCCAGTAGGAGCACTTGCAGATATGATTATTGGTATGGAGGTAACCTTCGGGACAGCCACGGGTCCAAAAACTGCCTTTGGAGGGGAAATTTCTGGAGAGAAGATTCTACCGCTACAGGTAATCTTACTGGTTCCGGCAATATTCCTAATGTCGGAGTCTTCTTCTTCGGAGCTCATTTCTTTGGCGGCCAGCCCATCTTGTTTGATACCATAGTAGTAGATGTCTCCACCGTAATTCCATGGTACTGTTTTGTCTGATTCATATGGGACCAGCCCGGGCATTGTGATTATGAGAGGAATAGTTTTTGGAACCGATGTAATCCTAACGGGTCTTTTGGGGACCCTGGAAGGATTGGCGGAGATGGTTATGATTGAAACGTCTTCAACAGGAACAGGTGAAACAGGAGCATTTTCAAACAGAATCTCTTGGTTGTCTATGAAGCGTTGAATGCCTGTCTTCAACAAAGGGCAAACAGTCAGTGAGGATAAGCAAAGATGGCAATCTTCATTACAACCTGGGAATACACCAACTTTCAACAAGTTTATCTTAATGATTGGGAGCGGAGTCAAGATTTCATCAACTGTGGTAACAAACAATCTTCTTCGATAGCATTGGTGTTGTGACCATTCCTAGGCATAGGAGCGGAAATGACATTTGGTTTCTCTGGCGCATCAAACTCAATCTCTTTTGCATCTATAAGGTCTTGAATTTTGTTTTTCAAAGCCCAACAGTTGTTAGTGTCGTGACCCAGAATTTCGAATAATATGCGCATCTGGCATTTGGGTGATAATGAGGGGACACAGTGTTGGGATTCTTTGGAGCTCAATATCACCGGATTGTTTCCTTGGTCATTGTTTCAACTCAAGCCTCTTTAATGGCTACCGAAATATCCCAAGAAACTAACCCTCAATGAGTGTAGTATCGAGTATCTACCAACTTCAGACTACACCAAAGTCGTTCATCTCACTACATCCTAAAGGCGAAGTTGGTCAAGTAAAGGGTTCTAGAAGTTCATTAGTGCTTCATGACATCACTCAGCAGCCCCATATTCTCTTTGATTAACTCAAAGGCTACCGGTACCCACAAATATGTCACACTAACATAGCTATTGCTTAGACCATGTCGGTATACCCCGCACAGTTTCCACAACGTATTGCTATTTACCTATAATGTTTGCCAAATCCGGGTGGAGGATTTAAACCCAAATAAAGAACCATAATGTAAAGCAAACAAGTCAAACAATGTAAGCAAATAAATGTGATCTAGCCCTAAGGTAACCCCACTTTCATTTTGAATCCCCAGCAGAGTCTCCAGTTCTGTGATTCGGTGGGAGAACTGACTTGAGGGTTTTGTGTTTTATCGCAAATGTTCCGGTTAGCAAGAGTCGCCACCGACTTTTCTTTTATCCAAAAGGAAAGGTGAAAAAGCACAGGAAATACCTTTGAGATGTTTTCTTGAGTTCGGGGGGTAGATTATGAAAAGGGAAGGTATTAACACCCTTTTCATCCATGGTTTTCCATGGGCTCTTAGTTACTTGCTAGATCACTTGCTTTTGTTGTTTGAAATTTTTTTTGGTGTGTGTTATACCCCAAAATTTGCCCTCCCATATTCTTCAAGAAATTGCCAAGCCAAGTCACAAAATTCCCCAAGGGGTGCACAGTCCAACAGTCTCCCATACAGTCAAAACTAGGGTTTGTGTGTTGATCAAGAAAAGGAAGTTTTCAAAGGCTCAATCAAGTCTCATATGCTTACAAACATGGTCAAGCATCCCCATATCAAGTTTCAAGGCATTCAGCTCAAGATTGCACAGTCAAAACCCTAAATTGCACTACAGTCAACTGTAGGGGCAAAATGGTCATTTGACAGTCAAAAGTTCAAATTTTTGGTCAACATATCATTTTGAAGCCACAAACATCATTTGATCAATGCTTGATCATGATTCTCAAAGTTTGGCTCAGAAATCATCAAAGATGCAAAAGTTGCTATATTTGGACAGTTGAAAAAGTCAACTGAAATTGACCAGGGCATAACTTTCACATGGATTGTTAGAAAAATTCCATCCAAAGCTCATTTTGAAGAGAAAGACATTTCCTACAACTCATCTTCATACTTCAAGTCCAAGAAATGCTCTCACAAAAAGTTATCAATTTCAACATTACAGGTCATTTTCAAAAGTCAACAAAAAGGGACTTTAAGTCAAAGGCCATAACTTGAGATTGGTAAATCAAAATGACATGGGACCAAAGGCATTGGTTAAAGGACTCAAATACCTTTCCAAAATGTCCAAGAACATGTGAAAAGCTTAAAAATTGAGCAAGTTATGCCTTGAAGAAGTTGGGAAATTTTTGTGAAATGGCAAAAGTCAACTATCTTTGAAAATCCAATTTTTGACAAAAGGGCCCCATTTTTTCCACTTGGTTCATCCTTGTCATGCCACACACGTGTCCCATGGTTAATTTCAAGACCAAATATTGATTTTTTTATTTTATTTAATTTTTGATGATTTAATTCATTTTAATTCTTTGGAAATTCAAATAAAATTTAAAAACCAATGGAATAGTGTCATGTGAACTTGGACAATTTCTAGGTATCATGAACCAACTCAAGAAATCAGGCTAAGGTTCATTTGCACACTAGGTCTAGGTTTTGGCTAAAAAGGAGGAAAAATGGTTAATGGAAGAAACCCTAAGACTAATTCCTTCACAAGCATGAATTAAGGCAAAAGAGCAAGCCAATTCCATTCCATGAGATGCATTGAGTCAAACCCTAACCATAGTGCAGCAAAAGGCTCGCTCAAAGGTGATTTGGCAATTTGAAAAATGAACCATAAAATGCAAAACTGATTTCAAAGTTGGGGACGATTTCAGGCCTTAATTTTTTTCCTAAGAGCATCCTGAGGCAATTCTGAGCGCATCTCCATCCCTAACATCAATCAAAACACCCTGAAACGGTAGCTACAAGTCCAACTGTGAAGCAAAAAATTTCAAATCGCATAGCATAATCCAAGCATTCTTTTGCATTTTTCTTTGTGGATTCTTGCTCACAGTGATGTTTCCATGCTAACCAACATGTTCAATTACGTTTTTGTATCATATATGCGCTTTTACCATTGTTGAATTTCTAGGTTTTCAGGATTCAAAATTAGGGGTTCCTAAAATAAGCAAAATTGAACGTTCCCAACACCATGGTTGTATTCAGGGCATGGAGACGAAGAAGAATGTTACCTCGCGCCTAATTTATGTTGAGAAACGAGCTAATCGTTATTTTTTGTAAACTAGCCTAATGCAACGGGTTAAAACCGTTGCTGTATGCTTATGTTTCAGAAAAAATAAAAGAAGAACGAAGATGATGATGTGGTGGCATGCAGGGATTGGGAGGTTTAAAATTTCGCGCGCCCTCTCCAATACGCGTTGGTTTTAGTTTTTGTTATTTATTAATCATTATATATTAATTGAAACTCAAGTGCTTCAGTGGTACAGATGTTACTCTTGCATTGCCTAAGACCTGGGTTCGAGTCCCAGGTCTGAATAATTCTCATATTATTTTTCAATTTGAGTTCACATGCAGCGCTAACATTGAGGCCTACCATACACTTCAACATCAGCTCATCCACGCGTCCCAAGAGGTCTATCAAAGGGTCCAGAACAAAGGCACATGGTGGACGCCAGTCAACATGCCACACCTGAGTGGAAAAGTCAACAAATTGCCAGCAAATGGGCCAGGCATTTTCAAATCTACACCCCCTGGTTTGCCTTATTATTTTCATTTTTTTTATTCTTTCTTCAATTTTTTTCCTTTTATTTCCTTTTGCTATTTATTTAATTAACTATTTTTAACAAAAATGCAAAAACATTCAAAAATCAGAAAAAGACCAAAAATAATAATTTTTTTTATTATAATTATTTTCAAATAAACATGTAAATATTTAGTTTTAATTAGGTTTTCAAATTTAATTCTTTTAATAAAATCCAAAACAAAAACATAGAATTAGGTTAATGACTTTTTCCTTTTAACTTTCCTTGTTTTTTGCCATAGTATTAGTGTTTTTCATAATTAAACTAGGGTTGCATTTTAGGTTAGATTTTAATTCTTTTAATAACTAAAATCCAAAAAAATAGAGTTTAGGTTTAATAACTTTTTATTTTCGTTTTTTTTTATTTTCCTTTTTTTAGCAATAATTATTTATTTATTTTCCATAAATTAAAAATTGTACATAAATCAATTTAGAATTAAATTAGGTTAGAAATTAAATCTTTTTCTTAGTAACTTAAAAAACATTAGAACTAGGGTTTAGCATTTTAATTTTAAATAATTTTTCTTTTTTTTTCTGTTAAATCTAAAAAACACAAAAATACTATTTTTTCATTTAATTTTAATTTTAGATTCCTTGATTAATTTTAATTGTTTGTAAAAGGGTCCAACGCCCTAATTTTGTTTAATCTCTTTATTTCGCACATTTATTTTATATTGTTTAAATAAGTCTGTATATGCCCCAAAGCCATGTAATTTAAAATTCTCGCACTTTTATTTATTCGCTTTATTTATTTTCAGTCAAATCGGGTTCGGTTTTTTGGCGATGCGGACCCGCGCCAGTTGTAATAGTTTAGATTTATTTTCTCGCAAATATATAACTGTTAATAAATATGCATGAAAGAATGAATGCCCAAAAATAAAATCGAATCGTTAGATCACCATTGCATGACAAGACAAACAATAAACTGAAAATGACACACTCGCACACACCACCCCTAGGGTACGCCTCACTGTTGCCTTTCGAAAGGTGGTCGTCGAGTATAGGACGTTTTAGTAAGTCCTTATGTCCATGACATGATCCAGTTGCCTCGAAACGGTTGCCTCGGAAAATAAAGGATCAATGGCATAAGGGTAGCTTCTAAGGTGTCCTATTGTTGCTCTGGTGACCACCACGTCCCTAAAACTCGAATTGACCCGAACACCTCCAACGGTGGTGCTACTTACCTCTCAATGGTGGGATGGCACTACTTTAAAGGACATTTACACAGACTAATTCCTTAGGGTAGGTAGGTTCTCAAGGGTACTTGCTCTAATTTCAAAACAAAATCAAAACATCTTTTCACACCGACACACTTTCAAAAAAACTTTCAAAACAAACTTTTCAAACACTCTGACGTACGAGTTGAATTGAAACTTTTCAAAGAATATTTTTGAAACCCACAATTGAAAAGCAAACAAACAATTTTGAAAACACATTGAGCAAGTACCTAAGAGCCCATGGATAACCATGGATAGAAAGGGTGCTAACACCTTCCCTTTCTATAACCTACCTCCCGAACCGAGAGCGATCTCTTTAAAGGAATTTTTCTGTGCTTTTGTCCTTTCCTATTGGAGAAAATAAAAGACGGTGGCGACTCTTGCTTACCGCGACATTTCGCGAACCAGCGTTAAACAGTCAGTTCCAGATCCACCGATCACAGTGTGGTTTTGAAAGTATTTTGTAAAAGAGGCCATTCGTTTAAGCAATCTTTGTAATGATTCTCGTTTGTAAGAATGTATACAAATATGTTTGTCTTTTTGAAATGTTTTCAATATTTGTAAGATGTTTTTGAAATGTGCGTGTTTGTTTTGAAAAGAGAAAGGATAGTTGTTTTGAAATAGAGCAAGTAACTAGAAGTAATCTACCTACTAAAATGTCTTTCTTGTGCATTTTCTATTCCTTTGACATTGTTGTCTTACCATTGATTTGGTAAGCAACCCTATCTTTGGATGTAAACGGGACGAGCATGGGTCATCGTATAACCATGATTAGCAATGTTTGCAAAGTATCTTGGTATTTTGAGGGACCAAGATCATTTTTGTAAGGCAACCTTGAATAGCGTCATCGAGGGACTATGATCTTATATTTGTTTTGTTTTTGCCAAGACACTTCGCATGCGTAACATGGCTATTTTCATATATAAGGCAACCAAGTGTAGAAACCCTAAGGATGCTTGTGTGCAAGTGTGTTATTTTCATGCTTTGATTTTGTCTTGAGTTTAGGGTTTTCTATTTGCTTTGTTTTGATCTTATCATACAAACCCTAATTACTAATCATGGCATGTAAAGCGATAAATTGCGTAATGTAAATATTACTAAGCTATTAAAACAATTTTATGGGAGGGGGGAATACAAATTTGAATGGGGATTTACAAGAATGTAAACCTAAATAAATTATTACAACCAAATCGAATTTATACGAATATGTAAAATATTTAAATATGCAATATTATGTGTATGCAAGAAAAAGATTTTTTTGTTCTATTTTTTTATGTGAAAAGAAATTTAAACCTAAAAATATAAGGAAAAGAAATTAATTATTGAAAGAAAGGTTAACCCTAATTTCTATTTTTAAAGAAAATAAAATTCTTATGTACTATTTTTTATGTATTTTTTATGTTAACATAATAAATAATATTGTATAAAAAAATATAAAGTTTCTATATATGCAAAAATAAATATTTTATAAGTATGGGATGAAAAGGAAATAAATAAATTAACACTAAACATATTTTAATTATATTTTACAAGTTTATTAAGAAAAATAAGTAATATATATTAAAGATAAAATATATTTTTATGTGAAAAATAAACTAAAATAAAATAAAAATGCAACATTGTCAAAATTATATTTTTTGGGATTTTTTATGCATTAAAGAACATATTTAATAAACAAAAAAATGAAAATAAAACAAATAAAATTAAAATACAAAAAAAGTTGGGCAAGGGGGTGCTGTAGGAAAACTGGAAGCAGTGTGTTAGTAAAAATGCTAGGCCTAAAGAATCAAGCCCAAACCGGAAAAAAATAGTAAAAAATGGAAAGAAGGAAAAATGAGAAAAAAATAAAAGTAGCGCCCAAGTTCGAACCCAGGACATGGGTCTCACCAGCGTGCTACTTTGCCACTGGGGTGGCTATACATCCGTTGATTTAAGTGAAACGAAAATAACATAACATGAACAAAGTCCTTTCCCTATACTTCATCTTCTTCCCCAAGCTGGCCAGATGTCCTATAACTCTCTCATTCTTCCATGAAAATGAAAACTCATAACATGAAAGTTGTAGTATTTGATCTCACGATTCTAACCATATAAGTTATGTAAGCTAACAATCAAAGATAATAAAGAATTTTAAAAGCCCTAAATTTAAACCTAAATCTTTCATAAACTTCAAGTTCTAAATTCTCTCAACTCAGACCAAATAAATGCAAGATAAAGATATGTACAACTTCGTTGCAATGAGGACTACATTATTTATTCACAAATCATGGCCAATGGTTGCCTATACAAGAAGATAGAAGTTGAGATTTTACCTCCTTCAGTTGAAATCGTGGATGGAGTTGGAGTGAGTTTGATGGAGGCCTGATGCTTGCTTGAGCTTCCTTGAACCCTCCTGAGTGTATTCTAACCCTTTCCTTGCTTTGAAAGTGTCTGAAACTCTCTGGCCAATTCAACCTGCAAGCTTTGAAAGCAAAAATGGCAGATGATGGAGAAGGGGTTACAGTACATGGATGAGGGTCTGGATTAGTTAGATATCAAGTAGGTAAGGTGTTTTGATGATCAAGACTTGAAACACACAAGCCAAATGGGAGATTGGTATGCTTATGCAAAAAACTTCAAGTCTTGACATTTTTCTGGTGTTTTTGAGTTTTGGAGTGTTTGAGGCTTCTAGTAATCGTGTCTTAGGTTGTATTGTGTTTTTATATTAGTATGGAGAAGGTCCTAAGTCAACTCTTCCACATATTTTCAAGTTATAGGCTTTTGGCACCCTTTCTTGCTTCTGAAGCAAAGTGAAGGGACAAGGCTTAACATGCTTGTACTGGCTTACTTAGGGTTGGTATATACTTGTACAATTTGCCTTAGGCCTGTAAGACTCATATGTGCAAAGGAGACAGGTTCAATGCTCAAGAATTGGAAAGTGGCAAAAGTTGAGCTTTTTCAAAATGGCAATGGTCACTTTATGCCATTTATGGAATTATAACTTGGGTTATGGCTCTAAGGCTTGGATCAAAGCTTTGTCAACTGAGTAAGCATTAAATTAAGGAGTAAGAAACAAGTTTGGGACCTGCAAAGCATGGATTAGGCAGCATAGGTACTGATTGGAACTTTGTTCTTCATGAAATGGCTTGAACCAAAAGTGAGAAATTGCCAACTTCATCTCTTCGATTCTCACTACTCAAAAATGATCTTGAGGATTTCTTGGACATTTTGGAAAGCTTGAAATGTGCTCTATAACTCATATTTAAAATGAATTTCAAGATACCTCATGGAACTAGGTGAAAAATTCCATGAAGTTGGGTCCAAAACCTGCCTAAATTAGGGCAAAATTTCACTAAGTTATTTAGTTCATGAGCATGTATTCATAAATTTATATCTTGAGATCCAAGAATCTTTAGGGAAAAATGTGTGAAGAAAAGTTGTAGATTTCATGGAGGTCTACAACTTTCATGTTGGAAATTTGCTTTGAATCATTATACATCATGGTGAAAAAATGGCCTAAAGTTGAGAAAAAATAAGAAATTTTCTATACTTAGAAAATTTTCTAAGTTTAAGAAAATTTTCAAATTTAAACCCTAATCTTCAAACTTGGATTTATTGATGAACAAGTTTCACATTTTGACATCTTTTGATGAATTGTGACCCTTGGCACTTGATTTTGATCAAAAAGTCAAAGTTTGACTTTTTAGTGTACAATTGACTTTTGATCAGTTGACTGTAAATTTCATCTGTCAATCCAATGAAATTGCAATGTTTTGAACCACGCTATAAGGTAAAGAGGATGAAATTGAATCCTTAGAATCATGCTTCAAATCATTTGGTCATGTGCTAGGTTAAAAACCAGAAATTGCCCTTCTTCAGTCAAAACCCTAATTTTTGACCATTTTGCCCTTTTGATGATTTGATCAAATTTCTTGAGGAATTGTGATCCAAACTTGATCAAATGATACATATGAGTCTAAAATATTGATGAGGATAAAAAATTATGAAGTTTGACTGTAAATTGGCCATGGTTGACTTTTTTCCCCAATACAGCTGATTTTTAGGTCAATTGTCCAATTGACTGACCAAAAATGTGGTTCAAAACTTGAAACTTGTCATGAGTGATCTTAGGGGTCCATAATGATGTTTGAAAGTCACATGAAGCCTTTATAGCCCAAAAATCCTTGTGCAATCTAAAACCCTAATTTTGGGTCATCAGTGCATAATGAGATTCCTTTAGCTGACCAAACCCTAATCCAGTCATGAGTCAAAGAAATCTTGTGAGAAAAGTCTTGATAAATGAGAGGGAAAATTTTGGGGTACAAAACCTCCCATGGTTTCTCAACCACCCACAATTCCATCAACTTCCTCACAAAACCTCTCCATCCCAGATATTCCATCTCCCTTTCAATCCACTCCACTAAACTCACCAAATTCACCCATTGTTATTTCTGACTCTCCCTCTCCCAAAAACCACCCAGAAGATCCCCTTCAAACAATTATAGACTTAGAAGCCTTGGACAATCTTGTCACAAGTTCTCAGAAATCGCCATTCCAAAACTAAAACAAAAAATTTCCAAAGCAGATGTTGGTAAATATCTGTTGATTTTTGAAACAGAAATACAGGAATGGGTTAAATCGCTGAAGCTAGCTTGCGTAGAGAATCTTAATCCATCTTCTTCTGATTCTCATTGGAACCACTTCAGAAAATGGTTCAGCTCTGATTCCCTGAAACTCAAGGAGCTAAGTTATGAAATTTCTCAACAGAGCTTATGTAATCATCTAAATATCTTCAAGGATCAAATTCTGCGTCACTCGAAAAAGAAGACACTCCTTCAGCTGGACAATGTCCCTTGGGAAGATCATCAGCCAACCGAACATGGTGAACCATCCTCTGATCCTCTTCATCTGGTTATGTTTTATGATTAAGGAAAGGAATTTGAAAAAGCTCTTGAGTCAGAATCAGCTGCAGCTTGTTCTGAAAAAGTGATTCCTTCTGCTAATATACCATCTTCATCTCTTGTGCTGCAAACTCTGGAGGAGTTGAATAAATAAAATGTTGTGTTTAAGGAAAGTCTAGACAAGTAGGATGATACGTGCAACGAAATCGAGGGGATTCTTGGAAAACAAGAGGAATTAAACAGTAAGATCAAGTGTTTATTGGAAGCACTGTTTAAACGACTTCCACTACCTCAAACTTAGTTCTGAAATTTGTTTTCTTTATTTTTTATTTGTTTTCTTCAGAATGTGTTTTATTGAAATCCTTTGAATACAAACCGTCTTTTATTGCTTAAAGTGTTTTTATTACTTTTTGATTCTTGACAAAAAAGGGGTATAACGTAAGATATTTCTAATATAACAGTATTGAGACTTATTCTCAAACATTTTAAATATCATAAATTCTACTGTTCTCTGAAAGCAAAACAAGAACAAACTCTATTGAGGACAGGAGTGGACGCGTCAAAAATACTTTTCTCAAAAACTCTGATCAAAATAATCTTCAGGGAAGTATTTCTTCTCTATCTGAGTATTCAACTCAGGGGGAGACTTTAAATGCTTTATGTTCTTTAAGTTTATATCAAAATATCCAAGTTTTTGTCATCATCAAAAAGGGGGAGATTGTTAGAACATAGTTTGATTCTACAACCCTTGCAAGAGTTTTGATGATAAAAAACACTCAAATAACAATTATGCTCCCTAAATAAGTATTTTGTTTTGCAGAGAAGTTCTGATGGAAGAAGCACAAAAGATGCGTTAGATTTCTGTTCAAACTATGATTCAATACATATTTTATAAAGAAGTTCTAAAGCTGCAACTTCTGAGTGCCTAAACATTGTGAACAGGAACTCCGTTATTCTGATTCATACAGTTCTGGAAAGAAGTAACGATAACTTTCATCTTCTAAAGCAAGCAAGTTCTGAAGCGTTACAATTCACTTATGGCTATTCAAAAGTAACGACTGAAAGGGGACAAGAATCTCCATATTTGGAAATCTCTTTAATTACTATTTATCAACATTCCAAAAGCTCCCACATGAGTTGCCTATAACAAAGCTTGAAGGATAAATCATTGACGATTTTTTAGTACACAACAAATGAGATATTTTCATCACCTTCAACGTACTGAATTTCATTTGTGTAAAACATCACTTATGTGATACTGTTTTGTTAGAAAACATATCTTGTACACTCTTTCAAATATTGTATTGTGTAATTCCTTGAGAAAAACGGGTTGTGGTTTAAACTCAAGAAGACTTTTACGGTTGTCATAGTAACTATGTAATCAAGTTTGGTTAGTGGATTAAGACCTCGTTGAGAGAGGCGAAATCACCTTGGCGGGTGGACTGGAGTAGTTTGAGTTCAAACGAACCAGGATAACCAACTTGTTTTTACTTTAAGTTTTAAAAACCCTAATTTAAAACCCCCTTCTTGTGTTTTTCTATTCTTCACTTTAAACATTGAGGTTTCACTATAATAGGTACTTAAACCGGTCTCGCGTAAGCGGGTGTTTTAGAGTGTTAAAACGGTATCAATTTTGTTTAAATCTCACTGAAAATTTCTAACATATCTTTAAGAGTGAGCAACCTATATACTCTTCGAATGTGTTAAGTAAATTTGTTTTTTATTGCTCAAGAAAGTGAGAGAGAGTCAAATAATGAACGAAAATTTGCATATAACAACTTGATAGTACATAAATTTTATTCATAGGAAATTTGCGGTAATGTAAATCTACTTAGAAAACGGTAAATGAAAGCGGTAAAGCTTCTTCCCCCAAACATAAAATGAGCATTGTCCCCAATGCAACAAAGTAAGGTGAGAAAGGAAGGAAGAAAATGAGATGAATGACTACTCTTCGCCTCGGCCACGTGCTCCGTAACATGCTTGTGCTTGTGCTCGTCCACGTGCATCATCTTTGTCACGGAAAGACTCTACACCAAATCCCTGTAGTCTGACATGAGTAACAAAATCATGTAGGCCATCAACCCGGTAAGTCAATTCTTGCATATTTTAGGTAAGCTACGACATACTACGGTCATGCCAGCAGGCGTAGTTATGCCGATCTCTCTGACATTGTCAAAATTCTTGCATCATCTCGTTATGATGTGCTTCCATCCTCTTATAGTGTTGAGCTTCAGCTTCATTATGGCGCAACATTTTAGCATAAATGTCATCAAGAATAGATAGCTACCTATAATTTCTTCTTCTTCGGGGCTGTTGCCTGGATGATGAACCTGCAAGATTCTCGGTAGGAACTTGTGCATCATGTGGGTGGGTGTCAGGTTATGGACTGTCTGCCTCTAGAACTTGCTCCATTTTATCTAGCTCAGCATTGCTTGGGCCACCTGGATTATTTTGAACATTCTAACCAGGAGCTGGAGCACTTAGATTGTAACACTATTTATCCATATATGTTACATTGGTAAGCTGGAGATTTGACAAAATAATACTTGGAACTACTTTGTTTCGCACCATAAGATTGTATCTTCCATCATCTCTAGCCTTAATAAGGTGTCCAGAATGACAATTATCAACATAAATAAATAAAGCAGGTAGTGAAGGAAGATTCACTAGTTTGTACCCCATGTTCAAAGCAAGTGCTATAGGCGTGACTAACCCTCTAAATACATAAAGGGGTAGTACCTTGGCACAGACAGACTAGATGTGTTCCAAGAGGAATACACTGACATTGATCTTACAACAAGGCGTGAAGATGCAGTGCAGGAAAAATAATTCTTTGGAATTAACTTTGTTTTTGTTTGCCCTCCCGAAAATGGTATTGGAAAGGATGCGATGAAAGTAACAGATGAAAGGATTATGGATAGATGAAGCAAAAAGACCTTCCCAACTTGAAGGTCGCTCAACAGTTAAAGCTTTCCATAGAACGAATGTTGTAGATGCCTAATCTTCTTCTGGAGGGATTCAGTAGTACACTTCTCCTCCATAGGGAAAATGTAACAAATCACTCAAAGCCTCTTGATTCATAGAAATTCATCGTTAAATAATCTAAAGTTTGCAGTGTCAGTGAGGTACATGTTGTCATCTGCTGGAGTGTTGTAGGAGAAGGAGCTCAAAAATCCCAAGGTCAAAGATTCATAGGTTGGGTGGTTCAGTGTGCAGACATAAGATATGTCAGAATTATAAAGTCGCCATTGCACACTGTCTAACAATCCCATCTCACGTAGACAGTTAACATCAACATACCTTGTATAGGTAACCAAACATTGATAAAACTTCCAGTACTGAGCTTCTTGATGTACCTCAGCTTCACCGTTTCTGAACACGATTCCAGAAAGGTCAGGCTCACCTCTTGGGTGTTGAACTCTTCGAGACATAGTTAGATGCAAGGAAGGTGGAATGGGTTTGGTTATGAAATTGACAGAAGGTTGTGGGTTTTGATATTTATTCCTCAAGTGCTTAAATAACAGAACAATATAGAATGCATGGATTGAATTTTAATGGTGTTTAATGATAATTTTGGAAATAGAGGATGTGGGATGATCAGGGGTGAAGAATATGGAGAAAGGGTTTTAATGGGGTTTAATGGTAGTTGAAGAGGATGATAGAAAAGAACGAATCTGGTATCTGTTTGAAACAAATACACGCGCAAGTTTTTGTTCCATCTCGAGGGGCACAAAATGTGTGTCGAGCGACATACTTCATAAGGGTATAAAGGTCGTCACAGAATATGTGGCGAACGACACAATATAAAAAATCCTAATTTTGAGAATTGTTAATAATAAGCATTACAAAGCGATACGTTCAAGCATACAGTGATATTTTATATCAGTATGAAGTAGAGTAATAGTGTAACAATAAAGCATAGCATAAATGTAAATATCATATATAGTGCCAAACATTTTAATATAATCCGGAAACTTTGAATTTTTCTAAACAATAGTCTGAGAAACAAAAACAGAAAGTAAACATAATGTAAACAGAAAAACAATAAAATCTAGAAATGCAGAATGTCAAGCAATGTCAGCCATTACTGTTAGTGTTGAGATAATAGGAGTAGATCTGCTGGTAAATGTGGTCCACCTGCTCCATCACTAAGTCCATAAAACCATGAAACTCGATGTGCAATTTAGTGACTTCTTCCCTTAAGCAGTTTAACTCAGTTTGCACAACATGTAAGGCAGTATCCTGATCAACAGAGGGATATGCAGAGGAAACTGGAGCAACAGAAGCACATGAAGGGGTAGGTTTCTGGGTGGGTGGAAATGGTGATAGAAAGGTGGCATTTCAGGATTTGTTTCGGGGTCAGATAGAAAAGCATCATTGTGATCGTAAATTTGAAGTGTTTCGGGAGAAGTGGGAGGTGAAGTTGGTTGTACTTCCAGATTAAAAAGCCAATTATTTCGGTTATCAATACATGTTATTGGATTTGGTAAGGTGAAGAGTTGCATAACCTGGTTGTCGATGAGGATTTCAAATTCCCTATGCCCTATATTTCTAATTATGCAGGTGTTGAAACAGAACCGTATATCCATTGGTCAGAATTTACCTAGAGGGTGGAGTCTTAGAAGTGGTTGTCGCATTCCGATAACATTTGCTATCATGGTCACTAGACCTCCCACCAAGATAGGTGCATGATCAGTTTGAGAAATATGGTCAATGTTAGCTATCATATATGTAGCAGAATTAACAGGGCGATTTCTGGAGGCATAATACATGATGAAGAGCTCATCTATGGACACATAAGTAATGTTTTGCAGTTTTCTGAAAAGGGTGTGAGCAAGGAACTTATGGAAGTAGCTGATAGAATGGTTATGAATACTTTCAGAAAACATGTTATCAGGCTCAGGGTTGTTATATCCGGTTATACTATCCCAGAAGTATCCAAGTTCACGGTCCATAAGAAGGTCCTCTTGGGTACAAGTAAAAACATACGGGCCACTAGGAAATCCTAAGAGATTAGAAAGTTCACCGTTATTATACCGGTATTTAATACTGAACATTCTAAAGGTGGTTAGGCCTCGATTGAATCCTAATCCATGGTCAGGAAAAAAGATGAGTGAGCTTAGCAATTCTAAGGTCAACTTTCTATAAGAACTAAATATTCTTCTCAAAGGAGAAGTATCCCAACCTACTTGATTCAACAAAAATATTACACTATCTCTAATACCTAAAGTGGTCATGGTAGGGCCATCAGGGTAGAAAGTTACTACAATTTCCCTTGCAGTCAGTGCCTTAAAACACCTCCTCTGGGCTCTTCCTCTGAATGTTATTTCCATAGTGTCAACATATTGCATCGTTAGTTAGTATGGTTAGCTAAAAATTAAGTTAGCCTGTAAGTAAGTTGATAATTAGAATTAAGTTAGTAGTGGCTAACGTTAGAGAACAATACTACAAAACTATAATGAAAAGAAAAAGAAAGAAAAGTAAGAAAATGCAAAGATAAAGAAATTAGTAAAGCAAGATAAAAGACTAGAAATGGGGTGTCTCCCACCAAGCACTTTATTTTATGTCGTAAGCTTGACATAATTTTAATAGGTGATTAAATATGGGAGTGAGTTGGTAGCTCTGCAAGATGGAAACTAGCGAAATAGCTTTGTTTTCTATACAATTATAGTGCTTCAAGTGTTGCCCATTTATGATAAACGGTTAGCTATATTTCCTTCTAATTTTAATAGCTCCACTTGGAAAAACCTTAGTTATTTCAAACGGACCTGACCACCTAGAACGAAGTTTCCCTAGGAACAGTTTAAGTTTAGAATTAAACAGGAGCACTATGTCGCCTTTATTGAACTCTTTCCTAGATATGCGCTTGTCGTGCCAATTTTTTGTTCTTTCTTTATAGATCCTAGAATTTTCATATGCATCTAGTCTAAGTTCTTCTAACTCATGGATATCTAGAATTCCCTTTTTGCCAGCGGCAGTGTAACTTAAGTTGAGGGTTTTGATGGCCCAATAGGATTTATGCTCGAGTTCTACCGGAGGATAACACGATTTTCCATAAACTATGCCTCGTGTAATTTGGATGACCAATATTTCCTAGAAGTGGCAACTATTTTTTCTAAGATTTGCTTAATCTCTCAGTTGGAGTCTTCTACTTGCTCACTTGTTTGGGGATGATAGGGTGTTGCTACACGGTGTTGGACTCCATATTTCACTAATAGTTTTTCAAATATTTTCGAAATGAAATTAGAACCACCATCACTGATGACAAGTCTTGGCACACCTAATCTAGGAAAAATTATATTTTTAAAGAGACTGATTACTACTAGTGCGTCATTTGTTGGAGAAGTTACGGCCTCAATCCAATTTTATACATAATCTATAACAACGAGTATGTATTTATTTCCAAAAGAGGATAGGAAATGTCCCATGAAATCAGTTCCCCACACATCAAAGACTTCTACTTCTAAAATTCCTTTTTGAGGCATCTCGTCGCGTCTGGAGATGTTACCAGTGTGTTGGCATCAGTCGCAATTTATGACTATAATATGGACATCTTTCTATAAGTTGGGCCAATAGAGGCCAGCTTGTAAAATTTTAGCGCAAGTCTTTGAAGTGCTTGCATGTCCACCATAGGGAGCAACAGGACAATGAGAAATTATGTTTTCTATTTCATCTTCGGGGACACATCGACGAAAAATACCACCAGCACATCTCTTGAATAACATAGGCTCATACCAATAATATTGTTTAATATCATGGAAGAACTTTGTTGTACCCCCAAATTCCCCCCCCTTTTATTCAAGGCATTCTCCTAAGATTCTCAATTGCTCAAGGTTTGCTCAAGAATTGATCAGACAAATTCTCTTCCTAAGTAATGGGTCCACAACTAGGGTTTCATCATTCACAAGGAAATTTAGGTTTCTAAGGTATCAAATGGAATTCATGGTCTCTTATATGTCTCAAGGAATGCTCATACCAAGTTTCATGCCTTGCATCACAAGTTTGCTCAGTCAATTGCTTAAATGACTGAAAATCAGTTGTATTGGATAAAAAGTCAATTGTGGTCAACATATAGTCAAACCTTGATATTTTTGGTCAACAACAAGTTTTTGAAGTCACATTCATCATCTGATAAAGGTTTAATCACGATTCATCAAGAAAAACCCTCAAACCATCAAAAGTCAAAAGTTGCCAAATTAGGGTTTTCCTTACAAGTCAACTAAACTTTGACCAAGCATAACTTCCACATGCTTCATTAGATTTTTTCCAACCAAATCTCATTTTTAAGGAAATTCAATTCTATACAACTTGGTCTCTCTAAGCTCAAGCCCAAAAATGCTTCATTTGAGAGATATGAGCCAATACATTATAGGTCATTTCAAAAGTCAACAAAAAGACACTTTTTGTCAAGGCAACTTATATCAAGATAAAATATCCAAATGCAAAAATGATCAAAAGATAGATTGTAGAGGACATCTTGATCTTTCAAAAAAGTCCAAGATCACTTTCAAATGACAAAAATTAAGAGAGTTATGACTAGTTCATGTTGGGAAATTTTGAGCAAATGCATGAAGTTCAAATTGAGCAAACTTGAATTTTTGGGCTATTGGGCTTGAGATTCATGGTCCAAACGTGTTTTGCATCTTATAATTCACCTTAAGACTTGTTCATACACCTCCCTTTGATTTATTTGATTTATTTATTTTAAAGTCAAAATAAAACAAAATAAAACAAAGGCTTATTACAAGAGTCTAAGCCCATATTATTTGACCTAAATTCTCTTCTATATATTGCATGTATTCAGACATCAAAAGGGAACGAAAAAACCTTGTCCAAGAAACCTCCAAAAATCACAAAAATAATCAAATCTAGGGAAACTTGCAAAACCTATTTGTAACCGTTTTTAACACACCCCAGCCACTCCCATGATTCCAAGAAGGTCATAGTGCAAGGTTGGATCGTTTACAACGATCCAAACAAACATAAAACACTCAAGCATGCATCACGATTCCATCATTGCATGATTTTTTCATTCTTGATTTTCATTGCGTTTTAAGATGAACTAACTATGCTAATGTGTTCATGAGATCTCTATATGCAGGAAAAATTAATCACATGACCTTCATGCTGTCAGAATAATGATTTTCCATATTTGCACCGCTCCAGGTTACTTTCACTATACCTTACAAACCACTGCATTTCAGTCCAAAATAATCATCTCATTGAATCCACAAGCCTTGATTTAGGGGGGTAGGGTATTCCTGGATTACTAATATCTATTATTTTACAGATTTGAAGAAGAGAGGCTACCGTAGAAGACGACCGGAGTTAGGGCTTCGGCGCCTCTCCGGTTCATGCATGGTTTTCATATTATATAGATTTCGTTTGATTTAAAACAATGTATGTATAAACACCTACCCCTGTCAAATTTTGGTTTTCATCCCTATTTCCTTATTCTTTTACTCTTTTTTCTCTTATTTTCCTTTATTTTCACAAAACCTTTTTTTAATAAACCTTTGTTTTTTTATATAAACCCTAATTAGGTTTTTTAGGTTTTTTATTTAATTAAAATCAAATTAGGTTTTTACGGTTTTCACTAATTAATCATCTTTTTTCCTAATTAAAATCAATTTAGGTTTTTAGGGTTTTCACTAATTAATCAATATTTTAATTAATTAAAATTATATGGTTTTTTAGGTTAATCATCAAAATCTTTTTAATAAAAAAATCACCAAAAAATCCTTTTTCTTATTCTTACATTTTCGTGTAGTTTATTATTTTCGCGCTTTTTCCAATTATTATAACTGTTCACGGTTTGTAATAGTAATTAGGTTTACTTATACGCATTTTTATTATTTATATATCTCTCCCAAGCCATGTAATAGTCTAGGATTTATATTCCTGCTTTTATTTTCCGCACCTTTATCGCTTTCCTATTTTTTACTATTACTGTTAGTAATTAGGATTGTATGACAAAATTAAAAGCAAACGATAGCTAACCCTAATGCAAGATATACAATAACTGAATCACAACACATTTTGCACACCCGCACCTCTAGGGTAACTTCCCTTGTTGCCTTTCAGAAAACAGTCATGTCCCTCGAACGTGGGGACGCTTTAGCACTGTCCCTCGAAAACAAAGATCGTAGTCCCTCAATGACCCTTTCAATGTTGCCTTCGGTAAATGATCTAGTCTCTTACGAAATTGCTAAAGCACCCCTACGAGTTGCCTTCGATGATTGTACGATGACCCGTGCTTGTCACTTCACATCCAACGATATGGCTTCCTACTAACTAATGGTAGGATATCACTATCTAAAGGAGGAGGAAAAGTCCAATAAAGACCTTGAGTAGGTAGAATGCTCGCAGTCACTTTCTCACAAACATTTCAAAACAAAAATATCTTTTCACAAAACTCCTCAAAAATATTTTCAAACAAAACACTTTGTACGCATTCTCGAGGACATATATGAGAATCATTACAAAATCTTACCTTACAATTGACATTTTCAAAGTATTTTTCAAACCCACATTCACAAAGCATTTTCAAAAAGGAGCTAGTGATTAAGAGCCTGTAGATAACTACGGATGAAAAGGGTACTAACACCTTCCCTTTTTATAACCTACCCCCTGAACTCAAAATTCTCAAGGTCTTTCCTGTTCTTCTCACCCTTTCCTTATTGGGTAAAAGAAAAGTCGGTGGCGACTCTTGTTATCCGTAACATTTGCAATAAAACGCAAAAACAAGTCAGTTCTCCCACCGTATCACAAACTTCTTCTTTTGTTGATAGGTTAGATCCGGTGGAAGCACTCCAGCGGCCAAATAGTTAACAAAGTCGACATACCATGGCAATGTGTTTTTAGTGTAAACTGCTTATGTGACTTCGTCAATCTTAGTATTAAGAGTTACATGGCGTTCAATGGTGTTGTTTTTTAATTGGGCTATGAGTTGTTCGTAAGGGAAATTATCGTTGATAAGCACTTGTTTAGGCTTAATGCCTTTGATTCTAGATAAGTGATTAGCTACTACGTTTTTAGTGCCTTTTTTCTCTTTGATTTCTAAATCAAACTCTTGTAGGATTAAGATCCATCTAAGTAATCTCGGTTTGGCATCCTTTTTGCTTAATAGGTATCTAATCGCAACATGATCAATATAGATAATTATCTTTGCTCCTACTAGGTAAGAACATAATTTATCTAGGGAAAAGACGACAACACGAATCATCTATAACTTGTGCTTTGAAAAATGTGAGAGGATGAATTCAGCTTTTTATTCGCCGACCTCAAATGTGAGTTTACCTCTTTTTACATCTATTATGGCTCCAGTGGTGGCGAGGAGTGGTCTTCCTAATATAATAGGGATGTTGGAATCTTCCTTGATATCCATAATAATGAAATCAGCGGGGATATAAAATTATCCAATACATACAGGAACATTTCTGAGCATTCCTAAAGGAAACTTCACTGAACGACCAACTAATTGTACGAATATTCTTGTTGGTCATGATTCTCCCATATTTAATCTTTTGCAGATCGATAAAGGAATTAGACTTATATTGGCTCCCAAGTCGCACAAAGCTTTGTCTATGACAAATTATCCGATTACATATGGTATGGAAAAACTACCAGGGTCTTTGAGCTTAGGGGGCATGTTATTTTGGATTATAGTGTTACACTCTGCAGTAAGCATAACAGTTTCATTTTCCTCTAACTTTTTCTTATTGGATAAGATTTCTTTAAGGAACTTAGCATAAGAGGGCATTTGTGTGATGGCTTCTGTAAAAGGTATAGTGATATTTAGATGTTTTAGAAGTTCAACGAATTTCTTAAATTGCCCTATGTTTTTAGATTTAGATAACCATTAAGGGTATGGTATTGATGTTTTGTACGGTGGTAGAGGTACGTAGGGTTTTTCTTTCTCTTCTACCTTTGCACTTTCATCTCCCTTCTCATCTTATTTTGGTTGTTCTTCCTTCTCAGTTGGTTTACCAATACTCTGATACATGGATGGATTTTTGGTTCTTGGGTTAGTTGGTCCTTCTACTTTTGTTCCACTTTGAAGTATTATTGTATTAGCATAATCTTTCGGATTTTGTTATGGTTGGCCAGGAAAAGTGCCAGCTGGAGCAGCTGTAGCCGCTTGTAGTTGAGCCACTTGAGAGATTTGTGTTTCAAGCATTTTGTTATGAGTGGCAAGGGCATCAACCTTGTTTGATAGCTGCTTTATTTGATCACTAGTGTGTATGTTTTGGTTTAGAAAATCTTTGTTTTGTTGAGCTTGAGTGGCTATGAAGTTTTCTATCATGATTTCTATATTGGATTTCCTAGGAACATTTGGAGTAATTTGGGTGGCTTTCTAGTAGTTTTGCGGTGTAGTAGGAGCTTATCCAGGTGCATATAGTGCATTATTGTTCTTGTACGAAAAGTTCAGATGGTTCTTCCAGGTAGGATTATAGGTATTCCCGTATGGGTTTCCTTGAGCATAATTCACTTGATCAACTGGTACTTATGTTAAAGTGGACATTCAGGTGCAGGATATGCGTGAAGTCCGCATAAATTGCAGGTTGGAGCTACTGCAACCATGGTGGCTGCGGGGGTTGTGGTCAAGTTTTCTATCTTTTGGGTAAGTGCTTCTACCTTAGTGCTGACTTTGTCTAAACTGCTAACTTCGTACATACCGCCTTTCGTTTGAAGTTTCTCCATAATGGTTCTATCACTTCCCCACTGGTAATGGTTTTGAGCCATACTTTTGATAAGTTGATAAGCATCATGATAAGGTTTATCCATCAGTGTGTCGCCAGCTGCAACATCAATCGTTAGTCTTGTGTTGTACAAGAGACCATTGTAAAAGGTGTGGATGGTCAATCATTCTTATAGACTATGATGTGGACAAAGTCACAACATGTCTTTGTATCTTTCACATGCTTTGAAAAGAGATTTGTTTTCATTTTGTTTAAAACCATTGGTATTGGGCTCTTAGCATAACCGTCTTACTCGGTGGAAAATATCGCTCTAGGAAAACTTTCTTCAACTTGTTCCATGTGGTAACGGAGTTGAATGGTAGAGACTGGAGCCAAGCTCTATCTCTATCTCTTAATGAAAAGGGGAAAAGACGAAGTCTTATTGCTTCGAAGCTGACACCATTTTCTTTCAGTGTGTTTGTGTACTGCACAAACACGGATAAATGTAGGTCTAGGTCGTCCGTAGGACATCTTGAAAACTGATTTTGCTGGATAGTTTGTAATAACGAAGGTTTCATTTAGAAATCATTTTGAGCGATATCGGGGACAACAATGTTGTTGTGAGGTTCCTCTTGCAATGGGGCAGCATAATCCTTCAGAGGACGATTTTGGGGTCCTTTGACCAATCTTGGTTCAGGAAGAGATAAATCGGGAAGATTGAATTCAGGAAGATTGTACTTAATTTGGTATTCTCTAATTTGGCGTCTTATACTAACAAAACGCTCGACCTCGTCAATTGGTTTCTCTAATTCTTAGCCTTGATAGTGAGTGTTTGGCATACAATCAACGAATAAAAAGGAAATAAAATTGATTGCCTTAGTCTATACTGTGTAACAAAGGAATCATAATATCGACTAAATCAGTCCCTGCAACGGCGCCAATAACTTGATCGTGACTTTAAGAGTCTATCGGGTGTATTAACTGCAAGTGCACAGTTTAATTGCGTAGTTTTAAAGGATATTAAACCCACAAGGAGTGATAATCGAATTACCGCTATCTAAAGTTACTGTGTAAAGCTAAGGATAATAATAAATCTTAGGTTTTGGGGTAGACGAAAATAAGCTTAGACTTAATTGAAATGTTTAATAAGGGGACACTGATACGTAATAGTCTGACTTCGGGAATTCAGTAATTCATTGGCATAGCTTTGAGTATTCAAAACACTGTTCAGTAGAAACTATCAGTTTAAAAACCTTTATCTCACACTCTCGTGATTTTTGATTCAGATTATATAATTAAACTTAAATGCTTGCTCTCGCTGTCTCATTTAAAATCCAAAAATAATTTTTGAAAACAAATAGAATCTATTTCATCCTAAACCGCTCTCGTTGTATTTAAAATTAATGTTTGATTACCACTATCCGGTTAAAAACTCACACTCTCGTGATTATTGGTTTTAGCCTTCATCTGTCTCTTACTCTCGCAACAAAACAATTTTATACTCAAATTTGGAAACCAAACCAGAAAAGTATTTTATAAAATGTTTATGCCAAATTATTACCGAACTCCTTCAATTTGTGACCTTACATACCGGTATCAGGGAAATTAGATGGACATATTATTAATTATGAACACAAAATAATAGCAGACATATAATGATTCAGTCATGATTGATAAATAGAAAACAGTAATATAAGTGAATCAAAAACTTGGAATTAAATAATGAAAACAAAATTTTTGCAACTTCTAGTACTGAAAGAAATCCTCCACAATATGCCGGCAGGATTTGCTTGTGGAAAAATAACTTGAATGTAGAACAAAAAATATAAAACTTAAAGCAAAATTCAAGAGGCTGTGAAAATAAACTAATGATGCAATAGCTTTCGGGTGTAGAAAACTATTGTTGTTTAGGTGAAGGTTATATCTGCTTAAGTTCTAAATAAAGCTCTGAACTATTGAAACTGAAATAATTGTGTAAAAAAGTGAAAATGAAAAATATCATAACAAAAATGAGAGAGAGCGGAGACGGGAAGAGGGGAGAGAGCTCTATTGTAAAACTGTCCTTTTATTATATTGCTTTCCTGTATAACAAACTTTTTAAGAGAATCTAGGAGTTGTGATTCATGGTGTAGCGGTAGAAATGTTCAAGACTAAGTCATTAGATTGACTAGTCTTTATACAAATCAAAAATAAAAATCGCCACCGTGCTTTATTGTTTCCAAAGGAATGGGAAAGAGCGAATAACCCAAAAAGAGGGGGAAAGATTCAAGGAAAGGGGGTTGGTTATGCAAAGGGAAGGTATTAGCACCATAAACATCTATGGTACTCCGCAGGAACCTCTTCGAAAAATTTGTATATTTTGGCTATAAAAATGTGTTGTATATAAAATGGATGGTGGAGGTGAGAAGATAAATATTTTTTTATGATTTTTGCACCCGCCGCGGTTGCGAACCTTTAGTGCCTACGTACCACCTTTCATTCAATAGGGGATCAGGGTACACGTAGTTCCTCTTTTAAAAAATTGAAACACAAGTGTATTGGTTAATTTTAAGAGATAAGACATCATCGTCATTGTCCGTGTGGAAAACATACTTACTACCCACAAGCATGAGAAAGGAGAATTTGCATCATCTCAAAGTGGAGGATATGGCTTGGATTTTAAAATCAACAATGCTTCACTCAACACCCAAGTGGAAAATATCTCACTTCACTACATATTGTAGAAGTATAGTTGTTGCATCACTACAAGGATTGACAAGAGTCTAATATTTTGAGAAATTTTTTAAAGTAGAAGCCAAAGTGGCAAAATAGTTTGAAATGAGATTGATTGACTTTTAGTCTTCTCACAAAAAATGTCAAGGTATTGTTAAGTTGATTGAAGTTTATTTATGAAAAGATTTTGAAAATGCATGGACCTAGGTCCAAGTTTATTATGAAAGTGGTTTAAGTTTATAAACAAGAAGAGTTTTCAAAAGGAGGGAGAAGATTTTTGAAATTAAAGAAGATGGGAGGAGAAGAAGAGACTATCCTAAAGCATAAGGTAAAAGCTAAGGAGAAGAATCATCTAACCAACAAGAAGCAAATACTTGACATTATGAGTCAAGATAGAATTCCCATCCTTTGGATTGAAACCAAGCAAGCAAAGATACTAGACCTTTTAAGAGAACCAAACTTCAAGTGTGTTAAGTCTTCACAAAAATTAGGCAGAGTAACAGCTGTATACGGGTGAATTCCAGATTACCAACAAAGAGTGTAATCACAAAAAACCTGCACACAAAACCAAACAAGCAACCCAATGTCTTGAGGTAAACCTCAAGAACTCCAGACAAAAATAATCAGATAAGATCACAAAGTCTCCAGGATAGGCCAAGGTTTCTAATCCTAAGTCCAAGAAAAAGTCCCATGCTCCATAATGCCAAGAATAGTAACCAAATAGTCCAAGTACCATTAAGAGTTTTTTAGGGTTTATGTTGATTATTAAGTATCTTAAGAAAGGAAAAGAAAAGCTCAAGCGAGCAAAGTAAAAATGGCAAGAAAATAAATGCTCAAATAAGCAAAGATGAAAATGGCCTGAAATGAAAATGCTAAAAATAAATAGTACATAAAGCATAAAAAAGAATAAAAGCATAAGATAAAACAAGTCAATAATTAGTGGTTAGTTGGATGACCATCTTGAAACTTGCATTTGGAACTCATTAGAGGATTGGTAGAACCAAAGCCTCCACACAACAAGTTGCATTTGCTTTTTCTCAAGTATATCATCCATTTGGGATTCTCATAAGTACCATTTAATGATCAACTATGTTTAAGTGATCCGCATTGACCAAAGGTGTTGTAGATCCATTAGAGGATTGGTAGAACCAAAGCCTCCATACAATGAATCTCAAGGTTATTGGATCAAAGATATCAAATTAACATACTTGAGCTTGCCATCATAAGTTTGGGCCACGAATGATCATTTATTTGAATCGAGACAAAATTTAGCGCTATGTTAATTAATCGTAAGTGGACTTATATAGAAGTCACACCTATTTTGAGGCCGGTCAATAACAATCTATGCACCATTTTTTTTGAGACATGATATAGAGATCATGCTCATACAACATTTAGTGAAATAAGAAGAGAATGAGATGAAGAGGGATAGGGTAAAAAGAATGTACAAACCACATTTGAATTAATTTTTAATCAAACTATTATTAAAATCAATCATCCATTTCTTGTGGAGTTAAACTCAACACCATGGATCCAATGATAATAATAAAGTTCATGATCCAAAACCTAACCCAAGATTAGCCAGAAAATAATCACAAAATAATATCACATTTAATATATACATTAAAAGGGTAAAAAAGGGTTTAAAAATAGAAAATAATGAAAAAAATATCAACTATATTCAAATTAATCAAGAAGTGAAAAGTAAGACCATAGAAAAATCAGAAATGGATCCAAATATTTTCATAAAAATTTTGGTAATTTTTAAACGTCAGAAACTATTTTTAAACCATTTAAAATTGCTCAAACAAACATAAAATAGGTCAAAAATAGTAAGCCTCAATATAAAATTCCATAAAATTTTCAGAAAGTCAAAAATATATAAAATAATATTTATGAAATTTTTTCAGAATTAAAAAATGTCACAAAGTATTTTTTAAGTAATTAAAAGAAAGAAAATGATACAAAAATATAAAAAATACCAAATGTTAAAATAAAAATGTGAAAAAATAGTCATGAGATAAGAAATAATTCAAAGTATTTTTGTGAATTTTTTCATAATTTTTGGATAAAAAATAAAAGAGTTATGAATTTTTGAAAATTTAATCAATAAAAATATAAAATCAGAAAATAAAATAAAACCAAAAAGATGTGGACCATTAGATCATAGTCAAAATGCATTAGTAAGCTAATCCAATGGATCAGACGCACTGTGCTTGATATGGACCTTAGTGAAACACACATGTGATCAGAAAAAGGGCAACCAATGAAATTAAAACGTTTGGCACGCTATCATTGGCTGAGACGAGACATGCCATCGTATTCAACCTCCAGACACCCTGCAATGGGGATTTTGTGAGATCCTTCAAATGAAAAAATTAGGATCAGAGGCTAGCATCATTGAACTCATCTCTTCAAGACGATTCTAACACAACCATCGCACCAAATTTATATAAGGTATGGAGAGAGATATGAATAAAAAACCCAGAAAATAGCGAGCACCTTCAATTTGAGATTTCTCTCTCAATTCTCAATGGATTTAAAAATTGTAAGCAGCAATAGAATCAGAAGAAGGAGTAGAATATATTAGTGCTTGATTTGGATCCAAATGGTGGAGAATTCTACCTTTTGGAAGTTCAAGTAAGAAGCTCTAAAACTGGACTTCTGTAGCTTGAATTATGGCTTATTTTGATTGGTTTAAGTGCTGGAGAGTTTATATGATGCTCAAGGATGATGAATGCGCAAATAATTTTGGAAAAGGAAGCTTAAATCTCAGAAACTGAATTCAAAAAAGGTGGGTTCGTGTGAGGTTTTGGCAAGGTGTTCTTGGCTCTCTAAGCTTGGGAAAATGGATGGGGGATGACCCTCTATTTATAGGGAAGTGAATGGGAATGAAAATTTGAAGAAACAAGGAAGTTTGGAGGGAGAAATTGAGTGAAGGTCGAGCACGAGTGAAGTGTGACTTCATTTCCATCAAAACTCAACCAAACCTTGCGTTTTGGGGTGCTAATCACTTCTGGCAAGTTTTCTAATCAAGTTTAAATAAAAAACGTGCATAAATATTGTGTTTAGAAGTCACATTATGGATTTCAAAATTCTGACTTTGTGAAAAATTCAGTTTCAAGTTACCAAATTCAAATCCATGGCATTTCCAACTCAAGGGGTCTTAAGGAAAGATTCTTGATGCTTTGGAAAGACGAGGTTACAAGCTTTGCAATGGGAAAAGGATGGAATCAAATGGATGCTTGATCTTAAAGTTACATGGAGTCAAAGTTGAATAAAAAGAGTTGATTTTCCATACTTAGAAATATTTCAAATTCTTCTTCAAAAATGACCTATAATCTTTTGTATCCAAACATGGCCTTCCTATTAGAATTTGCTCTTGACCAAAAAAGATGGAATGAAGTAGATCTCTTGAATGGAATTTTGATATTTGAACCACTCAAAATCTCCAAAAAATGAGCAAGTTATGACTTGTTGAAGTTGGTCAAAAATCATGAGATGACCTATAATCTTTTGCATATTTAAGGAAACTTCCATCCATTTTCTCACTTTGAACATAAAAGAAGGCATAAAGTACACATCTTTAAGATCATCATGGAAAAAGAATGGACTCAAGGTGATAAAAATTGACCATGTTATGACCATTTGAAGTCAGATATGGAAAATTGTGGATTCATCTGGATGACTTATAATCTTTCTTCTTCACCAAGTTCCTTCCACATGAAAACTCCTTGGAAATTTTGAAGTTATTTGTTGGTAACTCTTTGAAGAGAAAGATGTCTTTAAAATAACTCAAAAATACCAAAAGGTGAGCAAGATATGCTCCTTTGAAGTTTAAAACCCTAGCCTCTAGATCAAGAGAATGCTTTGAGGAACTTTGACAAGTTTGAACAAACTTCTTGTGCCAATATTCTTTCTTTGTGAATATAAGTTGTTGAGGGTGATGATGATGACTCATAGCCACAAAAACCACTTCCATATCTTGAAATTTGAGAGAAATGTGCTCTTGTGACCAATAGAAACAAGACCTTGTCCAATCATGACAACTTCTTCCCTCAACCCCGTGTACTTTTAAATTAATTTTGATAACTTTGAAATATGTTGAACCAAAATAAGCCTTGTCATGCCATTTCTTCCAAAATAACTTCAATGGTGATGTTTGAATTCCTCAAGCTATGTTGACTAGGGCATGGAAATAAACTCATGAACCCATGAAGCAACTTGCTAAACCTCATTTCCTTTACCTACATTATTAACAAGTAAGACAAACCAACATTGCATTTTATTAATTAGAAAGAAAATAAAAGCAAAATATTCATGATCACAAAAGAAAACAAGTCAAGGTGCTTGGTAACTCCTCAAAAGAGCAAAGATAAATGTAGGGAGGGGAACCAAGAATCCTAGTGTGATCTTGTTTTGAGTGAAACAACATGGTATGATGAAGGTATCTTAGGGGAAAAATTGGGGTACAACAGCTGCCCTTATTTAAGTTTCTTCTATCCGGAGATACAAAGGTTAAAAATCTTCGTGTCGACGCGATCAAAGATACTTAAATATAAAACAAACCCTATTTTTGGCCCTAAGATGCCATGCGAATGCTTATGCATATGAATGCATATGAATAATACCAAAGAGACGCAAAGTATCACTGGGGATACAACAAAAATAAAGAAACAAAGGAGCAACTCCACCAGGAAAATAAATCACTGGTGGAATAAAAGAATTGAATCAGAGAGGAAGATAACAAGCATCGACGTTCACTTCCGATGGTCTACCAACTTTCACTGAAGGTAGAGAGAGAATATCATAGCAACACCATTCACTGACAATGAACTATCAACGTTCACTGAAGATAGCAAAAAGATAATAAACACCAACGTTCACTACCGATGGTCTACCAACATTCACTAAAGGTAGAAAGAGAAAATATATCATATCACCGCTGTTCACTGACGATGAACTATCAACGTTCACTGAAGATAGCAAAAAGATAATAAACACTGACGTTCACTGCCGATGGTCTACCAACATTCACTGAAGATAGAAAGAGAAAATATCATATCACTGCCGTTCACTGACGATGGTCTATCAACGTTCACAGAAGATAGCAAAAAGATAATAAACACCGACGTTCACTGCCGATGGTCTACCAACATTCACTGAAGGTAGAAAGAGAAAATATCATATCACCACCGTTCACTGATGATGAACTATAAATGTTCACTGAAGATAGCAAGAAGATAATAAACACCGACGTTCACTGCCGATGGTCTACTAACGTTCACTGAAGGTAGAAAGAGAAAATATCATATCACCATCATTAACTGACGATGAACTATCAACATTCACTGAAGATAGCGAAAAGATAATAAACACCAAAGTTCACTACCGATGGTCTACCAATGTTCACTGAAGATAGAAAGAGAAAATATCATATCAAGTTTTCCCAAAATTATGGTGTTTCACCTAGAACGGGTCTCAACTTCTTCTTTAACCCAGGAAATCTGCCTGGAAAAGGTCAAACATAAGCTGTCTCAAATAAAGAGACTTGTTACTTGTCGTCATGGAGAATTACAAAAAGAAATAACTTTCTAGGGATAGAAATATGACTTCCCGGGGAAATGCCATGACATTCCTACCGAGGAGATAAAGTCTTCTCATGCAAAATAAATGCATAAACTAAAACTCAAAGTTTTAAGATCAGAAATCAGAAATAAACTGGAGCAAGACAACCAACGAAGATACATCCTTTGAGAAATAAACTCAAGAGGGAAAACCGAATCCACCTAAGCAAGGAGCATTGTAGGAAGGCTAGAGCAAAATGTCAATGATCAATGATTTGTCAATTTTAGCCATGCATGATGTATGTATGAATGTATGAGTGTTATCGTGCGTATGCTGGTAAAACAGATACACAATTAATAGGAACAAACAAACAAAACCGCCTCAGGTACTAACAACACTTGGATAAACTTCAACCAGAAAGATCATTCCAAGAAAGGTAAAGGCCAACTACGGAAACCAAACCTATTTCCTGCATTTAACTTCACTAAAGATAAGCATAATTTGGAGGTAGACAAATTAAACAGATACCGGGATAGAACACCCTTCTTCCGGCTTCATCGGAGAAACCATTTTTTTTCAAAAGCAACATGCCTACTAGAGATTGCAAGACCAGCCTCAAATAAAGTAGAGTGACACCGAAACAAACAAACCTTACTGGGGAATTCAAGCCTACCTCCCAGGAGAAAGATGCAGATTGAAACTTTACATCATGAAAACTTATTCAATCAAAAGATGCCCCGGGATAACCTTCTCGGGGAATCAAGAAGTCAACAATAATGCCAATACTGCAGAAAGAGCGACATCTCAGCATACCAAGGGAATAAAACCTTTCATCATATGAGGGAAGACTTCGCTAAGGAATCTGGGACAGAGGCTTCTGACCATGCAAACCCCAAAATCAAAAAAATGAGCCAAGACTTGTCTGGGGACAATGGGATCACAAACCCAATACTGCACCTTATACCGATTGATATAGTCTTTAACTACCTGAGAAACAAACAAAGACCATGCACATACCAGCAAAATGACCTGGTAAACCTTCGTGAGGGAAATAAATCTTCTCAAAATAACCAGAGTTTGTTCATTCTTGGGATCACCATTTTTTGTTGTGATTGTGTCATCACAAATCTCAAAGTAAATTGAATTGTAAAGATCTTTTTTTTAAAAAGTCAATTTTTCTTTTTAATCTTTTTGCTTTGAAAGTTATCATCAGTAATAAATGGAGTCTTTGCAAGCTAAATAAAATAAGAACACGAAGAATTAGGTAAAAGCTCAAATTTCATTAATAGAATGGTAGTCTGCGAATGGCGAGACTCCATGGATGATTACAAAGTTTAGAAAATGGTAATACATAATGGAAAAGATACATTGAGATACAATGACCACTATCCCCCTAGAAACTTTTGAAATCCTGAGCAGCAACTTTTTTTGAAGTATGGTGAGGATCCGAGAAGATTGTTGCTTCAACGATCAAGTCTTGTCTGACGTAGTTACTTGCCAAGAAAAATCCCTAACTTTTGCCTAAGCTGCCCTTGCAGGTTTTCAACTTAGCGGGAAATTTATTCTGTTTATGTCTCTAATTTTTGCCTAGACCGCCCTTTCGGGTTTTCGGCCTACCGAGACGCTCCTTTTTGCCTAAGCCGCCCTTTCGGGTTTTCAACTTAGCGAGCTGTTCTTTTATTTCTTTAGGCAAAGTATTTCTTGACTGCATCAGCATTCATGGGACGTGGGAACTCCTCGCCATCCATAGTTTCAAGAATTAATGCACCACCAGAGAAGGCTTTCTTGACAACATACGGGCCTTCAAAATTGGGAGTCCACTTGCCCTTAGAACCAGTGTTGAAAGACATGATCTTCCTGAACACGAGGTCGCCTTCTCTGAATTCACGGGGTTTGACCTTTTTATCGAATGCTTTCTTCATTCTTCTCTGATATAACTGCCCATGACATAAAGCTGTCATTCTCTTTTCCTCAGTCAAATTCAATTGGTCAAACCTGTCCTGGACCCATTCAGCCTCTGTTAATTTGGTTTCCATTATCACACGCAACGAGGGAATCTCTACCTCGACCGGGAGTACAACTTCCATTCCATACACCAGGGAGAACGAGGTTGCTCCTGTTGAAGTGCGGGAAGATGTTTGATATCCATGCAGAGCAAAAGGGAGGATTTCATGCCAATCCTTATAAGTAACAACCATTTTTTGGATAATTCTCTTGATATTCTTATTAGCAGCTTCAACAACCCCATTCATCTTTGGCCTGTATGGAGATGAATTGTGATGGACAATCTTGAATTCTTCACACAGTTCTGTCATCATCTTGTTGTTCAAATTCTAGCCATTGTCGGTGATGATTCTGCTCGGCACACTATACCGGCATATAAGATTATTTTTGATGAAACGCACAACCACCTGTTTAGTAACATTGGCATATGAAGAAGCCTCTACCCATTTGGTGAAGTAGTCAATTGCTACCAAGATAAAACGATGCCCATTCGAAGCTTTGGGTTCTATCATCCTGATCATGTCTATGCCCCACATAGAGAAAGGCCATGGGGAGGAAATCACATTGAGAAGTGTCGGAGGCACGTGAACCTTATCCGAATAAACCCGACATTTATGACACTTCTTTGCAAAATTGTAACAATCAGACTCCATTGTTAGCTAATAATAACCCGCCCTTAGCATCTTTTTAGCCATTGAATGTCCATTAGCATGAGTGCCAAATGAACCTTCATGAATCTCATGCATTAACATGTCTGCTTCGTGTCTATCCATGCATCTGAGCAAGACCATGTCATAATTTCTCTTGTATAACACATTTTCACCGAGGAAGAAACTTCCTGCCAATCTTCTCAGTGTCTTTCTATCTTTCCTCGATGCGCCAATCGGGTATTCCTGAGTCTGAAGAAAATGCTTGATATCATAGTACCGAGGTTTTTCATCTGCTACCTCCTTTGTTGTAAACACATGAGCGGGCCTATCTAGCCGTCGAACTGTAATTCAGGGTATATCATTCCAAGTATTCACTTGGTACATGGAAGCCAGAGTTGCCAGAGCATCCACCATTTGATTTTCATCTCTAGGGATGTGATGGAACTCAACTTTATTGAAGAAGGGTAATAATATTCTAGCATAATCTTTGTAAGGGATCAAGCCAGGGTGACGAGTGTCCCATTCTCCTTTAATCTTATTTATTACCAAAGCTGAATCACCACACACATCTAGAATTTTGATTATGAGATCAATAGCTTCCTCAAGACCCATGATGCAAGCCTCATATTCTGCCATATTATTAGTGCAATGGAATGTTAACCTTGAAGTAAAAGGAATGTGCGATCCATGAGGAGTGACAATCACAACACCAATTCCTTTACCATAAGCATTCAACGCTCCATCAAAAATCATATTCCAACGAGATTCAGGGCCAGGGCCTTCCTCAGGCAATGGTTCATCACAATCTTTCACTTTCAGGAACATTACATCCTCATCGAGGAATTCATATTCTGCAGACTGATGATCTTCCACCGGTTGGTGAGCAAGGTAATCTGCCAACACACTACTTTTAATAGCCTTTTGAGTGCGGTACTCGATATCATATTCAGATAACAACATCTGCCAGCGTGAAATTCTCCTGGTAAGAGCAGGCTTTTCAAAAATATACTTGATTGGATCCATTTTGGAGATCAACCAAGTGGTATGATTCAACATATACTGCCGCAAACGCTTTGCTGCCCAGGCCAAAGCACAACATGTCTTTTCTAACGTGGAATACCGTGACTCACAATCAGTGAACTTTTTTCTGAGATAATAAATGGTGAACTCCTTCTTCCCTGTTTCATCCTGTTGCCCCAGAATACAACCCATAGATTTATCTAACACTGTTAGATACATAATCAAAGGTCTTCCTTCTACGGGAGGGAGCAAGAAAGGAGGTTCAAGAAGATATTCTTTAATACTCTCAAATGACCTTTGGCAGTCATCCGTCCACACATAACCTTAATCTTTCTTTAACAACTTAAAGATCGGTTCACATGTTGCAGTCATGTGGGAAATAAATTTGGAAATATAATTAAAACGCCCGAGGAAACCTCTGACTTGCTTTTCAGTTCTTGGTGCTGGAATTTCTTGAATTGCTTTGACTTTATCAGGGTCAACTTAAATTCCTTTCTGGCTAACAATGAAACCCAACAATTTCCTGGATCAAACACCGAAGGTGCATTTATTTGGATTCAAGCGGAGACGATACTTCCTCAAACGCTGAAACAACTTCAATAAATATTCTATATGCCCTTCTTCAGTCTGGGATTTGGCAATCATATCATCAACATATACTTCGATTTCTTTGTGCATCAGATCATGGAATAGGGTTGTCATAGCCCTCTGGTACGTTGCACCAGCGTTCTTCAATCCGAAGGGCATCACTCTGTAACAGAATGTTCCCCAGGGTGTGATAAACATTGTTTTTTCCATGTCCTCCAGAGCCATTCTTATTTGATTATACCCGGAAAATCCATCCACGGACGAGAATACTTTGAATTTTGATGTGCTGTCCACTAACATGTCGGTGTGAGGCAATGGAAAATCATCTTTTGGACTAGCTTTATTTAGATCTCTATAATCTACGCACATGCGGACTTTTCCGTCTTTTTTTGGTATTGGGAAAACATTGGCAATCCATTGAGGATACACTGACGTCACAAGTAAACCAGCATTAATCTGCTTTAGGACCTCCTCTTTAATCTTTACTGCCATATCTGGGAGGGTTCTTCTAAACTTTTGTTTAACTGGCGGACACTATGGCTTCAACAGTAAACGATGCTCGACAATATTTGTATCTAGACCTGGAATATCTTGATAAGACCAAGAAAAATATCCACATACTCTTTCAACAACTCAATCAACCCACTCTTTACATCAGGATGTAACGATGCTCCAATCTTGACTTCCTTCGGGTCCTCTTTTGAACCCAAATTAATCACTTCCAGAGGCTCCTTATATGGTTGAATGGTATTTTCCTCGTGCTCAAGCAACCGTGAGACCTCTTTTGGAATCTCATCATAATCTTCTTCTTCAGCCCCAAACACAGTACATTCAAAGTTAGGAGAGGGTGCAGGGTCATTGTATTCAACGGGTTTTTTAATTAATGTGCACATATGATTTATGATTGCTTTAAGAAACTGACACATATAATAAGTGATCATGCAGATTGATTTTCAGTTATTATTTATTTTGAAAGGTTTTTTTATTACCATTTTCCAAGAAAAAGCAGAAAATAAAGACATAATTTTGGAAGCAAAGATAACTCTTATTAATGATCTTAAAAGTCACAGTAAACAGATAAGCCCTACAACATTAATACTTCCACCTTGGGCATAGTGAAAGATTTTCAAAAGAAAGAAACATATTAACAAAACAAATTACTTTGAAACATGTATGCAACAAGGAATATCAATGGTGACCCAGTTCTGAACTCTGACTCCATGCGTCACATAATTCGGTACTTCCTGCTCTACTTCATCCTCTTCGACAACATTAATTCCAGAATCAATTGGATGGAGGTAGCCTCCACTGCGGAAAACATCATGATAACTGTTCACAGTAGACTTTGACTTCAAACTTTTGCTTTTACCATTATTCGAAGAGAAACCCAAACCAGTTCTATTCTTGTTTACAGGTGGATCCACAAGTCGTCCCAAAACTGTATTATGACCATTACGCACAACCTACTGTGCATCCTTCAGTGAAACCACAAAATTCTCCTTTTCCTTATGTTGTCAATGGATAGGGCTTGGAACTGGGTTCCAACAGCAGCCTCATCCGCTTCTACAATACTGAAAGAGGATAAATGGGATATCAACAGATCCTGTTCCCCATTTATGATCACTACCTTCCCTTCACGCACAAACTTTAGCTTCTGATGCAGAGTTGAAGTGACAACCCCTGCTTCGTGTATCCATGGCCGTCCTAGCAAACAACTATGTGCAAGAATAATGTCCATGACCTGGAAGGTTATCAGGAACAAATGTGGTCCTATATGGATGGGTAAGTCCACTTCACCGATGACAGATTTCCTTAACCCATCAAATACCCTTACAATGATGCCACTCGGGCGCATATGTGTTCCTTGATACTTTAACTTCATGAGAGTACTCCTCGGTATAACATTCAACGCGGATCCATTATCAATTAGCACATTGGACAACGAATAATTCTTGCAGTTCATGGATATGTGGAGGGCCAGGTTATGATTCCTCCCTTCATCTGGTAATTCATCATCGCAGAAACTCAAGTTGTTACATGACGTAATGTTTCCAATTACACTGCTGAATTGATCTAATGGCATGTCACTCTCCACAAAAGCTTGGTCTAGTACTCTCATCAATGATTCACTATGAGAAGAGGAATTCATTAATAAATCTAGGATGGATATCTTTGAAGGAGTCTGTAGTAGCTGATCTACAATTATGTAGTCGCTCATCTTAATTATCTTCAAAATATCATCCACTTATTTCTCTAATGTAGCTCCACTAGTCTCTCCTGTAACCTTCTTAGGCTCATCATTCTCAGCAATTTTCTTTCCAGCAACAACATCTCTTCGAACAACCGGCACAAACACACGATCGCTATGGGTCACCCTGCTATTTTCAGCTATATTTCCAACATCAGGAATTGGTTGGATGGGAACTTCCACCCCATCTTCTAAGATTGTAGCGTTGTATTTGTAAGGCACAACCTTATCTGATTTGTAGGGAATAGGACCTGGAAAACTAATTACCAATGGGGTAACAACTGGTTTTCTATGGTACTCCACCTCAAGATGAGCGGGTGCACCAAAACAAGGCACAATGACGTTTACCCCTTCTTCAATGCAATCAGTCATCAAAAAGTCATTTATGGGAAACAAATATTCGTCTGAAGAGAAATACTCATCCGCGGAAACATACTCTTCCTTTGACTCTTCTTCCATTAAACCAACTTCAACCATATCAATCTCATGATAATCATCCCTCTGACCTGTGATCTTGATAGTTCCATTGTCTAACAACAACTGAACACCCTCCCTCACAATTGAACATCTTCGGGGATTTCGAAAGCAAACTATGCAAGACCCATATTGGTGTTCCACCTGACCAGCAGTACGACATAAGGTAGCATGCAACTGCACGAGATCCTCATTCAAATACTACACATCAAAAATTCTGAATTCACCAGGACATTCAGAAACCATATTCACTTCCTCTTCATACTCTGCCCTAGGCCTGATTATATGGATTAAACCATCATCCATCATCTCCTGTAAATCAGCCTTTATCTTCTCATAATCCTGTATGTCTGTACTGCAAACAGCACAACCAACGTGGTCATACGTATAGTAGCTGAATTCACAGAGGTCTGTGTGCATTTTCACCAAATCTCTTCTAACCAGATTAATGTCAAAAATCCGAAAGTCGCCTGGACAACCGGCCACCATATTTACAACATTCACTCCCCCGTGCTTGGGTAAAGGATTGTCTTTCACATTAGGTCCCATGTCTTTGAAAGATAGAATTCTAGACTTCACCAACTTTTGCACTTCAGTCCTCAAAGGATAACAATTCTCAACACTATGCCCTGTTGCTCCCTGATGAAAAGCAAACGTTTGGTCTGCCTTGTAATACCAAGGCAACAATGATGGTATGGCGGGAGATGGTCGTGTCTGACCAACTTCTTCATAATCAATTTCGGTAGTAGCTCTGCATAGCTCATGAGAATAGGGTCATAGTTCTCCCTTCTCTGATTATTCCCCTGGTTTCGCTGTTGGGACGGTCTTTGATAAGCAATGGTAGTCGGAGCGACACTCATCACAAGAGTAATTGAGGCGACTTACTGGTGACGCTGATAATTCCTTCTAGGAGCATTTACCATCTTCTCTTATATAACAACATTTGTATCCCATTCTTTCTTCTTGGTAAACCCATAAGATGGCTTCTTCACACCTCCGAATCCTTCACTCTTCGTCAGAAGGACTTCTCTTACCGCCTCCTCTAAGCGGATACCCATTCCTACCATCTCTGTAAAATCACTTGGCGCACTTGCTACCATCCTTTCGTAGTAGAAAGCACCCAGCGTCTTCAGAAAAATCTTAGTCATTTCTTTCTCTTCCATGGGGGGAATCACTTGGGCAGCTACCTCGCGCCATCTCTGTGCATACTCTTTGAACGATTCCCTGTCTTTCTGAACCATGGCCCTAAGTTGGTCACGGTCAGGCGCCATGTCCACATTATACTTGTATTGTTTGATGAATTCTTCTCCTAAATCATTAAAAGTATGGATGTTAGCGTTGTCTAAACTCATATACCACTTCAACGCTGCGCCAATCAAACTATCCTGAAAAAAGTGAATCAGCAGACACTGATCATCAGTATGGGTAGACATTCTCCCTACGTACATCACCAAGTGAGCACGAGGACAAGCGTTGCCCTTGTACTTCTCAAATTTTGGGACCTTGAACTTAGTAGGTATCTTAACATTCGGAACCAAACATAGCTCATTCACATTTTGCCCAAATAGCTCTTTCCCCCTAAGAGCCTTCATCTCTCTTTGCATTCTATCAAACTGCTCTTGAAAATCATCCATTCTATCATAAAGGCCGAAGTCTTCACTCAACGGAGGGAAAGGACGACACACATCTTCATTAACAAACGAAACCAAATTCACCGAAGGAGGTGCAACGGGAACAGTATGCACCACAGGAGGTGCCAGAGTAACAACAGTCTGAACCACTGGAGTATCTTGAGGACCAAGATTGAAAACTTCAGGTGCAAAATTCTCTGGCATTCCCCATGGATAACCTTGAGGCATACAGTTTTGAACAACAGCCGGAGTAGCGGATACAGGAATAGTTGGAACTTCAGTATTTGCCCTTGTTGTTTGAGGTTGAACACTCAGTGGATGATTCTGAGCAACCACCAGAGCTTCCATCAGAGTAGTCTAATTGGCCAAGCCGACCTTTAAAGCAGAAACTTCTTCGTGCAGCTCGTGATTTTCCTGTTCTAAGTTGTCCATCTTCTTTTTGAAATTAGCCTGAGTATTGTAGTGATGAGTCAGCGTGTTAAATGAAGTAAAAAGCTGGGTAAGGCACCTGGATATGCATAATAAATGCAACAAATATGTGCAGTATGATGCATGACATGTAATGCACATGATTATTTTTACTTCATTATTTAATATTTCAAGGGATTTAAGATTTATAGGCATATTGCAAACATCAAAGTAATAAAGCTTTTGAAATACTGAAATTTTTTATTATAATAACTTCAAAATGGACTACAAGTTTCAATGATCCCAAGTACAAGATGAAAATACAATCTAAAATCCTGAGGAAAGAACTGATGGAGATTAATCTGCACGCTGGCGCTTCCCTGTGAGCTTGACAATCTGAGCCCTCGACCTCTGGTTTTCTTCCACATGTCTGATGGCAACCTCCTTTCAATCATCTGAATCAGGAAGTGAGTAGTCAACACCTGTTTGAGGCTTAGGGGAAAATAAATCCCCTTTCCTCTCCATATACTCCACCGCTCGACTCTCAAGGATCTCAATCAAATCGTCTTTCTCCTTCAGGTCTGCTTTGTAGGAACTCTCTAAAGTCTGGAACTTGTTCTTCCAAGCATCCCTTTCCTGTTGCATCCTAACCAAAGTGAGTTGCAGCTCTTCTAGATCATATAATAAGGGAGGGGTGGTCATCACAAATAGATCAGACATGGGTGTCTCCCGAGTATATGGCATCTTTAACTGAATAGCTCTCAATCAGATCCATTGGAGATATGGCTCCAAAGAAACAACACCCCTAGGTCCCAAATCCTTCCTACTCTTCTTATGAATGTGACGCCAAGCCTTCATAATCTGATCCCTAGCTTCCCTATGGTCTTCTCCTTCCTTCAGAAAGAAACTACTCAAATGAATATTATTCAGTTTATTCCTCATCGGATAACCAAGCTGTCGCCGTGCAAGAACAGGGTTATAGTTAATTCCTCCCTTTGTACCAAGAAGCGGTACATTGGGGAAACTACCACAATTGTCAATAATCTCTATATCCTGGTAAACTCGATGATACCAATCAATATCCAAGTGAGTAAGTGCCATGATCTTAGGAGCCCAATGAGGTTCCTTATTGACATCCCATAAAGCATCAGATAGAGGCATATGAGAGATGAACCACCAGTACAACAAAGGCGTGCAACAGATAATCATTCCCCCATGATAAGAATTCCGAAGATGAACAGAGTAATAAGCATCAGCCAGCAGTGCAGGAACTGGGTTTCCAATCATGAAAATCCTGATAGCGTTAATGTCGACAAACTTGTCCACATTAGGAAATAAGAACAATCCGTAAGCAAGTAGAGCAAATATGGCCTCAAAAGCAACCATACTCTTCATTCTGGAAAAGTAATGAGCTTTATCCAATAAGAACTGAGCTGGTAATCCTCTAATCCCTCCTTTAGTAGTCATACGGGCTTCCATCTCAGACTTTCCCAGATGAATCAAAGCAGCAATATCATGTGGTTTTGGCTCACCCTCTAAACCAGTAAAAGGAACACGATCGGTAATAGGTAAATCCAATAGATAAGAATACTCCTCTAGTGTAGGCATCAACTGATAATCGGGAAAAGTAAAGCAGTGATACATCAGATCATAGAACTGGACCAAGGTCAAGAGAATACCCTCCTTCATCTTCAGCTTCATGAGATGAATAATGGATCCATACTTCTTCCGAAAGTCTGCAGAACACTCGATCTCTGGAATTAGACTGACCAACTAATCTATCTTAGGATCCTTGAAACTGTATTTCCCTGTCTTTCTCTTTCCAGAATCCATGGTTAAAAGTACTTGAGATATTCACAAATGGTCAACCTTTAAATCCCTTGAAATATTGTATTCTTCAAAAGATGCTTATGAGTGCATGGATGCATGATTCAACAATTACACACAAGATCACATATATAGGGTTCATAGGTTCAACGTCACGAGCATGGGGTCAAAGGTAATACCCATAAGGTGTTGGTCTAAAAAGTTATCACCTGCCAAATAAGGTTCTAGAGGTTCCCAGAGTCTACATCCTTCCTTCGAATATTACCAACTTCCCGATTAACTTGGTAATTAGTAATATTCTCAAGAAAGACTCGTCTGAGCATAGTATCGCGTGACAACCATTTCCGAATTACTCCGTCATAGCTTTCGCACTACACCTAAAAGGCCAAGATGGGTTTGGTATTCTACAGTCCTTAGTTTCAGCAGGCTCCTAGGTCGAAAGCAGTACGTCTTCCTGATTACTCGGTAAACGACACTGCAGTCAAAGGGACCTCCACTGAGTGGGGAATCTCATGCCTCCTTTTTTGGGATTACTCCCTCAAAGTTAACATGACTATACCGCCCGTCCTATCTTAAAGTTTTCCCAAGTCCGGGTATAGGACTCATAAGTAATCACCAAGCACCCTGAAAACCAGGAAAATCCAAACAAACATATATACAAAATATAACACATAAGCAACAATAGCACATATACAAATATAAACAAAGATAGGCTCAACCCACTTAGGGATAGACCAGAAAGAGGTCAATCTTTCCCCAGTGAACTCGCCATTTTTCTGTAGCGGTAGAAATGTTCAAGACTAAGCCATTGGATTGACTAGACTTTATACAAATCAAAAATAAAAATCGCCACCGCGCTTTATTGTTTCCAAAGGAATGGAAAAAGAGCGAATAACCCCAAAAGAGGGGGAAATATTCAAGGTAAGGGGGTTGGTTATGCAAAGGGAAGGTATTAGCACCCTAAACATCTACGGTACTCCGTAGGAACCTCTTTGAAAAATCTGTATATTTTGGCTATAAAAATGTGTTGTATATAAAATGGATGGTGGAGGTGAGAAGAGAAATATTTTTTATGATTTTTGCACCCGTCGCGGTTGCGAACCTTTAGTGCCTACGTACCACATTTCGTGCAATAGGGGATCAGGGTACACGTAGTTCCTCTTTTAAAAAATTGAAACACAAGTGTATTGGTTAATTTTAAGAGATAAGACATCATCGTCATTGTCCGTGTGGAAAACATACTTACTACCCACAATCATGAGAAAGGAGAATTTGCATCATCTCAAAGTGGAGGATATGGCTTGGATTTTAAAATCAACAATGCCTCACTCAACACCCAAGTGGAAAATATCCCACTTCACTACATATTGTAGAAGTATAGTTGTTGCATCACTACAAGGATTGACAAGAGTCCAATATTTTGAGAAAATTTTTAAAGTAGAAGCCAAAGTGGCAAAATAGTTTGAAATGAGATTGATTGACTTTTAGTCTTCTCACAAAAAATTTCAAGGTATTGTTAAGTTGATTGAAGTTTATTTATGAAAAGATTTTGAAAATGCATGGACCTAGGTCCAAGTTTATTATGAAAGTGGTTCAAGTTTAGAAACAAGAAGAGTTTTCAAAAGGAGGGAGAAGATTTTTGAAATTAAAGAAGATAGGAGGAGAAGAAGAGACTATCCTAAGGCATAAGGTAAAATCTAAGGAGAAGAATCATCTAACCAAAAAGAAGCAAATACTTGACATTATGAGTCAAGATAGAATTCCCATTCTTTGGATTGAAACCAAGCAAGCAAAGATACTAGACCTTTTGAGAGAATCAAACTTTAAGTGTATTAAGTCTTCACAAAAATTGGGCAGAGTAACGACTGTATACGGGTGAATTCCAGATTACAAACAAAGAGTGTAATCACAAAAAACCTGCACACAAAAACAAACAAGCAACCCAATGTCTTGAGGTAAACCTCAAGAACTCCAGACAAAAATAATCAGATAAGATCACAAAGTCTCCAGGATAGACCAAGGTTTCTAATCCTAAGTCCAAGAAAAAGTTCCATGCTCCATAATGCCAAGGATAGTAACCAAATAGTCCAAGTACCATTAAGAGTTTATTATGGTTTATGTTGATTATTAAGTATCTTAAGAAAGGAAAAGAAAAGCTCAAATGAGCAAAGTAAAAATGGCAAGAAAATAAATGCTCAAATGCGCAAAGATGAAAATGGCATGAAATGAAAATGCTAAAAATAAATAGTACAAAGCATAAAAAAGAATAAAAGCATAAGATAAAACAAGTGAATGATTAATGGTTAGTTGGATGACCATCTTGAAACTTACATTTGGAACTCATTATAGGATTGGTAGAACCAAAGCCTCCACACAACAAGTTGCATTTGCTTTTTGTCAAGTATATCATCCAATTGGGATTCTCATAAGTACCATTTAATGATCAACGATGTTTAAGTGATCTGCATTGACCAAAGGTGTTGTAGATCCATTAGAGGATTGGTAGAACCAAAGCCTCCACACAATTAATCTCAAGGTTATTGGATCAAAGAGATAAAATTAACATACTTGGGCTTACAATCATAAGTTTGGGCCACGAATAATCATTTATTCGAATCGGGACAAAATTTAGCGCTATATTAAGCAATCGTAAGTGGACTTATATAGAAGTTGCACCTATTTTGAGGTCGGTCAATAGCAATCTACACACCAGTTGTTTTGAGACATGATATAAAGATCATGCTCCAACAACATTTAGTGCAATAAGAAGAGAATGAGATGAAGAGGGATAGGGTAAAAAGAATGTACAAACCATATTTGAATTAAATTTTAATCAAACTATTATTAAAATCATTCATCCATTTCTTGTGGAGTTAAACTCAACACCATGCATCTAATGGTGTTAATAAAGTTCATGATCCAAAACCTAACCCAAGATTAGCCAGAAAATAATCACAAAATAATATCACATTTAATATATACATTAAAAGGGTAAAAAAAGGGTTTAAAAATAGAAAATAATGAAAAAATATCAACTATATTCAAATTAATCAAGAAGTGAGAAGTAAGACCATAGAAAAATTAGAAATGGATCCAAATATTTTCATAAAATTTTTGGTAATTTTAAAAGTTAGAAACTATTTTTAAACCATTTAAAATTGCTCAAACAAACATAAAATAGGTCAAAAATAGTAAACCTCAATATAAAATTCCATAAAATTTCCAGAAAGTCAAAAATATGTAAAATAATATTTATGAAATTTTTTCAGAATTAAAAAATGTCAGAAAGTATTTTTTAAGTATTTAGAAGAAAGCAAATAATACAAAAATATAAAAAATACCAAATTTTAAAATAAAAATGTGAAAAAATAGTCATGAGATCAATAATAATTCAAAGTATTTTTGTGAATTTTTTCATAATTTTTGGATAAAAAATAAAAGAGTTATGAATTTTTGAAAATTTAATCAATAAAAATATAAAATCAGATAATAAAATAAAACCAAAAAGATGTGGACCATCAGATCATAATCAAAACGCGTTTGTAATCTAATCCAATAGATCAGACACGCTGTGCTTGATATGGACCTTAGTGAAACACACATATGATCAGAAAAAGGGCAACCAATGAAATTAAAACGTTTGGCACGCTATCATTGGCTGAGACGAGACATGTCATCGTCTTCAACCTCCAGATACCCTACAATGGGGATTTTGTGAAATCCTTCAATTGGAAAAAATAGGATCCTGGGCTAGCATCATTGAACTCGTCTCTTCAAGACGATTCTAACACAACCATCGCGCCAAATTTATATAAGGTATGGAGAGAGATATGAATCAAAAACCCAGAAAATAGCGAGCACCTTCAATTTGAGATTTCTCTCTCAATTCTCAATGGATTTAAAAATTGTAAGCATCATTAGAATCAGAAGAAGGAGTAGAATAGATTAGTGCTTGATTTGGATCCAAATGGTGGAGAATTCTACCTTTTCGAAGTTCAAGTAAGAAGCTCTGAAACTGGACTTCTGTAGCTTGAATTATGGCTCGTTTTGATTGGCTTAAATGCTGGAGAGTTTATATGATGCTCAAGGATGATGAATGCGCAAAGAATTTTGGAAAAGGAAGCTTAAATATCAGAAACTGAATTCAAAAAAGATGGGTTCGTGTGAGGTTTTGGCAGGGTGTTCTTGGCTCTCTAAGCTTGGGAAAATGGATGGGGGATGACCCTCTATTTATAGGGAAGTGAATGGGAATGAAAATTTGAAGAAACAAGGAAGTTTGGAGGGAAATTGAGTGAAGGTCGAGCACGATTGATGTGTGACTTCATTTCCATCAAAACTCAGCCAAACCTTGCGTTTTGGGGTGCTAATCACTTCTGGAAAGTTTGCTAATCAAGTTTAAATAAAAAACACGCATAAATATTTTGTTTAGAAGTCACATTATAGATTTCAAAATTCTGACTTTGTGAAAAATTCAGTTTCAAGTTACCAAATTCAAATCCATGGCATTTCCAACTCAAGGAGTCTTAAGGCATGATTCTTAATACTTTAGAAAGATGAGTTTATAAGCTTTTCAATGTAAAAAGAATGGAATCAAATGGATGCTTGAGCTGAAAGTTACATGGAGTCAAAGTTGAAGAAAAAGAGTTGACTTTCCATACTTAGAAATATTTCAAATTCTTCTTCAAAAATGACCTATAATCTTTTGTATCCAAACATGGCCTTCCTTTTAGAATTTTCTCTTGACCAAAAAATATTGAATTAAGTAGATCTCTTGAATGACATTTTGAAATTTGAACCACTCAAAATCTCCAAAAAATGAGCAGGTTATGACTTGTTGAAGTTGGTCAAAAATCATGAGATGACCTATAATCTTTTGCATATTTAAGGCAACTTCCATCCATTTTATCACTTTGCACATAAAAGAAGGCATAAAGTACACATATTTAAGATCATAATGGAAAAAGAATGGACTCAAGGTGATAAAAATTAACCAAGTTATGACCATTTGAAGTCACATATGGAAAATTGTGGATTCATCTGGATGACTTGTAATCTTTCTTCTTCACCAAGTACCTTCCACATGAAAACTCCTTGGAAATTTTGAAGTGATTTGTTGGTAACTCTTTGAAGAGAAAGATGTCTTTGGAATCACTCAAAAATACCAAAAGGTGAGCAAGATATGCTCCTTTGAAGTTCAAAACCCTAGCCTCTAGATCAAGAGAATGCTTTAAGGAACTTTGACAAGTTTGAACAAAATTCTTGTGCCAATATTCTTTCTTTGTGAATAGAAGTTGTTGAGGGTGATGATGAGGACTCATATCCACAAAAACCACTTCCATATCTTGAAATTTGAGAGAAATGTGCTCTTGTGACCAATAGGAACAAGACCTTGTCCAATCATGACAACTTCTTCCCTCAACCCCTTGTACTTTTGAATCAATTTTGATAACTTTGAAATATGTTGAACCAAAATAAGCCTTGTAGTGACATTTCTTCCTAAACAACTTCAATGGTGAGGTTTGAATTCCTCAAGCTATGTTGACTAGGGCATGGAAATAAACTCATGAACCTATGAAGCAACTTTCTAAACCTCATTGCCTTTACCTACATTATTAAAAAGTAAAAGAAAACAACATTGCATTTTATTAATTAGAAAGAAAATCAAAGAAAAATATTCATGATCACAAAAGAAAACAAGTCAAGGTGCTTGGTAACTCCTCAAAAGAGAAAAGCTAAATGTAGGGAGGGGAACCAAGAATCCTAGTGTGATCTTGTTGTGAGTGAAACAACATGGTATGATGAAGGGATCTTAGGGGCAAAAATTGGGGTACATCACATGGCCTCAGAAAATTCTGTGCATGGAGAAAGACCAGGAGGAAATAATGTAGGAGTCTTTGGCACTGGCAACATAGAGAATCATGGAGAAAACTTCACGCGTCAAACAGAAAAATAGCATGTGCTGAGTGGCAAGCATTATATGTCGTGGGGCACAAATATTTCTATCTTGTTTCGATCGTCATGGCATGTGTGTCGAGGGGCACACATGTTTAACTTGTGCCAACCATCAGGGAAGGTGTGACGACCGTCACAACCTTTAGATATGAATTCTTATACTATTTTCTGATTTTCAGTCTGTTTCTTTTCCATTTCTTCTCCTTTTCTCTTGTAGTCCTTGGATGAGATAACTACCTAAAACAAACTTAAAATACCAATATAATTAAACATGATTGAGATGAAACGATAACTTTATTTATGCAAATCCGGTCGAATATGCTATGTATTTTCGCGTTATCGAACTCCCCTATACTTGAACCTTTGCTTCTCCTCAAGCAAATAATCAGTATGGTAATCTTTTAAGCACGGGTTAAATGCAATTACATGACACAAATCAATTCGTGTGTGGTTGCGTGGCATTTTAGTTAGAATAATATAAGCTTAATATCAACAACAAATATACAGTAATGGCACAAGACAACCCCTCCTTATGTAGACTAGTTCCAGTCAAACTATTATAGCTCAACCTAATTCTTTTTGCTTTGTTTCACCCATTTTGTTCGAGCACAATCACATTAAACCCTTTATCTTATTGCATGCATATAATAGAGTAACCGGTTAGTGATTGTCATTTTAAGCATGGGGTTCTGTTACATAAATTTGGTAACCCCTTTAAAAATCTGATTGCAAGATGCGGGGGATCGAACTGTAGTCCTCCCTACCAAGTTCAGCACCAATAACCTCTGAACCACCTTTACATCGGGTAGTTATAACATATTTTGTAGGTTATGCAATTGTTGGATTAAGTAACCGGTGAGGGTCACCTAACTTAATTAGCGCATTCCATTTTTTAAATTCATCATTACAAGATATTTTTGGAAAAATTATTTAAGACCATTCACTTATATTCATCGTCTCTCTATGTAGTTTGTTTTTTAGACGGTGCTGATAACTTATATAAACTACTCGGGGCTACTTTAAACATTGAGGTTTTGGAATAATAGGTACTTAAACCGGTCTCGCGTAAGCGGGGGTTTTAGAGTGTTAAAACGGTATCAATTTTGTTTAAATCTCATTCAAAATTTCTAACATATCTTTAAGAGTGAGCAAGCTATATACTCTTTGAATGTGTCAAGTAAATTTTTTTGTTATGGCTCAAGAAAGTGAGACAGTCAAATAATGAACGAAAATCTACATATAACGACTTGATAGTACATAAATTTTATTCAAAAGGAATGTGCAGTAATGTAAATATACTTAGAAAGTGGTAAATGAAAGCGGTAAAGCTTCCTCCCCTAACTTAAACTGAGCATTATCCCCAATGAAAAAAAGTAAGGTGAGAAAGGAAGGAAGAAAACAAGATGAATGACTACTCTTTGCCTTAGCCACGTGCTCCGCGACGTGCCCGTGCTCGTGCTCATCCATGTGCATCATCTCTGCCTTGGAAAGGCTCCATACCAAACCCATGTAGTCCGACATGAGTAACAAAATCATGAAGGCCGTCAACCCGATAAGTCAATGCTTGCATCTCTTTGGTAAGCTCCAGCATACTATGGTCATGATAGTAGGTGTAGTCGTGTTGATCTCTCTGAAGTTGTTGAACTTCTTGTATCATCTTGTTATGTTATGCTTCTATCCTCTAATAGTGTTAAGCTTCAGCTTCATTATGGCTCAACATTTCAGCATAAATGTCATCAAGAGTTGTTTGATGCCCCTGGTTTCTTCTTTTTAGTGGTTGTTTCCCGGATGATGAGCCTACAAGATTCTCGATAGGAACTTGTGCATCCTGTGGGCGGGTGTCAGGTTGTGGAGCTCATGAATTTGTATCTGTTGAAATCAGTAAGCTGAAGGAAGAAATTTTTATTTTAAAAGAAGAAACGTTTTTATTGAAAGATGAAAACTCTGCCCTTAAAGGCACGAGAAGTCTTTTAGAAGCCACTGCTAGTATTGATGGTGTCATTGAGAAATATGACAAAGCCTTCTAGAAATTTATAGCTGAGAGCATACAGAGAAGTGTGATAGCTTCCATGATCTATGGTGTAAGCCGAAATGGAGTTAATGGTATTAGTTATGATTCTCGTGAAAAATATAAATATAATAAGAAAAACATACCAATCACCTTATGCTCTCATTTTCTGTTTGTTGGTTTTATGCCAAAGAAATATGGAAAAGATGAAGAGAAATATGATTCTGAATCCGATGGAAATCAACTAACTAAACCAAACAGTTTTATCTCTTGCAAATATGATTATTCCTCTGCTAAAGCCAAAGTTGTTTACAACTTTGGTAGAACTAACAAAAAGATACCCAAGAAATTATGGGTACCAAAAGATAAGATGATCTATGATACAAATATCCTTGGTAATGGAATTGATACACTAGCTTGCTACTTGTAACACTTAATGGAAAAAGGCATTCGTTCCAAGACCTAGAACTTAAGCCTAGAAAGGTTATAGGTTTCGAAGATGATGTAATAAGGAAAGATTATAGAATTTGAAATAGTAGATTAACTGTCATGAATATAGCTTGCAAAATTCAAGAATCTCAGGTCAAAAAGTCAGAAGATGCATAAATCCTAAATGTTCAAGCTCCTCTGAAAAAGGCTCAAACAAGTCCATCACATTCTGAAGAAAATCTTATTGCATGTCTACAACAAGGTAAGTGTTTAAATGCTTATTTTTACCTTTCTCTGAAATTTATGTCTGTTTAATCTAGTAATGCTCTCTCAATTTAATAAATGCTTAAGGAAAAAAATGTATTGCTTCTATCCTCTAGAATATAAAGTATTTATATCAATTAAAAATGTGCTGTTAAAAATTCAAAATACTTCTGCTTTTATTTAAGACAATTTTCCTCTTTATAGTTGTGCTTAACAATTGATGCAACATATTAAGGAGTAAGTAGATCTTGGGAATAAGTGAAAAATCTTCTTAATTTACCTTGTGACAGATTTTTTGTCGTTTCAAAGCTTTTGTCTTTACTTCAAGTTTTTTTATAAATATTACCCTCTACCATTCTCTTTCCCCTCTTCATAAAACCTCTCAGCCCCAATCTATCTAAAACCCTAAAACTCCATCAGTTCACACCCTTTCTTCCTCATCAATGGAACCTCAGCGAGTAACTGCTAATCTAGGTCCATCATCATCTAAGAAACATCCCAGAGTATTCCTCTCTACCCTTGTGGATAAGTTGGTAGTCCTTGCAGAAGCCCTGGTGAATTTAAAAAATATTGCTATGAACGATTATGATCTATAGGATGTTGTTAGTTTTCAAAATTGGGTAAACTACTTTGATCGTCTTCACGAGAAAGTTTATACTGATTTAGTCAAAGACTTCTGGATCTATGCATATATCTTAGTAAGTGGACATGTCTGCTCAAACATCCATGGGAAGAAGATCTTCATTACAGAAGAAGATATAGCCATGCTCTATAGTTTGATAGATCGGGATTTACTTCGACTAACATGTTAACAGAAGACTACAACAAATATGTTATAAATGAAGTTATCAATCAAAAAGGGACTGAGGAACCAAAGGAAAAATATATGATTCCTAAACTAAGGGTTTGGTTTAGAATATTTCTAGGAAGTTTTACTCACCGTTGTCCAACAAACTCTGTTGATCATGTAAACTCTGCTCAAAAATATCTTCTGCATGCCATCCAAACTGCCAAGAAGATTAACCTTCCAACAATTCTCTTCAATCATATGAAAACCACTATTACTGATTCAAGGGATGAAGGATCCAAAAAGAAGATGCAATTTCCTTTCGGAAGACTTATTTCATACATTCTTGTTGAAAGTCATCTTTTTGAGTCTCTGATCATTTCAAATCCTAATGCGATCACTAGAACTTCCATAAATGGGATTATCCTAAGATATCTCGGTCTGAAAAGGGAGAAGAAATACTGGATCCCGAGGAATCTAGTTCGTAAGATTTAAAGGAGATAATAATTCCAATAATAGGATTCCCAAACTTTCTGCTCGATCGATCATCCTCAATCAACAATAAACCCCTCATTGCTCCCATTCCAAAGAGAAAGAGAAAAGTGGTTGAAGAATCCAAGGTTAAAGAAGACTCTATAGCTCCCAAGAAAATAAGAACAATCAGAAAACAAGTTCTGATTCTTGAAAGCTCAGATAGCTCAAAATCCTCTAAGGTTGCTAAGGCTTCAAAAGGAACCATGACTTCCTCCAGAGCTAGAGCTTCTAAAATAGAATTAAACGAACATACAGTAGCTTCCAACCAAGAAATATCTAAAACATCAAACACAACTATCTCTATTCCTATCGAGCCTCAGAAAAATCCAAACTCTTTTGAACCTCCGTCTCCACACCCCTCTTTCATTTCCCCTAAAAGTATTAACATTAACTCGCCTCCATCCAACTACCTCTCCCAGTCTGAAAAAGGCCTTGTTGATAATCAAGATGTTTCCCTACCCGAAGAAGGAATTTTATAGGAAATTGTTGTACCTGACAGGGATTCGTGCTCATATGCAATTAAACCCTTGATATGCTTTGCCAAAACTGACATTCAGCACATTCCTCTGAACGAGTTATTATATCATTTTCGGGTATGTGTCCGGAATGCTCTGAAATTGGTAGAAAGAAGAACCCTATTGTATCCAAAATTTGACCTCCCATTTTTCAAGACAAATTGATTCAAGATACCTCCTCATGCTCTTAGGGTTCTCAATTGCTCAAGACTACTCAAGGATTGATCATACAAACTTTCCTCCTAAGCAGTTGACTCACAACTAGGGTTTTGCTTCTCTCAAAGAAAATTGGACTTCTAATGCCTCAAGTGGATCTCATGGTTTCTCATATGTCTCAAAGAATCCTCATGCCAAATTCCAAGTCTTGCATCACAAGTTTGTTCAGTCAGTTGCTCTAATAATTGAAAATTAATTTTATTGGGCAAAAAGTCAACTTTGACCAATTTACAGTCAAACTTCAAGATTTTTGGTCAACATCAACATTTTAAAGCCACATTCATAATTTGATCAAGGTTTGATCATGATTCATCAAGAAAACTCAAGATTCATCAAAAGTCAAAAGTTACTAAGTTAGGGTTTTCTTAAGGAGAAGTCAATTGAACTTTGACCAAGCATAACTTTCACATACTTCATCAAAAAATTCTCAACCAAAGCTCATTTCGAAGGAAGTTAAATTCTCTACAACTTTGTCTCTCTAAGCTCAAGTAAAAAAATGCTTCATTTGAGAGATATGGACCAAAACATTATACGTCATTTTAAAAGTAAACAAAAAGACACTTTTTGTCAAAGTAATTTACATCAAGATAAAGTCTTCAAATGAAAAAAATGACCAACATAGAGATTGTAGGGGACATCTTGAGGTTTCTAAAAAGTCACAGATCATCTTCATATGATAAAAATTGAGTGAGTTATGAATTGTGCAAGTTGGGTAATTTTGAGAAAATGCATGAAGTCCAGATTGAGAAAATTTGAATTTTTGGGCTAATGGGCTTATCTTTTAGGGTCCAAACGTGTTCCTGACCTCATAATAGACTCCAAAATCCATTCATTCATTTTTATGGTTTTTATTTCTTTTTATTTTGATTTTTATTCGTTTAAAAGCAAAATAAATAAATAAAAAAATAAAATAAATGATACAACGTGTGGGGATCTATTTTGAATCAAATCATGAGTCCAATATCACATAATCATGCTAAAGAATCGTGAGGGATCATGAAGATTGGATTTGGCACAAGATTGAGCTCAAAAAGATATGTTTCCATGCAAAAAATCAAATATTTTGTCATGAAATACAAATATTTGATTCACGTTTGTTGACCTAATTCATGGCCTATAAATAGAGAACACATTCATACCAAGAAGGTCACGAAATTGTCTCAAGAAGAACCCTAAAAAATATCAAAATCTCAACTTTTGTCAAAACTAGGGCAAACTTAAAATCAAAGATTCAACCATCTTCAAGCCAAGTGACCATTCAAATCAATTCCTGAGGTACCATAGAGTAAGTTGGGGTCATTCTTGATGATTAAAAGTGCCTGAAACCTACATTTCATGCATCGCCAATTTCATGTTTTTTTTGTGAAATTCATATTTTAATATTCATGATGCTTTGATTGAAACTAACAATTCTAATGTGTTCCTGATATGAATTAATGGAGGTTTCCCATGTATTATGAAAAGCCTATTCTCAAACACCAACGAGTGTCTGTCTTAGTGGCAAGCGATGCAGTAAAAAGCCAGGAGGGCGTGGGTTCAACACTCACCCCGTGCAGTTTTTTTCTTCCTATTTTTGTCTTAACCTAATTTCTTTCCTTTTTCTCTTTTCTAACCCTATTTTTTTAATTAACCAATTATTAAACTAACCTTAATTTTTTACTAATAAAATTAAGATTAGGTTTTTTTAACTAATATTTAATTTTCATGATATATTTAATTAATTAACCTTTTTTTATATTAAAATCATTTAGAATTTAGGTTTTATTAATTATTATCATATAAATTATTTTCTATAAAAATTCATAAAAACATTTCAACTTTCTTTTTTCTATTTTCTTATTTATTTTCTATTTAATTTTCCTAGATCAAGTGTATAGGACGCATACCCTATGTAATAGCGTAGATTTATTTTCCGCATTTTTCTATTATGTAACTGCTCACAGGATGTAATAACTTAGATTTATCTTTTCGCATTTTTTTCCTATTATGTAACTGCTGATAGGTTGTAATAGTGTAGGTTTACTTTTCCACATTTTTTATACTTATATACCTCTCCCAAAGCCATATAATAGCTTAGGACTTTACATTCCGCACTTTATTTTTCTGTACATATTCAACTGCTAGTAACTAGGGTTTATATGGAAAGACTGAACTTAGAAAACCCTAATTTTTTCAAAGATAAATAACTGAAAACAATACACTCTTCACACTTGCACCTCTAGGATAACCTCTCTTCGTTTCCTTCAAAATAATGGTCATGTCCCTCAAAAATAGGGATACTTTAGCAAAAGACCCTCAAATAAAGATCATAGTCCCTCGATGACCCTTCGATGTTGCCTACGAAAAATGATCTAGTCCCTCCGATACAATTGCTAAAGTATCTCTACGTGTTTCCTTCAATGATCATACGATGACCCTTCGACTATCCCTTCACATCCAATAGACATGGCTACCTACCAACTAATGGTATGGATAGTACTATCTCTAAAGGAGAAGGAAAAGAAAAAGAAAAACTTTTAGTGGGTAAGAAATTATTAATTAATTACTCACAACCTTTTTTTAAATATTTTCAAAAATACTTTGTATACATTCTTGAGGACTGATACAAGAATCATTACAAAGTTCGCCTTACATTGGCAATTTCAAAATATGGGTGAGCTAAGTAATTAAGATTTCGTAAATAATATGGGTGAAAAGGGTACTAACACCTTCCCTTTTCATATCTTCCCCCCCCCCCCCCCCCCCCCCCGAACTCAAAATCTATCAAGGTCTTTCCTGTTCTTTTCACCCTTTCCTTATTGGATAAAAGAAAAGTCAGTGGCGACTCTAGCTATTCGCATATTTTGGATAAAATCAAAAAAGTCAGTTCTCCCCTCGTATTACAGAATTGGCGACTCTGCTGGGGACATTCTTAAAAGAGGGGTTACCTTCAGAGTTAGATCACTTTATCTGCTTTGCTTGATTTGTCTTCTTATTCTCTATTGGGTTTGCTCATGTTTATTTTTTGCAAAGATCCTATACCCGGATCTGGGGGTACCCTTAGGTAAGTAGCTATAGATCATGGAAAATATACGGCGTAGACTGATATGGTTGAAGTGATGGCTATGTTAGTATGACACTTTGGTTTGTGCTGGTGTCCCTTGAGTCAGTCGAGGAGAATACTAGGCTTCCACGTGTGTCATAAGCATTAACTGACCTTTAGAACCTTAATTGACCCAACTTAGCCATTAGAAGGTAGTGAGATAGACGACTTTGGTGCAATCCAATGTTGGTTGATACTCGATGCTACACTCATTTTGAGATTCGACTGTCGGGATATTTCGGTGGCAAGTCAGTCGTACTGCTGAAATAATGGCTGGGAGAAAGATTGGTGATATGATATTCCTAGAACCCGACTACTATTCTTAGGACATATTGAGCCAACTGAACTTCAAGAGGGTACTTAGCTATGAACCACATGCAAGCCTTAAACCTAAGGCTCTTGTGTGCTTTGTTTGTGTTTGTTATCTGTTCAAACATGACATCATATCATCATGACATCATACCATATCATTTTCACTAACCATTTCAAGGATCTCAAGGGCATGTGATGTAGGTTTATCATGAACAAGATGCCTAGCAAGGGGCAAGGGGATTTATTTTCCTCTAACCCAATTTCGTTGTTAAGACCAAAGTACGATCTTTTGAGTCAAAGGCTAGGACCCACTCGACATAGTGATCTTGATTCTCATAGAAGGACATTCAAAGATGCAAAGTTCTTCAGTCAAAGCTGCAGCCAGACTCAACTTCCAAACATTTCACTTTGTTTATCCTGTGAGATCCTTGAAAACATTACATCTACATATCATGCACATCATTACATAAAAGGTTACCGAGACAGGTTTTCTCATCTTCTTACTGTTTGTTTCAGTAAAAGATGGCCCTCGAACAGACCGTGAAAGAAATCCAAGATCAAAACGCCCAACTCCAAGAAACGCTCCTGAACTTAGCCAATCGGCAGAAAGAAATGATGGCGCTCATCGCCAAGAAGAAAAAGACTAGGAAATCTATAGACATCCTCAACATGGAAAGAAGATTCAGAGGTCCTCCCAAACAAGCTCGGGACTTTCATATTCCCTCCGATGAAGACAACAACCAGGAAGAATGCAGTAAGAGTGTGAAGGCTGAGAGAGGAAGCAACCTTGGTTCTGGCCAGTATTCTGAAGAATAAGACTATTATGATGAGAAGTATCCTCCCGCTGATGACAGATACAAATAGCTGGAAGATCGTCTCAACGCCATGGAAATCCAGAAAGATCCTGGACTGGATTTCAAAGAGCTGGGTCTTATCTCGGGGGTTGTTATCCTTCACAAGTTCAAGGTCCCCGTCTTTCCTAAGTATGATGGTGTGTCTTGTCCTAAACTTCATCTGCGGTCTTATGTTCGGAAGATCTAACCCCATACTGCTGACAGAAAGTAATGAGTCCACTTCTTTCGAGAGAGTTTTTCTAGGACACAACTGGAATGGTTCTATCAGCTGGAAGGAACCAACATCCGCACTTGGGAAGAATTGGCTTCTACTTTTTACAAGAAGTATCAATATAATGCTGACCTTGCACCAACTCTTGTGCAACTACAAAGTATGACTATGGGCTCGAATGAAGGGTTTAAAGAATATGCCCAAAAGTGGAGGGATCTAGCTGGAAGAGCACAACCTCATTTGTCCGATAGAGAGCTGGTTGATATGTTCATGGGAACTCTGATAGGTTCTTTCTTTAACCATCTGATTGGAAGCTCCTAATCTGGTTTTAATGAGCTGATTCTAACCGGGGAACATGTCGAAGGTGGAATTCGAAGTGGAAAGATTCAAGTGGTTGCGTCTTCGAATGTTGTAAAGAAGACATTCAACAGTAAAAAGGAAGAAAATGTTGTGTATGGCCAGAAAGGTCGTACTAGAGGTAATCACAATCAATTTGTAGGAGTTGTGCTAATTTCCAATCACGCGCCTATGCAACAACAACAACAAAATAATCAGCATAGGTCAGATGCACCTAGAAGGAAGTTTGCCAAGATCAGCATGCCACTATCTCAGGCATTATAGAATTTACTGAAAGCAGAATTGATAATGTTAAGGGATCCTCCTCAAAATCCCAACACCTCATCTCCTTGTTATAATCCAAATGTAAAGTGTGCCTACCATTCCAATAGTCCTGGGCACGACACCAATAGCTGTTGGGAGCTAAAAAATAAAATTCAGGATATGATTGACAACAAAGAAATTGAATTCTATCCGCCTGAGACTCCCAATGTAATTAATGCACCTATGCCGAAGCATGACAAAGGCATAAGTGTTATTGATGATGTTCTTTATATTTCTACTGTAAGTAAATTGGATACTCCCCTCCCAATTATCAAGAAGAATCTGTTGCAGGCTGGTTTATTTTTGGGTTGTATTGAAAGATGTTACTGATGCGCAACCAAAACCAATGGCTGTAAGTTGCTGGAAGAAGGTATTCAGCGTCTAATGGACAATCACTTAATTTTGGTTGATAAGATTTCGTGTGTTAAGAATTTGGTGTAAGACTTGAAGCTGAAGGAGGTATTTGTAATATCCGACACTCCTATCAGGATAACTTCCAAGGGTCCTATAAGGATCACTGCCAAACCCAAAGTCACTCCTCTGATAATCACCACACCTGGACCTATTCCATATTCTTTGGATAAATCTATCCCTTGGAACTATGGAGCCGACATCTACTACCATGGCATCAAGCAAGAACTATCAACTACTAAACAGGAAGGTATTGAAGTTGTTGATCCCGACTGTTGTACTCCAAAATATCCCTCTCCTTTTTTTCAATAATTTTCTAACAAGGATTTTCAAAATTTAAATTTGCACAAGTACAATTATATTTTTAATGCCCCATATAGCTTCCATGGATCACATTGGGCTTTCAAGCATCAAAATTGAAGAAAAACAAGCTTACTTCGATTCACAAAGCTTCGACTGGACTTTGGCCTCCTTCAAGCTTACTTCGATTTCCCAAGCTTCGACTGGACTTTGGCTTCCTTCAAGCTTGCTTCGATTTCCCAAGCTTCAACTGGACTTTGGCTTCCTTTAAGCTTGCTTCGATTTCATAAAGCTTCGACTGGGCATTGGCTATCTTCGTGCTTGCTTCAATTCACAAAGCAATGGCTTCCCTCATGCTAGCATGCATAAGGCAATGGCTTCTCTCATGCTAGCAGACACAAGGCAAGGGCTTCCCTCATGCTATAAGGCACAAGGAAATGGCTTCCCTCATACTAGCATGCATAAGGAAATGGCTTCCCTCATGCTAGCAGGCACAAGGCAATAACTTCTCTCATGCTAGCAGGAACTAGGCAATAGATTCCCTCATACTTCAATTCTCAAGGCAAGGGCTTCCCTCATGCTAGCATGCACAAGGCAATGTCTTCCCTCATGCTAGCATGCACAAGGCAATAACTCCCTTCACGCTTGCTTCGATTCTACCTTTAAACCCTTCAACATACATAGTTTCTACACTATCACACATAATTAGTGGATTTGAAGAACATACAAAAGGCCCATTGGAAGAACATGAATTTGGTGGATTCGAAGAACACATATTTGGTGACCCATTCGAAGAACATGAATTTGGTGGATTCAAAGAACCTACTTTTGATGGTCCATTCGAAGGACATACAATTGGTCCATTCGAAGGACATACAATGGGTCCATTTGAAGAACACATAATTGGTGTTTTGTCTTTTGATGAGTCTGGTCGAAGGCTGCTGAACAAAGTCCTATATGCTGCCAAGCCCAAGTCTGTTGTACTACTATGAGACAGTTCTGCACCAAGCTGCCACAACACTCCAAAACTGCTGCAAAATAGTCCTGCCATGCTGCTCCTAATTTGCACCAAATTGGCATACAAGAGCTCCACCTCGAAAGCTATGAAAACATCATACCCAAACTGTTCAAATTTCATTTGTTCCGCCCCCCAAATCTTAGCCAAACTCTTCTATAAATGAGATGTTTCATAACACATCTAAGGGTGGCTTTTTAGTGGTAGGAGAGAGTTTTGTTGGAAAGGTAAAGAGAGGAGAGAACATTCAAAACACTTCTAAACCCAGAACCAAAAAATCCACACCTTTGTTATTTTCATTCGAACCCATAATCAACATAGACAACATCTCTTTTCTTTTCTTTTGAACCCAAGAGTATTCGAAGGCAGCAACTCAAGTCCAAAAACACCAACTCCAAATTCAAGGTAAGTCTTCCTGACTTTAAACCTTTCATTTCAAGCATGTAAATAACCTTTTGTTTATTTTTCGTTTCTACCCTTTTGTTTGTTTTCTTTTCTTGTCCAAATACATGTTAAGAACTAACCTATACAGACCATAAAACAATATTAGCATGGCTTCGCCCCATACTGCTTCATAGTCCCAAACGAAAGAAAAAAAGGTTGTGTGAATCGAAACCTTACGCTTCACCCTATACTACTTTACAATCCTAAAAAAGAAAAAAAGGTTGTGTTAATCGAAGGACATGTGCTTCGAATACTGCACGAATCGAAAGAACTTTCTCTTTCTCTCTTTTGCACTATTTTTGTTTTTTTTCTATACATTTTCTTTCATTACTATTCAATATGGTTGTAATAATTAAGACTTTTATTGCTTTCCACCCCCCATTTATACATTTGTATCCCCATCCTCTAAAGTTATGTAATAGCTTAGAAATTTACATTTCCGTAATTTACCGCTTTAATATAAAATTCTAGTAATTAGGGTGTGTATGGCAAGATAAAATCAACAAATAGACAACCCTAAATTCAAGACAAAAGTGCATGCAATCAAACACACTATTCACACACATGCACCTCTAGGGTAATCTTACTTGTTGCCTCAGAAAATAGTCATGTCCCTCGAATATGGGCGTTTTAGCAAAGACCCTCGATTAAAAAATTATAGTCCCTCAATGTCTCTCGATGTTGCCTTTGGTAAATGACCTAGTCCCTTAAAAAAATTGCTAAAACATCTCATACGTTGCCTTTCTATGACTATACAATTGACCCATGCCCGTCCCTTCACATCCAACGACAAGGCTTCTTACCAATCAATGGTAAGATAGAAACATCTAAAGGAGGAGGAAAATAACAAAGACCTTTTGAGTAGGTAGGACGCTCGCAGTTGCTTGCTCACAAATCAAAACCATTTCCACACTTACAATTTCAAAACATCCTAAAAAACAAACATCTCTTTGAACTATTTTCAAACCCAACACTTTGTATGCATTCTTATAGAGACGGGAATCATTAAAAAGTTAGCCGCGACAAAGGCATATTGCAAAATATTTTTAAACTTACACCACAAAGTATATGTTCAAACAAAGCAAAAATGATCTAGCAAGCAACTAAGGGCCCGTAGATAACTACGGATGAAAAGAGTGCTAATACCTTCCCTTTTCATAACCTACCCCCCTAACTCAAGAAAATATCTCAAAGGCATTTCTTGTTCTTTTCACCCTTTCCTTATTGGATAAAAGAAAAGTTGGTGGCGACTCTTGTTATCTGCAACAATTGCGATCAAATGCAATAATAACCAAGTCAGTTCTCCCACCGTATTCAGAACTGGAGACTCTGCTGGGGATAGTCTTAAAAGTGGGGTTACCTTAGAGTTAGATCATATTTACTTTCTTTCATTATTTTACTTGCTTGATTTACATTTTCTGGGTCCTTGTTTGGGTTTGTTTTGATCCTCTACCCGAATCTGAGGCACCTTTTAGGTAAGTAGCAATAGATTGTGGAAACTGTACGACATAGACCGATATGGTTGAAACAATGGCTATGTTAGTGTGATGCATTTGTTGGTACCAGTATCCCTTGTGTTGAATCGAGAGGAATACGGGGCCGCTGAGCGGTGTCATGAAGCACTAATTGACCTTATAACCTTAATTGAACAACTTGGCCATTAGGAATTAGTGAGATAGCCGACTTTGGTGTAAAGCTGAAGATTGGTTAATACTCGATAATACACTCATTGAGATTGGACTTTTGGGATATTTCGGCCACAAGAAAAGATTGTTTGTGTTGAGACAATGCCTAAAAGAAAGGTCATTAATATTAAGACCCCCTAGAACCTGGTTACTTCCTAGGACAAGTTGAGCCAAATAAACTTCAAAAGGGTACTTACCTATGACTCTATGCAAGCCTAAACCTAAGGAATTGTGTGCTTTGTTTGTATATGATATTTGTACATAAATACTTGTTTTCTTTGTTCACTTGTACATAACATCATGAACATCATAACATCATAAGCATTCTCACTAACCATTTCAAGGACTTAGGGATTCATCTTTGTTCTGTTTTATAGGCCATGGTTCCCATTCGTAGAAATACCATCCGAGTCAGCTTTGTGAAAGCGCATCCTCAAATTTAAGAATTAGCATCAAGGGTGCCTGGAGATTCTCTCTTCACCAATAAATATGGTCGACTTCTCAACTTGGCTACCTCAGACTTCCAAGAAGAAATGATGTGTGTGCTCTTCCAATTCTTTGATCCCATACATCATTGCTTCACCTTTCTTGACTACCAATTGGTGCCTACATTAGAAGAATTCTCTCAACTGTTAGGAGTGCCAGTGCTTGATCAAATACCATTCACCAGTTTAGAGGAGACTCCAAAGCCTGAAGTTATTGCCAAAGCCTTGCATTTGAAGAGATCTGACATTGTAACAAATTGGGATACATGAAGTGGAGTTAAGGGTTTCTTAGCCAAGTTTCTGTTGGAAAAGGCTCGTTCATTCTGGGAGGATATAGATTTTCAAGATTTTGAAGATGTCTTGGCCCTTCTAATCTATGGTTTGGTTCTATTTCCCAATACGGACCAACTCATAGATGTGAATGCCATCAAGGTTTTCCTCTCTCGTAATCCTATACCTACTCTGCTTGGAGACATTCTACATTGCTTCCACACCCGTACCATGAAGAAAAGAGGTACTATTTTGTGTTGCATTCCCTTACTCTCTAGGTGGTTTATTTCGCACTTACCTCGATCAATGTTGAAGAATGAGCAAGGCTTGACATGGTCTCAAAGGATGATGTCACTTACATATTCTGATATTCATTGGTGTTCTCGATCCTCAGAGGACATTACTATCATCGACTGTTGTGAGGAATTCCCTAATGTCCCTTTGCTTGGCATTAGGGGAGGTATTAACTATAACCCTTGTTTGGCTTTATGATAGTATGGGTATGCGCGAAGAGATGTTCCCCATGATGCACTCATCCAAGGTTTGGTATTCAATTACGAGGGCGACGAACAAGGCTATTGTCAAAGGTTCATACGAGCTTGGAGAATGGTAAACAAGATGGATAGCAAGACATTAGGGCATATGAACTTCATTCCTTTGGAGCCTTATCTTGAGTGGGTATGAACTCATGCTCAAAGTCTCTTATGCCATACCCCGCCATCTTACCTATCATCATGGAGCCTGTTGTCGAAAGAGACGTTCCATATACTTTCCTTTATCTTGATATACCTACTTCTCTTGAATATTTGCAAAGAGCTTGGATTCAGCTAAAGGGGGAGCGAGACACCTTTGAAGCCTAGTTTTATGCAAGCGAGAAGAGGACATTGGAGCTGTTGTACCCCAAAATTTTCCCTCTCACTTCTTAAGGGATCACCTTGGACCCTCAGGATTGCTTCTATCAAGTTTCAAGTCTCGAATTACAATTTTCCAAGAAAGTCATTCACAAGGGCAAAATGGTCAAATGCACACTGAAAAGTCAAACTTTGACTTTTTTTGATCAAAATCAAGTTTCAAAAATCATATTTCATCAAGACATGAAGTTGGTTCATCAAGAAATCAAAAGTCAAAAATTACTTTGAAAAGTCAAATTTCTAAGCACTTGGAAAATTTTCTAAGTGTTAAGAAAATATGATAATTACATAACTTTGGGCCAAATTTTTATCATGATGCAAGATGATTCAATCATAATTTCTGACATGAAAGTTATAGATCTCAATGAGATCTAAAACATTGCTGAACATAACTTCTCCTAGAAATGTTGGGATTTCAAGTTATAAATCCTTGAAGACACGTCCATGAAGCTAAAACACTTAGTAAATTCTGGGCATTTTTATGTCAGAATTTAGACAGAACTTCTGGGCCATTTTTCACACAAGTACAATCATAATTTACAAAAGTGATTCAATAAGGGATGGCAGAACATGTTACAAGCTTTCTAGAGAATTCCTTCAGATCATGCTGGAGCAGGGAGAATTGAAGGTCGGACGTTAGATTCGTCCAGAACATGACCCTTAGAATCTCACTCTTCAACATACAGAAGCTCTACTCTTTGATCAGAACATGACCCTTAGAATCTCACTCTTTAACATACAAAAGCTCTACTCTTTGATCAAAACATGACCCTTCGAATCTCATTCTTCAACGTATGGAAGTTGTGTTCTTCAATCAGAACATGACCTTCGAATCCTCCTACAAGCTTTCATGCACAAGGCATTGGCTTTGAATCCACCTTCATATTTTCTTCGAATCACCTTCATATCACCTTTAAATCCATTTTCAAACCCTTCAATACACCTAGCTTCTGCACTATGGCACACAATTTGGTGGCCCATTCGAAGGACTTGCCATGATTGAACCTTTAGTTTTGCCTGGTTTTGAGTTTGGTCGAAGGTTTGGACCTAAGTGGTCAAAGCAGAAGGACTCAAAGTGGCATATTCAATTGAAGAGGGGTCATTCTAAGAATACATGTTTGGCCCATTCGAAGAAAACATGTTTGGTCCATTCGAAGGACATGTAAATGGTGGGAGCGAATGTTGTTTTAGTTTGGTCGAAAGTTGTGGAAGGATGGAGGATTCGATTCAAAGGATCAAGTTGAACATTAGACCCATAGGCTAGGCTACATGTTTCTGCTTTTCAGGCCTCAAACCTATGACTCACTCTATACTTAATTGTTTATATAGTTAAATTAGGCTTTTACCCATTAGTTGTCCACGACAACTTGCCCTTAATAGTATAATACTACTTTTAGAAAAGTCTTTCTTGAGCCTTGCGCCTGTTTTCCTTCTGCAGAAAGCAATCCATCTAAACCATTAATCTTGATATCTCATCTTGGGATCATGACACAAGTGGACATTTGCTTTCGAGCTAAGCCTTATTTTATTATTTTTACTCCCAAACTTCCCAAAACCTTTTTCTATAAATAGAGAGATCCTTTGCAAAGATCAGGGGGCCAGATGAACGAATCTTCAAATTTCTCAAAACACCATAAAGTTCTCAAACACTTAAACACTTGTGAAAACACACACCCAGAATCCAAATACTTGTCTATTTCGAATATGAAACATCCTTACATATGGCTATCCTTTGAATCCAGCAAGAAACACATTTCACTTGTTTTTCTATTTCGAATCCAGTGTCAAAGGCCTAACCCCTGGTCCCTCCCTTCAAATCCAGAAGCATTCAAGGTAACCACTTCAAGGTCCAACACATGCTCCAGCCTCCAACAAGGTAAGTCATTCTTAACCTTGGACCCTTCGTTTCCAGCATAGCATGTAAATAAAATTCTTTTTCGTTTCAAACATATACATATCATTTTTTCCCCTTTCATTTATATCCTGATAGTTTGTTTTTATTGCCTTTCCTTTTGGTTTTGATTTTTTTGGTTTCTTGCAAATGTTCTAAGAACTAACTTGGCCTTAAGGCAGTGCTATCATGGCCTTAGGCCATGTTTCTATTTAACATCTCAAATGAAGGAAATAGGAGACAAGAGTATGAAACGAAGCCTCTAGCTTCCACACTAACCTCTAGGTCAAACGAAAGAGGCATCCAGAAGGCACAACATGCTGACTTCCAGGCCTAGACGAAAGGCACACCCTCACTACTTTCAACCCCCAGTCGAAGGAGGCAGAAAGGCACAACATGCTGGCCTGCATGCCCCAATCGAAGCGCATGACTCCACTGACTTCAGACCCCAAATCGAAGGAGGTCAAAGAGTGAAGAATCGAAGGGTTTTCTGCCTTAATCGAAAGACCCATTTTTCTTGCTTTTATTTTATTTTTGCCTTTATATTTTCATGCAATTCAATATGGTTGTGATAGTGTAGGATTTTATCTTTCTGCATTTTTAATACTTTTGTATGATTACTAATAACTAGGATGTATGGAAAGATAAAACAACAAGTAGACAACCCCTAATAAAAGACTAAATGCATGTAAATCAAACACACTAGTGACACATGCACCCCTAGGGTAATTCCACTTGTTGCCTCGGAAAAATAGTCATGTCCCTCGAATATGGGCGTTTTAGCAAAGACTCTCGATAAAAGATCGTAGTCCCTCGATGACCCTCAATGTTGCCTTCGGTAAACGAACTAGTCCCTAAACAAAATTGCTAAAATATCCAATAGGTTGCCTTCTATGACTATACAAACGTCTCACGCCCGTCCCTTCACATCCAATGATGGGGCTTCTTACCAATCAAATGGTAAGATAGCAACATCTAAAGGAGGAGGAAAAGAACATTTAAGAACTTTTGAGTAGGTAGGATGCTCCTAGTTGCTCGCTTGCTCACAACAAAAAACATTTTATACACTAACACTTTATTTTGAAACATTTTCAAAAGACAAACACTTTATGTGCGTTCTTATAGAGACACGAACCATTACAAAGACACCTTTTTAAAATCACTTTCAAAAACAAATTCCACAAACACTTCTTTGAACTATTTTCCGAACAACACTTTGTACGCATTATTATAGAAACGAGAACCATTACAAAGACGTTTTCAAAATAATCTCAAAACCCACACCACAAGCATATTTTCAAACAAAAGCAATTGATCTAGCAAGCAACTAAGATCCCGTAGATAACTAGAGATGAAAAGGGTTCTAACACCTTCCTTTTTCATAATCTACCCCCTAAACTCAAGAAAACAATCTCAAAGGTATTTCCTGTTCTTTTCACCCTTTCATTTATTGGATAAAAGAAAAGTCAGTGGCGACTCTTGCTATCCGCAAGAATTATGATAAGACACAAAACACCCAAGTCAGTTCTCCCACCGTGTTACAGAACTGGCGACTCTGCTGGGGAATTATCTTAAAAGTGGGGTTACCTTAGGGCTAGATTAACTTTACTTGCTTTTCTTTTTTTGATTTGCTTGCTTTACATTTTGGTTCCTTGTTTGGGCTTGTTTTGATCCTCTACCCGGATCTGGGCACCTTTTAGGTAAGTAGCAATAAGTTTTGGAAACTGTGCGAGGTATACCGACATGGTCTAAGCAATAGCTACGTTAGTGTGAAACATTTGTTGGTACCGGTAGCCCTTGAGTGGTCAGGGAGAATACGGGGCCGCTGTGTGGTGTCATGAAGCACTAACTAACTTTAGAACCTTATTTGACCAACTTGGCCTTTCGGAAGTAGTTTGGTAGCCGGCTTTGGTGCAGTCCGAAGTTGGTTGATACTCGATACTATGCTTATTGAGATCAGACTTTCGAGATATTTTGGTCGCCATTAAAGAGGCTTGCACTGAAACAATGCCCGATGAAGAAAGATCAGTAATTTTGAGATCCCCTAGAACCCGGTTACTATTACTAGGATAGGTTGAGCCAACTAAACTTCTAGAGGGTACTTACCTACGAACCCCATGCAAGCCTAAACCTAAGGATTTGTTTGCTTTATGTATATATGAATATTTGTACATAACAACTTGCTTACTTTGCATTGTACATAACATCATGACATCATACCATAGCATTTTCAATAGTCATTTCAAGGATCTCAAGGGCCTATGATGCAGGGTCACGTGGGATCAGACGTCTATCACGGGGCAAGAGGATTTATTTTCCTCTAACCAAATGCCTTCAAGACCAAAGCACGGTAACTTGAGTCAAGGGATATGACCCACTTGACATGGTGAGCTTGATTCTTGTGGAAGGACATTCAACAATACGAAGTTCTCCAATCAAAGTTGTTGATCAAAATTCAATTTCTAACATCTTCTTGTGTTTACCCCACGAGATCCTTGAATACATGCATCCACATATCATGCATCATATCATGACAGGTTTCTCCCATACAGGTCTCCTTATCTTCCTACTGTTTATTTCAGTAAGATGGATATGGAACAAATGGTGAAGGATCTCCAAGCACAAAATTCCCAATTCCAACAAATGTTCCTGGCTCTGGCTAAGGGTCAGGAAGATCTAAAAACACTCGTCAACGTGGGAAGAAGGTCCAAGGGGCATACCCAACTAGATCTAGAAGGAGATGCTTCTTCTGAAGAAGAAGACAATCAGGAAGAGGAAGCTAGAAGCATTAGGGCTAACATAGCTACTGATGACGAAGACTATTTTGAGGAGCAGTATCCACCGGCAGATGAAAAATACAAACAGCTTGAAGACAGACTAAAAGTTATGGTGATCCAAGTTGTGCCTGGCTTGGACTTAGGAGACATGGGTTTGGTTTATGGAGTGGTCATCCCACCAAAGTTCAAAATCCTTACCTTTGCCACGTATGATGTGGTCTCTTGTCCTAAGATGCATCTGAAGTCTTATGTCCGTAAGATTCAACCATACACAATTAATCAGAAGCTCTGGATCCATTTCTTCCAAGAGAGCTTAGATGGGACGAAACTTGAGTGGTTCTATCAAGTGGAGAGTTCCCATATTCACACTTGGGAATATCTAGTTGCTGCTTTTTACAAACAGTACCAATACAATGCTGATCTTGCACCAACTCATGTGCAGTTGCAGAATATGACCATGCGTTCCAACGAAGGCTTCAAAGATATGCCCAAAAGTGGAGAGACCTGGCTGGCAGGGTGCAGCCATCCTTAACTGACAGGGAGCTGATTGACATATTTATGGGAACTTTGACGGGACCTTTCTTCAATAACCTAATCGGAAGCTCCTCGGTCGGATTTACCGAGATAATACTGACTGGAGAAAGGGTTGAAGCTGGCATCAAAAGTGGAAAGATCCAAGGAGCTACACCCTCCGATACTCAGAAAAATCCATACAATGGGATGAAAGAGTCCAATGTTGTGTATGGTCAAAAGGGTCATAACAAGAGCAATCATGACCAACATGTGGGGGCAGTCCTGATTTCTGGTCCTGCGTCGCAACGACAACAATAAAGGGGAAATCGGCAAAGGCAAGACGAGCCCAAAAGAAAGTTTACCAACATCAACATGTTGTTGTCTCAAGCACTGCAACAATTGTTAAAGATGAATCTGATTACGTTGATAGGACCTCATCCAAACCCCAAAACATCTTCTCCTAACTACAATCCTAAAGCAATATCATTCCATAGATGTGCATATCATTCCAGAAGTTCTAGGCATGATACTAATGATTGTTGGACGCTGAAATACAAGATTCAAAACATGATTAACACCAAGGAGATCGAGTTCAACCATCCAAAGACTCCCAACGTGATCACCACTCCCATGCCAAATCATTGAGCATTCCAGTTCATTTTGAATTTTCAATTGTAATTTCTGTTGTTGTTCAAACACTTCTCTATTAATGTCAAACTTTGTTTCACTAATACATTGCATATGTTTGTCTTGAATTCATCCATTTATTTTCACTATAATTAAGCTATGCTTTTTAATCTCTTTATGCCATTCAACTCTTGCTAAAAGTTACAAGCCTTTAGAGGGAGGATGTCGAAAACAATGCTATAATCTCATATAATATGCTTTTGGATAGACCTTGCTGATGATGTACATGAGTTTCTTTCAATTCCTAAACATATGAGTTATAAGGAGGATAATCCATAGTCAAACCCCTTGAGCCTAATAAGTAGGAGCTTTCTTTTTTACACAAATTAAAACCTTTAATCAAAACCTGGGGCAGGGTAGTCTCTCAGTTAATTAAAATGTGCGTTCAGTCGCAAACTTTCACTTCGTATATAACGAATGACATCAAAAACATTCCTTCTGAACCAAAAGATGGTGATGGTTCCCTATCAAATAGGAAGTCATTATATCTCAAAAGAAAAGCCCACTAAGTCAAAACCTACGAATGAGACTTAAGAAAAACTGGGGCATCCCGCTGACTGTAATCTCAAAAACAAGAACAATCAGGCAAAATCAGGGACAACAAATAAAAAAAGAGGTCACTACAAATCCTTAAAAACATGGAAAATATGGCAAAAATGACTGCCTTCCAACAAACTTAACTTGTCTGAACCATCACCAAGACGTCATTTCAGACTCAATTGGAGTTCAAACGCACAATTAACTGAGTTTAGGACCGAAGAACATCATGAAGAATGGGCGGGTACAAATACACTTTGAGCCTTATTGTTGTACCCCAAAATTTGCCCTCCCATATTCTCCAATAAACTGCCAAGCCAAGCTACAAAATTCCCCAAGAATTGCACAATGCAAAGGCCTCCATACAGTCAAAACTAGGGTTTGTGTGTTGATCAAGAAAAGGAAGTTTTCAAAGGCTCAATCAAGTCTCATATGCTTACAAACATGGTCAAGCATCCTCATATCAAGTTTCAAGGCATTCAGCTCAAGATTGTACAGTCAAAACCCTAAATTGCACTACAGTCAACTGTAGGGGCAAAATGGTCATTTGACAGTCAAAAGTTCAAATTTTTGGTCAATATATCATTTTGAAGCCACAAACATCATTTGATCAATGCTTGATCATGATTCTCAAAATTTGGCTCAGAAATCATCAAAGATGCAAAAGTTGCTATATTTGGACAGCTGAAAAAGTCAACTGAAATTGACCAGGGCATAACTTTCACATGGATTATCAGAAAAATTCCATCCAAAGCTCATTTTGAAGAGAAAGACATTTCCTACAACTCATCTTCATACTTCAAGTCCAAGAAATGCTCTCACAAAAAGTTATCAATTTCAACATTATAGGTCATTTTCAAAAGTCAACAAAAAGGGACTTTAAGTCAAAGGCCATAACTTGAGATTGGTAAATCAAAATGACATGGGACCAAAGGCATTGGTTAAAGGACTCAAAGACCTTTCCAAAATGTCCAAGAACATGTGAAAAGCTTAAAAATTGAGCAAGTTGTGCCTTGTAGAAGTTGGGAAATCTTTGTGAAATGGCAAAAGTCAACTATCATTGAAAATCCAATTTTTGACAAAAGGGCCCCATTTTTTCCACTTGGTTCATCCTTGTCATGCCACACACGTGTCCCATGGTTAATTTCAAGACCAAACATTGGTTTTTTTATTTTATTTAATTTTTGATGATTTAATTCATTTTAATTCTTTGAAAATTCAAATAAAATTTAAAAACCAATGGAATAGTGTCAAATGAACTTGGACAATTTCTATGTATCATGAACCAACTCAAGAAATCAGGCTAGGGTTCATTTGCACACTAGGTCTAGGTTTTGGCTAAAAAGTAGGAAAATGGTTAATGGAAGAAACCCTAAGACCAATTCTTTCCCAAGCATGGATTAAGGTCAAATAGCAAGCCTATTCCATTCCATGATGATCACTGAGTCCAACCCTAACTAGAACATAGCAAAAGGCTCGCTCAAAAGCCATTGGACAATTTGAAATTTTGGCCATATAATGCAAAACTGAAATCACTACTAGGGAGTTTTTCAAGCCTTGATTCATATACCATTAGCATCCTGGACAATCACTGAACACATTCCAATTCAAAACATCTTCCAAAACTCCCTAAACTGGTACCCCTAACTCAGACTGTATCTCAAAATATTTGAAATCGTATTCTCAGTTCCAAGCATCTTCATTGCATTTCAATCGTATATTCTTGTTCCTCACAAAGTTTCTAAGCTATTCATTGTATTTAATTGCATTTTTGTTCATCATACGCGAATCTGCCATGCCCACGCTTTAGGGTTTTCAAGTTTTGATTTTAGGGCTTTTACCATACTGCAAAATTGGCCCTCAAGACCATGACTGTTACACTCCATGCATCTGGACGAAAAGATCTACATACTCGCGCCTAATTTATATTAGGAAATAAGCTAATCGCTATTTTTCTGTAGCTAGCTTTAAGCCACGCATGAAAAACTGTGGCCATAGGGTTTTGTTTTGCAGGATGAGGAAGAAGAAGGTTTCGTGTCACCCAGCGATTGGCGTGTTTGAAAGTTCGCGCCAAGTCATCCACTAACAATTTGTTTTGTTTTTATTATTTGTATTATGTTATATATTAAATGAAACATAAGTGGCTCAGTGGTAACGTGTTAGGCACATGATCTCAAAGACCTGGGTTCAAGTCCCAGGTCAGAACAATTTCCATAATGTTTTTCTATCCTAATTCCCATGCAGCGTTACTATAGGGGTACACCATGCACACTCAAAAATCAATTGGCCACGCGTCTTGGAGATCTAATCCAGGGATCAGGATGAAAGCATATCATGGATGCCAGTCAACAAGCCACATATGATCCAGAAAGTCAATGATTCACAATGCAAATGGGCCTTAATCTTCCAGGCCTGCACCTCCAATTCTGGGGTCTATCCCCCCTGGTTTGCCCATTTAATTTATTTTCTTATATCTTTTAATCATTTATTTTAATTGTTATATTATTTTAATTATTTGTTTTATTTAACTTTTTAATCAAAATACAAAAACATCACAAAAATCAGAAAATATAAAAAATAGGATATTTATTTTATTATGATTATTTTCTAAATAAATATATGTAAATATTTAGTTTTAATTAGGTATTCAATTTTAATCTCTTTTTAATAAAAATACAAAAAAACTAGAATTTAGGTTTAATGACTTTTATTTCCTTTTTTTATTGTTTCCCTTTTTTCAGAATAATAATGTTATTTATTTATTTCCATAAATCAAAAAATGTACATAAATTAACTTAGATTTAAATTAGGTTAAAAATTAAATCTTTTTTTCTTAATAACTTAAAAAACATAGAATTAGGTTAATGACTTTTTCCTTTTAACTTTCCTTGTTTTTTGCCATAGTATTAGTGTTTTTCATAATTAAACTAGGGTAGCATTTTAGGTTAGATTTTAATTCGTTTAATAACTAAAATCCAAAAAAATAGAGTTTAGGTTTAATAACTTTTTATTTTCTTTTTTTTTTAATAATAATATTATTTATTTATTTAATGCACATAAATTAATTTAGAATTAAATTAGGTTAAAAGTCAATATTTTCATAATAAACTTAAAAGACATTAGAACTAGGATTTTAATTTTAATTAACTTTTCTTTTTTTTCTTTTAAATCTAAAAAACACAAAAATACCATTTTTCATTTAATTTTAATTTTAGATAACTTAATTATTTTAATTCCTTTAAAGGGTTCAACGCCCTCGCATTTGATTATTTTCTTTTTTTCGCGCGTTTCATTTATTTCTTTTGTAAATAATTATGTATATGTACCAAAGCCGTGTAATAGCTATTAGACATTTCTTTTCTGCAATTTATTTTAAAACGGGTCTGGATTAATTTGGCGTTGTAGACCCTCGCCCTTTGTAATAGCGTAGGACTTTTATCTTTTCCGCACTTTAAATTCCCGCACTTTTAACTGTTAAACAATAACATGAAAGAATGAATGCCCAAAAATAAAATCAAATCGTTAGATCACCCATGCATGACAAGACAAACAATAAACTGAAAATGACACACAATTCGCACACACCACCCCTAGGGTACGCCTCACTGTTGCCTTTCGAAAGGTGATCATCGAGTAGAGGATATTTTAGTAAGTCCTTGTGTCCATTGATCTAGTTGCCTAAAACAAAGTTGCCTCGAATAAGTTGCCTCGGAATAAAAGATCAATGGCATAAGGGTAGCTTCTAAGGTGTCTTCCCATTGCTCTGGTGATCACCATGTCCCTACAAACTCGAATTGACCCGAACACCTCCAACGGTGGTGCTACCTACCTCTCAATGGTGGGATGGCACTACTTTAAAGGACTTTTACACAGACGAATTCCTTAGGGTAGGTAGGTTCTCAAGGATACTTGCTCTAATTTCAAACAAATCAAAATACTTTTCACACCAACACTTTCAAAAACCTTTCAAAACGAACTTTTCAAACACTCTGACGTACGAGTTGAACTGAAACTTTTCAAAGAATATTTTTGAAACCCACATTGAAAAGCAAGCAAACATTTTGAAAACACATTGAGCAAGTATCTAAGAGCCCATGGATAACCATGGATAGAAAGGGTGCTAACACCTTCCCTTTCTATAACCTACCTCCCGAACCGAGAGCAATCTCTTTAAAGGAATTTTTCTGTGCTTTTGTCCTTTCCATTTGGAGAAAATAAAAGACGGTGGCGACTCTTGCTTCCGCGACATTTCGCGAACCAGCGTTAAACAGTCAGTTCCAGATCCACCGATCACAGAACTGGCGACTCTGCTGGGGATAATCTTAAAGTGAGGTGTACCTTAGGACTAAGATCACTGTGTTTTCAATTGCTTTCCTTGTATGCTTTAAAATTGTGGGTTGCTTGGGAGTTCTATAGATCCTAACCCGGATCTGGGGGATACCTTTCTTAGAAAGTAGCAACAAGGCTGTGAGGGAACTGTGCGGGGTATACCGACATGGTTGAAACAGTCTGCTACGTTGATGTGGCACTTTGGTGTGTACCGGTAACCCTTGAGTCAGTCAAGGAGAGTACGGGGCCTCCATGTGGTGTCATGAAGCATCAACAGACCTTAGGAACCTTAATTGAACCATCTTGGCCTCTTTAGGGTAGTGAGATAACTGACTTTGGTGCAGTCCGAGGTTGGTTGATACTCGATACTACACTCAATTGAGGGTTGCTTTCCTGGAATATTTCGGTCGCCAGTTCAGTGGCTAAATCGAAACGATGAACAATGAAAGCAATCCCGTGATATTGGGAACCTTAGAACCCGGTTACTTTGATTAGGACAGGTTGAACCCACCAACTTCAAGAGGGTATTACCCAGACCCCATGCTGGCCTAAACCTAAGGGCTCTCTCTTGTGTGACTTGTGTGCCTTAGTACTTGACTATCTGCATGCTTGTGATCTAACACTTGTTTCTTGCAGGTTTGTTTCAGTCCTTAATTAGGACTCATAATAGGGTTACTGACATCACCCCATGCATACCATGACATCATAGCATTGCATACATCCTAACCCATTTCAAGGATCTCAAGGGCTTGTGATGCAGGTCAGGACGAATCAACTGTCCCAGCAAGGGGCAAAGAGGATTTATTTTCCTCTAGACCAGGTTGTCAGGGGCTATGACCCACTTGATATGGTGAGCTTTTGACCCTTGGAGAAGGACTCTCAACAATATGAAGTACCTTCAATCAAGCCACCAGTTTCCAATGCTAACTATTTTCTTGTTTACCCCACGAGATTCTTGAAATCATTGCATGCATGTCATACATCTCGTTGCATTATAGGTATCCCCTTGACAGGTTGCTTACTGTTCTTCGCTGTTTATTTCAGCACTATGAACCCTGAATCATCAACCGAGGCATCTATCAAGGCTCTTCAGGCGCAGAACGCCCAATTTCAGGCGCAGAACGCCCAATTTCAGGAGCTGATCAAGGGCTTGGCTCAGGGTCAACAAGAGTTGAAGACCATGCTGCTGAAGAAGACTAAGAAGAAGAGGAGGACTGTGCTATTTAACACTGGGCGCAGACTCGGGAACACTTTGGTTGAAGCTGAAAGGACTCCTCCATCTGTGACGGAAGGTAGTCACCAAGAAAGGGAGGTCCCTACTCCCGTGGGTTCTGATACTGAAACAGACTTCAACGACGAACAGTACCCTCCTGCTGAAGACCGGTACAAACAGCTGGAAGACAGATTAAAGGCTATGGAGGTTCAGCAAGTGCCTGGACTGGATTTCGGAGACTTGGGGTTATCTACTGGGGTGGTGATTCCACACAAGTTCAAGGCACCTGCCTTTGTGAAGTATGACGGGGCTTCCTGTCCCAAGATGCACCTCCGTTCTTATGTAAGGAAGATCCAGCCTTACACAACAGACAAGAACCTTTGGATCCATTTCTTCCAGGAGAGTCTTTCAGGGACTCACCTCGATTGGTTCTATCAGTTGGATGGAATCAGCATTCGTAACTGGGAGGATCTGGCCACTGCTTTTTACAAGCAGTATCAATATAATGCCGACCTTGCCCCCACACGTACCCAACTTCAGGGTATGTCGTTAGGTGCAAGTGAAGGTTTTAAAGAGTACGCTCAGAGGTGGAGAGACCTAGCTGGCAGAGTGCAGCCACCGTTGACTGATCGGGAGTTGGTAGACACGTTCTTGGGGACCCTGTCTGGTCCATTCTTCAACCACTTGATTGGGAATTCTGCTGCTGGGTTTACAGATCTAATCTTGACCGGAGAAAGAATCGAAGCGGGCATCAAGTCAGGGAAAATACAGAATGGTGACTCCTCGAACACTGAAAAGAAACCATCCAGGAGGGAATCTAGTGCTGTCAACGCATTAGCTATCGCAAAACCGGCCGGTGCTCCTCAGCGTCACCATCAACAAAGGGAAGAGAGACCTAAGAGGCAATTTACTCCCCTCGGCATGACCTTGTCACAAATATTGCCACAGTTGCTGGAAACCAAGTTGGTAACCCTCATGGACCCTCCAAAGAATCCTAACAGGACACCCTCGAGGTACAATCCCAATGCTCGCTGCGCCTATCATTCCGACAGCCCGGGGCATGCTACAGATGACTGTTGGACTTTGAGAAACAGGGTTCAAGATCTGATTGACGCAAAGGAAGTCCAGCTCGACTCTCCAGAGGCTCCCAATATGATCACTGCTCCCTTGCCAAGACATGGCTAGGATTAGTTTTGTTCATTCAAATATTCAAGTTGTAATTTTCTTTCAATTGTTCAAACATTTTATTTCATGTCAAACTTGGTTATTTCATTAATGCGTTACACATGTCTGTTTTGAATATTCACTATGTGCAAATTATTTTCATATTTTTTTTCTGATGATCAACGTTCGACTAATAATTCTAAGCCTCTTGAGGGAGGATGACGAAAACGATACCACGATTTACAGTATGCTTTTGAACAGACCCCGCTGACGATGTACAGGCGTTGTTTCAAACCCTAAACAGTGGAGTTATAAGGAAGATAATCCCTAGTCAACCCCTCAGAGCCAAAGAAGTAGGAGTTTTATTTTCGAAAATCAAAACCCTTAATCATAACCTGGGGCAGGGTAGTTCTCTCAGTTGATCCAAGTACATAACGAATGGCACCAAAAAGGTCCTTACAAAACAAAAGATAGTGATGATTCCAAACAATCATACAGATAGGCAGTCATTATATCTAAAAAAATAAAAACCCGTTAAGTCAAAACCTATGAAGGAGACTTACAAAACTGGGGCATCCCGCTGACTGTAATCACAAAAGAAACAGTTCAGGCAAAAAATAGGGATCACAAAATCAAAAAAGGAGGTCACACAAACCCTCGACAAAAATGATGACTGCCTATTCAGAATAAATCATCAACATCCGAACCATCACCGGAAAATCAGAACGAAGACTCAAACAAGGTCTAACGCATGATCAACTGAGTTTAGGTTTGAAGAACGTCACGAAGAGTGGGTGGGTACAAATAATTTGAGCCTTTATTCTTTGTTTCTCAAACCATGAACCAGGCCACGTTATAACCCTCAAAAGTCCCAGCTGAAGCAGGGGTTAGTTCGAAAGCATACTGTCACGAAATGTATCCTGACTCCTGAAGGACTACGGTAAATACGGAGTTGACATCATGTTTTTACAAACATTTACTTGTTTTATGAAAAAATGCATTTTCAAAATATTCAAGACAGACATAGACTTTTGCATTCTTAAAATAACTTTGTTTGCATATGAATTTTTGTCTGAACAGCAGGGAAATTCGCACGATGAATATCTTGTGAACAGAAGTACCTCCAATCGAGAGGCACAGTAGGAGCATTGCCCATTATCTGGGGCATGACAAAGTATTTCCAACAGGGGCAACTCCCCACATTCTGAGAAATATGGACATAGTCGAAAGAATACTACGCAAAATCAAAGACCCGCTAGGTTGACACACCTAGGCAAAAATAAGGGCTTCCCGGCGAACCAAAAGGGTTCGGGCAAAATAAGGGATGAAAACAAAAACATGTACACCCGGCAAGTCGAAAACCTGAAAAGGCGGCTTGGGCAAAAATGGGTATCCCGGTGGACTGAAAACCCGAAAAGGCGGTCCAGGCAAAAGTTAGGGATCAAAGCGTACGAGTATGTCCCAGCATCTCGGCACCTGCCTACCAGAAGACTCGTCAAGTACTCCCACAAGTGCCTCCTCCCACTGAAACTGGGGCAATAAGGAGTTGTCTAAAAGATCCGGTTGCTCTGTCCATCATAGGTTCGGCTAAAGAATGCGACCCAGATATTTTCACTCCCCGCAGAACACGAACGCGTCGTCCGGCTTTATTCAAAGAGTTATTTCCTTAATAAGATATAACTGGGTTATCCTCAGCCAATAGCCACGGAAAAGACCGTCCTCAGTAAAGTCTTATCATCCCCAGCGGAAGCAAAAGCTTATTCTCCAACACCAGCCCAGGAGTGACTTCCCGGCACCCGTCAAGGATTTATTTTCCTAGACGAAAGCATACATTCATAAACATCACATTTTCGTACATCATGACACATGCATGTACGCATCATGTCATACAATTGCATTTATGCCGTTGCTTGATTCATATCACGTACTGCATATAACTGACCTTTACCTTTCAGGAAGGATACAGTTGAATGATCAGCTATGTCAAAATAGACAAAACACCGTCAGAAAAGACAAATCCGGTCAAAGAATACAAATCCAGTTTAAGTCAATGCCTAAAGATTCCTCTGATACAACTCGTCGTGATAGACACTCGTCATGATAGACACTCGTCGTGATAGACACTCGTCGTGATAGACACTCGTCGTGATAGACACTCGTCGTGATAGACACTCATCGTTATAGACACTCGTCGTGATAGACACTCGTCGTGATAGACACTCGTCGTGATAGACACTCGTCGTGATAGACACTCGTCATGATAGACACTCGTCGTGATAGACACTCGTCGTGATAGACACTCGTCGTGATAGACACTCGTCGTGATAGACACTCGTCGTTATAGACACTCGTCGTGATAGACACTCGTCGTGATAGACACTCGTCGTGATAGACACTCGTCGTGATAGACACTCGTCGTGATAGACACTCGTCGTGATAGACACTCGTCGTGATAGGCACTCGTCGTGATAGACACTCGTCGTGATAGACACTCGTCGTGATAGACACTCGTCGTGATAGACACTCGTCGTGATAGACACTCGTCGTGATAGACACTCATCGTGATAGACACTCGTCGTGATAGACACTCGTCGTGATAGACACTCGTCGTGATAGACACTCGTCATGATAGACACTCGTCGTGATAGACACTCGTCGTGATAGACACTCGTCGTGATAGACACTCGTCGTGATAGACACTCGTCGTGATAGACACTCGTCGTTATAGACACTCGTCGTGATAGACACTCGTCGTGATAGACACTCGTCGTGATAGACACTCGTCGTGATAGACACTCGTCGTGATAGACACTCGTCGTGATAGACACTCGTCGTGATAGACACTCGTCGTGATAGACACTCGTCGTGATAGACACTCGTCGTGATAGACACTCGTCGTGATAGACACTCGTCGTGATAGACACTCGTCGTGATAGACACTCGTCGTGATAGACACTCGTCGTGATAGACACTCGTCGTGATAGACACTCGTCGTGATAGACACTCGTCGTGATAGACACTCGTCGTGATAGACACTCGTCGTGATAGACACTCGTCGTGATAGACACTCGTCGTGATAGACACTCGTCGTGATAGACACTCGTCGTGATAGACACTCGTCGTGATAGACACTCGTCGTGATAGACACTCGTCGTGATAGACACTCGTCGTGATAGACACTCGTCGTGATAGACATTCGTCGTGATAGACACTCGTCATGATAGACACTCGTCCGTGTAGACACTTGTCGTTATAGACATTCGTCATAGACACTAGTCGCTATAGACACCCATCGTTAAAGACCACTCGTCCTTGGAAACAACCTGTCAGTAGAGACAACTTCATCACCGTTTGAAGATCCAGACCCAGCTCCTGTAACCAGTCAGGACATATCTATACCAAGCATCTGAAAACCAGCTCCTGCGACGTGTCAGGTACTCATTTTCTTTTGCAGGTATGCAGGTTCTCGCTAAGGAATCTCTTACGCGATCAACATCCAGATGGCATCTATAAGCCCATCATCCTACCCATCAATCTCTAAATGGCATCTATAAGCCCATTCCCCCACCACACTGCTACCATGTGAGCGCAAATTTCTGGGCACTCTAGTGTCCAATCATCTTCTACCCTCGGATTACAAAAGGCACGTCAGCCAATCTCCATCCTCAGGTCTAAGAAGATTGAACAGGGGCAACTGTTGTACCCCAAAATTTGCCCTCCCATATTCTCCAATAAACTGCCAAGCCAAGCTACAAAATTCCCCAAGAATTGCACAATGCAAAGGCCTCCATACAGTCAAAACTAGGGTTTGTGTGTTGATCAAGAAAAGGAAGTTTTCAAAGGCTCAATCAAGTCTCATATGCTTACAAACATGGTCAAGCATCCTCATATCAAGTTTCAAGGCATTCAGCTCAAGATTGTACAGTCAAAACCCTAAATTGCACTACAGTCAACTGTAGGGGCAAAATGGTCATTTGACAGTCAAAAGTTCAAATTTTTGGTCAATATATCATTTTGAAGCCACAAACATCATTTGATCAATGCTTGATCATGATTCTCAAAATTTGGCTCAGAAATCATCAAAGATGCAAAAGTTGCTATATTTGGACAACTGAAAAAGTCAACTGAAATTGACCAGGGCATAACTTTCACATGGATTATCAGAAAAATTCCATCCAAAGCTCATTTTGAAGAGAAAGACATTTCCTACAACTCATCTTCATACTTCAAGTCCAAGAAATGCTCTCACAAAAAGTTATCAATTTCAACATTATAGGTCATTTTCAAAAGTCAACAAAAAGGGACTTTAAGTCAAAGGCCATAACTTGAGATTGGTAAATCAAAATGACATGGGACCAAAGGCATTGGTTAAAGGACTCAAAGACCTTTCCAAAATGTCCAAGAACATGTGAAAAGCTTAAAAATTGAGCAAGTTGTGCCTTGTAGAAGTTGGGAAATCTTTGTGAAATGGCAAAAGTCAACTATCATTGAAAATCCAATTTTTGACAAAAGGGCCCCATTTTTTCCACTTGGTTCATCCTTGTCATGCCACACACGTGTCCCATGGTTAATTTCAAGACCAAACATTGGTTTTTTTATTTTATTTAATTTTTGATGATTTAATTCATTTTAATTCTTTGAAAATTCAAATAAAATTTAAAAACCAATGGAATAGTGTCAAATGAACTTGGACAATTTCTATGTATCATGAACCAACTCAAGAAATCAGGCTAGGGTTCATTTGCACACTAGGTCTAGGTTTTGGCTAAAAAGTAGGAAAATGGTTAATGGAAGAAACCCTAAGACCAATTCTTTCCCAAGCATGGATTAAGGTCAAATAGCAAGCCTATTCCATTCCATGATGATCACTGAGTCCAACCCTAACTAGAACATAGCAAAAGGCTCGCTCAAAAGCCATTGGACAATTTGAAATTTTGGCCATATAATGCAAAACTGAAATCACTACTAGGGAGTTTTTCAAGCCTTGATTCATATACCATTAGCATCCTGGACAATCACTGAACACATTCCAATTCAAAACATCTTCCAAAACTCCCTAAACTGGTACCCCTAACTCAGACTGTATCTCAAAATATTTGAAATCGTATTCTCAGTTCCAAGCATCTTCATTGCATTTCAATCGTATATTCTTGTTCCTCACAAAGTTTCTAAGCTATTCATTGTATTTAATTGCATTTTTGTTCATCATACGCGAATCTGCCATGCCCACGCTTTAGGGTTTTCAAGTTTTGATTTTAGGGCTTTTACCATACTGCAAAATTGGCCCTCAAGACCATGACTGTTACACTCCATGCATCTGGACGAAAAGATCTACATACTCGCGCCTAATTTATATTAGGAAATAAGCTAATCGCTATTTTTCTGTAGCTAGCTTTAAGCCACGCATGAAAAACTGTGGCCATAGGGTTTTGTTTTGCAGGATGAGGAAGAAGAAGGTTTCGTGTCACCCAGCGATTGGCGTGTTTGAAAGTTCGCGCCAAGTCATCCACTAACAATTTGTTTTGTTTTTATTATTTGTATTATGTTATATATTAAATGAAACATAAGTGGCTCAGTGGTAACGTGTTAGGCACATGATCTCAAAGACCTGGGTTCAAGTCCCAGGTCAGAACAATTTCCATAATGTTTTTCTATCCTAATTCCCATGCAGCGTTACTATAGGGGTACACCATGCACACTCAAAAATCAATTGGCCACGCGTCTTGGAGATCTAATCCAGGGATCAGGATGAAAGCATATCATGGATGCCAGTCAACAAGCCACATATGATCCAGAAAGTCAATGATTCACAATGCAAATGGGCCTTAATCTTCCAGGCCTGCACCTCCAATTCTGGGGTCTATCCCCCCTGGTTTGCCCATTTAATTTATTTTCTTATATCTTTTAATCATTTATTTTAATTGTTATATTATTTTAATTATTTGTTTTATTTAACTTTTTAATCAAAATACAAAAACATCACAAAAATCAGAAAATATAAAAAATAGGATATTTATTTTATTATGATTATTTTCTAAATAAATATATGTAAATATTTAGTTTTAATTAGGTATTCAATTTTAATCTCTTTTTAATAAAAATACAAAAAAACTAGAATTTAGGTTTAATGACTTTTATTTCCTTTTTTTATTGTTTCCCTTTTTTCAGAATAATAATGTTATTTATTTATTTCCATAAATCAAAAAATGTACATAAATTAACTTAGATTTAAATTAGGTTAAAAATTAAATCTTTTTTTCTTAATAACTTAAAAAACATAGAATTAGGTTAATGACTTTTTCCTTTTAACTTTCCTTGTTTTTTGCCATAGTATTAGTGTTTTTCATAATTAAACTAGGGTAGCATTTTAGGTTAGATTTTAATTCGTTTAATAACTAAAATCCAAAAAAATAGAGTTTAGGTTTAATAACTTTTTATTTTCTTTTTTTTTTAATAATAATATTATTTATTTATTTAATGCACATAAATTAATTTAGAATTAAATTAGGTTAAAAGTCAATATTTTCATAATAAACTTAAAAGACATTAGAACTAGGATTTTAATTTTAATTAACTTTTCTTTTTTTTCTTTTAAATCTAAAAAACACAAAAATACCATTTTTCATTTAATTTTAATTTTAGATAACTTAATTATTTTAATTCCTTTAAAGGGTTCAACGCCCTCGCATTTGATTATTTTCTTTTTTTCGCGCGTTTCATTTATTTCTTTTGTAAATAATTATGTATATGTACCAAAGCCGTGTAATAGCTATTAGACATTTCTTTTCTGCAATTTATTTTAAAACGGGTCTGGATTAATTTGGCGTTGTAGACCCTCGCCCTTTGTAATAGCGTAGGACTTTTATCTTTTCCGCACTTTAAATTCCCGCACTTTTAACTGTTAAACAATAACATGAAAGAATGAATGCCCAAAAATAAAATCAAATCGTTAGATCACCCATGCATGACAAGACAAACAATAAACTGAAAATGACACACAATTCGCACACACCACCCCTAGGGTACGCCTCACTGTTGCCTTTCGAAAGGTGATCATCGAGTAGAGGATATTTTAGTAAGTCCTTGTGTCCATTGATCTAGTTGCCTAAAACAAAGTTGCCTCGAATAAGTTGCCTCGGAATAAAAGATCAATGGCATAAGGGTAGCTTCTAAGGTGTCTTCCCATTGCTCTGGTGATCACCATGTCCCTACAAACTCGAATTGACCCGAACACCTCCAACGGTGGTGCTACCTACCTCTCAATGGTGGGATGGCACTACTTTAAAGGACTTTTACACAGACGAATTCCTTAGGGTAGGTAGGTTCTCAAGGATACTTGCTCTAATTTCAAACAAATCAAAATACTTTTCACACCAACACTTTCAAAAACCTTTCAAAACGAACTTTTCAAACACTCTGACGTACGAGTTGAACTGAAACTTTTCAAAGAATATTTTTGAAACCCACATTGAAAAGCAAGCAAACATTTTGAAAACACATTGAGCAAGTATCTAAGAGCCCATGGATAACCATGGATAGAAAGGGTGCTAACACCTTCCCTTTCTATAACCTACCTCCCGAACCGAGAGCAATCTCTTTAAAGGAATTTTTCTGTGCTTTTGTCCTTTCCATTTGGAGAAAATAAAAGACGGTGGCGACTCTTGCTTCCGCGACATTTCGCGAACCAGCGTTAAACAGTCAGTTCCAGATCCACCGATCACACTTATCCTTTGTTTCTTACACCGTGAACCAAGCTACGCTACACTCCTTCAAAAGTCCTAATTGAAGCATAGGTTAGTTCGAAAGCATACTATTACAAAAGGTATCCTGATTTCTGTAAGGCTTACTCCAAATCCTGAGTTGAATTCATATTCTTACAAAAATTCTTTTATCTGCTAAAAACTTATTTTCAAAACTTCAAGACAAGCATAAACTTTGCATTATTTGAATATCGCTGTTTGCATATGGCTAATCATTTGACAGCGAAGAAATTCACACGATGAATATCCAGCGAACAAAAACTCTCTTAATGAACAAAATCACTTCAAGTGGGAAGAAACTTACAATAACAGATCTCCTATAAGCAAGGAGGCATGATGTGTCATTGTCCAACACATTTGGGGCAATTCAGTTAAGATTCCAAGAAATCTCTCAAGAAATGCTGAATATACCAGGGGAAGGTCTGTATCTGAATCACTTGGGGCACTGAACATGAATCCTAACAAAGGGTTACGTACAGTCAAACATTTCCTGGCAGTGCCACAAATACTTGTTACTTGGGGCAGTGACAAATCCCTCACAAAATCCTTTTCATAGGATGATCCCCAGCGAGAGTTTCAATCTCTAAAAACTTCTCCCCAAACTGAGTTGAGCTCAAGAATCCTAGAAGATTTCTGCCAAAAGAAAACACCTCTCCAGCAGATTGGAAACTAGGTTTATCTCGCCGACAAACTACATATTTCCCAGCTTGAATTTGTCTCTCAGATTATTACAAATCAAGGGACCACAACCCCTCTTCCTCAGTAGACTTTTCTATAATCCCCAGCAAGTTACTGTGAAGCCTAGACACGACCAGATATCAGTTCAACTTCATCATTTCAAGCAAGTTACTGTGAAGCCTGGACACGACCAAATATCAGTTCAACTTCATCCTTTCAAGAAAGTTATTGTGAAGCCTGGACATGACGAGATATCAGTTCAACTTCATCATTTCAAGCAAGTTACTGTGAAGCCTGGAACCGACCAGATATCAGTTCAACTTCATCCTTTCAAGCACGTTACTGTGAAGCCTGGACACGACCAGATATTAGTTTAACTTCATCCTTTCAAGCAAGTTACTGCAAATCCTGGACCCGACTAGATATCAGTTCAACTTCATCCTTTCAAGTAAGTTATTGCGAAGCTTGAAGTTCGACCAGATAACAATTAACTTCATCCACCTCAGAAAATTGCTGCGAAGCCTAGAATACGACCAAATAACAGTCAACTTCATTATCCTCAACAATTTGCTGCCAAGCCTGGATTTCGACGAGATAATAGCTAACTTTCGATTCTCTCCAGTCAGGAATAACTCCCCAATAGAGTAACGAGCAGCTAAGACTCCTAAACTCTTTTCCCCAAGCAGAAATCAACACCCTCCACAGAGTTTTCTTCTCAAGCAAAGTCAACTTCCCCAGCGGAGTTCTCCTCAAACAACGAAATAGGAATCCCCAACGGAAACATCCTAAAACAAAGTCTAGAGAGGTGCATACTCTTCATCCCCAATGGCAGCCCAGGACTTAGCCTCCAAAAACTCCCCAATATTTGTCAAGGATTTATTTTCCAAGACAAAATTACATTCCAACAACATTTCATACATGATAAATGCATACATCATAATCTCATTTATTTTGAGAACATCATTAAGCCATGCATTTCATACATCATGACATTGTATACAACTAACTCTTTACCTTTTCAAGAAAGATCAAACAACAGATAACTATCGTCAATAATTTTCAACAGTTCCAGATTAATGCATGTAACAAGACATGACAACTATCTGCAGACGATCGATTGTAGATCAATACCTGAAACCAGCCAGGAAAGCTATCTACATGAGTAGATTAAAGATTAATAACTGAAAAAAACCAGGGCAACTAGCTACACGACCAGCTGAAGCAGCCTTACCCAGGTTCCTTCTTATTTCTGGACGAAGTTTTACACGGACTCGTCCTGAAGCAACCCTACCCAGGTTCCTCTTAAATTCCAGATGAAGTTTAACACGGACTCATCATGAAGCAACCCTACCCAGGTTCCTTCTTATACCCGGACGAAGTTTTACACAGACTCGTCCTGAAGAAACCCTACCCAGGTTCCTTCTCTACATTTCCAGATGCAGTTTCACACGGACTCATCATCAAGCAACCCTACCTAGGTTCCTTGTCATACATTTACAGATGCAGTTTTACACTGACTCATCATGAAGTAACCCTACCCAGGTTCCTTCTCATTTCCAGATGAAGTTTTACACTGACTCATCATGAAATAACCCTACCCCGGTTCCTTCTCAGACATTTTCAGATGCAATTTCACAAGAACTCAGCCTGAAGCAACCCTACCCAGGTTCCTTCTCATTTCCAGATGAAGTTTTACACCGACTCATCCTGAAGTAGCCCTACACAGGCTCATCACAAAATAATCTTACACAGATTCCTTCTAATACATTTCCAGCCACAGCCTAACATGGGTCCATTCCAGCATATCATTCAGAGTTAAATCTCTCCAAAGATTTATTCTGATTCTTTTACAGTTAAATATTATTCAAGGCCTCTGCTGGTTCAATTTAAATTGATCAATGGTTTATCCTGATTCCTTTCTAATAGACACTTTTCTGGTTAAGATAAATCGCTCCAAAGATTTATTCCGATTCTTTTCCAGTTGAAGTCAAGCTTAGACTTAGTCTAGTTTCCGTCAATAATCACCTCTATATGGCATATGTGAAGCCCATCTCCGACAACTCTCCATCATCTTTCCAAATGGAATCTTTAAGCCCATTCCTTACACCTCAACCACAATATCACCGAGTGCAAATTTCTGGGCACTTTAGTGTTCAATCATCTTCCACCTTCAAGTCACGAATGGCGGACCCGCCAATCTAATTCTTCAGGTTTAAGAAGATTGAACAGGGGCAACTGTTGTACCCCAAAATTTTCACTCTCATTTATCAAGGGATCATCCTAGACCCTCAGGATTGCTTCTGTCAAGTTTCAAGTCTCGGATTACAATTTTCCAAGAAAGTCATTCACAAGGGCAAAATGGTCAAATGCACACTGAAAAGTCAAACTTTGACTTTTTTTGAATCAAAATCAAGTTTCAAAAATCATATTTCATCAAGACATGAAGTTGGTTCATCAAGAAATCAAAAGTCAAAAATTACTTTGAAAAGTCAAATTTCTAAACACTTGGAAAATTTTCTAAGTGTTAAGAAAATATGATAATTACATAACTTTGGGCCAGATTTTCATCATGATGCAAGATGATTCAGTCAGAATTTCTGACATGAAAGTTATATATCTCAATGAGATCTAAAACATTGTTGAATAAAACTTCTCCTAGAAATGCTGGGATTTCAAGTTATAAAACCTTGAAGACACGTCCATGAAGCTAAAACACTTAGTAAATTCTGGGCGTTTTTAAGTCAGAATTTAGACAGAACTTCTCGCCCATTTTTCCCACAAGTACAAACAGAATTTGCAAAAGTGATTCAAAAAGGGATGGAAGAACATGTTACAAGATTTCTAGAGAATTCCCTCAGATCATGCTGGAGCAGGGAGAATCGAAGGTCAGAAGTTTGCTTCGTCCAGAACATGACCCTTCAAATCTCACTCTTTAACATACAGAAGCTCTACTCTTCGATCAGAACATGACACTTCGAATCTAACTCTTCAACATACAGAAGCTCTACTCTTATATCAGAACATGACCCTTCGAATCTCACTCTTTAACATACAGAAGCTCTACTCTTTAATCAGAACATGACCCTTCGAATCTCATTCTTCAACATATGAAAGTTGTGTTCTTCAATCATAACATGACCTTCGAATCCTCCTACAAGCTTTCATGCACAAGGCATGGGTTTCTCTCATGCTAGCACCCACAAAGTAATGATTCCCTTTAAGTTTTCTTCAAATACACCTACATGTTGGCATCGAATCCACCTTTAGGTTTGCTTCGAATCACCTTCATATCACCTTCGAATCCATCTGTAAACCCTTCAATATGCCTAGTTTATGCACTATGGCACACAATTTGGTGGCCCATTCGAAGGACTTTCCATGGTTGAACTTTTAGTTTTTCCTGCTTTTGAGTTTGGTCGAAGGTATGGACCTAAGTGGTCAAAGCAGGAAGACTCAAAGTGGCATATTCAGCTGAAGAGGGCCCATTCGAAAAATACATGTTTGGCCCATTCAAAGAATACATGTTTGGCCCATTCGAAGAATATATGTTTGGTCCATTCGAAGGACACATAACTGGTGGGAATGAATGTTATTTTAGTCTGGTCGAAAATTATGGAAGGATGGAGGATTCGATTCAAAGGATCAAGTAGAACATTAGACCCATAGGCTAGGCTACGTGTTTCTGCTTTTCAGGCCTCAAACCTATGACTCACTCTATATTTAATTGTTTATACAGTTAAATTAGGCTTTTAACCATTTTTTGTCAAGACAACTTGCCCTTAATAGTATAATACTACTTTTAGAAACGTCTTTCTTGAGCCTTGCGCCTGTTTTCCTTCTGCAAAAAGCAATCCATCTAAACCATTAATCTTACTATCTCATATTGGGATCATGACACAAGTGGACATTTGCTTTCCAGCTAAGCCTTATTTTATTATTTTTACTCCTAAACTTCCCAAAACCTTTCTCTATAAATAGAGAGATCCTTTGCAAAGATCAGGGGGCCAGATGAACGAATCTTAAAATTTATCAAAACACCATAAAGTTCTCAAACACTTAAACACTTATGAAAACACAAACCCTGAATCCAAATACTTGTCTATTTCGAATCTGAAACATCCTTACATCTTGCTATCCTTCGAATCCAGCAAGAAAGACATTTCACTTGCTTTTCTCTTTCGAATCCAGTGTCAAAGGCCTAACCCCTGGTCCCTCCCTTCGAATCCATAAGCATTCAAGGTAACCACTTCAAGGTCCAGCACACACTCCAGCCTCCAGCAAAGTAAGTCATTCTTAACCTTGGACCCTTCGTTTCCAGCATAGCATGTAAATAAAATTATTTTTGTTTCAAACATATACATAGCATTTATTCCCCTTTCGTTTGCACCCTGATAGTTTGTTTTTATTGCCTTTCCTTTTGGTTTCGATTTTTTTGGTTTCTTGCAAATATTCTAAGAACTAACCTGGCCTTAAGGCAGTGCTAGCATGTCCTTAAGCCATGTTTCTATTTAACATCTCAGACAAAGGAAACAGGAGCCAGGAGTATGAAACAAAGCGTCTGGCTTCCACACTAACCTCCAGGTCAAACGAAAGAGGCAGCCAGAAGGCACAACATGTTGACTTCCAGGCCCAGACAAGAGGCATTCCCTCACTGCTTTTAACCCCTAGTCGAAGGAGGTAGAAAGGCACAACATGCTGGCCTTCAGGCCCCAATCGAAGGGCATGACTCCACAGACTCCAGACCCCAAATCGAAGGAGGTCAAAGAGTGCAGAATCGAAGGGTTTTCTGCCTGAATCGAAAGACCCATTTTTCTTGCTTTTATTTTATTTTTGCCTTTATATTTTCATGCAATTCAATATGGTTAATAGTGTAGGATTTTATCTTTCTACATTTTTATTACTTTTGTATGATTGCTAATAACTAGGATGTATGGCAAGATAAAAACAACAAGTAGACAACCCCTAATCAAAGACTAAATGCATGCAAATCAAACACATTATTCACACATGCACCCCTAGGATAATTCCACTTGTTGCCTCTGAAAAATATTCATGTCCCTTGAATATGGGCGTTTTAGCAAAGAACCTCGATAAAAGATCGTAGTCCCTCGATGACCTTAATTGTTGCCTTCGGTAAACGATATAGTCCCTAAACGAAATTGCTAAAACGTCCCATAGGTTGCCTTCTATGACTATATAAATGCCCCACGCCCGTCCCTTCACATCTAATGATGGCGCTTCTTACCAAATTAAATGGTAAGATGGAAACATCTAAAGGAAGAGGAAAGGAACATTTAAGACCTTTTGAGTAGGTAGGATGCTCCTAGTTACTCGCTTGCTCACAACAAAAAACATTTTATACACCAACATTTTCATTTTGAAACATTTTCAAAAGACAAACACTTTGTATGTGTTCTTATAGAGATGAGAACCATTACAAAGACACCTTTTCAAAATCAATTTCAAAAACACATTCCACAAACACTTCTTTGACCTATTTTCCAAACAACACTTTGTACGTGTTCTTATAGTAACGAGAACCATTACAAAGACGTTTTAAAAATACTTTCAAAACCCACACCACAAGAACATTTTCAAACAAAAGCAAGTGATCTAGCAAGCAACTAAGAGCCCATAGATAACTACGGATGAAAAGGGCGCTAACACCTTCCCTTTTCATAACCTACCCCCTGAACTCAAGAAAATAATCTCAAAGGTCCTTCCTGTTCTTTTCACCCTTTCCTTTATTGGATAAAAGAAACGTCGGTGGCGACTCTTCCTATCTGCAACAATTGTGATGAAATGCAAAACACCCAAGTTAGTTCTCCCACCGTGTTACAGGAGCTCACAAGACAACTTCATGAGGAGAGGAGCCTGAATTCCTATATTTCTCCAAAGAGGAAGCATCTGTAGGAGGCTTTAGCCATTTTTGTTGTATTTTAGTTCATTTTGTTTCTTTTGTTTCAATGTAAGCCCAAGAGGCATGTTGTAATCAATTTGAACTTATTAATGCAATGTTTGTTCCTTTTGTCTAAATAAATTTAAATCTCCTAATTCCTTGAAATCATTTGCATAGGCATTTTAATGCATCGTAACATAAAACAGGTTTTCCACAACAGGTTTCCTTATCTTTCTACTGTTTATTTCAGTAAGATGGATATCGAACAAATAGTGAAGGACTTACTAGCACAAAATTCACAGTTCCAAGCAACCTTGCTGACCCTGAACAAGGGACAATAAGAGATGATGACACTGCTAACAACCAAAAAGAAAACTAAAAAGAAGGCCTTCATCAACATGGGTAGGATATTCAAAGGTCTGGTTCGTCAGGTACAGATAGTGGAAGAGTCGTCTGAAGAGGATGAAAATTAAGACAAATAGGCAAGGAGTACCCGTGCTGGGGGTGTAAATGATCAAGCTTCTGAAGATGAAGACTACTTTAATGAATAGTACCCACTTGCCGAGGATAATTACAAGCAGTTAGAGGATAGACTGAAACTGTTGAAATTCAAGCCGTACCTGGTTTGGATTTTGGTTAATTGGGCTTAGTACCTGGGGTCGTCATTCCCCATAAGTTCAACATACCGGTCTTCACCAAGTATGATAGAGTTTCCTACCTGAAACTTCATCTAAAGTCTTACGAGCGCAAGATGCAGCCGCACACTGCTGACAAAAAGCTATGGATCCATTTCTTCCAAGAGAGTCTGGATGAGACTCAACTAGAATGGTTCTATCAATTGGAGGATTCCTGCATCCATACATGGGAAGATCGAGCCACTGCTTTTCATCATCAGTATCAATACAACACCGATCTGGCACCAACCAGAGTCTAACTTCAAGGTATGAAAATGGGTACCAATGAAGGGTTCAAGGGGTACGCACAAAAATGGATGGATCTTGCTGGTAGGGTCCAACCACTACTAACTGACAGAGAACTAATTGACATGTTCATGGGTACTTTGACCGGCCCATTTTTCAACCTATTGATTGGTAGTTCTTCGTCTGGTTTCAGCGAATTGATACTAACTGGTGAAAGGGTAGAAAGAGGCATTAAGAGCGGAAAAATTCCCATGACATCTGCTTCCACATCCAACACTATAAAGAAGCCTTTTACTGGAAAGAATGAAGAAAATGTTGTGTATGGGGCAAGGTCCATACCAAGAAGAATCATCGATCCTCTGTTAATGTTGTGTTAATCTCCAACCCTCCGTCTGCTCAAAGGAAATCATCCAACAATCAACGATCCAAAGTTCCTCGAAGACAGTTCACAAGGATTAGCATGTCATTGTCCCAAGCCTTGCAACATCTGTTGAAGGCTAACTTAGTGACACTGCGTGATCCACCATCCAATCAAAACATTTCATCACCAAAATATAATCCTAATGCCAAGTGCGCATATCATTCAAACAGTCCTGGGCATGAGACCGATCATTGTTGGCCGCTAAAGAACAAGATTTGGGAATTGATAGACAATAAGACAATTGAATTTGATCCACCTGTTACTCCAAATGTGATAACTGCACTAATGATGAACCATGGCAAAGGTGTTAATGCAATTGACGATACTACTTTGTTGCCTCCATTGAGGATTTAACAACTCCATTAACTACTGTGAAGGGTAATTTGTTGAGAGTCAGGGTATTCCCTGACTGCTTTGAATGTTGTGTCTGATGTGATCAACAAGTAAATGGGTGCAAGCGGCTGAAGGAAGGTGTGAAGCGCCTGATAAATAGTCTCAAGATCCTATTTGAGAAGATTCCTACCATCAAAAGTCTAACCAACAAGGCTGAAGACCTTTTCATAATAACAATCTCCAACAAGCCACTTAGGATCTCCTCAAGGGGTCCTATCAGAATTTCAAACGAATCAACCATTGCTCCTTTAATAATCACCGCCCCCAGGCCGATCCCCTACTCTTCTAACAAAGCAGTTCCATGGAACTATGGTGCCGAGGTTTATTATCATGGGATAAAACAAGATTCTTGGATCAATAAAGATGAAGCTGATGTCATTAATATTGCAAGTTCTAGAAAAGTGACAAGAACAGGGAGGATCTTTCCCCCCTGATATCTCACCACCCACTACTACAACGACTCCCGTCCACATAACCAATGACAAGTCTAGTTCCAATGCTAAGGGCAAGGAGAAAGAAGGTGAGCTTGTTGGGATAGAGGCACCTACCAAGGATACTAATGCCGAGGTTCCCTCCATTCAAGAGATGGAGGAAATTATGAAAATCATCTAGAAGAGCGACTTCAAAATAGTGGAATAGCTGGGGGAAACCCCCTCCAAAATTTCTATGTTGTCATTATTACTCTGTTCAGACGTTCATGCCCAGGCTATGATCAAGTTCATGAAGAAAGCCCGTGTGCCCCAAGAAACCACTGCTGACCAGTTCGAGAATTGTGTAGCAAGTTTAATGGTTGACAATGGATTAGGGTTCTCCGATGCTGACTTGACTCCTAAGGGAAGGAACCACAATAAATCCTTACATGTCTCTATTAAATGTAAGGGAACCACCTTGGATCATGTCTTAGTTGATACTGGCTCATCTTTAAATGTGTTACCTAAAGTTGCTTTGGACCGGCTAGATAGTGAAGGGTTGGTACTGAAGCCAAGCGATATTGTCGTAAGGGCTTTAGATTGGTCTAAGAGAATGGTTCATGGAGAGGTGGATCTCCCAATTAAAGTTAGCTCACAGATCTTCAATTCTACCTTTTATATAATGGACATACGCCCCACTTATTCTTGATTGCTTGGACGCCCCTGGATCCATGGGGCAGAGGAAGTAACATCCACCCTTCATAAAAAATTAAAGTATCGAGTCAAAGGGAGGATCGTTACTGTCCGCAGCGAATAAGAATTTATGGTGAGCCATTTTAATTCCTTCAAGTATGTGGAAATGGATGGCGAATTCATAGAGACTTCGTGTCAGGCCTTCAAAATTGTTCCTTCTATGGTTGCCGCCACCAAAATATCCTCCAACATATCAAAAGCCGCTGAAGTTATACCAAGAATGGTCTCGCTTAAATATGCTTGTGCCATGGTCGAAGATGGAAACTGTACTATATGGGGAAAACTTCCTGACATTCTGTTTAAAGCAGATAAATTTGGTTTGAGCTTTACCATCAAAGCTCAGAAAGAAGTCAGACACGCTCGTGTGGGAAAGCAACCTCTCCGCATCAAGAATCATGAAGTGAAAGTTGTGGAAGACTTTGATGATGAAAATATATTTGAAGATTGGATCTATCCTACTGTCGAAGGAAAGCTCAATAACTGGCATGAAAAGGATTTCACTCCCATCTCCTTCATTGAGGACTAATTACTGTTTACAATTTTCTGTCAATTCAAGAACTTCTGTCTGTAATCTTAATTTCCAAAACAATGACATTTAAGCCATGTGCCTTGCCCGAAGCACTATGGTCCATTTGTCAAGGGTTGTGTTCATGTCCATTTATCATATGATCATTTAATTAAAACCATTGGACCTTTTACATTTCAAATTTTTGCGTTCATTGTCTTTCTTTTTCTTTATTACATTTTTTCAATAGCCATGTATCTTACATGCACACACACACACACACACACACACACACACACACACACACACACACACACACACACACTTGCAGATCTTCATCCATTTCAGATATCATTGCCAATAACTCTACTATTGTCAGTTATGACTTTGAACATCCAATTTACCAAGCCGAAGACGACGGCGAGGAAGATTGCAAAATACCAGGGGAACTATCTAGACTTCTAATGTAATAGGAAAAAGCTATTCAACCTCATGAAGAGCCAGTCGAGTGTCGTACCCTAAATTTGTCCTATCTCGATGATTTTATTTTTTGAGATTTAAAATAGAAAAAATATTTAATTAAAGATGGTACAGCAATATCTGATGACCCATCTTTATCCAAGACTAGGGGTGTATTTTAATGAGGCTTTCTAAACCAGAAAGACTCATAAACTCATTCGCGTAGCATGTTGGCCAATGGCCCATGAGATTCGAAATGGAAAATTATTTCAAAATAATTACTAAGTTCTTAATTATTAAACCCATTTAAAGAATTGTTGTTCTTAGTAGAAAGAGGCGGATGCGACTTCAAATTTATGGGCCCACTAAGAAGCTTCCAAATTAGCCCATTTGATGTCATACAGTCTTATTACTTAAAACATTTTCATAATCTTTTATCTTTTATTAAGAGATCTATTATCATTATTTATTTATTACTAAAAATATTCTTATTATTAAACATCTTATATGATTAGTCATAAAAAAATTCTTGGTAAAAGATGAAAGTAATGTTTGAAAATCCACTACTGGGCCTAAGGCCCGAGAAATATTTTTTACCAATAACTAGTTTTGTTGTCTGCAGTGGGATGCTGGGCTAAAAATAATTAATCAAACACTGGGCCCAATCTTTAGTAAAAATAATATTTTTATTTATTGTTGTTACATTAATGGTTTATAGCCCAATTAATAAAAATGTTGTTGGCCCAATTGCAGAAAAAACAACTACTGTACCAATCCAAGCCAAGATTTGTGCACATTTCAAACAACAATTACTGTATGAATTAAATCATTTTTTTTACAAATAAATCCAGAAAATTACAACAAGAAAACTGAATATCAATCTTCACTAGAAAAAAATCTAATATTACAGAATCTCGGATTTACATTACAAATCTCAGAAATCAAATCCAGAAAAAAGCTAACAAAATCCAATCTCTAGCACAATTCAAATCTGTAAATAAATTACATAATCCAAAAATCAATTACAATCAATCCCTAATTGTCTAAAATCCCTAACTTCTATCTCAATCCTAAATCTATGTTGTAACAACAAAGCCCTAATTACAGAAAACTATGTATACTAACTAACAGAAATCCAGAGGGAGAGGTGACTGAAAAAAAAGACAAAAGGGGACGAGTCAAATACAGAGGCGAAGCTTGACACATGAGATAATAGAACAAAAGGAAGGGCTTGATCAGAGAAAAAGAATTTGAAGGGAAGAATCTGGAATACCATATAGAGGAAGAAGAAGGAGATTGATTGGGGTTTCAACTTCTGAAACCCTAACCGTGGACCGCCACCGCTATCCTCCCTGCAGCTGACAATCTCTCCACCACTGTCTTCAATCTTTACCGCGACCTGCAAATCAAACAAGACGGAGAGAGATTAGTGAAAAATTGGAGAAGGAGCTTGAAACTCAGAACACGAAAAAAGTGGGTAAACGAATTAGTTTTAGTCTTTTTCCTGTTATTTCTGATTACTGGGTTGAGGGGTTGGATAGGTGGTAGAAGAGGAAGGGAGTGAGTGGAGCGCCACCGCGATTGGGTGCTAGGGTTGTAAATAAGGAGATGAATGGTTTATGTTTTGCATCGCGAGAGAGAGAAGATGATAAATTGAAAGAATAAAAACTAATTGAATTGTATAAAAATGAAAACAAAAGTTATTCCGTTAAGATCTCATGTGCGCGCGTGCACCGTTAATTATCATATACCCTTCCATCATCATCAATTTGATCTTAATCAGACATCCAGAGGCCAAGTCTGCAGGATACCTAGCATACTCCCTCCCACACATAATCAAATGAATATCCCTTCAAGTACGTTGGGCCTAGGCCCACATGCTATTCATACACCCCCTTCGCCCTAGTCACTAAACACAAAACAACACCCCCCTTGTCTGGACTCATATTTGGGTCTAACCCTAACTTTTAACACCCTCAATCTTTTACTTAATAACTAAAACTACACCCCCCAGGTTCAACTTAATTAAATTATTTTGTTCCTATTTTCATATTATCACTTATTTTCTATTATTTATAATTATTATATTTTGATATTATTATTATATATTGTTATAATTACTTAATTTTTTTTATTATTATTTATAAGTATCATTATTATTAATTTTTATTTTATGTATATCTTATTATAATCCTTTTTTTAAATATATTTATTCTTATTATTAATTATTAATACTAATATATCTTATTTACTATTTAAATATTACTATATTATCATCCAAGTCATTTTTATATCAAAATTGCATATATTATTTTATATATTATTTGCATTAAATATTTTTTTTAATAATGCATTAATCAAAATATTTTTGCAGTTAATACAATTAAAAAACACACAACAAACGTCAAACTATTTTTTTTTGCAGTTAAACTATTTCTCCCGTTTACTGGATGGGAGAAGATCCTTAGGCCAGAAGAGATTGCTTCAGCCTTTCATATGACAAAGGATGAGGTGATGGCTAATTTGGAGACTAGAAGTGGAGCAAAGGGATTTCTGACTAAGTTCTTGGTTGGTAAGGCTAATTATTTTTGGGATAGTCTAGACTTCAAGGCATTCGAAGATATTCTGGCTCTTCTGATATACGGCTTGGTATTGTTTCCGAATCCTGACTCCTTTGTTGATGTGAATATGGTGAAAATCTTCATCTCTCGTAATCCTGTACCCACTCTCTTGGGTGATATTCTTCATCAGCTTTATGCCCGTACTGCCCGAAAGCGTGGAATCTTGATGTGCTGTGCTCCATTATTGGCGAGGTGGTTTATTTCGCACCTCCCCAAATCAGTGCTGAAGAACAAAGAAGGTATGGGCTGGGCCTATAGAGTTATGTCTCTCTCTCTCATAATGACATCATCTGGACTATCAAGGGTATGGATGAGGTGGCTATTATTGATCGATGTGGGGAATACCCCAATGTTCCACTGATAGGAACCCATGGAGGAATTTCTTATAATCCATGCTTGGCCTTACGTCAGTTTGGGAGAGCCAGAAGAGAAGGACCTCATGAGCTGTTAATGCCTAGTATCATCTTTGATTTTCAAGGGGATAACGACGAGCAACGCCGCAGATTCATAAGGGCTTGGGATAGAGTTCACAGATCTGATCCACAGGAGCTGGGCCTAAAGACTTCTCTTCCAATGGAGCCATATCTTAGATGGGTCCGTATCCGTGCCCAAAAGCTGGGTATGCCATATGAAGCTGTCCTGCCTATCATTGTTGAAGTTGCTAATGAAGAGGGGGTTCTTCCGACCATCCTCCATCCTTACATGCCCACTGACATTGGGGCACTGAAAAGGTCTTGGATGCAGCTGAGAGAAGAGCGGGATGCTTACCGAGAAAATTTTAACGAGCAAGAGCAGAAGATCCAGAAGTTGACTAGGCAGTTGGAGAACGAGCGGATCCTCAATGACTATGTCCGCATCGACAAGAAGCGACCATGGGAGCACTGATTGTCCTTTGATTATTTCCTTTCCAGTTTTTATTTACTTTTCAGTATTTCCTTCCTTGTAACGCCTTAAGGGCAATTTGTTGAACAATTTGGATTTCAAGTTTACCTAATAAAAGTGTGTTTCATTTCTTGTTTACGAATTTGAATCTCTCGATTGTCTTTGAAATCATATCATACGCATTTCATCCCATGCACTTCATAACAGGTACCCATTACAGGTCTCTTATCTTCTTCTCTATTTATTTCAGCACTCATCATGTCTGCTGAACTGTCAACTGAGCAAGCAATCAAGGCCCTACAGGCCCAGAATGCCCAATTCCAAGAGCTGTTCATGAGTCTAGCTAAGGGTCAGCAAGATCTGAAGACCCTGATTCTGAAAGAGAAAAAGAAGAAGAAGAAGAAGAGGACAATCCTGTTTAACACAGGTTAGGAAACAGGCTACGGGATGAAGTTAATTTGACCACCTCATCTGGAGGGAAAGATAGTCAAAAGGAAAGAAGGGCTCCTAGCCCTGTGGTCTCAGACAACGAGACGGACTTCGACGAAGACCAATATCCACCTACTGAGGATAGATATAAACAACTGGAAGATCGGTTGAGTGCGATGGAAGTTCAGAAAGTGCCTGGTCTGGACTTTGGTGATCTGGGTCTATCATCTAGGGTTGTAATTCCCCACAAGTTCAAGGCACCAGCCTTTGTTAAGTATGACGGAGTTTCTTGTCCGAAGCTGCACCTCCGGTCATATGTAAGGAAGATTCAGCCGTACACCGCTGATAAGAACCTATGGATCCATTTCTTTCAAGACAGTCTCTCAGGGACTCAGCTTGAATGGTTTTACCAGTTGGACGGAGCCAACATCCATAGTTGGGAGGATTTGGCTTTTGCTTTCTACAGGCAGTACCAATACAATTCCGACCTCGCTCCCACGCGTACCCAACTCCAGGGTATGTCAATGGGAACAGGCGAAGGTTTCAAAGATTATCCTCAGAAGTGGAGGGACCTCGCCGGAAGAGTGCAACCACCCTTGGCTGATCGGGAGCTTGTGGATATGTTTCTGGGGACCTTGTCTGGTCCATTTTTCAACCATCTGACTGGAAGCTCTTCGTCTGGGTTTACAGAGCTGATTATGACCGGTGAGAGGATTGAGGTTGGTATTAAGGATGGTAAGATACAAAAGGGTGCTTTATCAAGCACAGAGAAAAAGCCTTTTAAGAAGGAATCCAGTGACGTTTACAGTTCGAAAAGCCATAATAGAATTGAACGCCGCCAAGCTGTTAATGCAGTTGTTATTTCAAGACTTGCTGGGGCTCCTCAGTACAACAATAAGTCAAAGGCCGAGAGACCTCAAAGACAATTCACCCATCTCAACATGACTTTGTCTCAGATTCTTCCACAATTATTAAAGACCAATCTTGTGATTCCAAGGGAAGCCCCGAAGAATCCCAACACAAAATCACCAAAGTACAACCCTTATGCCCGCTATGCTTTTCACTCTGATAGCCCGATACATAATACAGATGATTGTTGGGCTTTGAAGAACAAAATACAGGACTTAATTGATGCTAAGGAGATTGAGTTCGAGGCGCCCGAAAGACCTAATGTTGTGACTGCTCCTATGCCCAAGCATGGAGTGAACGCTATAGATAAAGACTCGTTTGTGGTTTCTGTGAAAGACATTGTTACCCCTTTGATGATTGTGAAGAAGAACCTTTTGCTAGCCGGTTTATTTCCGGGCTGTGACGAAGGTTTCCGTATGTGTTCTGTTCTACCTACCGATTGCCATCTTTTGAAGTCAGGTGTCCAACGCCTGATGGATAGTAAAGAAATTCTGTTTGAGAAGACTGTTGTTCCTTTAGTCCCTACTGAAGAAGTTGCCATTATCACCATTTTCGACAATTCTTCTAAGGCTTCCTCGAGAAAGCCTGTTAGAATTACATCTGTTCCAAGAATCGCACCATTGATCATTACTGTTCCTGGGCCTATCCCCTACACCTTTAATAAAGGTGTCCCTTGGCACTACGGGACTGATGTTTATTTTCATGGAGTTAAACAAGAGTTAGATGTTGATACTGATGTCAGTAATATTGTTGGACCTGCTAAAGTCACCCACAACGGAAGACTTTTCTCACCTGATATCTCTCCGCCAACTGCCCGAAAACCTGTTGTTATTACACCTGCCAGTGTACCTGCTACTATTCTTGTTCAAGTTCCTATTCTTACCCCTGTCGCCGAGTTATCTGACACTCGGGGCAAAGGGACCACCAGTGAGCCTGCCCAAACAGAGGCACCAAAGACGATTACTGTTGAAGCTTCTAGACAAGACATGGAAGAGATTCTGAAAATCATCAAAAAGAGCGACTACAATGTAGTTGAACAGTTGGGGCAAACCCCGTCCAAGATTTCTATGTTGTCACTGTTGCTATGCTCAGAGGCCCATGCCAAGGCTCTGATTGCATTCTTGAAGACTGCACACGTACCGCAAGAGACGTCGGCTGACTAGTTTAAAGATTGTGTGGCCAGTTTGACTGCTGATAATGGGTTGGATTTATCTGACGCCGACTTGACTGCTAAAGGGAAGAATCACAACGATGCCCTACATGTTTCCATTGAATGCAGGGGCACCACTCTTGCTCATGTATTGGTGGATACTGGTTCCTCGTTGAACGTTTTGCCTAAGAAAGCTCTAGACCGGTTGGACTGCGAAGGGTTGGAGCTGAAGCCAAGCAACATTGTTGTTAGGGCCTTTGAGGGTCTAAGAGAATGGTGCATGGAGAAGTGGATATTCCGATTAAGGTTGGTTCTCAGGTTTTCAACTCTACGTTCTATGTGATGGACATTCGGCCATCTTATTCTTGTTTGTTGGGTCGCCCATGGATCCACAAAGCTGGGGCCGTAACCTCAATGCTCCACCAGAAGCTGAAGTACCCGGTCAAATGGAAGATTGTGACAGTGCAAGGAGAAGAGGAGTATATGGTTAGCCACCTCAACTCTTTCCGATATGTGGAGATGGATGGGGAATTCATTGAGACCCCATTTCAGCATTTTGAAGAGGTCCCCCAGACGCTGGCGTCAACTAAGACTGTTGTTGAGGATTCTCCTATGAAGATGGCTTCCTTCATGGATGCCCGGGCTATTGTCGAGAAAGGTGGGTGGGAAAATTGGGGTCGACTCCCTGATTTTACACAGAAGACTAACAAGTTTGGTTTAGGTTTCACTGCAGAAGCTCAAAAGGCTGTTCGAAATGCACGGATCGGAAGACCTCCCGTGTTCATCAGCAACTCGGGAGTGAATGCCATTGAACACGATGTGGAAGAGTCTGAGTTCGACAGCTGGATCTATCCTACGACCAACGGTGGACCAAGAAACTGGACAACAAAGGACTTCATCCCTATTTCTTTTGTTACCCAGTAATGAAACTTTTTGTTTTGAATATGTAACAGACAATGTTTTAAACTATATGGCCCAGTGTCTTACCCGGTGCACCGTGGCTTCATTTGTGAGGGCTTTATGTGTGTCATTTTCATATATCATTAATAAAAGCATTGGACGTTTCTTGCATTTCAAATTTTACGCTCCTTGTCTTTCTTTTATTATATATTGCAAAACAGTTATTTTACACACACTCACATATACAGGTCTACATCCACTCTGGATCTTACTGGTAACGACTCTGCTACTGCCAGTTATGACTTGGAAAATCCGATCAACTTAGCCAAAGACGAAGGTGAAGATGATTGTGAAGTGCCTGGTGAACTTGCAAGACTGTTACTCCAAGATGAGAGGGCTATACAGCCACATGAAGAGCCAGTAGAAACAGTGAATCTGGGTACAAAAGGGGACAAGAAAGAGGTCAAGATCGGTGCAAATCTGGAGCTTAGTGTGAAACAACGGCTGATTCAGATGCTGCGTGACTATGTTGAGATCTTTTCCTGGTCTTATGAAGACATGTCTGGGTTGGATACTGATATTGTGGTTCATCGCCTACCTACCAAGGAAGACTGTCCTCCAGTAAAATAGAAGGTCCGCCAAATGCGCCCAGAGATGTCTGAGAAAATCAAGGCTGAAGTCATGAAACAGTTTGATGCTGGTTTTCTAGCAGTTACTTCTTACCCTCAATGGGTTGCCAATGTGGTTCCTGTGCCAAAGAAAGATGGTAAGGTTCGAATGTGTGTTGACTACAGGAATCTGAACAGGGCAAGCCCCAAGGATGATTTCCCTCTGCCTCATATCTACGTTCTAGTTGACAACACCGCGCAACATAAAGTCTTCTCCTTTATGGACGGTTTCTCCGGTTATAATCAGATCAAAATGGCTCCCGAAGACATAGAGAAGACAACTTTTGTTACTCAGTGGGGTACCTTTTGCTACAAGGTCATGCCTTTTGGACTGAAGAATGCTGGGGCAACGTATCAGCGTGCCATGGTTGCTTTGTTTCATGACATGATCCATCATGAGATTGAGGTATACTTCGATGACATGATTGCAAGATCCCAGACTGAGGAGGAACACCTTGACCATCTGCAAAAGCTGTTTGACAGGCTGAAGTTGTACAAGCTGAGGTTAAACCCGAACAAGTGCACCTTCGGGGTGAGGTCCGGTAAGCTGTTGGGTTTCGTCGTAAGCGAAAAAGGTATTCAAGTAGATCCGAAAAAAGTGAAGGCTATACAGGAAATGCCAGCTTCCAGAACAGAGAAAGAAGTCAGAGGCTTTCTGGGACGTCTGAACTACATTGCCCGATTCATCTCACACCTGACTGCTACTTGTGAGCCAATCTTCAAGCTACTGAAGAAAGATCAAGTAATACGTTGGAATGATGAATGTCAAGCCGCTTTCCAAAGGATTAGAGAGTATCTCCAAGAGCCGCCCATTCTGATGCCTCCAGTTGAAGGGAGACCTTTAATCTTATACTTGACAGTACTCGACAACTCGATGGGGTGTGTGCTGGGGAAGCATGACGAGTCTGGCCGAAAAGAGCATGCTATTTATTACCTTAGCAAACATTTTACCGACTGTGAGACCCGATACTCACTGCTCAAGAAAACTTGCTGCGCTTTGGCATGGGCTGCTCGCCGGCTGAGACAGTATATGCTGACTCACACTACTTTATTGAAATCAAAGATGGATCCAATCAAGTATATCTTCGAAAAGCTTGCTTTGTCCGGAAGAATAGCAAGATGGCAGATGATCTTGACTGAGTATGACATCCAATATACGACCCAAAAGGAAATCAAAGGAAGTGTGTTGGCAGACCATTTGGCACATCAGGCAGTGGATGATTACCAGTCCATGAACTTTGAATTCCCGACCGAGAATATCATTTTAGTGACTGATTGTGAGACACCTAGACCGGATGAAGGACCTGAGGAGGGATCGCGATGGTCTATGTACTTTGATGGAGCTTCGAACGCTTTGGGTAATGGCATTGGCACCGTGATCATATCTCCTAAAGGCTATCATACTCCGTTTACCGCCCGACTATGTTTTAACTGCACCAACAATATGGCGGAGTATGAAGCATGCATCATGGGTCTTCGAGCAGCCATTGACCTAAGGATTAAGTTTCTGAGTGTCTTCGGAGATTTCGCTCTCGTGATCAGTCAGATCAAAGGCGAGTGGAATACGAAACACCCAAATCTTATTCCTTACAAGGAGTATGTGTTGACGTTGCTTCCCCACTTCGAAGAAATAACCTTTGAACACTTACCTAGAGAGGAGAATCAGTTGCAGACGTGCTGGCTACGATGTCTTCTATGTTCAAAGTCAATTGGGACAACGAAGCTCCCTGGATTATCATTGAAAAACTGGATGAACCGGCACATTGCTGTGATGTTGAGACTGAGGAGGTAACAGAAAAACCGTGGTTTCATGAGGTAAAAAGGTATCTTGAATCTCAGGAGTACCCCGAGGTTGCATCTTTTAATGACAAGAAGTTTCTGAGAAGGTTCGCGGCGAAGTTCTTCATCAGCAATGGCATTCTTTACAAGCGTAACCATGATTCGACCTTACTGCATTGTGTGGATAAGAATGAAGCAAAAAGGATCATGGCGGAGTTACATGAAGGTACTTTTGGAACTCACTCTAGTGGACACACCATGGCAAAGAAAATCCTTCGGGCAGGATATTATTGGTCCACTATGGAAGCCGACTGTTATCAGCATTCTCGGACATGTCACAAGTGTCAGGTCTATGCTGATAAGGTGCACATACCTCCAGTTCCTCTGAACGTCTTGACAACTCCTTGGCCTTTTGCAATGTGGGGTATTGATATGATCGGCGAGATCAGACCTACAACATCCAACGGGCATCGTTTCATCCTGGTAGCTATTGATTACTTTACAAAGTAGGTTGAAGCAACTTATTTTGCTACTGTAACCAAGAACGTCGTGGCACGGTTTATTCGACACAATCTGATCTGTCGATATGGTGTACCAGAGAGGATCATTATGGACAATGGTACCAATCTTAACAACAAGATAATCACCGAGCTCTGCGAGCAATTCAAGATACAACATCATAACTCTTTTCCCTACTGACCGAAGATGAATGGGGCTGTCGAAGCGGCTAATAAGAACATTAAGAAGATTATGCAGAAGATGACAGTGACATACAAATACTGGCACAAGATGGTACCATTTGCTCTTCATGGGTACCGTACCTCAGCGCAGACGTCAATAGGGTAAACACCCTACTCCTTGGTATATGGCATGGAGGCAGTCTTGCCCATTGAAGTTCAGATACCCTCTCTGCGGATCATGAAGGATGCAGGTTTGAGTGAAGATGACTGGATTCAGACCCGGCTTGATCAGTTAAACCTAATCGATGAAAGAGACTTACTGCTATTTGTCATGGTCAGACGTACCAAAAATGGATGATCAAGGCATTTAACAAGAAAGTTAGACGACAAGAGTATCAAGTTGGGGATCTGGTGATCAAGCGCATTATCCTACCTCAAGGTGATCCCAGGGGCAAATGGACCCCTACTTACGAAGGGCCATTTGTGGTTAAGAACATTTTCTCAGGAGGAGCTATGATTCTAACCACCATGGATGGTGACGACCTTCCTCACCCCGTCAATGCAGACATAGTGAAAAGATACTACGCATAATCAAAGACCCGCTAGGTTGACTGGCCTAGGCAAAAATAAGGGCTTCCCAGCGAACCAAAAGGGTTCGGGAAAAAATAAGGGATGAAAATGAAAAAATCTGTACACCCGACAAGTCGAAAACCTGAAAAGGCGGCTTGGGCAAAAAAGGGGTATCCCGGTGGACTGAAAACCCGAAAGGGCGGTCCAGGAAAAAATTAGGGATCAAAGTGTAACACTATGTCTCATTGGATCACCTTGCATCCAGACTTCGGTATCAACTATTAAGCTCGGACGACACTAATCAATCTGATTCATCTTCAACCAAGCAGCAAAGTGATGAGATTCTTGAGGACATAAAGGCAATAGCAGAGTTGGAACCCAGTGGGATTATTCACATAGCTGTTTTGTTTAGTTTTTCACAAACTATGTAAATTCTATTATTATGCGGCGTTATCTTGCTAGGACGTCAACCTCTTGTACAAAAACGCCTATTTACAGGCCAAACTTCAAAATCAATACAATTTATTTTCAAAGAAATTTCAAAATATTTTCCTTTATCTGTTTTGTTTTGCAAAAGAACGTCCAATGTTCATTTTTGATATATGCATTTGACATTAATTGTTGCTCATGAATATTTACATGCGAAACAAAAGACGATTACGGGTAATATCAGAAACAGGGGCAATAAAATTTGTCCAAGCTGTATAGTTGCTCTGTCCACCAGGTACAAGGTAAATTCAGTTGAAGAATATGGCTAAGATACTTTCACTCCCCGTAGAGCAAGACAGTAATGGTATCTCACCCCCCAGCTGAGACTTGCAACTATGAATGAATCAGCAATATTCTCCCCACGCGGAGTTTATCTACCATCAACACTAAAAAGGCTTGATATCTCCGGAAGTCTTAATATTCCCTGGCAGAGTATAAGAATGTTCCCCGGCAGAATACAAGATACCCCCAGTGGAGTTAAAATTTTCCCAGCACAGTCTGAAAAGCTTCCCCAACGGACTTGAAGCATCATCCCCAGTAAACTCCGGAAGTTTATCCCTAGCGGAGTACAAAAATAAATCTCCCCAGCCGAGTTCAAAGGATCATTCCCAGCAGAATTCAGAGGGTTATCCTCACAAAATTCTAACAGGTTATCCCCAGTAAAGTCACCACTGGAAGATCATCCCCAACGAAGTTCTTTCCTTTCACAAACAGGAATTCAATCCTCAACAAATTCAATATCACCAACAACGATAATTCATTCGACGGAATTTATCAGTGGAATCCTCAGCAGAGCATCTCTTCCCCATAGAGTAATCTCCTCATCAGTTTATTCCCCAACGGAGTTATCCTCTCCTACAGGTCTATTCTCACAATCATCTTCGTTCGTCATCCCCAGCGGAAACGAAGAATTCAACTCTATTCTCCAGCAGCTATCCGGGATTTATTTTCCCCAGTTAAAACATTACATTTCCATATATCATGATGCATACATATACGCATCATATAACACAATCTCATTTATTTTGAGAACATCATCGCTTGATCCATATCATGCATTGCATATGACTGACCTTTACCTTTCAGGAAAGATGTAGTTAAATTCTCAGCCATGTCAAAGACCTTCTCTGGTTCAGTCAGATCGACCCTAAGATCTCCCTGATTCGTATTCCAGTTGAAGATATTCCAAGACTTTTGTCTGGTTCAGTTAAATCTACCCTAAAATTTTTCTGATTCCGATCCAATCAAAGTTAATCCAATACCTTCTCTGGTTCAGTTAGATCGACCCTAAGATCTCCTTGATTCGTATTCCAGTTGAAGATATTCCAAGACTTTTGTCTGGTTCAATTAAATTGACCCTAAGATTTTTCTGATTCCGATCCAATCAAAGTTAATCCAAGACCTTCTCTGGTTCAGTCAGATCGACCCTAAGATCTCCCTGATTCGTATTCCAATTGAAGATATTCCAAGACTTTTGTCTGGTTCAGTTAAATCGACCCTAAGATTTTTCTGATTCCGATCCAGCCAAAGTTAATCCAAGACCTTCTCTGGTTCAGTCAGATCGACCCTAAGATCTCCCTGATTCGTATTCCAGTTGAAGATATTCCAAGACTTTTGTCTGGTTCAGTTAAATCGACCCTAAGATTTTTCTGATTCCGATCCAGCCAAAGTTAATCCAAGACCTTCTCTGGTTCAGTCAGATCGACCCTAAGATCTCCCTGATTCTTATTCCAGTTGAAGATATTCCAAGACTTTTGTCTGGTTCAGTTAAATCGACCCTAAGATTTTTCTGATTCTGATCCAGCCAAAGTTAATCCAAAACCTTCTCTAGTTCAGTCAGATCGACCCTAAGATCTCCCTGATTCGTATTCCAGTTGAAGATATTCCAAGACTTTTGTCTGGTTCAGTTAAATCGACCCTAACATTTTTCTGATTCCGATCTAGCAAAAGTTAATCCAAGACCTTCTCTGGTTCAGTCAGATCGACCCTAAGATCTCCCTGATTCGTATTCCAGTTGAAGATATTCCAAGACTTTTGTCTGGTTCAGTTAAATCGACCCTAAGATTTTTCTGATTCCGATCCAGCCAAAGCTAATCTAAGACCTTATCTGGTTCAGTCAGATCAACCCTAAGATCTCCCTGATTCGTATTCCAGTTGAAGATATTCCAAGACTTTCGTCTGGTTCAGTTAAATCGACCCTAAGATTTTCCTGATTCTTATCCAGTCAAGGTTAATCCAAGACTTTCTCTGGTTCAGTCAGATCCGCGATAAGATCTCCCTGATTCGTATTCCATCCGAAGTTCATACCACCTATCAATAATCTCCAAATGGCATCTGTAAGCCCATTCCCGATATCACAAGGCTGATACCACTTCATGCGAGTGCAAATTTCTGGGCACTCTAGTGTTCAATCATCTTCCACCTTCGGATCACGAAAGGCCCGAAAGCCAATCTATTTCCTCAGGTTTAAGAAGATTGAATAGGGGAAGCTGTTGCACCCCAAAATTTTCCCTCTCATATTTCTCAAAACATTGTAAGAAAAATCTCCAAGTGGATCAAGATTGCTCAAGAGTGGGTCATACAAGTCATCTTCAAGGCAGTCAATTCCAAATTAGGGTTTTGTGTTGCATCAAGATCCTTGAATCCAAATGACCTCAAGTGCTCCCCAATGTCCTAATATGTTCTCAAGGTCATCCATTTCAAATTTCAAGCCTTGCAGAGGAAGTTTGCTCAGTCAATTGTTCAAAAGGTCCAAAAATCGACTTTGCTAGGGAAAAAGTCAACTGTGATCCAAATACAGTCAAACTTCAAGATTTTTTGTCAACATTCTCATTTTGAAGGATATTTAATCATTTGATCAAGGGTTGATCATGATTCATCAAGGATTTCTCAAAATTCATCAAGACTCAAAAGTTGCTAAATTAGGGTTTTGTAGGAAAAGTCAACTCAACTTTGACCAAGCATAACTTTCTCATACTTTATGATAAATGACCCATCCAAAGCTCATTTTTAAGAGGATGCAATTTCCTACAATCCATCGTCATACCCCAAGATCAGAAAATGCACTCACAGTAAGTTATAAATTTGGACATTATAGGTTATTTTTGAAAGTCAACAAAAACACCTTTTCTTTCCAAAGCTTATAACTTGAGCATGGAATATCAAAATGAGATGAGACCAAAAGGGTTGGTTAGAAGACATCTCAAGCTTTCTAAAAAGTTCAAGAACACTTCCAAAAGTTCAAAATTGAAGAAGTTATGCATTGTTGAAATTGGGCATTTTTGCAAAATTGCTAAAAGTCAACTATCCCCAAAACTTCAAATTTTGTCAAATGGGCCCATTCTTTTCCACTTGATTTGATCTTGTCACACTACACACGTGTCCTAGCTCAGCCTTGTGACCATTTATCAATTTTATTATTTAATTTTATTTTTGATTGAATTATTTCATTTTAAATCAATTTAAATCAAATAAAATCCAAACATTGATTATTTGATCTCTTTTTGGCTATTTCAGGATTGAATCCTCATCATCAAGTGTATCAAATTCGTATCAAGCATTCCATGTGCAAAAAGATTGGATTTTTGGCAAATTAAGCAAGTTTTCAATGGAGGATCAAATCCAATCTCAAGGCATTAATGTACAAGGATTCAAGACCAATTTGTTGACCTAATACATTGCAGCATACATATACAAGTGAAAGCACACGAATTTGCGACCGAGAGGCTGCTAGAACATCAAGAACCAAACTTTAAAAAAGGTGGAAAAAGTGCAAAATTGAAATCGAGCTTGGAGGCATTTTCGAAGGGAAATCTCAACACCAATCGCTTGCTGAACAATCACTGAACCTCCTGCAATCAAAAGCAAGCTCTCACATGCTCTCAAACGCACTGTAAGTGATACGTGATCTCCCTCTGAATTTGATTTCGTGTTTCAAAATCTATGCATCATTACAAGAAACTAATGGCATATTTGCAATCACTAGACAATTTCCAAGCTTTCCATATTATTTGATTGTATTTATCTGCTCTATGGTGCAAAACGCCATTGTAGGGTTTCCTAGGTTTTTTTTAGGGTTTTTTGTTACAGGTGAAATTAGGCATATTAATGGACATAGGAATGACCGGAGGAGAAAGGCAAGCACAACCATGGCCTTGGATGGAGTTTATATGGCCTGAGATGGGTTTTTGAAACGACCTTCGCTTTTAGCTGCAGATTTAAATCTGCAGGTAATTTCTGTGTAAACCTGAGGACAGGGACGACAATGTGTCCCCATCTGGTTGCTCCGTTCAAATATTCGCGTGTTTTTGTTTTAATTCTGGCATATTATCACGTTATCCCATATTATTATTATTATTCAATATAATAACAACTAACGTATAGTGGTGCAGTGGTAGTGGCGTATGTTCAAAATCCAATAGGACCTGGGTTCGAGTCCCAGGTCCCCCTTGCATTTGTTCTTATTTTTCTACAGGTTATTCAGTGTGAACTCAAGCGTGTGGCTTATCATACAACCTCACTCAATCACTTGCCAGATGGCCCCAGGCCAGATCTGGTGGTCCAGATGGAACGTGTATCATACTCCCAAGTCAAAGGGCCACATGGAATTCACAAAAGTCAACCAAGGCCAGCGCCTATTGGGCCACAAAATTGCCATTCTCCCCCCTAATAAGGCCCAAACCCTAACTCTTTCTCTTTTATTATTTATTTCTCTTAATTATTTATTGTTATTATTTATAATTATTAATTAACCAATCAAACTTTTTTTTCTTCAAAAAATTAAAAACCAAAAAATATTTTCTTTATTAAAATTAAATTTCAGCATTTTTTATTTGTTAACAATATTAATTAATTTAGTTTTAATTAGGAATACCTTTAGTATTTTTGCAATAATTAAAATTAACTTAGACGATTAGGTTTTTATTAACATTGATCAAATTTATTTTTATTTCTTTAAATATCAAAAATCCAATAATATTTTTATTAATTAATTAATTTATTAATTTAATGATTAAGTTAGTTTAATTTCTTTTTAATTCAAAAATAACAAAAATCCTTTCTTTAAATTAAAGGGTCAAAACCCTAGAACTCGTCCGATTTAATTTCCCGCACGCGATCCATTTTATTTCAATATTGTAACTGTTTCCTGAATGTAATAGTTTAATAGGGCTTTAAATATTTTTATCGCTTACTTACTTTCCGCATTTTAATTTCAAGGGTTGCTTTTGGCGATGTAAATACCCGACGCCTTGTAATAGTTAGTTTAATTTCTGCAATTTAATTTCCGCCACTTATAAACTGTTAGATGTTTGATAATAGGGAATGCATGACAAGATCAAATGCTTAACTTAAAATCAAGATAGATAACCATTGACATGTACAAAGACAAATTAACTGAAAACAACACACTCGCACATGCGCACTCTTAGGGTACACCTCACTTGGTTGCCTTCGTAACGCGGTCATTGTGTATAGGAAGTTTTAGAGGTCACCCTCTTGTCCAAAGATCATAGTTTCCTCGAAACGGTTGCCTCGGAAAAATGATCTAAGACATTATTAGGGTTACCGCTAAGGCGTCCTAACATTGCTTTAGTGACCGCACGTCCCTTAATCGAATTGACCCTTAAAACTCCAATGACGATGCTACCTACTCATCAATAGTGGGATATCATTGTCTAAAGGACATTAGTACAGATTGATTCCTTTTTCGAGTAGGTTGATGGTTCTTAAGTACTTGCTCTTTCAAAACAAAACAAAAACTTTTTTCGCACTTACACATTTCAAACAAAAACTTCTTTCAAACCCACAAACACAAAGAAAAGAAATTTTTGAAAACACTTTGAGCAAGTACCTAAGAGCCCATGGATAACCACGGATATAAAGGGTGCTTACACCTTCCCTTTCTATAATCTACCCCCCGGATCCGAGAAACATCTCGAAAAAGGAATTTTTCTGTGCTTTTTTCCTTTCCTTGTTGGATAAAATAAAAGTCGGTGGCGACTCTTGCTTACCGTGACATTTTGCAAAAACAAACGCAAAACGCAAACCAGCATTCCAAAAAACAGTCAGTTCTTTCCCACCGTATCACACACCCCTAGGATAATTCCACTTGTTGCCTCTAAAAAATATTCATGTCCCTCGAATATGGGCATTTTAGCAAAGACCCTCGATAAAAGATCGTAGTCCCTCGATGACCCTCAATGTTGCCTTCGGTAAACAATATAGTCCCTAAACGAAATTGCTAAAACGTCCCATAGGTTGCCTTCTATGACTATATAAATGCCCCACGCCCGTCCCTTCACATCTAATGATGGTGCTTCTTACCAAATCAAATGGTAAGATGGCAACATCTAAAGGAAGAGGAAAGGAACATTTAAGACCTTTTGAGTAGGTAGGATGCTCCTAGTTACTCGCTTGCTCACAACAAAAAGCATGTTATACACCAACATTTTCATTTTGAAACATTTTCAAAAGACAAACACTTCGTATGTGTTCTTATAGAGATGAGAACCATTACAAAGACACCTTTTCAAAATCAAGTTCAAAAACACATTCCACAAAAACTTTGAATTATTTTCCAAACAACACTTTGTACGTGTTCTTATAGAAACGAGAACCATTACAAAGATGTTTTAAAAATACTTTCAAAACCCACACCACAAGCACATTTTCAAACACAAGCAAGTGATCTAGCAAGCAACTAAGAGCCCGTAGATAACTACAGATGAAAAGGGCGCTAACACCTTCCCTTTTCATAACCTACCCCCTGAACTCAAGAAAATAATCTCAAAGGTCTTTCCTGTTCTTTTCACCCTTTCCTTTATTGGATAAAAGAAACGTCGGTGGCGACTCTTGCTATCTGCAACAATTGTGATAAAACGCAAAACACCCAAGTTAGTTCTCCCACCGTGTTACAGGAGCTCACGAGACAACTTCATGAGGAGAGGAGCCTGAATGCCTATATTTCTCCAAAGAGGAAGCATTTGTAGGAGGCTTGAGCCATTTTTGTTGTATTTTAGTTCATTTTGTTTCTTTTGTTTCAATGTAAGCCCAAGAGGCATGTTGTAATCAATTTAAACTTATTAATGCAATGTTTGTTCCTTTTGTCTAAATAAATTTAAATCTCCTAATTGCTTGAAATCATTTGCATATGCATTTTCATGCATCATAACATAAAACAGGTTTTCCACAACATGTTTCCTTATCTTTCTACTGTTTATTTCAGTATGATGGATATCGAACAAATAATGAAGGACTTACTAGCACAAAATTCACAATTCCAAGAAACCTTGCTGACCCTGGACAAGGGACAACAAGAGATGATGACACTGCTAATAACCAAAAATAAAACTAAAAAGAAGGCCTTCATCAAAATGGGTAGGATATTCAAAGGTCTGGTTCATCAGGTACAGATAGTGGAAGAGTCATCTGAAGAGGATGAAAATCAAGACAAATAGGTAAGGAGTACCCGTGCTGGGGGTGTAAATGATCAAGCTTCTTAAGATGAAGACTACTTTGATGAACAGTACCCACTTGCCGAGGATAATTACAAGCAGTTAGAGGATAGACTGAAAGCTGTTGAAATTTAAGCCTTACCTGGTTTGGATTTTGGTTAATTGGGTTTAGTACCTGGGGTCGTCATTCCCCATAAGTTCAACATACCGGTCTTCGCCAAGTATGACAGAGTTTCCTGCCCGAAACTTCATCTAAAGTCTTACGTGCACAAGATGCAGCCGCACACTACTGACAAAAAGCTATGGATCCATTTCTTCCAAGAGAGTCTGGATGGGACTCAACTATAATGGTTCTATCAATTTGAGGATTCCCACATCCACACATGGGAAGATCGAGCCACAGCTTTTCATCATCAGTATCAATACAACACCGATCTGGCACCAGCCAGAGTCTAACTTCAAGGTATGAAAATGGGTACCAATGAAGGGTTCAAGGGGTACGCACAAAAATGGAGGGATCTTGCTGGTAGGGTCCAACCACTACTAACTGACAGAGAACTAATTGACATGTTCATGGGTACTTTGACCGGACCATTTTTCAACCTATTGATTGGCAGTTCTTCGTCTGGTTTCAACGAGTTGATACTAACTGGTGAAAGGGTAGAAAGAGGCATTAAGAGCCTAAAAATTCCCATGACATCTGCTTCCGCATCCAACACTATAAAGAAGCCTTTTACTGGAAAGAATGAAGAAAATGTTGTGTATGGGGCAAGGGCCATACCAAGAAGAATCATCGATCCTCTGTTAATGTTGTGTTAATCTCCAACCCTCCGGCTTCTCAAAGGCAATCATCCAACAATCAACGATCCAAAGTTCCTCGAAGACAGTTCACACGGATTAGCATGTCATTGTCCCAAGCCTTGCAACATCTGTTGAAGGCCAACTTAGTGACACCGCGTGATCCACCATCCAATCAAAACATTTCATCACGAAAATATAATCCTAATGCCAAGTGCGCATATCATTCAAACAGTCCTGGGCATGAGACTGATCATTGCTGGCCGCTAAAGAACAAGATTTGGAAATTGATAGACAATAAGACAATTGAATTTGATCCACCTGTTACTCCAAATGTGATAACCACACTAATGATGAACCATGGAAAAGGTGTTAATGCAATTGACGATACTACTTTGTTGCCTCCATTGAGGATTTAACAACTCCATTAACTATTGTGAAGGGTAATTTGCTGAGAGTCAGGGTATTCCCTGGCTGCTTTGAATGTTGTGTATGATCTGATCAACAAGTAAATGGGTGCAAGCAGCTGAAGGAAGGTGTGCAGCGCCTGATAAATAGTCGCAAGATCCTATTTGAGAAGATTCCTACCATCAAAAGTCTAACCGACAAGGCTGAAGACCTTGCCATAATAACAATCTCCAACAAGCCACTTAGGATCTCCTCAGGGGGTCCTATCAGAATTTCAAACGAATCAACCATTGCTCCTTTAATAATCACCGCCCCTGGTCGATCCCCTACTCTTCTAACAAAGCAGTTCCATGGAACTATGGTGCCGAGGTTTATTATCATGGGATAAAACAAGATTCTTGGATCAATAAAGATGAATCTGATGTCATTAATATTTCAGGTTCTAGAAAAGTGACAAGAACAGGGAGGATCTTTCCCCCTGATATCTCACCACCCACTACTACAACGACTCTCGTCCGCATAACCAATGACAAGTCTAGTGCCAATGCTAATGGCAAGGAGAAAGAAGGTGAGCCTATTGGGATAGAGGCACCTACCAAGGATACTAATGTTGAGGTTCCCTCCATTCAAGAGATGGAGGAAATTATGAAAATCATCTAGAAGAGCGACTTCAAAATAGTGGAACAGCTGGGGTAAACCCCCTCCAAAATTTCTATGTTGTCATTATTACTCTGTTCATATGTTCATGCCCAGGCTCTGATCAAGTTCATGAAGAAAGCCCGTGTGCCCTAAGAAACCACTGCTGACCAGTTCGAGAATTGTGTAGCAAGTTTAATGGTTGACAATGGATTAGGGTTCTCCGATGCTGACTTGACTCCTAGGGGAAGAAACCACAATAAAGCCTTGCATGTCTCTATTGAATGTAAGGGAACCACCTTGGATCATGTCTTAGTTGATACTGGCTCATCTTTAAATGTGTTACCTAAAGTTGCTTTGGACTGGCTAGATTGTGAAGGATTGGTACTGAAGCCAAGCGATATTGTCGTAAGGGCTTTCGATTGGTCTAAGAGAATGGTTCATGGAGAGGTGGATCTCCCAATTAAAGTTAGCTCACAGATCTTCAATTCTACCTTTTATATAATGGACATATGCCCCGCTTATTCTTGTTTGCTTGGACGCCCCTGGATCCATGGGGCAGAGGCAGTAACATCCACCCTTCATAAAAAATTAAAATATCGAGTCAAAGGGAGGATCGTTAATGTCAGCAGCGAATAAGAATTTATGGTGAGCCATTTTAATTCCTTCAAGTATGTGAAAATGGATGGCGAATTCATAGAGACTCCATGTCAGGCCTTCAAAATTGTTCCTTCTATGGTTGCTGCCACCAAAATATCCTCCAACATATCAAAAACCGTTGAAGTTATACCAAGAATGGTCTCGCTTAAAGATGCCTGTGCCATGGTCGAAGATGGAAACTATACTCTGATGATGAAAATATATTTGAAGATTGGATCTATCCTACTGTCGAAGGAAATCTCAATAGCTGGCATGAAAAGGATTTCACTCCCATCTCCTTCATTGAGGACTAATTACTGTTTACAATTTTCTGTCAATTCAAAAACTTCTGTCTGTAATCTTAATTTCCAAAACAATGACATTTAAGCCACGTGCCTTGCCCGGAGCACTATGGTCCATTTGTCAAGGGTTGTGTTCATGTCCATTTATCATATGATCATTTAATAAAAACCATTGGACCTTTTACATTTCAAATTTTTGCGTTCATTGTCTTTCTTTTTCTTTATTACATTTTTTCAATAGCCATGTATCTTACATGCACACACACACACACACACACACACACACACACACACACACACACACTTGCAAATCTTCATCCACTTCAGATCTCATTGCCAATAACTCTACTATTTCCAGTTATGACTTCGAACATCCAATTTACCAAGCCGAAGACGAAGGCGAGTAAGATTGTGAAATACCATGGGAACTATCTAGACTTCTAATGTAATAGGAAAAAGCTATTCAACCTCATGAAGAGCCAGTCGAGTTTCGTACCCCAAATTTTTCCTATCTCGATGATTTTATTTTTTGAGATTTAAAATAGAAAAAATATTTAATTAAAGATGGTACAGCAATATCTGATGGCCCATCTTTATCCAAGACTAGGGGTGTATTTTAATGAGGCTTTCTAAACCAGAAAGACTCATAAACTCATTCGCGTAGCATGTTGGCCAATGGCCCATGAGATTCGAAATGGAAAATTATTTCAAAATAATTACTAAGTTCTTAATTATTAAACCCATTTAAAGAATTGTTGTTCTTAGTAGAAAGAGGGGGGTGCGACTTCAAATTTATGGGCCCACTAAGAAGCTTCCAAATTAGCCCATTTGATGTCATACGGTTTTATTGCTTAAAACATTTTCATAATCTTTTATCTTTTATTAAGAGGTCTATTATCATTATTTATTTATTACTAAAAATATTCTTATTATTAAACATCTTATATGATTAGTCATAAAAAAATTCTTGGTAAAAGATGAAAGTAATGTTTGAAAATCCACTACTGGGCCTAAGGCCCAAGAAATATTGTTCACCAATAACTAGTTTTGCTGTCTGCAGTGGGATGCTGGGCTAAAAATAATTAATCAAACACTGGGCCCAATCTTTAGTAAAAATAATATTTTTATTTATTGTTGTTACATTAATGGTTTATAGCCCAATTAATAAAAATGTTGCTGGCCCAATTGCAGAAAAAACAACTACTGTACCAATCCAAGCCAAGATTTGCGCACATTTCAAACAGCAATTACTGTATGAATTAAATCATTTTTTTTACAAATAAATCCAGAAAATTACAGCAAGAAAATTGAATATCAATCTTCACTAGAAAAAAATCTAATATTACAGAATCTCGGATTTACATTACAAATCTCAGAAATCAAATCCAGAAAAAAGCTAATAAAATCCAATCTCTAGCACAATTCAAATCTGTAAATAAATTACATAATCCAAAAATCAATTACAATCAATCCCTAATTGTCTAAAATCCCTAACTTCTATCTCAATCCTAAATCTATGTTGTAACAACAAAGCCCTAATTATAGAAAACTATATATACTAACTAACAGAAATCCAGAGGGAAAGGAGACTGAAAAAAAAAGACAGACTGGGACGAGTCAAATACTGAGGCGAAGCTTGACACGTGAGATAATAGAACAAAAGGAAGGGCTTGATCGGAGAAGAAGAATTTGAAGGGAAGAATCTGGAATACAATATAGAGGAAGAAGAAGGAGATCGATTGGGGTTTCAACTTCTGAAACCCTAACCGTGGACCGCCGCCGCTATCCTCCCTGCAGCTGACAATCTCTCCACCACTGTCTTCAATCTTCACCGTGACCTGCAAATCAAACAAGACGGAGAGAGATTAGTGAAAAATCGAAGAAGGAGCTTGAAACTCAAAACACGAAAAAAGTGGGTAAACGAATTAGTTTTAGTCTTTTTCCTGTTATTTCTGATTACTGGGTTGAGGGGTTGGATAGGTGGTAGAGAGGAAGGGAGTGAGTTGAGCGCCACCGTGATTGGGTGCTAGGGTTGTAAATAAGGAGATGAAGGGTTTATGTTTTGCATCGCGAGAGAGAGAAGATGATAAACTGAAAGAATAAAAACTAATTGAATTATATAAAAATGAAAACAAAAGTTATTCCGTTAAGATCTCATGTGCGCGCGTGCACCGTTAATTATCATATACCCTTCCATCATCATCAATTTGATCTTAATCAGACGGCCAGAGGCCAAGTCTGCAGGATAGATAGCATACTCCCTCCCACTCATAATCAAATGAATATCCCTTTAAGTACGTTTGGCCTAGGCCCAGATGCTATTCATACACCCCCTTCGCCCTAGTCCCTAAACATAAAACAACACCCCCCTTGTCTAGACTCATATTTGGGTCTAACCTTAACTTTTAACACCCCCACTCTTTTACTTAATAACTAAAACTACACCCCCCAGGTTCAACTTAATTAAATTATTTTTTTCCTATTTTTATATTATCACTTATTTTCTATTATTTATAATTATTATATTTTGATATTATTATTATTATATATTGTTATAATTACTTAATTTTTTTATTATTATTATTTATAAGTATCATTAGTATTAATTTTTATTTTATGTATATCTTATTATAATCCTTTTTTTTAAATATTATTATTCTTATTATTAATTATTAATACTAATATATCTTATTTACTATTTAAATATTACTATATTATCATCCAAGTCATTTTTATATCAAAATTGCATATATTATTTTATATATTATTTGCATTAAATATTTTTTTAATAATGCATTAATCAAAATATTTTTGCAGTTAATACAATTAAAAAACACGCAACAAACATCAAACTATTTTTTTCGCAATCAACTAAGCTAACCAATTGTTTTGCAAAAAGGGTTTCAAACAGATTTCGACTTACCGCACATTTAGTCAAAATCTCCGCAATCACCACTCCCAACCAAAGTGCGAGGTGATTCAAAATATGATTGCAAACCCCTAAAAAACACCAACCCCATGCGAACTACGAATTGGGACTCTGATTCCTCATAAGAGGATACGTAAGCATATGATCAAAAATCGTGGTGAGTTCCCCTATAAAAATATTTAAACCCTTTCCCCTAATTAAAATTTAAAACCCTATTTTATCTTAACCTAAACCTAAAACCTAATATCCTTGTGAACAAGGTAGATGAAAGGTGCCTAACACCTTCCTTTCGTATAATGAAGTCCGAAACCTAGAATCTCTGTCTGTGAATTAGGGTTTCCTATTAGATGCCCTTCCTTAGGATAAAAACTAATAGTGGCGACTTTGATTAAAAAACCAGTTGCTACAGCTGGCGACTCTGCTGGGGAGTCTCCTTAACCCTAGGTTTTAGGTCTCTTTTGAGGTTTTATTTTTATTTATTTGCATTAATTGCATTTTTTCATTTCTTGTCTATTTTTATTTATTATTATATATTTACTATGTGGCGGGTTTTTATTTCAAAAAAAAATATTTTCGATAACCCTTAGAAAGAAGGTTAGACTATTAGCTTAGGGGGTACATCATCTCTGCGAGTATATGTGACGACTTCGCCTAGAGTCGGTGAACTTCCGAAAAAGGAATACTTATCGAGAGATATCCTCTTGACGAAGTGGACTTTGGAAGGTCACCCATGACTCTTTGTAACGGTCTTAAACTAAAATATCATGATTAGAGCTTTCACGACTTTGAGACGAAAGTTTCGGTCCGTAAAGAGGCTCCACCTAAGGGAGGCCCTTGTGCTTTTTCCCTCTGGTGTTATTCATGATACCTTTAAGGAAACCACCTTTTGGGAGGGTAGACTAACCTTAGGTCAAAATTAAGGAGCCTACCTTCTAAGGGTACTTATCACAAAAACCCCATCACTGAACCATACATCCCTACCTTATAGGGGTACTTATTACAAAAATCCGATCACTCAACCCTACACCTATGCATTCATACATTTCATATATTCATCACCTGCTTCTTTCGATTTGTCTTATTCACAGGGGGTATAAAAGATAATAATAAACTCAAGATTTTTGGTGATTGTCCTTAAAGATGGATACCAAAGGAAACAACTTGTCCATGCCAAACATGTCTGGAATCAAAGCCACGAAAGGGAAATAATGTGCTAAAGACTTTCCCAAGCTTTGTCAAGAAAAATTGGATGGTTTCAAGAGAAGATATTTGCAGGCGCACCTAGAAGACTTATTTCCCTTGGCTTGATTTCATGCAAATAAAGTTTTGGGTTAAGATTGTAATATTTTTCAATATCAGAATCATGTTACCTTCAATAATGATATTTTGTTCCCTATCTCATTGCCGTATCTATTTTTAAGTTGGTCACTGAATAAAAAATAAGCGAAAGACAAATACATACCCAAGTGAATACGACATTCAAAACAAGTAACCATTTCATGTTCATACACATTCATTCGCACGCATGCATTCACGAACACCTGCATATCATATCAAAACTCACTTTTCAAAAAACATGTCTCCAGTTGAACCATTGGTAGAAGAAGATCTCAACCTCCTTGGCCTCCATATCAAACAAGGGCCTATCAACAAAAAGTAATGGAGAAAATCGAGGAAACTCAGGTTGAATTCAAAGAGGATCTCGACCAAGTAAAGGGTGGTGTCACTTTAATGAAAGGAGATTTGAGTCAAGTTCTCCTAGCCTTGAATAACATTATTGACAGGCAAGACCAGTTTCCTAGGGTAGCTTTTGAAGAAGTAGCCCAAACAATTGGTGCATCAAGTGGTCACCAACTAAGGGAAGAGTCAGAGGCGGGACTCCAGAAGTCCGTCATGGCCCAACCAGAAGCTGAAACTGAAGGGTTTGTCCTACCGCCACCAAAAGCAGGGGCATCACATACCCTACAGATTCCAACCAATAATGCAGACAACTACTTGGACATGCAATACGGAGACCACGACCAAGAGGATGCTAACCAAGCGTCCTTAAAGACGACTGGTACTTATGTTGTTGATAATCCACTGGTAGTAAGTCAGTATAAAGCTCTGGAGGAAAGATTAAAAGTTGTGGAGGGTTTTGACCCTTTCGAAGTAGACTCTCTCGAAATGGGCCTAGTTCCTAATGTGGTGATTCCACCAAAGTTCAAATTACCTGAATTTGAAAAATACAAGGGGCTCACTTGTCCAATAAATCATCTTAGCGTGTATTGCAGGAAGATGCACGCCCATGCCCACGACCAGAAGCTGATAATTCACTACTTTCAAGATAGCCTGAGTGGGGCATCTTCAGACTGGTATATGAAATTGGAGAGAACACATATTTGAACCTGGGCAGATCTTGCTAATGCTTTTCTAAAGAATTACAAATATAATCTGGACATGGCGCCTACCCACATGCAACTCCAGAATATGTCCCAGAAGAAAGAAGAATCCTTCAAAGAGTATGCCCAGAGATGGAGGGAGTTGGCATCCCGTGTGCAACCACCACTGTTAGAGAAGGAATTAGTAGACATGTTCATAGGGACTTTGCAAGGGCTGTATTATGATAAGATGGTCAGAAGTATCTCTTAGGGGTTCTCAGACCTAGTGACTATTGGAGAAAGGATCGAGACTGGAATAAAAAGTGGGAAAATATTAGGGGGACCATCAAGTACTCCCTACAACTCAAAAAGGTATGCTTCAAACTTCCCTAAAGGAAAAGAGGGACAATTTAATGTTGTAGCGTCACAACCCATGGTACAACAACCATTAGTGATCCCACAAGTACAACAGCAAGGCAGAAGGCCGCGAAGAAATTTTGATCCACTCCCGATGCCACCCAGTCAGTTATTACAACAGCTAGTTAAGACATCCTTAGTGGAACTCAAGCCTCTAGCTCCCCCAGTCAGGCCACTCCCACGAAGATACGATGCCAACGCCAGATGTGAGTATCATGCTAATTCTCTTGGACATACCTTATAGCAATGTTGGCCATTAAAGCATAAGGTCCAAGACTTGTTAGAATCTCAAGACACCGCTTTTAAGAAACCTAACATCAAATCAAATCCTATGCCTCTGCACGACGAGCTGACAATAAATGCAATTGAAGTAGTCACTAACTTTGGGGCAACCATACGAGCAAAAACCCTGATAAACTTGCTGAAGGAATATATGTTAGGATGTGGATTCCTGCTAGAACACAATGAAGCTTTCGATAGAATGCTATAAAAGCTAGTGGATCAGGGCATAGTCCAATTCGGACCATACCCTGATGAAAAATGTAAGGCTGCTCTGAAGGGCGAAGCACATTTTCGTCTAATCCAAGAGACCTTTGTCAACAAGGGAGTAGAGCATGGCGGGCATGTGGCGAAGATATCCAACAAAGTCAATACCAAAAGGGCAACTGACTTCATCCGAGAATGCGCCCCAGGAGAAGAATTCAAAAGATGGACTGTCGTGGAGATTCCTGAGATCTTTTTTCTTTCCTAAGTAGTTTTTCTTGTTTTTGAAATAACCTATGTCAAGCCCGAGACATAGGGGTTACTTGTAAGGGTTCCGCTATTTTGTTTCAGACAATATTTGCAATTAATAAAAGTTATAATTTGTTTTCAATTAATATCCTTGTTTTTCTCTTGCATTTATTCCGTAAATTTAAAAATGGCAATACTTTCTCTGCATATGCATTTTCAAATTTATTATACTAAATCTGCACCAAAACATGATAAGTGTGCAAATTCATGCCCAGAACCACTGATAATGTTACTGCTGCGACCCAATATAATTTTGATGCTCCTATCAACCAAGCTAAAGAGGAAAATGATAAAGATCTTGAACTCTCTGAGAAAATGGCGAGGGAAATAAAATTAAAGGCTAATAATATACAACCGTATCAAGAGGCTATTAAGACCATTAATCTGAGCACAAGGGAAGATTCGAAAGAAACCAAGCTAAGGGGAAATGTTAGAGCGGAGCCACAAAGAGGTTGATTAAATTATTGAACATATTTGCTAGTTCCTACAGAAACAGGCCAAGTTTAGATACAAACATGATGGTGGATAAATCACCTCTTCAAAGAAGGTTATTTTCCAGTTAGGAAAAATAAGCGACTACGAAATACCAGGACTTGACAAAGGACCCGAGCCGGGGGCACGTTGGACATTCACATTCAACGGGGCTTCAAATACACTAGGGCACGATATAGGGGAAATGTTTACTTCTCCAAATGATTCTCACAAGCCATATTCCAGGTCAATGGCAAATGGGATACTAAACATCCAAGACTGATTCCATACCAGGATCATGTTTTTGAAAACTGACTGCTGAATTCATAAAGATCACCTTCAACCACATCCCATGAGAAGAAAATCAAATGGCAAACACCCTGGAAACTCTATCAACTATGTTCAAAGTAACTTGGTCAAACTACAAACCGCGCGTCACAAACAGACACTTCGAAGAGCCCGCACATTGCCTTACTGTTAAAGAAAGACCAGATAAACAGCCTCGAAATTACGATATCAAGGAGTACCTGGAGAAACAAGAACATCCAGAAAATGCCTCTAGCATCAACAAGAAACGGTATATTGTACAAGATGAACCGCAATATGGTCTAGTGCTCAAGAAGCTTCTGCTACCTCGACTCACGTGGTAAATGGACCCCCAACTACGAAGGTCCATACGTAGTCAAAACAACATTCTCCGGTGGTGGTCTTATCCCCACAATAATGGATGGGGAAGAAATACCGTATCCGGAAAATTCAAACGTAGTCAAAAAATACTGTATAAGAAGCTCGCTAAGCTCGAACCTCAAACAGGCGACTTAGGAAAAAAAGGAGCGTCCTGGTGGATCGAAAACCCTAAAGGGTAATCCAGGAAAAAATTAAGGGCATATAAACAAAAAAAATTATCCTGGTGGATTGAAAACCCGAAAGGGAAATCCGGGCAAAAGTTAGGGATTTCGTACAAAGAAATAAAGAACAAAAAGACTGTGATCTAAGAACTGCGACTACGAACCACGAAGGGAGAGATAGATCTGAATCATACAACGCATAAGCAAATGAGATAAGATCATTAAAAGGATATTGGGGAAAAGCAGTAGCAATTATCATTTTTATTGCAATTTACAGTTTCAAAACCTTATGTAATTACCTCTTTCTAGGAATTGCATCTTGTATTCTCTCCTATTTAGAGGAATATCAATAAAACATTTTCTTTCTTTGCATCTTTCAAATTGCGTTTTTTCTTTTCTCAGACTTGTTTAGAAAATACTATGATCATTACTTATGAATATTGTCTTGAAATCATTTCGGGGGATTAACAAAATAAAAGCATTTGACAAAACATCGAAAAAGCATTTTGGGTTAGAAAAACATCAAAATAAAATCCATGTCTACGTCCATGCACATGTCTACTCCTGCGTCTACAATACAAATTCCATACACATGTCCATGTCTACGCATGTGCTTACAACACAAAAATCTATGCATATTTACTCCTACGTCTACGCGTCCGTACACAAGATCTACGTCCATATACATGTCAGCGCCTATGCCTACACTTGCAACACAAAGTCTACATCCGCACATGCGTCCACGCACATGTGTACTCCTGCAAAGTCTATACACATGTCCATGTCTACGCCCGCGCTTACAACATAAAAAGATACACATACGTCTAGGCTTAGGCCTGTGCTTACAACATACAAATCTAGGCATGTGCCATTACCTACGTCTACACCTGCACTTACAATATAGAAAATCAATGTTCAAAATTTTGCTAACATTGTTCACTACGTTCAAATTCAACAAAGCTACAAAGATATAATATACAACACCAGAGGATTGGTAACTCTGAGTCAATGGTTTAAAGGAGAGAATGCCAGAAATAATCTTCATAATATTTCAAGGCATACGCACATCTTACACATATTTCATACATACATTTTGCATACCATACATACACTATACATTTTTGCATACAATACGCATATATTCAGGGTTCCATATCCATGTCAAACATCATGCATTTTACATACATATAAACATCTCAATATCATATACCATACGCATGTATCATATAGCAAGCAAACAACCTCACCCTAGATTTAGCTATCTAAGGGTCAACCAACAAAATACTTCTCCTTCGATTCAACCCGTCACCTCAGTCTTCATGTTGTGACACGTTCAGCCCATCACTTAAGTCTTCCGGCAGGGATGAGTTCCTTGTAAACCTGGATCATCGCTTCAGACTTCAAGCAACAATGTTTGAAAACAAAACCTAGCTTATCGCCTCAAACTTCACGCATCGATTCACGAACCAAACCCATTGCCTCAGACTTCATGCAACAATGTGTTTCCTTATTCTGCGACACAGATCATTGCCTCGGACTTCATGCAGCGATGTTAGAAAACCCAAATTTAGCTTATCGCCTCAGACTTCACACAGTGATTTACAAATTTAACCCATTGCCTCAGACTTCATGCAGCGATGTTCGAAAATCCAAATTTAGCTTATCGCCACAGACTTCACGCATCAATTTGCAAATTTAACCCATTGCCTCAGACTTCATGCAACAATGTGTTTCTTTATTCCATAAAATTCGGCCTATCGCCTCAGACTTCATGCAGCGATGTTCGAAAACCAAAATTTAGCTCATTACCTCAGACTTCATGCAGCAATGTGCTTCTTTATTCCAAGCACCAGACCATCGCCTCAGACTTCATGCAGTGATGTCTGAAAACCAAATCTATCTTATCGTCTCAGACTTCAAGCAGCGATTTGCGAACCTAACCCATTGCCTCAGACTTCATGCAACAATGTGTTTCTTTATTCCAAGTTCCAAACCATCGCCTCAGACTTCATGCTGCGATACTCGAAATAAAATAAAACTCTAGCCCATCACCTCAGACATCACGCCACGATTCGCGAACATAACCCATGGCCTCAGTCTTCAAGCAGCCAAGCATCATCAATTATTGTTGTATTCATCCTCCAAATGGGTGAATGATCAAAACCAAATCAAGACATACAGAATTGCACTTTTAAGATCAAAGACTATTTGCCTTATTATCAAACCCTGGTAAGTAATACATCATCATCTTTGCCTACTTCCTTGATACTCGTAAGGGTATGATATATCAGTGTAACCTTATGTTTGTCTTACAAATTTTTGGGTATTCCAAGTATTCAATAAACTCCCAATCAGAACGCGTAAGACTCGCGTTTTCTCACGCTATTCGATTGGAAGATAATTGAATAGGGACAGCTGTCGTACCCCAAATTTGTCCTATCTCGATGATTTTATTTTTCGAGATTTAAAATAGAAAAAATATTTAATTAAAGATGGTACAATAATATCTGATGGCCCATCTTTATCCAAGACTAGGGGGTGTATTTTAATGGGGCTTTCTAAATCAGAAAAACTCATAAACTCATTCGTGTAGCATGTTGGCCAATGGCCCATGAGATTCGAAATGGAAAAGTATTTCAAAATGATTACTAAGTTCTTAATTATTAAATCCATTTAAAGAATTTTTATTCTTAGTAGAAAGATGGGGATGCGACTTCAAATTTATGGCCCATTAAGCAGCTTCCAAATTAGCCCATTTGATGTCATACAGTTTTATTGCTTAAAACATTTTCATAATCTTTTATCTTTTATTAAGAGGTCTATTATCATTATTTATTTCTTACTAAAAATATCTTATTATTAAACATCTTATATGATTAGTCATAAAAAAATTCCTGGTAAAAGATGAAAGTATTGATTGAAAATCCACTACTGTGCCTGAGGCCCAAGAAATACTGTTTACCAATAACTACTTTTGCTGTCTGCAGTGGGATGTCGGGCTGAAAATAATTAATCAAACACTGGGCCCAATCTTTAGTAAAAATAATGTTTTTATTTATTGTTATTACATCAATGGTTTATATAATTTGTTTATTAGGGAATGTTGGAGCAAATTGAGATGACAGTAAAAACCCGTTTTAAATAAAAAAATGCAAGCTGGACTGCAACTTAATGTAACATGATGCAAAGTCCAATTAATAAAATGTTGCTGGCCCAATTGCATAAAAAACAACTATTGTACCAATCCAAGCTAAGATTTGCGCACATCTCAATCAACAATGACTGTATGAATTAAATCAATTTTTTTACAAATCAATCCAGAAAATTACAGCAAGAAAACTGAATATCAATCTTCACTAGGACAAAATCTAATATTACAGAATCTCGGATTTACATCATGTTGTGCTAGAGATTGGAATTTTTAGCTTTTTCTGTAAATCAATTACATAATCCAAAAATCAATTACAATCAATCCCTAATTGTCTAAAATCCCTAACTTTTGTCTCAATCCCTAAATCTACGTTGTAACAACAAAGCCCTAATAACAGAAAACTATATATACTAACTAACAGAAATCCAGAGGGAGAGGAGACTGAAAAAAAGACAGAAGGGGACGAATCAAATACAGAGGCGAAGCTTGACACGTGAGATAATAGAACAAAAGGAAGGGCTTGATCGGAGAAGAAGAATTTAAAGGGAATAATATGGAATACCATATAGAGGAAGAAGAAGGAGATCGATTGGGGTTTCAAAAACCCTAACCGTGGACCGCCACCGCTATCCTCCCTGCAGCTGACAATCTCTCCACCACTGTCTTCAATCTTCACCGCGACCTGCAAATCAAACAAGACGGAGAGAGATTAGTGAAAAATCGAAGAAGGAGCTTGAAACTCAGAACACGAAAAAAGTGGGTAAACGAATTAGTTTTAGTCTTTTTCCTATTATTTCTGATTACTGGGTTGAGGGGTTGGATAGGTGGTAGAGAGGAAGGGAGTGAGTGGAGCGCCGCCGCGATTGGGTGCTAGGGTTGTAAATAAGGAGATGAAGGGTTTATGTTTTGCATCGCGAGAGAGAGAAGATGATAAACTGAAAGAATAAAAACTAATTGAATTATATAAAAATGAAAACAAAAGTTATTCCGTTAAGATCTCATGTGCGCGCGTGCACCGTTAATTATCATATACCCTTCCATCATCATCAATTTGATCTTAATCAGACGGCCAGAGGCCAAGTCTGCAGGATAGCTAGCATACTCCCTCCCACTCATAATCAAATGAATATCCCTTCAAGTACGTTGGGCCTAGGCCCAGATGCTATTCATACACCCCCTTCGCCCTAGTCCCTAAACACAAAACAACACCCCCCCTTGTCTGGACTCATATTTGGGCCTAACCCTAACTTTTAGCACCCCCACTCTTTTACTTAATAACTAAAACTACACCCCCCGGGTTCAACTTAATTAAATTATTTTTTTCCTATTTTTAAATTATCACTTATTTTCTATTATCTATAATTATTATATTTTGATATTATTATTGTTATAATTACTTAATTTATTATTATTATTATTATTAAGTATCATTAGTATTAATTTTTATTTTATGTATATATTATTATAATCCCTTTTTTTATGTAAATATTATTATTCTTATTATTAATTATTAATACTAATATATCTTATTTATTGTTTAAATATTACTATATTATCATCCAAGTCATTTTTATATCAAATTTGCATATATGAATTTATATATTATTTGCATTAAATCTTTTTTTAATCATGCATTAATCAAAATATTTTTGTAGTTACTACAATTAAAAAACACGCAACAAACATCAAACTATTTTTTTCGCAATCAACTAAGCTAACCAACTGTTTTTGCAAAAAGGGTTTCAAACAGATTTTGACTTACCGTGCATTTAGTCAAAATCTCTGGAATCACCATTCCCGACCAAAGTGCGAGGTGATTCAAAATATGATTGCAAACCCCTAAAAAACACCAACCCCATGCGAACTACGAATTGGGACTCTGATTCCTCATAAGATGATACATAGGCATACGATCAAAAATCTTGGTGAGTTCCCCTATAAAATCATTTAAACCCTTTCCCCTAATTAAAATTTAAAACCCTATTTTACCCGAACCAAAACCTAAAACCTAGTATCCTTGTGAACAAGGTAGATGAAAGGTGCTTAACACCTTCCTTTCATCTAATGATGTCCGAAACCTAGAAGCTTTGTCTGTGAATTAGGGTTTCCTATTAGATGCCCTTCCTTAGGATAAAAACTAATAGTGGCGACTCTGATTAAAAAACCAGTTGCTACATCGAGACTATCAATTTAGGTACCTAGACAGATAAGAAAGAAGTCAAGATCGGCGCCAACCTAGAAGATGATATCAAGAGTATATTGGTTCAGATGTTACATGACTACGTTGAAGTGTTTGCTTGGTCGTATGAAGATATGTCGGGATTGGATACTGACATTTTGGTTCATTGTCTGCCAACGAAGGAAGATTGTCCCCCTGTTAAGCAAAAGGTTCGTCGTATGCGGCCCGACATGTCTGAAAAGATAAAAGTCGAGGTAATGAAGCAATTTGATGCAGGTTTTCTGGCTGTCACATCTTATCCTCAATGGTTGCAAACATGTTCCTCATGCCAAAGAAAGATGGAAAGGTTCGCATGTGTGTAGATTATAGATATCTGAATAGGGCAAGCCCCAAAGATGATTTCCCTCTACCATATATTGACGTCTTGGTTGACAACACCGCTCAACATAAAGTCTTCTCCTTCATGGATGGATTTTCTGGCTACAGCCAAATTAAGATGGCTCCCGAGGCCATGGAAAAAAATACTTTTGTTACACAATGGGGCACCTTTTGATACAAAGTCATACCATTCAGATTGAAGAATGTCGGGGAAACATATCAAAGAGCTATGGTAGCTTTATTTCATGATATGATTCATCATGAAATATAAGTCTATGTGGATGATATGATTGCAAGATCGAAAACCAAATAAGAGCATCTCGATCACCTATACAAGCTCTTTAAGAGGCTGAAGAAGTACAAGTTGAGGTTGAATCCTAATAAGTGCACATTTGGAGTATGGTCTGGACAACTTCTAGGTTTTGTCGTCAGAAGTAAAGGCATCGAAGTTGATCCTACAAAGGTAAGATCCATTCAAGAAATGCTGGTTCCCCGCTCTGAAAAAGAGGTTACAGGATTCTTAGGTCGTCTTAATTACATTGCTCGCTTCATCTCTCACTTAACTGCTACTTGTGAGCCAATCTTCATACTCTTGAAGAAAGATCAAGTAGTCAGATGGAACGACAATTGTCAAGCTTCCTTTGATAAAATCAAGGAATATTTGCAAGAACCTCTAATCCTTATGCCTCTAGTGGAAGGAAGATCATTGATCATGTATTTTATTTTGCTAGAGAATTCTATGGGGTGTGTGTTGGGCCAACATGACGTGTTTGGCCGAAAAGAGCATGCAATATACTACCTGAGTAAAAAGTTTACCGACTGTGAAACCAGATATTCACTGCTCGAGAAAACTTGCTGCACTCTAGCATGGGTTTCTCGACGACTAAGACAGAACATGTTGACTCACACCATTTTATTGATTTCTAAGATGGACCCTATCAAGTACATCTTCGAGAAGCCCGCTCTCTCTAGACGGATAGCTAGATGGAAAATGATTATGACTGAATACGATATTCAATATACAACACAAAGGGCCATCAAAGGAAGTACGTTGGCAGATCATTTGTCCCATCAGGATGTTGATGATTATTAATCTATGAACTTTGACTTCCCGGATGAGAATATCATGTTAGTGACCGACTGTGCAAAACCTGGACTGTATGACGGACCTGAACAAGGATCCCGATGGACTATGGTTTTTGATGGAGCTTCCAATGCTCTAGATAATAGAATTGGTGCTGTGATAATTTCCTCTGAAGGTTGTCACACTCCTTTCACTGCTAGACTTTGCTTCGATTGTACGAATAACATGGCTGAGTACGAGGCGTGTATTCTAGGTTTGAAGGTTTCTATTGACTTAAGGATCAAGCATTTGGATGTATTCAGAGATTCTGCTCTAGTCATCAGTCAAGTCAAAGGGGAATGGGACACTAAGCATCCTAACCTCATTCCTTACAAGGAGTTTGTATTAACTCTGATTCCATGCTTCGAAGAAATCACCTTTGAGAATTTCCCTAGGGAGGAAAATCAATTGGCTGACACCTTAGCAACAATGTCTTCCATGTTCAAAGTCAAATGGGACAATGAAAATCTTCTGATAAAAATCAAAAGATTTGATGAATCGACACACTGCTATGAGCTTGACACTGACGAAGAGAAGCCATGGTACCACGAGGTGAGGAAATATCTTGAGGGACAAGAATATCCTGAAGGAGCTTCCGTCAATGATAAGAAATTCTTACGAAGATTTTCAGCCAAATTCTTTCTAAGCAACATAATCCTATACAAGTGCAACCATGATTCTATTCTACTCCGATGTGTGTATAAAAAGGAGGCAGAGAAAATTATGGAAGACATGCATGATGGCCTCTTCGGGACCCACTCTCCTGTAAGGCTCTGCTCTAAATCCTGAGTTTGAATTTTCTTAGCAAAATTTCCTTACTCGCTAAAACGCATTTTCAAAAAAAACTTCAAGACAAACATAAACTTTGCATTACTTGAATATCATTGTTTGCATATGGCTATTTGTTTAACAGTGGAGAAATTCACACAATGAATATCAGTGAACAAAAGCTCTCTCAGTGAACAAAATCAATTCAAGAAGGATGACACTTCCATTGACAAATCTCCTATCAACAAGGGGGCATGACATGTCACTATCCAGCACACCTGGGGCAGTCCAGTCAATATTCCAGGAAATCTCTAAAGAAGTACAGAGTAACCAGGGGCAGGTCTCCATCTCCGTCACTTGGGACATTGAGCGTTAATCCCAACAAAGGGTTGCGTACAATCAAACTGTTTGGCAATGCCACAAACATTCGCTACTAGGGGCAATGACAAGTCTCCCCAAATTCCTTCTCATAGGATGACTCCCAGCAAGAGTATAATCTCTGACCCCCTTTCCCCAGCTGAATCAACCTCAAGAATCCTCGAGGACTTCCCCCAACGAAGATCTCACCTCTCTAGCGGACTAACGACAGGGTTTATTTCCCCAACAACACCAGGATTCCCCAGCTTGAGTTTGCCTCTCCGACTACTAGAAATCAAAGGACCACAACTCCTCTTCCTCAGTAGACTACTCTACAATCCCCAACAAGTTACTGTGAAACCTGGACCCGACCAGATATCAGTTCAACTTTGACTCCCCAGTAGAGCAACGGACAACCGAGACTCCTGAACTCTTTTCCCAAGCAGGAATAAACATTCTCCCCACAGAGTTTTCAACTTCCCCCAGCGGAGTTCTCCTCAAACAACAAAACAGGAATCCATTGGAAATATTCTAAGCAAAGTTTGAAGACACACATACTCTTCAACAACAGTCTAGGATTTAATAACTCCCCAGCTTTTGTCAAGGATTTATTTTCCCAGGCAAAAATACATTCATTAACATTTCACATTTCATACATCCTATTTACATACATGATAAGTGCATACAACACAATCTCATTTACTTTTGAGAACAATCATGACATTATGCATTTGATACATCATGACCTTGCATACAGCTAACGTTTTACCTTTTCAGGAAAAGGTCAATCAACAGATGGCTACCATCAACCTTTTCAAGTTCTGGATTAATACCTGTAGCAAGCCAGGAAAACTATCTGTGGACAATTGATTGTAGATTAATACCTGAAACCAGCCAGGAAAACTATCTACATGAAGAGATTGAAGATTAATACCTGTAGCAAGCCAGGAAAACTATCTTTCTTTCTCAGGTCAGAGATTAATACCTGAAACCAGACAGGACAACTATCTCATCGGCCAACCTTTTCAAGTTCCAGATTAATACCTGTAGCAAGCCAGGAAAACTATCTGCGGACGACTGATTATAGATTAATACCTGTAACAAGCCAAGAAAACTATCTACATGAAGAGATTGAAGATTAACATCTGTAGCAAGCTAGGACAACTATCCTTCTTTCTCAGGTCAGAGATTAATACCTGAAACCAGCCAGGACAAATATCTCGTCGACCAACCTTTTCAAGTTCCAGATTAATACCTGTAGCAAGCCAGGAAAACTATATGTGGACGACTGATTGTAGATTAATACCTGTAACAAGCCAGGAAAACTATCTACATGAAGAGATTGAAGATTAATACCTGTAGCAAGCCAGGAAAACTATCTTTCTTTCTCAGGTTAGAGATTAATACCTGAAACCAGCCAGGACAACTATCTCATCGGCCAACCTTTTCAAGTTCCAGATTAATACATGTAGCAAGCTAGGAAAACTATCTGTGGACGATTGATTGTAGATTAATACCTGTAACAAGCCAGGAAAACTATCTACATGAAGAGATTGAAGATTAACACCTGTAACAAGCCAGGAAACTATCTTTCTTTCTCAGGTCAGAGATTAATACCTGAAACCAGACAGGACAACTATCTCATCGGCCAACCTTTTCAAGTTCCGGATTAATACCTGTAGCAAGCCAGGAAAACTATTTGTGGACGACTGATTGTAGATTAATACCTGTAACAATCCAGGAAAACTATCTACATGAAGAGATTGAATATTAACACCTGTAACAAGCCAGGAAAACTATCTTTCTTTCTCAAGTTATAGATTAATACCTGTAACAAGCCAGGAAAATTATCTTTCTTTCTCAGGTCAGAGATTAATACCTGAAACCAGACAGGACAAATACTACTCGACCAACTCATGCTTATGCAACTTCAAGACTTCTGAAAATAGTTTATGGGTTCTCCAAATACGGATGTTAATCTATCGCTTGTTCAGATTCAACTTCTGAAAACAGTTTACGGGTTCTCCAATTACGGATGTTAATCTATCGCTTGTTCAGACTCAACTTCTGAAAACAGTTTACGGATTCTCCAAACATGGATGTCAATCTATTGCTTATTCAGACCCCCAGCTCAGAGATGTTCCAAAACATGGACACTTTTCTGATACTCATTTCTTTCACCTACAACATACAATTCAACAAACATTCTTGGATGGCATCTTTAAGCCCATCTCCGACAAGATTCTGTCACATCTCCAGATGGCATCTATAAGCCCATCCTCCTACCAACAATCTCCAAATGGCATCTGTAAGCCCATTCCCGACATCACAATGCTGATACTACACCATACGAGTGCAAATTTTTGGGCACTCTAGTGTTCAATTATCTTCCACCTTCGGATCACGAAAGGCTCGAAAGCCAATCTACATCCTCAGGTTTAAGAAAATTTAACAGGGGCAACTGTTGTACCCCAAAATTTTCCCTCTCAATTATCAAGGCCTCTCTCACAATGATTCTCAAAGTTCAAGCTTGAACAAGTGCATTGGGATTTTCCAGTACCAAAATTAAAAGGAAACTGTCAAAAAGGGAGAAAACAGATAAAAATATTATTTTGACAAAAATTGGAGAAATACAAGTGTTCTTCATTTCAGCTCTTTCGATTGGCCTTTTGGCCTCTTTCGAAACAAGCTTGGCTTGCATCTTTCGATTGGCCTTTTTGCCTCTTTCGACACAAGCTTGGCTTGCATCTTTCGATTGGCCTTTTGGCCTCTTTAGACACAAGCTTGGCTTACATCCTTCGATTGGCCTTTTGACCTCTTTCGACACAAGCTTGGCTTGCATCCTTCGACTGGGCATGGGCCTCTGACACAGTTTGGTTTGGATTCACAAGGAAAAGAGCCTCTTGTAATCTATTTCATTTACAAGGCAAAAACCCTCTTGATGATGTCCTTCGATCCAGGAGGAAAAAGCCTCTCTTTTGCCCTCTTTCGATCACACATCCAGCCCTTGCACGCCTTTTTTGTTTGGGGGAGTGACTTCTCCAACGTTGCAAGCTTCGATTGAGCCTTCCATCCCAAGAGCATTAATTTGGCCCATTCGAAGGATTGTCTAGGGAAGTCATTCGAACGTCACTTCGATTGAAAAAAGGAGATGGTTACTGAAAGTCTGGTGAGTCTAGGGAGTCAAGACAAAAGGACGAGAGGCCAAAGGACCAAGTCACATGCGCTGCCAGGCTCGGGCCTGATTCACTGGCCATAAAACTCCAAAACTGCTACACAGCAGTCCTACACTGCTGCCCAATTCCTTGCACCAAAATGGAAATAAAGCACTGTCCCTCAAAGGCTACAAAGAGCAGTTTACTCAAATTGTTCAAACTATTTTGTTTTCCCTCCAAAAGCTTCAGCCAACTTTGCCTATAAATAAGAGGCTCCAACACATGTTTAAGGGGGGATTTTTGGACCAGAGGAACGAATCCCCCAAATTTTCTCAAAAACAACAAAATTTCTCAAGTTCATCAACACTTGAGAAATCAAAACCCAGAATCCCAAACACATACTTACTGCCTTCGATTCTGAAGAACAAGTATTCTTCAGTATCCTTCGAATTCAGTTTTGGAAAGAAACATAAGACTTGTTTTTTTCCTTCCTTCGAATCCAGCATTGCAAGCACAACTGTTAGCCCCCTCTTTCGAATCCAGCATCTTGGGCCCCCACTCAAGGTCCCACATCCATTCAAGGCCTGAAGCAAGGTAAGTTATTCTTACCTTTGAACTTTTCATTTCATAACATGTAAATATAATTCCTTTTCATTTGAAACATTGTACATACCATTGTTCCTTTCGTTTCCACATTTTTAACATATCTTTCAGAGTTATCTCTTTCGTTTTTCTTTCTGTTTACCTGAACTAGCTTTAACTATTAAACTGTTTGAAAGACAAATACTAGCATTGCCTTAGGACATGTTGCCATTTAATGCTTTAAATGAAAGAAACAGGAAACGGGAAATAGGAAACGAAGCTTCTGGCTTCTACCCTTTTTCTCCAGGTAGAACGAAAGAGACAACCAGGAGTATGAAACAAAGCCTTTAGTTTCCACACTGACTTCCAGGCCCAGCCAGAGACACGCTCACACTGATTTCACTGGCCCAATTGAAGAAGGCAACAAGGCAGAAAGGCCCAGCCAGAGGCACACTAGCACTAAGTCACGGCTCAGACGAAAGGCACTCCCATGCTGGTGCCAGCTTCCAATCGAAGTACATGACCTGACTGGTGCCAAAGCCTAATCGAAAGACGTGACTTTGCTGTTGTCAGCCCCAATCGAAGGAGGCCAACATAATGCAAATCGAAGGGCGCTCCTGCCTGAATCGAAAGACACTCATTTTTCTTACTTTTATCTTATTTTTTCATATTTTTTATGCCTTTCGATATGGTTGTAATAGCGTAGGATTTTATCTTTCTGCATTTTATTTACTTTGTACAAATGCTAGTAACTAGGTGTGTATGGCAAGATAAAACCAACAAGTAGACAACCTAAAAATCAAAGACAAATGCATGCAATAAAACATACCTTGCACACATGCACCCTTAGGGTAATCTCACTTGTTGCCTCGGAAAATAGTCATGTCCCTCGAGCATGGGAGTTTTAGCAAAGACCCTCGATAAAAGATCATAGTCCCTCGATGACCCTCGATGTTGCCTTCGGTAAACGATCTAGTCCCTAAACGACATTGCTAAAACGTCCCATATGTTGCCTTCTATGACTATACAAACGTCCCAATGCCCGTCCCGTTCAACATCCTAACACAAGGTTGTTTACCAAATACAATGGTGAAACAACACTGTTAAAAGGGTTAAAAACATAAGAAAGATCTTTGAGTAAAATAGGGTAGATAAATCTTAGTTACTTGATCAAAAACTTGCAAAAACATCATTGACATTTTTCAAACACACATCACAACACAACTTCAAAACAACTTTCAAAAACATTGAATTATCTTTTCAAAAAGACAAACACCTTTGTAAAACATTCAAACAAGAATTGTTACAAAGGTTTCCTAGACAAGGCATCTTTTTCAAAATATTTTCAAAACCACACACCATAAGCACATTCAAGCAAAGGCAAGTGATCTAAAAACAAGTAACTAAGAGCCCATGGATAACCATGGATGAAAAGGGTGCTAGAACCTTCCCTTTTCATAATCTACCCCCCGAACCCACGAAAACATCTCAAAGGTCTTTCCTGTGCTTTTTGACCTTTCCTTAGGATAAAATAAAAAGTTGGTGGCGACTCTTGCTAAACCGCAACATTTGAGAACACAAACGCAAATCCCAAGTTAGTTCTCCCACCGTATCACACTTGGTAATAAAGCACATCATTCTTCCACAAGGCGACCCCAGGGGAAAATGGACTCCCACTTACGAAGGACCATTCATTGTAAAGAAAGTTTTCTCCGGTGGCGCCATGATGCTGACTACTATGGATGGTGAAGACTTCCCACATCCCGTAAATGCGGACATGGTTAAAAAATACTATGCATAAAATGACCCGCTAGGCTGACACACCTAGGTAAAAATATGGGCATCCTGGTGAACCAAAGAGGTTCGGGAAAAATTTAGGGGTATATGCAAAATATTGTACAGCCAGCGAGTCAAAAACCTGAAAGGGCGACTTGGGCAAAAATTGGTATCCTGGTGGGCTGAAAACCCGAAAGGGCGGTCCAGGCAAAAGTTAAGGGTTAAAGCGTATGACTATGTCCCGTGGGATCTCTACAGCCATCTTTATTACCAAAATTCGAAGTTCAAATGGTCCAAAATCAATCCAATCAACTTCGTTCGACGACGAGGGTTTGCTCGAAGACATAGAGGCAATAGAAGAGTTGGGACAATGAGATCACTTCCACATGGCTATTATTTTTGTTTTCACTCTGTACACTTTTCATTTCTTTTGACGATTTCCTTTTACTAGGATCTCTGTCTCTCTGTACAAAAATGCCTATTCATGGGCAAAACATCAATACAAATATACTTTGAAGTACAAACTTTTTGTTTTTTCTGTTTTCAGTGAAAAGGTGTCCAATGACTAGAATTGAATAAACATATGCATATGTACATGATTAAACTTTTAGCAAATGTATGCTTCAAAACAGTGACGAGCATCTCCCTAAACAAATTTGAGATATCCGCACAGAGTTATTTCAATGACATTATCTCTATAGATTGGGATTCATAAACTCCCCAACCAGAGTTTCAGTCTCCTGAAAACCTCTCCCCAGCTGGGTTTGGTCTCAAGAAGAATCCTCGAGGAGTTCTGCCAAAAGAAAACACCTCCCCAATAGTTCATCCAATATCCTTTTCAACATGGTTTATTTCCCCAACATACGGAAAAATTCCCTAGCTTGAGTTTGCCTCTCCGACTATTAACAAATCAAGGGACCACAACCCCTAATCCTCAGAGAAGTCACCAACGGAGTCGCCATCATCCCCGAAGTTATTATGAAGCCTGGACTCGACCAGGTAATAGTTTAACTTCTTCAAATTGCTGAAGCATGGACCCGACCAGATAACAGTTCAAAAACTCCTCTTCCCTAGTAGAGTTTGCCACTATCCCCAGTGAATTGCTGCGAAACCTGGAATCTGACCAGATAACAGTTAATTTCTTTATCCCCAACAAGTTATTAACTTACATTCTCTCCAATCAAGATATAACTCCCCAGTAAAGAAACAGACAACTAAAACTCCTGAACTCTTTTCCCCGAGAAGAAATCAACACTCTCCATGGAGTTTCCTTCAAGCTAATTCAACATTCCCCAACGAAGATCTCTTCAAACGAATAAGCAACCCCCCCCCCCAGCAGCGGTCTGGGATTTATTTTCCCAGACAAAGATGCGTTACAGTAACATTTCACATTCATACATCATATAACATACACATACAACATAATCTCATTTATTTTGAGAATATCATCACGCCATGCAAACTTCTGCAGGCAATTAACTCTCTTCCTTGCAGGAAAAGTAAATCAAATCAAAGACCTCTTCTGGTTGGATTTACTTCTTCCACTTAAAAATAGGAGAATCAAAGACCTCTTGTGGTTGGATTTACTTCTTCTAGTTAAAGACAGACGAATTAAAGACCTCCTCTGGTTGGGTTTACTTCTTCCAGTTAAAGACAGGCGAATCAAATACCTCCTATGGTTGGATTTACTTCTTCCAGTTAAAAAAAGGCGAATCAAAGACCTCTTCTGGTTGGATTTTATTCTTCCAGTTAAAGACATGCGAATCAAAGACCTCCTCTGGTTGGATTTACTTCTTCCAGTTAAAGACAGGCGAATCAAAGACCTCCTCTGGTTGGATTTACTTAATCCAGTTAAAGACAGGCGAATCAAAGACCTTATCTGGTTGGATTTACTTCTTCCAGTTAAAGACAAGCGAATCAAAGACCTCCTCTGGTTGGATTTACTTCTTCCAGTTAAAGACAGGCGAATCAAAGACCTCCTCTAATTGGATTTACTTCTTCCAGTTAAAAACAGGAAAATCAAAGACCTCCTCTGGTTGGATTTACTTCTTCCAGTTAAAGATAGGCGAATCAAAGACCTCCTCTTGTTGGATTTACTTCTTCCAGTTAAAGACAGGCGAATCAAAGACCTCTTCTGGTTGGGTTTACTTCTTCCAGTTAAAAACAGGCGAATCAAAGACCTCTTCTGGTTGGATTTACTTCTTCTAGTTAAAGGCAGGCAAATTAAATACCTCTTTTGGTTGGATTTACTTCTTCTAGTTAAAGACATATGAATCAAAGACCTCTTCTTGTTAGATTTATTTCTTCCAGATTAAAGACAGGCGAATGAAGACCTCTTCTGGTTAGATTTATTTCTTCCAGATTAAAGACAGGAGAACAAAGACCTCTTCTGGTTAGATTTATTTCTTCCAGATTAAAGACAGACGAACAAAGACCTCTTTTGGTTAGATTTATTTCTTCCAAATTAAATACAGGAGAACGAAGACCTCTTCTGGTTTGATTTATTTCTTCCAGATTAAATACAGGTGAACAAAGACCTCTTCTGGTTAGATTTATTTCTTCCAGATTAAAGACAGGCAAACGAAGACCTCTTCTGGTTAGATTTATTTCTTCCAGATTAAAGACAGGCGAACAAATACCTCTTCTGGTTAGATTTATTTCTTCCAGATTAAAAACAGGCGAACAAAGACCTCTTCTGGTTATATTTATTTCTTCCAGATTAAAGACAGGAGAACAAAGACCTCTTCTGGTTAGATTTATTTCTTCCAGATTAAATAAAGGCGAACAAAGACCTCTTCTGGTTAGATTTATTTCTTCCAGATTAAAGACAGGCGAACAAAGACCCCTTCTGGTTAGATTTATTTCTTCTAGATTAAAGACATGCGAATCAAAGACCTCTTCTGGTTATATTTACTTCTTCCAGTTAAAGACGGGCGAATCAAAGACCTATTCTGGTTAGATTTATTTATTCCAGTTAAAAATAGGCAAAACAAAGACCTCTTCTATCACTATGGATGGCATTTGTAAGCCCATCTCCGATAGCTCCCCATCTTCTCTCCAAATGGCATCTTTAAGCCCATTCCGTACACAATCAACTAACACAAGGTCGAGTGTGAATTTCTGGGCACTCTAGTGTTCAATCGTCTTCCACCTTCGACTTACGAATGCTGGACTTGCCAATCTAACTCTTTAGGTTTAAGAAGATTGAACAAGGGCAGTTGTTGTACCCAAAAATTTGCCCTCTCCTTTTTTTTCAAGACTTTTCAAACAAGGATTTTCAAATTTTCAAATTTGCACAAGTACAATTTGATTTTTAATTCCCCATATAGCTTCCATGGATCACATTGGGCTTTGAAGCACAAAAATTGTAGAAAAACAAGCTTACTTCGATTCGCAAAGCTTCGAATGGACTTTGGCCTCCTTCAAGCTTGCTTCGATTTCCCAAGCTTCGAATGGACTTTGGCTCCCTTCAAGCTTGCTTCGATTTCCCAAGCTTCAACTGGACTTTGGCCTCCTTCAAGCTTGCTTCGATTTCACAAAGCTTCAACTGGGCATTGGCTATCTGCGTGCTTGCTTCGATTCACAAAGAACGGGCTTCCCTCATGCTAGCAGGAACAAGGCAATGGCTTCCCTCATGCTAGCAGGCACAAGGCAATGGTTTCCCTCATCCTAGCATGCACAAGGCAATAGCTTCCCTCATGCTAGCAGGAACAAGGAAATGACTTCCCTCATGCTAGCAGGCACTAGGAAATGGCTTCCCTCATGCTTCGATTCTCAAGGCAAGGGCTTCCCTCATGCTAGCATGCACAAGGCAAGGGCTTCCCTCATGCTAGCATGCACAAGGCAATGGCTTCCCTCATGCTAGCATGCACAAGGCATTGACTCCCTTCATGCTTGCTTCGATTCTACCTTTAAACCCTTCAACATACATAGTTTCTACACTATGACACACAATTGATGGATTCGAAGAACATACAAAAGGCCCATTCGAAGAACATGAATTTGGTGGATTCGAAGAACACATATTTGGTGGCCCATTCGAAGAACATGAATTTGGTGGATTCAAAGAACCTACTTTTGATGGTCCATTCAAAGGACATAAAATTGGTTCATTCGAAGGACATACAATGGGTCCATGCAAAGAACACATAATTGGTGTTTTGTCTTTTAATGAGTCTGGTCGAAGGCTGCTGAACAAAGTCATATATGCTGCCAAGCCCAAGTTTGTTGCACTGCTATGAGACAGTCCTGTACTAAGCTGCCACAACACTCCAAAATTGTTGCAAAATAGTCCTGCTATGTTGCTCCTAATTTGCATCAAATTGGCATACAAGAGCTGCACCCCAAAAGCTATGAAAACATCATACTCAAACTATTCAAATTTCATTTGTTTTCCTCCCCAAATATCATCCAAACTCTTCTATAAATAAGATGTTTCACAACACATCTAAGGGTGGATTTTTAGTGGCTGGAGAGAGTTTTGTTGACAAGGTAAAGAGAGGAGAGAACATTCAAAACACTTCTAAACCAAGAACCAAAAAATCCACACCTTTGTTCTTTTCATTCGAACCCAGAATCAACATAGACAACATCTTTTTTCTTTTCTTTTGAACCCAAGAGTATTCGAAGGCAGCAACTCAAGTCCAAAAACACCAACTCCAGATTCAAGGTAAGTCTTCCTGAATTTAAACCTTTCGTTTCAAGCTTGTAAATAAACTTTTGTTTATTTTTTGTTTCTACCCTTTCGTTTGTTTTCTTTTATTGTCCAAATACATGTTAAGAACTAACTTGTACAGACCATAAAACAATATTAGCATGGCTTCTCCCCCATACTGCTTCATAGTCCCAAACGAAAGAAAAAAAGGTTGTATGAATCGAAGCCTTAGGCTTCGCCCTATACTACTTCACAGTCCTAAAAAAGAAAAAAAAAGGTTGTGTGAATCGAAGGACATGTGCTTTGAATACTGCATGAATCGAAAAAGCTTGCTCTTTCTCTATTTTGCACTATTTTTGTTTTTTTAAAATATTTTTCTATACATTTCCTTTCATTACTATTCAATATAGTTGTAATAATTAGGACTTTTATCGCTTTCCACCCCTCATTTGTACATTTGTATCCCCCATCCCCTAAAGTGATGTAATAGCTTAGGACTTTACATTTCTGCAATTTACCGCTTTAATATAAAATACTAGTAATCAGGGTGTGTATGGAAAGATAAAATCAACAAATAGACAACCCTAAATTCAAGGAAAAAGTGCATGCAATCAAACACAATATTCACACACATGCACCTCTAGGGTAATCTCACTTGTTTCCTCGAACAATAGTCATGTCCCTCGAATATGGGAGTTTTAGCAAAGACCCTCGATAAAAAGATCGTAGTCCCTCGATGTCCCTCGATGTTTCCTTCGATAAACGATCTAGTCCCTTACGAAAATTTTTATAACATCTCATAAGTTGTCTTCTATGACTATACAATTGACCCATGCCCGTCCCTTCACATCCAACGATGGGGCTTCTTACCAATAAATTCTAAGATAGAAACATCTAAAGGAGGAGGAAAAGAACAAAGACCTTTTGAGTATGTAGGACGCTCGTAGTTGCTTGCTCACAATTCAAAAAAATATTTAAAATCAAACATCTCTTTGAACTATTTTCAAAACCAACACTTTGTATGCATTCTTATAGAGACGAGAATCATTACAAAGTTAGTCGCAACAAAGGCATTTTGTAAAATATTTTCAAACTTACACCACAAAGCATATTTCAAACAAAGCAAAAATGATCTAGCAAGCAACTAAGAGCCCGTAGATAACTATGGATGAAAAGGGGGCTAATACATTCCTTTTTCATAATCTACCCCCTGAACTAAAGAAAATATCTCAAAGGTCTTTCCTGTTCTTTTCACTCTTTCCTTATTGGATAAAAGAAAAGTCAGTGGCGACTCTTGCTATCCGCAACAATTACGATCAAACGCAAAAACAACCAAGTCAGTTCTCCCACCGTATTACATTGAAATTGGCAATATTGCTGGGACCAGTAAGGTTACTAGAAGCGAAAGGGTTTTCTCTCCCTAAATCTCTCCAAAGACTACTTCCACACCAGTTAGAGTTACTGCTACCGAGTCAACTACTGAGACTCGGGGAAAAGAGCAAATAACGGAGCCTTCCTAGACAGAGGCGCCTAAAGAAGTAACAGCTGAAGACACCTCTAGGCAAGAGTTGGAGGAGGTGTTAAAAATAATCCAAAAAAGTTATTACAAAATTGTTGAACAATTGGGGTAGACTCCCTCTAAAATCTCCATGTTATCTTTGTTACTATGTTCTGAAATTGTGCTTTGTGTGGTTTTTGAAAGTATTTTGTAAAGAGGCAATTGTTTAGGTAATCCTTGTAATGATTCTTGTTTGTAAGAATGTATACATAGATGTTTGATCTTTTGAAAATGTTTTCAAATTTTGTAAGATGTTTTGAAAGTGTAGGTGTTTGTTTTGAAAATAGCAAGGATATTTGTTTTAAATTGAGCAAGTAATTAGGAGCATTCTACCTGTGATACGGTGGGAGAACTGACTTGATTTTTCGCGTTTATGTTCGCAAATGTTGCGATTTAGCAAGAGTCGCCACCGACTTTTCTTTTATCCAATAAGGAAAGGTGAAAAAGCACAGGAAAGACCTTTTAGAGATATTTTTGAGTTCGGGGGGTAAATTATGAAAAGGGAAGGTATTAGCACCCTTTTCATCCATGGTTTTCCATGGGCTCTTAGTTACTTGCTAGATCAACTTGCTTTTGTTTGAATGTGTGCTTGTGATGTGGTTTTTTTGAAAGTATTTTGGAAATGGAACTTCGTAATGGTTCTCGTTTCTATAAGAACTCCCACAATGTGTTTGTTTCGAAAAAATAGTTCAAAGGTGTGTTTTTGAAAGTGATTTTGAAAAGGTATTTTTCTTTGTAATGGTTCTCGTCTCTATAAGAACGCGTACAAAGTGTTTGTATTTTGAAAATGTTTCAAAGTGAGAGAGTTGGTGTATAAAATGTTTTGTTGTGAGCAAGCGAGCAACTAAGAGCGAACCTACCTACTCGACAGGTCTTAAGTGTGCTTTTCCTTCTCCTTTAGATATGGCTATCCTACCATTGATTTGGTAAGAAGCCTCATCGTTGGATGTGAAGGGACGGGTGTAGGGATGTTTGTATAATCATAGAAGGCAACTCATGGAACGTTTTAGCAATGTCGTTTTAGGGACTAGATCGTTTACCGAAGGCAACATCGAGGGTCATCGAGGGACTATAATCTTTTATCGAGGGTCTTTGCTAAAAACGTCCATGTTTGGGAAACATGACTATTTTCCGAAAGGGGACAAATTGAGGTTACCCTAGAGGTGTTAGTGTGTGAGTGTGTTAGTTTACATTGATTTGTCTTTGATTTTTGGTGAGCTACTTGTTAGTTTTTTTTATCTTGTCATACATCTTATTTTACTAACCATATATGGAAAGCAACTAAAAATGAGGAAAATAAAATCTAAGCTATTACATCCTTTTAGAGGGATGGGGGGTACAAATTTATGAATGGGGTTTGCAAGTAAGATTATATCCTAAGTTATTATTACAACCATATCGAATGGATCAGAATGGGCAAGAAATAAAAATTACTTATTTGTTTAAGAAAAGAAATAAATTTGCTTAAGAAAATATTTTGGTCTTTTGTTTTAAGAAATAAAGCAAAGCATGAAAAATGTTTTTTTTTGTGTTTGTTGATTAATGGAATAAAAAATGATAGCAAAGATAGTGAGAAAGGTAAAAAGGGAATCAACGTATTGCTGATTAAGGGAGATCAGAAGTTCTGACCCTGGCGCACTACAAAATAAAATTCATGTTAGTAAAAAAACATAAGCAGAGTCAGAAGTTCCGAGTCCATCAGGAGCACATTAGCTTTCACAAGTTCTGATACTGACAACAACAGAATAGGATTCAGAAATTCTGAAACCAACAGCAACCGAATAGATCTCAGAGGTTCTGATATCACTGGCAGAACTTGGTCTTTCTCTTCATAGCAGTCAGAACATCTGCATTTGGTCATTTCTCCACAAAATAGAAGATATGTATATGACAATTATAGCAAGTTTCACACCATTTCAGAAACAAGAAATATCAGAACTATAAATCAGAGGCAAGTGTGAATCTGCTAATCCTAATTCTGAGTTCATAATTCTTTCAGAAGTTCTGAAACTGATTTATTGTATACTTAGGCAAGCAAACATGTGAAATCTCAGAATATGTAGAACATCAGAAGCATGATATTTACATTGTATTTTTTAACATGTAAATCTGATAAGGATTAAGCAACGTGATAAGAGTCAGCAGAAGCTTACCTTGAAGCTGGGACAGATTCTGTAAACTGGAGGTTGGTCTTGGACTCTGGTGATGCTCTGAGCAACTTCTTCCTTCACGTACTCCACAAGATGGAGGTTTTCAACTTCTGGAACAGCCAAGGGGTGATACTCTGACTTTTTTGAGGTGGATGTAAATGGAAAGTGTATAGCAATATGAGTACAGAAGTTAAGATAACTTCTAGTATATGAACCAACAAATGTGGGGATGGTTTCAGTCAAGGAATAATGGAGTTTTGAGGTTGGAATCAAATGCTAAGGTTTTGGTATTCTTTGAATTTTGTGAAGATTCAAGGCCTTTTCTTTCTTTTGGTGATTCTCTCTCTCTCTCTCTCTCTCTCCAAAAACTAACCTCTTGAATGTGTGATGGAACAAACTATTTATAGATGGATTTTGCTGTGGTTTTTTGGGGGGAAAAACAAATGAGTTTTTAAACACTTTTGGCATACTCCCCTTTTTTTTAAATCACATTTTTTGTAGGCTAATTTGGTGTAAGAAAAACGCAGACGTGGACTGGATCAGCAGCACCTTAGAGTGTTGTGGCAGCTGGTTTGCAGGACTGTGCCATAGCAGGGGAGCAGGTTAAGGTTTGGGGTTTGGTGATGTTTTGATTGCAGAACATTAGAAACATAACCTCCAAACGCTGAAGGAGCATCTTCTGACCAGAGCGTTGAATATAGCCTTTGTATGCTGAAGAATCACATTCTGACTGAAGCATTATATTCTGACTAAAGAGCAGCGCTGCTGCATGTTCTGATTGAAGCGTTATCTTCTGACGGCACTTACATAGAGGCTGGCTCAGAAGTTCTGAAGTGTCATATCCTTTAAACACTTAGAAAATTTTCTAAATGCTTGAAAAACTTGATTTTCAAAGTAACTTCTGGCTTTTGATTTTTGATGGACCAATTTCATGCCTTAATGAAATATGATTCTTGGAAATTGATTTTTGATTCCAAAGTCATAGTTTGACTCCTTTGGTGTGTAAATGACCATTTTGCCCATGTGAACGATTCTCTTGGAAAATTTGTAATTTTAGATTTTCAACTGGATTGAAACAAACTTGAGGGTCCAGGTTGATCCTTTGAGAAATGAGAGGACAAATTTTGGGGTACAACAGCTGCCCCTGTTCAATCTTCTTAAACTTGAAAAGTGAGGTCGACGTGTTTGTCGTTCATGGCTTGAAAGTAGAAGATGATTGAACACTAGAGTGCCCATAAATTTGCACTTGATGATGCGCTGGTTGATTATGTAAGGAATGGGCTTAAAGATGCCATTTGGAGAAATGATGGAGAGTTGTCAGAGATGGGCTTATAGATGCCATCCAAAGGTGATTATTGACAGAAAGTCTGAACTTGATTTTAACAGAAAACAAATCAAAATAAACTATTGAGATTTATCTGAACCAGTAAGAATTTGGAAATGAATCAGAATAAACCGTTGAGAGATTTATCTGAACCAGTAAAAATCTGGAGACGAATCAGAATAAACCGTTGAGAGATTTATCTGAACCAGTAAGAATTTGGAAACAAATTAGAATAAACTATTGAGATATTTATCTGAACCAGTAAAAATCTGGAGACGAATCAGAATAAACTGTTGAGAGATTTATCTGAACCAGTAAGAATCTTGAGACGAATCAGAATAAACCGTTGAGAGATTTATCTGAACCAGTAAGAATCTAGAAATGAATCAGAATAAAATGTTGAGAGATTTATCTGATCCAGTAAAAACCTGGAGACGAATCAGAATAAACCGTTGAGAGATTTATCTGAACCAGTGAAAACTTGGAGATGAATCAGAATAAGCCGTTGAGAGATTTATCTGAACCAGTGAAATAAATCTGGAGATGAATTAGAATAAATCATTGGGAGATTTATCTGAACCATTAAGAATATAGAAACGAATCAGAATAAACCATTGAGAGATTTATCTGATCCAGTAAAAACCTGGAGACGAATCAGAATAAACCGTTGAGAGATTTGTCTGAACCAGTGAAAACCTGGAGACAAATTAGAATAAACCGTTGAGAGATTTATCTGAACCAGTGAAATAAATCTGGAGACGAATCAGAATAAATCATTGAGAGATTTATCTGAACCAGTGAAAACCAGCCTTTTCTCGGAAATTGATCTGTATTTGACTTGTTGAAAATTTGTGTCTGTCGGAAGTTTGTTGATAATAACTGTCTAATGACTCTTTCCTGCAAAAAGGTGAAGAGTTAATTGTATGAAATGCTATGATGTATGTGATGCATGGTGTGATGTTTTCCTCTCAAAATAAATGAGATTGCATTGTATGTACTTGAGTTGTCAATGTTATGACGTATGGATGCAAATGTATGGAATTAAAGATTGTTTGTGTTGTAGCGTTGCTGGTAGCGGGGAAAATAAATCCCTTTTGAAGCACTGATGGGTGAGTTTCCAAGTATAAACTATGTTGTAGAAGGGAAAAGCCAGACATTTCTTGTAGTCTTCGTGATATCCTGCTGGGGAAATCTGAGAAGTTGGGCAACTTACTGGGGATATTTTGGACCGGTGGTGAGAAATTTTTTCTCTGGCTGGAGAAAGTACCCGCGGGGGTTTTATGGAATGGCTTACAGATATTATTCTATTTCTTAAAGTCATTAGTAATTGTCTTTCCATTTTTCTTTTATTTATTTGTAACAGTAATCACGTTCAAATGCATATGCTCAAAAATAAATCATTGGACATTTTTGTAAACAGAAACACAAAAAAAACAAATGGTTTTGTACTTTCAAAAGGGATATCTTTGTATTAACTTGAATAAGTATTTTTTGTACAATGAGACGAGAATTCTAGCGAGAGAATGTCGTCGTAAAAAAATGAAAATTGATACAGAGAAAAGATAGCTATGTGAAATAATCCCATGGGGTTCCCATTCTGCTATAGTCTTCATGTCTCTGAATATCTTGTCTGCTTGTCGCCTCGGCGAAGTCGATTGGATTGATTTAGAGCCAAATGAGTTGATTAGTTGACACTGAAGATTGTATGCCAGATGATTTAACTAGACATAGTCATACGCTTTAATCCCTAATTTTTTCCTGGACTGCCCTTTCGGGTTTTCAGTCCACCGGGATACCCCTTTTTGCCCAAGTCGCCCTTTCGGGTTTTCGACTTACCGGGTGTACAGATTTTTTTATTTTCATCCCTTATTTTTGCTCAAACCCTTTTGGTTCGCCGGGAAGCCCTTATTTTTGCCTAGGCCAGTTGTTGTACCCTAAAGTTTGCCCTCTCATTTATCAAGATTTTCCTCACAAGACTTCTTGGACTCCAGACAAGATTAGGGTTTGCTCAGCTCAAGACCTCACCTTGCACTGATAGCCTGAAATTAGGGTTTCAGTTTGCACAAGTATTTTTGGACCATAAATGCTTCATGTGACATTCATACACCATCTTGTACCCCTAATATTACCCATGTCAAGTTTCAAGCCTTGAATCACATTTTTGACCAGTCAATTGGACAGTTGACCTAAAAATTAGTTGCATTGGAGAAAAAGTCAACCATGGACAATTTACAGTCAAACTTCATAATTTTTGATCCACAACAACATTTTAGGCTCCTATGAACCATTTGATCAAGTTTGGATCACAACTCCTCAAGAAAGTTGATCAAATCATCAAAAGGGCAAAATGGTCAAAATTAGGGTTTTGACTGAGAAAAGGCAATTTCTGATTTTTAACCCAGCCAATGGCCAATTGGGTTCAATCATGATTTCAAGGATTAAATAGCATCATCTTGACCTAATCACATAGTTCAAAATATCTCAAATGCATAGGATTGACAGATGAATTTTGCAGTCAACTGATCAAAAGTTAACTGTACACTGAAAAGTCAAACTTTGACTTTTTGGTCAAAATCAAGTGCAAATGGTCATAATTCATCAAGATATGTCAAAATGTGAAACTTTTTTATCAAGAAAATACATTTTTCAAATTAGGGTTTTAATTTGAAAAAATTTCATAACTTAGAAATTTTCTAAGTATGGAAATTTTCTTATTTTTCCCCAACTTTCCATAACTTTTTCACCATGATGCAATTGGATTCAAAGAAAACTTCCAACATGAAAGTTGTGGTCCTCCATGAAATCTACAACTTTTATTCACAAGGTTTTCCCAAAAGATGCTTGTATCTCAAGTTATGATTTTGTGAGTAGGGGTCTATAAACTTTTTAACTTAGTGAAAATTTGCCCTAATTTAGGCAGGTTTTTGACCTAACTTCATGGGCATTTTTCACCTAGTTCCAAGAGGTATCTCAAAATGAATTTCAAAGATGGATTGTAGAGCATGTCACAAGCTTTCCAAAATGTCAAAGAAATCTCCAAGATCATTTGTGGTTAGGGAGAATCGAAGAAGAGAAAATGGAAATTTGTCACTTTTGTTCAAGCCATGTTTACAATACTTCAAGTTGCAAATCAGTTCCTAGCATTATTGTACCTTGCATTACAGGTCCTAATCCCTTCTACACTCCATAATTTAATTCTAACTCAATGGATAATGGCTTTATTTTGATCTTTGGAGCATTGTACAAAAGATTAATCCATAAATGGCATAAAGTTCACAATACCATTTTGATAAAGTAAGCCTTTTCCACTTTATCAGCCTTGAGCCTTGGACTTGTTCCTTGGATGCAGGAATTTTCCACAGATAACAAGCAACTTGTACCAACTCTATGCAGCTAGCAAGCAAGCTTGTAAAGGCCTTTGGCATAAGTCTTGTCACTTTTCTTAAAAATCAAGAAATTGGCAAAAGTCAAAAAAAGCTTGTACATCTGATAAAGAGAAGGCTTGGCTTCATTCTAAACGACTTGACAAACTTATCTCAAGCAAATACACAAATTCATAGCATTTGAAACTCTCCCAAACACAAAAAACACAAGGTTCTGCCCAAACAGGGCATCTTATGCAGAACCCTTGCCAAATAAATATTGGCTCATGCGTTTCTCACTTTAAGACTTCAAACACTTTACAGACATCCTACCTAAACTATCCAGGCCCTTGTCTTGCAACTGTAGCCCCTATTTCAAACATCACCATTTTCATTTTGGAAGGTTGCAGGTTCTCTTCTACAAGGATTTTCAGCCATCTATAAGGCCAGCTAAGCATTGGAAAAGCTTGAGGGAACTTCAAGGAAGCTCACACGATCTTCAGGCCTCACTCAAAGTCCCCACATTGCCATATCCAAACTCAGCTGAACAAGGTATTTTTCAAATCTCTATCTCTCTATTTAGGAATCCTCAAGCTTTGATTTGTGAAGCAAAAATATAGTCCTTAACTTGCTTAAGCTGTACATATGCATAATTGTTATTTATATTAACTGAGTAGTGAGAATTTGAAGCTTGAAGTTCATGTAAAATTTAGGTCAGAAATTAGGGGTGATAAAATTCTCCTTGATCTTTGAGTGTTAGGTCACAAACTTTATATCACTGGAATCGTGGGATCATAAGCTACATTTTTTGTGTTATAAGTTTTTGATTTTATGCAAGCTAGAGCAAGATACAGGTTTGAAGCAAAAATGCGCGTTTTGGGAGAGGCTGAAGGACAGGGATGAAGTTCCTGGGCCTGGCGCGCTTGGGCTTGCTGTTTCTACTTTCCACACCCCCTGGCTACTATCCACACCCCCTTTGTATATTTTTATATTTTGCATATTTTTCATTTCTTTTATGTTTATTGACTTTAATATTTTTTTCTGAACATTAAAAAATCCCAAAAATATTTTCTTAATTTTTTGCAATTTTATTTTATTTTTTTATTATTTTTTTACATAGAAAATGATTTATTAGAATAAATAAAACTTTATTTTCTTAAATAAATTGTAAATATATTTAGAAAATACTATACATTTTTATTTTATCATTTATACACCTAAAATATTATTTTCACATATATTTTAATTTTTAATATTTATAAATAATTTTATTTATTTTTCCTTGTACATAAATGGATAAAAATAAATAATAATGAAACACATATTTTCTTTTAATAAAAAATTAGGGTTTCCCCTTTCAAAAAATAACAATATAATTTTTTCTTATTTTTTAGGACTTAAATAATTTATTTTTCTCATACATAAAATAAATACAAAAACATTTTGGATCCATACATTTTATTGCATATTTAAATAATTGTTTACTTATTTATTGTACAAAAATTCAATTGGGTTGTGATAATTTCTAGAGTTTTATTTTGAGCAATATCCCCCATTCAAAACTTGTATCCCCCCTCCCATAATAATTGTTGTAATAGCTTAGATTTACTTTACGCAATTTATCGCATTATATACATGTTTAGTAAAAACTAGGGTTTTGTATGATAAGACAAAAAAATCAAACAAATAGCAAAGACCTAATACAAGACAAATGCATGAAAAATGACAACACCTTGCACACAAGCACCTCTAGGGTTTCACCCACTTGGTTGCCTAACAAAATGGCCATGGTATGCATGCTAAGTATCATGGCAAAACAAAACAAAACAAAAGATCATAGTCCCTCGATGTCGCTATCAAAAGGTTGCCTAAACAAATGAACTTAGTCCCTGAAAACTTGCTAAGATACTTGGCAATATTGCTATCATGGTTATACGATGACCCACGCCCGTCCCATTTAACATCCAAAGATAGGGTTGTTTACCAAAACAATGGTAAATCAACAATGTCAAAGGAATAAAAATGTATAGGAAAGACTTTTGAGTAGGTAGATAAGCTTCTAGTTACTTGATCAATTTGCAAATAATCCTTGCTATTTTTCAAACAAACACACACATTTCAAAACATTTTCCAAACAACTTTCAAAACATTTAAACATTTTTCAAAAAGACAAACATCTTTGTATACATTCTAACGAATGAGAATCATTACAAAGATCGCCTAAACGATGGCCTCTTTTCAAAATACTTTCAAAACTACACAAAGCACCATTTCAAACAATTTCAAAATAAAAGCAAGTGATCTAAACAAGTAACTAAGAGCCCATGGAAAACCATGGATGAAAAGGGTGCTAGCACCTTCCCTTTTCATAATCTACCCCCCAAACCCAAAAACAATCTCAAAGGTCTTTCCTATGCTTTTTTACCTTTCCTTTTTGGATAAAAGAAAAGTCGGTGGAGACTTTTGATAACCGCGACATTTGCAAACACAAACGCAAAACCTCAAGTCAGTTCTCCCACCGCATCACACCAGTCAACCTAGCGGGTCTTTGATCATGCATAGTATCTTTTAATTATGTCTGTATTTACATGGTGTGGGAGGTCGTCGCCATACATAGTGGTCAAGATCATTGCTCCACCAGAGAAAATGATCTTGATTACAAACGGACCTTCATATGTAGGGGTCCATTTTCCCCTGGGATCACCTTGTGGCAAAATGATACGCTTGATTACCAAGTCACTGACCCGATATACCTGACGTTTGACCTTTTTATTAAAAGCTTTGATCATGCATTTTTGATACATATGACCATGACAGATGGTTGTAAGCCTCTTCTCATAAATCAAGTTTAGTTGTTCGAACCGAGACTGAATCCAATCTTCTTCATTCAAGCCAGCATCCTTCATGATTCTTAAAGAGGGGATCTGGACCTCAATAGGCAAGACAACTTCCAAGCCGTATACAAGAGAAAAAGGTGTTGCCCTAGTTGACGTGCGAGCTATGGTATGATACCCGTGGAGAGTGAATGGTAGCATCTCATGCCAGTCTTTGTATGTGACTGTCATTTTCTGTATGATCTTCTTAATGTTTTTGCTAGCAGCTTCTACAGCACCATTCATCTTTGGCTGGTAAGGGGAAGAATTTTGATGCTGAATCTTGAATTGATCGCACAAGGCGGTGATCATAGTGTTGTTTAGATTCATACCATTATCAATGAGGATTCTCTCTGGGATGCTGTACCGACAGATGAGATTCTGTTTGATGAACCGAGCGACCATATTCTTTGTAACGGAAGCAAATGAAGCTGCCTCGACCCACTTTGTAAAATAGTCGATGGCCACTAAGATAAAGTGGTGCCCATTAGAGGCTGTTGGCTTGATTTCCCCAATCATATAGATTCCCCACATAGCAAAGGGCCAAGGAGCCGTCAAGACATTCAGAGGAACCAGAGGTATGTGCACTTTGTCAGCATAGATTTGACACTTATGGCAAGTCCGAAAGTGTTGGTGGCAATCTACCTCAATGGTAGACCAATAATAGCCTGCTCGTAGGATTTTCTCTGCCATTGTATGCCCACTGGAATGGGTACCAAAAGTGCCTTCGTGCAATTCAACCATGATCCTTTCAGCCTCAGCTTTGTCCATACATCGAAGCAACACAGAGTCATGACTACGTTTGTACAAAATGTCATTACTAAGGAAGAATTTAGCCTAGAACCTTCTTAGGAACTTCTTGTCATTCACCAAAGCTCCTTCTGGATATTACTGATACTCGATATACCTTTTAACTTCGTGGAACCAAGGTCGATCCACTACTTCTTCAATACCAATCTCGTGACAGTAAGCTGGTTCATCCATCCGCTCAATGGTGATTTGAGGAGCCTCATTATCCCAATTAAGTTTAAACCTGGATGACATTGTAGCTAATGCGTCTGCTAGCTGATTTTCTTCTCGCGGGAAATGCTCGAAGGTAATATTCTCGAAATGCGGCAGTAATGTTAACACATGTTCTTTATAAGGGATAAGGTTGGGGTGCTTGGTGTCTCATTCCCCTTTGACTTGACTGATGACCAAGGTTGAATCTCCAAATACATCCAAGTGTTTGATCCCCAAGTCTATAGCAGCTTTGAGACCGAAGATGCACGCTTCGTATTCTGCCATGTTGTTTGTACAGTTGAAGCAAAGTCTGGAAGTGATGGGAGTATGATATCCTTCTGGGGATATGAGTACGGCACCGATACCATTTCCAAGCGCGTTGGATGCCCCATCAAAGAACAGGGTCCATCGGGATCCTTGTTCAGGTCCGTCGTATGGCCTGATTTCTTCACAGTTGTCTAATGTCATGATGTCTTCGTCCGGGAAGTAAAACTTCATGGACTGATAGTCTTCTACAGCTTGGTGAGCAAGATGATCAGCCAATACACTACCCTTTATAGCTTTCTGGGTAGTATATTGTATGTCATATTCTGTCAGGATCATCTGCCATCTCGCTATTCTCCCAGAAAGAATGGGCTTCTCAAAGGTGTACTTTATCGGATCCATTTTAGATACCTACAAAGTAGTGTGGGTCAGCATATACTGTCTCAGCCGGCGAGCAGCCCATGCCAGAGTGCAGCAAGTTTTCTCGAGAAGTGAATATCTTGTTTCACAATCGGAAAACTTTTTGCTCAGGTAATAAATAGCATGCTCTTTTCGGCCAGACTCGTCATGCTGCCCCAGCGCACACCCCATTGAGTTTTCTAAAACAGTTAGATATAAGATCAATGGCCTTCCCTCGATAGGTGGCAACAACACAGAAGGTTCTTGCGGGTATTCTCTGATTTTGTCAAAAGCAACTTGGCATTCATTGTTCCATCTAACTACTTGATCTTTCTTCAAGAGTTTGAAGATTGGCTCACAAGTAGCTGTCAGGTGAGAAATAAACCTGGCTATGTAATTCAGATGTCCCAAGAATCCTCTGACTTCTCTCTCTGTACAAGGAGAAGGCATCTCTTGTATTGCCTTAACCTTGGCAGGATCAACTTTGATGCCCTTGTTGCTGACGACAAAGCCTAAGAGTTTACCAGACCGTACTCCGAATGTGCACTTGTTTGGATTCAATCTCAACTTGTACTTCTTCAGTCTTTCAAACAGCTTCTGTAAGTGATCGAGGTGCTCTTCTTTCGTCTGTGATCTGGCTATCATATCGTCTACGTAGACCTCTATCTCATGATGTATCATGTCATGAAATAAAGCTACCATGGCGCGTTGATAGATTTCCCCAGCATTCTTCAGTCCGAATGGCATGACCTTATAGCAGAAAGTGCCCCATTGTGTAACAAAGGTCGTTTTCTCCATATCCTTTGATTTGGTTGTAGCCCGAGAAGCCGTCCATGAAGGAAAACAATTTATGTTGCACCGTATTTTCAATTAGGATGTCGATGTGGGGGAGTGGGAAATCATCTTTGGGGCTTGCCCTATTCAAATTTCTGTAGTCCACACACATCCGCACTTTACCGTCTTTATTAGGTATAGGAACAACATTGGCCACCCATTGGGGATAAGAGGTGACAGCCAAAAATCCGGCATTGAATTGCTTCATAACTTCTGCTTTGATCTTTTCATACATATCGGGCCTCATGCAGCAAACCTTTTACTTTACCGGAGGATAATCTTCCTTTGTAGGCACTAATGGACTCCTAGAACCTTTACTTGACCAACTTGGCCTTTTAGGATGTTGCTAGATGATCGGCTTTGGTGCAGTCCGAAGTTGGTAGATACTCGATACTACACTTATTGAGGGTTGGTTCCTTGGAATATTTCGGTCGCCAGTAAAGAGGCTGAATTGAAACAATGAACAAAGAAATAATCCAGTGATATTGAGCTCCTTAGAACCCGGTTACTATTTCTAGGACAGGTTGAGCCAACTAAACTTCAAGAGGGTACTCACCTTTGATACCCCATGCAAGCCTAAACTAGGAACTTGTGTGATTTGCTTGTACATATATACTTGTGCATAACATCATGAAGCATCATATGCATCCACTAACCATTTCAAGGATTTTGGAGATTCATCTTTGTTCCTGTTTTGTAGGGTATGGATTCACTTCGTAGGAAAACTATCCAAGTCAACCTTGTAAGAATTCCTCCACAACTCAAGGAGCTAGCTTCAAGGATTACTGAGAATTCTCCATTCACCGAGAGGCATGGTCGTCTACTCAACTTGGTCACTGCCAACACAGAGGAGGATATGGTGAAAGTTCTCTTCCAGTTCTTTGACCCTTTGCATCATTGCTTCACATTTCTTGACTACCAACTTGTGCCCACTTTGGAGGAATTTTCTCAACTCCTGAGGATTCCTATTCTCAATCAACTGCCCTTCAACGGTACGGAAAGAGATCCAAAGCCAGAAGAGATTGCTCAAGCCTTACAATTGCACTCATCTGATGTCACAACACATTGGGAAACTAGAAGTGGTGTCAAAGGCTTCTTGTCAAAGTTTCTGTTTGAGAAGGCCCAAAACTGTTGGAATTCTCTAGACTTGCAAGCTTTTGAGGAGATTGTAGCTCTTCTCATCTATGGGATGGTCTTGTTCCCTAACCCTGACCAACTCATAGACGTGAGTGCTGTCAAAATCTTCATGACTCGCAACCTGGTGCCTACATTGCTTGGGGATATCCTCCACTCTTGTCACACTCGTACAATGAGGAAAAAAGGTGTTCTCATGTGTTGCACTCCTCTCCTGGCAAGATGGTTTATTTATCATCTTCCCCAATCAGTCTTGAAGAATGAGTAAGGTTTGAGGTGGTCACAATGATTGATGACCCTTACACATTCAGATATTCATTGGTGTTCTCGATCCAAAGAGAATGTCATCATCATTGACCATTGTGGGGAATTCCCTAATGTCCCTCTACTTGGCATTAGGGGAGGCATCACCTACAACCCTTGCTTATCTCTAAGAAATTTTTGGTATGCCCGAAGGGATGGCCCACATGATATGCTAGTTCAAGGTTTGGTTTTTGACTTCGACAACGACAACCAAGGACTTCATCAAAGGTTCATCCGAGCTTGGAGGATGCCAAACAAGGTAGACAGTAAGACCTTGGGACACAAGAATTCCATCCCTCTTGAGCCTTACCTCAAGTGGGTACGAACCCACGCCCAAAGTCTTATGATGCCTTACCCCTCCATTCTCCCTGTGATTATAGAGCCTGTTATGGAAGGAGAGGTTCCATACACCCTCCTACACCCTGACATGCCAACATCACTCGAAGATTTACAAAGGAGTTGGATACAACTCAAGGGAGAGCGTGACGCTTTCGAAGCCCAATTCTACGCAAGTGAGAAGAAGGTTTTGGAACTTACTCGGCTACTTCATGAAGAGCAGACTCTCAACACCTACATTGCACCAAAGAGGATGTGCAACGTCTTTTTACCTTAGAATTTTGTATTATTTTGCCCATGGGGCATTGATGTACTAACAAATTCTATCTTATTAATATGACGTGTGTTTCTTTTTTGTTTAAAACAAATTTGAATTTATGAATCCTTGAAAGCATTACATGAATACATATCATTCATCATATGCATAAATAGGTCATCACACCAAGTTTCCTCATCTCTTTGTTGTTTATTTCATCAAGATGGATATTGAACAAACGGTCAAAGACTTACAAGCTCAGAATTCACAATTTCAACAGCTACTCTTGACCTTGGCTAAGGGGCAGGAGGAGCTCAAGACTCTGATAGAGAAAGAGAAAGAGAAAAAGAAGAAGAAGCGAGTCGGTGTGGTTATCATGGGCAGAAGGTTTGAAGGACAAGCCAGACGGACATTGGAATTCCCATCAACATCTAAAGAGGGGGAAGGAAAAGGAAAGGGAACTGCAGTGCCATCAGATTCTGAGGCAGAGGAAGAGGAAGATGAGGACTACTCCGAACAACAGTACCCTCCGGCCGATGACAAATACAAAAACTTGGAAGAACGTCTAGATGCTATGGAGATACAGAGAGTACCTGGGCTGGATTTTGAGGAGTTAGGGTTGGTTTTTGGAATTGTAATCCCTCCTAAGTTTAAAGTGCCACTGTTTGCTAAGTATGATGGGGTGTCTTGCCCAAAAATTCACCTACGATCTTATGTCAGGAAAATTCAACCACATTCTTCTGACAAAGACCTGTGGGTCCACTTTTTCCAGGACAGTTTGTCAGGAACACAACTTGATTGGTTCTACCAGTTGGAGAGAGCAGATGTCCATAATTTGGAAGATTTGGCAGCCGCATTCTATAAACAGTATTAATACAACACCGACTTGGCGTCAACCCGTACTCATCTACAGAGTATGGCTATGGCTACCAATGAAGGTTTCAAAGACTACGCCCAAAAATGGAGGGATTTAGCTGGAAGGGTGCAACCACCATTATCTGAAAGAGAGCTACTGGACATGTTATTGGGGACTCTGTCAGGTCCTTTCTTTAATCACCTGATTGGAAGCTCCTCTGCAGGTTTCACTGAGTTGATTCTAACTGGCGAGAGGATGGAAGCCGGTATTAGAAGCGGGAAGATCCAGAAAGATGCATCTACCTATGCAACTGTAAAAAAGCCCTTCACTGGAAAGAAGGAAGTGTCTGTTGTTTATGCCCAGAGGAATCAGGGAAGAATTGAAAGATGACCAACAGTGGAGGCCGTTATGATTCAGAAGTCTGCATCAGACCAACCGAGAAACAACCAGCCGAGAAATGATCAGCCGAGGAATAACCAGCAAATGGTGGAAAGGCCTGTAAGGCAATTCACCAAGATAAACATGACTCTTGTTCAAGTCTTACCACATCTCTTGAAGTTGAACCTAGCCATGCTATAAGAGGCCCCTAAAAATCCTAACACTACTTCTCCACCTTACCATCCCAACGCCAGATGCGCATACCATTCAGAAAGTCCAGGACACGACACCAACAACTGTTGGGCCCTGAAGAATAAGATTCAAGATCTGATTGATGTAAAAGAAGTTGTATTTGAAGCTCCTGAGAAGCCGAATGTTATCTCCGCTCTGATGCCGAGGCATGGACACAATGCCAATGTTGTGGAAGAAGATCTGTTTGTTTCTACTGTGGATGAACTGTCAACTCCTCTCCTAACCATCAAGTTAAATTTGTTGAAGGCTGGGGTGTTCCCAAGTTGTGACCAAGATTGCCATGCTTGCCTATCCTCCCCATTTGACTGTCCTCTATTGAAGAAAGGAATCCAACAATTGATTGATAACAAGGAAATTTTGTTTGAGAAAGCTCCTGTCTCACCCATTCTAGTTCCAGAAGTTTCTATAATAACCATATACGCCAATCCTTCCAGGGTTCCTAAAAAACCCGTTAGGATTACATCCGCTTCAGTGACTACTCCGTTGAAGATGACAATGCCCAGGCCAACCCCATACAAAACCAATAAAATGGTACCATGGAACTATGGTGGAGAATGAAGAAGTGAAAAACACAAGAAAGGGGGGTTGAATTGTAAAACTGAAAATCAATGCAATGAACAAGATATTTTTATCCTGGTTCGTTTTATCTCAAACTACTCCAGTCCACCCGTCAAGGTGATTTCGCCTCTCTCCAACGAGGACTTAATCCACTATATTCAACTGAATATTACAAACTGCTTTAACAACTGCTAAAGCCTTCTTGATGCAAACCACAACCCGGTTTGTCAAGGAAACACTTTCTTACAAAGAAGATAAATCTAGGTGTGAATGTTTTCTACAAAACTGTATCACAACTGTGATGTATACACAACTTAAGCTTATGAAACTAGATTGCTAAACAATGATTGAGTAAGAAGATATGTAGCATTTAGAAAACTGAGAGAAGGAAGATTATGATCAGCTTTTAGGCGTGTAAAATGTTGGAGAGCATTAGCCAATTCAATCTTCATAGTCTTGTTTATATAGCACTGAGATTCTTGAACGTTGGAGTAATATTCTTGATTCAATGCTAATAACAAACTTTCCTTATTGAGCAGATCTTGTCTGGAATGAGGTCGTTGGTAATAATTTGCTTTCAATGCACAGTACCGTTGCTTACTTAATGCATGTTCTGGCTTGGCTCATTCTGACTCTGCTAACTGCTGATGAACTGTTGTTTTATTTATGAGAGTGTTGAGCGCAGTTCTGTTCATCAAGCTTCAGCATACACGTGAGTTAATCTTCTGATTCTGGTATTCTGATATAGCAACTTCTGATGCTGATGTCAAGAACCAAATTTCTGATGCTGATTAGGTGTGATCTTGCTTATACCTATCAGAGTTTCTGCAAATCAGAACGTAATAATTTAGGCAGCAAATAGTTCATACATGAATCATATAAATAATATATCTTTTCACTTTGTTATCATCAAAACTTAAACATAGGGTAGTAGATTCAAACTTTGTTCTAACGATCTCCCCCTTTTTGATGATGACAAAAATTGGATATTTTTAATTGAAAATAACGTGAAAAGGTATCAGAGATATGTATCAGAGTAAGAGGTTATCAAAGATAAGGGATAAAAGTTGAGAGATACTCCCCCTGAGTTTATTGCTTCCCTTTTTGATTCCAAGAGTTCTTCAGGATCAGATCTTTTTGCCTTTCTTTGAACATTAGAGTATCAGAGTCGTTGACTATCAGAAGCTTTAGATTAGCATATCAGAGCAGAGCTTCAAATCAGCGTATCAGAGCTTTTCTTGTCAGAGCTTTGCTTTAGGTCAGAGTATCAGAGCGGATCAGAGTATCAGAGCTTTAGTCTTCAGAGTGTCCAGGACCTTCCTTGTATCTGTAGACTTAAGCAAAACAGAAAACATTTTCAAGTATAACAGAGTTAGAATGTTCGATAATTTATGTCTTAGTAATCCGTTATTATTTAAAATATCATTCTTGTTCTCCCCCTTTTTGTCAGCAATCAAAAAGTGTAAGTGATGTGCTAAAAACAATTAAGATCAGAAAAAAACTTGTCATATTAAAAGGTTCAGAATCAAACAAAACATATTTAAAAAGTACAACAGATAGTCAAAGAAAACATGAAAAATACATGAATGAAAAACTAAGGTTGGGGAGGAAAGCGTGTGAACAGGTTCTCCAGCATGGCTTTGATCTGATCAGCAGTCTCATTCTGCTTGTGTACCATGCTGACAACAGTGTCAATCTTGCTATCCTGCACATCCATCCTTTCTTTCATCTTCTGGTCGTTTTCATCCACCCTCTGCTGCAGACGCATGTCATTCAGCTTCAGCTCTTCCAGAGTCTGCCTGTCCAATGCAGCTTGAGAAACATCAGAAGCAGGGAGCTTCTGAGAGCTTTCTGCAACATCTTCTGCTTGACTTGCTTCAGCTTGAATAGTCTTGTCTTCTTCTGGTTGCACCTTTGAAGCTAGCTGTTTCTCAGACCATGGCTCATTATCCAGAGGGAGCACGGCTTCCTGAGGCAGCTGACTTTCAACTTCCTTCAGCAGCTTGCTGAAGTTCTGTTGTGCCTGCTCATAGTTGACATCCTGCAACTTGAGGGCTTCAGCACGTACCCAAATTCTGAATTGTGACCAGAGCTGGTCAGAGGCAGCGGGGTCAATCATTCCAGGACAGACTTGCTTTAAAGAAGCAATCCACTGCTGCAAACCTGTTTCAAAATTCATAATACCAGAGCCAACATCTGGTTGTTTTGGTTTTGGAATGGCAATTTTATGTTTCAGATCAGCAAGACGGTCAAAGATTGTTAAGTCTATGAAGGTCCTGCTGAGGTTTTCGATGGTTTGCTTGGCAGCAGTTTGTTTTGGAGATGGAGTGGGAGAATCAGAAATTATGATTGGACTGTTTGGTGTTTTAGGAGTATTTGGTGGTGTAGATTCTGATGAGGATGGCAGCTGGGCCATTGTGACTGTTGTTCCACATGGCAGCTGGATTGCCAGAGGTGATGGTTGAGGTGAATGAGGTTCAGAAGGTGGAGGAGAAGGAGTTTCAGAGTGATGAAACTCAGGTTAAGGTGATGGTGGATGAATTTCTGGTTGAGGAGAGGGAGACGGAATTGCTGGTTGAGGAGAAGTTGTTGGAATTTCTGGTTGTTCAGGGATGAGAGGTTCTTCTGGAATGGATGAGAGAGGTTGTTGTTATTGTTCTGGTTCCTCAGCAGATTGCTGTTGTTCTGGTTGTGGAGGAGGGACAATTTGTGGTTCAGAGTTTGGATTGGAGGAGTGATCAGAAGTGTGTTGATCAATGTCAGACAGCACTTTGTCAATTGCTGATGTTGTTGAGATTGTTGGTTTGGGATGTTTGGTTCTGGGTCTTCTGAGTTGTAATGCCTCAGAAGGGTCATCTTCTGGTTCAGTTTCATCTATTGTTGGGATGGGGATTGAGATTCTATGAGAGGTTGGAGGTGGAATTGATGCTGGAATAGTAGAAGAATTTAAAACAGAAGCAGCAGATAAATTACCTCTTTTCTTGGGTGTCTGCTGGGATGATCCTTCTGAAGGTGCCTTCCTTTTCTTCGTCTTCTTCAGAGTCACTTCTGGTTGAGGTTGGTGCAGATCTTTGATCTTCAGATTTGGATCTGTACCATCAGCTTTGCACGCGTCCATATATCTGAGAACTACCACTGGCTTGGATTCTATCTGAGAGAATAAAGGAAAGTCACTCAGTGGAACTCTTCTGTTGGTGATATCAGCAATAGGAGTAGCACTGGGTTCCTTTTTGATATTCTCTATCAACTTCATTTTCTTCAAGTTCTTCGCGTTCAGAGGCTTCCCAACTGTTGGTTCAATGGTGCTTAACTCTTGAGCTTCTATCAGATGCTCTATCAGCCTATTCTCTGTCAGAATATCTGATATCAACCTTCCAAAGGGTATCCAATCCCTCTTTGTTCTTTCTTCTTCCCTGGTTTCCTTCACGCTTGTTCTGAGGTGGTTGAACAGAAGATGAGCCAAGTTGATTTTTACCTTCTGATTGATAAAGTAGATCAGAAACTGCTGATCCACATTTATGTAATCAGGGGAACTAGTTGGCTTCCTATGGTTGAAGCACCCCAAAATTATCTTCGCCCAAACTCTGTGATGATCCTTCAGATCTTTGATCTTGCTGCTGGGCACCCCATGGGTGAAAATCCTTTCAGTTATGACGCCCATGTCAGCACATCTCTCAGCCATATCAATACAGCGGACGCCACCGCCACTGTAACCTATTAACCTTGCTATGTGATCCTCAGTGATCACAATCTTCTTCCCCATAATGTAGGAGGTGACTTGATGCGTTGAAGTCGTCGCATGAATCCAGAACTCCTTCACTAACATAGGGAATGTTGGTCCAACCAACCTGTCAAAATACCTTTCCCATTTCTGTGCCCTAACTTCTTCTGTTAGGTCAAAACCGTTTTCCTTCAAACTTCCAAAATCAATGATCAATTCAGATAACACTTCAAGATTCTTCACAGGAGTGAGGAGTGTTCTGAATGGCACTTGATACTGTTCAGATGATGCTTTCTTCTGAAAACCTGCAGAAGCACTGCTGGAGGTTGCCATGTTCACACTAAAAGATTTTGAGAAGAAACTAAGAAAAAGGGTTTGCAAGAGATGAACACAGAAAAATGCAGAGAATGCTTGAGAAATAGTGAGAAACTGTAAAAGATTGAAATGAGAGGTTAACGAGTTTAAATAGGGTTCAGAATATTTTGAAATTGTAAACGTTTTTAAGAAAGAGAAATAAAATCATGATTACGTTTTAAACACATGATTACTTTCATTTAATGCTTGCTGATTTTGGGGGATTTGAGAAAGATACTTAAAAACGGTTACCAGACATGTGTCTCAATGCACCCAATCAGCGTTTTGCCTTCTCAGAAGCGTGCACGCGTTCTGCTTCAGAGATTTGCTGATGATTGGATGACACTTGTTTGATGTAGTGATCAGCACGTCTGTCTTTGAGCTTAGACTCTCAGATCTTTAGACTTGCATCTGATACAATCTGCATGTTCTATCTTTCTGAAAGAAGATTGATCAGAAGTTCACAGTAAAACAAATACATTCTGAAGATAAATATATGGAATTAAGACATTTTCACTCTGGGCAGATTTTCATGCTGAGATGTTTCAGAATGAAATTAAACCTATCTTCAGAAAGGGGTTTAGTGAAGATATCAGCCCATTGATGGTCTGTATCTATAAGTTTTAAATTCAAAATTCCTTTCTGAATATAGTCCCTAATGAAGTGATGTTTTATTTCTATATGCTTAGCTCTAGAATGTAAAATGGGATTCTTACTTAAGCAAATAGCAGAAGTATTATCACAGAGTATAGGAATGTTACTCTCAAAAATCTGGAAGTCTTCAAGCTGACTTTTCATCCAGAGCATTTGTGTGCTACATCCTGCTGCTGCTATGTACTCAGCTTCTGCTGTTGATAGCGCAATTGTTGATTGCCTTTTGCTGTACCAAGAGATAATATTTTCTCCCAGCAACTGGCAGCTTCCAGAAGTACTTTTACGCTCCACTCTGTCTCCAGCAAAGTCAGCATCGCAGTAGCCTACTAAACTGTAATCACTAGATTTTCTATAAAACAAACCCAGATTAGTAGTACCTTTCAGATACTTGAAAATTCGCTTAACAACTATTAAGTGAGATTCTCTAGGATCTGATTGGAATCTAGCACAAATACAAACACTGAATAATATATCAGGTCTTGAAGCAGTCAGATAGAGGAGAGAACCAATCATACCTCTGTAGACTTTCTGTTCTACATTTTTGCTTACCTCTTCTCTTTCCAGAATGCACGTGGGATGCATTGGAATCTTTGATGGCTTACATTCTGAGAGGTCAAATTTCTTCAGAAGATCTCTGATGTATTTGCTCTGATGAATGTAAGTTCCCTCTGGAGTTTGATTGATCTGAATTCCTAGAAAGAATTTCAGTTCCCTCATGAGGCTCATCTCAAATTCTGCCTGCATACACTTAGCAAATTTTCTTCCAAGAGAATGATTAGTAGAACCAAAAATAATATCATCAACGTAAATTTGACAGACTAAGATGTCATTCTTAACTGACTTACAGAATAAGGTAGTGTCCACCTTCCCTCTGGTGAATTCATTTTCTAACAGAAAGTTACTTAGCCTTTCATACCAAGCTCTGGGAGCTTGTTTCAGACCATATAATGACTTCTTTAGTTTGAAAACATGTTCTGGATGTTTTGTATTTTCAAAACCAGGGGGTTGGTGCACATAAACCTCTTCTTCTATATAACCATTTAAGAATGCACTTTTGACATCCATGTGATACAGAGTGATGCCTCTATTAACAGCAAATGAAATTAAAAGTCTGATAGATTCTAACCTGGCGACTGGAGCAAAGGTTTCTGTATAGTCTATCCCCTCTTGCTGACTATAACCTTGTGCAACCAGTCGTGCCTTGTTTCTGATGACTTCACCTTGTTCATTTAGCTTATTTCTGAACACCCATCTTGTTCCAATGACGATGAATCCTTTTGGTCTGGGAACAAGATCCCATACGTCATTTCTGGTGAATTGATTCAGCTCTTCTTGCATTGCCAGAATCCAGTCATTATCCAGAAGTGCTTCATCAATAGAGGAGGGTTCAATCAGAGACACAAGTCCCATGAGTGTTTCTTCAGAGTTTCTGAAGCTTGCTCTTGTTCTGATTGGATCTTCCTTTCTTCCTAAGATAGTCTCTTCTGGGTGATCCAAGCTGCTTCTGTGAAATCTCTTCTGAGGTTGATCAGCACCTGTTGTAGGATTGCTAGCAGTGCTCCTTTCAGACGTTGAAGGAGTGTCTGTGTTGAGAGCTTCTGATGACTTGTCTTCAGAACCTGTAAATTCAATTTCCATACCTGCAAAAACATCATTCTGCTTTGACTTTTCAGAGTCAAGCTTATCATCAAAACGAACACTGATTGATTCTTCCACAATCTGTGTTTCTGTATTGTATACTCTGTACCCTCTTGAGCGTTCAGAGTATCCTAACATAATACACTTCTGTGCTTTAGAGTCAAACTTGTTCAAATAATTCTTTGTATTTAACATAAAGCAAGTACATCCAAATGGATGAAAATATGAAATGTTGGGCTTTCTGTTCTTCCACAATTCATATGGAGTCTTTTCCAGAATAGGTCTTATTGAGATTCTATTCTGAATGTAGCACGCTGTGTTTATTGCCTCTGCCCAGAAGATCTTAGCAACGTTTGTCTCATTGATCATGGTTCTGGCCATTTCTTGCAATGTTCTGTTCTTTCGTTCTACAACTCCATTTTGTTGGGGAGTTCTAGGACAAGAGAAATCATGCAGAATGCCTCTGTCATTAAAGAATGACTCAAAGTCTTTGTTTTCAAATTCTCCACCTTGATCACTTCTGACTTTAACGATTCTAAGATCCTTTTTCATTCTGAACTTGGTTACAGAAGGTAACAAACACAGAGTGTGACTCGTCCTTGTGTCTTAAGAACTTTACCCATGTCCATCTGCTATAGTCATCTACAATTACTAACCCATACTTCTTGCCACTGACTGAAGCAGTTTTAACTGGTCCAAATAAGTCAATGTGCAGAAGTTCTAATGGCTTAGAGGTAGAAACAACATTTTTAGATTTAAAAGAAGGTTTTGCAAACTTGCCTTTCTGACATGCTTCACACAGAGCATCTGAATTGAACTTCAAATTAGGAAGTCCTCTGACCAGATTGAGTTTGTTAATCTGAGATATTCTTCTCATACTAACATGCCCCAATCTTCTGTGCCAGATCCACTGCTCGTTGTTAACAGACAGAAGGCACTTTACATTCTGACTCTTTAGTTCAGAAAGTTTGATTTTGTAAATGTTGTTTTTCCTCTTACCATTAAACAGGATAGTCCCATCTTTCTGACTAACAGCTTTACATGATTTTTGATTAAAGATTATATCATAACCGTTATCACTTAATTGACTTATGGATAACAGATTATGCATTAATCCATCTACTAGCAGAACATTATTAATAGAGGGAAGATTTCCATTACCTACAGTTCCAGAGCCAATTATCTTTCCCCTCTGATTGCCTCCAAAGCCAACGTGGCCTCCAGGCTTAAGTTCCAGGCTTTGGAACATATGCCTTCTTCCCGTCATGTGTCGCGAGCAGCCAGAGTCCAGGTACCATGACTGGTGTTTCTGACTTGCTGCTAAAGATATCTGCAACATGTATTATTTTATCCTTAGGTACCCAGATTTTCTTGGGTCCTGATTTGTTAGTTTTACCAAAACTCTGGTTGAATTTTGGTTTCACAGAGTGCTTACTGCTAGTGTATTTAATATCATGTGTGTGACCATACACAAAATGTGAATTCAGAGGAGTGTGTTTAATGGTTAAGTCCATGACATTCTTTGGTGTAGGAACCTTACCTTGGTATCATATTCCTTTCCGGCCGTTTCTGCTAACTCCATAGATCATTGAAGCCATTTTGCTTCTATCTATGCTTTTAGCAAGGAACTTCTGGAAACTGTGATCATACTCCTTGATGATCTCATCAGCGTTGCTGGGAGTTTCAAAAATTGGTTCCTTCTGAGAGTTTTGTAAAGTGTTTTCTAACTTTGAAATCTTATTTCTCAGCTCAGAATTCTCCAATTTGAGACTCTCAGTCTTATTAGAGTCAGATTCAAGATTCCTTTTCAGGTCTCTGAATTTAACTCTAATTTGCTTATACCTTTCCAGGATTTCATTAAGGCTTTCAGCAAGTTCAGCCTTGGTAAAATTAACAGCAAAGTTAGGAAATACTTCTTCAGTATCTGATTCTGAGTCTGATTCAGAAGCTTCACTATCTTCTGAGATGTTAGCCATGAGAGCTATGTTTGCCCTCTCATCATCTGATTCTGAGTCAGCTTCGGACGAGTCAGAGTCATCCCATGTAGCCATGAGACTTTTCTTCTTTTCTCTTCTAAACTTCTTTTTGGGCTTTTCCCTCTGAAGCTTTGGACAGTCACTCTTGTAGTGTCCTTGCTCATTGCACTCATAGCAGATGATGTCCTTGGTGTTTGGCTTTTTGCTACTTGAGGAGCCTTCAGATCTTCTGTATCCAGAGGAAGACTCTGTCCTTCTGTATCTGGAAGAGGACTCGTTCTGATCAGATCTTCTGGGATTCCTGAACTTCCTTTGCCTTTGCTTCCACAGTTGATTTACTCTTCTGGAGAGGAGGGAGAGTTCGTCTTCTTCTGATGAGGATCCATCAGATGTTTCTTCAACTGCCTGCAAAACTTTAGACTCATATTTTTTGTTAGATTTCAATGCTAAAGGCTTACCTTGCTTCTGAGGCTCGTCAGCTTCTAGCTCTATCTCATGACTTCTGAGGGAGCTGATAAGTTCCTCCAGAGTGATTTTGTTGAGATCTTTTGCTAACTTCAGAGCTGTAACCATTGGTCTCCACTGCTTGGGTAAACTTCTGATGATTTTCTTGACATGGTCAGCAGTAGAGTATCCTTTGTCCAGAACCTTGAGACCAGCTACCAGAATCTGGAATCTTGAGAACATTGTTTCAATGGATTCAGATTCTTCCATTTTGAACGCCTCATACTTCTGAATGAGCGCCAGAGCTTTAGTTTCTTTGACCTGAACGTTGCCCTCATGCGTCATTCTGAGTGAGTCAAAAATGTTCTTTGCTGTGTCTCTGTTGGAGATCTTTTCATATTCAGTATAGGAGATGGCGCCGAGGAGGATGGTTCTGGCCTTGTGGTGATTCTTGAAGTCACGCTTTTGTTGGTCAAACATTGTTTTTCTATCAATCTTCTGACCGCTTGCATTCACAGGGTGCATGTATCCATCTGTCACCATATCCCACAGATCAGCATCATGTGCCAGAAAGAAGCTTTCAATTATGTCTTTCCAGTAATCAAAGTTTTCTCCATCAAAGACTGGAGGTTTTCCGCTGAATCTGTCTCTGTCCTCATGGTTGTCATTGCTGGTGTGAGAATAGTTTCCTGCCATTGTGTTTTTCTGACGCTGGATCTTGTACTGACACGGTTAAGTGTTTTAGCTCAGAACCAGGCGCTCTGATGCCAATTGAAGAAGTGAAAAACACAAGAAGGGGGGGTTAAATTGTAAAACTTAAAATCAATGCAATGAACAAGATATTTTTATCCTGGTTCGTTTGATCTCAAACTACTCCAGTCCACCCGTCAAGGTGATTTCGCCTCTCTCCAACGAGGACTTAATCCATTATATTCAACTGAATATTACAAACTGCTTTAACAACTGCTAAAGCCTTCTTGATGCAAACCACAACCCGGTTTGTCAAGGAAACACTTTCTTACAAAGAAGATAAATCTAGGTGTGAATGTTTTCTACAAAACTGTATCACAACTGTGATGTATACACAACTTAAGCTTATGAAACTAGATTGCTAAACAATGATTGAGTAAGAAGATATGTAGCATTTAGCAAACTGAGAGAAGGAAGATTATGATCAGCTTTTAGGCGTGTAAAATGTTGGAGAGCATTAGCCAATTCAATCTTCATAGTCTTGTTTATATAGCACTGAGATTATTGAACGTTGGAGCAATATTCTTGATTCAATGCTAATAACAAACTTTCCTTATTGAGCAGATCTTGTCTGGAATGAGGCCGTTGGTAATAATTTGCTTTCAATGCACAGTACCGTTGCTTACTTAATGCATGTTCTGGCTTGGCTCATTCCGACTCTGCTTAACTGCTGATGAACTGTTGTTTTATTTATCAGAGTGTTGAGCGCAGTTCTGTTCATCAAGCTTCAGCATACACGTGAGTTAATCTTCTGATTCTGGTATTTTGATATAGCAACTTCTGATGCTGATGTCAAGAACCAAATTTCTGATGCTGATTAGGTGTGATCTTGCTTATACCTATCAGAGTTTCTGCAAATCAGAACGTAATAATTTAGGCAGCAAATAGTTCATACATGAATCATATAAATAATATATCTTTTCACTTTGTTATCATCAAAACTTAAACATAGGGTAGTAGATTCAAACTTTGTTCTAACAGAGAAATCTACTACCATGGTGTCAAACAGATTGAACAGACCATTGAAAAAGAAAGCTCTGAGGAGGATAATCCTGACATCAGTAACATTGCCGGAACAAGCAAAATTACTCGTAGTGGAAGAATCTTTTCTCCAGAGATTGCTCCTCCAACAGCAGTCTTTGGACTCGCGGCTATTCCGAAGATTACCCCTGTGATTGTACCTACAAGTGTACCCACAAACAATGACAATGCAATTCCCATCCATGTTTCTGTTGCCGAGAAAAAAGGAAAGAATGTTCAAGAGGAGCCTGTCTTGACGAAGGATCAATCACTTGTTATTCCTGAGACATCCCAGAAAGAGATGGAAGAAATTATGAGGATCATTAAGAAAAGTGATTTTGATGTTGTTGAACAACTGGGGCAGACCCCCTCCAAAATATCTATGTTAGCCCTATTGTTGTGCTCTTAGGCACATGCTAAAGCTTTGGTCAAGTTTTTGAAGACGGCCCACGTGCCACAAGAAACCACCGATGATCAGTTCCAGGAATGTGTGGCTAGTTTAACAGCTAACAATGGCTTAGGATTTTCCGATGCAGACTTGACCTCCAAAGGGAGAAAACATAACGACGCGCTACATGTCTCGGTGGAGTGTAGGGAGACCACCCTAGCTCATGTCTTGGTTGATATTGGGTCGTCTCTAAACGTCTTGCCGAAGAAAGTCTTGGATAGACTGGATTGTGAAGGCTTAACCCTGAAACCCAACAATATAATTGTCAGAGCCTTTGATGGTTCTAAGTGGATGGTCCATGGAGAGGTGGACATCCCGATCAAGGTGGGTACCCAGACGTTCAATTCAACATTCTACGTGATGGACATCTGTCCTTCCTATTTTTGCCTGTTGGGAAGACCTTGGATCCACCATGCTGGAGCTGTCACTTCTACTCTGCATCAAATGCTCAAGTACCTTGTCCAGGGGAAAATTATAACTGTTCATGGAAAAGAGGAATACATGATCAGTCATCTGAATTCTTTCTGTTATGTAGAATTGGATGGCGAATTCATCGAAACTCCTTTCCAGCATTTTGAAGAGGTAGCTCAGGAGATAGCGACGACCAAGACAATTTCCTCTGTACCCACGATTACCAGACCACCACCTTGGATTTCATATCTCAAGGATGCTAGGGAAGTGGTGGAAGAAGACAGAAGCACAATCTGGGGGCAGCTTCCAGACTTTCCTTTCAAATCAGACAAGTTCGGCTTGGGATTTACTTCGACTGGTCAGAAGGCCGTGCACCGCTCCCATGCCGGAGGGCCACCTGTGAAGATCAGCCATCGAGGGGTTAATGCTCTAGAGGATAGTGAAGAAGATGGCAGCCTGGAATATTGGATTTTTCCACTTGTTGGCGAAGGACTGTGCAACTGGGAAGCAAAAGACTTTGTTCTGATTACTTTCATACCGCAGTAATTTATCTTTTCCATTTCTGTTGGACTGTAATAATTCACAAAACAATTCGTACTTTTTCAACCTTGTGTCTTACCCGAGGCACATAGGTCCATTTGTAAGGGTTCTTATTTCATTTCATATGTCATTTTAATGAATCATGGACGCTTTTCATATATAAACCTTTTGTGCTCATTGTCTTTCTTTTACATTTTGTTGTTTTAAGATGGCTATGCCCTTACACACACCCACACTCACAAATGCAGGTACCCTTCCACTCCAGAACCCATGGGTAACGATACTGCTATAGCCTTTAGTGACTCTGAAGATCTGATCTACCAAGCCGAATACGAAGGTGAGGAAGATTGTGAGGTGCCAGGGGAATTGGCCAGACTATTACAGCAAGAGGAAAGAGCAATTCATCCTCATGAAGAGCAGTTGAATACAATCAACTTGGGTACTGAGGATGACAAAAAGGAAACCAAGATAGGTGCCAATCTAGATCCGAGTGTCAAAGAGCGCCTAATTCAGCTACTACATGATTATGTTAAGATCTTCGCCTGGTCATACGAAGACATGCTGGGACTCGATACAGACATTGTGGTACACCGTCTACCCATAAGAGAAGACAGTCCACCGGTTAAAAAAAAGGTCTGCCGCATGAGACCTGACATGTCAGAGAAGATCAAAGCAGAAGTTATGAAGCAGTTCAATGCTGGATTTCTGGCTGTTACTTCCTATCCATAATGGGTTGCTAACATTGTTCTCGTGCCTAAAAAGGACAGCAAAGTCAGAATGTGCCTTGATTATAGAGATTTAAATAGGGCCAACCCTAAATATGATTTTCCACTTCCGCACATCGACATCCTGGTTGACAACACAGCTTAACACAAAGTATTTTCTTTCATGTATGGATTCTCGGGCTACAACCAGATCAAAATGGCACCTGAGGACATGGAGAAAACTACTTTTGTCACACAGTGGGGTACGTTCTGCTACAATGATGCCATTCGGACTGAAGAATGTCGGGGCAACCTATCAACGTGCCATGGTAGCTTTGCTTCATGATATGATACATCATGAGATAGAGGTCTACGTAGATGACATGATAGCCCGATCACAAACTGAAGAAGAACACCTTGATCACTTGCAAAAGCTGTTTGTCAGGTTGAAGGAGTACAAGCTCAGATTGAACCCAAACAAGTGTACATTCGGAGTCCGGTCCGGTAAACTCTTAGGTTTCATTGTCAGTAACAAAGGCATCGAGGTTGATCCTGCCAAAGTCAAAGCTATACAAGAAATGCCTACTCCTCGCACTGAGAAGGAGGTCAGAGGTTTCTTAGGACGCCTAAACTACATTGCTAGGTTCATTTCTCACCTAACATATACTTGTGAACCAATCTTCAAGCTGTTGAAGAAAGATCAGGTAGTTCGATGGAATGATGACTGTCAAATTGATTTCGATAAAATCAAGGAGTATTTGCTAGAACCTCCTATCTTGATGCCACCCGTCGAGGGAAGACCACTAATCATGTATCTGACCGTCCTAGAGAATTCAATGGGGTGCGTACTGGGGCAGCATGACGAGTCTGGCCGAAAATAGCATGCCATTTATTACCTTAGCAAAAATTTTACCGACTGTGAGACCCGATACTCACTGCTCGAGAAAACTTGTTGCACTTTGGTATGGGCTGCTCGCCGGCTAAGGCAGTACATGTTGACTCATACTACTTTGCTGATATCTAAGATGGATTCGATCAAGTACATATTTGAGAAGCCTGCTCTACCTGGAAGAATAGCTAGATGGTAGATGATCCTAACAGAATACTATATACAGTACACGACCCAAAAAGCTATAAAGGGGAGTGTGCTAGCTGATCATCTAGCCCATCAAGCTGTCGAAGATTACCAATCCATGAAGTTCGACTTCTCTGACGAAGACATCATGACATTGGACAACATTGAAGATTTCAGGCCATATGACGGACCTGAACAAGGATCCCGATGGACCCTGTACTTCCATGGGGCCTTCAATGCGCTTGGTAACGGTATCAGTGTTGTGCTTATATCTCCAGAAGGTTTCCATACACCTTTCACTGCCCGACTTTGCTTCAACTGTACGAACAACATGGCAGAGTATGAAGCATGCATCTTCAGACTCAAGGCTGCCATAGACTTGGGAATCAAATCTTTGATTGTGTTTGGGATATCAGCTTTGGTCATCAGTCAGATCAAAGGAGAGTGGGATACTAAACATCCAAACCTCATCCCTTACAAAGAACATGTCTTGACATTGTTACCAAATTTCGAGCAGATTACCTTCGAGCACTTCCCGCGAGAAGAAAATCAGCTAGCAGATGCTCTAGCTACGATGTCATCCATGTTTAAACTTAATTGGGACAATGAGGCTCCCCAAATCACCATTGAACGGATGGACGAACCGACACACTGTCACAAGATTAATACCGAAGAAGTAGTGGACCAGCCGTGGTTTCATGAAGTCAAAAGGTATCTTGAGGCTCAGGAATACCCTGAAGGAGCTTCAGTCAATGACAAAAAGTTCTTAAGGATATTCTCAGCTAAGTTCTTCCTAAGCAATGGCATCCTATACAAACGCAATCATGATTATATTCTTCTCCGTTGTGTGGACAAAATTGAAGCTGAAAGAATTATGGCTGAATTGTATGAAGGTACCTTTGGCACTCACTCTAGCGGGCATATGATGGCAAAGAAGATTCTACGGGCAGGCTATTACTGGTCTACCATGGAAGCTGACTGCTATCAACACTCCCGCACTTGTCATAAATGTCAAATCTATGCAGACAAGGTGCACGTGCCTCCTTTTCCTCTAAATGTCTTAACAGCTCATTGGCCCTTCGCGATGTGGGGAATCGACATGATTGGGGAGATCAAGCCTACAGCATCCAATGGACACCGCTTCATTCTGGTGACCATTGACTACTTCACCAAGTGGGTCGAAGCATCTTCCTTCGCATCTGTTACTAAGAATGTTGTTGCCCGCTTCATCAAGCAGAATCTTATATGTCGGTACGGTATCCCCGAAAGGATCATCACTGATAACGGTACAAACCTTAACAATACTATGATCACTGCCTTATGCAAGAAGTTCAGGATTCAACATCACAATTCATCTCCCTACCGGCCAAAGATGAATGGTGTAGTTGAAGCTGCTAACAAAAATATTAAAAAGATTATACAAAAGATGACAGTCACCTACAAGGACTGGCATGAGATGTTATCGTTTTCTCTTCATGGGTACCGTACCACGGCACGCACATCAACTAGGGCAACGCCCTATTCCTTGGTATACGGCATGGATGCTATTTTACCTATCGTGGTTCAGATTCCTTCCTTGAGAATCATGAAAGATGTTGGTTTGAGTGAAGACGATTGGATTCAGACCCGGCTTGATCAGTTGAACTTAATTGACGAAAAGCGACTTACTGTTGTTTGCCATGGTCAGACGTATCAAAAACGGATGATCAAGGCTTTCAACAAGAAAGTCAGACGCCAGGTATATCAAGTCGGGGATCTAGTAATCAAGAGCATCATTTTTCCGCAAAGTGATCCCAGGGGCAAATGGACTCCTACCTATGAAGGACCATTTGTAATCAAGAACATCTTTTCTGGTGGGGCAATGATCTTGACCACCATGGACGGTGACGACCTGCCGCACCCTGCGAACGCAGACATAGTCAAAAGATACTACACATAAATGACCCGCTAGGTTGACATACCTAGGCAAAACAAGGGCATCCCGGTGAATCGAAAACCCAAAAGGGCGGTTCAGGCAAAAATTAGGGATAAATAAAAAAATATGTACACTCGACAAGTTGAAAACCTGAAAGGGCGACTTGGGCAAAAAAGGGTTTCCCGGTGGACTGAAAACCCGAAAGGGCGTTCCAGGAAAAATTTAGGGAATTAAAGCGTATGACTATGTCTCGTCAGATCACTTTACGGACAATCTCTTCATAGACAAACTTTGAGCTTCTGATCAATCCAATCATCTTCGGACGAAGCAGCGAATGGACAAGATATTCGGAGATACGAAGGCTATAGCTGAATGGGAACCCCATGGGATTTTTTACACACATAGCTATCTTTCTTTGTATAAATTTTTCTTAGTTTTGTGACACCATCCTCTTACTAGGATGATTGTCTCCTTTGTACAAGACACTTATTCAAAGTAAATACAAAGATATCTCTTTCAAAGTACAGAAAACTACCTGCCTTTTTCTTTTACACTTGTGTTTTTATTTGCAAAAACGTCCAATGATTCATTGATGAACATATGCATTTGAACATAATTACTGTTTACAAATAAACATGATGAAAAAGAACAATTATTGACAGGTTGAAAGGATAGGAAAACGTCTTTAGGCTATTCCGTGAGCATCCCCTACAGTACATCATCTAGATCCCCAGTGGAGCTAAAACCTTGAAATACATATCCCCAGCGGAGTTATAATTTCAAATTCTAGATCCCCAGCAGAGCTAAATTTCAAACCTTTAATCCCCATCAGAGTTAAAACTTCAAACTCCCAATCCCCAACGGAGCAAAAACTTTGAGTTACAGATCCCCATCGGAGCTGAAACCTTCTTCCCCAGTCGATTCGAAACTTCTTACTATCAATCCCCAGCGAAAACCTTTCAGTCAATCCAATTTCCCCAGCAAGTTATCTTAAAGCCTGAAAATCAACCAGATAACAGTTAACTTTTGTCTTATCCCCGACCTAGGATAACTTCCCAGTAGAGTGGCAGACGACCGAAAACTCCTGAACTTACTCTCCAGCAGTAAGCCTTCTTCCCCACAGAGTTTTTATTCCTCAACAGAATGAAGATTCTCATTCTCAATTCCCCAGTGAAGTCACCAATGTTTTATTTCTCCCCAACAGAATGAAGATTCTCATTCTTAACTCCCCGCAGAAGTCATCAGAGTCTTCCTTATTCTCCAGCAGATCAAGGATTTCCTTTGTATAATTCCCAGTAGAAGTCATAAAAGTTTTCTGGATTCTCCAAGCAGATTTCTCAAGCAGTTTGGCATTACTCTCACAACAGAATTTTTGTCAATACTCCAACTTCAAGACATGAAGGATCCCTATATCTCCACAGAAGTTGTCAAGGATTTCTTGTCCCCAACAGTCGCCCAGGATTTCTTATCCTCAGCAGTCAAGGATTCATTTTCCCCGGCAGTAGTCAAGGGTTTTTATTATCTCCAGCTGTCAAGGATTTATGTTCCTCAGCAATACAGCTAATCAGCTTACATGTGCATACATTACATCTATATATCATAAACATTGATAAAACACATATATTGCATCATACATTTCATGCAACATAAGTTTGTGTTTCGGCTAACATTTTACCCTTTTCAGGATAAGATTAACAAGCTACTGTTAACGGTATACAATCATGATACAGTACAGATACACTCCAGACACGGAAGTCATTCTGTTGCTCCTTCAGATTCAGATATCAGATGCAGTTCAGATACGCTCCAAACACGGAAGTCATTATGTCACTTATTCAGATTTCAACTATCAGATACAGATTAGATACGCTCCAGATACGGAAGCCATTCTATTTCTCATTCAGATTTCAACTATCAGATACAGATTAGATACGTTGCAGATACGGAAGCCATTCTATTTCTCATTCAGATTCAACTATCAATTTCAAGTTCAGATGCACTCCAGGCACGGAAGTCATTATGTCACTTATTCAGATTCTAGTTCAGATACGCTCCTGACACGGATTCCATTCTGGCCCTTATTCAGTTTACTGATTCAGATACAATACGGATACGCTCTAGACACGGTTTCCATTCTGTCACTTATTCTGATTTTCCCCAGCTCAGAGACGCTCCAGACATTGATGCTATTATGTTGCTCATTTAGACTTAGATCTCAAATACAGTTTAGATACGCTCCAGGCGCGGATGCTATTCTATTACTCATTCAAATTCAAACTTCAGATACAGTCCAGATACGCTCCAGACACAGATTCTATTATGTTGCTCATTCAGATTCCAACTACCATATACAGTTCAGAGATGCTCCAGGCATGGATGCTATTCTTTTTCTCATTACAAGTCTCCAGATATAGTTCAGATACGTTCCATACGCGGAAACCATTCTGATACTTATTTATCTGACTTACAACTTACAACTCAGCAAACATTCTTGGATGGCATCTTTAAGCCCATTCCAACAAGATTCTATCCCATCTCCAAATGGCATCTTTAAGCCCATTTCCTCAACTACACTTTGTCAAGTGCAAATTTACGGGCACTCTAGTGTCCAATCATCTTTTACCTTCGAGTCACGAATGGCAAACTCGTTAATCTAACTCTTCAGGTTCAAGAAGATTGAACAGGGGCAGCTGTTGTACCCCAAAATTTTCCCTCTCATTTATCAAGATTTTCCTCACAAGACTTCTTGGACTCCAGACAGGATTAGGGTTTGCTCAACTCAAGACCTCACCTTGCACTGATAGCCTGAAATTAGGGTTTGAGTTTGCACAAGGATTTTTGGACCATTAATGCTTCATGTGACATTCATACACCATCTTGGACCCCTAAGATTTCCCATGTCAAGTTTCAAGCCTTGAATCACATTTTTGACCAGTCAATTGGATAGTTGACCTAAAAATCAGTTGTATTGGGGAAAAAGTCAACCATGACCAATTTATAGTCAAACTTCATAATTTTTTATCCACAACAACATTTTAGGCTCCTATGAACCATTTGATCAAGTTTGGATCACAACTCCTCAAGAAAGTTGATCAAATCATCAAAAGGGCAAAATGGTCAAAATTAGGGTTTTGATTGAGAAATGGCAATTTCTGATTTTTAACCTAGCCAATGGCCAATTGGGTTCAAGCATGATTTCAAGGATTCAATAGCATCATCTTGACATAATCACATAGTTCAAAAGATCTCAAATGCATAGGATTGACAGATGAATTTTGCAGTCAACTGATCAAAAGTCAACTGTACACTGAAAAGTCAAACTTTGACTTTTTGGTCAAAATCAAGTGCAAAGGGTCATAAAACATCAAGATATGTCAAAATGTGAAACTTGTTAATCAAGAAAATCAATTTTGCAAATTAGGGTTTTAATTTGAAAAAATTTCATAACTTAGAAAATTTCGAAGTATCGAAATTTTCTTATTTTTTCCCAACTTTCCACAACTTTTTCACCATGATGCAATTGGATTCAAAGAAAACTTCCAACATGAAAGTTGTGGTCCTCCATGAAATCTACAACTTTTGATCACAAATTTTTCCCTAAAGATTCTTGGATCTCAAGTTATGATTTTGTGAGTAGAGGTCCATAAACTTTTTAACTTAGTGAAAATTTGCCCTAATTTAGGCAGGTTTTTGACCTAACTTCATGGGAATTTTTCACCTAGTTCCAAGAGGTATCTCAAAATGCATTTCAAATAAGGATTGTAAAGCATGTCACAAACTTTCCAAAATGTCCAAGAACTCTCCAAGATCATTTGTGGTTAAGGAGAATCGAAGAAGAGAAAATGGCAATTTGTCACTTTTGTTCAAGCCATGTTTACAATGCTTCAAGTTGCAAATCAGTTCCTAGCATGCTTGTACCTTGCATTACAGGTCCTAATGCCTTTTACACTCCATAACTGAATGCTAACTCAATGGATAATGGCTTTATTTTGTTCTTTGGAGCATTGTATAAAAGATTAATCCATAAATGGCATAAAGTTCACAATACCATTTTGATAAAGCAAGCCTTTTCCACTTTATCAACCTTGAGCCTTGGACTTGTTCCTTAGATGCAGGCATTTTCCACAGATAACAAGCAACTTGTACTGACTCTATGCAGCTAGTAAGCAAGCTTGTATAGGCCTTTGGCATAAGTCTTGTCACTTTTCTTCAAAAGCAAGAAATTGGCAAAAGTAAAAAAAAGCTTGTACATCTGATAAAGAGAAGGCTTGGCTTCATTCTAAACGACTTGACAAACTTATCTCAAGCAAATACACGAATTCATAGCATTTGAAACTCTCCCAGACACAAAAAACACAAGTTTCTTCCCAAACAGGGCATCTTCTGCAGAACCCTTGCCAAATCAATATTGGCTCGTGCGTTTCTCACTTTAAGACTTCAAACACTTTACATACATCCTACTTAAACTATCCAGACCCTTATCTTGGAACTGTAACACCTATTTCAAACATCACCATTTTCATTTTGGAAGGTTGCAGGTTGACTTCTACAAGGAGTTTCAGCCATTTACAAGGCCAACTAAGCATTGGAAAAGCTTGAGGGAACTTCAAGGAAGCTCACACGATCTTCAGGCCTCACTCAAAGTCCCCACATTGCCATATCCAAACTCAGCTGAACAAGGTATTTTTCAAATCTCTATCTCTCTATTTAGGAATCCTCAAGCTTTGATTTGTGAAGCAAAAATATAGTCCTTAACTTGCTTAAGCTGTACATATGCATAATTGTTATTTTTATTAACTGAGTAGTGAGAATTTGAAGCTTGAAGTTCATCAAAAATTTAGGTCAGAAATTAGGGGTGATAAAATTCTCCTTGATCTTTGAGTGTTAGGTCACAAACTTTATGTCACTGGAATCGTGGGATCATAAGCTACATTTTTTGTGTTATAAGTTTTTGGTTTTATGCAAGCTAGAGCAAGATACATGTTTGAAGCAAAAACGCGCATTTTGGGAGAGGCCGAAGGACAGGGATGAAGTTCCTGGGCCTGGCGCGCTTGGGCTTGCTGTTTCTACTTTCCACACCCCTGGCTACTATCCACACACCCTTTTGCATATTTTTATATTTTGCATATTTTTTCATTTCTTTTATATTTATTGACTTTAATATTTTTTTCTGAACATTAAAAAATCCCAAAAATATTTTCTTAATTTTTTGCAATTTTATTTTATTTTTTTATTATTTTTTTTACATAGAAAATGATTTATTAGAATAAATAGAACTTTATTTTCTTAAATAAATTGTAAATATATTTAGAAAATACTATACATTTTTATTTTATCATTTATACACCTAAAATATTATTTTCACATATATTTTAATTTTTAATATTTGTAAATAATTTTATTTATTTTTCCTTGTACATAAATGGATAAAAATAAATAATAATGAAACACATATTTTCTTTAATACAAAATTAGGGTTTCCCCTTTCAAAAAATAAAAATATTATTTTTTATTATTTTTTAGGACTTAAATAATTTATTTTTCTCATACATAAAATAAATACAAAAACATTTTGCATCCATATATTTTATTGCATATTTAAATAATTGTTTATTTATTTATTGTACAAAAATTCAATTGGGTTGTAATAATTTCTAGGGTTTTATTTTGAGCAATATCCCCCATTCAAAACTTGTATCCCCCCTCCCATAATAATTGTTGTAATAGCTTAGATTTACTTTACGCAATTTATCGCATTATATACATGTTTAGTAAAAACTAGGGTTTTGTATGATAAGACAAAAAAATCAAACAAATAGCAAAGACCTAATACAAGACAAATGCATGAAAAATGACAACACCTTGCACACAAGCACCTCTAGGGTTTCACCCACTTGGTTGCCTAACAAAATGGCCGTGGTATGCATGCCAAGTATCTTGGCAAAACAAAACAAAACAAAAGATCATAGTCCCTCGATGACGCTATCAAAAGGTTGCCTAAACAAATGATCTTAGTCCCTCAAAACTTGCTAAGATACTTGGCAATATTGCTATCATGGTCATACGATGACCCACGCCTGTCCCATTTAACATCCAAAGATAGGGTTGTTTACCAAAACAATGGTAAATCAACAATGTCAAAGGAATAAAAATGTATAGGAAAGACTTTTGAGTAGGTAGATAAGCTTCTAGTTACTTGATCAATTTGCAAACAATCCTTGCTTTTTTTCAAACAAACACACATATTTCAAAAAACTTTTTCCAAACAACTTTCGAAACATTTGTTGATATTTGTATGTAGAATAGTCCCACATCGATTATATAGTGTAATTAGTTGTAATCTCTCTATATATAATAAAGTCTCCGTAGTGCTTTCATAACACATGGTTTAACCTAAATGTCTCTTAGTCTCTCCTAATTCAATATGGTATCAGAGCCTTCTAAGAGGCAATTCTTCGTCGTGCTTTACCTGGTTGACCCACTGTCTTCCGGTAAGAAATTTTCTTCTGCAAACCGTGTCATCATTCCGGTTTGCCTCACCTTTTTTTCCAGTGACCTCTGCCAAGCACAGTTCACGAAAAAAATTTTTTTGGAGAACTACTGTTCACGTCGCCGCTACTGTTCACGGAATTTTTTTTTTCTTCGGAAAATCGCCTTCCTCCTCCGGTTCCAGATCCGCCCCCGGCTTTCGTTTTCGACTCACAGAAAGTCGTACTCTCGAAAAGTCGTACACTATGCAGACTTCACCTTCTCTTCAGAACCCTACGCCAAGCTACGAGGATTTTCTCAAGTGGTGTCAGACTAACCAGACCTCTGGTTCCACGGCTTCATTTGCACACACTGGTAATTCATATATTTGCGTTTCTCAATCATCTCCTCTTGGTCCTTGGGTCCTCGACTCTGGTGCGTCTGATCATGTTATCGGTAATAAAAATCTTTTCTCTTCCCTTTCTACCTCTGGTTTCTTACCGAGTATAACTGCCGCAAATGGTTCTCAAACCCGATCCCAAGGGATCGGTACTGTTCAAATTCTACCATCTCTCTTTGTTACTTATGTCCTATATGTACCTAATTGCCCATTTAATCTACTGTCAGTCAGTCGTTTAACTCGTTCCCTTAATTGTTCTATCACTTTTACTAACAGTGATGTTATTCTGCAGGATCGAAGTTCGGGACAGACGATTGGCGTCGGATGTGAGTCTCAAGGCCTCTACTACTTCTCTACGTCATCTACCACATGCTCCACCACAAATTCTCCACTCATTATACATGCGCAGTTAGGTCATCCAAGTCTTCCCAAGCTACAAAAGTTGGTGCCCAGTTTATCTAAATTATCCACTTTACAGTGCGAGTCTTGTCAATTAGGGAAACATACTCGTAGTCACTTTCCTGATCGAGTCAATAAACGGGCTGCGTCTCCTTTTGCTTTAGTTCACTCCGATGTTTGGGGTCCATCGTGTACTGTGTCTACTTTTGAGTCTAGGTATTTTGTAACATTCATTGATGATTTTTCACCTTGCACGTGGCTATTTTAAATGAAAAACAGATCTGAATTATTTTCTATTTTTGAACAATTTTATCGAGAAATAAGAACCCAATTTGGTTTGTCCATTCGTACCTTAAGAAGTGACAATGCTCGTGAATATTTATCCCAACAATTTCAAACTTTTATGTCATCCAATGGTATTCTACACCAAACATCTTGTCCTCATACACCTCAACAAAACGGGATAGCCGAACGCAAAAACCGGCATCTCGTAGAAACCACTCGGACTCTACTTCTCCATGGTAATGTCCCTTATAGATTTTGGGGGGATGCTGTGCTTACAGCGTGTTATCTCATAAATCGCATGCCCTCATCTGTCCTTAATAATAAAATCCCTCATTCAATCTTGTTTCCAAACTCTCCTCTTCATCCAATTCCTCCTCGAGTCTTCGGGTCTACATGTTTTGTGCATAATCTCTCCCCTGGTCTTGATAAATTATCAGCTCGATCACTAAAGAGTGTCTTTCTTGGTTATCATCGATCCAAAAAGGGTTATCATTGCTACTCACACACTCTGCAACGATACCTGATATTGGCCGATGTTACCTTCTTCGAGTCTGTGCCATATTTTGCATCCACCCAAGTCACTCCGGAACCCCTTCAGGAAAGTACTCCCACACCTCTTCCGGACGTCCCATTTCCCATTATTCCCCATCATTCTAGTGAACCTGTCCCACGAGAAACCCCTACGGTTGACCCCCCCACTTCTCGTCCACTTCAAACATATCAGTATCGTAAACCAACGTCTGTCATACCTGTCCCTGAGGTTGTACATGTCCCTGAGGTCGTACCTGTCCCTGAGGTCATTGCAGACTCTCCTCCGACGCTATCGCCATCACCAGATTCGATCTTGTAACCTGAGTCTGATCTTCCGATTGCCCTTCGCAAAGGTATACGTCAAACACGAAATACTTCTCCACATTATAATGATTTATGTTATCATCGTCTTTCCCCTTTGCAGTATACTTGTTTGTCCTCTTTGTCTTATGTTTCTATTCCTAAATCTCCAGGTGAAGCATTATCTCACCCTGAGTGGAGGCAAGCAATGATTGATGAAATGTGTGCTCTTCAAAGCAGTGGTACCTGGGAACTGGTTCCTCTACCCACTCGAAAATCTTTAGTAGGTTGTCGTTGGCTTTATACAGTGAAGGTGGGTCCAGATGGTAAGATTGATCATTTTAAAGCTCGCTTGGTAGCCAAGGGATACACTCAGATTTTTGGGTTGGATTATAGTGATACCTTCTCGCCTGTAGCCAAGATGGCATCTGTTAAACTTCTTCTAGCAATTGCAGCCATTCGACACTGGCCTCTTCATCAACTTGACATCAAAAATGCATTTTTACATGGTGATCTTGAAGAGGAAGTATATATGGAGCAACCACCTAGGTTTTTTGCTCAGGGGGAGTCATCGAATATGGTTTGTAGGATACACAGGTCTCTTTACGGTCTTAAGCAATCTCCGAGAGCTTGGTTTGGCAGATTCAGCACTGTAGTACAATAATTTAGTATGGTCTGTAGTGAAGCTGACCATTCTGTCTTTTATTGTCACTCAGTACAAGGGTGTATTTATCTTATTGTGTATGTAGATGATATTGTCATAACTGGTAGGGATGAGTCGGGAATACTCCAGTTGAAACAACATCTTTCAAATCAATTTCAGACAAAGGATCTTGGTAAACTCTGGTATTTCTTGGGTATTGAGGTAGCCCAATCTAAAGATGGTTTGGTGATTTCTCAGCGGAAATATGCTATGGATATTTTGGAAGAAACAGGTTTGTTGAACGCTAAACCAATTGATACTCCTATGGATCCAAGTGTCAAACTACTACCCAATTAGGGGGAGCCTCTATCAGACTCGGGAAGGTATAGGAGATTGTTTGGAAAGTTGAATTATCTCACAGTCACTCGTCCAGACATTTCTTTTGCAGTCAGTGTGGTAAGTCAGTTCTTAAATTCCCCTTGTCAGGAACACATGGATGCTGTTATCCGGATTTTAAGATACATCAAATGTGCTCCAGGAAAAGGTTTAGTGTATGAAGATAAAGGACATACTCAGATAGTTGGATACTCTGATGCTAATTGGGCAGGGTCACCAATTGATAGACGATTCACCTCTGGGTACTGTGTACTTGTTGAAGGAAATCTTATATCCTGGAAAAGTAAGAAACAAAATGTAGTTGCAAGATCAAGCGCTGAGACAGAGTATAAGGCCATGGCAATGGCAACATGTGAACTCATTTGGTTAAAACAGTTGCTCAAAGAACTTAAAATTGAAGAAGCAATACCAATGACACTTGTATGTGATAATCAAGTTGCATTGCACATTGCTTTAAATCCAGTCTTCCATGAGAGGACCAAACATATTGAGATAGACAGTCACTTTGTCAGAGAGAAGATCGAATATGGCGACATAGTCACAAGCTTTGTCAACTCTAATGATCAATTGGCAGATGTGTTTACAAAACCTCTGCGAAGCCCCAAAACTAATTATATATGTGGCAAGCTTGGTGCATTTGACTTATATGCTCCAGCTTGAGGGGGAGTGTTGATATTTGTATGTAGAATAGTCCCATATCGATTATATAGTGTAATTAATTATAATCTCTCTATATATAATAAAGTCTCAATAGTGCTTTCATAACACACGGTTTAACCTAAATGTCTCTTAGTCTCTCCTAATTCAATAAGATTGAAACATTTTTCAAAAAGACAAACATCTTTGTATACATTCTTACGAACGAGAATCATTACAAAGATCGCCTAAACGATGGCCTCTTTTCAAAATACTTTCAAAACTACACAAAGCACCATTTCAAACAATTTCAAAATCAAAGCAAGTGATCTAAACAAGTAACTAAGATCCCATGGAAAACCATGGATGAAAAGGGTGCTAGCACCTTCCCTTTTCATAATCTACCCCTCGAACCCAAAAAAAATCTCAAAGGTCTTTCCTGTGCTTTTTTACCTTTCCTTTTTGGATAAAAGAAAAGTCGGTGGCGACTCTTGCTAACCGCGACATTTGCAAACACAAACGCAAAACCTCAAGTCAGTTCTCCCACCGCATCACACCAGTCAACCTAGCGGGTCTTTGATCATGCATAATATCTTTTAACTATGTCCGTATTTACAGGGTGCGGGAGGTCGTCGCCATCCATAGTGGTCAAGATCATTGCTCCACCAGAGAAAATGCTCTTGATTACAAGCGGACCTTCATATGTAGGGGTCCATTTTCCTCTGGGATCACCTTGTGGCAAAATGATACGCTTGATTACCAAGTCACCGACCCGATATACCTGATGTTTGACCTTTTTATTAAAAGCTTTGATCATGCGTTTTTTATACATCTGACCATGACAGATGGTTGTAAGCCTCTTCTCATCAATCAAGTTTAGTTGGTCGAACCGAGACTGAATCCAATCTTCTTCATTCAAGCCATCATCCTTCATGTTTCTTAAAGAAGGGATCTGGACCTCAATAGGCAAGACAGCTTCCAAGCCGTATACAAGAGAAAAAGGTGTTGCCCCAGTTGATGTGCGAGTTGTGGTACGATACCCGTGGAGAGTGAATGGTAGCATCTCATGCCAGTCTTTGTATGTGACTGTCATTTTCTGTATGATCTTCTTAATGTTTTTGTTAGCAGCTTCTACAGCACCATTCATCTTTGGCCGGTAAGGGGAAGAGATGTGATGCTGAATCTTGAATTGCTCGCACAAGGCGGTGATCATAATGTTGTTTAGATTCGTACCATTATCAGTGAGGATTCTCTCTCGGATGCCGTACCGACAGATGAGATTCTGTTTGATGAACCGAGCGACCACATTCTTTATAACGGAAGCAAAGGAAGCTGCCTCGACCCACTTTGTAAAATAGTCGATGGCCACTAAGATAAAGTGGTGTCCATTGGAGGCTGTTGGCTTGATTTCCCCAATCATATTGATTCCCCACATAGCAAAGGGCCAAGGAGCCGTCAAGACATTCAGAGGAACCAGAGGTATGTGCACTTTATCAGCATAGATTTGACACTTATGGCAAGTCCGAGAGTGTTGGTGGCAATCTGCCTCAATGGTAGACCAATAATAGCCTGCCCGTAGGATTTTCTCTGCCATTGTATGCCCACTAGAATGGGTACCAAAAGTGCCTTCGTGCAATTCAACCATGATCCTTTCAGCCTCAACTTTGTCCACACACCGAAGCAACACAGAGTCATGACTACGTTTGTACAAAATGTCGTTACTAAGGAAGAATTTAGTCGAGAACCTTCTTAGGAACTTCTTGTCATTCACCGAAGCTCCTTTTGGATATTCCTGAGACTCAAGATACCTTTTAACTTCGTGGAACCATGGTCGATCCACTACTTCTTCAGTACCAATCTCGTGACAGTAAGCTGGTTCATCCATCCGCTCAATGGTGATTTGAGGAGCCTCGTTATCCCAATTAAGTTTAAACCTGGATGACATTGTAGCTAATGCATCTACTAGCTGATTTTATTCTCGCGGGAAATGCTCGAAGGTAATATTCTCGAAATGCGGCAGCAATGTCAACACATGTTCTTTATAAAGGATAAGGCTGGGGTGCTTGGTGTCCCATTCCCCTTTGACTTGACTGATGACCAAGGTTGAATCTACAAATACATACGTGTTTGATCCCCAAGTCTATAGTAGCTTTGAGACCGAAGATGCACGCTTCGTATTCTGCCATGTTGTTTGTACAGTTGAAGCAAAGTCTGGCAGTGAAGGGAGTATGACATCCTTCTAGAGATATGAGTACGGCACCGATACCATTTCCAAGCGCGTTGGATGCCTCATCAAAGAACAGGGTCCATCGGGATCCTTGTTCAGGTCAGTCGTATGGCCTGATTTCTTCACAGTTGTCTAATGTCATGATGTCTTCGTCCGGGAATTCAAACTTCATGGACTGATAGTCTTCTACAGCTTGGTGAGCAAGATGATCAGCCAATACACTGCCCTTTATAGCTTTCTGGGTAGTATATTATATTTCATATTCTGTCAGGATCATCTTCCATCTTGCTATTCTCCCAGAAAGAGCGGGCTTCTCAAAGATGTACTTTATCGGATCCATTTTAGATATCAACAAAGTAGTGTGGGTCAGCATATACTGTCTCAGCCGGCGAGCAGCCCATGCCAGAGCGCAGCAAGTTTTCTCGAGCAGTGAATATCTTATTTCACAGTCGGTAAACTTTTTGCTCAGGTAATAAATAGCATGCTCTTTTCGGCCAGACTCGTCATGCTGCCCCAGCACACACCCCATTGAGTTTTCTAAAACAGTTAGATATAAGATCAATGGCCTTCCCTCGACAGGTGGCAACAACATAGGAGGTTCTTGCAGGTATTCTCTGATTTTGTCAAAAGCAACTTGGCATTCGTCGTTCCATCTGACTACTTGATCTTTCTTCAAGAGTTTGAAGATTGGCTCACAAGTAGCTGTCAGGTGAGAAATAAACCTGGCTATGTAATTCAGACGTCCCAAGAATCCTCTGACTTCTTTCTCAGTACAAGGAGAAGGCATCTCTTGTATTTCCTTAACCTTGGCAGGATCAACTTTGATGCCCTTGTTGCTGACGACAAAGCCTAAGAGTTTACCAGACCGTACTCCGAATATGCACTTGTTTGGATTCAATCGCAACTTGTACTTCTTCAGTCTTTCAAATAGCCTATGTAAGTGATCGAGGTGCTCTTCTTCCGTCTGCGATATGGCTATCATATCGTCTACGTTGACCTCTATCTCATGATGTATCATGTCATGAAATAAAGCTACCATGGCGCGTTGATAGGTTACCCCAGCATTCTTCAGTCTGAATGGCATGACCTTATAGCAGAAAGTGCCCCACTGTGTAACAAAGTTCGTTTTATCCGTATCCTTTGATTTGGTTGTAGCCCGAGAAGCCGTCCATGAAGGAAAACACTTTGTGTTGCACCGTATTGTCAACTAGGATGTCGATGTGGGGGAGTGGGAAATCATCTCTGGGGCTTGCCCTATTCAAATCTCTGTAGTCCACACACATCCGCACTTTACCGTCTTTCTTAGGTACAAGAACAACATTGTCCACCCATTGGGGATAAGAGGTGACAGCCAAAAATCCGGCATTGAATTGCTTCATAACTTCTGCTTTGATCTTTTCAGACATATTGGGCCTCATGCGGCGAACCTTTTGCTTTACCGGAGGACAATCTTCCTTTGTAGGCAGACGATGTACCACGATGTCTGCATCAAGTCCCGGCATGTCTTTGTACGACCAGGAAAAGATCTCAACATAATCATGTAATAGCTAAATCAGACGCTCCTTGACATTAGGCTCCAAATTGGCGCCCACCTTGACCTCCTTCTTGTCTTCTTTAGTTCCCAAGTTAACTGTTTCGACCGGCTCCTCGTGTGGCCGAATGGTCCTTTCTTCCTGTTGCAACAACCTGGACAACTCTCTTGGCACTTCATAATCTTCCTCAACTTCGTCGTCAGCTTGGTAGATCGGATTTTCAAAGTCACAATTGGCCATAACAGAATTGTTACCCATGAGATCTTGAGTGGATGTAGATCTGCATTTTTAATATGTGAGTGTGTGTAAGAGAATAGCTAACTTTGAAAGAAATAAAATGTAAGAAAGAAAAGACGAAGAAAACAAAATTTAATGCAAAAACATCCATGATTCATTAATGACATATGAGAATGAAAGTGACAACCCTTACAAATGGACCGTTGTGCCTCGGGTAAGACACAAGGTTTTAAAAAGTCTGAATTGTTTAAATATTACAAGCCTGAAAATATTAAAAGATAATTACTCTTGAATAAAAGTAAAAGGAATGAAATCTTTGGCCTCCCAATTGTTGAGCCCTCCGCCGATGGTTGGAAAAATCCATTCGTCCATGTCATAGCTGCCATCATTGTCCTCTATTGCATTGACTCCTTGGTTACTGATACGCAGAGGTGGTCCCCCAACGCGAGAATGTCGAACAGCTTTTTGAGCCTCTGAAGTGAACCCCAGCCCAAATTTGTCGGACTTGCAAGGAATATCCGGAAGCTGACCCCAGATAGTACATCCTCCCTCTTCAACTACTGCTCGAGCATCTTTCAACTAGGCCATCTTTAGTGGAGGTCTGGTAACCTTCAGGACCCTTGGAGTAGACTTGGTTGTCGCGACCATTGCTGGAACCTCCTCAAAGTTCTGACAGGGAATCTCTATGAATTCACCATCCATTTCAACATACCTGAAAGAGTTCAAATGGCTAACCATGTATTCCTCTTCTACGTGAACTGTGACAATATTCCCTCTGATCGGGTATTTTAGCATTTGGTGTAGGGTGGAAGTGACGGCACCAGCACCATGGATCCAGGGTCGACCCAACAGACAAGAGTATGAAGGGCGGATGTCCATCACATAAAAAATCGAGTCAAAAGTATGAGTCCCAATTTTTATGGGGATACTAACTTCTCCGTGCACTGTCCTCTTGGAACCATCAAAAGCCCTCACTATGATGTTGCTAGGTTTCAAGATGAGCCCCTTGCAATCCAGTCGGTCAAGGGCATTTTTGGGCAAGACATTCAATGATGAACTGGTATCCACCAAAACATGGGCAAGTGTGGTGCCCCTGCATTCAATGGAAATATGTAAGGCATCATTGTGCTTCCTTCCCTTAGAGGTTAAATCAGCATCAGAAAAGCCCAATCCATTATCAGCGATCAGACTAGCCACACAGTCTTCAAATTGGTCGATGGAGGTCTCTTGGGGCACGTGAGTGGTCTTAAGAAACTTTACCAAGGCCTTGGCGTGAGTTTCAGAGCACAAAGTAAGGACAACAATGATATCTTCGAGGGGGTCTGCCCCAATTGTTCTACAATGTTGTAGTCACTTTTCTTGATTATTTTCAGGATTTCTTCTATTTGTTTTCTAGAAGCTTCAAGGATGACTTCAGGACATTCTCTTGCTTGGGCAGGCTCAACCAAAGCCTCTTTTCCCCTTGTATCGGCAGTAGGGATAGTAGTAGGAGTATCATCAGGGGTGTCGGTAGGAGTGGCAATAGTAATGATCATAGAAGTAGCAACGATCTTTGGAGAAATCTCAGGTGAGAAGACTCTTCCACTTCTTGTTATTTTGCTGGTTCCAGTGATGTTACCGATATCGGGATCAATATCTCTTGCAACTTCATTCTTGACAGCCAACTGATCTTGCTTGACGCCATAGTAATGAACGTCAGCCTCATAACTCCAGGGAACAGCTTTATCCTAGGAGTATGGTATTGGTCTTGGCATAGTGATGATTAAGGGTGCAGATCTGGGAGCAGATGTAATCCTGATAGGTCTTTTGGTGGATACCCTGGGAGGATTGTCGGAAATGGTGATTATCGAAACATCTTGATAAGAGATTTTGATAAGAGGTAGCTTTTCAAATAGGATTTTTGTGCTGGTCATCATGCGTTGGACGCCTATATTTAGTAACAAACAGCCATTCGGTAGAGATTTGCATAGGTGACAATCTTCATCGCAGCCTGGTAACAGGCCTGCTTGCAGTAGATTATGTTTAATGGTCAACAGAGGAGTAACCAAGTCATTCACAGAGGAAACAAAATGATCATCGTCAATGGCGTTGATACCTTGTCCATGTCTGGGAATTGGTGCCGTTATCACATTAGGCATTTCTAGGGGCTCAAATTCAATCTCTTTCGCATCGATAAGGTCTTACACCTTATTCTTTAGGGCCCAATAGTCATTTGTATCGTGCCTCGGGCTTCCAGAATGATAGGCACATCGGGCGTTCGGGTTTTAGCAAGGAGAAGTAGTATTGGGATTCTTGGGAGCTTCCTTTAAAGTTGCCATATTGGTCTTGAGAAGGTGTGGCAAAACCTGAGACATGGTCATGTTAATCCGGGTAAATCGTCTCATGGGCACTTCTGGTTTGTGCTGATAATTTCGCTGCTGATTTGGCACAGGATTAGAAATCATGACAGCCCCTACTGCCGGACGACGGTCGGTTTTGTTTTTATTCCTATGATCATATGCAGCACTGACCTCTTTCTTTCCAACAAAGGGTTTCTTCACCATACTTGAGGATGCATCTATTTGAATTTTGCTGCTTTTTATACCGGCCTCAACCCGCTCGCCAGTCATAGTTAATTCAGTAAATCCAGCTGAGGAACTCCCAATAAGGTGATTGAAAAATGGTCCTGACAAGGTGCCTAGGAACATATCCATTAATTATCTGTCGGATAAAGGGGGCTGAACCCTGCCTGCGAGATCCCTCCATTTTTGAGCATAGGTTTTGAAACCTTCATCTTTTCCCATAGACATGCTTTGTAATTGTGTCCTAGTCGGAGCCAAATGAGCATTATACTGATATTGCTTGTAGAAAGCGGCGGCCAACTCTTCCCAGTTGCAAACATTGGACCCTTCTAATTGGTAGAACCAATCCAACTGAGTCCCAGATAAGCTTTCCTGGAAGAAGTGCACCCACAGATTCTTGTCATCCATGTGGGGTTAAATCTTTCTGACATATGACCTCAGATGTAGTTTCGGGCAAGAGACACCATCGTACTTGGCGAAAGTTGGGACCTTGAATTTCTGTGGGATGATAACCCCCGAGATGAGTCCTAATTCTTCAAAGTCCAAACTGGGTACCCTCTGAATCTCCATGGCATTCAAATGATCCTCTAGCTGTTTGTATTTATCATCAACAGGAGGATATTGTTCCTCAGAGTAATCAGGCTCTTCCTCTCCTTCGAATAATGGGTCATCGTTCACCTCCTGGGTCTCGGCTCCTTGATTATCTCCTTCACCCGATGAAGTTGCAAAGTCTAAAGTTCGCCTGGTTTGTCCTTTAAACCTTCTTCCCATGATTACAACACCAGTTGGTTTCTTCATTTTCTTCTTCTTCTCTTTGGCCAGCAAAGTCTTTAACTCCTCCTGTCCTAGTGTCAGAGCCATGAGCATTTGTTGAAACTGGGCATTTTGCGCCTGAATATCTTTCACGTTCTATTCAACATCCATCTCACTGAAATAAATAGTAGAAGGATAAGGCGACCTGTTATGAGAAACCTGTATGATGTTATGATGAATGAAGATGCAATATGAAAATGATTTCAAGGAAATTTAGAGATTTAAATTTGTTCAAACCAAAAAAGAACACACGTCATATTAAATAAAACCAAGTTTGAATACATCATGCCTCCTTGGGCTTACAAAGAAAGAAACAAAATACAACAAAACTCCTAAGACAAAAAGACCGAACGCATCCTCTTTGGAGCAATGTAGGTATTCATATTTTTCTCTTCATGAAGAAGTTTGGTGAGCTCCAGAACCTTCTTCTCACTGGCATAGTACTTGGTTTTAAAGGTGTCTCGTTCTTCCTTCAACTGAATCCAAGCTTTCTGCAGGTCTTCGAGAGAAGTAGGCATGTCAGGATGAAGAATGGTGTATGGGACGTCTCCTTCAATAACAGGCTCAATGATGACAGGAAGGATGGAAGGGTAAGGCATCAAGAGACTCTGGGCACGAGCCCGTACCCACTTATGGTAAGGCTCGAGAGGGATAGAGTTTTTATGTCCCAAAGTCCTACTGTCCACCCCGTTCACCATTCCCCAAGAACGTGTAAACCTTTGGCGGTAACCTTGGTCTTCTTTGTCGTAGTCGAACATCAAACCTTGGATGAGCATCTCATGAGGGCCGTCCCTTCGGTCATAACCAAACTGCCAAAGAGCTAAGCACGGGTTGTAGGTGATACCTCCCCTAATACCTAGCTGAGGTACATTAGGGAACTCCCCACATCGGTCAATGATAGAAATATCTTCCAAGGATGTTGAGCACCAACGGATATCAGAGTGGGTGAGAGACATCATCCTTTGAGACCAAGTCAATCTTTGCTCGTTCTTCAATGCTGACTGAGGCAGGTGTGAAGTGAACCACTTAGCGAGTAGGGGGATACAACACAAAAGGGTACCACTTTTCTTCATGGTTTGGGTATGAAGGTGTTGTACCCCAAAATTTTCCCTCTCATTTCATCAACATTTCTCATCCCAAGACTCTTGGAATTCAAGATCAAGCTAGGGTTTGCTCTTCTCAAGACACCTCCTTGCACTGTTGACCTAAATTAGGGTTTGAGTTTGCAAAGTGATGTTTTGACCCACAATTCCCAAAATGACTTTCACACTTCATGTTGGACTCACAAGTTTGTCCATACTAAGTGATAACACGAAATTGTATCGTTTATTTTCCATGAAATTTACCCGTTCTGTATTATTTTGACCCGATTAATTCCCGAATATTTCGAGTTTGTCATTACTTTTTGCAGGTATTCATAACTCAACTCAAAACAGAAGAAAACATGAAACAATGCAAGAAAGCATCAAAAGAATAGAAGAAAAAGATAAATCTGTCAAGAATTACAGATTTTGTAGCTGTGACGGTCGTAACGCATCTGCCACGACCGTAAGCCATCATGAAGCGTGTTACGACCGTAACACATTGGCCATGACCGTAACACGGGGAAACACCAAACCTGCTCGTAACGCCTCAGTAACGAACGTAATGTGTATATCTATTAATTGAAAGTGCAGATCATGGCAAAGCAAAACAGAAGGAGTTTTCAAACTCCTTATTTCTCTCCAGTCAAACTCCATGTTCACCACTTCTTCCTCAACTACCCACGTTCCTACATTTGTGGAGATTTTCAAGGAAAGCTTCGTTGCAAGTCTTCAAGCCAACTGCCAAATTCATTCTTCTATAAATACCTCAACATTCAACGTTAGAAAGAGAGAGATTTTTACAGTTTACTTGTGCGGAAGCTCTGCCAAAATCAAAACCATTATTCCTTCAGTTATTATTTTTCTGCATTCATTTATTTCCGTTCTTTTAATTTCATTGCCCAAATAATAATTTCCAACATCAGGAGATTATTATTATAGTTTAGGATTTATTATTCAAGCCTCAGAATTTGTCATATTACCGATACCAAGTCCGAGTTTCCGATTTGTGGAAGAGGGATTGAAGTATTGGCTTTATTTTCAGGTTTCTATTTTGCAGTTGTATTACATACCTTTTAATTAATTAATGCATGTTTAATTTATTATTTATAATGTCCAATCTATATTTGTTTGTTTTTATTTCCAATACGTTCATTATAATTTCTATGGCTAGCTAAACCTTTAGCGTCAGTATGGGATAGTAAGAGACATTAGGCATCTGATCAAACTTAGGCTAAAACTTTAATCAACTTAACTCTGGTTATAACTTTTTATGCTTAAAAACAAAACCTTTGTTATGAAAGTAAGAAGAGTAAATAGGTTAGATCGAGACCACGAAAGTGTGAGGTTTTTAACCGGATAGCTAAAGTTAGGCATTTGATTTAAATAGAGTGAAAGCGCTTTAAACCAAATTAAAGCAGGTATAGGGCTTTAGACGTATAATCCGAGATAAGACCATGAAAGTGTGAGTTGAGGGTTTTTAAACTGATTAATTCTACAGATAAACCAAGTTGACCATCCTTATATGCCTAGGTCCGATTAGATCCTTTAGGTCGACTCTATTGCATACCGACCATTTCATTTTATAATTACTTTAAAATCAATTAATTTACCTTCCTTAACCTTCCCAAAACCAACGTGACAATTTCCGCCTTAGCTAAACCAACCTGTTTTACAACACTAGAGTGATTACAAAGTCCCTGTGGATTCGACAATCTTTTATTACTACCGCGATAGGTTGTGCGCTTGCAATTAAGATACCGTCAGACATTAGGTCGATCGCAGACACATCAAGTTTTTGGCGTCGTTGCCGGGGACTTTAGTTTAGTCACTAGTGTAATCTGAAAACAACGTTGTCTAGACTAAGGCAACTTTTTATATTTCCCTCTGTTGTATGCCAAACACTCGTTCTCAAAACGAGCCTTTGCATTTAAAAATTAACGATATCGAGCGTTACTTAAGATTAAGACGTTGAATTCAAGAATACCGATCTCTCAATAATCTTCCTCCAACTAAAATTCCTGATATCCCGTTATCGGAATCTATCGAAGAATCGACAATGGCTGACGTACCAAATCCGCCTCGCGCTCTTAAGGACTACGCAGTTCCTTCGCAAGCGGAGCCTCACAACAGCATTGCCGCCCCTGCTATCGCTTGAAACGATTTCGAGCTGAAACCTTCGCTTCTATCCGCCGTTCAGCAGAACCAATTTTCTGGATCTCTTACTGACGACCCTAACCTATATCTGTCAGTGTTTGTGCAGTACGCAGACACTGTAAAAGCGAATGGTGTAAACCCCGAGGCGATACGATTGCGCCTATTTCCTTTTTCTTTAAGAGACAGAGCCCGAGCCTAGCTCCAATCCCTTCCTTCAAATTCAATCACCACATGGGATGAATTGAAAAAAGTCTTCTTGGCTAGATATTTCCCACCAAGCAAAACTGCTATGCTTAGAGCTAACATCAACGGTTTTAGACAAAAAGATAACGAATCACTTTTCGAAGCATGGGAACGTTACAAGGATATGATTAGACTATGTCCTCATCATGGTTTAGAAGAATGGCTAATCATTCATACGTTTTATAACGGTCTGTTGTATAACACAAGAATGACTACTGATGGATAAACCATATGCCGAAGCAAATCAACTTATCGAAAGTATGGCCCAGAACCACTATCAATGGGGAAGCGAAAGAGCTAATGTGGAGAAATCCCAAACCAGAGGTGGAATGTCTGAAGTGAATATCCTGGACCAAGTCAATGCTAAAGTGGAAGCTCTTACCCAAAAGCTAGAAAACCTTACCACTGCTCCTGCAGCTACCGTGGCTGCAGTTGTCCAAACTTGCGATCTATGTGGTCTTCAATCACATCTTGCTCCAGAATGCCCACTTCTAACAGGAGTTCCAGCTGAACAAGCAAACTATGTACAAGGGAACCCTTATAGCAATACCTATAACCCAGGCTGGAAAAATCATCCGAACTTTTCATACAAAAGTAACAACGCGTTATACGCGCCTGTACAAGCTCCTGCCACACCACCCGGTTATCCAAAAGCTATCCCAAATCATCCTGGTAATGGACCTAATGCTCCTAGGAAATCTAACCTAGAAATCATGATTGAACACTTCGTTGCTTCCCAAGCTCAGACTAATAAAGATGTTATGAATCAAAATTTACATACTAATGAGTAGATAAAACAATTAGCTAGCAAGGTTGATGCTTTAGCCACCCATAACAAGATGCTTGAGACGCAAATTTCACAGGTAGCTCAACAACAAGCACCTACTGCGGCACCGACTGGAATTTTTCCTGGTCAACCACAGCCCAACCCGAAAGGACATGCTAATGTTGTGATACTGAGAAGTGGAAAAGAACTCGACGGACCTATTGACCCGAGACTAGAAAATCCAGCCATGTACCAAAAGCAGACCGAGCCACCTGAACAAGCCAATAAACCTAGAGAAAAAGAAAAGGAAAGCGAAACGCAAGAGGCAGTGGAGCAATAGAAGCCTTATGTACCTCCACCACCTTATAAACCACCAATCCCGTATCCTCAGAGACTTACAAATTCCAAAACGATGGGCCAGTTCAAGAAATTCGTTGAACTTCTGAAACAACTCAATATAACAATACCTTTTATAGAAGCCATCACTCAGATGCCCTCGTACGCTAAATTTCTTAAGGAAATCCTATCCAACAAGAAGAAGATAGAGGATACCGAAACAGTTACACTCACTGCCGAGTGTAGCGCAATCATTCAAAACAATATGCCTCCTAAGCTAAAAGACCCAGGTAGTTTCTCTATACCTTGTAATATTGGAAAATTTGTCATAGACAAAGCTCTATGTGACTTAGGAGCAAGCATTAGTGTCATGCCCTTATCTATCTGCAAAAAGCTAGAGATGGGAGAACTCAGACCCACCAAAATGTATGTCCAATTAGTCGACCGATCGGTTAAATACCCTGTAGGTATACTGGAAAACGTTCCAGTTAGAATAGGTCAATTCTATATCCCTACCGATTTCATCATCATGGACATAACCAAGGACTCAGTTACCCCTATCATATTAGGAAGACCATTCCTAGCCACAGCTGGAGCTATAATTGATTTAAAGAAGGGCAGATTAACATTCGAAGTCGGAGAGGAAAAAGTGGAATTCATCCTCACTCAATTTCTACAAGCACCCGCCATGAATGACACATGTTATTTACTCGATATTATAGACGAGTGCGTGAGAGAGATGGAAGTTGAACAAACCACATATTCTGAAATAATGAAATTGGAAACCCCTCTGATATTCGAAGACGACAATTGGCGAGAACCATATAAAGATGACAGTCTAAGCGAAAGTCTAGCACTTACACCCGATCATATGCCATGTTCCAAGAAACCAAAACTAGAATTGAAAGTTCTACCTAAAAATCTACGATACGAATTCCTTGATACTGAACAAACTCGACCTGTAATAGTGAATTCCAGTTTAGGAACGCTCGAAACTCAGAAACTTTTAGACGTTCTAAGGAAATACCCTACTGCGTTAGGTTACAACATATCAGACTTAAAAGGAATTTGTCCTTCAATTTGTATGCACCGTATTCTATTAGAAGAGGATTGCAAAACCTCTCGAGAACCTCAAAGAAGAATCAATCCGATTCTAAGCACTATAGTCAGAGATGAAATCAAAAAGCTAATGGAAGCTGGAATTATATACCCGATCTCCGACAGTAAATGGGTTAGCCCAGTGCATGTCGTACCTAAGAAATGAGGTGTCATTGTCGTGAAAAACGCGCAAGGAGAATCGATAACACAAAGAGTAGTTAGTGGACACAGAGTGTGCATTGATTATCGAAAATTGAACAAAGCTACTCGGAAAGACCATTTTCCTTTACCCTTTATTGACCAAATGTTAGAACGATTAGCCAAACACTCCTATTTCTGCTATTTAGACGGTTATTCCGGATTTTTCCAAATTCTGATTCACCCTGATGATCAAGAGAAGACTACATTCACGTGTCCCTATGGAACATTCGCGTACAGACGAATGCCATTTGGATTATGTAATGCTCCCGCAACTTTCCAACGATGTATGATGGCCATCTTCGCAGATTTCATTGACAACATCATGAAAGTGTTTATGGACGACTTCTCTGTGTGTGGACAAAGTTTTGAAGGATGTCTGTCTAATTTAGAAAGTATTTTAGAACGATGTGTAAAAGTAAACCTTGTGCTCAATTGGGAAAAATGCCATTTCATGGTCAGAGAAGGAATCGTACTTGGACATGTTATTTCTAATAAAGGAATTGAAGTTGATAAAGCTAAGATAGAAGTGATTAAAGAACTCCAACCACCAAAGACCGTTCGAGAGATACGAAGTTTTCTAGGACACGCCGGTTTTTATCGACGCTTTATTAAAGATTTCTCGAAAATTACAAAACCACTTACCGGTCTATTAATGAAGGATGCTGACTTCATATTCGATGACGATTGTCTTAAAGCTTTTGAAACCCTTAAAGCCGCACTTATTTCTGCACCAATCATGCAACCGCCCGATTGGAGGCTACCTTTCGAAATCATGTGCGATGCAAGTGATTACGCTGTAGGCGCAGTTCTTGGACAAAGGAAAGATAAGATACTTCACGCAATTTACTACGACAACAGAACGCTAGACCCAACTCAGATGAACTACGCCACCACTGAAAAAGAACTCTTAGCCGTGGTCTTCGCGCTCGACAAATTCCGTTCTTACCTTGTAGGAGCAAAAATCATCATTTACACGGACCACACTGCTATCAGATATTTACTTGCCAAGAAAGATGCAAAACCCAGACTCCTCCGATGGATCTTACTTTTACAAGAATTCGACTTGGAAATTAAAGATAAGAAAGGAACTGAAAACGTCGTAGCGGATCATTTATCCCGTTTAGAAGGTATAAAACCCGAACAAGTGCCAATTAACGATGATTTTCCGTATGAACATATGATAGCACATATGATAAGCAACCTAGCTCAATTGTATTTAAATAAACCAGAAGCTAAAGAAGTCGTGGAAGCCATCGACATGACCATAGGATTGCCTTGGTATGCTGACATCGTTAATTATTTAGCTGTCGGAGCGCTTCCACCTGACTTAACTTACCAACAGAAAAAGAAATTCTTCCATGATCTCAAGAGTTACTATTGGGACGAACCACTTTTATTTAAACGAGGACCTGATGGAATTTTCCGCCGGTGTATACCCGATGAAGAAATAGAAAACGTCATTTCCCATTGTGATCGGTGGATCTGGAACTGACTGTTTAACGCTGGTTCGCGAAATGTCGCGGAAGCAAGAGTCGCCACCGTCTTTTATTTTCTCCAACATGGAAAGGACAAAAGCACAGAAAAATTCCTTATAGAGATTGCTCTCGGTTCGGGAGGTAGATTATAGAAAGGGAAGGTGTTAGCACCCTTTCTATCCATGGTTATCCATGGGCTCTTAGATACTTGCTCATTGTGTTTTCAAAATGTTTCGTTTGCTTTTCAACTGTGGGTTTTAAAAAGTTTCTTTGAAAATTTCAGATCGACTCTTGTGTCAGAGTGTTTGAAAAATTGCTTTGAAAGCTTTTGAAAAGTGTCGGTGTGAAAAGATTTTTGTTTGTTTTTGAAGAGAGCAAGTATCTATGAGAACCTACCTACCCTAAGGAATTCGTCTGTGTAGATGTCCTTTAAAGTAGTGCCATCCCACCATTGAGAGGTAGGTAGCACCACCGTTGGAGGTGTTCGGGTTAATTCGAGGTTCGGGACGTGATGATCACCAGAGCAATGGGAAGACACCTTAGAAGCTACCCTCATGCCATTGATCTTTTATTCCGAGGCAACTATTCCGAGGCGACTTGTTTTGAGGCAACCAGATCAATGGGACATAAGGACTCACTAAGACGTCCTATAGTCGACGACCACGTTTCGAGGGACAAGGCAACGGTGTGGTCACCAGAGTAATAGGAAGACACCTTAGAAGCTACCCCCATGCCATGTTCATGGACATGAGGACTTACTAAAACATCCTCTACTCGACGACCACCTTTCGAGGGGCAAGGCAACGGTGTGGTCACCAGAGTAATAGGAAGACACCTTAGAAGCTACCCCCATGCCATGTTCATGGACATGAGGACTTACTAAAACATCCTCTACTCGACGACCACCTTTCGAGGGGCAAGGCAACAGTGAGGCATACCCTAGGGGTGGTGTGTGATTTGTGTGTCGTTTTCATTTATTTTTATCTTGTTCATGTCAAAGTGATCTATGCGTTTGTTTTTTATTTTTGTCATTCATTCTTGCATGCATTTGTTAACAGTTAAAAAGTTGCGGAAATTAAAAGTTCTAAACTATTACAAAGGCGCGGGTCCACATCGCCAAATTAAAATCCAGGACCCGATTTGACAAAAAATAAAGAACTAAAGTGCGAGAAATATAAAATGTCCGAGTTACATGGCTTTGGGAGAATTACATAAATATTTAAAAGAAACGAAATAAAACGCGCGAATTGAAATAAGATTGGAAACGAGGGCGTTGGACCCTTTTGAAGTTAAATTGAAATTAAAAATTAATTAATTATTTATTGAAATAAAAGAAGTGTTTTTTAGGTTTTTTTGCATTTATGAAATAAGAAAATTAAAATTAAAATTAAAAGAAACCCTAATTCTAAGTTATTTTTAATTATTTGAAAAAAATGTTAAAGTTTAACTTAATTTACTAAAGAATTTATGTACATGTTTATTTACAAAATAAATTAGTAATTAATAATAATAATAATGATGAGAAAATTATTTATTAAAAAAATGATGAAAAAGTTAAAAAACCTAATTTCTACATATTTAATTTATTAAAAAAAATATTAAAGTTTTGAAACCTAAATTAATCTAATTAATTGTTTAAAGTTTATTTACAAAAATAATAATAGTAAAATTAATATTAATAAAATAAACATTTTTTTGATTTTTTTGTATTTTATATTTATTATGAAAATTATTTTATGGAATTAAAAGAAAACAATTAAAAAACAATTAAAAGAATAAAAAGGAAAAACAAATAAAAATTAAAAATTGAGCAAACCATAGGGGTGTCTGGCCCAAGGGGAGGTTTTTTGAAGTATTGACTCCTGAGTATCGTGGTCTGCATTCTTTGGCCATTGGATTGAGTTTCATGCATAAGTTGTTCTACTTTGGCCATTTGGCTTTTGGCTTTTGGCTTTTGGCCATTTGTGTTCTGGCTTCAACGTTCCCTTAATCTCTGGCTTAATGTCTGCCTCGCCATGTATTGGTGTCATGCATAAGTTTTTCTAGTCTGGTCATTTGGCTTTTGGCCATTTGGCTTTTAGCCTCAACGTTCCTTAATGAACCTGCCTGGGATCCTGTCTAAATCTGCAGTGTTGAATCTCACAAACACATCAAATAAAATCATAAAATGCAAATAAAGCCAATATATGAAGAAATTTAATGTTTAGACACAATATGGCATGTATGAACGATTATACCCTTTTGATCATGGAGATCAAATCAACCTTACCCTTACTGGAAAAGTAGTGACATGAATGCTTTTATGCCCTTTGGATCATGGAGATCAAGCCAGCCTTATCCTTACTGGAAAAGTAGTGAGGTGTTGGTTTGTAACTGAGATGGCTTTGTTTGTAGTGAGAGAGGGATTTGTAATAAGGATTTCAAGGTTTTAGGGTTCTTGAAAGAATTTGATATTCTGACAGCGTTGTGGCAAGGGTTTTCTTTTTTTCTCCTCTCTTTTCCCCTCTTTTTCTTCTCCTGGTTTGTGTGACAAGAAGGTGATTATATAGTGGAAATTAGGGTAAAGAAAATGGGCTTTGAATGTGCAATTGGGCCTCTAATATTCACTTGAATCCGTCACTTTCCAGGCTAAATCGCAGGGATTTAAGTGCATTTTTTGAAGTTGAAATGTGAAAACAAAATGTAGCCGACATCGAGAACTAACTCCTGTCCGAAAATCGACTCAGTCGGATAAACGGTGAATTAGTTATGAATTTTTGAAGTTTCAGCTCAGACAAACTTATTTTGGGCTCCAGTGTCGGCTCTGACACGTTCTTCAATAAAAAACTGGTATTGATCGGTGCATAATTTGGTCTCGACTTTTGAAGCAAAGTTGTAGATCTACGAGTCAGGGACCTTGTGTAAAAATATGAGCCCAATCCGATAAAAATTGGCCGAGTTATGAATTTTCGAAGTTTCAGCCCAGATGAAATAATATTCAGCATTCAGGATTTTCAGCGTGTCACGCACTCTGAGAAAAAAACGAAGGCCTTTTGAATACCGTTTGAACTTAATACCTTCTGTGAAAATGTAGCCAACTCAATTTGTGAAATTTTGGCACTGGAACCAGCTCGATACGATGAAAATCGACCAAGTTATGATTTTTTGAACATGACGCAAATAAACTTCTGTCACAAATTTCTGTACGAAAATACTTGATAAATCCACATTTTTGAAGACCTTCTGATTGAAATTGGCTTCCATCCGTGAGAGATGAAAACGTAGATAATGTCAAGACGGAATTTTGGCCACCGGAACGGGTTCAAAACGAGTCACGATCTTCATGTTATGAATTTTTTAGCGCGTAGAAGCTGCACTTTCAGCACATTTTTTCACCATATTTCTTCAAGAAAACTCACACATTCGGATACCTTCTTTAAAGAATTGACTCTTGAGCCGAACCTGAATTTGAGAATATGTTATCAGAGATATCTTGGCGAAAGAATACCTGAATATGACGCGCCGGGTTAGACTTGTGAATTTTTCTTGAAGAATATGGGAGGGCAAATTTTGGGGTACAACAGTTGCCCCTGTTCAATCTTCTTAGACCTGAGGATGCAGATTGGCTGACGTGCCTTTCGTAATCCGAAGGTGGAAGATGATTGAACACTAGAGTGCCCAGAAATTTGCGCTCACATGTTAGCAGTGTGATGGGGGAATGGGCTTATAGATGCCATTTGGAGATTGCTGGATAGGATGATGGGCTTATAGATGCCATCTGGATGTTGATCGCGTAAGAGATTCCTTAGCGAGAACTTGCGTACCTGCAAAACAAACATGAGTACCTGACACGTTGCAGGAGCTGATTTTTAGATGCCTGGTATAGATGTGTCCTGACTGGTTACAGGAGCTGAGTCTGGAGCTTCAAACGGCGATGAATGAACCAGGGATGGTTACTGCCTTAGCATGAATGGTAAGAGAACCTTGGACGATTACTACCCCAACAGGAACGCTGAGAGAATCTTGAGTGTCTTCTACTGGGATAAGAATCAGGGAGATCTTAGGGTCGATCTGACTGAACCAGAGAAGGCCTTTGACTGGATAAGAATCAGGAAAATCTTAGGGTCGATTTAACTGAACCGGACAAGGTCTTGGAATCTTCAACTGGATAAGCATCAGGGAGATCTTAGGGTCGATCTGACTGAACCAGAGAAGGCCTTTGACTGGATAAGAATCAGGAAAATCTTAGGGTCGATTTAACTGAACCGGGCAAGGTCTTGGAATCTTCAACTGGATAAGCATCAGGGAGATCTTAGGGTCGATCTGACTGAACCAGAGAAGGCTTTTGACTGGATAAGCATCAGGAAAATCTTAGGGTCGATCTGACTGAACCAGAGAAGGCCTTTGACTGGATAAGCATCAGGAAAATCTTAGGGTCGATTTAACTGAACCGGACAAGGTCTTGGAATATCTTCAACTGGATAAGCATCAGGGAGATCTTAGGGTCGATCTGACTGAACCAGAGAAGGCCTTTGACTGGATAAGCATCAGGAAAATCTTAGGGTCGATTTAACTGAACCGGACAAGGTCTTGGAATATCTTCAACTGGATAAGCATCAGGGAGATCTTAGGGTCGATCTGACTGAACCAGAGAAGGCCTTTGACTGGATAAGCATCAGGAAAATCTTAGGGTCGATTTAACTGAACCGGACAAGGTCTTGGAATATCTTCAACTGGATAAGCATCAGGGAGATCTTAGGGTCGATCTGACTGAACCAGAGAAGGCCTTTGACTGGATAAGCATCAGGAAAATCTTAGGGTCGATTTAACTGAACCGGACAAGGTCTTGGAATATCTTCAACTGGATAAGCATCAGGGAGATCTTAGGGTCGATCTGACTGAACCAGAGAAGGCCTTTGACTGGATAAGCATCAGGAAAATCTTAGGGTCGATTTAACTGAACCGGACAAGGTCTTGGAATATCTTCAACTGGATAAGCATCAGGGAGATCTTAGGGTCGATCTGACTGAACCAGAGAAGGCCTTTGACTGGATAAGCATCAGGAAAATCTTAGGGTCGATTTAACTGAACCGGACAAGGTCTTGAAATATGGTTGAGAATTTCAACTGCATCTTTCCTGAAAGGTAAAGGTCAGTCATATGCATGATATGGATCAAGCAATGATGTTCTCGATATAAATGCGATTTGTATGATATAATGCGTCTATGCATGCTATAATGATGTATGTGATGTTTTATGAATGTATGTTTTCGTCTAGGAAAGCAAATCCTTGACGGGTGCCGGGAAGTCCTATCCTGGGCTGATGTTGAAGACTAGATTTTGCTTCCGCTGGGGATGATAACTGCAAGAATACCGGTAGGAGAAGATTACTCCGTTGCGGAATAAAATTGGCGAATGGAAGATTTTGCGGGGAGAAAAGATACTCTAGCGACCATGCTGGGAAGCAATATTCTGTGGGAAGAGGGATGCTTTGCTGAGTGTTGATGATAATTTGCTGGGGGTACCCTTGTTGTTGGAAGTGTTGATGGACTTCGCTGGGGTAAGAAGACTTCGTCGAGGACGCTTTTTCCGTGGCTTTTGGCTGAGGATAACCCAGTTATATCCTAGTACGGAAATAACTCTTTAAATAAAGTCGGGAAACGCGTTCGTGCTTTACGAGGATAAGCTTCCAGAATCTACTGGGGATAAGCTTACTGCTTGGGGAGATGGACTCCAACTTTCCTGGGGAAACTGGATTGGACTCTCCTGGGGGGTTTTGGAACTGCGGGGGAGTGATTCCTTTGAATGTTGGTATACCGCCGGGGAACAATCTTTAGGCCGAGACTGCCGGGGATGCTTGTTAAGACTGTATGCTGCTGAGGAAGGTTGAGATCTGCGGGAGGATACCCATCTTCCTTAAGGTTGATAACTGTTTAGAGAAGAATGCATTGACTGTTGACTTATTCTCTGGGGAATTTAGATGTACTGGTTATGTTCTTTAGCTGAACTCACCTTGATACCTTGGAGGACAGAACAATTAGATTGCTTGGACAACTCTTTATTGCCCCTGTTTCTGAGGTATGAGAGGAAGACCTGTGAGGTGCTGATAGTTGTTGATAGACCAAGCTTCTTCTGGCAGGCAGGTGATGCCAAGACGTAGTCGTACGCTTTGATCCCTAACTTTTGCCTGGACTGCCCTTTCGGGTTTTTAGTCCACCGGGATACCCATTTTTGCCCAAGCCGCCTTTTCAGGTTTTCGACTTGCCGGGTGTACAGATTTTTCATTTCATCCCATTCATTTTGCCCGAACCCTTTTGGTTCGCCGGGAAGCCCTTATTTTTGCCTAGGTGTGTCAACCTAGCGGGTCTTTGATTATGCGTAGTATATTTTTTTTTCCGACTATGTCCGCTCTCTCAGAATGTAGGGAGTTGCCCCTGTTAGAATTTGTGTTGTCATGCCACCAGAAGATTTTTGACCAGGCAAGATTTATTGTTGAAATGCCCCAAGTGACTCAGGCGGAGATTTGCCCCAGGCTATTAGCCTTTGAGAGATTCTCCGAATCTTCATTGGACTGCCCCAGATAATGGACCATGGTCATGTCTGCCCCTTGATTGGAGGTACTTCTGTTCATTAGGCATTCATCGTGCGAATTTCCCTGCTGTTCAAAAAGTCATATGCAACAAAGTTATGTTAAAAATGCAAAGCTTATGTCTGTCTTGAAGATTTTGAAAATGCATTCTTTTCATAAAACCAATGATTGTTTGTAAAACGTGATGTCAACTCCGTATTTTACCGTGAGCCTTAAGGAGTCAGGATACCTTTCGTAACAGTATGCTTTCGAACCAACCCATGCTTCAGCTAGGACTTTTAAGGGTTATAACGTGGCTTGGTTCACGGTTTAAGAAACAAAGGATAAAGGCTCAAATTTTATTTGTACCCACCCGCTCTTCGTGATGTTCTCCAAACCTAAACTCAGTTGATCATACGTTAGACCTTGTTTGAGTCTTTGCTCTGACGTTCCGGTGATGATTCGGATGTTGATAACTTATTTTGAATAGGCAGTCATTCCTTTTTGTTATTGAGGGTTTGTGTGACCTCTCTCCTGTATGATTTTTGTTATCCCTTTCCCCCTTTTTTTTTTGCCTGAACTGCTTCCTTTTTGGAATTACAGTCAGCGGGATGCCCCAGTTTTGTAAGTCTCCTTCATGGGTTTTGACTTAATGGGTTTTTTTTTTGAGATAATGACTGCCTTTCTTTATTGATCATTCGGAACCATCACTGTCTTTCTTTGTTTTGTAAGGACCTCTTTGGTGCCATTCGTCATGCACTTGGATCAACTGAGAGACTACCCTGCCCCAGGTTATGATTAAGGGTTTTAAATTTCGAAAAGAAAAAAAACTCCTACTTCTTTGGCTCAGAGGGGTTGACGAGGGATTATCATCCTTATAACTCCAGTGTTTAGGGATTGAAACAATGCCTGTACCTCATCAGCGGGGTCTGTTCAAAAGCATACTGTAAAGATCGTGGTATCGTTTTCGTCATCCTCCCTCAAGAGGCTTAGAATTATTATTTAAGAGTTGATCATCAGAAAAAATATGAAAATAATTTGCATATAGTGAATACGAATATATTGCTTCAAAACAGACATATGCGATGCATCAATGAAATAACAATGTTTAACATGAGTAAATGTTTAAACAATCAAAGAACAAACACAACTTGAACATTCGAATGAACAAAAGTTTCCTAGTCTCAGGGCTTGTCACTTCAAATGGTGAGCCTTGGAGGGATGGTAGAAAAATTCAGCCTGACCATCTTGAGTGAACTCCAATGCTCCTTCATCAATCAGGTCCTGGATCTTATTCTTCAGAGCCCAACACTCATTTGTATCATGTCCCGGACAGGCAGAGTGGTAGGCACACCTTTTATTGGGATCATAAGTAGGATGTGCTGTGTTGGGGTTCTGGGGATGAGCCCTTAATGTGATCAGGTTCAATCTCAACAGGCGTTGTAAAGCTTGAAACAACGACATGTTGAGCGGGGTGAATTGCCTTCTAGACTTGTCTGGCTGAAGCCGGTGAGGTTGATGCTGAATTTGTGACACTGGAGCCATTTGAGGAGCTCTCCCCTTACCTCCTTGTCTCAAAGGTGGTTGAACGATGACTGGCTCTTTTCCCTTAGACGTTTGCCCCAGTTGGTTACCCTGAAGCAGTTGGTTGACAAGAACTCCGAGCTCTTCTTGTTTTTGAGCTAACCCTTGAATGGAAGTCCCCTGCCCCAGCATTTGGGCTTTCATTGCATCCATCTCAGCTTGTAGGTGTTTCAGCCTTTCATCCTCAGCACTGTTCCCGACAAAGGTCCCCTTGAGAAGTGTCCTTAGTTCCTCCTGCCCCTTGGATAGATTCAGAAGGATTTCCCCGGACCGAGTTTCTTGAGCAAGAAAGTCCTGGTTGTCTGGTTGGAAGGCCATTGCTGAAATAAACAGCGAGAAAGGTAAGTGCCCTGCAAAGAACGGGTACCTGTAATCCAATGATATGTATGATATGCATGCAATGTTTTCAAGGATCTCGCAGGGTAAACAAGAAAATTATTAGAGTTTGCATTTTGTAGCTTGATTGAAGGAACTTCCTGTTGTAGAGAGTCTTTCTTCCAAGGGTCAAAGGCTCACCATATCCAGTGGGTCATAGCCCCTGGCTTTAATCATCATGTCTGGTTTTGATTTCCAAACAACTTTGGTTAGGGGAACCTTCTTCAAGAGTCAGAGCTCACCATATCAAGTGGGTCATAGCCCCTGACAACTTTGTCTAGAGGAAAATAAATCCTCTTTGCCCCTTGCTGGACAGTTTGATTCATCATGACCTGCATCACAGACCCTTGAGATCCTTGAAATGGATTAGTCCTTATGGAGGATGTATGCAATGGTATGATGGTATGATGTCATGTTATGCGTGGGGTGATATAAGTAACCCTGTTATGAGTCCAGATTAAGGACTGTAAACCAAAACCTGCAAGAAACTTAAGTAAAACCTGTCATGAGTCCCAGTTAAGGACTAAAACAAACCCTGCAAGAAACTCGGTAGACCTTGTTATGAGTCCTAATTAAGGACTACAAACAAAACCTGCAAGAAGCTCAAGTGTCAGACAACAAGCATGCAAATAGTCAAGTACGAAGGCACACAAGTCACACAAGAAAAACCCTTAGAGTTTAGGGCCAGCATGGGGTCTGGGTATTACCCTCTTGAAGTTGGTGGGCTCAACCTGTCCTATCAGAAGTAACCGGGTTCTAAGGGTCCCAATATCACTGGATTGCTTTCATTGTTCATCGTTTCGATTTAGCCACTGAACTGGCGACCGAAATATTCCAGGAAAGCAACCCTCAATTGAGTGTAGTATCGAGTATCAACCAACCTCGGACTGCACCAAAGTCAGTTATCTCACTACCCTAAAGAGGCCAAGATGGTTCAATTAAGGTTCCTAAGGTCAGTTGATGCTTCATGACACTACACGGAGGCCCCGTACTCTCCTTGACTGAACTCAAGGGTTACCGGTACACACCAAAGTGCCACATCAACGTAGCAGACTGTTTCAACCATGTCGGTATACCCCGCACAGTTCCCTCACAGCCTTGTTGCTACTTTCTAAGAAGGTATCCCCAGATCTGGGTTAGGATCTATAGAACTCCCAAGACAGTCCCACAATAATAAAGCAAGCAAGGAAAGCAATTGAAAACACCGTGATCTTAGTCCTAAGGTACACATCACTTTAAGTTAAGTCCCCAGCAGAGTCGCCAGTTCTGTGATCGGTGGATCTGGAACTGACTGTTTAACGCTGGTTCGCGAAATGTCGCGGAAGCAAGAGTCGCCACCGTCTTTTATTTTCTCCAACATGGAAAGGACAAAAGCACAGAAAAATTCCTTATAGAGATTGCTCTCGGTTCGGGAGGTAGATTATAGAAAGGGAAGGTGTTAGCACCCTTTCTATCCATGGTTATCCATGGGCTCTTAGATACTTGCTCATTGTGTTTTCAAAATGTTTCGTTTGCTTTTCAACTGTGGGTTTTAAAAAGTTTCTTTGAAAATTTCAGATCGACTCTTGTGTCAGAGTGTTTGAAAAATTGCTTTGAAAGCTTTTGAAAAGTGTCGGTGTGAAAAGATTTTTGTTTGTTTTTGAAGAGAGCAAGTATCTATGAGAACCTACCTACCCTAAGGAATTCGTCTGTGTAGATGTCCTTTAAAGTAGTGCCATCCCACCATTGAGAGGTAGGTAGCACCACCGTTGGAGGTGTTCGGGTTAATTCGAGGTTCGGGACGTGGTGATCACCAGAGCAATGGGAAGACACCTTAGAAGCTACCCTCATGCCATTGATCTTTTATTCCGAGGCAACTATTCCGAGGCGACTTGTTTTGAGGCAACCAGATCAATGGGACATAAGGACTCACTAAGACGTCCTATAGTCGACGACCACGTTTCGAGGGACAAGGCAACGGTGTGGTCACCAGAGTAATAGGAAGACACCTTAGAAGCTACCCTCATGCCATGTTCATGGACATGAGGACTTACTAAAACATCCTCTACTCGACGACCACCTTTCGAGGGGCAAGGCAACGGTGTGGTCACCAGAGTAATAGGAAGACACCTTAGAAGCTACCCCCATGCCATGTTCATGGACATGAGGACTTACTAAAACATCCTCTACTCGACGACCACCTTTCGAGGGGCAAGGCAACAGTGAGGCATACCCTAGGGGTGGTGTGTGATTTGTGTGTCGTTTTCATTTATTTTTATCTTGTTCATGTCAAAGTGATCTATGCGTTTGTTTTTTATTTTTGTCATTCATTCTTGCATGCATTTGTTAACAGTTAAAAAGTTGCGGAAATTAAAAGTTCTAAACTATTACAAAGGCGCGGGTCCACATCGCCAAATTAAAATCCAGGACCCGATTTGACAAAAAATAAAGAACTAAAGTGCGAGAAATATAAAATGTTCGAGTTACATGGCTTTGGGAGAATTACATAAATATTTAAAAGAAACGAAATAAAACGCGCGAATTGAAATAAGATTGGAAACGAGGGCGTTGGACCCTTTTGAAGTTAAATTGAAATTAAAAATTAATTAATTATTTATTGAAATAAAAGAAGTGTTTTTTAGGTTTTTTTGCATTTATGAAATAAGAAAATTAAAATTAAAATTAAAAGAAACCCTAATTCTAAGTTATTTTTAATTATTTGAAAAAAATGTTAAAGTTTAACTTAATTTACTAAAGAATTTATGTACATGTTTATTTACAAAATAAATTAGTAATTAATAATAATAATAATGATGAGAAAATTATTTATTAAAAAAATGATGAAAAAGTTAAAAAACCTAATTTCTACATATTTAATTTATTAAAAAAAATATTAATGTTTTGAAACCTAAATTAATCTAATTAATTGTTTAAAGTTTATTTACAAAAATAATAATAGTAAAATTAATATTAATAAAATAAACATTTTTTTGATTTTTTTGTATTTTATATTTATTATGAAAATTATTTTATGGAATTAAAAGAAAACAATTAAAAAACAATTAAAAGAATAAAAAGGAAAAACAAATAAAAATTAAAAATTGAGCAAACCATAGGGGTGTCTGGCCCAAGGGGAGGTTTTTTGAAGTATTGACTCCTGAGTATCGTGGTCTGCATTCTTTGGCCATTGGATTGAGTTTCATGCATAAGTTGTTCTACTTTGGCCATTTGGCTTTTGGCTTTTGGCTTTTGGCCATTTGTGTTCTGGCTTCAACGTTCCCTTAATCTCTGGCTTAATGTCTGCCTCGCCATGTATTGGTGTCATGCATAAGTTTTTCTAGTCTGGCCATTTGGCTTTTGGCCATTTGGCTTTTAGCCTCAACGTTCCTTAATGAACCTGCCTGGGATCCTGTCTAAATCTGCAGTGTTGAATCTCACAAACACATCAAATAAAATCATAAAATGCAAATAAAGCCAATATATGAAGAAATTTAATGTTTAGACACAATATGGCATGTATGAACGATTATACCCTTTTATTCATGGAGATCAAATCAACCTTACCCTTACTGGAAAAGTAGTGACATGAATGCTTTTATGCCCTTTGGATCATGGAGATCAAGCCAGCCTTATCCTTACTGGAAAAGTAGTGAGGTGTTGGTTTGTAACTGAGATGGCTTTGTTTGTAGTGAGAGAGGGATTTGTAATAAGGATTTCAAGGTTTTAGGGTTCTTGAAAGAATTTGATATTCTGACAGCGTTGTGGCAAGGGTTTTCTTTTTTTCTCCTCTCTTTTCCCCTCTTTTTCTTCTCCTGGTTTGTGTGACAAGAAGGTGATTATATAGTGGAAATTAGGGTAAAGAAAATAGGCTTTGAATGTGCAATTGGGCCTCCAATATTCACTTGAATCCGTCACTTTCCAGGCTAAATCGCAGGGATTTAAGTGCATTTTTTGAAGTTGAAATGTGAAAACAAAATGTAGCCGACATCGAGAACTAACTCCTGTCCGAAAATCGACTCAGTCGGATAAACGGTGAATTAGTTATGAATTTTTGAAGTTTCAGCTCAGACAAACTTATTTTGGGCTCCAGTGTCGGCTCTGACACGTTCTTCAATAAAAAACTGGTATTGATCGGTGCATAATTTGGTCTCGACTTTTGAAGCAAAGTTGTAGATCTACGAGTCAGGGACCTTGTGTAAAAATATGAGCCCAATCCGATAAAAATTGGCCGAGTTATGAATTTTCGAAGTTTCAGCCCAGATGAAATAATATTCAGCATTCAGGATTTTCAGCGTGTCACGCACTCTGAGAAAAAAACGAAGGCCTTTTGAATACCGTTTGAACTTAATACCTTCTGAGAAAATGTAGCCAACTCAATTTGTGAAATTTTGGCACTGGAACCAGCTCGATACGATGAAAATCGACCAAGTTATGATTTTTTGAACATGACGCAAATAAACTTCTGTCACAAATTTCTGCACGAAAATACTTGATAAATCCACATTTTTGAAGACCTTCTGATTGAAATTGGCTTCCAGCCGTGAGAGATGAAAACGTAGATAATGTCAAGACGGAATTTTGGCCACCGGAACGGGTTCAAAACGAGTCACGATCTTCAAGTTATGAATTTTTTAGCGCGTAGAAGCTGCACTTTCAGCACATTTTTTCACCATATTTCTTCAAGAAAACTCACACATTCGGATACCTTCTTTAAAGAATTGACTCTTGAGCCGAACCTGAATTTGAGAATATGTTATCAGAGATATCTTGGCGAAAGAATACCTGAATATGACGCGCCGGGTTGGACTTGTGAATTTTTCTTGAAGAATATGGGAGGGCAAATTTTGGGGTACAACACCCATTGTCATTCATCTCCTTATGGAGGACATACTAGCACCTCTAAAACGTGTGCCAAAATTCTCCAAGCCGGCCTTTTCTGGCCTAACCTGTGGAAGGATGTCCACATCGCCGTTAAAAACTGTGATCGATGCCAACGCACCGGTAATATTTCAAGACGCGATGAAATGCCTCAGAAAGGAATACTTGAAGTTGAAATCTTTGATGTTTGGGGAATAGATTTTATGGGACCTTTACCATCTTCTTTTGGAAACAAGTTTATACTCGTCACTGTCGATTACGTTTCAAAATGGATCGAGGCAATAGCTTTTCCTACAAATGACACACGAGTAGTGATAAAGCTTTTCAAGAATATAATTTTCCCGCGTTTTGGTGTTCCCCGACTTGTTATCAGTGACGGTGGATCTCATTTTATTTCGAAGATATTTGATAAATTACTATCTAAATATGGAGTGAACCACCGCGTAGCAACACCTTATCATCCGCAAACTAGCGGACAAGTCGAAGTTTCGAACAGAGAGATTAAACAAATATTAGAAAAAACTGTCGCGATATCTCGAAAATATTGGTCATCCAAGCTTAACGAAGCTTTATGGGCTTATAGGACGGCTTACAAGACTCCTATCGGAACTACACCTTTCCAACTTGTTTACGGAAAATCATGTCATCTCCCAGTAGAATTAGAGCATAAAGCTTATTGGGCGATAAAGACACTCAATATTAATTACACTGCTGCTGGCGAGAAACGAATCCTCGATTTACATGAACTGGAAGAATTAAGACTAGACGCTTACGAAAACGCTAAAATATACAAAGAACGAACTAAAAAATGGCACGATCAGCGTTTATCGCGGAAAGAATTTAGTGTGGGAGATGTCGTACTTTTATTTAATTCTAGACTTAGACTCTTCTCTGGAAAACTTAAATCTAGATGGTCCGGTCCTTTCGAAATTACAAGAGTTTTTCCTAGCGGAGCGGTAGAAATCAAGGATAGAAGTAGCGCCCCGTTTATTGTAAATGGGCAGCGGTTAAAACAATATCATCGTATAGATAATAGAGATTATACGAATAAGCTTAAACTCATAGAACTGCTACCTATTTCTCCCGACTAATCTTTCACTAGGTATTTCGTCAGGCTTATGACGTTAAAAACAACGCTTCATGGGAGGCAACCCATTTTATTTGTTTTTACCTGCTATTTTGTTTGTATTATTTGTTTTTGCTTGCTATATAAGTATTTTTCATTTTTTTTAAACTTTTATGAAACTGCTGCTGATTTCAAAACAATTTTACTTGCCACAGGATTTCTGAATAGTCTTTTTCTCTTTACTTTCCCCTCTACTCTGTTTCCCCGCTTTGTTTTTGCTATGGCTCCTCCACAGAACTTTATGGAAACCACCTTTAGAGGTAGAAACCAACAAAGAAGATTTGAGGCTTTGTCTCAGCGAGACATCAGTTTAACCCTGTATCATGATGAACCCACTATGGACTCTTTAGGAATTACTGACAGTGTTTACTACATGTTTAACCAGTTGGGATGGGAGAAAGCCCACCTGAAAAATAGGTTTGTCACTTACCGAGAGCTTACCCTTGAGTTCTTGAGTTCTCTAGTTTACATCCCTGAACACGGTGTCGGAGCCCGAAAAGGAATCATTACCTTCAGACTTTTTGGTATTGAGTTCACCTATAACCATAGGGACTTAGCTGCTTTATTAGGATTCCCCAGCGGACCCTTAGCTTTTACTACCCCTGAGGCCGATTTATTGGATTTTGAGCTGGATTACTTCTGGGGTACTTTAACCGGAAACTATCACCCTGACCCAGAAAGTATGGATAACAATGAGATACATAACCCCGCCATCTGTTATTTCCATAGGATTCTTGCCCACACTCTGTTTGGAAAAGAACAAAATCAAAATGTTGTATCCAAGGATGAATTATCTATGCTTTATTGTATGAATCTAGGACGCTCTGTCAATGATGTCCCACTCCTGATGAAGACCTTTACCCGCATTAGTGAGGAACCTAATGTTCCTGTCAGTATGGGAGGATTAGTTACAATGATTGCACATGCTCTTGGACCTCGTTACCAACTTAATAACTGTGCACCATTTGGATCAATTAGGCCTATGAATATTGATTTCTGTTTCAACAACCGGATAATAGGAAATTTAGGCCCTGCACCTTATGATTACCTGATCAGAAACGAAGTTGTTACTCTTTTTACCCTTCCGAACCATGCCCGAGTAAGTGTCCATAATCGTGAAAATTGGTTGTACGAATTGAATCCACCCGACCACCCTTCGACACCAGAAACACCACAATCATATTTTGTTGCTAATAATTTCATGTCTGAAAACGAAACAGATCCTGAAACTCCTCCTGGTTACCATGACTTTACAAATATGGCTGAAGCACAAGTAGCCCCTGACCAAGGAGAATATACTACACAATTAAACACCATTCTGACCACTTTGGATGCTTATAAAACTGACATTGATGGAATAAAGGATGAATTGAAGACTATGCGTTTGGATCTTATTGGTTTAACTGACATCTCGGTGGAGCAATTCTATAACATCACCCAAGCTTTAGAGATATTAAAAGAAAAGATTGGATGAAGCAGTTTTTAGTTTCTTAGTTTTTCAGTTTTCAGTTTTTCAATTCTTAGTTTTTAGATTTTTTTCCATTCTGCTTTATTTCTAGATAGTTTCAATTTTTTTGTTAAATTACTACATTTCAATTTACAAGTCATTTATTTTCTGTCAAAAAGAACAAGTTACTCAATTTGAATTAATGCAATTGTTTGTTTTCAATTTTAAACTTACAATCATTATGCTGCTTACAATGTTTTATGGTTTTATACTCTATTGCGAATTATATATGTTGGATTATATGTTGAATAAATTAATGTTGTGTTTATGTTGGAATGCCTGAGATGTTCTGCCTGCTATAAAAATATATACTCTGTGTAATTGTGTTCTGTTCTGTAAAAATTTGCAAAATTTGTAGCTGCCACGATCGTAATCCACCCCCCACGGCCGTAACGCGCCTTTCAGAGCGTTACGCTCGTCAGCCAGGTGTTACGACTGTAACACGGGCTACATTAGTAACCCTGTTAGCAGAACGTTCCCTTTTCTTCTTCCCTGAACCTTTCTCTCTTCTTCTTCCATAACTCCCCATTAACCCCATTCAACCCACCATTAATCCCTATCAATTTTCAAACTTCCCACTATCTCCTTCCACCATATATACATCCATTACCCGTATCATCTTCTCATTCTCTCATTCACCAACCACAACCATTCTCACTCAAACACTCTTGCATGCAAATGGCGAACAATCTCCAACCCATTCCTGGCATTACCCTACGAAATGGCGAAGCAGGTGAAACTCAGCGCACACGGTTCCTGAAGTTCCAACGCCGAGGCATCCATCCTACGAGGTTCGTCGACATTGACTGCCTCCGAAACCTCGGGTTACTTGAAAGTGTCCAACACCTACTACAGAATGTCAACCTTTGGACCCTATGTAGCCAGCCACAACCAACGTACGAGAATCTCACCCTTGAGTTCCTCAGTTCATTTTGCTACATCACTCCAAACGACCCAAGAAATCAACTTACCGGTGTGGTAAGGTTCCGCATTTTCAGCACCGAATACGAATTCCCTCAGAATGCATTCGGTCGCCTACTAGATTTCTGTACTGATGAAGGCGCTCACCTACGTGTGCCCGACACCTTTCATGAGGAATCCTTCAACCTTTGGCATAGCTTGACCAATAATCGGGCTGATTCATACGATCACCTCAATGCTACCCAAATCCACAACCTCGCCATTCGCTACTTCCACCGCATCTTATCCAACACAATCTTTGCAAGGGATAGTAACCACAAGCTCAACTCCAAGGAGCTATGTTTCATGCATTGTGCATTCTCGGGTCAGAAAATTAATGCCGCACCTTTCCTCCTGGCTCATATTCACTCCATCTGCACCAGAGGCGGCAAACCTTTCTATTTCAGAGGGCTTGTCACTTCTCTTGCTTTAGCACTAAACCATGGTGACACCCTTGTTCATCTGCCATCCCGACCACCGGTTCTGCTTACTTTGGATCATTGCAAATCGGCCCACCTCATCCACGAGCGGGACGACGGAAGATTTCATCCAGTGATACAAAACCGAGTTTACACTAACATTGTTTTGCCTTGCAGGAACCGAATCGACCCTCAGAACCGAGCCAACTGGCTATTTAACCCTGAAGGCCTTGCTGCTGCTCAAGAAGAACCTCATGTCGGCCCCACTGATGAGATGCAGGAAGAACTGGATCGAGCTATTCCCACGCCTGACATTCCTGAGTCATCCTCTTCTGCACCACCTCCTTTTACTATGGAGGATGTCCTCAGAGCCCTCCATCAGCAAAATCAGATGGCTGTAGCTCTTGAAAGAAAGAATCAGGAGCGTTTCGACGCCGTACTCGCACAAAATGCCCAAATCTTGAGTGGTCAACGCTCGACGAATGAAAGGCTTGATGAAGTGCTATGTGAGCTTAATGCTTTAAGGATGGATGTTACATCTCTTGGACCCCAGGGCGCTACTCCTTCCAGAAGGTCACAAACCCGAAGCCGCCGTGGTCGCCAGTAGTTTTTCCTTTTCTTGTTGTTTTCCTTGTTTTTCCGATGTATTTTTCATTTAACCTCGCCATTATATCTTAACATTGAGACAATGTTTGATATAGTGTGGGAGGAGCATTGCATTCTTAATTTCAGAACGAGTAATTTCATTTCTATTTCAGTTATATTTCGTTATTTCATTTTCTCCCCGTTTTATTTAGCCATACCAAAATGTTTTGCCTTTTATATTCGCATAACCGTTAGTTACCTACTTTAACTGAAATCTTAGTTAGAAGGCCGAGAGCGATCCAACGAGAACTATACGATTATGACACCTTCGACTCTCTACTTACGCGAATCGTCTCCATTTTCGTTATACTGATACTTTGAGTTTTAAGTCTTAAATTAGCCCCTAGTAGTTTATATTAGCAGTCGACACCAGTCTTAACACAATCCACGTGGAAAGTCGATGAACATAAGTGGATGATCTTGCAAATTGATTTAAAAAGAATGTTACATGCTTTAAGGAAATAGGTATTGCACCAATTAAATTAGGCGATCCTCACCCGATCGTTTAATCCAACGGATGCAAAAGCTTCTACTAAGTAACATGAGAATCCATTGTCTAGGTGGTTCAGAAGCATCTGGTACTGAACTCGGTAGGGAAGACTACGGTTTGATCCCCCGCATCTTGCAATTGGATAAAAGAGGTTGCCACATAATTGTGCCAGAAACCGTCGTGTTTTGATCAGAACCACTAACCGGCTATTCCACTACGTGCGTGCAAGGATAATGGGCTTAATGTGATTGCGCAAGAACGAAACCGGGTGAAATATGAACGATAAACATTGAGTTGAATTATAACGGTATAATTGGACGTTTCGTTTAAAACGGATAGTCGACGACTAGCTTGTTGCTTGTGTCATTTACGTATCGTTGTGGTTTCATTCGATTTTCTCGGCCGAACTAACTTAGGATTTCTTGAAATTATTTGAAAACGAAAGGTATACTAGTTATGTGCATTTATAAAAACTTGTCCGATATTTTTAATTGATTATTTTGCTTGAGGACAAGCAAAGGTTTAAGTATGGGGGAATTTGATAACACGAAATTGTATCGTTTATTTTCCATGACATTTACCCGTTCTGTATTATTTTGACCTGATTAATTCCCGAATATTTTGAGTTTGTCATTACTTTTTGCAGGTATTCATAACTCAGCTCAAAACAGAAGAAAACATGAAACAATGCAAGAAAGCATCAAAAGAATAGAAGAAAAAGATAAATCTGTCAAGAATTACAGATTTTGTAGTTGTGACGGTCGTAACGCATCTGCCACGACCGTAAGCCATCATGAAGCGTGTTACGACCGTAACACATTGGCCACGACCGTAACACGGGGAAACACCAAACCTGCTCGTAACGCCTCAGTAACGAACGTAATGCGTATATCAGTTAATTGAAAGTGCAGATCATGGCAAAGCAAAACAGAAGGAGTTTTCAAACTCCTTATTTCTCTCCAATCAAACTCCACGTTCACCACTTCTTCCTCAACTACCCACGTTCCTACATTTGTGGAGATTTTCAAGGAAAGCTTCGTTGCAAGTCTTCAAGCCAACTGCCAAATTCATTCTTCTATAAATACCTCAACATTCAACGTTAGAAAGAGAGAGATTTTTACAGTTTACTTGTGCGGAAGCTCTGCCAAAATCAAAACCATTATTCCTTCAGTTATTATTTTTCTGCATTCATTTATTTCCGTTATTTTAATTTCATTGCCCAAATAATAATTTCCAACATCAGGAGATTATTATTATAGTTTAGGAGTTATTATTCAAGCCTCAGAATTTGTCATATTACCGATACCAAGTCTGAGTTTCCGATTTGTGGAAGAGGGATTGAAGTATTGACTTTATTTTCAGGTTTCTATTTTGCAGTTGTATTACATACCTTTTAATTAATTAATGCATGTTTAATTTATTATTTATAATGTCCAATCTATATTTGTTTGTTTTTATTTCCAGTACGTTCATTATAATTTCTATGGCTAGCTAAACCTTTAGCGTCGGTATGGGATAGTAAGAGACATTAGGCATCTGATCAAACTTAGGCTAAAACTTTAATCAACTTAACTCTGGTTATAACTTTTTATGCTTAAAAATAAAACCTTTGTTACGAAAGTAAGAAGAGTAAATAGGTTAGATCAAGACCATGAAAGTGTGAGGTTTTTAACCGGATAGCTAAAGTTAGGCATTTGATTTAAATACAGTGAAAGCGCTTTAAACCAAATTAGAATTAATTAAGTTTCCAAAAAATACTTCTAAACACTTATAGGCTAGCGAAAGCAGGTATAGGGCTTTAGACGTATAATCTGAGATAAGACCATGAAAGTGTGAGTTGAGGGTTTTTAAACTGATTAATTCTACAGATAAACCAAGTTGACCATCCTTATATGCCTAGGTCCGATTAGATCCTTTAGGTCGACTCTATTGCATACCGACCATTTCATTTTATAATTACTTTAAAATCAATTAATTTACCTTCCTTAACCTTCCCAAAACCAACATGGCAATTTCCACCTTAGCTAAACCAACCTGTTTTACAACACTAGAGTGATTACAAAGTCCTTGTGGATTCGACAATCTTTTATTACTACCGCGATAGGCTGTGCGCTTGCAGTTAAGATACCGTCAGACATTAGGTCGATCATAGACCTCCATTCAACTCACCTGAACTATTCCAGACCTCCATTGCTAGCTGTAACACCATTAACACACATTGCCATTTTTGTTTCAAAGCTTTGCAGGTTGAGTTCTGTAGCACGATTCAGGCTACTTCAAAACAAACTAAGCATTGGGAAAGCTTCATTGGACATCAGGCAAGCTCAAAAGAACCTCAAGCACCCTTGAAAGTTGCTGCATTGTCCAGCTCGAAGTCAACTGAAACAGGTATTTCATGAACTTCTATCTCTCTATTTAGGAATAGTTAGACTTAGGTTTGTGAATGAAAGATGTTGTATTCATAGCCCTGAAACCATACATGTGCTAAGTTTTCATTTATATTAATCGTGCTAGAAGAATTTTGTTCATGAACTTTCTGAAAAAACTAGGTTAAGAATTAGGGCCAGAGAAATTCTCTCTGGTCTTTGAGAGTTAGCTTAAGTTTTTTATATGGTTAGATTCGTTGTTTGATGCTCTACAAGTTTCATGTTATGAGTTTTGTCAAAAAAGAAAGGAATCGGGAGATAGCATTTTGTATAACAGAGCGCGCGTGTTTCTGTTCAAAGGAAGAAGACGAAGTTGCTTGGGCTGGGCCTGGTTGTTTTTGCTTCTCACACATGTATTTTCAGTTCAGACCCCCTGGCCCATTGCTTTGTATTTCCATTATTTTTGCATTTCTATTTTTTCTCTGACCTTGATATTTTATTTTCAAATATAAAAAATACTAAAAAATATTTTCATAAATTTTTTATATTTATTTGATATTTATTTTAATTAATTCTAGTATTAATACATTAAATACTTTATATTTCTTTTTACTAAAACTTAAAAAAATAATGTAAAAAACATGTTTATTTTCATTTATTATATTATACACATTTGAAAACATTTCCTTGAAATATATACCTTTTTGTAAATAATTAATTTTTACTTTTATATATTTAATATATTTAATACATATATATACATATATAATATATTTTATTAAATAATTAAGACAAAAAAACAGAAAAATAATACATTTTTATTTTTATTAATATTTTATACTAAAAATACCATTTTTTTTCAATATACTTATATTTTTATACAAATTGATACATTATTGTATATAAATAATAAATAATACTATTTATTTAAGAAATTAGGGTTTTTGCCCTAAAAAAATAAAATAATTGAAATTGACTTTTTATTTATTTATATTTAACATTAAAAAATACTTTTTACATATATAAAAAACTTTTATTGCATATTACATTTTATTTGATGTTTATTTAAATATTGTATTATGCCTCACCCATTCAATTTGGTTGTAATAATTTAGAATTTAATTTCTTGCAAAATAATCTCCAATTCAAATTTGTACCCCCCTCCCTATATCATGTTGTAATAGTGTAGAATTTAAATTCTCGCACCTTTAAATGCTTTCAATTATGCCATGATTAGACCTAGGGTTTGTATGCAAAATAAAATCAACAATTAATTTGACCTAATCCAAGATAACAATGCATGAAAACAAACACAATGCACACTTGCACCCCTAGGGTTTCAATCCACTTGTTGCCTTCAAAAATGGGCCATGATATGCATGTCAAGTACTTTGGCAAAACAAAAACAAAACAAAAGATCATAGTCCCTTGATGACGCTATCTAAGTTGCCTAAACAAAATGATCAAGCCCCTTAAGAAAATTGCCAAAAATACTTGACACCATTGCTATCATGGTCTATACGATGACCCGCGCCTGTCCCGTTTAACATCCTAACACAAGGTTGTTCACCAAATACAATGGTGAAACAACATTGTTAAAAGGGTTAAAAACATAAGAAAGATCTTTGAGTAAAATAGGGTAGACAAACTCTTAGTTACTTGATCAAAATCTTGCAAAACATCCTTGCCATTTTCAAACACACTTCACAACACAACTTCAAAACAACTTTCAAAATATTGGAATATCTTTTCAAAAAGACACACACCTTTGTATATATTCAAACAAGAATCATTACAAAGGTTTCCTAGACAAGGCATCTTTTTCAAAGCATTTTCAAAACCACACACACAAAGCACCATTTCAAACAATTGAAAAGCAAAGGCAAGTGATCTAAGCAAGTAACTAAGAGCCCATGGATAACCATGGATGAAAAGGGTGCTAGCACCTTCCCTTTTCATAATCTACTCCCGAACCCAAGAAAACATCTCAAAGGTATTTCCTGTGCTTTTTGACCTTTCCTTAGGATAAAATAAAAAGTCGGTGGCGACTCTTGCTAAACTGAAACATTTGCGAACACAAACGCAAAATCCCAAGTCAGTTCTCCCACCGTATCACAGAACTGGGGACTCTACTGGGGAATCTTGAAAAGTGGAGTAACCTTAGGTCTTAGATCACCATTTGCATGATTATATTGTTTGCCTTGATTGCTTTATATTTGGTTCTTTTGTTTGGGCTTGAAATCCTCCACCCGGATTTGGGTAACATTCATAGGTAAATAGCAATACATTGTGGAAACTGTGCGGGGTATACCGACATGGTTGAAGCAATAGCTATATTAGTGCGACATATTTGTGAATACCGGTAGCCTTTGAGTCAATTAAAGAGAATATGGGGCCGCTGAGTGATGTCATGAAGAACTAATAAACTCTTAGAACCTTACTTGACCATCTTGGCCTTTTATTAGGGGTAGTGAGATGACCGGCTTTGGTACAGTCCAAAGTTCGTAGATACTCGATACTACACTCATTGAGGGTTGTTTTCTTCGAATATTTTGGTCGCTAGTTAAGTGGCTAAACCAAAACAATGAACATAGAAAACAATCCAGTGATATTGAGCTCCTTAGAACCCGGTTACTATTTATAGGACAGGTTTGAGCCAACTAAACTCAAGAAGGTATTTACCTATGAAACCTCATGCAAGCCTAAAACTAGGGTTTTGTGTGATTTGCTTGTACATGTGCTTGTGCATACATCATGAACATCATAAAGCATCATATGCATCCACTAACCATTTCAAGGGTTTGGATCTTCATCTTTGTTCTTGTTTTGTAGGTCATGGAATCTCTTCGTAGGAAAACAATTCAAGTCAACCTTGTGAGAATCCCTTCTCAACTCAAGGAGCTTACATCTAGGATTCCAAAGATTTCTCTCTTCAGTGAAAGACATGGTAGACTTCTCAACTTGGTCAACTCCAATATTGAAGAAGACATGGTGAAAGTTCTCTTCCAGTTCTTTGACCCCCTACACCATTGTTTCACATTCCCTGATTACCAATTGGTGCCTACTTTAGAGGAATTTTCTCAACTCCTGAGAATTCCTATTCTTCATCAACTACCCTACAATGGTATGGAAAAAGAACCAAAGCCTGAAGATGTTGCTCAAGCATTACACTTGCAACCATATAACATCAGGGGGAATTGGGAAACCAGAAGTGGTGTCAAGGGCTTCTTGGAAAAGTTTCTGTTTGAGAAGGCACAAGACTGCTGGAATTCTCTTGATCTACAAGCCTTTGAAGAGATTATGGCACTCCTTATCTATGGGTTGGTCCTGTTCCCAAACTCGGATCAGCTTATAGATGTCAATGCTGTCAAGATTTTCATATCCAGGAATCCTATACCCACATTGCTTGGGGACATCCTACACTCATTCTACACACGAACAATGAGGAAAAGAGGTGTTCTCGTGTGTTGTACTCCTCTCCTAGCAAGGTGGTTTATTTCTCACCTTCCCCAGTCAGTTTTGAAGAATGAGCAGGGTTTGAGGTGGTCACAACGGTTGATGACCCTCACACATTCTGATGTACATTGGTGTTCTCGGTCCAGAGAAAATGTCATCATCATCGATCATTATGGGGAATTCCCTAATGTACCACTACTTGGCATAAGGGGAGGCATCACCTATAACCCTTGTTTAGCTCTAAGACAGTTTGGATATGCTCGGAGGAATGGCCCTCATGACATGCTGATTCCTGACCTAGTTTTTGACTTCGACAATGATGCGCAAGGACTTCGACAAAGGTTCATCAGAGCTTGGGGGATGCCCAACAAGGTGGATAGTAAGACACTGGGGCACAAGAATTCCATCCCCCTTGAGCCTTACCTCAAGTGGGTACGAACCTGCGCCCAGAATCTTATGATGCCATACCCTCATATTCTCCCCGTGATCAAAGAGCCTGTTATGGAAGGAGAGGTTCCATACACCATCCTACATCCTGACATGCCAACATCATGGGAAGAAATTCAAAAGAGTTAGATCCAACTCAAATAAGAACGAAATACTTTTGAAGCCAGCTTCTATGCCAGTGAGAAGAAGGTTTTGGAGCTTACTCGTCGACTTCATGAGGAGGAGACTCTCAACACTTACATCGCACCAAAGAGGATGCACAATGTCTTCTTACATTAAGAATTTTGTAATATTTTGCCCATGGGGCACTTATGTACTAACAATTTCTTCTTAATATGGCGTGTGTTCCTTTTTGTTTGCAACAAATTTGAATTTCTGAATCCTTGAATGCATTACATGAATAACATACCATTCATCATATGCATAAACAGGTCTTCACACCAGGTTTCCTTATCTTTCTACTGTTTATTTCAGCAAGATGGATTTGGAGCAGACGGTAAAGGATCTGCAGACACAAAACTCATAATTTCAGCAACTCCTCATGACCTTGGCAAAGGGTCAAGAGGACCTCGAAGCTCTGTTGGAGAAGAATAAAGAGAAAAAGAAAAAGAGACCTGGAGTAGCCACTTTTGGAAGAAGGTTTGAAAGCAATGCCAGAAAGGTTCTTGAGTTCCCCTCAATGTCTGACGAAGGGGCCGGTAAAGGGAAAGGGACGGATGTACCTTCTGAATCTGAGGTTGAAGAGGAGGAAGAGGAAGAAGACGAAGACTACTCCGAACAACAGTATCCTCCAGCGGATGATAAATATAAGAATCTTGAAGATAGACTGGCAGACATGGAGTTGCAGAGGGTACCCGGTTTGGATTTTGAAGAACTAGGGTTGGTAGTTGGGATCGTTATCCCTCCTAAATTCAAGGTGCCAACATTTGCCAAGTATGACGGTCTGTCGTGCCCAAAGATGCACCTGAGATCATATGTCAGAAAGATCCAACCCCACTCATCTGATAAAGACCTTTGGGTTCACTTTTTTCAAGACAGCTTGTCAGGAACGCAGTTGGACTGGTTCTACCAGCTCGAGAGATCAGAGGTTCACAATTGGGAAGACTTAGCTTCCGCTTTTTATCGTCAATATCAATACAATGCTGATTTGGCGCCCACTCGTACTCAGTTACAAAGTATGGGGATGGCTTCCAATGAAGGGTTTAAAGAGTATGCCCAGAAGTGGCGTGATCTGGCTGGAAGGGTGCAACCACCTTTGTCAGATACGGAGTTAGTTGACATGTTTCTAGGGACCCTGTCTGGCCCTTTCTTCAATCATCTAAGCGGGATTTCTTCCGCGGGATTTACTGAACTAATTTTGACCGGCGAAAGGGTCGAGGCCGGTATTAAAAGTGGAAAGATTCAAAAAGAGGCCTCCGCGTCCACCGCTATGAAAAAGACCTTCCTGGCTAAGAAGGAGAGTTCTGCTGTTTACACCCAGAGAAATCAGGAAAGAGAGGAACGTCGGCCAATAGTGGGGGCCATACTAATTCAGAAGTCCGCATCAGACCGGCCTAGAAACAGTCAACCGAGGAATGATCAGCCCAGAACCTATCAGCAAAGGCCACCACGGCAATTTACCCTAATAAATATGACACCCGCTCAGATCCTTCCACATCTCCTGAAATTAAACCTTGCTAATTTAAGAGAGGCACCTAAGAATTCAAACACCACTTCTCCATATTATCATCCCAATGCCAAATGTGCTTATCATTCTGACAGTGTTGGGCACGATACCAATAATTGTTGGGCGCTTAAGAACAAAATCCAGGATCTGATTGATGCCAAAGAAGTAGAATTTGGTGCTCTTGAGAAGCCCAATGTGATATCTGCTCCGATGCCCAAGCACAGTAATAATGTTCATGTTGTTATGGAGGACCTTCATATTACTGATGTTGTTGACCTGTTGACACTGTTACTTGTGATTAAAGAGAATTTGATGAGAGCTGGGATCTTTCCTGGTTATGGTAAAGACTATTATTTTTGTTTGAACATACAAGCTGTTTGTTCCATGTTGAAATCAGGTGTCCAACGCCTGATGGATACCCAAGAGATACTTTTCCAGAAAGCCCCTGTTGATACCTTCAATCCTGTTACTCCTGCTACTTTTTCTACTTCAACTAACAATATTGCAATCATAACCATTTCCGACAATCCTCCCAAGGCTTGCAAAAGGCCTGTCAGGATTACGCCCAACTCTAAATGTGTACCATTAAAGATCACCATGACGGGACCTGTCCCGTACCAATCAAGCAAAACGATACCATGGAACTATGGAGGAGAAATCTTCTATCATGGTATCAAACAAATTGAGGCAGTCCAAGAGAATTCTGAAGGAAACCCTGATATAGGGAACATTGCGGGTACAAGCAAGATAACCCGCAGCGGCCGGATTTTTTCTCCGGAGATTGCTCCTTCTCGAGCAGTTTTCGGACACTTGAAAGCTCTTGTACCTATTGGACCATCTGTGCAAGGCCCAATGATTGAAGAATCGGATACTCCAGGAGTAAGACCATCTGCTGATATTACCAATAAGGTTAAGGGGATACTAGAAGCGCCTGTCATGACGAAGGCTCATGCTGTGGTTATCCCCGAAACCACTCAGAAAGAAATGGATGAAATCTTGAAAATAATCAGAAAAAGTGACTACGACGTTGTGGAACAGCTAGGGCAGACCCCTTCTAAAATTTCAATGTTGGCTCTTCTACTCTCATCTGAGGCCCATGCTAAGGCCCTGATCAAATTTTTGAAAGCGGCACATGTACCCCAAGAGACTTCGGCTGACCAGTTTTAGGAATGTGTGGCCAGTCTTACTGCTGATAATGGCCTGGGCTTTTCCGATGCTGACTTGACCCCCAAAGGAAGGAAACACAATGACGCGCTACATGTCTCAGTTGAATGCAGGGGAACCACCCTCACCCATGTCTTAGTTGACACTGGTTCTTCCTTGAACGTGCTTCCGAAGAAAGCTTTAGACCGTTTGGACTGCGAAGGATTGACCCTCAAACCTAGTAACATCGTTGTTAGGCCCTTTGATGGGTCCAAAAGAATGATTCATGGAGACGTTGACATTCCTATCAATGTAGGCACATAAGTTTTTAACTCAACCTTTTACGTGATGGACATCCGTCCTTCATATTCGTGTTTGTTAGGAAGACTGTGGATCCATTATGCCGGGGCAGTTACCTCCTCTTTGCACCAAATGTTGAAATATCTTGTTAAAGGTAAGATTATAACAGTGCACGGCGAGGAAGAGTACATGATAAGTCATCTCAATTCCTTCCGCTATGTGGAGTTGGATGGCGAGTTCATCGAAATGCCTTTCCAACATTTTGAGGAAGTTTCTCTCGAGGTAGCAGTTGCGAAGACAATGGTTGAGGTGCCTATCATTCCCAAGTATGTATCTAGGATGGCATCTCTCAAGGACGCAGAGGTTGTAATTAAAGAGGGGAAGAGTACAGTATGGGGGAAATTGCCTGATTTTCCCCATAAGACAGACAAGTTTGGATTAGGGTTCACTGCTGCAGGACAAAAGGCTATGCGTCGCTCCAAGGTTGAAGGACCACCCGTCAAGATCTCTCACCATGGAATCAATGTTGTAGAAGATGAAGATGAAGAGATCCACTTTGAAGATTGGATCTTTCCGACCGTCGAAGGGGGTTTGAGCAACTGGGAAGCAAAGGATTTTATTCCCATCACCTTTATCAATCAGTAATTTTATCTATTGAACAATTTCCCATTTATGGACAGTAATAACTAAACAATTTGCACACTATTTTCGCCTCATGCCTTGCCCGGGGCATGTAGGTCCATTTGTAAGGGCTTGATCTTCTTCATTATCATATGCCATGTTTTAATGAATCATTGGACGTTTTTCATCTATAAACTGTTGTGTTCATTTTATTTCCTTTTGCATTTTGTTTGTTTAAGGATGGATATCCCTTACACACACCCACACTCACAAATGCAGGTACCCATCCACTCCGGATTCCATGGGTGACTATTCTTTCTTAGCCTTCGATAACTCTGAATACTTGGTCAATCATGTTGAGTACGAAGTTGACGAAAACTGTGAAGTGTCGGGAGAGTTAGCTAGACTTTTGCAACAAGAAGAGATGACTATTCTGCCTCATGAAGAGTTTCTAGAAACCATCAACTTGGGGACAGAGGAAGACAGGAAAGAAGTAAAAGTGGGTGCCAACCTGGAACCAAGTGTCAAGGAGCGCTTAGTGCAGTTGTTGAACGAATATGTTGAAATCTTCGCCTGGTCTTATGAAGACATGCCAAGGCTAGACACAGATATCGTGGTCCACCGTCTCCCTACAAGAGAGGATTGTCCATCGATCAAGCAAAAGGTTCGCCGAATGATGCCTGACATGTCTGAAAAGATCAAGGTTGAGGTAATGAAGCAATTCAACGCTGGCTTTTTGGCTGTTACTTCCTATCCATAGTGGGTTGCTAAAATTGTGCCCGTGCCTAAGAAGGACGGCAAAGTCAGAATGTGTGTGGACTATCGGGATTTGAACAGGGCTAGCCCTAAAGACGATTTTCCACTGCCACACATTGACATCTTGGTTGACAACACAACTCAACACAAGGTATTTTCCTTCATGGACAGATTCTCGGGGTACAACCAGCTCAAAATGGCCCCCGAGGACATGGAGAAAACTACTTTTGTCACGCAATGGGGTACCTTCTGCTACAAAGTGATGCCATTCAGACTGAAGAATGCAGGGGCAAATTATCAACGCGCCATGGTAGCTTTGTTTCATGATATGATACATCATGAGATCAAAGTTTACATAGAAGACATGATAGCTCGATCACAGACAGAAGAAGAACACCTTGGTCATTTGCAAAAGCTGTTCGCCAGGTTGAAGGAGTATAAGGTCAGACTGAACCCAAGCAAGTGCACTATTGGAGTTAGGTCTGGTAAGCTTTTGGGATTTATTGTCAATAACAAAGGAATTGAGTTCGATCCAGATAAAGTAAAGGTTATACAACAAATGCCTACTCCCCGTACTGAAAAGGAGGTTAGAGGATTCTTGGGACGCTTGAACTATATCGCCAGGTTTATCTCTCATCTGACATCTACCTGTGAGCCAATCTTTAAGCTGTTGAAGAAAGATCAGGTGGTTGAATGGAACAATGATTATCAAGTTGATTTTGATAAGATCAAGGAGTATTTACTAGAACCTCCTATTTTGATGCCACACGTCGAAGGAAGGCCCTTAATCATGTATCTGACTGTTTTGGATAACTCAATGGGGTGCGTACTGGGCCAACATGACGAGTCTGGCCGAAAAGAGCATGCCATTTATTACCTTAGCAAAAAGTTTACCGATTGTGAGACTCGCTACTCACTGCTCGAGAAAACTTGTTGCGCTTTGGTATGGGCTGCTCGCCGGCTAAGGCAGTATATGTTGACTCATACCACTTTGTTGATTTCCAAGATGGATCCGATCAAGTATATCTTCGAGAAGCTTGCCTTATCTGGAAGAATCGCTAGATGGAAAATGATCCTGACTGAGTATGATATCCAGTATACTACCCAAAAATCTATAAAGGGGAGTGTACTAGCTGACCATCTAGCTCATCAAGCCGTCGAAGATTACCAATCTATGAGATTCGACTTCCCTGACGAGGACATCATGACATTGGACAACATGGAAGGTAATGGACCGTATGAAGGACTTGAACAAGGATCCCGATGGATCCTGGACTTTGATGGTGCTTCAAATGCACTTGGCAACGGTATCGGTGTGGTACTCATTTCTCTGGAAGGTTGTCATACACCCTTCACTGCCCGACTTTTTTTCAGTTGTACCAACAACATGGTTGAATATGAAGCTTGCATCTTTGGTCTCAAGGCTGCTATAGACTTGGGAATCAAATCTTTGGTCGTATTTGGGGACTCAGCTTTGGTTATCAGTCAAGTCAAAGGAGAGTGGGACACCAAGCATCCTAATCTTATCCCATACAAAGAACATGTCTTGACGTTGTTGCCTTATTTCGAGCAGATTACCTTCGAACATTTCCCGCGAGAAGAAAATCAGCTAGCAGATGCTCTGGCTACAATGTCTTCCATGTTTAAACTCAACCGGGATAACGAGGCTCCCCAAATTACCATCGATCGAATGGATGAACCTGCGCACTGTCATGATATTAATACCGAAGAAGTAGTGGAACAACCCTGGTTTCATGAAATCAAAAGGTATCTCCAGACTAGAGAATACCCTGAAGGATCTTCCGTCAATGACAAAAAGTTCTTAAGGAGATTTGCTGCCAAGTTCTTCCTAAGCAATGGCATCCTTTATAAGCGTAGCCATGATTGTGTTCTACTTTGTTGCATGGATAAAACTGAAGCAAAGTTGATCATGATTGAGATACTCAGTGGCACATTCGGCACCCACTTGAGAGGATATACGATGGCTAAGAAGATTCTAAGGGCAGGCTACTACTGGTCTACCATGGAAGCTGATTTTCATCAATATTCTCGTACCTGCCATAAATGCCAAGTCTATGCCGACAAGGTACATATTCCTCCTGTTCCTCTCAACGTTCTAACAGCTCCTTGGCCATTCGCAATGTGGGGCATTGACATGATTGGAGAGATCAAGCCTACGACATCCAATGGACATCGCTTCATCCTAGTGGCTATTGACTATTTTACCAAGTGGGTCGAGGCAGCTTCCTATGCCTCAGTTACAAAGAATGCGGTTTCCCGCTTCATCAAGCAAAACCTCATATGCCGGTATGGTGTCCCCGACAGAATTATCACGGACAACAGTACAAATTTGAACAACACTATGATCACCGCTCTATGCGAGCAGTTCAAGATTTATCATCATAATTCATCTCCTTATCGGCCGAAGATGAACGGTGTTGTTGAAGCCGCGAACAAAAATATCAAGAAGATCATTCAAAAGATGACAGTCACCTACAAGGACTGGCATGAGATGTTACCATTTGCTCTGCATGAATATCGTACCACAGTACGTACTTCAACAGGGGCAACCCCATTTTCTTTGGTGTATGGCATGGAAGCTGTTCTACCCATGGAAGTTCAGATTCCTTCCTTAAGGATTATGAAGGACGCTGGTTTGAGTGAAGACGATTGGATTTAGACCCGGCTTAATCAACTTAATTTGATCAACGAGAAGTGACTTACTGTTGTTTGTCATGGTCAGACGTATCAAAAACGGATGATCAAGGCTTTCAACAAGAAAGTCAGGCGTCAGGTATATCAAGTCGGAGATCTTGTAATCAAGCGGATCATCTTACCGCAAAGTGATCCCAGGGGAAAGTGGACTCCTAGTTACGAAGGACCATTTGTGATAAAGAGCATCTTTTCTGGTGGGGCAATGATTCTGACCACCATGGATGGAAACGATTTGCCGCACCCTACAAACGTGGACATAGTCAAAAGATACTACGCATAAAACGACCCGGCAAGTTGAAAACCCGAAAGGGCAACTTGGGAAAAAATGGGCATCCCGGTGAGTCAAAAACCCGAAAGGGCGGTTCAGGAAAAAATTAGGGATAAAACAAAAAAATTTGTACACCTGGCAAGTTGAAACCCGAAAGGGCGACTTGGGCAAAAAAGGGTTTCCCGGTGGATCGAAAACCTGAAAGGGCGGTCCAGGCAAAAGTTAGGGAATTAAAGCGTATGACTATGTCTCGTAGGATCACTTTAAGAACAATCCCTTCACCAACAAGCCCCAAGCTTTTGATCAATCCAGTCATCGGCGGACGAAGCAGCAAATGGACAAGATATTCAGAGTTGTGGAGGCTATAGCAGAATGGGAATCCCATGGAATTGTTACACATAGCCATCTTTCTTTTGTATAAAATTTTTCAATTTTTACGACAACATTCTCTTACTAGGATGTCTGTTTCCTTTGTACAAAGATACTCACAAAATTTAAATACAAATATACTTCAAAGTGCAGAAATTTGCTTGCCTTTTTTTTTCTTTTTACAGTTATGTTTTATTTGAAAACGTCCAATGTTTTGTTAAATAGGCATATGCATTTGAATATAATCACTGCTTAAAAATAAAACAAAATTGAAAAAGGATAATTACTGATAGGTTGAAGGTGTAGGAAGATATCTTTGTGCCATTTCAGAAGAAATCCCCTACGATACATCATTCAGATCCCCAACAAAGCTAAAGTTTGGAGTATATTTCCCCAACGAAGTTAAGCTTCAAGACCCTCAGCAGAGCCAGTGCATTCTAAAACTTGATTCCCCAACTGAGTTAAGTTTCAAAATTTCCATCAGAGTCAAGCTTCAAGATTCCCAGTGGAGCCCGAAAACCCTGAAAATCCTATCCCCAGCAGAACCAGAATAATGAACATTTTCCCCACAGAGTTATCTCCCAGCAAGATCGAAGATTCTCGGTCTCATTTCTCCAAGCAGAAGACTCCCAGGTTTTAACTCCCCAGTAGAGATTTTCAGATTTTTCCCTATTTCCCAGGAAAATCATGAAGGATTCTCATTCCCTGCAGAAGTTGTCAAAGGCCTTGTTAATCCCCACAAATCGCCGAGGATTTTTCAACCTCCAGCAGTGGCCCAGGGATTTCTCCTTCTCAGTATTCAAAGATTTTTGAATCCCCAAGCAGTCAGCAAGGATTTCTCATCTTCAGTATTCAAAGATTTTTGAATCCCCAGCATCGGTCAAGGATTTACTTTCCACGACAGCAGTCAAGGATTTATTTTCTTCAGCAAGACAGCTCATCAGCTTATATGCGCATACATTACATTCATGTATCATGAAAATTGATAAAACACATATCATACATTTCATGCAACATAACTTCGTGTTTCGGCTAATATTTTACCCTTCACAGGATGAGATTAACAAGCTACAAACTTCAAGACTTATGAAAACAGTTTACGGATTCTCCAAACACGGATGTTAATCTATCGCTTATTTAGATTCAACTTTTGAAAACAGTTTACAGATGCTTCCTAACATGGATGCTAATCTATTTCTTATTCAACTTCAAGACTTCTGAAAACAGTTTACGGATTCTCCAAACACACATGTTAATCTATCGCTTGTTCAGATTCAACTTTTGAAAACAGTTTACGGATGCTTCCCAACATTGATGCTAATCTATTGCTTATTCAACTTCAAGACTTCTGAAAACAGTTTACGGATTCTCCAAACACGGATGTTAATCTATCGCTTGTTCAGATTCAACTTTTGAAAACAGTTTACGGATGCTTCCCAACGTGGATGCTAATCTATTACTTATTTAACTTCAAGACTTCTGAAAACAGTTTAATGATTCTCCAAACACGGATGTTAATCTATCGCTTGTTCATATTCAAATTTTGAAAACAGTTTACGGATGCTTCCCAACATGGATGCTAATCTATTGCTTATTCAACTTCAAGACTTCTGAAAACAGTTTACGGATTTTCCAAACATGGATGTCAATCTATTTCTTGTTCAGACTCAGTTCGCTGAAAATAGTTTACGGAAGCTCCAAACGCGGATGCTAATCTATTGCTTATTCAGACCCCTAGCTCAGATGTTCCAAACACAGATACCTTTCTGATACTCATTCTTTCACCTACAACATACAGTTCAACAAACATTCTCAGATGGGATCTCTAAGCCCATCTCCGACAAGATTCGGTCACATCTCCAAATGGCATCTTTAAGTCCATTCCCTCAGTTATGCTTTGACGAGTGCAAATTTACGGGCACTCTAGTGTCCAATCCTCCTTTACCTTTGAGTCGCGAAAGGCAAACTTGCCAATCTAACTCTTCAGGTTCAAGAAGATTGAACAGGGGAAACTGTTGTACCCCAAAATTTTCCCTCTCATTTCATCAACATTTCTCATCCCAAGACTCTTGGAATTCAAGATCAAGCTAGGGTTTGCTCTGCTCAAGACACCTCCTTGCACTGTTGACCTAAATTAGGGTTTGAGTTTGCACAGTGATGTTTTGACCCACAATTCCCAAAATGACTTTCACACTTCATGTTGGACTCACAAGTTTGTCCATACTAAGTTTCAAGCCTTGGTTCAAATTTTTGCCCAGTCAATTGGACAGTTGGCCTAGAAATCAGCTGTATTGGGAAAAAAGTCAACTATGGCCAATTGACAGTCAAACCTCATGAAATTTGACCCACATCAACATTATGAACTCATATGAACCATTTGATCAAGTTTGGATCCCAATTCCACAAGAAATTTGATCAGATCATCAAAAGGGCAAAATGGTCATTTTTAGGGTTTTGACTGTACAAAGGCATATTTTTGACTGTTTGACCTAGCCAATGGCAAATCAAGCTCAACCATGGACTCAAGGACTCAATGACATTGTCTTGACCCATTCAACAAGTTTAAAAGTCTCAAATGCATAGGATTGACAGATGAATTTTTCAGTCAACTGAATAAAATTTGACTGTATACTGAAAAGTCAAACTTTGACTTTTTGGTCAAAATCAAGTGCCAAGGGTCATTTTTCATCAAGACATGTCAAATTATGAAACTTGTTCATCAAGAAACCCAAAAAATGCAAATTAGGGTTTAAAATGGAAATTTCATAACTTAGAAATTTTCTAAGTTATAAAATTTTCTTATTTTTTCCTAACTTTGTCCCATTTTTTCACCAAGATGCAAATGGATTCAAACAAAACTTACAAAATGAAAGTTATATTCCATCACAAAGTCTATAACTTTTATTCACAAATTTTTCTCAAAAGAGGCTTCTATCTCAAGTTATGATTTTTGGAACAAGGGGTATCTAAAACTTTTAACTTAGAGAAATTTTGCCCTAGTTTAGGCAGGATTTTGACCCATCTTCTTGGCCATTTTTCACATAGTTCCACTTGGAGTTTCAAGTTTCATTTCAAAGATGGATTATAGTACATGTTGAAATATTTCCAAATTGTCCAAGAACTCCTCAAACACCTTTGTGGTTAGGGAGAATCGAATGCTTGAAGTTGGCAAAAACTCACTTTGATCCATGGCCAATACATGTTCATACCACTTGCCAAATCTGATCTAGCTAGCTTGGTTCACAATTACAGGCCTCTAAACCATTTTGTACTCCATAATTTAATGCAAATCCATTGAGCCAAGGCATTGTCTTGGTCATTAGGGTATTGTACACTAGATTAATCCTTAAAAGGAAAAAGTAACAATGCCATTTTTGCTTGAACTTTGCTTTATGTCAAAACAACATCCTAGAGCATTGAACCAGATCTTATGCTGCAAACAAAATACACTAATTTTAGGGGCCAAGAGGGTTGTGTGCAGGGTGATAGGATGGCTTGTACAAGTCTATAACCTCACTTCCACTCTTTTGCTTCAAAAAGAAGAAAACTTGTCAAAAGCAAGGCATCTCTCACATCTGAAAAAACCAACTAAAACAAAGTTGTCAAACAATTTTCATACACCCTAGCAAGCCAGAAGCACGAGCCCTTGACCCCTCAAAACTCCTTGTACACAAAATCACCATTTTTCTGCAAAATAGGGCAAGCCCTGCAGAACCAACTCCATCTCCACTTTCCCTCGTGCGTTTTGCCTCAAACTTGTTCCAATACCTTCCATTCAACTCACCTGAACTATTCCAGACCTCCATTGCTAGCTGTAACACCATTAACACACATTGCCATTTTTGTTTCAAAGCTTTGCAGGTTGAGTTCTGTAGCACGATTCAGGCTACTTCAAAACAAACTAAGCATTGGGAAAGCTTCATTGGACATCAGGCAAGCTCAAAAGAACCTCAAGCACCCTTGAAAGTTGCTGCATTGTCCAGATCAAAGTCAACTGAAACAAGTATTTCATGAACTTCTATCTCTCTATTTAGGAATAGTTAGACTTAGGTTTGTGAATGAAAGATGTTGTATTCATAGCCCTGAAACCATACATGTGCTTAGTTTTCATTTATATTAATCGTGCTAGGAGAATTTTGTTCATGAACTTTCTGAAAAAACTAGGTTAAGAATTAGGGCCAGATAAATTCTCTCTGGTCTTTGAGAGTTAGCTTAAGTTTTTTATATGGTTAGATTCGTTGTTTGATGCTCTACAAGTTTCATGTTATGAGTTTTGTCAAAAAAGCAAGGAATTAGGAGATAACATTTTGTATAACAGAGCGCGCGTGTTTCTGTTCAAAGGAAGAAGACGAAGTTGCTTGGGCTGGGCCTGGTTGTTTTTGCTTCTCACACATACATTTTCAGTTCACACCCCCCTGGCCCATTGCTTTGTATTTTCATTATTTTTGCATTTTTATTTTTTCTATGACCTAGATATTTTATTTTCAAATATAAAAAATACTAAAAAATATTTTCATAAATTTTTTATATTTATTTGATATTTATTTTAATTAATTCTAGTATTAATACATTAAATACTTTATATTTCTTTTTACTAAAACTTAAAAAAATAATGTAAAAAATATGTTTATTTTCATTTATTATTTTATACACATTTGAAAACATTTCCTTGAAATATGTACCTTTTTGTAAATAATTAATTTTTACTTTTATATATTTAATATATTTAATACATCTATATACATATATAATATATTTTATTAAATAATTAAGACAAAAAAACACAAAAATAATACATTTTTATTTTTATTAATATTTTATACTAAAAATACCATTTTTTTCAATATACTTATATTTTTGTACAAATTGATACATTATTGTATATAAATAATAAATAAATTTATTTATTTAAGAAATTAAGGTTTTTGCCCTAAAAAAATAAAATAATTGAAATTGACTTTTTATTTATTTACATTTCACATTAAAAAATACTTTTTACATACATAAAAAAAATTTCTTGCATATTACATTTTATTTGATGTTTATTTAATTATATTTATTTAAATATTGTATTATGCCTCACCCATTCAATTTGGTTGTAATAATTTAGAATTTAATTTCTTGCAAAATAATCCCCAATTCAAATTTGTACCCCCCTCCCTATATCATATTGTAATAGTGTAGAATTTAAATTCTCGCACCTTTAAATGCTTTCAATTATGCCATGATTAGACCTAGGGTTTGTATGCAAAATAAAATCAACAATTAATTTGACCTAATCCAAGATAACAATGCATGAAAACAAACACAATGCACACTTGCACCCCTAGGGTTTCAATCCACTTGTTGCCTTCAAAAATGGGCCATGATATGCATGTCAAGTACTTTGGCAAAACAAAAACAAAACAAAAGATCATAGTCCCTCGATGACGCTATCTAAGTTGCCTAAACAAAATGATCAAGTCCCTTAATAAAATTGCCAAAAATACTTGACACCATTGCTATCATGGTCTATACGATGACCCGCGCCTGTCCCGTTTAACATCCTAACACAAGGTTGTTTACCAAATATAATGGTGAAACAACATTGTTAAAAGGGTTAAAAACATAAGAAAGATCTTTGAGTAAAATAGGGTAGACAAACTCTTAGTTACTTGATCAAAATCTTGCAAAACATCCTTGCCATTTTCAAACACACTTCACAACACAACTTCAAAACAACTTTCAAAACATTGGAATATATTGTCAAAAAGGCACACACCTTTGTATATATTCAAACAAGAATCATTACAAAGGTTGCCTAGACAAGGCATCTTTTTCAAAGCATTTTCAAAAGCACACACACAAAGCACCATTTCAAACAATTGAAAAGCAAAGGCAAGTGATCTAAGCAAGTAACTTAGAGCCCATGGATAACCATGGATGAAAAGGGTGCTAGCACCTTCCCTTTTCATAATCTACTCCCCGAACCCAAGAAAACATCTCAAAGGTCTTTCCTGTGCTTTTTGACCTTTCCTTAGGATAAAATAAAAAGTCGGTGGCGACTCTTGCTAAACCGAAACATTTGCGAACACAAATGGAAAATCCCAAGTCAGTTCTCCCACCGTATCACAGAAGGCAATGCAAGATGTCTCCTAGTAAGGTGGGTATAGGATTACGAGAGAGGAAGACTTTGATGGCATTAACGTCTATTAATTGGTCCAAATTGGGAAACAGGACCAAACCATAAATGAGGAGAGCTAGCACGTCTTCGAAAGCTTGGAAATCAATGTCATCCTAGAATGAACGAGCTTTTTCCAATAACTTAGCTAAAAAACCTTTAACCCCACTTCTCGTCTCCCAATTGGCTATGATGTCGGCCCTCTTCACATGTAAAGCTCCGGCGATGACTTCAGGTTTTGGAATCCCTTCTAGACCGGTGAACGGTATCTGATTAAGAACGGCCACCCCTAAGAGTAGAGAGAACTCTTCTAGTGTAGGTACCAACTGATAGTCCAGAAAAGTGAAACAATGATGTATGGGATCAAAGAATTGGAATAGTACATACATCATCTCTTCTTGGAAGTTGGATGTAGCCAAACTGAGGAGTCGACCATACTTCTTGGTAAAAGGAGAATCCCCAGGCACACTTGAGGCTAGCTCTTGAAGTTGAGGATGTGCTTTCACAAAGCTGATTCGGGTAGTGTTTCTTCGGAGAGAATTCATGTCCTATAAAACAAAAACAAAGATACATTTCTAAATCCTTGAAATGGTTAGTGAGCATGCATATGATGTCGATGATGTTTATGATGTTTATGTACAAGTGAATATATGCATACACAACAAACAGATCCCTATGTTTTAGGCTTTCATGAGTTTTGTAGGTAAGTACCCTCTTGAAGTTTAGTTGGCTCAACCTGTCTTAGAAATAATGATCGGGTTCTAAAGGATATCAATATCACCGACCTTTCTTTTAGGCATTGTCTCAGCACAACAATCTTTTCTTGAGGCCGAGATATCCCAAAAGTCTAGCCTCAATGAGTGTAGTATTGAGTGTCAACCAATTTTCAGCTTTACACCGAAACCGGCTACCTCACTACATCCTAACGACCAAGTTTGTTCAATTAGGGTTCTAAGGTCAATTAGTGCTTCACGACGCCACTCAGCGGCCCGGTATTCTCCTCGATTAACCACGAGGGATACCGGTATCCACAAATGCGTCACACTAACATAGCCATTGTCTCAACCATATCAGTCTACGCCGTACAGTCTCCACAATCTATTGCTATTTACCTAAAAAGGTGCCCCAGATTCGGGTGGAGGATCAAAGCAAGCCCGATACAAAGAACTAAATATAAAGCAAAAAAATCAAATAATGAAAGCGAGTAAAGGTGATCTAACCCTAAGGTAACCCCACTTTTTATTATTTCCCCAGCAAAGTCACCAGTTCTGTGATACGGTGGGAGAACTGACTTGAGTTTTCGCGTTTATGTTTGCAAATGTTGCGGTTTAGCAAGATTCGCCACCGACTTTTCTTTTATCCAATAAGGAAAGGTGAAAAAGCACAGGAAAGACCTTTTAGAGATATTTTTGAGTTCGGGGGGTATATTATGAAAAGGGAAGGTATTAGCACCCTTTTCATCCATAGTTTTCCATGGGCTCTTAGTTACTTGCTAGATAAACTTGCTTTTGTTTGAATGTGTGCTTGTGATGTGGTTTTTTTGAAAGTATTTTGGAAATGCAACTTCGTAATGGTTCTCGTTTCTATAAGAACACTCACAAAGTGTTTGTTTCGAAAAAATAGTTCAAAGGTGTGTTTTTCAAAGTGATTTTGAAAAGGTATTTTTCTTTGTAATGGTTCTCGTCTCTATAAGAACGCGTACAAAGTGTTTGTCTTTTGAAAATGTTTCAAAGTGAGAGTGTTGGTGTATAAAATGTTTTGTTGTGAGCAAGCGAGCAACTAAGAGCGGACCTACCTACTCGACATGTCTTAAGTGTGCTTTTCCTTCTCCTTTAGATGTGGCTATCCTACCATTGATTTGGTAAGAAGCCTCATCGTTGGATGTGAAGGGACGGGTGTAGGGACGTTTGTATAATCATAGAAGGCAACTCATGGAACGTTTTAGCAATGTCATTTTAGGGACTAGATCGTTTACCGAAGGCAACATCGAGGGTCATTGAGGGACTACAATCTTTTATCGAGGGTCTTTGCTAAAACGTCCATGTTTGAGGAACATGACTATTTTCAGAAAGGGGACAAAGTGAGGATACCCTAGAGGTGTTAGTGTGTGAGTGTGTTAGTTTACATGCATTTGTCTTTGATTTTTGGTGAGCTACTTGTTAGTGTTTTTTATCTTGGAATACATCTTATTTTACTAACCATATATGGAAAGCAAGTAAAAATGAGGAAAATAAAATCTAAGCTATTACATCATTTTAGAGGGATGGGGGGTACAAATTTATGAAAGGGGTTTGCAAGTAAGATTAAATCCTAAGTTATTATTACAACCATATCGAATGGATCAGAATGGGCAAGAAATAAAAATTACTTATTTGTTTAAGAAAAGAAATAAATTTGCTTAAGAAAATATTTTGGTCTTTTGTTTTAAGAAATAAATCGAAGCATGAAAAATGTTTCTATTTTTTTTTTGTGTTTGTTGATTAATGGAATAAAAAATGATAGAAAAGATAGTGAGAAAGGTAAAAAGGGAATCAACACATTGCTGATTAAGGGAGATAAGAAGTTCTGACCCTGGCGCACTGCAAAAAAAAATTCCTGTTAGTAAAAAAACATAAGCAGAGTCAGAAGTTCCGAGCCCATCAGGAGCACATTAGCTTTCAGAAGTTCTGATACTGACAACAACATAATAGGTTTCAGACGTTCTGAAACCAACAGCAACCGAATAGATCTTAGAGGTTCTGATATCACTGGCAGAACTTGGTCTTTCTCTTCATAGTAGTCGGAACATCTGCATTTGGTCATTTCTCCATAAAACAGAAGATATGTATATGACAATTATAGCAGGTTTCACAGCATTTCAGAAACAAGAAATATCAGAACCATAAATCAGAGGCAAGTGTGAATTTGCCAATCCTAATTCTAAGTTCATAATTCTTTCAGAAGTTCTGAAACTGATTTATTCCATACTTAGGCAAGCAAACATGTGAAATCTCAGAATATGTAGAACATCAGAAGCATGATATTTACATTGTATTTTTGAACATGCAAATTTGATAAGGATTAAGCAACGTGATAAGAGTCAGCAGAAGCTTACCTTGCAGCTGGGACAGATTCTGTAAACTGGAGGTTGGTCTTGGACTCTGGTGATGCTCTGAGTAACTTCTTCCTTCACGTACTCCACAAGATGGAGGTTTTCAACTTCTGGAACAGCCAAGGGGTGATACTCTGACTTCTTTGAGGTGGATGTAAATGGAATGTGTATAGCAGTATGAGTACAGAAGTTAAGATAACTTCTAGTATATGAACCAACAAATGTGGGGATGGTTTCAGTCAAGGAATAATGGAGTTTTGAGGTTGGAATCAAATTCTAAGGTTTTGGTATTCTTGGTGTTTACAGCTTTTGGATTCTTGGAATTTTGTGAAGATTCAAGGCATTTTCTTTCTTTTGGTGATTCTCTCTCGCTCCAAAAACCAACCTCTTGAACGTGTGATGGAACAAACTATTTATAGATGGATTTTGCTGTGGTTTTTTTGGGGGGGAAACAAATGAGTTTTTAAACACTTTTGGCATACTTCCCCTTTGTTTTTAAATCACAGTTTTTGTAGGCTAATTTGGTGTAAGAAAAACACAGGCATGGACTGGATCAGCAGCACCTTGGAGTGTTGTGGCAGCTAGTTTGCAGGACTATACCATAGCAGGGGAGCAGATTAAGATTTGGGGTTTGGTGATGTTCCAATTGCAGAACATTAGAAACATAACCTCCAAACGCTGAAGGAGCATCTTCTGACCAGAGCGTTGAACATAGCCTCTGTATGCTGAAGAATCACGTTCTGACTGAAGAATTATATTCTGACTAAAGAGCAACACTGTTGCATGTTCTGATTGAAGCGTTATCTTCTGACGGCACTTACATAGAGGTTGGCTCAAAAGTTCTGAAGTGTCATATCCTTTAAACACTTAGAAAATTTTCTAAATGCTTGAAAAACTTGATTTTCAAAGTAACTTCTGACTTTTGATTTTTGATGGACCAATTTCATGCCTTAATGAAATATGATTCTTGGAAATTGATTTTTGATTCCAAAGTCATAGTTTGACTCCTTTGGTGTGTAAATGACCATTTTGCCCCTGTGAACGATTCTCTTGGAAAATTTGTAATTTCAGATTTGCAACTAGATGGAAACAAACTTGAGGGTCCAGGTTGATCCTTTGAGAAATGAGAGGGTAAATTTTTGGGTACAACACTACCTAATCAAAAGTCTTTCTTGTTCATTTTCCTTTTCCTTTGATATTGTTATCTTACCATTGATTTGGTAAGCAACCCTATCTTTGGATGTAAACAGGACGGGTGTGGGTCATTGTATAACCATGATTAGAAATGATGTAAGGTATCTTAGCATTCTCTTTTAGGGACTAAGATCATTCGAAAGGCAACTTAGATAGCGTCATCGAGGGACTATGATCTTGTATTTGTTTGTTTTTGTTAAGATACCTTACATGCGTAATATGGCCATTTTGTATAAGGCAACCAAGTGGAATAACCCTAGTGGTGCTTGTGTGCAAGTGTATTGTTTTCATGCTTGTTTTTGTATTGAATTAGGGTTTTCTAAGTATTAGTTTTAGTCTTTCCATACAAACCCTAATTACTAACATTTGTATATAAAAGCGATAAATTGCGGAATTTAAAGTTACTATGCTATTACAACATTTGTGGGAGGGGGTGTACAAATTGAATGCGGATTGCAAGAATGTAAACCTAGTTAGTCTATTACAACCGTATTGAATTGGTATCCATTGTACAAATATTTGAATAAGTACCAAGTATAAAATTAATAAATGTACAAAAATGCAAAATATGAAGTAAATGGATATATGTTTGATTTTTTAGGAAAAAGGGATTTTGTCTTAATATAATTAATTTAAAGAAAAATAATTAATAAAAAGAATTTGTTTAAGAAAAGATTTTAAATAAACCCTAGTTCTATTAATTAATCAAAAGAAAATAAGTTTACGAAAAGCATTTTTTTAGTATTTTTATGTCTTGAAAATATTTATAGTATTATAAAGTACTTTTGGCCTTTTTTATATTAAAATAATATATTTTAATTGGTATAAAAGAAAATAAATAAAACCTATTATTTTAATTAAATTTACAAGATGTTTAGTGAAATGAATAAAATATTTATTAAATGAAAATAATTTTTATGAGGAAAAATAAATAAACTATGTCAAAATGAAAATCTAATATTTTTATATTTTTTAGGATTTTTAACATTAGTAAAAAAAATAATTAAGAAAACAAATGAAATAAAAATAAGAAAATAAAAATAAACTGGGTCAGGGGTGTTAACAGCCTGCAAGGGGGTTAGTAAGCAAAAATAAATAAAAAAACAGTACAAAGCCCAATAAGGCCCATGCGCGCAAAAAAAGTCAGGAATGAAAAATATGTGAAAAATGCAAAAGGGTACCATTGGGACTCGAACCCAGGTTCCATAGATTACAAGTGCGCGCTTCTACCACTAGGGTGGCTATACATCTGTTAACATAGGCAAATCAATAAATATGTAAGGAAAAACGTGCCCTGATGACTTCATCTTCAACCTCCAGCCAGACCAACTGTAACTTGCTCATTTCTCATCAAAAATGAAAACTGTAAACATGAAACTTGTTGCAAATTTTCTCACGGTTTCAGAAATGTAAAGCATTAAAACTATAGATCAAAGATAAGCATGAATTTTAATGGCCCTAATCTGAACCCTAAAAATCTCATAAATTTCAGTTTCAAAATTCTCTAAGCTCAAGCAAAATTAATGGAAACTATGGACATGGTTAGCTTCAGGGCAATGATATCTACATTTTTGTTCACAAATAAATTATTGATGATGCCTGTATGAAGAGTTCCAAGTTGAGAAAACTTACCTCAAAACTAGAAATCGTGTTTTGAGTTTGAGCTTATTTCAAGTGATGGTGATGATCAGGTTAGCTTCCTTGAGGTCCTAGGAAGCTAATGTAATGATTAGCTTGAACAATGGATGGCTGAAATGGTCTGGAGAAGTCAATGTACAGAGCTGAGTTGTTATAAATGGAAGATGGTGTTAATGGTGTTATAGTTCTAAAATAGGGTGTGGGGTTGATTCTATATAATGTTTAGAAACTTTAGAAACCAAAAGGCTAAGAAACGCACGAGTAGATTATGAGTTCCAAGTTTTTGGTCAGTTTGTGTAAAAATGGAAGTGTGAAGGGTGATTCTGAGTTCTAGGTTTTTTCAAGGCTTGAGCATTCGTGTGTTTGTGTCAAATGGTTTGTGAATGTATAAACAAAAGTGTTTGAAAGCATTGGCAAGTCAGAAGTACAAGTTTCTAGCTTTTGGCTAGGTTACTTGATTTTGAAGAAAATAGGGAAATAAGTTTCAAGGAGAGGTACAAGCATGGGATGGATGATTGTAAGTGTTGGAAACATTTCTCATGAGTTATAGGACCTGGTTGATCAGAAGAGAACATGTGCAAGGCTCAAGAACAAGTTTTGTACAAAAAGTCACTTTATCAAAATGGCAATGTGACCTTTCTTCCAAAAATGGATAAAAAGCATGTCCATACATTGAACGCTTGAAGTGAGGCCTCTAACAGCTGTGTAAACCATTAATTATGGAGTGCCTAACAAGTTTGAGGCCTTCAAAGAAGTGTTTATACAGCATGGTTTGAATTTGAATTTTGTTCATCACTAAAATGACTTGTAATAAAAGTGATAAAACCCTAACTTCATCTCTTCGATTCTCCCTACTCAAAAATGATCTCAAGGAATTATTGGACATTTTGGAAAGCTTGAAATGTGATTTACAACCCATATTTGAATTTATTTTGAAGATTCCCCTTGGAACTATATGAAAAAGTGCCATGAAGTTGGGTCAAAATCCTGACCAAATTAGGGCAAAATTTCACTAAGTGTTTAGTTTCATGACCACATGTTCATAAAGTTATAACTTGAGATCCAAGAATTTTTGGAAGGAGTTGTGTAAAGAAGAGTTGTAGATTTCATGGATATCTACAACTTTCATGTTAGAAGTTTCTCTTGAATCATCTTGCATCATGGTGTAAAGTTTGCTCAAAGTTATGAAAAAACATGAAATTTCCAACACTTAGAAAAATTTCTAAGTTTAGAAATTTTGACTTTTCAAAATGAAATCTTGACTTTTTTATTTCTTGATGAATAATTTTCATATTTTGACATATTTTGATGAATTGTGATCTTTTTCTTTTGAATTTGACCAAAAAGTCAAAGTTTGACTTTTTAATATACAATTGACTTTTGATCAGTTTACTGAAAAATTCATCTGTCAATCCAATGGACTTGCAATGTTTTGAACCATGTCATTAGGTCAAAATGATGCAATTGGACTCTTGAGATCATATCTTAAACCAATTGACCATTTGCTAGGTCAAAAATCAGAAATTTCCCTTTCTTAGTCAAAACCCTAATTTTGACCATTTTGCCCTTTTGGAGATTTGATCAAATTTCTTGAGGAATTATGATCCAAACTTGATAAAATGATACATATGAGTCTAAAATGTTGATATGGATCAAAAATTATGGAGTTTGACTGTAAATTGGTCATAGTTAACTTTTTCCCCAATAGAGCTGATTTTTAGGTCAACTACTCAATTGACAGATCAAAAATATAATCCAAGGCTTGAAACTTAACATGAGTAATCTTGGAGGTCCATAATGATCCATGAAAATCATATGGGGCATAGAAAGTTCAAAAATCCTTGTACAAACTCAAAGCCTAAATTTGGTCATCAGTGCATAAGGAGGTGTCTTAAGCTGATCAAACCCTAGTGCAGTCTTGAGCCCAAGGAGATCTTGTGAGAAATTCTTGATAAGTGAGAGGGAAAATTTTGGGGTACAAAATATCCCCTTGTTCAATATTCTTAAGCCTGAAGAGTTATATTGGCTAGTTTTGCCATTCGTGACTCGAAGGTGGAAGATGATTGGACACTAGAGTGCCCAGAAATTTGCACTCGATGATGTGATGGTTGAGGGAATGGGCTTAAAGATTCCATTTGGAGAGGTGATAGAAAGTTGTTGGAAATGGGCTTGTAGATGCCATCCAAAAGTGATTGCTGAATTGTAATTTGTAAGCTGAAAGAATGAGCATCAGAATGTCGTTCGTGTCTCGAGCGTATCTGAACTGTATCTGAGAGTTGAATCTGAATGAGTATCAGAATGGCATCCGTGTCTGGATCGTATCTGAACTATATCTGAGAGTTGAATATGAATGAGTATTGGGATGGAATCTGGGTCTGGAGCATATCTGAACTGTATCTGAAAGTTGAATCTGAATGAGTATCAAGATGGCATCCGTGTCTGGAGCGTATCTGAACTGTATCTGAAGGCTGAATCTAAATGAGTATCAGAATGGCATCCATGCCTGGAGCATATCTGAACTGTATCTGAGAGCTGAATTTGAATAAGTATCAGAATGAAATCTGTGTCTGGAGCGTATCTGAACTGTATCTGAAGGCTGAATCTGAATGAGTATCAGAATGGCGTCCGTGCTTGGAGCGTATCTGAACTGTATCTGAAAACTTTGAACATTGTTAATGGTAGATGTTAACCTTATCCTCAAAAGGGTAAAATGTTATCCAAAATGTAAAGTCGTGTTGTATGAAATGCATGGTATGATGCATTTGTGTTATCAATGTTTATGATATATGGATGTGATGTATGCGTATGTGAGATAGTCTACTGCACTGCTATTGTATTTGGGGAAAATAAATCCCTTCCCACTATTAAGGATATGTAAGTCTTCATATTGTGAAGTTGAAGTGTTGGTGAATTTCCACCTAGGAGAAATAAACTCTGTTGTTAGGGAAATTCCGCGTACTGCTTGTAAAATCCTGTTGGAAATCCTGAGAAATTCGGCGACTCCTACCGAGGATTGATAAATGGAAGTTTTGTTCCGCTGGGGATTAAACTGCACACTGCGGGGGATTTTATGGAATATCTCAAAGATATTTCCCTATCTCTTAAAGCCATCAGTGATTGTCTTTTTACTTTACTTATTTGTAAACAGTAACTATGTTCAAATGCATATGTTCAAAAATGAATCATTTGGACGTTTTTGTAAACAAAACACAAAAGTAAAGAAAAACAGATAGCTTTGCACTTTCAAATGGGTATCTTTGTATTGACTTTGAGTAAATATTTTTGTACAATTAGACAAATATTCTAGTAAGAGAATGCTGTCGTAAAAAAATGAAAATTTTGATACAAAGAAAAGATAGCTATGTGCAATAATCCCATGGGGTTCCTATTCTGTTATAGCCTTCGTATCTCTAAGCATCTTGTCTATTTATTGCCTCGTCCGAAGATGATTGAATTGATCAGAACCTCTGAGTTTGTCAGTGGAAGCCAAAGGTTGTCCGTAAGGTGATCCAACGGGACATAGTAATACGCTTTAATTCCCTAACTTTTGCCTGGACCGCCCTTTTGGGTTTTTAGTGCACCAGGAAACCCTTTTTTCCCAAGTCTCCCTTTCGGGTTTTCAACTTGCCGGGTGTACAGATTTTTTTTCTTTGTTTTATCCCTAATTTTTTCCCGAACCTTTTGGTTCGTCGGGATGCCCTTTTTTTTCCTAGGTGTGTCAACCTAGCGGGTCTCTTATGCATAGTATCTTTTGACTATGTCTGCGTTCACAGGGTGCGACAGGTCGTCGCCATCCATGGTGGTTAAAATCATTGCTCCACCAGAGATTATGTTTTTGATTAAAAATGGTCCTTCATATGTAGGAGTCCATTTACCCCTAGGATCACCTTGCGGCAGTATGATACGTTTGATCACCATATCTCCAACTTGATACACTTGGCATCTGACCTTTTTGTTGAAAGCCTTGACCATCCGTTTTTGATACATCTGACCATGATAGACAGCAGTAAGTCTTTTCTCATTAATCAAGTTTAGTTGATCAAGTCGAGTCTGGATCCAATTGTCTTCATTTAGCCCTACATCATTCATAATTCTCAGAGAGGGGATCTGGACCTCAATAGGCAAGATAACCTTCATGCTGTATACTAGAGAATATGGTGTTGCCCCGGTTGATGTGCGAGTTATGGTACGATATCCGTGGAGAGCGAATGGTAGCATCTCATGCCAGTATTTGTATCTGACTGTCATTTTCTGTATGATCTTTTTGATATTCTTATTTGCGGCTTCGACAGCACCATTCATCTTTGGCCGGTAAGGGGAAGAATTGTGATGTTGGATCTTAAATTGCTCACACAGGGCGGTGATCATAGTATTGTTTATATTCCTACCATTGTCTGTGATGATTCTCTCCGAGATACCATACCGGAAGATGAGATTTTGCTTGATGAACCGGGCGACAACATTCTTGGTTACAGAAGAAAAAGAGGCTGCCTCATCCCACTTTGTAAAATAATCAATGGCCACTAAGATGAAGCGGTGTCCATTGGATGTTGTTGGCTTGATTTCCCCAATCATATCAATCCCCCACATAGAAAAGGGCCAAGGAGCCATCAAGACATTCAGAGGAATCGGAGGTAGGTGCACCTTGTCAGCATAGATCTGACATTTATGGCAGGTTCGAGAGTGTTGATAGCAATCTGCTTCCATGGTAGACCAGTAGTAGTCTGCCCGTAGGATTTTTTGTCATCGTATGCCCACTGGAATGGGTGCCAAAAGTGCCTTCATGTAATTCAGCCATGATCCTTTCAACTTCAACCTTGTCTACGCACCGAAGTAACACAGAGTCATGGTTGCGTTTGTAAAGAATGTTATTAATAAGGAAGAATTTAGCAGAGAATCTCCTTAAGAACTTCTTATCATTTACTGAAGCTCCTTCTGGATATTCTTGAGTCTCGAGATACTTCTTGACTTCGTGAAACCAAGGCTGGTGCACTACTTCTTCAGTATTAATCTCGTGACAGTGTGCTAGTTCATCCCTTTGTTCAATGGTGATCTGGGGAGCCTCGTTATCCCATTTAAGTTTAAACATAGGTGACATTGTGGCTAGTGCGTCTGCTAGCTTATATTCTTCTCCCGGGAAGTGCTCGAAGGTAATCTTCTCAAAATATGGGAGCAATGTCAAAACATGTTCTTTGTAAGGGATAAGGTTAGGGTATTTGGTGTCTCATCCCCCTTTGATCTGGCTAATGACCAAAGCTGAATCTCCGAATACATTAAAAGATTTGATCCCTAAGTCTATGGCCGCTTCGAGACCAAAGATGCACGCTTCGTATTCCGCCATGTTGTTTGTACAATTGAAGCAGAGTCTTGCAGTAAATGGAGTATGACACCCTTCAGGAGATTAGAGTACAGCACCAATACTATTACTGAGTGCGATATATGCCCCATCAAAAATCAGGGTCCATCGGGATCCTTGTTCAGGTCCGTCACATGGCCTGAATTCTTAATAGTTGTTTACCATCATGATGTCCTCATATGGGAATTCGAACTTTATGGACTGGTAGTCTTCCACATCTTGGTGAGCAAGGTGATCAACTAGTACACTGCCCTTTATTGCTTTCTGGATAGTATACTATATGTCATATTCTATCAGGATCATCTGCCATCTCGCTATTCTCCCAGAGAGAACAGGTTTCTCGAAGATGTATTTTATTGGGTCCATTTTAGATATCAACAAGGTAGTATGGGTCAGCATATACTGTCTTAGCCGGCGAGTAGCCCATGCCAGAGCGCAGCAAGTTTTCTCGAGCAGTGAATATCTTGTTTCACAGTCGGTAAAAATTTTTCTCAGGTAATAAATAGCGTGCTCTTTTCGGCCAGACTCGTCATGCTGCCCCAGCACACACCCCATTGAATTTTCCAAAACGGTTAGATACATGATCAATGGTCTCCCCTCGACTGGTGGCATTAAAACAAGAGGCTCTTGTAGGTACTCTTTGATCTTGTCAAAAGCAGTTTGGCACTCATCATTCCATTTGACTACTTGATCTTTCTTCAGTAACTTGAAGATTGGTTCACAAGTAGCTGTCAAGTGAGAAATGAATCTGGCAATGTAGTTTAAACATCCCAAGAATCCTCTGACTTCCTTCTCGGTACGAGGAGTAGGCATCTCTTGTATCGATTTCACCTTGGCAGGATCCACTTCAATACTCTTATTGCTAACGACAAAGCCTAGGAGCTTACCAGACCTTACTCCAAACGTGCATTTATTTGGGTTCAACCTCCGCTTGTATTTCTTTAGTCTCTCAAAGAGTTTCTGTAAATGGTCAAGATGCTCTTCTTCCGTTCAAGATCTAGCTATCATGTCGTCCAAATAGACCTCTATTTCGTGATGTGTCATGTCATGAAATAGAGAAACCATGGCGCGCTGATATGTTGCCCCAGCATTTTTCAGTCCGAATGGCATAACCTTGTAGCATAATATGCCCCACTGGGTGACAAAGGTTGTCTTCTCCATGTCCTCAGGCGCCATTTTGATTTGGTTGTAACCTGAGAAACCATCCATGAAGGAAAACATTTTGTGTTGTGCCGTATTGTCAACTAGAATATCAATGTGGGGGAGTGGGAAATCATCCTTAGGGCCTGCCCTATTCAAATCTCTATAGTCCACACACATTCGCACTTTTCCGTCTTTTTTGGGAACGGGAACAACATTGGAAACCCATTGCAGATAAGAGGTGACAACCAAGAATTCGGAATTGAATTGCTTCATGACTTCGGCTTTAATCTTCTCTGACATATCTGGTCGCATTCGACGGACCTTTTGTTTTACTGGTGGATAGTCTTCTTTTGTAGGTAGACGATGTACCACAATATCTGCATCAAGTCCTGGCATGTCTTCATACGACCAGGCAAAGACCTCAACATATTTGTGTAGCAATTAAATCAGACGCTCCTTGATATTGGGTTCCATATTGGCACCCACCTTGACTTCCCTTTTGTCTTCCTCGGTACCTAGGTTGATTGTGTCCATTGGTTCCTCGTGGGGATGAATGGTCCTCTCTTCTTGTTGTAGTAACCTGGCGAGTTCCCCTGGTACTTCACAATCTTCCTCACCTTCATCTTCGGCTTGGTAGATTAGATTTTCAGAGTCACAAAAGGCCATAGAAGAATTGTTACCCATGGGATCCCGAATGGATGTAGACCTGCATTGTGAGTGTGAATGTGTGTAAGAGTGTAGTTATCTTTGAAATAAATGAAAATGTAAAAAAGAAAAACAATGAGCACAAAGTTTGTACGCAAAAACTTCCATGATTCATTGATGTCATATGAAAATGAGATAATAACCCTTACAAATAGACTATTGTGCCTCGGGTAAGACACAAGGTTTTAAGAGTCTGAATTGTTTTGATATTACAGATCCAACAAAATGTAAAGACAAATTAATGTGGGATAAAAGTGATCGGGACAAAGTCTCTGGCCTCCCAGTTGCTGAGCCCTCCATTGACAGTTGGGAAAATCCAATCCTCTAGGTCATAGTTGTCTTCATCATCCTCCATTGTATTGACTTGGTGGTTGCTGGTCTTCAGGGGTGGTCCTCTGGCACGAGCGTGGCGTACGGCCTTATGGGCACCTAAAGTGAAACCCAGACCAAACTTGTCAGATTTGTATGGGATATCTGGGAGTTGTCCCTAAATAGTGCACCCACCTTCTTCTATCACTGCCTTGGCATCCTTTAAAGATGACATCCTGAGCGGAGGCCTTGTGATCTTGGGAACTTGAGATGCATCATTGGTCATTGCCACATCTTGTGAGACTTCTTCAAAGTGCTGGAATGGAGTTTCAATAAACTCACCATCTAATTCCACATATCTGAAGGAATTGAGATGGATGATCATATACTCTTCTTCTCCATGAGCGGTGATAATCTTCCCTTGAATCGAGTATTTCAGAATTTGGTGCAACATAGAAGTAACAGCGCCAGCATTGTGAATCCATGGTCGTCCTAGCAAGCAGGAATATGAAGGGAGAGTGTCCATTACATAAAAAGTTGAATCAAATGTTTGGGTTCCAACCTTTATGGGGATATCCACTTCCCCATGCACCACCCTTTTTGAGTCGTCAAAGGCTCTCACTACTATGTTGCTTGGTCTCAATGTCAATCCCTCACAGTCAAGCCTATCAAGAGCCTTTTTAGGCAATACATTCAGAGATGAACCGGTGTCAACCAAGACATGAGCAAGAGTCGTGCCCCTGCATTCCACTGAGACATGCAATGCCTCGTTATGCTTCCTTCCTCTTGGCGTTAAATCAGCATCTGAAAAACCTAGACCATTATCTACAATCAAACTAGCTACGCAATCTTGGAACTGATCGGCAGATGTTTCTTGGGGTACATGAGTAGTTTTCAGGAATTTTACCAAGGCTTTTGCATGAGCCTCGGAACATAGTAATAGAGCCAACATGGAAATTTTTGATGGAGTTTGCCCCAGTTGTCCGACTACATTGTAGTTGCTTCTTTTTATGATCTTTAGAATTTCCTCCATCTCTTTCCGGGAGGTCTCAGGGATAGCCAATGATTATGCCTTCGTCTAGACAGGCTCAATTAGTATACTTTTACCTCGAGTCTCAGTTGATTCGGCCGCAGGAATATTGTAACGCCCCGTTTTATTTAATATTATATTATATTAATATTTTCAAGTTACCGTTTGACGTTTATTTTTGCGACGAGAATATTTAAATTAACCGGTATATCTGTTAATATATTTGGCGACGTTTTATTCGGACCGATAATTATTTTATTCGGTCAGGTATTTATTTTGAGGGATCGGTAATTATTTTGTTCGGTCCGGTTTTTATTCCATTCGGTTCGGTAAAATATTATTCGGACTGATATTTTAATTATTTGGAGTTATTTTAATTATTTGGGGTAATAATATTATTTAGTATTATTTAGTATTATTTGGTGTTATGAGGTAGTATTTTACAAGGGATTTTTGGGTACTTTGCTAGCTTATGTCTTGCATCTAAACAAACCAAACCCACCATTTCCTTTGATTTATGTCATAACACTAAAACACACTTTGAGAGAGTTAGAGAGAGCTAGAGGTCTTGGTAGAGAAGAAGAGGAGCAAGAACAAAGCTTGGGTTTTGGGTTGGTTGGAACATCAAGAATCATTTCAAACATCTAAGGTAAGGGGTTTGATTTTCCAATGCTTATAGTTAGGGTTTGATTTGGTATATTTTGATTTGGGATAAAATTGATGTTAGTGTTCTTGAGATTTATTGAGTTAAATTAGGAGAGTTAATTTAGGTGTTAGTGTTGTGGGATTATTGTTATGTTAATAGAAATTAAATTAGAAAAACTAAATTATATTAATTAAGTTTAGTTTATAAAATAGAAGTATGTTACTTGAATTAAGAAAAAACTAAACTAGTAGTATTAATTAAATTAAGTTAACTAAAAAAAAACTAAACTAGCAGCATGTATAAATTGGAATGAAGTTTAGAAAATTAGAAGTACTAGCAGTATAGAAAGTTTAGAAATTTATGTACTATGCAGTATGGAAATTAAATGAAGTTTAAAAAAAAAACTAAACTAGCCGCATGTATAAATTGGAATGAAGTTTAGAAAGTAAACCAGCAGTATAGTTTAGAAAAACAAAAATGTAATAGCAGTATTGTTTAGAAATTAAGCTAGCAGTATAGAAAACTAAAGAACTTGCAGTATAGAATTGAAATTAAGTTTAGAAAATTAATTAATTTATGTTTTATTTTTATTTTTCTTGATTTAATATATTAAATATTTATATTAATTAAATACAAATATGACATAAGTTAGCCGATTTAATTTGGAACCCGATTATGTTCTGATTTCCCGATTTCGGCAATTTCGGCGACGGAGCAAGTTGCTCCGAATTTAACGAAAATTGACGTGCTAGCTAATTTTGACGTGTAGAACGTCGTGGTGAGGTTAGTTTTTCGAGATTACGAGTTTTTAACGGAGCAACCTGAAATAAGTCAATTTACAGTTAAGTTGAATCGGGTTGCGTTTTAGTCGGTTTAAGTCGCGTTTGGACAATTCGATTGCGATGTTAATGATTATAATTGATGCTGATTATTATGAATGACTTTTGCAATGATTATTGATGTTTGACTATTTTTCCGTGTTTTAAATTTAGTGAATTATTTGATAATGATGTGGTGTGATTAAATATGATGTTTGCGACGGTTAATTCATAATGAATACATGATGATATGCGATGCGATGATATGTTTATCTTAATGTGGATGAATATGGCGATGTGGGTTTTATACCAATTTTGATGTGCGATGATGATGTTTTGTTGTGTCGTGTTTGTGATGTCGTGTTGTCGAGTCACATACATTGCATTGACGACGAGGGCTTTTATGCCAAGCGACAAGGGCTTTTATGCCAAAGCTACGATGGGCTTTTATGCCGAATGTCCCTAATTATGGACAAAGCGACGGGTACCACATGCATAACATAGTCGTGTCTCATGGAGTCAGTTATGTTTATTTTTGATTCTTTTGGCGTTGAGTTTTATTTGATGGCTTATAATGAATTGCGATGTTATATGATATCTTGTTTTGTGATGATTTTTGTGTTGAACATAAAGTGATTATGATGTGATAATTTCATGAAAATTATGAGGTGGATATAACATGACGGTAAAAAGACGATATGAGTTTATGGCGATGGAGTTTATGTCTTGTTTTGACATGATTATGGTGATTATGTGATGATATTAAAGTGTTGATCTTATACACTAAATGATGATTTTTAAGTATGTGAGATTTGATATTTGTTGACATATTCTTATTAACCTATATCATGTATGATTCCAAAACTACTTATATATTTTATCATGCCTTTACTTATATATTTTTGAGTATCTCACCCTTTACTTGTTTCGCCGTTTCCTTTATATTGGTAACGTGCAGGTGATCCGTGAGGATGATGAGGATTAGCTCGAGTCTCTTTATTTTGAGTCGCTCTGCTCTGATAGTAGTAACACTCAGGATTTGGGCGAAGTTATTATTGTGGATAAGATAGTTTATGTATATTATCTTATGACTTTATGTATTGATGATAACATGATGATATGTACATTTTGTGAACACATCCACTGTGCTATGAATACTCATATGTTTATATGATGATTTGTGATATGAATCGGTATATCCGACTTTTGATTTTTGTGATGTGCATTATAATGAAAAGTGATGGAAACACGAATATGTGATACCTCAATTTATGTTTGGATGAAATTTTGAAACTCTGATTTTATTATTAATTATGAGGGGTAGAATTGGGGTGTTACATTAGTGGTATCAGAGCAGGTCGGTATGTCCAGCCAAGTTGTTGAGTTTGTTGTCATCTATCAATCAAGTATTGTTATTTGTTGATTCTAATCCTTGTTTTGTTTTGAGTAGAAGTTATTATGGCTAGAAGGAACACTGGTAGGAATGATGAGGCTCTTGTTGCTGCTATGCAGGCAATGGCTCAGGATTTCCAAAACCCGCCGAATGCTGACGAGAACACTGGGTCTCGTAGTTTGGCAACCTTCCAAAGAGAGAATCCTCCTACTTTCCAAAGAAAGTATGATCCTGAAGGTGCTTTGGCGTGGCTGAAGGAGATTGAAAGAATCTTCCGTGTGATGGATTGCACTCCTGTGCAAAGGATCCGTTATGGTACTCATAAACTAAGTGCTAAAGAGGATGACTGGTGGGTTGAAACCCGTCAGAGGCTTGATATTGCTGGTGAGGAAGTGCCATGGGAAGTTTTCCGAAGGGAATTCATGAGGAAGTACTACCCGGAAGATGTTCAGGGAAAGAAGGAGATAGAGTTCCTTGAATTAAAGCAAGGAAGCATGTTTATCACTGATTATGTTGCAAGGTTCACTATGTTGGCCAAGTTTTATCCGCATTATGATGGGGCAAATGAAGATTTCTCTAAATGCATCAAGTTTGAAAATGGTTTGCATCCTGATATTAAGAAAGTTGTTGGTTATCAGAAAATCTATGTCTTTTCGGATTTGATTGATAGTTGTAGGATCTTTGAGGAGGACAGTAATGCTCATTATAAGATTATGTTTGATAAGAGAAACAAAGGTCAGCAAAGCTGTAGAAAATCGTATGATTCTCCAGCTGGTAAAGGGAAACAGAAAGTGTTTCAAGGGCGAAGAACTAGTGGGGGGATGCTCATGCTAGTATTGTTTGTTACAAGTGTGGGAAACCTGGCCACAAAAGTAATGTTTGTCGAAGCGATGTTAGAGCTAAGGAGAATGAGGTGAGATGTTTCCGATGTGGAGAAGTGGGCCATATGACTCGCGATTGTAGACATAAGTATGTGGTATGTTTTAATTATGGCAAGGGAGGTCACATTAGTGCTCAATGTAAGAAGCCTAAGAGGACTCAAGGAGCAAGAAATGTGTTTTCTTTGTCGGGTGCTCCGACGATAAACGAGGATGGTCTTGTTCGAGGTACTAGTTTCGTTAATAGCTTTCCTCTTATTACTATTATTGATACTGGTGCTACTCACTGTTTTATTGCTGTTGATTGTGTAAAGAGATTGGGTCTCACTTTGTCGTCTCTGGATAGAGATATGGTGGTAGAAGTTCCGGCTAAGGGAACGGTTACTACTTCTTTTGTGTGTGCAAGTTGCCCTTTATCAATCTTTGATAGAGACTTTGTGGTGGATCTTGTTTGTTTACCGCTTGTCGGGTTGGACGTGGTTTTAGGTATGGACTGGTTAAAAGCTAATTATGTCCATATCAATTGCTATGACAACACTGTAAGGTTTTCTTCCTTAGTAGAAGAAGAACAATCTATGTTGGTGTCGACGAAGCAGTTGAATGAATTCATGAAGGATGAGGCGTTGGTTTTCTTATTTATGGTGACTCTTTCTGTGGAGAGTCAAGCTGTGATAGCAAACTTTCCAATGGTGTGCGATTTTCCCGAAGTATTCCCTGATGAGATTCCTAGTGCACCTCCAGAAAGAGAAGTTGAATTTTCTGTGGATCTTGTCCCTGGTACCAGACCTATCTCTATGGCACCATAATTGATGTCCGCATCTGAGTTAGTAGAATTGAAGAGCCAATTAGAAGATTTGCTTGAGAAGAAGTTTGTTAGACCTAGTGTGTCGCCGTGGGGAGCTCTTGTGTTATTGGTGAAGAAGAAAGACGGTAGCATGAGACTTTGTATTGATTATCGTCAGTTGAATAAAGTGACTATCAAGAATAGGTATCCACTTCCTAGAATTGATGATTTGATGGACCGATTGGTTGGCTCTCGCATGTTTAGTAAGATTGATTTGAGATCAGGTTACCATCAAATAAGGGTGAAAGAAGAAGATGTTCAGAAAACTACTTTCAGGACGAGGTATGGACATTACGAATATTCTGTGATACCTTTCGGTGTCACTAATGCACCGGGAGTATTCATGGAGTACATGAATCGTATTTTCCATCCTTACTTGGATCATTTCGTGGTTGTTTTCATTGATGATATTTTGGTTTATTCTAAATCCGAAGAAGAGCACGCAGAACATTTGTGCATCATGTTGAAAGTTATGAAAGAGAAGAAGCTTTATGATAAGTTGTCAAAGTGAGAGTTCTGGTTAAGTGAAGTGAGATTTTTGGGGCATGTCATTTCTGGTGATGGCATTGCAGTTGATCCTTCTAAAGTTGATGCTGTGTTGAGATGGGAAACTCCTAAGTTTGTTACTGAGATTAGAAGTTTCTTAGGATTGGTTGGTTACTATAGAAGGTTCATTGAAGGTTTTTATAAGTTAGCGCTCCCTTTGACAAGGTTGACTTTTAAAGGAGCTGCATTTGTGTGGGATGTCAAGTGTGAAGAAAGTTTTGTTGAATTGAAGAAAAGGTTGACAACGGCTCCGATCTTGATTCTACCTAATCCTGAAGAACCGTTTGTTGTTTATTGTGATGCTTCTAAGATGGGTTTAGGTGGTGTACTTTTGCAAAATGGCAAAGTGGTTGCTTATGCTTCTAGGCAATTGAAGATTCATGAGAAGAATTATCCTACGCACAATTTGGAGCTTGCAGTAGTTGTTTTTGTTCTTAAGATTTGGAGGCATTATCTTTATGGTTCTAAATTTGAAGTATTTAGTGACCATAAAAGTTTTAAGTATTTGTTCGATCATAAAGAGCTTAATATGAGACAAAGACGGTGGCTTGAATTGTTGAAAGATTGTGATTTTAGATTGAATTACCATCCTGGTAAAGCTAATTTGGTGGTCGATGCTTTAAGTCGAAAGACTTTGCATATGTCACTTTTGATGGTGAAAGAGTTGGAATTGATTGAGCAATTTAGAGATATGAGTCTTGTAGTAGAAGTGACGCCGAAGAGTGTTATCTTGGGAATGTTAAAGATCAATAATGATTTCCTTGATAGTGTTAGAGAAGCTCAGAAGCTTGATGTGAAACTTGTTGATTTGTTGGTTCGTATTGGACAAACTGAAAATGAAGATTTCAAGTTAGATGCTCAGGGTGTATTGAGGTTCCGAGATAGGATTTGTATTCTCGATGATGTGGATTTGAAGAGAATGATTTTGGAAGAAAGTCATAGAAGCAATTTGAGTATTCATCCCGGAGCGATCAAAATGTATCAAGATTTAAAGAAACTATTTTGGTGGTCGGGCTTGAAAAGAGAGGTGGCTCAGTTTGTTTATGCTTGTTTGACTTGTCAGAAGTCTAAAGTGGAGCATCAGAAACCTGCAGGGTTGATGTAACCGTTAGAGATTCCAGAATGGAAATGGGATAGCATTTCTATGGATTTCGTAACGGGGTTACCGAATACACCAAGAGGACACGATGCAATTTGGGTGATTGTTGATAGGCTTATGAAGTCGACTCACTTTATTCCTATTAACATCACTTATCCCGTATCGAAGTTGGCGGAAATTTATACGCATGTGATTGTGAGATTACATGGTATTCCCTTGGGTATTGTTTAGGATAGAGATATGAGGTTTACTTCTGAATTTTGGAAGAGCTTGCAAGAGGCTTTGGGTTCAAAGTTGAGATTGAGTTTGGCTTATCATCCTCAAACTGATGGTCAGACGGAAAGGACGATTCAATCGTTGGAAGACTTGTTACGTGCTCGTATTCTTGAACATGGTGGTTCATGGGATACATATCTTCCTTTGATTGAGTTTACTTATAACAATAGCTTTCATGCTAGTATTGGAATGGCACCGTTTGAGGCTTTGTATGGTCGGAGGTGTAGAACTCCTTTGTGTTGGTATGAGTCGGGTGAAAGTGTGGTTCTTGGACCAGAATTGGTTAGAGAGACTACTGAGACGGTGAAGATGATTAGAGAAAATATGAGAATTTCTCAAAGTCGACAAAAGAGTTATCATGATAAAAGGAGAAAAGACTTGGAATTTTAAGATGGTGATCATGTATTTTTGCGAGTTACTCCTACAACCGGCGTTGGGCGAGCATTGAAGTCGAAGAAGCTAACTCCTCGCTTTATTGGTCCTTACCAAATTACTAGTAATGTGGGAAAATGGCGTTACCGCCAAATCTTTCGAACTTGCATGATGTGTTCCATGTGTCGCAAATTCGGAAGTATGTTCCGGATCCTTCACATGTGATTGAGATGGATGATATTCAAGTGCGAGACAATCTTACGGTGGAGACGATGCCATTAAGGATCGAAGATCGTGAGATGAAGTCTCTTCGTGGCAAAGAGATCTCCTTGGTTAAAGTTGTTTGGATAGGAGCAGCTGGTGAAAGTGCGACGTGGGAGTTAGAAAGCAAGATGCAGGATTCTTATCCCGAGCTTTTCGAGTCAGGTAATTTCGAGGACGAAACTTTTTTTAAGTGGGGGAGAGTTGTAACGCCCCGTTTTATTTAATATTATATTATATTAATATTTTCAAGTTATTGTTTGACGTTTATTTTTGCGACGAGAATATTTAAATTAATTGGTATATCTGTTAATATATTCGGCGACATTTTATTCGGACCGGTAATTATTTTATTCGGTCCGGTATTTGTTTTGAGGGACCGGTAATTATTTTGTTCGGTCCGGTTTTTATTCCATTTGGTTCCGTAAAATATTATTCGGACCGATATTTTAATTATTTGGAGTTATTTTAATTATTTGGGGTAATAATATTATTTAGTATTATTTAGTATTATTTGGTGTTATGAGGTAGTATTTTACAAGAAGGGCTTTTGGGGTATTTTGCTAGCTTATGTCTTGCATCTAAACAAACCAAATCCACCATTTCCTTTGTTTTATGTCATAACACTAAAATACACTTTGAGAGAGTTAGAGAGAGCTAGAGGTCTTGGAAGAGAAGAAGAGGAGCAAGAACAAAGCTTGGGTTTTAGGTTGGTTGGAACATCAAGAATCATTTCAAACATCTAAGGTTAGGGGTTTGATTTTCCAATGCTTATAGTTAGGGTTTGATTTGGTATATTTTGATTTGGGATAAAATTGATGTTAGGGTTCTTGAGATTTGTTGAGATAAATTAGGAGAGTTAATTTAGGTGTTAGTGTTGTAGAATTATTGTTATGTTAATAGAAATTAAATTAGAAAAACTAAATTATATTAATTAAGTTTAGTTTATAAAATAGCAGTATGTTACTTTAAGAAAAAACTAAACTACCAGTATTAATTAAATTAAGTTAACTAAAAAAAAAACTAAACTAGCAGCATGTATAAATTGGAATGAAGTTTAGAAAGTAAACTAGTTGTATAGTTTAGAAAAACAAAAACGTAATAGCAGTATAGTTTAGAAATTAAGCTAGCAGTATAGAAAACTACAGAACTTGCAGTATGGAATTGAAATTAAGTTTAGAAAATTAATTAATTTATGTTTTTTTTTATTTTCTTGATTTAATATATTAAATATTTATATTAATTAAATACAAATTTGACATAAGTTAGCCGATTTAATTTGAAACCCGATTATGTTCCGATTTCCCGATTTCGACAATTTCGGGGACGGAGCAAATTGCTCCGAATTTAACGAAAATTGACGTGCTAGCTAATTTTGATGTGTAGAACGTCATGGTGATGTTAGTTTTTCAAGATTACGAGTTTTTAACGGAGTGGCCCGAAATAATTCAATTTACGGTTAAGTTGAACCGGGTTGCGTTTTAGTCGGTTTAAGTCGCGTATGGACAATTCGATTGCGATGTTAATGATTATAATTGATGCTGATTATTGTGAATGACTTTTGCAATGATTATTGATGTTTGACTATTTTTCCGTGTTTTAAATTTAGTGAATTATTTGATAATGATGTGGTGTGATTAAATATGATGTTTGCGACGGTTTATTAATAATGAATACTTGATGATATGCGATGCGATGATATGTTTATCTTGATGTGGATGAATATGGTGACGTGGGTTTTATACCAATTTTGATGTGCGGTGATGATGTTTTGTTGTGTCGTGTTTGTGATGTCGTGTTGTCGAGTCACATACATTGCATTGGCAACGAGGGCTTTTATGCCAAGCGACGAGGGCTTTTATGCCAAAGCGACGATGGGCTTTTATGCCGAATGTCCCTAATTATGGGCAAAGCGACAGGTACCACATGCATAACATAGTCGTGTCTCATGGAGTCGGTTATGTTTATTTTTGAGTCTTTTGGCGTTGAGTTTTATTTGATGGCTTATAATGAATTGCGATGATATATGATACCTTGTTTTTTGATGATTTTTGTGTTGAACATAAAGTGATTATGATGTGATAATTTCATGAAAATTATGTGATGGATATAACATGACGGTAAAGCGACGATATGAGTTTATGGCGATGGAGTTTATGTCTTGTTTTGACATGATTATGGTGATTATGTGATGATATTAAAGTGTTGATCTTATACACTAAATGATGATTTTAAAGTATGTGAGATTTGATATTTGTTGACATATTCTTATTAACCTATATCATTTATGATTCCAAAACTATTTATATATTTTATCATGCCTTTACTTATATGTTTTGGAGTATCTCACCCTTTACTTGTTTCGTCGTTGCCTTTATATTGGTAACGTGTAGGTGATCCGCGTGGATGATGAGGATTAGCTCGAGTCTCTTTATGTTGAGTCGCTCTGCTCTGATAGTAGTAACACTCGGGATTTGGGCGACGTTATTATTTTGGATAGGATAGTTTATGTATACTATCTTATGACTTTATGTATTGATGATAACATGATGATATGTACATTTTGTGAACACATCCGCTGTGCTATGAATATTCATATGTTTATATGATGATTTGTGATATGAATCGGTATATCCGACTTTTGATTTTTGTGATATGCATTATAATGCAAAGTGATGGAAACACGAATATGTGATACCTCAATTTATGTTTGGATGAAACTTTGAAACTCTGATTTTATTATTAATTACGAGGGGTAGAATTGGGGTGTTACAAATATTAGTAGGGGTGATAGCAGGGATCGTAATAGCTTTGTCAGCAGGAGTATTAGCAGAGATTATTGTAGGACTGGGAACAACCTTTGGGGGAGCAACGACAACAGGGATGATTACGGGTTCGGAAACTACTTTTGGGGGAGCAATTTCTGGAGAGAATATCCTTTCGCTTCGGGTAATCTTGCTAGTCCCTGCAATATTACTGATAACAGAGTTAACCTTCTCAGAACTTGAATCTTCAGCAGCTGGCCAATCTTGCTTGATACCGTGGTAGTAGACATCCCCTCCATAATTCCATGGTACGGTTTTGTCTGACGAATACGTGATTGGTCCAGGCATTATAATTATCAAAGGAGCTACTTTTGGAATTGATGTAATTCTAACGGGTCTTTTAGTGGAGACCCTGGAAGAATTGTCGGAAATGGTCACGATGGAAACATTATTATAAGAAAAAGGTGGACCAGAATTCTTTTCAAACAGAATTTTCTTGTTATCTATTAGGCACTGAACTCCTGCTTTCAACAAAGGACAACTGGTTGGTAAGGACAAACAGAAATGACAGTTTTCATCACAGCCCGGGAAAACACTTGCATTCAATAAATTCTTTTTGATAGTTAGGAGTGGGGTCATATGTTCATTAACTGAAGTAACAAACATATCATCTTCAATGGCGTTGGCAGTATGGCCATGTTTGGGCATAGGGGCAGAAATGACATTGGGCTTTTCTGGCGCATCGAATTCAATATTTTTGGCTTCAAGGAGGTCTTGTACTTTGTTCTTCAGATCCCAACAGTTGTTAGTGTCATGGCCAGGACTTTCAGAGTGGTATGCACAGCGGGAATTAGGATGATAGTGAGGAGAGGTTATGTTAGGGTTCTTTGGAGCTTCTTTCAAGGTCACTAGGTTGGATCTTAACAAATGCGACAATACTTGAGATAGGGTCATGTTCATTCTGGTGAATTGTATGACTGGTGTTTCCATTCTTGGTTGGTTGTTTCTTTGCTGATCAGGCGCAAGTTTAGGAATCATAATAGCCCCCACCATTGGAAGGCGTTCGGCCCTATCTTGATTTCTCTGAGGATATACAACAACCAATTCTTTCTTTCCGATGAATGGCTTCCTTACAACAGCATAGGATGCATTTTTTTGAATATTTCCATTCTTTATCCCGGCTTCTACCCTTTCTTCGGTCAATATCAATTCAGTACAACCCACTGATGAACTCCCAATTAAGTGATTGAAGAAGGGACAGGACAAGGTGCCCAAAAACATGTCTACCAACTCTCTTTCAGATAGGGGAGGTTGAACTCTTCCGGCCAAGTCCCTCCATTTTTGTGCATAGTCCTTGAAGCCTTCACTTGAAACCATGGCCATACTCTAGAGTTGAGTATGGGTAGGTGCAAGATCAGCATTGTATTGGTATTTGTTGTACCCCAAAATTTTCCCTCCCATTTTCTCAACATTTTCTCATCACAAGACCCTTGGAGCTCAAGATCAAGTTAGGGTTCACTCTGGTCAAGACTCCTCCTTGCACTGTTGACCCAAATTAGGGTTTGAGTTTGCACAAAGATGTTTTGACATAAAAGTCCCAAAGTGACTTTCATGCTTCATGTTGGACTCACAAGTTTATCCATACCAAGTTTCAAGCCTTGATTCCAATCTTTGCCCAGTCAATTGGACAGTTGACCTAGAAATCAGTTGTATTGGGAAAAAAGTCAACTGTGGTCAATTGACAGTCAAACCTCATGATTTTTGACCCACATCAATATTATGAACTCATATGGACCATTTGGTCAAGTTTGGATCACAATTTCACAAGAAATTTGATCAGATCACCAAAAGGGCAAAATGGTCATTTTTAGGGTTTTGACTGCACAAAGGCAATTTTTGACTGTTTAACCTAACCAATGGCAAACCAAGCTCACATATGGACTCAAGGACTCAATGTCATTGTCTTGACATGTTCAAAAAGTTCAAAAGATCCCAAATGCACAAGATTGACAAATGAATTTTCCAGTCAACTGAGCAAAATTTGACTGTATACTGAAAAGTCAAACTTTGACTTTTTGGTCAAAATCAAGTGTCAAGATTCATTTTTCATCAAGACATGTCAAATTATGAAAATTGTTCATCAAGAAATCAAAAATTACAAATTAGGGTTTGAAATGAAGAAATTTCATAACTTAGAAATTTTCTAAGTTATCAAACTTCCTTATTTTTTCCTAACTTTGTCCCTTTTTTTTCATCAAGATACATTTGGATTCAAGCAAAACTCAAAACATGAAAGTTGTAGTCCATTGCAAAATCTACAACTTTGATTCACAAAGTTTCCTCAAAAGAAGCTTGTAGTTCAGGTTATGATTTTTGGAATAGGGGTGCAAAACATTCTTAACTTAGAAATTTTTTGACCTATTTTAGGCAGGATTTTTGCCTAACTTCATGGCCACTTTTCACATGCTTCCACTTGGAATTTCAATTTTCATTACAAAGATGGATTGTAGTACACATTCCAAGCTTTCCAAATTGTCCAAGAACTTCTCAAACACCCTTGTGGTTAGGGAGAATCGAATTGGCAAAGTTGGGCAAAAGTCACTTTTGTTCTTGGCCAAAGGCATGTTCATACACTATGCATTTTCAAACTCAGCTTGCACAAGTTAGGTGACAGGCCTCTAATCCCATTTTCACTCAATAATTCAATGCTAGACCTTTGTTCCAAGATGTTATTTTTCTCATTTGGTCATTACATGGAAGTTTAATCCATAATTAGAAAAAGTAACTTAGCCATTTTTGAAAAGGTGCACTTTATGTCAAAACACAAATCAAAGAAGTACAATGTAGATCTTTGAGGCACAAGTTTATGGACTAATCCCACTAATCAAGGAGAGATTATGCAGCATGCTTGAGGGACCTTCCTTGGCCTATAACCCAACTTGACCACTTTAGCTTAGATAAGAAGAAAACTTGCATATTGAACATCATCTCTCATTCCTGTAAGAACTAACCAAAACAAAATTTGTGAACACATTTCACACTCCCTAAGTAACCTGAAACACGACCAAGCCATCCCTAAGACTCCCTCATTCATCAAAACACAGTTTTTTGGCAAAACAGGGTACCTTCTGCATTTTGACTTGGCCAGTTCATTTCCCTCGTGCGTTTTCATCCAAACCAGTTCAAACACATCCTATATCATCCACACAAACTATCCCAAGCCCTAGCTGCAGACTGTAACACCTCTAACCAAGTTCACCATTTTCATTTTTTCAGTTGTGCGGGTTGAGTTACATAGCTCGTTTCAGTTAGTTTCAAAGCAAGCTAGAGGTTGGAAGAGCATCCCTGAACTTCAAGCAAGTTGTACAAGTCCTCACATTGCATTGAAAGTTCCTCCATTGCTGCACACGATTCCAGCTGAACAGGTAAAACTTTGGACTTCTATCTCTCAATCTAGGAAGAGTTAGGCTTAGGTTTATGAATGAAACATGCTCTACTCATGGCCCTGAAGCTACCCATATCCTCACTTTTCATTTATATTGTGTGTGTTAAGAGAATTTGGAACTTGAACATTAGAAAAAACTTAGGTCAGAAATTGGGGATGAAGAAATTCTCCCTCGTTTCTTAGAGTTAAGTCAAGTTTTTTATATGTCTGGATTCGTCTCTTGATGCTCTACATTTTTGGTGTTATGAGTTTTGCTTGAAAGTCCAGGAATCAGGAGTTAGGAAGCGCGCGTTTTTGTTGTTCAAACAAGTCTGGAGGTTGAAGATGACTGGCTTAGGCTGGGCCTGAGTCAGTCCTACTTTTTGCACCCCTTTTTTCAATTTGCACCCCCCTGGCCCATTATGTGATATATTTGTCATTTTTGATTTTTTTTTCTTTTTGATTTTGATTCTATATTTTTATTCAAGCATGAAAAAACACTAAAAATATTTTTCTCACACTTTTTGCATTTTATTTGATATTTATTTGTTTCATTTAGTTACATATATAAATAAATATAGTACTATTTGTTTAAAACATTAAAATAATAATACAAAATATATTTTTTTAGTTATTATTTTTTTATTTACATTTTGGAAACATTTTCTCAAAAATATACTTTTTTTGTAAATAATTAACATTTTTTATTTTTGTACATATTTAATATATTTAGTAAATAATATAAATACTTATATATTTAGAACATTTAGGATAAAAAAACATAAAAATAATATATTTTTATTTTTATTAATATTTGACCTCAAAAATCACTTTTTTACAATATACTTCTCTTTTATTTATTTTTTGTATATAATTAATAAATATTGCATATAATAAATAATAAATACTTTTTATTTAGCAAAATTAGGGTTTTGCCCTAAAAACACAAAATATCCAAAAATTGATTCTTTTATTTTTTGTTTATATTTCACATAAAAAATACTTTCCCATACATATAAAAACCATTTTTGTGCATAAGTACATTTTTGCATATTTATTTACTTAATTATTGTACAATTAATCTTTGTATATTCAATTTGGATGTAATAGCTTAGATTTTAATTTCTTTCTAAATATCCCCATTTGAACATTTGTACCCCCCATCCCATAATTGTGTTGTAATAATTTAGGATTTTAAATTCTGCACTTTAAAGCTTTCTAAATATGCCATGATAGACTTAGAGTTTGTATGCAAATCAAAAATAACAAATAGCTTGACCTAATTCAAAGATAAAAAAGCATGAAAATGGACAACACCAATCACACTTGCATCCCTAGGGTTACTCCACTTGTTGCCTTCAATAATGGGCCATGTTGCATGTTGAGTTTCTTTGGCAAAACAAAACAATATCAAATGATCATAGTCCCTCGATGACGCTTTCGAAAGTTGCCTAAAAATGATCATAGTCCCTTAAAGAAAAGTTTCCAAAGACACTTGGCACCATTGCAATCATGGTTTAAACGATGACCCGTGCCCGTCCCGTTAACATCCTAACACAAGATTGTCCACCAAATACAATGGTGGAACAAAATTGTTAAAAGGGTTAAAACATAGAAAAAACCTTTGAGTAAATTTAGGGGTAGACAACTCTTAGTTACTTGATCAAACTTGCAAAAACACACTTGCCTACTTTTCAAAACCACCTTCCACAACACTTTCAAAACAACTTTCAAAAAAACATTGAAAACTTTTCAAAAGATATACACCTTTGTATACATCCAAACATGGGTCATTACAAAGGTTGCCACAACAAATGGCCTCTTTTCAAAACATTTTCAAACCCACACACAAAGCACCATTTCAAACAATTGAAAGCACCATTTCAAACAATTGAAAACACAAGGCAAGTGATTTAAGCAAGTAACTAAGAGCCCATGGATAACCATGGATAGAAAGGGTGCTAATACCTTCCCTTTCTATAATCTACTCCCCGAACCCAAGAAAACATCTCAAAGGTTTTTGCTGTGCTTTTTAACATTTCCTTAGGATAAAATAAAAAGTCGGTGGCGACTCTTGCTCAACCGAAACATTTGCGGAAACAAACGCAAAACCCCAAGTCAGTTCTCCCACCGTATCACAGAACTGGCGACTCTGCTGGGGAGATTTTTTAAAGTGGGGTAACCTTAGGGCTTAGATCACCCTCTTGCATGACTATTTGTTTGCTTTGATTGCTTTATATCTTGGCTCTCTTGTTTGGGTTTGAAATCCTACACCCGGATTTGGGGAAACATTCATAGATAGCAATACATTGTGGAAACTGTGCGGGGTATACCGACACGGTTAAAGCAATAGCTATATTAGTGCGACATATTTGTGAGTATCGGTAACCCTTGAGTTCAATCAAGGAGAGTACGGGGCCGCTGAGTGATGTCACTAAGCACTAATGACCTAGAACCTTACTTGACCATCTTGGCCTTTTATTAGGGGTAGTGAGATGACCGGCTTTGGTGCAGTACGAAGTTGGTAGATACTCGATACTACACTCATTGAGGGTTGTTTTCTTGGAATATTTTGGTCGCTAGTTAAGTGGCTAAACCAAAACAATGAACATAGAAAACAATCCAATGATATTGAGCTCCTTAGAACCCGGTTACTATTTATAGGACAGGTTTTTAAGCCAACTACACTCAAGAGGGTACTTACCTATGAAACCCTATGCAAGCCTGAAACTAGGGTTTTGTGTGAATTGCTTGTACATATGTTTGTGCATACATCATAAACATCATAAAGCATCATATGCATCCACTAACCATTTCAAGGGATTGGATCTTCATCTTTGTTCTTATTTTGTAGGTCATGGAAATTCCTCGCAGGAAAACTATCCAAGTCAACCTTGTGAGAATCCCTCCTCAACTCAAGGAGCTCACATCAAGAATTCCAGAAAGCTCTCCCTTCAGTGAAAGACATGGTAGACTGCTCATCCTAGTCAACACCAGCATTGAAGAGGACATGGTAAAGGTGTTGTTCCAGTTCTTTGACCCCCTTCACCACTGTTTCACTTTCCTCGACTACCAATTGGTGCCCACTTTGGAGGAATTTTCTCAACTCCTGAGAATTCCTATTCTTAACAACTACCCTACAACGGTACGGAAAAAGAACCAAAGCCTGAAGATGTTGCTCAAGCACTACACTTGCAACCATCTGACATCAAGGGGCATTGGGAAACTAGAAGCGGTGTCAAAGGCTTCTTGGTAAAATTCTTGTTTGAGAAGGCACGAGAGTGTTGGAATTCTTTGGATCTACAAGCCTTTGAAGAAATTGTGGCACTCCTCATTTATGGGTTGGTCCTGTTCCCAAATCCTGACCAACTTATAGATGTCAACGCCATCAAGATTTTCCTATCCAGAAATCCAATACCAACATTGCTTGGGGACATTCTTCACTCATTTTACACACGAACAATGAGAAAGAGGGGTGTTCTCATGTGCTGTACTCCTCTCCTTGCAAGGTGGTTTATTTCGCACCTTCCACAATCTGTCTTGAAGAATGACCAAGGCTTAAGGTGGTCACAACGGTTGATGACCCTCACTCACTCTGATGTACATTGGTGTTCTCGGTCCAGAGAAAATGTCATCATCGTCGATCGTTGTGGAGAGTTCCCTAATGTTACATTGCTTGGCATTAGAGGAGGCATTACCTACAACCCTTGTATAGCTTTGAGACAATTTGGATATGCACAGAGGGATGGCCCTCACGACATGTTGATTCCTGACTTAGTTTTTGACTTCGACAATGATGCGCAAGGACTTCACCAAAGATTCATTAGAGCTTGGAGGATGCCTAACAAGGTAGACAGCAAGACACTGGGGCACAAGAACTCCATCCCTCTTGAGCCTTATCTCAAGTGGGTACGAACCCGAGCCCAGAGTCTAATGATGCCTTACCCTCATGTTCTCCTTGTGATTAAAGAGCCCTTTAAGGAAGGAGAGGTTCCCTACACCATCCTATATCCTGACATGCCAACATCATGGGAGGAGATGCAAAAGAGTTAGATCCAACTCAAGGAGGAACGGAACACTTTTGAAGCCAGCTTCTATGCCAGTGAGAAGAAGGTTTTGAAGCTTACCCGCCGACTCCATGAGGAAGAGACCCTCAACACCTACATCGCACCAAAGAGGATGCGCAACGTCTTTTTACCTTGAGAAGTTTTTTGTAATATTTGGCCCATGGGGCATTTATGTACTGACAAAATTTCTTCTTATTAATATGACGTGCGTTCTTTTTGTTTGCAACAATTTTGAATTTTCTAAATCCTTGAATGCATTGCATAAATAAGCATATCATTCATCATATGCATAACAGATACCCTTCTTCTACAGGTTGCTTAATCTTCTTCGCTGTTTATTTCAGCACTCAATCATCATGTCTTCTGAGCCTACCACCGAACAAGCTATCAAGGCTCTCCAGGCCCAGAACACCCAGTTTCAGGAGCTGGTCATGAGCTTAGCCCAGGGTCAACAGGAGTTGAAGACTCTGCTCTTGAAAAAGAAGAAGAAGAAGAGGACTGCGTTGTTTAACACTGGACGAAGTTTTGGGAATACACTGCAGAATGAGGCTGATCAGGTTACTTCCTTTGCAGAGAAAGACAGTCCCCAAGGGGGAAGGGCTCCTAGTCCTGTGGTCTCCGACAACGAGACGGATTACAATGATGAACAGTACCCTCCTGCTGAAGACAGGTACAAGCAACTAGAGGATCGTTTAAGTGCCATGGAGATCTAACATGTGCCGGGGTTGGATTTTGGAGATCTAGGTTTATCTTCTGAGGTGGTGATCCCACACAAGTTCAAGGCACCTGCCTTTGCGAAGTACGACGGGGCTTCCTGCCCTAAGCTGCATCTCAGATCATATGTAAGGAAGATCCAACCTTACACTGCAGACAAGAACCTATGGATCCATTTCTTTCAGGATAGCCTTATAGGGGCTCAACTCGAATGGTTCTATCAGCTGGATGGAGCCAGTATTCGAAATTGGGAGGACTTGGCTACTGCATTTTATAAGCAGTATCAGTACAATTCCGACCTCGCTCCCACGCGTACCCAACTCCAGGGTATGTCAATAGGGACGGGAGAAGGTTTTAAGGAGTATGCGCAAAAGTGGAGAGACCTGGCTGGCAGGGTGCAGCCACCTTTGACTGACCGTGAACTTGTTGACATGTTCCTGGGAACCCTGTCTGGTCCGTTCTTCAACCATCTGATTGGTAATTCTTCTGCTGGGTTCACAGACCTGATCTTAACCGGTGAGAGGATAGAAGCTGGTATCAAGTCGGGGAAGATACAGAAAGGTGCCTCCGCGAGTATTGAAAAGAAGCCCTTCAAGAAGGAAGCCAGTGTTGTTTATGGTCCCAGAAGACAAATTAAACCGGAACGCCGCCAAGCTGTCAACGCGTTGGTAATTTCAAAGCCTGCTGCTGCTCCTCAGCAGTATAACCAACCAAGGGGTGAGAGACCTAAAAGGCAGTACACTCGACTCAGCATGACCCTGTCTCAGATTTTGCCGCAACTACTGTCAACCAATCTGGTAACTGTCAAGGAAGCTCCGAAGGTGGTAAACACAGCTTCTCCAAAGTACAACCCCAACGCCCGTTGCGCTTATCACTCTGATAGCCCGGGGCATACTACGGATGATTGTTGGGCTCTGAGGAATAAGGTTCAGGACCTTATTGATGCTAAAGAAATACAGTTTGAGGCGCCCGAAAGGCCCAATGTTGTAACTGCTCCTATGCCCCAGCATGGAGTGAATGTTGTGGAAGAAGACTTGTATGTAGCCTCTGTGGAAGATATCGTTACTCCGTTGTTGACTGTCAAAAGGAACCTGTTGCTAGCCGGTTTATTTCCAGGATGTAGTGAAGGTTGTCATTTATGTGATGTTTCACCTGCTGGTTGTCCCTTGCTGAAGTCAGGCGTCCAAAAGCTGATGGATAGCAAAGAGATCTTGTTCGAGAAGATTGTTGTTCCTGCTACCCCTATCGAAGAAGTTTCTATTGTCACTATTTTCAACAAACCTCCTAAGGCTCTCTTAAAGAAGCCTGTCAAAATCATGTCTACTCAGAAGATTGCTCCTATTATCATCACTGTTCCGGGGCCCCTCCCCTATACGTCTGACAAAGTTGTCCCATGGCACTATGGGGAAGATGTTTATGTTCTTGGAGTTAAACAAGAGTTTGATACTAGTACCAGCGTCAGTAACATCACCGGGCCTGCCAAAGTTACTCGCAGTGGTAGGTTGTTCTCACCAGATATTGCGCCACCATCTATTCAGAGACCTCTTGTCATCACACATGCAAGTGTGCCTGCTTCCCTTCCTGATCAAGTTCCTGTTTCTACCCCTGCTGCCGAGTCATCTGACGCTCGGGGAAAAGGGATTGCTACTGATTTGCCTGCCCTGACGGAGGCACCAAAGACAACCACTGTTGAAGCTTCCCAGCAAGAGATGGAAGAGATTCTCAAGATCATTAAGAAGAGTGATTTCAATGTAGTTGAGCAGTTGGGGCACACCCCATCAAAGATTTATATGCTATCATTGTTGTTGTGTTCAGAGGCCCATGCCAAGGCCCTGATTTCTTTCCTGAAGACGGCCCATGTGCCACAAGAAACGTCTGCTGATCAATTTACCGATTGTGTGGCCAACTTGACTGTTGATAATGGGTTGGGCTTCTCTGACGCCGATCTGACTGCCAAGGGAAAGAACCATAACGACGCCCTGCATGTCTCCATTGAATGCAGGGGCACTACTCTTGCCCATGTGTTGGTGGACACCGGTTCTTCATTGAACGTATTACCCAAGAAAGCTTTAGACATGATGGATTGTGAGGGTTTAGAGCTCAAGCCAAGTAACATTGTTGTCCGGGCCTTTGACGGTTCGAAAAGGATGGTACATGGTGAAGTTGACATTCCAATCAGGGTCGGTTCTCAAGTTTTTGATTCAACGTTCTATGTGATGGACATCCGACCATCCTATTCCTGTTTGATGGGTCGCCCTTGGATCCACAAGGCTGGAGCTGTGACCTCCACACTACATGAGAAGCTTAAGTACCCGGTTAGAGGGAAGATTGTGACAGTTCAGGGGGAGGAAGAGTATATGGTCAGCCACCTCAACTCGTTTCGGTACATAGAAATGGATGGGGAGTTCATTGAGACCCCCTTTCAACACTTTGAAGAGGTGCCTCAGCCATTGGCATCAGCTGAGACTGTGACTATTGAAGACCCTCCTTTGAAGATGGCTTCCTTAAAGGATGCCCGGGCTGTGATTGAGAAGGGTGAGTGCGCAAACTGGGGCCGACTTCCTGATTTCACTCCAAAGACTGACAAGTTTGGTTTGGGTTTCACTGCAGAAGCTCAGAGGGTTGTTCATAAGGCAAGAATTGGAAAACCTCGTGTGTTCATCACCAACCCGGGAGTGAATGCTATTGAAGACGACGTGGAGGAATCTGAATTCGACAGCTGGATCTACCCAACAACCGACGGTGGACCAAGCAACTGGACTGTCAAAGACTTCACACCTATTACTTTTGTCACTCAGTAATGAACTCTTTTGTTTTGAATTTGTAACAGACAATATTTTGAAACTTTTATGGCCCAGTGTCTTACCCGGGGCACCGTGGCTTCATTTGTGAGGGCTTTTGTGTGTCATTTTCATATATCATCAATAAAAACATTGGACGTTTGTTGCATTTCAAAATCTTGCGCTCCTTTTCTTTCTTTATTATATATTGCAAAACAACTATATTTACACACACTCACCTATACATGTTCCAATCCACTCTGGATCTCACTGGTAACGACTCTGCTACCGCCGGTTATGACTTCGAAAATCCGATCAACTTAGCCGAAGACGAAGGTGAAGATGATTGCGAAGTGCCTGGTGAACTTGCAAGACTGTTACTCTAGGAAGAGAGGGCCATTCAGCCACATGAAGAGCCAGTGGAAACAGTAAATCTGGGTACTGAGACAGACAGAAAGGAAGTCAAGATTGGTGGCAATCTAGAGCTCAGTGTGAAACAACGGTTGATTCAGATGTTGCATGACTATGTGGAAATCTTTTCCTGCTCTTACAAAGACATGCCTGGGTTGGATACCGACATTGTGGTTCATTACCTGCCTACCAAGGAAGGATGTCCTCCGGTAAAACAGAAGGTCCGCCGTACGCGTCCAGAAATGTCCGAGAAAATCAAAGCGGAGGTGATGAAACAATTTGATGCCGGGTTTCTAGCAGTGACTTATTACCCTCAGTGGGTTGCCAACGTGGTTCCAGTGCCGAAGAAGGATGGTAAGGTCCGAATGTGTGTTGATTACAGGGATTTGAACAGGGCAAGCCCTAAGGATGATTTCCCTCTGCCTCATATCGATGTTTTGGTTGACAACACTGCTCAGCATAAAGTATTCTCCTTCATGGACGGCTTCTCCGGTTATAATCAAATCAAGATGGTTCCTGAAGACATGGAGAAGACCACCTTCGTCACTCAGTGGGGCACTTTTTGCTACAAGGTCATGCCTTTTGGGTTGAAAAATGCTGGGGAAACCTACCAACGTGCCATGGTTGCTTTATTTCATGATATGATCCATCATGAGATAGAAGTATATGTTGATGATATGATTACAAGGTCCCAAACTGAGGAGGAACACCTTGACCATCTACGAAAGCTGTTTGACCGTCTGAAGTTGTACAAGCTGAGGTTGAACCCAAACAAGTGCACCTTTGGGGTGAGATCTGGAAAATTGCTAGGCTTCGTCGTAAGCGACAAAGGCATTCAAGTGGACCCTGCCAAAGTGAAAGCCATACAAGAGATGCCAACTCCCAAGACAGAGAAAGAAGTCAGAGGCTTTCTAGGACGGTTGAACTACATTGTCCGGTTCATCTCGCATCTAACTGCTACCTATGAACCAATCTTCAAGCTGCTGAAGAAAGATCAAGTAGTACGTTGGAACGATGAATGTCAGGCCGCTTTCGAAAGAATCAAAGAGTATCTCCAAGAACCACCCATTCTTATGCCACCGGTTGAAGGGAGACCTCTAATCTTATACTTGACAGTACTGGACAACTCAATGGAGTGTGTGCTGGGGCAGCATGACGAGTCTGGCCGAAAAGAACACGCCATTTATTACCTTAGAAAAAAGTTTACCGACTGTGAGACTCGATACTCACTGCTCGAGAAAACTTGTTACGCTTGGGTATGGGCTGCTCGCCGGCTGAGACAGTATATGTTGACTCACACTACTCTGTTGATTTCAAAAATGGATCCAATCAAGTACATATTCGAAAAGCCTGCTCTGTCTGGAAGAATAGCAAGATGGTAAATGATCTTGACGGAATATGACATCCAGTACACGACTCAAAAAGCAATCAAGGGAAGTGTATTGGCAGACCATTTGGCACATCAGGCAGTGGACGATTACCAGTCGATGAACTTTGAATTTCCAGACGAGGATATCATGGTAGTGACTGATTGTGAAGTACCTGGACCGGATGAAGGACCTGAGGAAGGATCCTGATGGTCTATGCACTTTGACGGAGCCTCGAATGCTTTGGGTAATGGCATTGGCGCCGTGATCATATCCCCTAAAGGCACTCATACTCCACTCACCGCCCGGCTATGTTTCAACTGCACCAACAACATGGCAGAATATGAGGCATGTATCATGGGTCTTCAAGCTGCAATCGACCTAAGGATCAAGTTTCTGAGTGTCTTCGGAGATTCCGCTCTCATGATCAATCAGGTCAAAGGCGAGTGGGATACGAAACACCCAAATCTTATTCCTTACAAGGAGTATGTGCTGACATTGCTTCCCCACTTCAAGGAGATAACCTTTGAACACTTCCCAAGGGAGGAGAATCAGTTAGCGGACGCGTTGGCTACGATGTCTTCTATGTTCGAAGTCAAATGGGACAACGAGGCTCCCCGGATCATTATCTGGAAGTTGGACGAACCTGCACATTGCTGCGATCTCGAGACCGAAGAGGTAACAGAAAAACCCTGGTATCATGAAGTGAAGAGATACCTCGAAGCTCAAGAATACCCCGAAAGCGCATCTGTTAATGACAAGAAGTTCCTGAGAAGGTTCGCGGAAAAATTCTTCCTCAGCAACGGCATTCTCTACAAGCGAAACCATGATTCAACCTTACTGCGTTGTATGGATAAGACTGAAGCAGAAAGGATCATGGCAGAGCTACATGAAGGTACCTTCGGAACACATTCCAGTGGACATACCTTGGCAAAGAAAATCCTTCGGGCAGGATATTTCTGGTCCACAATGGAAGCCGACTGTTATCAGCATTCTCGAACTTGTCATAAATGCCAGATCTATGCTGATAAGGTGCACATTCCTCCGGTTCCTTTGAACGTCTTGACAGCACCTTGGCCTTTTGCAATGTGGGGCATTGATATGATCAGCGAGATCAGACCTACGGCATCTAACGGGCACCGCTTCATCCTGGTAGCGATCGATTACTTCACAAAATGGGTTGAAGCAGCTTCCTATGCCACCGTAACCAAGAATGTCGTGGCATGGTTCATTCGGCACAACCTAATCTGTCGATACGGTGTACCTGAAAGGATCATTACGGACAATGGTACCAATCTCAATAACAAAATGATCACTGAGCTCTGCGAGCAATTTAAGATACAGCACCACAACTCTTCTCCCTACCGGCCGAATATGAATGGGGCTGTAGAAGCAGCGAATAAGAACATCAAGAAGATTGTGCAGAAGATGACAGTGACCTACAAAGATTGGCACGAAATGTTACCGTTTGCTCTTCATGGGTACCGTACCTCAGCACGGACGTCAACGGGGGCAACTCCCTTTTCCTTGGTCTATGGCATGGAGGCAGTCTTGCCTATTGAAGTCCAGATACCCTCTCTCCGGATAATGAAGGATGCAGGTTTGAGCGAAGATGACTGGATCCAGACTCGGCTTGATCAATTAAACCTAATTGACGAAAAGAGACTCACTGCTATTTGTCATGGTCAGACGTACCAAAAACGGATGATCAGGGCTTTTAACAAGAAGGTCAGACGACAAGAGTATCAAGTCGGAGACCTGGTAATCAAGTGCATCATTCTTCCTCAAAGTGATCCCAGGGGAAAATGGACCCCTACGTACGAAGGGTCATTTGTGGTTAAACATATCTTCTCAGGAGGAGCTATGATTCTAACCACCATGGATGGTGACGACCTTCCTCACCCCGTCAATGCAGATATAGTAAAAAGATACTATGCATGAATTAAAGTCCCGCTAGGTTGACACACCTAGGCAAAATAAGGGCTTCCTGGCGAACCAAAAGGGTTCGGGCAAAAATAAGGGATGAAATGAAAAAAAATCTGTACACCCGGCAAGTCGAAAACCTGAAAAGGCGGCTTGGGCAAAAAAAGGGTATCCCGGTGGACTGAAAACCCAAAAGGGCGGTCCAGGAAAAAGTTAGGGATAAAGCGTAATACTATGTCTCATTGGATCACCTTGCATCCAGAATTCGGCATCAACTATCGGGCTCAAACGACACAATCAATCAGCTTCATCTTCAACTAAGCAGCAGAGTGATGAGACGCTTGAAGACATAAAGGCGATAGCAGAGTTGGAACCCAGTGGGATTATTTTTCACATAGCTGTTTTGTTTCCTTTTCACAAAATTGTATAAACTCTATCTTGCTCGGCGGTGTTCTCTTACTAGGACGTCAGCCTCCTGTACATAAAACGCCTATTTACAGGCAAATTCAAAAATCAATACAAGTTCAATTTTTCAGACAAATTACCCACCGTTTTTCCTTTTTCTGTTTTTTTTTGCAAAGAACGTCCAAGGTTCATTTTTTATATATGCGTTTGACATTAATTGCTAATCATAAATATTTGCATACGAAACAAAGGGCAAATTACATGTGACATTAGAAACAGGGGCAATGATGAGTTGTCTAAGCGATCTAGTTGCTCTGTCCACCAAGGTACCAAGGTAAGTTCAGCTGAAGAATGTAACCAGGATACCTCAACTCCCCACAGAGTAAGACAAGATTCAGCAATACTCTCCTCAGGAAGAGTTGGTCCCCCATCAGCCCTAAAAAGGCACAGTATCTCCATCAAGTCAGCGATACTCTCCCCAAGCCGAGTTTAGTCTACTGTCAGCTTTAAGGAAGTCGGGTATCCCCAGAAGATCTCAACATTCTCCAGCGGAGTATAGACATTCCTCAGCAAGCATCCCCGACAGTCTTAATATAAGATTTGTTCCCCGGCGGAATACAGACACCTTAGTGGAATCCATATCCCCAGTAGATTCTGGAAGCTTATACCTAGTAGATTCTGGAAGCTTATCACCTGCAGAGTACATACGTCTCTCCCCGACTTTATTCAAAGGTTATTTCCCCACCAGGGTATAACTGGGTTATCCTCAGCTAATTACCACAGAGAGATCGTCCTCGGAAAAGTTCTTCCTATCCCCAGCGAAGTTCATCAAATTCCCCAACATAACATATCAGTGGAATCCCCAGCGGAGCTCTCATCAAAACCTCAGCGAAGTATCTCTTCTCACAGAGTAATTCCCCGCAGAGTAATCTCTCCAACAAGTTTATTTCCCAACGGAGTCATCTTCTCCTACCGGTTTATTCTTGCAACCATCATCCCCAGCGGAAACGAAGAACTCCACTCTTCAACATCAGCCCAGGATTCCACAAACTCCCGGCACTCGTCAAGGATTTATTTTCCTAGACGAAAATACATTCATAGACATTTCACATTTCATACATCCTATTTACATACATGATAAAGTGCATACAACACTATCTCATTTTGAGCATCATGACATCATGCATTTCATACATCATGACATTACATACAACTGATGTTTTGCCTTTTCAGGAAAAGGTCAATCCAAAGATGATTACTATCAACTATCGCAATTCCAGATTCGATACCTGTATCTAGCCAGGGCATATCTGTGAGTGATCCATTTCCAGATTCGATACCTGTATCCAGCCAGGGCATATCTGTAGACGACCATTTCCAGATTCGATACCTGTATCCAGCCAGGGCATATCTGAAGACGACAAATTCCAGATTCAATACCTGTATCCAGCCAGGGCATATCTGCATGAAGAGTTTCCAGATTCGATACCTGTATCCAGCCAGGGCATATCTGTAGACGACCATTTCCAGATTCGATACCTGTATCCAGCCAGGGCATATCTGTAGACGACAAATTCCAGATTCGATACCTGTATCCATCCAGGGCATATCTGCATGAAGAGTTTAGAGATTCGATACCTGTATCCAACCAGGGCACGTCTGTAAGCAACCTTTTGAAGTTCCGGATTCGATTCCTGTATCTAGCCAGGGCATATTTGTGAGTGTTTGATTGTAGATTCGATACCTGTATCTAGCCAGGGCATATCTGCATGAAGAGACTGAAGATCAACACCTGTAGCAAGCCAGGAAACCATTTTTCTTTCTCAAAGTACGCAAGTTCTCGCTAAGGAATCTCTTACGCGATCAACACTTCCAAATGGCATCTATAAGCCCATTCCCGACAAGGCTCTGTCACGTCTCCAGATGGCATCTATAAGCCCATCATCCTATCCATCCTATCTCCCAAATGGCATCTATAAGCCCATTCCCGACATCACATTGCTGATACTCCAGCATGCGAGTGCAAATTTCTGGGCACTTTAGTGTTCAATCATCTTCCACCTTCGGATCACGAAAGGCACGCAAGCCAATCTACATCCTCAGGTCTAAGAAGATTGAACAGGGGCAACTGTTGTACCCCAAAATTTTCCCTCCCATTTCCTCAACATTTTCTCATCACAAGACCCTTGGAGCTCAAGATCAAGTTAGGGTTCACTCTGCTCAAGACTCCTCCTTGCACTGTTGACCCAAATTAGGGTTTGAGTTTGCACAAATATGTTTTAACCTAAAAGGCCCAAAGTGACTTTCATGCTTCATGTTGGACTCACAAGTTTATCCATACCAAGTTTCAAGCCTTGATTCTAATCTTTGCCCAGTCAATTGGACAGTTGACCTAGAAATCAGCTGTATTGGGAAAAAAGTCAACTGTGGTCAATTGACAGTCAAACCTCATGATTTTTGACCCACATCAACATTATGAACTCATATGGACCATTTGGTCAAGTTTGGATCACAATTCCACAAGAAATTTGATCAGATCACCAAAAGGGCAAAATGGTCATTTTTAGGGTTTTGACTGCACAAAGGCAATTTTTGACTGTTTAACCTAACCAATGGCAAACCAAGCTCACATATGGACTCAAGGACTCAATGGCATTGTCTTGACATGTTCAAAAAGTTCAAAAGATCCCAAATGCACAAGATTGACAGATGAATTTTCCAGTCAACTGAGCAAAATTTGACTGTATACTGAAAAGTCAAACTTTGACTTTTTGGTCAAAATCAAGTGTCAAGATTCATTTTTCATCAAGACATGTCAAATTATGAAACTTTTTCATCAAGAAATCAAAAATTACAAATTAGGGTTTGAAATGAAGAAATTTCATAACTTAGAAATTTTCTAAGTTATGAAACTTCCTTATTTTTTCCTAACTTTGTCCCTTTTTTTTTCATCAAGATACATTTGGATTCAAGAAAAACTCAAAACATGAAAGTTGTAGTCCATTGCAAAATATACAACTTTGATTCACAAAGTTTCCTCAAAAGAAGCTTGTAGCTCAGGTTATGATTTTTGAAATAGGGGTGCAAAACATTCTTAACTTAGAAATTTTTTGACCTATTTTAGGCAGGATTTTTGCCTAACTTCATGGCCACTTTTCACATGCTTCCACTTGGAATTTCAATTTTCATTACAAAGATGGATTGTAGTACACATTCCAAGCTTTCCAAATTGTCCAAGAACTTCTCAAACACCCTTGTGGTTAGGGAGAATCGAATTGGCAAAGTTGGGCAAAAGTCACTTTTGTTCTTGGCCAAAGGCATGTTCATACACTATGCATTTTCAAACTCAGCTTGCACAAGTTAGGTTACAGGCCTCTAATCCCATTTGCACTCAATAATTCAATGCTAAACCTTTGTGCCAAGATGTTATTTTGCTCATTTGGTCATTACATGGAAGTTTAATCCATAATTAGAAAAAGTAACTTAGCCATTTTTGAAAAGGTGCACTTTATGTCAAAACACAAATCAAAGAAGTACAATGTAGATCTTTGAGGCACAAGTTTATGGACTAATCCCACTGATCAAGGAGAGATTATGCAACATGCTTGAGGGACCTTCCTTGGCCTATAACCCAACTTGACCACTTTAGCTTAGATAAGAAGAAAACTTGCATATTGAACATCATCTCTCATTCCTGTAAGAACTAACCAAAACAAACTTTGTGAACACATTTCACACTCCCTAAGTAACCTGAAACACGACCAAGCCATCCCTAAGACTCCCTCATTCATCAAAACACAGTTTTTTGGCAAAACAGGGTACCTTCTGCATTTTGACTTGGCCAGTTCATTTCCCTCGTGCGTTTTCATCCAAACTAGTTCAAACACATCCTATATCATCCACACAAACTATCCTAAGCCCTAGCTGCAGACTGTAACACCTCTAACCAAGTTCACCATTTTCATTTTTTCAGTTGTGCAGGTTGAGTTACATAGCTCATTTCAGTTAGTTTCAAAGCAAGCTAGAGGTTGGAAGAGCATCCATGAACTTCAAGAAAGCTGTACAAGTCCTCACATTGCATTGAAAGTTCCTCCATTGTTGCACACGATTCCAGCTGAACAGGTAAAACTTTGGACTTCTATCTCTCAATCTAGGAAGAGTTAGGCTTAGGTTTATGAATGAAACATGCTCTACTCATGGCCCTGAAGCTACCCATATCCTCACTTTTCATTTATATTGTGTGTGTTAAGAGAATTTGGAACTTGAACATTAGAAAAAACTTAGGCCAGAAATTGGGGATGAAGAAATTCTCCCTCGTTTCTTAGAGTTGAGTCAAGTTTTTTATATGTCTGGATTCGTCTCTTGATGCTCTACATTTTTGGTGTTATGAGTTTTGCTTGAAAGTCCAGGAATCAGGAGTTAGGAAGCGCGCGTTTTTGTTGTTCAAACAAGTCTGGAGGTTGAAGATGACTGGCTTGGGCTGGGCCTGAGTCAGTCCTACTTTTTGCACCCCTTTTTTCAATTTGCACTCCCCTGGCCCATTATGTGATATATTTGTCATTTTTGATTTTTTTTTCTTTTTGATTTTGATTCTATATTTTTATTCAAGCATGAAAAAACACTAAAAATATTTTTCTCACACTTTTTGCATTTTATTTGATATTTATTTGTTTCATTTAGTTACATATATAAATAAATATAGTACTATTTGTTTAAAACATTAAAATAATAATACAAAATATATTTTTCTTAGTTATTATTTTTTTATTTACATTTTGGAAACATTTTCTAAAAAATATACTTTTTTTGTAAATAATTAACATTTTTTATTTTTGTACATATTTAATATATTTAGTAAATAATATAAATACTTATATATTTAGAACATTTAGGATAAAAAACATAAAAATAATACATTTTTATTTTTATTAATATTTGACCTCAAAAATCACTTTTTTACAATATACTTCTCTTTTATTTATTTTTTGTATATAATTAATAAATATTGCATATAATAAATAATAAATACTTTTTATTTAGCAAAATTAGGGTTTTGCCCTAAAAACACAAAATATCCAAAAATTGATTCTTTTATTTTTTGTTTATATTTCACATAAAAAATACTTTCCCATACATATAAAAACCATTTTTGTGCATAAGTACATTTTTGCATATTTATTTACTTAATTATTGTACAATTAATCTTTGTATATTCAATTTGGATGTAATAGCTTAGATTTTAATTTCTTGCTAAATATCCCCATTTGAACATTTGTACCCCCCATCCCATAATTGTGTTGTAATAATTTAGGATTTTAAATTCCGCACTTTAAAGCTTTCTAAATATGCCATGATAGACTTAGGGTTTGTATGCAAATCAAAAATAACAAATAGCTTGACCTAATTCAAAGATAAAAAAGCATGAAAATGGACAACACCAATCACACTTGCATCCCTAGGGTTACTCCACTTGTTGCCTTCAATAATGGGCCATGTTGCATGTTGAGTTTCTTTGGCAAAACAAAACAATATCAAATGATCATAGTCCCTCGATGACGCTTTCGAAAGTTGCCTAAAAATGATCATAGTCCCTTAAAGAAAAGTTGCCAAAGACACTTGGCACCATTGCAATCATGGTCTAAACAATGACCCGCGCCCGTCCTGTTAACATCCTAACACAAGATTGTCCACCAAATACAATGGTGGAACAAAATTGTTAAAAGGGTTAAAACATAGAAAAAACCTTTGAGTAAATTTAGGGGTAGACAACTCTTAGTTACTTGATCAAACTTGCAAAAACACACTTGCCTACTTTTCAAAACCACCTTCCACAACACTTTCAAAACAACTTTCCAAAAAACATTGAAAACTTTTCAAAAGATATACACCTTTGTATACATCCAAACATGGGTCATTACAAAGGTTGCCACAACAAATGGCCTCTTTTCAAAACATTTTCAAACCCACACACAAAACACCATTTCAAACAATTGAAAGCACCATTTCAAACAATTGAAAACACAAGGCAAGTGATTTAAGCAAGTAACTAAGAGCCCATGGATAACCATGGATAGAAAGGGTGCTAATACCTTCCCTTTCTATAATCTACTCCCCGAACCCAAGAAAACATCTCAAAGGTTTTTGCTGTGCTTTTTAACCTTTCCTTAGGATAAAATAAAAAGTCGGTGGCGACTCTTGCTCAACCGAAACATTTGCGAAAACAAACGCAAAACCCCAAGTCAGTTCTCCCACCGTATCACAGTATTGTTTTTAAAAAGCTGCAGCAAGATCTTCCCAGTTATGAACATTTTCCCTTTCTAACTGATAAAACCAATCAACTTGAGTTCCAGACAGACTGTCTTCGAAGAAGTGTACCCATAAATCTTTGTCAATGGTATGAGGTTGGATTTTCCTCACATAGGACCGGAGATGCATTTTGGGGCATGAGACTCCATCATATTTTGCGAACACAAGTGCTTTGAATTTGGGAGGGATGACAATCCCCCACACTAAACCTAACTCCTCAAATTCCAAGCCAGGCACTTTTTGGATTTCCATTGCACTCAACCGTTCTTCTAGATGCTTATACTTGTCGTCGGTTGGAGGGTATTGTTCTTCGGAATAGTCTTCTTCTTCCTCTTCCTCTTCTGAATCAAACTGAACAACTGTTTCCTTGCCTCTCCCATCTTGATTTTCTTTCTCACCGGATGTCGTTGCAAAGTCTAAGGTCCTTCTTGTCTGCCCTTGGAATCTTATTCCCATGTTCAGAATTCCGGTTATTTTCTTCGTCTTCTTTTTCTTCTCCTCAACCAGCAAGGTCTTCAACTCTTCTTGTCCTTTGGCCAGAGTTAAGAACAATTGTTGAAACTGTGCATTCTGAGCTTGGAGGTCCTTCACCATTTGCTCGAGATCCATCTTACTGAAATAAACAGTAGAGAGATGAGGAGACTTGTTGCAAGAAACCTTCTTATGTTATGATGAATGGTAAATGCATATGTAATGATTTCAAGGATTTTAAGATTCAAATTTGTTTTAGACAAAAAGGAAACACACGTTATATTAATAAATTAAAGCTTTGAGTACATCAATGCCTTCTTGGGCAAAATAATACAAAAACTCTAAGATAAAAAGGTAGTACGCATCCTCTTTGGTGCGATGTAGGAATTCAGAATCTTCTCCTCATGAAGTTGCTTAGTGAGTTCCAAAACCTTCTTCTCGCTTACGTAGAATTGGGCTTTGAAAGTATCTCTCTCCCTCTTGAGTTCTATCCAATCCCTTTGTAGATCTTCAAGAGAGGTGGCATGTCAGGATGTAGGATAATATATGGAACATCTCCTTCTATGATAGGCTCAATAATTACCAGGAGAATGGAGGGATAAGGCATCATAAGACTCTGAGCACGAGTTCGTACCCATTTGAGGTAAGGCTCGAGAGGGATGGAAATTTTTTGCCCCAAAGTCTTGCTATCTACCTTGTTCAACATCCTCCAAGCTCGAATAAATCTCTGGAGAAGACCTTGATCGTCATTGTCATAGTGAAATACCAAACCTTGAATCAGCATCTCGTACGGGCCATCCCTTCGGGTGTAACCAAATTGTCTTAAGGCTAAGCAAGGGGTTGTAGGTGATACCCCCCTAATGCCAAGTAAAGGGACATTAGGAATTTCTCTACAACGGTCGATGATAGTAACATTCTCTATGGATCGGGAGCACCAATGAATGTCTGAATGTTTGAGCGTCATCAACCTTTGTGACCACCTTGAACCTTGCTCGTTCCTTAATACAGATTGGGAAAGATGCCAAATAAACCATCTTGCCAAGAGAGGAGTGCAACACATAAGGACACCTCTTTTCCTCATAGTGTGAGTGTGAAAAGAATGTAGGATGTCCCCTAGAAATGTAGGCACCGGGTTGCGGGACATGAAGATTTTGACGGTGTTCACATCTATGAGTTGGTCAGGATTTGGAAACAAAACCATCCCATAGATGAGGAAATCCACAATTTCCTCAAAGGATTGCAAATCCAAGGAGTTCCAACAGTTTTGGGCTTTCTCAAACAAGAACTTTTCTAGGAAACCTTTGAAACCACTCCTTGTTTCCCAATGAGTTGTGACATCAGATGAGTGCAAGTGTAGAGCTTGAGAAATCTCTTTGGGCTTTGGGTCTCTTTCCGTACCGTCGAAAGGTAGTTGATTGAGAATGGGAATTCTCAAGAGTTGGGAGAATTCTTCCAAAGTAGGCACAAGTTGATAATTGGGAAATGTGAAGCAATGGTGTAAGGGGTCAAAGAACTGAAAGAGCACATTCATCATGTCCTCATTTGTGTTGGAGGTAACCAAGTTGAGTAGGAGACCATGTCTCTCGGTGAATGAAGAGTTTTTAGGAATCCTCGAAGCTAGTTCCTTAAGTTATGGAGGGATCCTTACAAGGTTGACTTGAATAGTTTTCCTGCGAATAGAATCCATGTCCTACAAAACAAGAACAAAGATGAATCCCAAAATCCTTGAAATGGTTAGTGAATGTGTATGATGTTATAATGTTCTTGATGTTATGTACAAGCATGTATATACAAACAAAGAAAACAAGTCCTTAGGTTTAGGCTTGCATGGAGTCTCATAGGTAAGTACCCTCTTGAAGTTTAGTTGGCTCAACCTGTCCTAGTAATAGTAATCGGGTTCTAAGGAGCTCAATATTACCGGTTTGTTTCCTTGGTCATTGTTTCAACACAAGCCTCTTTAATGGAGACCGAAATATCCCAAGAAACCAAACCTCAATGAGTGTAGTATCGAGTATCTACCAACTTCAGACTGCACCAAAGCCGGTCATCTCACTACCTCTTAAAGGCTAAGTTGGTCAAGTAAAGGTTCTAAAAGTTCATTAGTGCTTCATGACATCACTCAGCGACCCCATATTCTCTTTGATTAACTTAAAGGCTACCGATACCCACAAATATGTTGCACTAATGTAGTTATTGCTTAGACCATGTTGGTATACCCCGCACAGTTTCCACAATGTATTGCTACTTACCTATAATGTATCCCAAATCCGGGTAGAGGATTCAAACCCAAAGAAAGAACCATAATGTAAAGCATACAAGTCAAACAATGAAAGCAAGTAAATATGATCTAACCCTAAGGTAACCCCACTTTTAGGATACTCCCTAGCAGAGTCTCCAGTTCTATGATACGGTGGGAGAACTGACTTGAAGGTTTTGCGTTTGATCACAAATGTTGCGGTTAGCAAGAGTCGCCACCGACTTTTCTTTTATCCAAAAGGAAAGGTGAAAAAGCACAGGAAAGAACTTTGAGATTATTTCTTGAGTTCGGGGGGGGTAGATTATGAAAAGGGAAGGTATTAGCACCCTTTTCATCCATGGTTTTCCATGGGCTCTTAGTTACTTGCTAGATCACTTGCTTTTTGTTTGAAATTATGCTTTGTGTGGTTTTTGAAAGTATTTTGTAAAGAGGCCATTGTTTAGGCAATCCTTGTAACGATTCTTGTTTGTAAGAATGTATACAAAGATGTTTGATCTTTTGAAAATGTTCTCAAATTTTGTAAGAAGTTTTGAAAGTGTAGGTGTTTGTTTTGAAAATAGCAAGGATATTTGTTTGAAATTGAGCAAGTAATAAGGAGCATTCTACCTACTCAAAAGTATTTCTTGTTCATTTTCCTTTTCCTTTGATATTGTTATCTTACCATTGATTTGGTAACCAACCATATCTTTGGATGTAAACGGGACGGGCGCGGGTCATCATATAACCATGATTAGCAATGTTGCAAGGTATCTTAGCATTCTCTTTTAGGGACTAGATCATTTGAAAGGAAACTTACATAGCGTCATCGAGGGACTATGATCTTGTATTTGTTTATTTTTGCTAAGATACCTTACATGCGTAATATGGCCATTTTGTATAAGGCAACCAAGTGGAATAACCCTAGGGATGATTGTGTGCAAGTGTATTGTTTTCATGCTTGTTTTTATCTTGAATTAGCGTTTTCTAAGTATTGGTTTTAGTTCTTCCATACAAACCCTAATTACTAGCATTTGTATATAAAAGCGATAAATTGCGGAATTTAAAGTTACTACGCTATTACAACATTTGTGGGAGGGCGGTTTACAAATTGAATGGGGATTTCAAGAATGTAAACCTAGTTAGTCTATTACAACCATATTGAATTGGTATCCATTGTACAAATATTTGAATAAATACCAAGAATAAAATGAATAAATGTACAAAAATGCAAAATGTGAAGTAAATAGATATATGTTTGATTTTTAGGAAAAATGGATTTTTTTTTAATATAATTAATTTAAAGAAAAATAATTAATAAAAAGAATTTGTTTAAGAAAAGATTTTAAATAAAACCCTAGTTCTATTAATTAATTAAAAGAAAATAAGTTTAAGAAAAACATTTTTTTAGTATTTTTATGTCTTGGAAATATTTATAGTATTATAAAGTATTTTTGGCCTTTTTTATATTAAAATAACATATTTTAATTGGTATAAAAGAAAATAAATAAAACCTATTATTTTAATTAAATTTACAAGATGTTTAGTGAAATGAATAAAATATTTATTAAATGAAAATAATTTTTATGAGAAAAAAATAAATAAACTATGTCAAAATGAAAATCTAATATTTTTATATTTTTTTATGATTTTTAACATTAGAAAAAAAATAATTAAGAAAACAAATGAAATAAAATAAGAAAATAAAAATAAACTGGGCCAGGGGTGTTAACAGCCTGCAAGGGGTTAGTAAGCAAAAACTAAAAATAAAACAGTACAAAGCCCAATAAGGCCCAGGCACTCAAAAAAAGTCAGGAACGCAAAATATGTGAAAAATGCAAAAGGGTACCACTGGGGCTCGAACCCATGTCCCATAGGTTACAGGCGCGCGCTTCTACCACTGGGGGGTCTATACATCCATTAACATAGGCAAATCAATAAATATGTAAGGCAAAACGCGCCCTGATGACTTCATCTTCAACCTCCAGCCAGACCAACTGTAACTTGCTCATTTCTCAACAAAAATGAAAACTGTAAACATGAAACTTGTAGCAAATTTTCTCACGGTTTCAGAAATGTAAAGCATTAAAACTATAGATCAAAGATAAGCATAAATTTTAATGTCCCTAATCTGAACCCTAAAAATCTCAGAAATTTCAGTTTCAAAATTCTCTAAGCTCAAGCAAAATTAATGGAAACTATGGACATGGTTAGCTTCAATGCAATGATATATACATGTTTTGTTCACAAATAAACTATTGATGATGCTTGTATGAAGAGTTCCAAGTTGAGAAAACATACCTCAAAACTGGAAATTGTGTTTTGAGTTTGAGCTTGTTTCAAGTGATGGTGATGATCAGGTTAGCTTCCTTGAGCTCCTATGAAGCTAATGCAATGATTAGCTTGAACAATGGATGGTTGAAATGGTCTGGAGAAGTCAATGTGCAGAGCTGAGTTTTTGAAAATGGAGGATGGTGTTAATGGTGTTACAGTTCTAAAACATGGTGTGGGATTGATTCTATATGATGTTTAGAAATTTAGAAACCAAAAGGCCAAGAAACGCACGAGTAGATTATGAGTTCCAAGTTTTTGGTCAGTTTGTGTAAAAATGGAAGTGTGAAGTGTGATTATGAGTTCTAGGTTTTTTAAATGCTTGAGAATTCGTGTGTTTGTGTCAAATGGTTTGTGTATGTATAAACAAAAGTGTTTGAGAGCATTGGCAAGTCAGAAGTACAAGTTTCTAGCTTTTGGCTAGGTTACTTGATTTTGAAGAAAAGAGGGAAACAAGTTTCAAGGAGAGGTAAAAGCATGGGATGGGTGATTTTAAGTGTTTGAAATATTTCTCATGAGTTATAGGACCTGTTTGATCAGAAGAGAACAAGTGCAAGGCTCAAGAACAAGTTTTGTACAAAAAGTCACTTTATCAAAATGACAATGTGACATTTCTTCCAAAAATGGATAAAAAGCATGTTCATGCATTGAATGCTTGAAGTGAGGCCTCTAAAAGCTGTGTAAACTATTAATTATAGAGTGCCTAACAAGTTTGAGGCCTGCAAAGTAGTGTTTATGCATCATGGTTTGAATTTGAATTTTATTCATCACTAAAATGACTTGTAATAAAAGTGATAAAACCCTAACTTCATCTCTTCGATTCTCCCTACTCAAGAATGATCTCAAGGAGTTATTTGACATTTTGGAAAGCTTTAAATGTGCTCTACAACCCATATTTGAATTGATTTTGAAGATTCCCATTGGAACTATATGAAAAAGTTCCATGAAGTTGGGTCAAAATCCTGACCAAATTAGGGCAAAATTTCCCTAAGTGTTTAGTTTCATGACCACATGTTCATAAAATTATAACTTGAGATCCAAACATTTTTGGAAGGAGTTGTGTAAAGAAAATTTGTATATTTCATGGAGATCTACAACTTTCATGTTGTAATTTTCTCTTTAATCATCTTGCATCATGGTGAAAAGTTTGCTCAAACTTATGAAAAAACATGAAATTTCCAACACTTAGAAAAATTTCTAAGTTTAGAAATTTTGACTTTTCAAAATGAAATCTTGAATTTTTTATTTCTTGATGAATAAGTTTCATATTTTTACATATTTTGATGAATTGTGATCTTTGTATTTTGAATTTGACCAAAAAGTCAAAGTTTGACTTTTCAGTATACAGTTGACTTTTGATCAGTTGGCTGAAAAATTCATCTGTCAATCCAATGGACTTGCAATGTTTTGAACCATGTCATTAGGTAAAAATGATGCAATTGGAATCTTGAGATCATGTCTTAAACCAATTGACCATTTGCTAGGTCAAAAATCAGAAATTGCCCTTTCTTAGTCAAAACCCTAATTTTGACCATTTTGCCCTTTTAGAGATTTGATCAAATTTCTTGAGGAATTATGATCCAAACTTGATCAAATGATACATATGAGTCTAAAATGTTTATATGGATAAAAAATTATGGAGTTTGACTGTAAATTGGCCATAGTTAACTTTTTTCCCCAATACAGCTTATTTTTAGGTCAACTGCTCAATTGACTGATCAAAAATATAATCTAAGGCTTGAAACTTGACATGAGTAATCTTGGGGGTCCATATTGATCCATGAAAATCATACGGGGCATAGAAAGTTCAAAAATCCTTGTGCAAACTCAAACCCTAATTTTGGTCATCAGTGCATAAGGAGGTGTCTTGAGCTGATCAAACCCTAGTGCAGTCTTGAGCCCAAGGAGATCTTATGAGAAAATTCTTGATAAGTGAGAGGGAAAATTTTGGGGTACAACAACCACCATTCTGTGTCAGCAACAATGGAGTCAATGCAATATAAGGTGCTGACAGTGACCGCGACCTCGATAGTTGGATCTTTCCTACCGTCGGCAACGGGCTCAGCAACTGAAAGACTCAAGACATTATCTCAATCTCCCTTAGTCAGGACTAACTGTTATTTTTTGTTTTATTGCTTTCAATTTTTGGCTATGTAACTTTTGAATAATGACTTTAAGCATTGTTCCTTACCCGGGGCACAATGGTCCATTTGTTAGGGTTGTCATTTCATAAACATATCTTCATTTAATAAAGCATTGGATGTTTTACATTCAATTTTTTTCTCTTTATCTTTATTTTATTTTTATCACTTTCAAATAGCTATGTGTTCTTACACACACTCACATAATAAATTGCAGATCCACATCCACTCTGGATCCCGTTGATAACAATTCTTCTATTGCCACTTATGACTTTGAAAACCGATCTACCAAGCCGAGGACGAAGGTGAGGAAGATTTTGAGATACCTGGAGGACTTGTCAGACTGTTAGTGCAAGATGAAAAATCTATACAACCGCACGAAGAACCAGTTGAGGTTGTAAACTTGGGTACTGAAGTAGATAAGAAAGAAGTCAAGATAGGTGCCAACTTGGAGGACACTGTCAAGAATAGGTCAATTCAAATGTTGCATGACTATGTTTAGATATTTTCTTAGTTGTAGATGAAAGAGGGTTGTTCTCCAATAAAGCAGAAGGTTCATCGCATGCGTTCCGAGATGTTAGAGAAGATCAAGTTTGAAGTTATGAAACAATTCAATGCATGTTTATTGGTTGTTACATCATATCCTCAATGGATTCTAGATGTGGTTCTGGTACGAAAGAAAGATGGAAAAGTGCATATGTGTGTTGACTACAGGGATCTGAACAGGGTGAGCCCCAAAGATGACTTCTCACTACCATATATTGATGTTATGGTCGACAACACCATTCAACACAAGGTATTCTCCTTCATGGACAGCTTCTATGGTTATAATCAAATCAAGATGGCACCTGAAGACATGGAGAATACTACTTTTGTCACACAGTGGGACATTTTCTGTTACAAAGTTATGCCTTTTGGTTTGAAGAACGTCGATGCAACATATCAGCGTGCTATGGTAGCTTTGTTCCATGACATGATCCATCATGAGATAGAGCTTTACGTTGATAACATGATATCCAAGTCTCAGACTGAAGAAGAACATCTCGACCACCTGCAGAAGTTGTTCGAGAGGTTGAAGAAATATAAGTTGAGGTTGAATCCAAACAAGTGCACCTTCAGAGTAAGATCCGATAAACTCATGGGTTTCATTGTCAGCAGTAAAGGTATTGAAGTTGAACCCACCAAGGTCAAAGACATTCAAGAAATGCCTGCTCCCCGTATTGAGAAGGAAGTCAGAGGTTCCTTAGGACGACTAAATTAAATTGTCTGATTTATTTCTCATTTGACCGCTACTTATGAGTCGATCTTCAAGTTGCTGAAGAAAGATCAGGTAGTAAAATGGAACAGAGATTGCCAGACAGCTTTTGATAAAATCAAGGAGTACCTCCAAGAACCTTTAATTCCGATGCCACCATTTGAAGGAAGACCTATGGTCATGTACCTCACAATGTTAGGTAACTCAATGGGTTGTGTATTGGGGTATCATGATGAGTCTGGTCGAAAAGAGCATACAATATACTACCTTAGAAAAAAGTTTACCGACTGTTAAACAAGATACTCACCACTCGAGAAAACTTGTTGCGCTTTGGCATGGGCTGCTCGCCGAATAAGATAGTACATGTTGACCCATACTACTTTATTGATCTCTAAAATGGATCCTATCAAATACATATTCGAGAAGCCCGCTCTCTCCGGAAGAATCTCCAGATGGCAAATGGTCTTAACAGAATACGATATTCAGTACACCACTTAGAAGGCAATCAAAGGAAGTGTATTGGCAGATCATGATCATCAAGCTGTAGATGACTATCAGTCTATGAATTTTGAGTTCCCAGATGAGAACATCATGCTAGTTACAGATTATGAAGGACCTGAGCCAGGATCCCGATGGATTATGGTTTTCAATGGAGCTTCTAACACACTTGGCAATAGAATTGGTGCTGCAATTATCTCTCCTAAGGGTTGCCATACACCCTTCAACGCCAGATTATGATTTGACTGCACCAACAACATGGCCGAATATGAAGCGTGCATCATGGGTATAAAATTTGATATCGACCTGAGGATAAATTTTTTGAATGTATACGAGGACTCAACCCTAGTGACCAGTCAAAGTAAGGGAGAACGGGATACGAAGCATCTGAATCTCATTCCTTATTGGGAGCATGTGCTGACATTAAATCCATACTTTGAGGAGATCACTTTTGAACATATTCCACAAGAAGAAAATCAGTTGGCGGATGCATTGGCTACCATGTCATCTATGTTCAAAGTCAGATGGGACAACGAAGCTCCTCGAATCACTATGGAAAGAATGGACGAACCGACACACTGCTACGAAGTTGACACTAATGGAGTAGAAGAGAAGCCTTGGTTTCATGAAGTGAAGAGATACCTTGAGGATCAAGAATACCCTGAGGGGGTATCTATCAATGATAAAAAATTCCTACGGAGGTTCTCTACCAAGTTCTTCCTGGGCAACAAAATTTTGTAGAAGCGCAATCATGATTCAACTCTGCTTCGTTGTGCAGACAACAAGGAAGTCGAGAATATTATGGAAGACATGCACGAAGGTATCTTCGATACTCACTCCAGTGGACATACTATGGCTAAAAAGATCCTGAGAGCGGGTTATTACTAGTCGACCATGGAAACTGATTGCCATCACCACTCTACGACTTGTCATAAATGCCTGATTTATGCTGACAAAATACACGTGCCTCCAGTTCCTTTGAATGTCTTGACTGCTCCTTGGCTATTTGCAATATGGGGAATTCATATGATTGGAGAAATTAAGCCTACTGCTTCTAACGGGCATCGCTTCATTATCGTCGCCATCGATTACTTCACAAAGTGGGTTAAAGCATCTTCGTTTGCCTTGGTTACTGTAACACAGTGGGAGAACTGACTTGGTTGTTTTACATTTGTTCGCAAATTTTGCGGTTAGCAAGAGTCGCCACCGACTTTTCTTTGATCCAAAAGGAAAGGTTGAAAAGAACAGGAAAGACCTTTGAGATATTTTCTTGAGTTAGGAGGGTAGATAATGAAAAGGGAAGGTATTAGCACCCTTTTCATATGTAGTTATCTACGGGCTCTTAGTTGCTTGCTAGATCACTTGCTTTTGTTTGAGAATATGCTTTGTGTGGTTTTTGAAAGTATTTTGAAAAGGCGCCATCGTTTAGGAAAACTTTGCAATGATTCTCGTTCGTAAGAATGTATACAAAGTGTTGATCTTTTGAAAATATTTTCAAGTTTGAAATATGTTTTGAAAGTGTTAGTGTTTGTTTTGAAAATAGCAAGGATGTTTTTGGTTTGAAAATGAGCAATCAACTAGGAACATTCTACCTACTCAAAAGTATTTCTTGTTTATTTCCTCTTTCCTTTGACATTATTATCTTACCATTGATTTGGTAAGAAACCCTATCTTTGGATGTAAAAAGGGACAGGCAAGGGTCATCGTATAGCCATGATTAGCAATGTTGTAAGGTGTCTTAGCATTTTCTTTAAGGGACTAAGATCATTTTTGAAAGGCATCTTTGATAGCGTCATCGAGGGACTATGATCTTATATTTTTTTTATTGTTTTTGCTAAGATACCCCACATGCATAATATGGCCATTTTCATAAGGCAACAAGTGGATTTACCCTAAGGGTGTAAGTGTGAAAGTGTATTGATTTACATGCATTGTTTTGACTTTGAATTAGGGTTTTCTAAGCTTTGATTTTATCTTTCCATACAAACCCTAATTTACTAGCATTTATATATAAAGCATTAAATTACGGAAAATAAAAATACTAACTATTACATCAATAGGGGAGGGGTGTACAAATTTACAAATGGGGAAATTGCGAGAAAATTAAATCTAAATAATTATTACAACCATATTGAATATTGTACCAAAAAATGAATAAATATTCAAGAATATAAATGGACAAAGGAAATGGATTTTTATTTGATTTTTATGAAAGGATTTTAACCTAACCCTAATTAGAAAAAAGATTAATTTAAAATTAACTAAAACTAAAAACCTAAATTAATTAACAAAGAAAAATAATTTAAAAATGGTTTTATAGGGTTTCTTTATGAAAAGGGTTTTAAATCATAGAAATAATAGGAAAATTAATTAATTAAAATAAACTTAAGTTACAAATTAATTTTAATTTACAAGAAAATAATATAATATACTAATTAAACCTAATTATCTAAATATTAATGATTAAGAAAGAAGTTAATTTATTAAGAAAATGTTTTTTGTTCTTTTAGTTTTATAAAGAAAAAGTAAACTAAATAAATGTAAAAATAATAAATAAAATATTTTTTGGGTTTTTATTATTAACAATAAAAAATAATATTAATAACAATACTAATAATAATAATAATAATAATAAAGGAAAAAGAAATAAAACATAATAAGAAAAAGAAAATTAAAATGAAATTGGGCCAGGGGGTGTTGAAGCAAAGCCAGGGGTTAGAAGCCAGCAAAATAAAGAGAAGGCCCAATGCTGGGCCCAGATGCTGTAAAGAAAACAAAAAATGTAAAAAAGTGTGAAAAATAACAAAAGGCAGCGCGCTGGGTGTTGAACCCACGCTCTCTTGGTTACCAGCGTGCTGCCTTACCACTGGGGTGGCTATACATCTGTTAATTTATATCAAACCATAAATATATATTACAAATCAAGTCCATGGCCTGAACTTTATCTTCAACCTCACGCCCAGCCAGAGTACCTGTAACTTCTTCATCTCTCAACAAAAAAGGAAAGTACAAACATGCAAGTTATGGTATTTCTTCCCACGAATCCCACCATATAAATAACTAAAGCTAAAAGTCAAAGATGAGTGAGAATTTTTATAGCCCTAAATTAAAACCTAAAAATTTCAGAAACTTCAACTCTAAAATTCTCTAAGCTCAAGCCATATAAATGAAAACTATGGATGTGTACACTTCGTGGCAATGGTATCTACATTTTATCTTCACAGATCAGAATTAAATGATGCTTGTATGAAGAGATAAAAGTTTGAACACTTACCTCTTGCAGCTGGATTTGTGTATTGAGTTTGAGCAAGCTTTGAGGTTTCCCAATGATCTGTTTAGCTGGTCTGGACCTCCTTAATTATATTCCAACTCCTACTTTGCTTTGAGGATGGCTGAAACTCCCAACTCAAGTCAAGTTGCAAGCTTCAGTTTTGAAAATGGTGGATGGTGATGGAGGAGTTAAAGTTAGGAAATAAGGACCTAGATTACTTTTATATGATGTATGGAAGGTGTTTAGATGATTAGTTTTCAAAACGCACGAGTGGAAATGAAGATGGTGAGTTTTTGCTCAAAACTGTCAAGCTTGGGCAATTCTGTGCAGCAAGGAGCTTGGGAGGTTTTGAGGGTTCTTGAACTCGTGTCCTTTGATTCAAACAACTTGTGCATAAATAAGGAAAAGGTTCTAGCACTTGAGAGGGTCAGAATCACACAAGTACAAGTTATGGCTATGTTACTTGATTTTGAAGAAAAGTGAAAACATGGTTTCAAGGAAAAGTACAAGCATGGGCTGAGTTATTTTGAGGCTTTATACAAGTTTATTTTAGGTTATAGGTTGTATATGATCAAAAGAAAACAAGTGCAAAGCTCAAGAATTGATTTTGTGCATAAAGCTACTTTTCCAAAATGGCAATGTGCACTTTCTCCCCAAAATGGAAATAAGCATGGGCAATGCATTGAATGCTTGAGTTGAAGCCTCTAACAGTTGTGCAAAATATTAATTATGGAGTTCCAAGCAAGTTTGAGGCCGGAAAATCAAAGATTGTGCATCCTAGCATGGATTTGCATTCTTGTTCATCATGAAAATGACCTATAATTCAAGAATGAAATGTCAACTTCATGCCTTCGATTCTCCTTGCTCAAACATGATCTCAAGGAGTTATTTGACATTTTAGAAAGCTTTTAGTGTGATCTACAACCCCTATTTGAATCACGTTTGGAAATTTCCTTTTGAACTATGTGAAAAATTGCCATGAAGTTAGGTCAAAATCCTGCCTAAACTAGGGCAAAATTTCATTAAGTTTCTAAGTTTCATGAACATGCATTCACAAAATCATAACTTAAAATCCATGCATTTCTAGGAGAAGTTGTGTAAATAAAAATTTTATATCTCATTGAGATCTACAACTTTCATGTTGAAAGTTTCATTTGAATCATCTTGCATCATGGTGAAAAATTGGCTTAAAGTTGTGAAAAAATATGAAGTTTTCAACACTTAGAAAAATTTCTAAGTTTGGAAACTTTGACTTTTCAAAATAAAATCTTTACTTTTTGATTTATTGATGAACATGTTTCATATTTTGACATTTTTTGATGAATTGTGATCTTTGACACTTGATTTTGACCAAAAAGTCAAAGTTTGACTTTTCAGTGTGTAGTTGACTTTTGATTAGTTGACTGAAAATCAACTATCAATCAATTGATCTTGAGGGATGTTTTGAGTCATGCCATTAGGTCAAAATGATGCAATTGAATCCTTGAGATCATGTTTCCAACCAATCAACCATTTTCTAGGTCAAAAATCAGTAATTGCCATTTCTCAGTCGAAACCCTAATTTTGACCATTTTGCCCTTTAGATGATCTGATCAAATTTCTTGAGGAATTATGGTCCAAACTTGATCAAATGACATATAGGAGTTCAAAATGTTGATATGGATAAAAAATTATGAAGTTTGACTGTAAATTGGCCATAGTTGACTTTTTCCCCAATACAACTGATTTTTAGGTCAATTGACTGGGCAAAAATGTGATCCAAGACTTGAAATTTGACATGAGAAATATTGAGGGTACCTAATGATCCATGAAAGTCATATGAGGCACTAAAATTTCAATTATCTTTGTGCAATCTCAAACCCTAATTTCAGTCATCAGTGCTTAAGGAGGTGTCTTGAGCTGATCAACCCTTGTGGAGTCTTGAACCAAAGGAGATCTTGTGATAAAATACTTGATAAATGAGAGGGCAAATTTTGGGGTACAACAGCTTCCCCTGTTCAATCTTCTTAAACCTGAAGAGTTAGGTTAGCGGATCCGCCATTCGTGACTTGAAGGTGTAAGATGATTGAACACTAGAGTGCCCAGAAATTTGCACTGGAAGATGAATTGTGAATGGGCTTATAGATGCCATTTGGAGGAATGGTGGAGATTTGATGGAGATTGGCTTGTAGATGTCATCCAAGGGTTATTGTTGATAGAAAATGGACTAAGTCTGAACTTGATTTCAACTAGAAAAGAATCAAAATAAATCTTTGGAGCGATTTATCTGAAACTAGCAGAAGTCTTGTATGTTGTTTGACTGGGATGAATCGGAATAAATCTTGGAGAGATTTATCTGAGTCGGAAGTGTTCATTTGGAAAGTATCAGGATAAACCATTGAGAGGTTTAAACTGAACCAAAAGAGGTCCTGAATATTCTTTAACTGGAGATAATCAGAGTAGATCTTTGAGCAATTTATCTGAACCAGAAATGTTCATTTGGAAAGTATCAGGATAAACCGTTGAGAGGTTTATCTGAACCAGAGAATACGTCTGCGGGAAAGAATTAGAATAAACCGTTTGAGAGATTTAAACTGAACCGGCAGGGATCTGGAGAAGAATCCGAACAAATCATTGAGATTATCTGAACCAGAGAAGACGTCTGCGGGAAAGAATCAGAATAAACCGTTTGAGAGATTTAAACTGAACCGGCAGGGATCTGGAGAAGAATCAGAATAAATCATTGAGAGATTTAAACTGAACCAGCAGGGATTTGGAGAAGAATCAGAATAAATCGTTGAGAGATTTATCTGAACCAGAGAAGACGTCTGCAGGAAAGAATTAGAATAAACCATTGAGATATTTAAACTGAATCGGCAGAGGTCTGAAAGTAATATCAGTTATGTGGATGGTTGACCAGTCCTTTCTTGGGAATTGATCTGTAATTGACTTGTTGAAAATTTGACGATAATTTTTTGTTGATTGATCTTTCCTGAAAAGATGAAAGGTTAGTTGCATGCAATGTCATGATGTATGAAATGCATGGTGCAATAATGTTCTCAAAATAAATGAGATTGTGTCGTATGTATCTGTGTTGTGAATTCTATGACGTATGGGTTTAATGTATGGACACATTAATTGTTATGTCGTAGTGTTTTTGGAGTCGGGGGAAATAAAATCCCTGAGCAGCGCTGGGAATGAGTAGTGTAAGTTTTCGTATTTTAAAGCTGAAGTGTTGATGAGTTTCCATTTGTTTGAGAAATAAACCATGTTGTAAAAGGGAAGGGTTGTGCATTGCTTGTGGACCTCGTGAAATCCTACTGGGGAATCCTGAGAAGCTGGGCGACTTTCACTGGGGAATCTTTGGAACGGTAACTGGAAGTTTTGTTCCGTCGGGGATGCGAGAGCACTTGATACCATTAAGCTGCATACTGGAGATATGTTAGTGATCCTGTAGTGTGATGTCCCAGCTTCCGCTCTTGCTGGAAAAGTATTTGCGGGGGACTTTATGGAATAGTCTAAAGATATTATCCTATTTCTTAAAGCCATTAGTGATCATCTTTCTATTCTATGTTCCTCTTTTTTGTTCATTTGTAAACAGTAGTCACGTTCAAATGCATATGTTCAAAAATAATCATTGGACATTTTCACAAATAAAAGACGGGAATAAAAGAAAAACAGATAGTTTTGCACTTTCAAAGGGATATCTTTGTATTAACTTGAATAAATATTTTTGTACAATGAGACGAACATTCTAGTAAGAGAATATCGTCGTAAAATGAAAATTGATACAAAGAAAAGATAGTTATGTGAAATAATCTCATGGGGTTCCCATTCTGCTATAGCCTTCATGTCTCTGGGCGTCTCATCGACTTGCTACCTTGTCTAAAGTTGATTGGATTGATTAGACCTGTTTGAGTTTGTCAGTTGATGCTAAAGGTTGTCTGTAAGGTGATCCAACGAGACATAGTCATACACTTTAATTCCCTAACTTTTTCCTAGACCGCCCTTTCGGGTTTTCAGTCCACCCGGATACCCTTTTTTTCCCAAGCCGCCCTTTCGGGTTTTCAGCTTGCCGGGTGTACAGATTTTTTTGTATTTTATCCCTAATTTTTGCCTGAACCTTTTTTTTTGGTTCGTCGGGATGCCCTAATTTTTGCCTAGGCCAGTCGACCAAGCGGGTCTTTATTCATGCGTAGTATCTTTTGACTATGTCTGCGTTCATAGGGTGTGGAAGGTCGTCGCCATCCATAGTGGTTAAGATCATTGCTCCACTAGAGAATATGTTTTTGATCATAAATGGTCCTTCGTATGTAGGAGTCCATTTTCCCCTGGGATCACCTTGTGGCAATATGATACGCTTGATTACCAAGTCACCAACCTGATATACCTGACGTCTGACCTTCTTGTTAAAATCTTTGATCATACGTTTTTGGTACATCTGACCATGACAGACAGTCGTAAGCCTCTTCTCATCAATTAAGTTCAACTGGTCAAGTCGAGTTTGGATCCATTCATCTTCATTCAGCCATGCATCCTTTATGATTCTCAGAGAAGGTATTTGGACTTCAATTGGTAGGACGGCTTCCATACCGTATACCAAGGAGAAAGGAGTTGCCCATGTTGATGTGCGTGCCGTGGTACGGTAATAGTGGAGAGCAAATGGTAACATCTCATGCCAATCCTTGTAGGTTACTGTCATTTTTTATATGATCTTCTTGATGTTTTTATTAGCGGATTCTACAGCACCATTCATCTTCGGCCGATATGGGGAAGAGTTATGATGCTGGATCTTGAATAGCGTGTATAGTGCAGTGATCATAGTATTGTTGAGATTCGTACCATTGTCTGTGATGATTCTCTCTGGGATACCGTACTGACAGATGAGATTTTGTTTGATGAATCGGGCCACAACATTCTTGGTAACAGAAGCGAAAGAAGCTGCCTCAACCCACTTTGTGAAATATTTAATGGCCACCAAGATGAAGCGGTGTCCATTAGAAGCTGTAGGTTTGACTTCTCCAATCATATCGATGCCCCACATCGCGAATGGCCAGGGAGCAGTCAGGACATTTAGAGGAACTGGAGGCACATGTACCTTGTCAGCATAGATCTGACACTTGTGACAGGTTCGCGAATGTTTATGGAAATCTGCTTCCATGGTAGACCAGTAATACCTTGCCTGTAGGATCTTTTTAGCCATCGTATTCTCACTAGAATGGGTTCCAAAAGTGCCTTCATGTAGATCAGCCATGATCTTATCTGTCTCAACCTTGTCTGTGCAACAAAGCAAAACAGAGTTGTGGTTGCGCTTGTAGAGAATGCCATTACTGAGGAAGAACTTAGCATAGAATCTGCTCAAAAATTTCTTATCATTAACTGAAGCTCCCTCCGGATACTCTTGGGCCTCGAGATACCTCTTAACTTCATGGAACCAAGGCTTGTCCACTACTTCTTCAATAACGATCTCGTGACAGTAAGTTGGTTCATCCATCCGCTCAATGGTGATCTGGGGAGTCTCGTTACCCCACTTGAGTTTAAACATGGATGACATAGTGGCTAGCGCGCCCACTAGTTGATTTTCCTCTCGTGGAAAATTATAAAAGGTAATTTCCTTGAAATTTGGGATTAATGTCAACACATGTTCTTTGTAGAGGATGAGATTAGGGTGCTTTGTGTCCCATTCTCCTTTGATCTGACTGATGACTAAGGCTGAATCTCCAAATACACTTAAGGACTTAATTCCTAAATCTATGGCAGCTTTGAGACCCATAATACACGCTTCGTATTCCGCCATATTATTGGTGCAGTTGAAATAAAGTCTTACAGTGAAGGGAGAATGACATCCTTCAGGGGATATGATTACAACACATATGCCATTGTCGATTGCATTGGAGGCTCCGTCTAAAACCAAGGTCCATTGGGATCCTTGTTCAGGTCCATCATATGGTCTGTGTTCTTCAAAATTGCTTACCGATATGATGTCTTCATCTGGGAACTCGAATCTCATGGAATGATAGTCATCCATAGCCTAATGAGCAGGGTGATCGGCTAGCACACTTCCCTTTATTGCTTTTTGGGTAGTGTATTGAATGTCGTATTCAGTCAGGATCATCTGCCATCTTGCTATTCTTCCAGAGAGGGCAGGCTTCTCGAATATGTATTTAATTGGATCTATCTTGGATATCAATAAGGTAGTATGGGTCAGCATATACTGTCTTAGCCGGCGAGCAGCTCATGCCAGAGCGTATCAAGTTTTCTCGAGCAGTGAATATCTTGTTTCACTGTCGGTAAACTTTTTGCTCAGGTAGTATATTGCATGCTCTTTTCGGCCAGACTCGTCATGCTGCCCCAGCACACACCCCATTGAATTTTCCAAGACAGTTAGATACATGATCAAAGGTCTTCCCTCGATTGGCGGTATCAAGACAGAAGGCTCTTGAAGGTATTCTTTGATCTTGTTGAAGGCAGATTGGCATTCATCATTCCATTTGACTACTTGATCTTTCTTCAGTAATTTGAAGATTGGTTCACAAGTAGCGGTTAGGTGAGAAATGAATCTGGCGATGTAGTTTAGCCATCCTAAGAATCCTCTGACTTCCTTCTCAGTGCGAGGAGCAGGAGTTTCTTGTATTGCTTTCACCTTGGTAGGGTCCACTTCGATACCTTTACCGCTGACGATGAAGCCTAAGAGTTTACCGGACCTCACTCCAAATGTGCATTTATTCAGGTTCAGCCTTAGCTTGTATTTCTTTATCCTTTCAAACAGTTTCTGCAGATGGTCAATATGTTCCTCTTCAGTATGAGACCTGGCTATCATGTCATCCACATAGACCTCTATTTCGTGATGGATCATATCGTGAAACAAAGCTACCATGGCGCGTTGATAAGTTGCCCCAGCATTTTTCAACCCGAATGGCATAACTTTATAACAGAACATGCCCCACTGTGTGATGAAGGTCATTTTCTCGATGTCCTCAGGTGCCATTTTGATTTGATTATATCCTGAGAAACCATCCATAAATGGGAACACTTTATGTTGTGCGGTATTGTCAACAAGAATATCGATATGGGAAAGCGGGAAATCATCCTTAGGGCTTTCCCTATTCAAATCTCTATAATCCACACACATGCGTACTCTACCATCGTTTTTAGGCACTAGAACAACATTGGCGACCCATTGTGGATAGGAGGTGACGGCTAAGAATTCGGTGTTGAATTGTTTCATGACTTCAGTCTTGACCTTCTCTGACATGTCTGGCCGCATGTGACAAACTTTCTGTTTTACCAGAGGGCAATCTTCTTTTATCGGTAGACGATGGACCATGATATCAACGCCAAGTCCTGGCATGTCTTCGTATGACCAAGCAAAGACCTCAACATAGTCATGTAGTAACTGAGTTAAATGCTTCTTGACACTAGGTTCCAGATTGGATCCTACCCTGACTTCTTTCTTGTCCTCTTCGGTACCTAAGTTAACTGTGTCAACCTATTCTTTGTAGGGATGTATGGTCCTTTCTTCTTGTTGTAGTAATCTGGCTAGTTCCCCTGGCACATCACAATCTTCCTCACCTTCGTCTTCAGCTTGGTAGATCATATTTTCAAAGTCACAATAGGACATAGCAGAATCGTTACCCATGGGATCCTGAGTGGATGTGGATCTACATTTTGATATGTGAGTGTGTGTAAGAGCATAGCTATCAATGAAACAAATAAATATGTAGAAAAAGAAAAACAAAGAGCATAAAGTTTGCATGCAAAAACTTCCATGATTCATTGATGACATATGAAAATGTAGTAACAACCCTTACAAATGGACCGTTGTGCCTCGGGTAAGACACAAGGTTTTAAAAGTCTCAATTGTTTAATTATTACAAGTCCGACAAAAATTTAAAGACAATTACTGTTGGATAAAAGTAATTGGGACAAAATCTTTGGCTTCCCAGTTGTTGAGTCCTCCGTTGATATTTGTAAAAATCCATTCTTCTAGGTCACAGCCGTCATCACTATCCTCCACTGTGTTGACTCCATGGTTGCTGATCCACAAAGGTGGTCCCCCGGTGCAAGCACGACGAACAGCTTTCTAGGCTCTTGAAGTAAAACCCAAACCGAATTTATCAGACTTATAGGGAATGTCTGGGAGTTGGCCCCAAATAATGCACCCACCTTCTTCGACTACTGCCTTGGCATCTTTCAGAGAAGCCATCTTTAGCGTAGGTCTGGTAATCTTTGGGACTTGGGAAACAGTCTTGGTTGCTGCCACTGTTTGTGGGACTTCCTCGAAATTCTGACACGGAGTTTCGATGAATTCACTATCCATTTCCACGTATCTAAACGAGTTCAGGTGACTAACCATATATTCCCCCTCTCCATGGACAGTGATGATTTTTCCCTTGGTTGGGTATTTCAGCATCTGATGTAATGTAGAGGTTACAGCACCAGCGTCATGAATCCAAGGTCGACCCAATAAACAGGAATAGGAAAGGTGAATATCCATTACATAGAAAGTTGAGTCAAAGGTTTGAGTTCCAACTTTAATGGGGATGTCCACCTCCCCGTGCACCATTCTATTCGAATCGTCAAAGGCCCTTACCACTATGTTGCTGGGCTTTAAGGTCAAACCTTCACAATCTAGTCTATCTAGAGCCTTCTTAGATAGCACATTCAAATATGAACCAGTATCAACCAGGACATGGGCCAAAGTAGTGCCCCTGCATTCGACAGAGACATGCAACGCCTTGATGTGTTTCCTCCCTCTAGGTGCCAGGTCAGCATCAAAAAAGCCTAAACTATTATCAGCGGTCAAACTGGCCACACAATCTTTGAACTGGTCAGCAGAGGTTTCCTGTGGCACATGGGAAGTTTTAAGAAATTTCACCAAGGCCTTCGCATGAGCCTCGGAGCACAACAGTAAATCTAGCATAGAGATCTTTGAAGGGGTCTTCCCTAGCTGTTCGACTACATTGTAGTCACTTCTCTTTATAATTTTCAAAATTTCTTCCATCTCCTTTTTAGAGGCCTTTGGGAGAGATACTGATTGCGCCTTCATCTGAACAGGTTTAACCAAAATTCCTTTTGCCCCGAGCCTCAGTCGACTCGGTGATAGGGGTGTCAGTAGGGGTAACCATAGGAACTGTAGTAGTAGTGTCAACAGGAAAAAAAGCAGGGATGATCACATGACTGGCTACTGTTTTCAGAGGATCAATCTCAGGGGAGAATACTCTCCCACTTCAGGTTATTTTGCTGGTTCCCACAATGTTGCTAATGTCGGGGTCAGCCTTCTCAAAAATAGAGTCTTCATCAGCCAGCCAATCTTGCTTGACACCGGGGTAGTAGACGTCACCCCCATAGTTCCAGGGGACAGTTTTATCTGAGGAATACGTGATTGGCCCGGGCATAGTAATTATCAGTGGAGTCACCTTCAGAACAGATGTAATCCTAACGGGTCTTTTGGTGGAGACCCTGGAAGGATTGGCGGAAATGGTTACTGTTGAAACATCCTTGTAAGAAATGGTTGGAACGAGAGTCTTTTCAAACAAAATATCTATGTCATCCATCAGGCGCTGAAAACCTGCTTTCAATAAATGACAACCAATTGGTAGGGATAAACAGAGGTGGTAGCCTTCACCACAACCCGGAAATAAACCGGCCTTCAACAGATTCGTTTTGACGGTTGGGAGAGGAGTAACAAGCTCATCAATAACAGTAACAAACACATCATCTTCAACAGTGTTCACATCACGGCCGTGCTTGGGCATAGGAGCGGTGATAACATTTGGGATCTCAGGAGCGTCAAATTCAATTTCTTTTTCTTCGAGAAGGTCTTGCACCTTGTTTTTCAAAACCCAGCAGTCGTTTGTATCATGACCTAGACTTTCTGAATGGTAAGTACAACGGGCGTTTGGGTTGTAACAGGGAGAGGCAGTGTTGGGATTCTTTGGAGCTTCCTGCAAGGTTACCAGATTAGATCTCAACAAATATGGAAGGACTTGAGACAACGTCATATTTATCCTGGTAAATTGTCTTACTAGTCTTTCTGTTCTAGGCTGGTTGTTCCTTTGTTGAGTAGGTGCGGGCTTAGGGATCATGATGGCCCCTACCGTTGGACGGTGTTCAGTTTTGTCCTGATTCCTTTAATGGTATGTAGCACCAACCTCTTTCTTCCCAATGAATGGTTTTCTCATGGCACTGGAGGATGCGTCCTTTTGGATCTTCCCACTTTTAATCCCAGCTTCCACTTTCTTCCCGGTCAAGATTAATTCGGTGAAGCCGGTTGAGGAACTTCCAATTAGATTATTAAATAAAGGACCAGACAGGGTACCCAGAAACATGTCCACTAGCTCCCTATCAGACAGGGGAGGTCTGACTCTTCCTGCTAAGTCCCTCCATTTCTGAGTGTAGTCTTTGAAACCCTCGCTCGAATCCATAGCCAGACTTTGGAGTTGAGTACGAGTGGGAGCAAGGTCTGTGTTGTATTGATACTGCTTATAAAAATCAGCGGCCAGGTCTTCCCAATTATGGATGTTGGACCTCTCTAGTTGATAGAACCAATCTAGCTGAGTCTCGGATAGACTATCCTGAAAGAAGTGGACTCACAAATATCTGTCAGCAGTGTGAGGCTGTATCTTCCTAACATAAGATTGGAGGTGCACCTTGGGACACGAAACCCCGTCGTACTTAGCAAACACTGGTGCCTTGAACTTTGGTGGAATAACAATCCCAGACACCAAACCCAACTCTTCAAAGTCCAGCCCGGACACTTTCTGAATCTCCATTGCACTTAGACGCTCTTCCAGATGTTTGTACTTCTCATCAGCTAGAGGATATTGCTCTTCGGAGTAAACATCCTCTTCTTCCTCTTCAGATTCTGGATGGTCAGTCACTTCCTTTTCTTTCCCTTCTTGATTATCCTTTTCACCTAATGATGTTGCGAAGTCTAGGGTCCGTCTGGTTGGCCATGGGAACCTTCTTCCCAGATTTAAAACACTGGTCAATTTCTTTTCTTTCTTCTTCTTTTCTTTGATCAACAAAGTTTTCAAATCCTCTTGTCCTTTTGCCAAACTCAAGAACATTTGTTGAAACTGAGGGTTCTGCGCCTGGAGATCTTTTACTGTCAGCTCAAGATCCATCTCACTAAAATAAACATTAGAAAGATAAGGAGACCTGTTGTAAGAAACTTGTTTATGTTATGATGAATGAAGATGCATATGCAATGATTTCAAGGAAATTAGAGATTTAAATTTGCTTTAGACAAAAAGGAACACATGTTATATTAATAAATCAAAGTTTGAGTACATCATGCCTCTTTGGGCTTACAAAGAAATACAAAAACTCTGAGACAAAAAAGTTGAACGCATCCTCTTTGGTGCGATGTAGGCGTTCAGGCTCCGCTCCTCATGAAGCTGCTTGGTGAGTTCCAGGACTTTCTTCTCGCTGGTGTAGAATTGGGCCTCAAAAGTGTCTCACTCCCCCTTAAGTTGTATCCAATCCGCTTGCAAGTCTTCGAGAGAGGTGGGCATGTTAGGATGAAGGATAGTGTATGGAACATCTCCTTCCACAACATGCTCTATGATAACTGGGAGAATGGAGGGGTAAGGCAGCATAAGACTTTGAGCACGGGCTCGTACCCATTTGAGATAAGGTTCAAGAGGGATGGAATTCTTGTGCCCCAATGTCTTGTTATCTAACTTGTTCAACATCCTCCAAGCTCGGATAAACCTCTGGAGGTAACATTGATCGTCATTCTCGTAGTCAAATACCAACCCTTAAATAAGCACCTCATGTTAACCATCCCTTCGGGCGTAACCAAACTGTCGTAAGGCCAGGCAGGGGTTGTAAGTGATACCTCCTATAATGCCAAGTAGGGGGACATTAGGGAATTCTCCATAATGGTCGACGATAGTAACATTCTCCATAGATCAGGAACACCAATGAATATCTGAATGTCTGAGCGTCATCACCCTATGTGACCACCTTGAACCTTGCTCGTTCTTTAATACATATTGGGGAAGATGCGAAATAAACCATCTTTCCAAGAGAGGAGTACAACACATGAGAATACCTCTTTTCCTCATAGTGTGAGTGTGAAAAGAATGTAGGATGTCTCCTAACAAAGTAGGCACCGGGTTACGAGACATGAAGATTTTGACGGCGTTTACATTTATGAGTTGGTCAGGGTTTGGAAACAAAACCATCCCATAGATGAGAAGGGCCATAATTTCCTCAAAAGCTTTCAAATCCAAAGAGTTACAACAGTCTTGAGCTTTCTCAAACAAGAACTTGGCTAAGAAACCTTTGACACCACTCCTTGTTTCCCAATTAGTTGTCACATCAGATTGTTGCAAGTGTAGGGCTTGAGCAATCTCTTCTGGTTTTGGATCTCTTTCCGTACCGTTGAAGGGTAGTTGATTGAGAATGGGAATCCTCAAGAGTTGGAAAATTCTTCCAAAGTTGGCACAAGTTGATAATCGAGAAATGTGAAGCAATGGTGTAGAGGATCAAAGAATTGGAAGAGCACCTTCATCATGTCCTCATCAATGTTGGAGGTCACCAAGTTTAGAAGGCGACCATGTCTTTTGGTAAATGGAGAATTTTCAGAAACCCTTGATTCTAACTCTTTAAGTTGAGGAGGGATCCTTACATGGTTGACTTGAATGGTTTTCCCGCGAATAGAAACCATGTCCTACAAAACAGAACAAAGATAAATCCCAAAATCCTTGAAATGGTTAGTGAGTATGAGTATGATGTTATGATGTTTATTATGTTATGTACAAGTAAATATATACAAACAAAACAAACAAGTCCTTAGGTTTAGGCTTGCATGGAGTCTCATAGGTAAGTACCCTCTTGAAGTTTAGTTGGCTCAAACTTGTCCTAGCAATAGTAACTGGGTTCTAAGGGAGCTCAATATCACTGGGTTTTTCTTGGGCATTGTTTCAGCGCAAGCCTCTTCAATGGCGACCGAAATATCTCAAAAAATCAAACCTCAATGAGTGTAGTATCGAGTATCTACCAACTTTGGATTGCACCAAAGCCGGTCATCTCACTACGTCCTAATGGCCAAGTTGGTTAAGTAAAGGTTCTAGAAGTTAGTTAGTGCTTCATGACATCACTCAGCGGCCCCATATTCTCCTTGACTGCTCAAGGGCTACCGGTACCCACAAATATGTCACACTAACGTAGCTATTGCTTAGACCATGTCGGTATATCCCACACAGTTTCCATAACTTATTGCTACTTACCTATAAGGTATCCCAAATCCGGGTAAAGGATTCAAGCCCAAACAAAGAACCAAAATCTAAAGCAAACAAATCAAACAATGAAAGCAAGTAAATGTGATCTATCCCTAAGGTAACCTCACTTTTAAAATCTCCCCAGGAGAGTCGCCAGTTCTGTAACGCGGTGGGAGAACTAACTTGGTTGCTTTGCGTTTGATCTCAAATGTTGCGGTTAGCAAGAGTCCCCATCGACTTTTCTTTTATCCAAAAGGAAAGGTTGAAAAGAACAGGAAAGACCTTTGAGATGTTTTCTTGAGTTCGGGGGGTAGATTATGAAAAGGGAAGGTATTAGCACCCTTTTCATCTGTAGTTATCTACGGGATCTTAGTTGCTTGCTAGATCACTTGCTTTTTTTTGAGAATGTGCTTTGTGTGGTTTTTGAAAGTATTTTGAAAATGCGTCATCGTTTAGGCAAACTTTGCAATGATTCTCGTTCGTAAGAATGTATACAAAGTGTTGATCTTTTGAAAATGTTTTCAAGTTTGAAAGATGTTTTGAAAGTGTTGGTGTTTGTTTCGAAAATAGCAAGGATGTTTTTGGTTAGAAAATGAGAAAGCAACTAGGAACATTCTACTTACTCAAAAGTCTTTCTTGTTTATTTCCTCTTTCCTTTGACATTGTTATCTTACCATTGATTTGGTAAGAAACCCTATCTTTGGATGTAAAAAGGGACGAGCAAGGGTCATCGTATAGCCATGATTAGCAATGTTGTAAGGTATCTTAGCATTTTCTTTATGGGACTAAGATTATTTTTGAAAGGCAACTTTGATAGCGTTGTCGAGGGACTATGATCTTATATTTTTTATTGCTTTTGCTAAGATACCCTACATGCATAATATGGCCATTTTCATAAAGCAACAAGTGGATTTACCCTAAGAGTGTAAGTGTGCAAGTGTATTGATTTACATGCATTGTTTTGTCTTTGAATTAGGATTTTCTAAGCTTTGATTTTATCTTTCCATACAAACCTTAATTTACTAGCATTTATATATAAAGTGTTAAATTGCAAAAAATTAAAATACAAAGCTATTACATCAATAGGGGGGTGTACAAATTTACAAATGGGGAAATTGCAAGAAAATTAAATCTAAATAATTATTACAACCATATTGAATATTGTACCACAAAATGAATAAATATTCAAGAATATAAATGGAAAAAGGAAATGGATTTTTATTTGATTTTTATGAAAGGATTTTAACCTAACCCTAATTAGAAAAAGATTAATTTAAAATTAACTAAAACTAAAAACCTAAATTAATTAACAAAGAAAAATAAGTTAAAAATGGTTTTATAGGGTTTCTTTATGAAAAGGGTTTTAAATCATAGAAATAATAGGAAATTAATTAATTAAAATAAACCTAAGTTCTAAATTAATTTTAATTTTACAAGAAAATAATATCATATAATAATTAAACCTAATTATCTAAATATTAATTATTAAGAAAGAAATTAATTTACTAAGAAAATGTTTTTTGTTCTTTTAGTTTTATAAAGAAAAAGTAAACTAAATAAATGTAAAAATAATAAATAAAATTATTTTTTGGGTTTTTATTAATAACAATAAAAAATAATATTAATAATAATACTACTACTACTACTACTACTAATAATAATAATAATAATAATAATAATAATAATAATAATAAAGGAAAAAGAAATAAAATATAATAAGAAAAAGAAAATAAAAATGAAATTGGGCCAGGGGGTGTTGAAGCAAGGCCAGGAGTTAGAAGCCAGCAAAATAAAGAGAAGGCCCAATGCTGGGCCCAGGCGCTGTAAAGAAAACAAAAAATGTAAAAAAGTGTGAAAAATAACAAAAGGCAGCATGCTGAGTGTTGAACCCACGCCCTCTTGGTTACCATCACGCTACCTTTATCACTGGGGTGGCTATACATCCGTTCATTTATATCAAACCATAAATATATATTACAAATCAAGTCCATGGCCTGAACTTCATCTTCAACCTCACGCCCAACCAGAGTACCTGTAACTTCTTCATCTCTCAACAAAAATGGAAAGTACAAACATGAAAGTTATGGTATTTCTTCCCATGAATCCAACCATATAAATAACTAAAGCTAAAAGTTAAATATGAGTGAGAATTTTTATAGCCCTAAATTAAAACCTAAAAATTCCAGAAAATTCAACTCTAAAATTCTCTAAGCCCATGCCATATAAATGCAAACTATGGACATGTACAGCTTCATGGCAATGGTATCTACATTTTATCTTCACAAATCAGAATCAAATGATGCTTGTATGAAGAGATAGAAGTTTGAAAACTTACCTCTTGCAGCTGGATTCGTGTATGGAGTTTGAGCAAGCTTTGAGGTTTCCCAATGATCTGTTTAGCTGGCCTGGACCTCCTTGAGTGTATTCCAACTCCTACTTTGCTTTGAGGATGGCTGAAACTCCCAACTCAAGTCAAGTTGTAAGCTTCAGTTTTAAAAATGGTGGATGGTTATGGAGGAGTTATAGTTAGGAAGTAAGGGCCTGGATTACTTTGATATGATGTATGGAAGGTGTTTGGATGATTAGTTTTCAAAATGCACGACTGGAAATGAAGATGGTGAGTTTTTGCTCAAAATTGTCAAGCTTGGGAAATTTTGTGCAGCAAGGTGCTTGGGAGGTTTTGAGGGTGCTTGAACTCGTGTCCTTTGATGCTAAAAACTTGTGCATAAGTAAGGAAAAGGTTCTAGCACTTGAGAGGGTCAGAATCACACAAGTACAAGTTATGGCTATGTTACTTGATTTTGAAGAAAAGTGAAAACATGGTTTCAAGGTAAAGTACAAGCATGGGATGAGTTGTTTTGAGGCTTTAGACAAGTTTCTTTTGGGTTATAGGTTGTATATGATCAGAAGAAAACAAGTGCAAAGCTCAAGAACTGATTTTGTGCATAAAGCTACTTTTCCAAAATGGCAATGTGCACTTTCTTCCCAAAATGGAAATAATCATGGGCAATGCATTGAATGCTTGAGTTGAAGCCTCTAACAGCTGTGAAAAACATTAATTATGGAGTGACAAGCAAGTTTGAGGCCTACAAAGCAAATATTGTGCAGCCTAGCATGGATTTGCATTCTTGTTCATCATGAAAATGACCTATAATTCAAGAATGAAATGCCAACTTCATGCCTTCGATTCTCCTTGCTCAAACATGATCTCAAGGAGTTATTTGACATTTTAGAAAGCTTTTAGTGTGATCTACAACCTCTATTTGAATCACTTTTGAAAATTTCCCTTGGAACTATGTGAAAAATTTCCATGAAGTTAAGCCAAAATCCTGCCTAAACTAGGGCAAAATTTCACTAAGTTTCTAAGTTTCATGAACATGTATTCACAAAATCATAACTTGAAATCCATTCATTTCTAGGAGAAGTTGTGTAAATCAAAGTATTATATGTCATTTATATATACAAATTTCATGTTGAAAGTTTCCTTTGAATCATCTTGCATCATGGTGAAAAATTGGCTTAAAGTTGTGAAAAAATATGAAGTTTTCAACACTTAGAAAAATTTATAAGTTTGGAAACTTTGAATTTTCAAAATAAAATCTTGACTTTTTGATTTCTTGATGAACACGTTTCATATTTTGACATGTTTTGATGAATTGTGATATTTGACACTTGATTTTGACCAAAAAGTCAAAGTTTGACTTTTCAATGTGCAATTGACTTTTGATCAGTTGACTGAAAATCAACTATCAATCAATTGATCTTGAGGGATGTTTTGAGTCATGCCATTAGGTAAAAATTATGCAATTGAATCCTTGAGATCATGTTTCCAACCAACCAACCATTTTCTAGGTCAAAAATCAGAAATTTCCCTTTCTCAATCAAAACCCTAAATTTGACCATTTTGCCCTTTTGATGATCTGATCAAATTTCTTGAGGACTTATGGTCCAAACTTGATCAAATGACATATAGGTGATCAAAATGTTTATATGGATCAAAAATCATGAAGTTTGACTGTAAATTGGCCATAGTTGACTTTTTCCCCAATACAGTTGATTTTTAGGTCAACTGATCAATTGACTGAGCAAAAATGTGATCCAAGACTTGAAATTTGACATGAGAAATATTGAGGGTCCATAATGATCCATGAAAGTCATATGAGAAACTAAAAATTCAATTATCCTTGTGCAATCTCAAACCCTAATTTGAGTCATCAGTGCTTAAGGAGGTGTTTTGAGCTGATCAAACATTGTGGAGTCTTGAACCAAGGGAGATCTTGTGAGAAAATACTTGATAAATGAGAGAGGAAATTTTAGGGTACAACTGTTACTAAGAATGTTGTGGTCCGATTCATTAATCCTAACCTTATCTCTCGGTATGGCATCCCCGAAAGGATTATCACAGACAATGGTATCAATCTCAACAACACTATGATCACTGAACTATGCACGCAGTTCAAGGTCAAGCACCACAATTCTTCTTCGTATCAACCAAATATGAATAGCACAGTGGAAGCCACCAACAAGAACATCAAGAAGATCGAACAGAAGATGACGGTGATGTATAAATAAGTGTTCGCGGTGCGGTTTGGGCAGTTTTGAAGCAAAAAATCATCAAAACCGCAAGAGAAAAAATGTGCGGTTCGGTTTGGTTCGGTTAGCTTTTAAAAATAAAACCAAACCAAACTAATGCGGTTTGGATTGGTTCGGTTGGTTCAGTTTTTTACAAAAAAATTATTGAACCATACTTACACATATAGAGAAAAATATAATTTTGTATTTAATCGTTCATACATTACCATAAAAAAATTATAATTGTCAAAATAAGTTTATAATTTGTTAAATAAAATTGTGTATTATAATTTTATCTAAATCTAAATAATGATATATATAAGATTGCATTCTTAAATAAATATTATACAAAGAATACGATAAAATATATTTTATGAAAATAGTATTTATAAATGAATCATATTTCATTTTTTATGATTTGTAAATTAAAATAAATATCATACAAATAATATGATAACATATACACATAATACATGTTGATTTCCCTAAAGAATTAAAGAAATATATATTGGTTAGTAAGATTTAATAACATAATACGGTTTGGTTTGGTTTGGTTTGGTTTCTAAAATACAAATCGCAAACCAAACTAAGCCGCGCGGTTCCATTAGAAAATGACCCAAACACATCTGAACTAAATGCAGTTTTTGCGGTTTCGATTTGGTTCGGTTTGGTTTTGCGGTTTTCTATTAGACCGGTTTAGTTTTGAACACCCCTACGTATAAATATTGGCATGAGATGTTACCATTTTCCCTCCATGTCTATCGCACCTCAGTACAAACATCAACTAAGGCAACCCTATTCTTTCTAGTTTATGATATGGAAGCTGTCTTACCCGTCGAAGTCCAAATTCCTTCTCCAAGGGTTATAAAAGACGCAGATTTAGACGAGGACGAATGGATTCAGACTAGGCTAAACCAGATAAATCTGATCAACAAAAATAGACTTGAGGCTGTTTTTCATGGTTAGATATATCAGAAGCGTATGATCAAAGCCTTCAATAAGAAAGTCAAGCATCGAGTATATCAGGCTGGTGACTTGGTAATAAAGTGCATCATCTTACCATAAGGTGATCCCAGGGGCAAATGGACTCCCACCTATGAAGGGCCATTTGTAGTCAATAAGATATTTTCTAGCGGTGCCATGACATAGTCAAAATATACTACGTATGAAAATGACCCACTAGGTTGACTGACCTAGGAAAAATAAGGGCATCCCGGCAAACCAAAAGGGTTCAAGCAAAAATTAGGGATATATATAAAGATTTGTACACCCGACAAGTTGAAAACCTAAAAAGGCCGCTTAGGCAAAAAAGGGTATCCCGATGGACTGAAAACCTGAAAGGGTGATCCAGGCAAAAGTTATGGATCAAAGCATACGACTATGTCTCGTTGGATCACCTACTTACAACAAGCTTTATTACCAACATCAAGTTCAAATGATATAAATCAATTCAGTTAACTTCTTCCGACAGTAAGGGATGAGATGCTCGAAGACATAAGGGTAATAGCATAATTGAAACTTGATGGGACTATTTCTAAGTAGCTATTTTTCTTTGTTTTACTTTGTACTCTTTTCATTTTATGAAGATTTCCTCTTACTAGGCCTTTTGAGTCCTTTGTACAAAACTGCTTGTTCATAGGCAAATTATAAATACAAATACAATTTCAAAATTCAATCTTGTTTTACTTTTTCTGTTTTGTTTGCAAAAACGTCCAATGACTAAATCGAATGAACATATGCATATGAATATGACTATTGTTGACAAATATATGCATAAAAATAGGAATAAGCATTTACTAAAGACTCTAGGAGTTGGGATAATGTTCAAGTCCTCCATAAATCCCCACAGAGAAATCCCCACAAATCTACCTTCACAAGCTTATCACCAACAAAGATACATTCCCCCGTAAGTCTAAAATGCCTTCAAGACAGAAATTGGGGCATCTTCCAGTTATTAACATGACCATGCTCCCCAGCAAATCCCCTTAGCAGATAAAGGAGTTTGATCATTTCTCCATCATATAATGGAATTATCCTCCACACAGCCTACGGAATTCCAATCATCATCAAAGATTATGTCCTCAATATAGTTCACAGGAATTTAATTCCCCAACTAAGTTTTATTTCTCCAACACTGTGAAATCCCCTACAGAATTATGTTCCCCAGCAGAGTTTATTTCCCCGATATGGTTTATTTCCCCAACGGAATTTTGTTTCCTAAGCAGAGTTCATTTCTCTGATTACTGCAAATCACCGAAAAAATACCCCTCTCCAACAAGGTATAATCAAGGTTGTTATCCCTAGAGAGTTACTACGGAATCTAAAACCAAGACAAACATCATTTAACTTTGTCCTCCCTAGAAGAGTTGGCATCCATATCAGAAATTTGGTCATACAACGCCTCAGAATATTATCCATCTCTTTTATCCCCAGTCAGGGTATATGAGAACTAAACTCCTCAGTAGAGCGATGAACGACCAGTGTTCTTGAACTCTTATATCCCCAAGCCGAAGTCAAACATTCCCATCGGAATATCCTCAAAACAAAAAGCAGGAATCCCCAGCGAAGGCATTCTAATAAGATTTAAGATTCAAATTCCTCATCCCTAGTGACAGTCAAGGATTTATTTTTCCCAGTCAAAGATGTTATGCAAGGCTACCAATAGGCTTCAACGGAATCTCACATTCATACATCATTTACAAGTATTATAGCATATGCATACGAAACACATATGAAACTCTCATTTACTTTGGGAATATAATTACATAATACATTACATGCATCATGACATTGCATAAAGACTAACTTTGTCTTTTCAGGTAAATTCTACAAACAAACGAAAATCATCAGCAATTTTCAAACAGGTCAAAGATTAATTCTAGAAACAGGACAAGACAACTATCTATATGACCAGGTTGAAGATTAATTCTTGAAACAAGATGGGGAAACTATCTTTCTTTATAACTACGCAAAGATTCACTCTCGAATTAGGACGGGGAAAATACCGACATGACCAGGTGGTATGAATTCCTGAAACAGGACGGATTTACCAATAAAAACATATTGTAGATCAATTCTCAAAACAAGATGGGGTTACTATCTACATGACAAGCATTTCCCTCAGAGACAATCTGACAAGCAGCTACTTAAGAACCTTCCCCAGAGGTTTATTCTGGAAAGCATTCTTCAGATACAATCAGGCGTATACTCATTATGATACTTATATCAACAATTACTTTGGATGACATCTTTAAGCCTATCTCCGATGACATTCTGTCACCTCTCCGAATGGAATCTTCAAGCCTATTCAAGCAATATTGTAAACCAATAGCGCTACCTCCTGCACGGGTGAGTGCAAATTTCTGGGCACTTGTGTTCAATCCTCTCCCACCTTCAGATCACGAATGGCGAACATGCCAATCTAACTCATCAAGTTTAAGAAGATTGAACAGGGGCAGTTGTTGTACCCAAAAAAATTTCCTCCCATTTTTCAAGACAAATTAATTCAAGATACCTCCTCATTCTCTTAGGGTTCTCAATTGCTCAAAACTACTCACGGATTGATCAGACACTCTCCTCCTAAGCAGTTGACCTACAACTAGGGTTTTGCTTCTTTAAAGTAAAATTGGACTTATAATTCCTCAAGTGGATCTCATGGTTTCTCATATGTCTCAAAGAATCCTCATGCCAAATCCCAAGTCTTGCATCACAAGTTTGCTCAGTCAATTGCTCAGATAATTGAAAATAAACTATATTGGGCAAAAAGACAACTTTGGCCAATTTACAGTCAAACTTCAATATTTTTAGTCAACATCAACATTTTGAAGTCACATTCATCATTTGTTCAATGTTTGATCATGATTCATCAAGAAAACTCAAGATTCATCAAAAGTAAAAAGTTAATAAATTAGGGTTTTCTTAAGGAGAAGTCAACTGAACTTTGACCAAGCATAACTTTCACACACTTCATCAAAAAATTATCAACCAAAGCTCATTTTAAAGTAAATTAAATTCTCTACAACTTTGTCTATCTAAGCTCAAGTCAAAAAATGCTTCATTTGAGAGATATGGGCCAAAACATTATAGGTCATTTTAAAAGTCAACAAAAAGACACTTTTTGTCAAAGCAATTTACATTAATATAAAATATTCAAATGAAAATATTACAAACATAGAAATTGTAGGGGACATCTTGTTGTTTCTAAAAAGTCCAAGATCATCTTCATATGACAAAAATTGAGTGAGTTATGAATTGTGAAAGTTGGGTAATTTTGAGAAAATGCATGAAGTCCAAATTGAGCAAATTTAAATTTTTGAGCTAATGGGCTTATCTTTTAAGGTCCAAACATGTTCCTGACCTCATAATAGACTCCTAAATCCATTCATTTATTTTTATGGTTTTTATTTCTTTTTATTTTGATTTTTATTCATTTAAAAGCAAAATAAATCAAATAAATGATACAAGGTGTGGGGATCTATTTTGAATTAAATCATGAGTCCAATAGTAGATAATCATGCTAAAAAATCTTGAGGGATCATGAAGATTGGATTTGGAACAAGATTGAGCTCAAAAGTATAAGTTTCCATGCAAAAAAATCAAATATTTTGTCATGAAATACCAAGAAGGTCACGAAACTATCTCAAGAAGAACCCTAAAAAATCTCTAAATCTCAACTTTTGTTAAAACTAGGGCAAACTTGAAATCAAAGATTCAACCATCTTCAAGGCCAAGCAACCATTCAAATCAATTCCTGAGGTACCATAGAGTAAGTTGGGATCAATCTTGATGATCAAAAGTGCCTGAAACCTACATTCCATGCCTCGCCGATTTCATGTTTTTTTATGAAATTCATATTTTAATATTCATGATGCTTTAATTGAAACTAACAATTCTAATGTGTTATTGAGATGAATTAATGCATGTTTCACATATATTATGCAGCACATATTCTCAAACACCAACAAGTGTCTGGCTTAGTGGAAAGCGATGTAGTAAAAATCCAGGAGGGTGTGGGTTCAACACCCACCTCATGCAGTTTTTTTTCCTATTTTTGTCTTAACCTAATTTCTTTCCTTTTTCTTTTTCTAACCCTATTTTTTTTAATTAACCAATTATTAAACTAACCTAAATTTTTTACTAATAAATTAGGATTAGGTTTTTTTAACTAATATTTAATTATCATGATATATTTAATTAATTAACCTTTTTTATATTAAAATCATTTAGAATTTAAGTTTTATTAATTATTATCATCTAAATCATTTTCCATAAAAAAATTCATAAAAACATTTCAACTTGCTTTTTTTTCTATTTTCTTATTTCTTTTCTATTTAATTTTCCTAGATCAAGGGTATAGGACGTATTTCCTATGTAATAGCGTAGATTTATTTTCGGTATTCTATTATGTAACTGCTCACAGGATGTAATAGCTTTGATTTATCTTTTCGCTTTTTTTCCTATTATGTAACTGCTCATAGGATGTAATAGTGTAGGTTTACTTTTACGCATTTTTTTATACTTATTTATCTCTCCCAAAGCCATGTAATAGCTTAGGACGTTACATTCCGCACTTTATTTTTCTGCACATATTTAACTGCTAGTAATTAGGATTTGCATGACAATCCTAATAATTGAACTTAGAAAACCCTAATTTTCAAAGATAAATAACTAAAAACAATACACTCTTCACACTTGCACCTCTAGGGTAACCTCTCTTCGTTACCTTCGAAATAATGGTCATGTCCCTCAAAAATATGGATACTTTAGCAAAAGACCCTCGAATAAAGATCATAGTCCCTCGACGACCCTTCGATGTTGCCTACAAAAAAGATCTAGTCCCTCCGATACAATTTCTAAATTATCTCTATGTGTTGCCTTCAATGACCATACGATGATCCTTCGCTTGTCCCTTCACATCCAATAGATAAGGCTACCTACCAACTAATGGTATGGATAGTACTATCTTTAAAGGAGAAGGAAAGGAAAATGAAAGACTTTTAGTGGGTAAGAAATTCTTAATTACTTGCTCACAACCCTTTTTTTTTCAAAATATTTCACAATACACTTTCAAAACAACAAGATGTTTTCAAAAATACTTTATATACATTCTTGAGGACTGATACAAGAATTATTACAAAGTTCTCCTTACATTGGCAATTTCAAAATATTTTCAAACATCACACACACAAAGCAAGTTTTCAAAAGTGAGCTAAGTAATTAAGAGTTCGTAGATAATATGGGTGAGAAGGGTGCTAACACCTTCCCTTTTCATATCTACCCCCCCCCCCCCCCCCCGAACTCAAACTCTACCAAGGTCTTTCTTGTTCTTTTCACCCTTTCCTTATTGGATAAAATAAAAGTCGGTGGTGACTCTAGCTATCCGCACATTTTGGATAAAACCAAAAAAGTCAGTTCTCCCACCGTATTACAAACCCTAACTAGCATAAATCCAGAAGAGGTAGAAGAGACTTGGAAGTCATTCAGGTATTGGATATAAACAAACTCCGGAATCATGAAATTCTATGGTCTTGTTGAAGCTGCAAAGAATCACAAAGCCTGGGAAGAAGCCACCGCAAAAGTTCTTCTCTTACCAGCTCCAAAACCCGAAGTTATGCTTGCCTTAAAATCCATTCCATCACCGAGTATTTCTGATACTGCATTATCAATAGTTGACCCCTCTTTCTCTGAAATGAAGGCTACTATGAACGTTGAAAAAAATCAATGGGCTAGAGGAAACTCTTAAAAACTTCCAAGAGAGCAATCAGTGTAGTCATGAACGACTGGACATAAATAAGGAAAGCATCGCTGATCAAGCAACCCCCTTCAATCAGATGCCTGAGATGTTAAAATAGCTTATGATGAAGTTCAACAAGGAAGCTTAGGAGTAGAACTTTTGTCTTAGAACTTAAGATTTATTTTCTTTTGTTTCTAAAACAACTGTACCTTTTAAACTCGTTGGTTATCAATCAAAGTTTTTTTGTCTCGTTATCACCTTTTGATTTTTGACAAAGGTGGAGAAAGTAAAATGATATTTTGATAATTTTTCTTCTCAGAGTATTAAACTCAAATATATAAAATGATGTTTCTACTAACTGTTTGTTTGATGATTTTAATACAAGAACTCTAAACAAGTTCACTGAGTTTATTCTTAAGACAGGTTGAAGATGAAGATCCTGATGCTAAGGTTGAAAAGCTTATGGATGAAATCAACTCTAATTTTATACAGAAGATGTTTTACACTTTGTGAATATATGAATATTCAAACAGATGTACCAAACACAATTCAAAAGTTATAAACTTACTAAAAGTAAGGTAAAATTGCTTGATATCATAGTGTTCAGAAGTTGTTAACTTTCTGAAAGTATGAAATTCAAACTTAAAGCTTATAAGTTGTGCTCTCTTGAAGGGAAGACAAGTCAACATTCTGATGCATGCTCTCATACAAATATGCCACTCAAAATTTGTGCTCTGATACGTGTGCTTCAGCAACGTACACCCTATTCATAAGTTGTGAACTGTCTGAATATTTGATACACTGGAAAATATCATATCAAACGTTGATGCTGGAAAAGTATAATGTTTTGGTTGTGATATCAGAGTCAAGGAACAAAAGTGTTGATACATGATGCATGGCATTATTCGATCAGGCTCAAATCAAGTTTTGATTCTTCATCAAGTGTGATGGGAACCAGGTTCTGAGATGAAGACCAGGTGTTCTAGTCAGACTCTGATGAGTTGCTGTAGGCAAGTGCTACTTCTCTATTCTATGTTCTGAATGCTCAAAATTTATTTTGTGAGTCTTGGGCTCACGGGAAGACTCTGAACAAGCTTAAATGAAATTTTGGGTTTAACAAATTCAGGGGGAGCTGTGAGCTTAACTCTGAATTTGTCAGTTACAGTGATTACCCTGTATAAATTGTTTTATCAAATACATGGTTTTATCATCACCAAAAACTGGGAGATTGTAAGAATAAGAAGTGTTTCTACATATTGCCTTGGGATTTTGATGATAACTTTACATGTTATCTTAGAGAACAATTGTATACACTAATGGTTTTGTTCTAGTTTGTAGCTTCTTCTATAATGTTATGACTCTAGTACAAGGCGTGTGATGTCATCAGGTTCTAAACATACACTCTGGAAGAAAACATGCGGTTACATGTTACAGATTAAAGTCAAGGTTCTGAATTTATCTTCTGCAATGTGTCTAAGGAACGTTAGTACAAGAGATTCTGATCATGACTTTATGGTTAAGCTTTGGATGCCGTCTAAAGCTCTGCTTCTATGTATTATAAGTTCTGAAGATTATGAAGACGAGGTTCTGCTGAACAAGTTTTAATGATCTGAAGAAAAGCAAGTTCTTACAACCAAGTGCTGGAGACTCTGAAGACAAGGTTTTGTGTGACAAGTTTTGAAGACTCCAATACTTAGGTTCTAAGGCTTAAGAAATATTCTTCTACAATAAGCTTTAATATTCAACATTCAAATATCCGAAGCCACTGAAGATAAGAAGAAAAGTTCAAAATGGTTAACGTGGGATAGTGTACAAAAGGTACATAAAGTGTTTGTGACCTCTACTCTTCTAGAGTGGTGCAAGGATAGTCCTTTTGTAATTGATTGTGACTACTCTCATTATAATTATTGAGAACCAACATCTAGGTTTCTGATTTACCTTTCTACCCTTTCAACAGATCTCTTTTACAAGCTATAAAAGGAAGACTTTGAAGCTGAAGAAAAGTAAGAAACTACACTACAACGACAAATCTATCGGTTCACATCAAGCTCAACAAAAATACACTAAAATGTTGTTCAAAATCTGTAGAGAAATCTTTTGTGTACAGTTTTGTAAATAAGAAAGGAGTTGTTGCTCATATCTTGCAGTAGAACACTTAGGTGTGTTTTATTGTACTGAAAAGTCTGTGTAATCTGCTTACAAGAAGCAAATATGTAATACATTGAAAGTACTCAATTTTTGTTGAATGATACCTTGAGAGACTGACTGAAGGTCTGATCTCAAGAAGACTCCTGTTGCGGCTTAAGTGGATTTATAATAAGTATCGACGGACTTATTGGGGGAGCCAATAAGGTTAATCAGACTTATTGTGGGTTGTTTTGTAATCAGTTTGGTTATAGTGGATTAAGTCCTTGTTGAAGGTGAAATCATCCTTGAGGGGGTGGACTGGAGTAGCTTAGTTAACAGTGAACTAGGATAAAAATCATCGTGTTCATTTACTATTATGTTCTAACCTAACTTGTTATGTCACCAATTAAAAGATTTAACTTGGTGAAACTCAATTCAACCCCCCCTTTCTTGTGTTTCTCACACCTTCATTGGAGACCTGAACGACTTCTTTTTTGAATATTTCTATATATTCTCGGAGGGATTCATCCTTCCCCTGAATGATGGCCTCCAATGATGCTTCCGATTTGGGGTGATTGTGAGATACCGTAAAGTGCTTGGAGAATTGTTTCCCCGGGTTTTTCCTATATGTGATTGACTCACCGGGGAGGCTTTTGTACCAAGCCTTGACTCCCTTTCCGAGTGTGTTAAGGAAGAGCCAACACTTGATTGCTCCTTGGACACCTCTGTAGCCGAGAAATGCATTGATGTTCTCTATGTGACCGTCTAGATCTGCGGTCCTATCATACGTTCCCAGATTTGGGGGTTTCTCCAGCCCGATAGGGAGTGGAGTCTCCATGATTTCTCTGGACTACGGGCTATGGGTCTCTTCCTCATCACTTTGATCTGGTGATTGGGGTGGATAATAATGGTTTCTTCCTCGATGGAGGTTGTTGTCCCGACGAGGAGATATACTCCTCGGTTGGTGCCTTGGCTTGGGCGATGGAGAATGGTCATTTTCTGGATGTTGAGTACCCTTCGTCTTCTTAGTGATTGGGGAGCATCAATCTCTTCAGGGAGGAGTACGGTCCCATTTCTTGAGAAAATAAACTTCAGGTATTTCGTGCGCGAGACGTCGCCATGCTTTTTTAAGTGCAGACTGTGGGAGTCATATTGTCGGTATCTCTGAGGAGGAGATCTTGATTGGAGCTTCTTTTTCCAAGCTCTAATCCTTTTACTCTGTTGCAGGATCAGAGAATTGGTCTGACTAAGGGCAGTGAGCAGAGCTCCCATGGTTGGATCAGCTTTGCTCAAAAATGGAACTGGTTGGAGGATTAATGGCAGCTCCTGGGGGAATTTCTTGGACTTCTGATTCTCCAATAAACATATGTCATCATCATCGGCTTCAACCGAGGAGGGAGACGTAGTTTGGCCGTCTCTCTCTTCTCGGGGATATCCTCAAGGAGGGGTAGTCATTGACTTTCGCCTATTTTGCGGACAGGAGAAAGCATAGTTTTTCTAGAGAGGTGGTTGTCATTGTGATTGGCCATGATAGAAATATTTGAATTTCGCTTTGATATTTAGTTTCGAGGAAAGAAATATGGGGAAGACAAAATTCCCACAGACGATGCCACTGATCTTGCCAGTTGATCAAAACCTGAAGTGGGCCGATAGATGACGTCTGCAAGGCTGGAATCAGATAGGAGGAGGGGTTAGGGATGTCAATTTGCATCTGTTAATGGAGATCCCTATGGGGATTATCTATTCGGAGCATTGAAGTTGGAGATCTTTTCCTCCACGGGGATGTGGATGGATGCAAAAGTTCCCCCGATGACACTTTGGGACGGGGATTGGGAAAGTATCCTCTGCCCCGTGGATTCCTCGACTCTGAACTTATTATTTAACTTTTATATTTTATATATTATATAATTTTACATTAAAAAATATTAATGTATTAGAAAATAAAGAGTCATTAGTGGATCATTTTATTTTTATGTTTTATTGTATAATATTACTTCACTACCTAAGTATCCAACCCTAGAAAAGTGTACCCAATACATAAGATGTACACACTGTATCCTCCTTTTCTTTTCTCAATTATCTTTGTCTCCTCCATTCATCATCTCCTCTAATCTCATCATCATCACAACAACCACTCTTCTTTGTTCATTGCGCTTATGGTAATTACTTTTCAAATTCACTTTACTTTCATTAGTACATGTTTTCATTCAATTAATAAATTAGTAGTTATGGATTTTCCACATCCACACATAATCAACCACTTGCTCTGGATGACAACCACACTGTGATTGTAAATTAGCGGAAGCATGGTAGCAATAAGTTATGTTAATAATTATTGTTTTTTTACAGAAAAAATATTAGCAATAACACGTGCTTTTGCTTCTTTTTTTTGTTATTGATGTAATATGTATTTTTATTTTTTAAAAATGAAAGATACAAAATATGTGTTTTAAAAAAAAGGAAAAAAATAACAAAATACTATTGTCATAGTTTTGATAGAAAAATATAGAAATTTTCTTAAGATTTGATCACCATGGATCTCTATGGAGATATGTGGGGATGGGGATGGAGGAAAATATTCCCCCGCAATGGAGATTGGGGATAAGGTTGGGGAATAAATTTGGGGGCGGGGCAGGAAGCGGGGAAGCATTCTTCGAACATTCCCTTCCCTGTTGACATCCCTAGGAGGGGGTGTACCTGCAAGGCACTTTGATGCTCAAGTAAGTAAGAGTGCAAAGATATACAAAAAAGAGATTAGGGTTTTCTAGTATGAATATTGGATCCATGGCCCTCACATGTGGGAGGATTTATATAGTGCCCCCGGCGCTTGACCATTAGTTCTTATTTTTGGGCCTAGATATTAGGTTCCTCAAAAATAGGTAACTGCCAGGAACTAACCGTTGTGATAGGCAGAGGTGCTCGGAACTAGCCGTTACAATGGGAAGAGAAATGTCTCACGGGAAAGCCTGATTTCTAGTCGTTCCTGGGTGGTTGTCCTTGTATGGCTTGGCAGGACGAGGACCAGTTGTTCGAGCAGGCAGAGGCGACTGTGCAGACCCTGGAGGTTAGCCAGCCAGGGCTCCTCGAGTGAGGGGCGGAAGGGATAAAGTGTCCTTCATTATTCACGTTTTATTGGGCCAAGGTTATTGGGCCTTCCTACATGAAGAAGTGGATTGAGCCTGTAACACCCCGATTTTTAATTGCTATTATTTAATTGTTTTATTAATTATTATATTATATAGTAATTAATTTAATTGTGTGATTTGGTGAATATTTTGAATTATTTGAATATATGTGTTATTTGAATAATTAGAATTATAAGTAAGAATAGTAAATAATTAGACTTGAGCTTTATGTCATAATAGAATTAGTAAGTGGAATTAGGCCCATAATGAAATAAAGTAGTAAGAAGAGGAACTAGAATTAGTGTTGTCATAAAACAAAAACAAAAAAGAGAAGAGAAGAGGAGAAAAGAGGAAAAGTGAAGAGGCAACCCTAAAGACTCTACACTCAAGGTAAGGGTGAGAATCTATGTTATTATGGGAGTATATGATGGGTAGTAACATGTAATAGGATTGGGTATGTGAATTTCTAGGTTTTGAATCACCCAAATTGATTTAGGGATTTGGAAATTAGGTTTTTGAAATCTAGTTTTTATGATATAAATATGTTCCCTATGATGTATACATGTTAGAACATGTTTACTTGGTAAAAAATGGGGATTAAAACATGTCTCTATGGTGATTTTCATGCACAAGTCAGTAGCTGTTCGCAGCAGATTTTTCTAGTTTTCATAGAGGGTGCTTAGCGCGGGTAGGGCCACTTAACGCGGGTGGCTGGACACAGAAAAATTATTTTATGCATGAATGAGATTGGTGTGTTGTATGTTATGTTTTATCTTGGATTTACATGTATTTTAATAATTTATTTGACTTGATTCGGATTGGTTTTAGAAATATTTTGATGAGAAACTTAACACTTGAATTGTGTATGTAAGTGTTGGAATTTGATGATGTTTGAGTATAGCATGATTTGTATCTAATTTCTACATGTTATAATGATTTGTTGATATAATTTATACTATGAGATTGTATATATGTGATTGACTGGCATGAAAGATGTATGTTGTGTAATGTTGTGAAGATAATTCAAAATATGTTGAATTATGTGATGAGTTATTATGATGAGTTGTTGAGATTACACATGTACATACATCATTAGTGTCAAGAGGAAAGGTTTGGTAATCCTGTGAGAACTATTGACTTATCCCAAACCTAATGTTATATGGGGTTTGAAAGCTTAAGGCTAAATCATGCTTTTATTGGTGGTTATATATCTTGGAGATATGGACCCGACAGGACCGGTAAGGATAACATTGGTACCACATGCATAATGCATTTGAGTTTTATTGGAGTCACATGGGTCGATGTGAATTTTTGCATTATCACTCATTATTTAATATTAGTGTGAATGTGGTGTTTTGATGTGCAATATGTGATAATTGATTTAATTGTAAAATTGTGGTAATTGGAATTGAATTTCATTTAGAATATGAATTGATGAGCTATGTTGTATATGTGGATTGGTATATTAGATTATGTTATGCCTAATACATGGTTTTATGAAGAGTGATGGATTCATATTGATATATGTATGTTTTACATTGCTTATGATTATATATTTTCATAATGATATGAATTCTCATCCTTCTGTTGGAATGATGTTTTATAAGACATCGCTCAGGTACCGGAGATAGCGGTTCTTCTTTCCAGGATTAGAGGAGGAGCTAGATCCTTATTTATCTGCTTATTCCTAAGTAGTGAGTCACTGCTCTAGTCTATGTAACACGGGGGATATTCGAACTCATGTTTTGGTTTGTTCTAAGAGATATTTGTTATTACTCTCTTTTATTTGGATATGTATGAGATTATATGATGTTTGACCTTAATGCCTAGTACTTATGATATGATTGTCAGTATGGGATTTCAATCATTTGTATCTTTATGTTGAAATAATTATTCCGCTGCAAGATGCATATTTTGTATTGGTGTATGAAACGTGAATTTGAATATGTGTTATGATCATGACCATTATGCATGTTTTAATTTTCTTTATAGTTTTGTGAATTCAATTGTAATGCCCTTTTTGATATGTATGCTAATTTACTCTGATTATGCTACTTATGTCTATGTGGCATTAGAGGGTGTTACAGGGCCCTGCTTAGCCATTGAGCCAGTCCAGAACATGTCCAAAATAGAGAAAATTGGATTTATGCTTTAGAGGACCAAGGCAAAACATCTTTCAGACAAGCCACCCCTCCTACACCAGAATATCACCCTCTACCCCTCTCAAATAGAGCTACTACATTTTCCTCCATTGGTTCCTTAGAAGAAAGTGATCGAGATTGTGAGCTTATTACCATGCGCCAGGAGATCGCTACTCTTCAAGAAGAAATTAGAGACATCACTCAACAGATAATGATTTCTAATGCCACTCATTCAGAAGAAGCAAATTACCTCTCCCAAGAGATTCTCAGTCTCTGAATCCAACTTTCTTTGATTCATGTATCCCATCCACATCAGATGCGGGATCCCACTTATCAGTCCATTTAGTCATTTATGAGATTTATTTCACCATTGTTTTATTTTTTGTCACTAGATTTTTTCTGACCATTATTAGATTTATTTTCACGTTTAAAATTTATTTACAATCTTTTTCGAAAATTTTTCGGGATTATTATTTAATTTTCATTAATTTTTTGGGGAAAATTTTCTTTAAAAAATTATTTGTTATTATTATGCAACTAACCCTTGGTTGTGATTATTATTGCTATTTATCTTCATTATTAGCTGTGCAAGCAAAAAGGGGTCTGAAATCCAAATAGTAAAACAAAAACCCAAGAGACTCCACAAAGCCCATCAGTTAATTATGGAGCATGGAGATCTCCAGGGCCTCTATGGAGAACACCATGACGCTCTGGTATTCAAACCCGAACAGAAGCGGAAACAACCCCACTTCCACCACTTTTCATTATCTTCTTCATCCTTTTCTTATTCCATTCCTCCATTAACACCCATCATTACTCCACCCACTAAAATAACTTCCCATAACTCAAAAAATCTTTCAACCTTCCACAAATTCCCTCAACTTCCTTCTATAAAAAACCCATTTCCTCATTCAAAAATCCACAAACCCTTAATTTTTAGTAAAATCCCAAATTCACTAAAACCTTCATTCTTCAAATCAATGGCAGAAGGAAACTTCAAGATAATTTTCTGAGAGGGAGTCGCTGGAATGCATCAGATGGATAAGTTTGCATCACTGTCAGACCAAGACATTATTCCCACGAGGTATTATGATAACCCTTGTCTGTGCATTTTAGGCATTTACAATGATGTTTATTATTTAGTTAATAACTTAGGATTTAGAAGTTTGTTTGAACGAAGAGATTCCACTATGAATTGTTAACACATGAATTTCTAAGTTCACTCATTTACAAAACTAGACCTGAGTCTGCAAGCACGGCAGGCACCATAAATTTTCGTATGTTTAATATTGAATACCAATTTACTACTGATGAAATTGCGGACTTGTTGGAATTTCCCCACGGGGATGGAATACCTTATGAGGCTCCACTTGAGTCAGAATGAGGAAATGAGGCTTTTGTATTTTGGAGGTAGATTACGGGTCTAACAACTAATTCTTTTAAAGGGAACCATGCTTCCGCAATCCTTAACCCGGTCATTCGTTATTTTTGCCAAAGGTTGGCAAACACTATTTTTGGTCGGGACAACACTAACAAAACAAATGGAAAAGAAATGTTTTATTTGCAGGATGCTCTTGCCGAAAGACAGGTAAATTTGACACCTTTCGTGATATCTCACATGAGATCCAACACTTCCATAAGAGGAACTATATTGTTTAAAGGCTTAATTACCTCCTTGGCCCATGCAATAGGCCTTGATGCACAACTTGATAACTTAGAGCCTTTACTGCCCCACACTCTTGATATAGACCGTGCCAGAAATATACCGTTTTGTAGAAATCGGAAAGAGGGTGAGCACCACCTTATGATTCAAAGTGAAGTTGTTAAGAGTATCGTTTTGACATGGCCTTCACATACTGATGTGCGAGTAAGGGCCAATTGGACTTATAATATTAATGCTCCCGAATATACCAGTCCATTACCCACAACAGTTCCTGTTAATGCAGAAGCAGGTAATGATACTGATGAGAAACTTAACACGCAGGAACATGTTTCACCAGCCCTTCGTTCTCCACCAACATATTTTTCATATGCACGCACTACACAACATGTTTCTGACCATTTTATAGGTACCAGTTCGGGTCACAGAACCCAGGCTGGAGATATCCCCTAGGATGTGAATTATAACATTTTATATAGGCAGTAGCATGAGATGTGGGCATATATGCGAGAGTCGTATGCTTAGACTTAAAGATAAATACAGTCGGTGCTACAAGCTCAGCATAAACAGGTAACTAGTACCCAGCGCCAGCAGGATATGATCGAGCGTTTGACATCCACTAATCAACTCACACAAGCCAACCGGGCGTCCATTCTGAGACAAATTCGTGACTTGAGAGAGTCAAATGTTGCATTGACGGCAGAGATAAAGAAACTCTACTTAGCTCAGAGACATGATCTAGGACAAGGGAGTGGTGGCCCCGCAGGCCCACAGTAGAGCACACCATGTTCTTTCTTCCCTTTCTCACCTTGTATTAAAACGTTGTAGATAATGTTTGATTTAACTGTGGGAGGGAAACTTTACTTGCTTTCTAGTTAGATTTCATGTTTTCTTTATTGCTTTCTAGTTTTTATTTTAGATTTAGTTTGTTTTTATCAAGTCATTGCATGTACTGTTGAGTCCTTTTGTGTGTTTTTGTTGTTCATCAGATATTTCCCTTTTCTTGAGCCATAACGAAATTTTTTGCAAAAATAAACAGTGTTTGTTTTTTATTTGTGGGCTATTAGACAAGTTTATGATAGGTTATGGAGACTTGGGAAATTTCCTGAAATATCAATATCGTTTTAGCACCATAAGTCTCTTAAGTATAAAAATTGATATGGATAGTTATTATGCCTTAGCCTTGAATTCTCTCCCAAAAACAAAGTCCTTGAGTATTTTATTTTAGCAGTTGGCTCCGGCTTAAGCATGCTCTACGTAAGGAAGCCTATGAATATAAGTGAATGATCTTAATTTTCTTCTCTACTATTATTAATTAAAAATAGGGAATGCGCCCTCTAAGTTAGGTGACCCTCACCCAGTCATTTAGCCCAACAGTTGTGGAACCTGCAAAAATAGAGAAAGATCTGTTGATGGTTGGTTTAGAGATTTCTAGTGATGAAATTGGTAGGTCGAATTATGGTCTGATCCCTCGCAACTACAATAAGATAAGCAAAGGGGTTATACCACTTAAAAGTACCAGAACCCTGTGCAAAAAGATCAAAATCACTACCTGATCGCCTTACTATGAATATGTATGGATAACGAGCTTAATGTGATTGCGCCTGAATGAAAAAGGATGTAAAATAGGACGAGTAAGTTAGTCTTAAGCATAATGACATGATTCAGATTAGTTTGTATAGGAAAGAGACTTGTTCCTTCAAAAATGCAGAATGTGTTATTACAATGCTCTTGTTTTTGTGATTTAGTACCTATTGATATAATTTTGTCTGAAGAAAAGTCTTCGAGCCCGAAGCTGCTATTTGGTATCACTATTCACTTTTATTTTGCTTTAGGACAAGAAATGGTTCAAGTGCGGGAGAGTTTGATGATATGTAATTACACCATTTATTTGACTCAATTTGGGCATGTTTTAGTGTCATTTTGGATTACATTTCCTCTTTTATGCTGGTATTTGTGTTTGTTTCAAGTATTTTGATAATTCAAAGTCATATGCGAAGAAGCGAAGCAAAACAGACAAAAAATAGAAGAAAATGGAGCATTCCGCACTCATGGCGACCACTATGGTGTTCACCATGCAAGTGGCCATGAGTGGTCCACGTTTTTGGGGTCAAAAGACCAAGTCAAGCCCATTTTGAAGCCATGACGTTCTCCATGGAGGTGTGGTGGTCACCACACTGAAGTTTATTTTACCACACTGTCAAGCCCATTTCTTCCACCTTTCTTTTAATTTCCTATTTAAATTTTATTTTACTATGTTTATTGTTTTTACGCATAATCGAATCAATCTCTTTAATTTAAGTTATAAGCATGTCTAGCTAAATTTATATTTGTTAGAATATTAGGATCGTCGATTTGACGATACTCTAAATAGTTGTTCTTTGAGAAATTCTATCGGGACTGTTTTGGTTTTAATCACAACATTTCTAAACTTAATTTTGTTGGTTACTACGAAAGTAGAACCATTTATATGTCGGGTAAGATCGAAAGCCGTCTGGTACCAAAGATTAAGGTTATTTAGTTTTTAATTGATAAAAACCGCGGAAGCTATTTGTTAATTAATTAGGAAGATTGGCATTTTAATAAAGTACTTTTAAACCTATTTTTGGACGCGTTTGTAAGTTTAAGGCATGGTTTGTCGATGCGAACACCGAAAAACATTTTAAGTATTATTTTCCAATCAAAATCACTTTTCAATTAAGTTAAGATTCTAATTTCTTAAATAGGTTTTACTTCTTTAACGCAATACGCGTCACCACCGTGACAGTGGATAGTATAATTTAGAGGGTAAAATCCGGTTCTGAATATGTGAAAGCGATATTTCTTGTTCAATTAGTTTTTTTTCAAAGTATAAAACATTGTCCCATAGGAATTCAATTTATGAACGCTAAAAGTACCAACGAATTGATGAGATCCATGTTCCAACATTTCTTTTCTGATATTAATTCAAGTCTTTTATTTACTTTCACTTGCACAACTCCAACCTATATTTTATTAGCCTTGATAAACACTATAACGATAGAAAATGATAGCTTGACTATCAGGTCTCCGTGGGTTCGACACTCTTTGTGTTACTTTGATAATTATTATGCACTTGTGAAATACCACATCACTATACCAATCAGAAGTCTCTTGCTTGTGTGCTTGAGCATTGAAGTCCCTTACTTGTGTGTTTGGGTATTGAAAGTCTCTTGCTTGTGTGCTTGAGAAACTTGTAATCAAATTTGGTTATAATGAAAATCTCTTGGAAGTGCAAAGAGATTGGACTACTCTTGATTTATAGGAGGAATCTGTTGGCTGAAGATTTTGACAGTATTATTAGAAGCAAAGTAAATGGAACGTTTCGATCGAAATGAAACAAAACGTCATGTTTCGAAATAGTAGAAGCGATGCTTCGAATAAGCATATCAGAGCTTGAAGCTTCGAGTGACAGTTATGAGAATATATCCAAAGAAGTCTCGAAATGACAACAAGGCTGTGTCTAAGAAGTGCGTTCGAAGCGAAGAAGTGCCAAAACATTTGAAATTCAAATGCAAGCGGGATGTTCGAAATTTGAAATATATGCGCTGGAGCATTCGAAGACACGTGGAAGCAAGAGAGAGGCATTGCTCTGCATGTTCTGAACGTGGCAGAATCTTATAGCAAGACCGTTATGGTCGAAGTAGTATAAATAGAAGTCTTAGCATTAGGATTTCGTGTGTCATATCTATTGTACAAAAAAACTCAGTAAACATTCAAATTACCACATGGCTAGGTGTTGTACCCCAAAATTTGCCCTCGCATTTTTCCATAATAAATCTCAGCTTCAGGCATTTCCTGATTTTTCAGATTGGCTCAAGAATCCGTCAAACGGACTTTTCTCGTCAGTCAGGACGCAATTAGGGTTTATTGATCTTTCAGGGCTCTGGATTGTTTCACCCAAGTTGGCTTAGGGTTTTGGTTGATTCTGGCTCAATTGTGATCAGGTGAACATTCTTTGGCATTTAATCAGGAATTAAGGTTTTATGGGCATATTCTCAGAAAGATTAAAATTCCACAGCACTTTGCAAGTTATTCCAAGATTCGGGTTGAATTCGCATTGTTTTGATTTAATCAGTAAAAGAGGCAGTTGGTTTGAATTCACGTTGTTTTGTTTGAGCCAGTCAAAAGAAATATGCAGTTTGGATTTACAGTGTTTGTTGAAAATCAGTGAAGAGGGAATGCGCCTGTTTGGTTTGTTTCGGTTAACTGTTACTTTGCTTTGGACATTGGAAAGGCCAGGATTAACTGATCAATTACTAAGGCATTGTTTTATTTAAATTATTTATTATTCTAAATTAAGTGATTGAAATTTATTTTTCAATTATTTTAATTCAAAGAGTTTTAAATAATAAATAAACAATAAAGAGAAAAACAGAATTAATCGGATAATGGAAACTTTTATTTATTCTTAAATTGACTGTACAATTATTGTTTATAATTTAATTACAAACAATGGTTTTACATCAATTTAACTTTAAATAAAAAAAGAAAACTGTCCTATTTCTTCTAATTCTTCAGTCTTCATTTAGTACCCCTCCATCCATTTTTATTCGTCTGCAAAAGAAAAAGAGAAAAGTCAAAAAGCAGATAAAATAATAAACGACAGAAGAAATTCATCATTAAGGGCCACTGATTGGGATCAGTTAACCCTCTCTGCAAATCACGGGATTTCTCCCAGTTCACAAAGAGGGAAGAATTTTATGCAAAGTTGAGAAAAAATGCAAAGTGTCAAAATACATAAGTTCAAAATGTCAAACTGCACAAACTCAATCTCAAACTCCAATTTCAAACCAAACTGAAAAATCCAGATTACAACTTTCTATCAAAATCCAAAAAGTACAGTTTACTGCCAAAATGCCAAAAAGTCCACTCAAAGCTGTCATGAAGAGGATTTGGCAAAGATATGGGAAGTTCACAAAGTACAAAAGTTGTCAAAGAGAAGATAAAGAATGCAGAGGAAATCTATTATGCAAGCAAGCTATTCACTTTTCATCATTTCCCAATGGCCACTTTCAGAGCTAGGTACAGCAACAAACATATTTTAACATTTTCTTTTGCTGTACTGAGAGAGAATGGAGAGATAAAAGTAAGCAGGTTTTTAGGCTTTAGGCAGGCATAGATAGAAAAGAGATACAAAAGAGCAAAACACAGTAAGAGAGAGTTCAAGAGAAACCAATACAAAACTGAGATACAAACTGCTAAGCGTTCAACCTGTTGTCCAGAACCTGAAGCAAAAACTACTGCATAAACAAAAACCTGCAATGGCCTAGTAAACAAAAGATCAAAAACCAGTACCACCTGCATATGCCAAGCCTGCCTGAAGCTTCACCTGTCAAACACCTTAAACCAATAAACCATTACCTACTGTCAAATTCAAACCTGCAAAAAGCTTTAGTCAAGCCTGAAGCAGCATACCTACTAAGGCCATAAGCCTCATAACCAGTCCAACCAACCTAAAGCATCAAGCCTAAACACTTACCATTCAATGCCAAAGCCTCATACTACCAAAAAGCCTCACGAAAACTAAAAACCTGTGAACATCACAAGCTCAAGCTCACCTCAGCATCATATGGCCTAAACATAAACAGCAGAAAACCAGATAATACCACCATGCCTGTCAATAACTAAAAACCTCCAGCCAAACACATAACCCTCAAACCTACTAAGCCTCAGAGGAACCCTCATCACAGACATCAAATCTCAGAAGGCCACTCAAAGCAAAGTACCAAGGCAACAAATATTCTAAAGCATACCAAGCTCAGAGGCCATAGAAATAAGGCAAGACAGGCGATACAAGAAGAAGAAGAAGAAAAGATATCATGCAAAAGGGTTTTCAAATGTCATCCTGAAACCCTAAAGAGCATTAAAGAAGACAAACCGGAATTGCTACAAGTCCATCATCATCTCACGCCGTCGAGCCCTCCTGAGCGCCACCTACCCTATCTCTCCTCCTTCTCCAAGATCAAAGGTAGTACGCTTTTCTCCCCCTCTTTTTCTCCTTCACCTCCATAATAATAAAAGGTTAAGGTCAAAGCTCAAAGCAAATAAGCATGTAGTTCATAAAAAAGGTATAAAAAAAACATCAAAAGCGAACCTTGTTGTCATGAGACCATTGAACTCGAGCTGGAGGGAAGAGAGATGTGGGGGTAGTGCTGGTGGCTAGATGGAGGAGTCATATTCAGAAGAACGCACGGAGAAGACAAAGCAAGCGAACACCGCCGCTGCACAAACCCTAAAGTGTATCGTCCAACTGAATACCAAAACAATAAACCCTAAAACGTTTGCTTCAGAACAATGGGCCTAATCCGTTTTAACCTCTCCAAGGCCCATTTCAAAAAGCCTGACTTCTTTTAAGTATGCAACCTCTTTTTATTTTCTTTTGTTAAACAAATTAATTAATATAACCTATTTTTTACTAACAATATTTTTACATATTTTGATCCCTAAATAAACCTATATGTTCTCTTTTTATACATAAAACAATGTATTATTTTTTCTAACTTAATATATTTTTACAATATTACATTAATACTAATACATAAAACACATTTTTATTTAGAATATCTAATTTAAATTTTATTTGTACATAACAAATGAAAAAAATACTTTTTGTATACATAATTAAAACTTAGAAATATTTTCTTTTCTTAAAACATCATTTTTTAATTAGAACTTAAAACATTCAATTAAAACATTTTCTTTTTGTACATATTAAGAAATATAAGGTCATTAATTAAATTAAATAGACATTTAATTTTTTTTCTTTAGGTCAAAACAAATACCTAACAATACTTTCTTAAATTCACATTCCGCACCTGTAAATAATTACATACGCATATACTTGCACACTTACACAACACATTTATATTGCTCCTATACACATTTGTTTATACATTGATATACCTCATTTACATTTGATCGCAAATTCGATTTGGTTGTAACTTATTGGATACTATAAGTCTCATCCCCATTCATACACATGTACCCCCACTCCCGGATACTTATTTTGTAATAGCGTAGATTTTACATTTCCGCAACTTACAGTTTTCCAATTATACCATGGTTAGACCTAAGGTTTGCATGTATATAAAATCAAACGCTAGATAACCTAATACAAGACAAATACATGAAATCAATACACAATCACACTTGCACCCTCTAGGGTAATTCCACATGTTGCCTTCCAAAATGGGCCATGCTTGCACGTCGAGTATCTTTGGAAAAACAAAATCAAATGATCATAAGTCCCTCAAAGTGTTGCCTAAACGGAATGATCATAGTCCCTTAAAGAAAAATTGCCAAAGACACTTGGCATCATTGCATTCATGGTCCATACGATGACCCGCGCCCGTCCCGAATAAACTTCCTAAACGCAAGATTGTCCACCAAATTCAATGGTGGAACAAAATTGTTAAAAAAGGGGTTGAAACATAACAAAAACCTTTGAGTACAATAGGGTAGACAAAACTCTTAGTTACTTGAGATCAACTTGCAAAAACACTTGCCTTCTTTTTAAAAAAAAAACACAATCCACAACACTTTCAAACAAACTCTCAAAAACATTTGAAACACCTTTTCGAAAAGATACATACTTTTGTAAAACACTCAAACACGAGTCAAATACATTGGTCGCCTAAGACAAGGCATCTCTTCAAAAACATTTTCAAACACACACACACACACCATTTTTAAAGCAATCAAGGCAAGTGATCTAAAAAACCAAGTAACTAAGAGCCCATGGATAACCATGGATGAAGAGGGTGCTAATACCTTCCCTTTTCATAATCTACCCCCCGAACCCACGAAATATCTCAAAAGGTTTTTGCTGTGCTTTTTTAACCTTTCCTTTAGGATAAAATAAAAAGTCGGTGGCGACTCTTGCTCAACCGCACAAGTGCGAATACGAACGCAAAACCACAGCCAGTTCTCCCACCGTATCACACTAGGGAAACGAATGCAAGAGCAATGTACGTATGATAACACCATATGTTTATGATTTAATGAAAACCCTTTATCATTTCCAGTACTTTCCTTATCTTTATGTCAATACCATTTACAAGTTTTTGCATCTAAAGTCTTTTTATTCGAAATCTTTTCACTAATGCCTTACATTTAAATGCTTTCCTTCCATTTCAAATACTTTACGTTTCAGAAACTGTTATACATTTTATGCCTTTATCTTCAAGTTTTTATCCTTCGAACACCTTTTTTCACTTAAAGCCATTTTACAGTTTTCTTGCATTAAACGCTTTCTTCTCATTTTGAATCTTTTACATTAACTGTGTTTTTTACGTTTCGAAGTCAATTACTTGTCTTTTATGCAGTTTTTACATGTCTTTACAATTGACCTTTATTCATGCAATTTAGTTTCGTGCACATATATTTTGATTACACCTTTAGATCTTTAAGAGAGAAATCGAAATAAGTCAAACACCTACACAACATTCTAAATACCAACCATGAATACCTGTTCGATCATGAGAGTTACCCTAATGACCAACACGTCCTAGGATCAATCTAGTCGATCCTGCGAGTTACCAGAGGAATTGAATAACAGTCAGTAAGTTTATTCGATAGTTTGGAAGACTAGCGGTTGTTTACCAGAAATCACTGTAAACAAATTGGCACACCCGGTGGGACCAATCGTTGGACGTTACAGAATTTAGAACAGAAATAAAGATTGTTGAGACATAACCATTATAAAAAGACCCTCTGAGTGATAAGTTTGTTGTTTTATGAACCTAAGAAGTGGTAAAATAACCAACAGCAATCAACCCTTATCCAGAAGAAAATGTTTGAACAAGATGTCTAATTCTGACAATCAACAAGGGGAACAAAATGCCCCACATACAACAGGCACTAACGTGTCCGCTTCGATGGGAACGTCTAATGTGATCCCTTTGAATGCACAGTCTGTTGCATCTTCTACCAGTAATATAGCCACTAATGGAGTAAGTGGCATATCAACTAATAGTTCGATCTTAGGAAATACTGGAACCATTGGTTATCCTGGGGGATTCGTTCCACCATCAGGGACACAAACCCATTTCGCCACTCCACTAACTAGACCACCCGGTTTCGATAGTAATAGAACCAGTAATTCCTCTTTTGGAATGCCAACATCTTTTATGGCAGGTTTACACAATTCCACATCGAATTCATCACCACAATTAGGGTCTGGGTCTGGGGAGAATCAGTTTATGACAAATAACCAAGGGTCAGTGGGTTATAGCACAATGCCTATTTTAACCACAGAAAACCAGTTGGCTTTTAGGCAATTGATGGATGACAGTAACCATAATATGATAGGGGTATTAGCACAAACTATGCAGGAAATATTTGCCCCAATAGTACAAAATGTGACTGTGACAAACAGAGAAAACGCAGATAACATGAGTCGAATAGCAGATTTCTTTGCTCCCCCAGAGAGGCGTAGGCAGAATCAGGCGGGAGTTCGAGCAAACATCCCTATTATGGAACAAGTTGCTAACGACCCAACTTATAGACCACCTAGAGAAGAAGTTAACTTGGGGGAAAGGGCACAAAGGCTAGAAGCCCCAATGATCCCAAGCCCACAAAGAGAAATTATGGAACCAGGGGAAAGGGTCGAAAGGCTGGAAGTCCCAGAGTTTCGAGAAGAACAACCTAGGGGGGTTGTCATGGTGGGTCGAAATCAAGATGTTGATGCTGTCGTTCATAGAATTCGAAACGATAACATCTTGGCAGAAAACAATTTAACCACCATGATAGAGAGAGTCATGGCCCAGAATGGCCTCAACACAGGAATGAGAAGGCCAAATTATGCTTCTCCTATATTAGATTGCATAATGCATACTGATTTACCAAGGGGATATAAAGTCCCTAAATTTACAAAGTTCGCTGGGGATACCAATGAGTCAACAGTCGAACATATAGCCAGATATCTAACCGAAGCGGGAGATATAGCCAATAATGAAGACCTCAGGATCAAATACTTCCCAAGTTCCCTGACTAAAAACGCCTTCACATGGTTCACCACTTTGCCTCCTGGGTCCATTGATACTTGGGCTCTTTTGGAGAGATTATTCCATGAACAGTTTTACATGGGACAGTCAAAGATAAGCTTGAAGGGATTAGCCAGTGTCAAGAGAAAGTTCACTGAACCCATAGATGATTATCTGAATAGATTTAGGCTTTTGAAATCCAGATGTTACACAGTGGTGCCTGAACATGAGTTAGTCGAAATGGTCGCTGGTGGCTTGGATTACTCTATTCGAAAGAAACTAGACACTCAATATTTGAGGGACATGGCTCAGTTAGCCGACAGGGTTCGACAGGTCGAAAGGCTAAAGGCCGAAAAGGCCAGAGTCTTTAAAAATAACAAGAAGGAAAGGATCTCCTATGTTGGAACTGAGGAAGCAGAAGATTATCCTGAATTCGAATTCGAAGAGGTCGAAATCGACCTTGCTGAATTAAAACAGGCACCACCCTACTCCTGCAAATTATTGGTTCTCACAAAAGGGAAAGAGATTGTTGAAAATGAGAAAAGTGACAAATTCCCAAAGAAGGTTTATACCTTCGATGTCACTAAATGTGACGAGATTTTTGATTTACTTGTCAAAGATGGTCAACTCATTGTGCCATCAAATGTCAAAATACCTCCTTTAGATCAAAGAAAGAAGAGAGGATTTTGCAAATATCATAGTTTCCTAGGCCACAAAACCTCACAGTGTTTTCTTTTCAGGGACCTAATTCAGAATGCAATCAAAGATGGAAGACTGAAGTTCGCTGATAAAGCAAAGATGAAAGTGGACGAAGATCCTTTGGACGTGGCAGACACCAATTACTCCGAGCCTGCATGCATTGGAGAGATTAACATGGTGGAAGCTGACCAAAGTGATGCCCCAATAGGAGAGAAAGATACTGAAAACGAAAGCTGGGTGATAGTCGAAGTCGATAAGGAGGTCACTGAAGACGTCCAGAAGCTACCAGAGACTTCGATTGAAGCAACACCTTTAGTTGTTGCAAAAGAAATCCAGGCTACTGAAGGCCAGGAAAATCAAAACCAAGAATTGACACAGGTCACTGAAGGCCTGAGGCTGGAATTGGAGAAAGTCCAAATCACGAAGCCAACTTCCCCTCAGAAAGAAATATGGGACACTTTAGGGGAACCCAGTGGAAAATTTGACTATTTGGTCAAATATTCCGCCCCAGAGAGTTCAAAAGTCCACATTGAAGATATAAAACCCACAGGATGGGGAGATGATGAAGCTAAGGGGGAAGATGTTGAGGTAAACATGGTGGATATGGAGAGGCCTCGCTCTGAGATGGAGGAGGTAGAAAGATACTTAGAAAAAGAGAAGTATAAAATGGAGGATAATCATGCTGGAGATGCTAGTCTCAAGGATTACCTCATGACATGCCACAAGGGAGATACAGGCATGATATTGTTCCCTAGGTGCAGCATCCTCTGCAATCAGAGAATCGCTGCGAACTTCGAGAGGGTACAGAGGGCTCGAACTGGCAACAATTGGCGCCAGGATAACCAGTTATTCAGGTGTTATCCTAAGGCTGGAGAAAGTTTGCTGGAATTTGTGTTTCGTTGCTACAAAGGGGCAACCAAGTGCTTGATATGCCCAAGGTGTTCTGTTGTGTATGATCAAAGCATGGCCAGAGCCTTCGAAACGATACCCTTCGCCCCTTGCTGGAACCATCAAGAAACTGTGCAGATGGGCCCACGTTTCGATAACAGACACAAACAACGAAGGCTTGATAGTCCTCATCCCAAGGCTGCTCGAAGAGTGACGTTCAAACTCCCTGCTGAAGTGCCAACCGACAGATGGCTGCAAGTCAGAAATGACAAAGGCAAAGACAGATGGAGAAACACCGAACGAAATGCACGCCATGCTATGACATACAGGAGGCAATTCAACATAGTAAAAAGGGAGGAGGTAAGACTAGAGAACTACAAAGGAAGGAACCCCATGTCAAGATCCCAGTGGCGAAGGCAACAGAGGATTCGAAAGGCTGAGAGAGAAGCTGTGGCAAATAAAGGGGTAACTTCAACAAAGAACCAAGGTGAATCTAGCACCAACAAACCCTCACCAAAAAATCAAACTGAAGACAAACCCCCAGTTAATAGGAGGCTTTTCTCTGAAGTACAACTGGATGAACCAAAGGAATACACTTCAGGCCCAGAAGAAGACGAAGATATGATAACTGATAACTTCGAATCGGAGGGGGAGTCTTCGTTCAACCTAAACTGCAATGTGGTATCTGTGCTTCCCTATGAATTCAGACAGGAAACTGAAGTTGACGAATATGAGGAAGAAGATACCATAGACTTGATGAAGCATAGGCCTGTGTGCTACTATGTGATGGACAATGGGGCTGTCGAGGAGCAAAATGCGTTCTTCGAACATCCAGAACCAGCTATGAAGAACCACCTTAAGCCACTATTTATTCGGGCAAAAGTTGGTGCCCATGGCGTGAATAAGGTTCTAGTGGATGGGGGTGCTGCAGTCAATTTGATACCCCACTTCATGCTGAAAAGATTAGAGATACGCGAAGGAGACATCAAGCCCCACAATATGGTTCTATCGAATTATGAAGGGAAAGTGGGCAAAACACTGGGAGTGGTTCAGTTGGATTTGACAATAGGCTCAAGTTGTAGGCCCACCATGTTTATGGTGATCGAAGCCAAGGCCAACTACAACTTATTGCTGGGAAGGGAGTGGATCCATGGCGTAGGGGCAGTTCCTTCGTCAATGCACCAGCGATTAGTTCTATGGAGAGAAGATGGCATCGTGGAAAACATTGAAGCAAACCAGAGTTACTTCATGTCAACAGTCAATTTAGTTGACAAGAGGAATTATGACAAACATCTGGCAAAGATTGCTCCGTGTGTTCCAAATGATGAGATCAACGAAACCAGAAACGCCCACTACTACATGACCCTTCGCCATGATGGCCTTTACTGGGATAGAAGAATAATCAGTGAAGAAGAGGGAGTCGAAAGTACTATACAAAGACGGCCAGCAGGCTGGGACTTCGACAACCTTATCCATGACTGAGTCCACCTTTTTTGAAAGGATTTCGGCCTATATGGCTGAGAACGAATCAAAGGCGGCCTTAGAGGCTGAAATAAATAAATTAGCTATAAAGATGAACGAAGTAAGTGGGGATGGCTCGAAATGCTCACCCTTCAAAGAACTTGAGATGGATCAAAGGTTGGATGCCATCTACGATAAAGAACCCTTAGGCTTCGAAAGGGACCCCATAGACTCAGGTGCCAAAATGTTGGCGCAGGATCCACTCGAAGAAGTCAACTTAGGGGATGAAAACACAAAAAAAATAACCTACATAAGTGCAAAACTTAGCCCAGGCCTCAAGCAGGAAGTAATCGAAGTCCTCAAGAAAAACAAAGATTGCTTTGCATGGGATTATGACGAAATGCCTGGTTTAAAGAGGGAGTTAGTCGAACACAGACTGCCAATCAAAGATGGCAAGAAGCCCATCAAACAAACTCCTAGAAGATTTGCACCAACGGTTCTCACAAAGATTAAAGCTGAGATCGAAAGGTTGCTGCGTTGCAAATTCATCAGAACCACAAGGTACGTCGAATGGTTAGCAAATATAGTACCTGTTATTAAGAAAAATGGTTCTTTAAGAATTTGTATAGATTTTAGGGATTTAAACACTGCAACCCCTAAGGATGAGTACTCCATGCATGTGACAGAAATGCTAGTAGACTCTGCTGCAGGGTTCGAATACTTGAGTATGTTAGATGGATACTCTGGGTATAATCAGATTTTTATTGCTGAAGAAGATGTTGCCAAGACAGCATTTCGTTGCCCAGGAGCCTTAGGCACCTACGAATGGGTGGTGATGCCTTTTGGTTTAAAGAACGCTGGGGCAACTTATCAAAGGGCAATGAATTCGATTTTTCATGATTTCATTGAAACCTTTATGCAGGTGTACATTGATGATATAGTCATCAAATCTATATCTGCAGAAACACATTTGCATCATTTGAGCCAATCATTCGAACGAATGAGAAAACATGGCTTAAAGATGAATCCCCTTAAATGTGCATTTTTTGTGCAGGCTGGAGATTTCCTTGGTTTTGTTGTTCACAAGAAAGGGATTGAGATCAACCAGAACAAAACCAAAGCCATAATGGAGACGAAAGCACCTACGTCAAAAAGGGAGCTGCAATCTCTGCTAGGGAAGATTAACTTCCTCAGAAGATTCATTTCGAATCTGAGTGGAAGAACCCAAGCTTTCTCTCTGTTGCTTCGTCTAAAGCAAGGCCAAGCCTTCGAATGGAACGAAGCCCATCAGGAGGCATTTGACAAGATAAAAAGATACCTCTCTCAGCCTCCTATCTTGTCTCCACCTTCATGGGGGAAGCCCATGAGATTGTACATATCTGCCTCTGAAGTTAGTATAGGTAGTATGTTAGCACAAGAAGATAGTAATGGTATCGAAAGAGCCATATACTATTTGAGTAGAGTATTGAATGATGCAGAGACCAGATATAGAAATTTAGAAAAGCTATGTCTCTGTTTGTATTTCTCTTGTATGAAACTCAAGTATTATATAAAGCCTGTTGATGTTTATGTTTCATCTCATTTCGATGTCATTAAACACATGCTTTCAAAACCAATAATGCATAGCAGAGTTGGTAAATGGGCTTTAGCCTTAACAGAATATTCTTTGACTTTCATGCCTTTAAAAGCTGTGAAAGGCCAAGTGATTTCTGATTTTATTGTGGACCATTCATTGGTTGAGCAGACTGTCATGAGTTACGCTGAAATGCAACCATGGAAATTATACTTTGATGGTTCAACCCACAAGAATGGAAGTGGTGTTGGAGTCCTTCTAATTTCTCCTGAAGGAATTCCAACAAAATTCAAGTATAAATTAGATGGTCCTCGTTGCTCGAACAACGAAGCTGAGTATGAAGCGCTCATTGTTGAACTTGAAGCTTTGTTGGAATTGGGGGCAACTAGAGTCGAAATTAAAGGAGACTCAGAATTGGCGGTCAAGCAAATAACAAAGGAGTATAAATGCATAACGGAAAACTTGATGATATACTTCGTCATAGTCAACAGGCTACTTAGGAAATTTGAATACATGGATATTCAACACATACCAAGAATAGAGAACCAAGAAGCAAATGACTTAGCACAATTGGCTTCAGGTTATAAAGTTTATGTCAGGAACTTTGAGGATTTAGTCGAATTAAGGGGTAGAGTTATGGCTACTAGATTCACACCATCAGATCTAGAAAGTATGAAATTGGGATATGCTGAGAAACAGGGATTCAAAATATTAGCCATAAACACTTTATCAGATGCAGATTGGCGAAGTCCACTGGTGAGTTATTTAGCAAATCCAACTCTGAATGTGGATAGAAAGACAAAATACAGAGCATTATCATATCTCCTCATGGGGAACGAATTGTTCAAAAAGACCCAAGAGGGCGTATTATTGAAATGCCTAGGAGAAAGTGAGGCATACTTAGCATTGTCGGAAGTCTACAATGGGGCATGTGGGGCACATCAAGCAGGTCATAAAATGAAATGGCTGTTGTTTCGATATGGCATGTATTGGCCTAACATGCTCAAATATTGTATAGACTTTGCTAAAGCATGTGAGGAATGTCAGAAGCATGCAGGGATTCAACATGCCCCTGCAAGTGAATTGCATTCAATCATCACCGTTTAGAGGATGGGCATTGGATTTGATAGGAGAAATAAATCTTGCTTCGTCTAAAGGACAGAAATATATCTTGGTAGGAATAGATTATTTTACCAAGTGGATCGAAGCTATACCATTAATAGTTGCTGATCAAGAGGCTATTATTGAGTTTATACAAAAGCATATTATCTATAGGTTCGGATTGCCAGGGAGCATAACCACAGACCAAGGTTCTGTGTTTACCGGTAGAAAGATGCAAGAATTTGCCCAAGAAATGGGGTTTAGATTACTAACATCAACGCCGTATTATGCTCAAGCAAATGGTCAAGTCGAAGCAGCCAATAAAGTAATAATAGGGTTAATCAAGAAACATATTGGTAAAAAGCCAAGGAACTGGCACAAAACTTTGGACCAAATACTATGGGCCTGTAGAACATCTCCTAAGGAAGCTACTAACACTACGCCTTTCCAACTCACATTTGGTCATGATGCAGTGCTGCCAGTAGAAATTCATCTACAATCAGTTCGAATTCAAAGACAAAACGAACTTCCAGCTGCATTATATTGGGAGATGATGATGAATGAATTAGTTGAGTTGGACGAAGTTAGATTACATGCATTGGAAATCTTGATGAGACAAAAAGAAAGAGTGGCCAGGACATATAACAAAAGGGTGAAGAAAAAATCATTCATCATTAATGATTTAGTCTGGAAAGTCATATTGCCCATGGACAAGAAAAATAAAACATTAGGAAAATGGTCACCTCATTGGGAAGGGCCTTTTCGAATACTAAAGGTATTCTCGAACAATGCATATGAAATCGAAGAATTGGCGAATGATAAACGTATCCTAAAGGTTAATGGGAAATATTTAAAGAAATATAAGCCACGCCTGCAGGAGATTCGAATAGTAACAACGTAACCAAAATATTATAAAAATGCCAAAATGGCAAGATGAGATGCCAAAATGGCGTTGTTCGAATATTACATATAAAAAACCAAATTGTAATCAAATGAACACTGAAATTTAGAAATAAGAATTATTCTTCAATCTGTTGAAGGTACTTCGAAAAGATTCAAGTCTCTATTGAGCAAAACGCCTGGCTCCCTCCAAGGTTGCCACTTCTCCCTTGAGTTGTTCTGCAGTTTCCATTTCTGCAAGCCCCTGGTTGAGAAGCTCTTCGAATTGGTTACCAGCAGTATTGGTTTCGAAGGCTATTTGTTGTTCTTTAGCCTCTTTAACCTTCTGTTGAAGCTCCTGAATCTGCCTTTCCCAGAGAAGGATGGACTCAGCTCGAGCCTCATAATCAGTTTTTGCTTGCTTTAGGTGCATAGCTTGATCCTCAGCTTCTTGAGAGAGTTTCGAAGCTTGTTCATAAGCAGCATCCATTGCAGTGCGTTTCTCTTGAACCTTTCTGGCAGCAGATTCATCTTGGAGAAGGTAACCAGTTACGTTGTCCAGCAAAGATTGAAGATCGAACAAGATAGTACTAACTGGCAAGGAGCAGGTAGCAAGGTTGACTTTTGTAAGCAACTCCTTCATAGTGTAGCAAGTAGTGCTATCTTGTTTGAGCACTTCGAATATATCCACATTAAGAATTGTTTTCCTGATCCTGTTAAGAAGTACAATTCTTTCATCTGTGGGAAGAGGATAGCTAGTCGAACTTGTGCCAGCCCTAGCAAGTGGAATGTCCCTTTGAGCCAGCTTCGCCTTCATGTACCCAATAGGGTCATTTCGTCTCAGGAGTGCAAGCTCCTCGTCAGTCATTCGAGACAAAGATGGTTGAGGGAGTTCCACACGTAGGGGAGTCACGTCCATTTTGACTTCCATGGGTTTGTTGGTTGTGTCACCATCCCCTTCATTCGTTTCGTGCTCATTATCTTCTTCATCGTCATCCAAGTCCACCACTTCGATGTCTTCTTTTTCGCTTCTATTTGCATTGGACTCTGTCCCAGCAGTCGAACCATCGTTGGCATCCTCCTCCTCAGACTCTTCTTCTGCAGATTCTTCATTTCTTTGGCCAGAATCAGCTTTCTCTCCTTCAGCATGGGTATCCTTTGGGTCCTCTTGAAGGGTTTCAAGAGGGGACTTTTGAAGAGAATTTCTTTGCAAAGCCTCTGCAGATTCATGAAGTGGTGTTTCACTTGTCTCTTTTAGAGGAGGGGAAGTACTCTGATCATCCTGCTGCTCAGAAGCCCCAGCCAGAACCGCCATATTGGAGGAACCTTTATTCTGTACAAGGTTGCTGGAGTCTCCTTGAGGAGAGGAGTTGAGTGGAGCAGCAGCTTTTGATGGTGAGGTCGAAGTAGTGGAAGCTGGATTTAAGATATTCTGCAAGGAGCGAAAGAATATTAAAAGCATGCACCAAGGTAATAAGAAATTATTATTTTCAAAAAGATTTGAAGTTCAATTTACCTGTGGACTCTCGGAAGAGAGGTTGCTAGCTATGCGTTCCAACATTACGTTGGAGGTCGAAGATGGAATTTTGGATTTGGGTGAGGGAGCAGCACCCTGGAATCAAGTCCAGAGACACTAGTTGGTACAGCGCTCTTTGGAATATCCTTCTTCTGCTTCTTCTTCGAAGCAGCTGGTAAGTTTCCTCCAGCCTTGGGGTCTTCCCCAGTGGTGTTTGATTTTCGCTTCTTTGGAGTGGTAGGCGGAAGTTTGTTGGTCTGAAAAGATTTAAACAAAGAGTTAGATGCAAATCATGAAACATTAGTGAATTCGAAACATCAAGGCTAAATAATTACCTGTGGAGTTGGAACACTGGTTGTTGTTCGTATTGTTGTTGTTGTTGCAGCAATGGTTGTTGTTTCGGATGGAGTTACATTGTCAGTGGTTTCAATAGAGGCTTGAGAGGCGCTCATTTCTTTCGACTTTGAAGCAGCTGTCTTTATCCTGATGGCTGAAAATCGAAACAATTAAGGCAAAAGTTAAAGATATGGAAAATGAAAAACATTTGGGATTTTCCCAAGCATTCGCACCTGTGCCTTGATCAGATTTAATCGACATGGCGGAAAGGTCATAGAGAAGATGTCCTGGGAAATCGTGGAGCCAATGTCGAGCCCATGTCACAGTCTCAGATGGCTTTGGTTTCTTTTGAAGATGTTTGAACATTTCTTTGCAAGTGAACCACCAAGGGTATGGAGGAAACCAAGCCAGAGCCAGTTCTGAGGAAGGTAATCTAGGAAATTTAGGTGGATGCATTTCGAATGCCAACCTATACCTATCCTCAGGTGACAACCCTGAAGGAAGTTTTAACTTAGAAACTTTTTGTTTGAATTTTTCCTTCAAGGTCTCAGTCGCTTGATGCACAGTGGATTCCAAGTGTGTGGGATCATAAGTAGTTTCGAAATAATTTTGAAAAGCTTTAATCTCTTTGGCATGAGTGAACATACCTTTCTTGGATGGTACCTGCACATCGAAGGCATCAGTTAGTTTCTGCTGAATTGTAAGAGTATCGAACATATAAGTCTGATAAAACTTTGTCCACCATTCCAGAAACCCCTTTGCTGTAAGGTGGGTAGGTTCGAAAGTTATTAGCTCAAACTGGGCAAAGCCTTGGTATTGTTCTTGCTGTAATTTGGCTTCCCGTGCCTTGAAGGTTCGCCCAGAGGTAATGGCACTCTCAGTTTGAAATAAGGGTTCAGGAATTAGTTGGCACAAGCCAAACTGTCTCGAAACAAAATTTGGCTGGTAAGCGAAAAGGAAAATCTGATTCTTGGCAGGAGTTATTCTTGAAGAGATTAGTCTGGGTAGCAAAAAGGCTCTCCATACATCTTGAATCTCTTTGCTCTTGACAGCTTCTGAGAGAGCCATGGTGAACCATGAAGGTCCATGAGCCCTTGAAGCAAAAGGCGCCATGGTCTCTTCGAACTTATGCCTCTTGGAGAATATCATGATGTACTTTGAGAATAGGACTTTGAAGTCATCCTTATCATCATTTGGAGTTAGTCTTCGCAGCCTAGAGCCTTCGATTATTCTATCTGTTATTTCAGGGTCTTGTTCAGCAATGGTGTTGGCAGTTGACAAGGAAGGTTCGAACATGGAATTTAGCCATAGCTGAAGTAACCAAAAAGGGCCAGCTAACAGGATATTCTTGGAGGTGTGAGATTTTAGGCTCGAAACAACTGACCTTAGGCTCTCATAAAGATCAACTAGTAGCAATTCGCTCAAGCACACTCTCCGATTCTCGTGCAAATCCCTAGCTAGAGGAATAAACCTACTGGCTACCTGTAGGGTTCTGCTGCAAAAGACATATCTTGACAGCCATAAGGTAAGGAAAGCAATGTGTTCTACATCAGACACACTGTCTCCTTCAGCATGGTAGTGGCTGATAAACTTTGAAAAACTTGCTAGTTTAACTTCGAAGTCGATTATACTCGAATGTTCTTTGTTGTCAGGGATATATGTTTCTCCTACTGGTGATAGCCCAGTGATGGCCGCTATGTCAAAGAAGGTAGGGGTGATCATTCCACCAGGGAGATGGAAAGTATTATAAGTACTGTCCCAGAAATATAGGGACGCGAATAACAATGGGTGGCTGTAAGTAAAACCTGGCTTCGACAACTTAATCAAGTTGTAGATACCTAATTCTTCCCATTGCTGGGATTTCTTAGCTTCTACCTTATTGAACCAGTTTTGATAAGCAGTGTCGGAGGTGGGGCAAGATCGAAACGGTTTAAAGTTACTCTTTACATAGTCCAATACAAAAGGGTCCTTAGGAGGAACAATTGGATTTTCCACGGTGTTTGAGCCAGAAGATTCTATTGCCTTAGGGGCGTCCATTTTATTAAACAGGGGTTTGAAATTATAGCAAACTGGGAAAATTTTCCTGGTGTCTTTTAAAATTTCAAAAACTGTAAGAGGGCCCATTAAAGCTAACCTCTTACCAGCAGCGGTGGTAGGAATAAGTACCTGGGATGCATAAAGCATTTCTTTCTCCTTTGAGATCATCTGGGGAACAAGAACAGATTGACCTTGGTGAGTGACAACCTTGCTTTCCATTGTAGTTCCTGCGGTCTTTCCTTTCTTTTTGGAAACCTTTTTTAGTTGGGATGAAGTAGAAGAAGACATTGTTGGAAGAATGTTGAAAGCTTAGGGTTTTCGGTGAGAAAGTAAGGAGAAAAGATTCAGAATGTGGAAAGAAAAGAAAAAGACTAAGTTGATGGGTTTTTATAATATGGAAGTTTAAGCATCCACTGAGTAAGGTTGTGATACGTGGTAATCATGGGTTGGTTTGATGAAGAGGTGGCGTAAAAGTTAACATTAGTAATAGGCGTGATTAAAGATAATCATTATTTTGTAACTGCACCATACTGTGAAATGGTTCAAGGCGGTTAAGGAATCTAAAAAGTGTTATGATTGACGTGACTGGAGTGAAATGCAATAAATGTTACGATGATTCGAAGGTCGCATCAAAATCTTGTGTATATGTTTAAAATAAGTATTTCTCAAAGGAATCGAAATACATATTTTAAAGGGGCATTTTGTTGGCTGAAGATTTTGATAATATTATTAGAAGCAAAGTAAATGGAATGTTTCGATCGAAATGAAACAAAACGTCATGTTTCGAAATAGTAGAAGCAATGCTTCGAATAAGCATATCAGAGCTTGAAGCTTCGAGTGACAGTTATGAGAATATATCCAAAGAAGTCTCGAAATGACAGCAAGGTTGTGTCTAAGAAGTGCGTTCGAAGCGAAGAAGTGCCAAAACATTTGAAATTCAAATGCAAGCGGGATGTTCGAAATTTGAAATATATGCGCTGGAGCATTCGAAGACACGTGGAAGCAAGAGAGAGGCATTGCTCTGCATGTTCTGAACGTGGCAGAATCTTATAGCAAGACCGTTATGGTCGAAGTAGTATAAATAGAAGTCTTAGCATTAGGATTTCGTGTGTCATATCTATTGTACAAAAAAACTCAGTAAACATTCAAATTACCACATGGCTAGGGAAACGAATGCAAGAGCAATGTACGTATGATAATACCACATGTTTATGATTTAATGAAAACCCTTTATCATTTCCAGTACTTTCCTTATCTTTATGTCAATACCATTTACAAGTTTTTGCATCTAAAGTCTTTTTATTCGAAATATTTTCACTAATGCCTTACATTTAATTGCTTTCCTTCCATTTCAAATACTTTACATTTCAAAAACTGTTATACATTTTATGCCTTTATCTTCAAGTTTTTATCCTTCGAACACCTTTTTTCACTTAAAGCCATTTTACAGTTTTCTTGCATTAAACGCTTTCTTCTCATTTCGAATCTTTTACATTAACTGTGTTTTTTACGTTTCGAAGTCAGTTACTTGTCTTTTATGCAGTTTTTACATGTCTTTACAATTGACCTTTATTCATGCAATTTAGTTTCGTGCACATATATTTTGATTACACCTTTAGATCTTTAAGAGAGAAATCAAAATAAGTCAAACACCTACACAACATTCTAAATACCAACCATGAATACCTGTTCGATCATGAGAGTTACCCTAATGACCAACACGTCCTAGGATCAATCTAGTCGATCCTGCGAGTTACCAGAGGAATTGGATAACAGTCAGTAAGTTTATTCGATAGTTTGGAAGACTAGCGGTTGTTTACCAGAAATCACTGTAAACAAAATCATGATAATTTCTTGTGTGTCTCAGTCTCTTATTTATTTTTTATCAATATTATCAGCTGCTATCATTATTAGACTCTAACTCGGATTATGTCCTTGTAATTAAAATCTTATAAGAGATTTATAAGAGAGAGAAAAAAAAAAGAAAAATCAACATAATTCAACCTCATTCTTGTGTTTTTCTCACTTTCAATAACTAGCCTTGGGTTTTTCTAGATATCTAGCACAAACACCGACAACAAATGTGATATTAAATCTGTTGGATATGAGGTATAACAAACTTTCTATCATACTTATGTTGAGACTTTGATCTATATCAACTCCATTTTCATCCTTAGACAACTTCAAGTGAGTTGCAGCATGAGTTCTCTTATGGCTTGCATCGTAAAGACAAAACTTATTCATAATATTCTTAGCATACTTGCTTTGAGATACAAATATATTGTCTTCCATTTGCTTAACTTGAAGACTAAGAAAGTAAGTGAGTTCACCTACCAAACTCATCTTAAACTCAGACTGCATTTGTTGAACAAAATGTTCCACCGTCATGTCTAACATCCCACCAAATACTATATCATCCACATAGGTATGAGTTATTATAAGCTTTCCTTTATCATTCTTTGTAGTTTTGTCGATTCCCCCTCTATTGTATCTGTTATTAATCAAGAATTTAGTTAAACTCACATACCAAGCTCTTGGAGCTTGTTTCAAATCATATAAAACTTTATTTAATTTGTACACATGATCTGGAAAGATGGGATCGTTCAACCCCCATTGGTTTTTCTACATAGACTTCTTCATCAAGATACCCATTCAGAAAGGCACTTTTGTCATCCACTGAAACAATCTGAATTTCATCATGCATGAAATACCTAGCAATAACCTAATGGATTCAAGTCTTGCAACGGGGGCATATGTCTCATCAAAGTACACTCCTTATATTAGATCGTATCCTTGAGCAACTAACCTTGCCTTATTCCTTTCCACATTACCACTTTCATTATATTTGTTTTTGAAAATCCACTTGGTACCAATAACATTCACATCTTCGGGTCTAGGAACTAACTTTCATGCCTTATTTCTTTTAAATTGGCAAAGTTCTTATTGCATATCATTTATCCAGAATTCATCAGTCAATGCTTCCTTGACATTCTTAGGCTCAACCTTAAAGATAAAGCATGAGTTGGAAATACTTTCTCTGGATCTTGTTATAACTCATCCATTACCATTTCCTATGATATTTTCAATGGGGTGATCCTTCTGAACTCTGATTGATGGTCCCTTGTTGATTTGAATATCATCAGTATTGGTGATCTCAGGCTCAATGTCAGACTCCTTGTGTGGGACATTAACTAGGACATCAGTCTGTTGGGGAGGAACCTCATCTTCTTCTAAATTTCTTGTAGCCCCTATGGTAGGGGTGCACATGTCAAGGACAATGTTGGAGCATGTGATCCCTATTGTTCATACGACAATAGTCAAAACCTATAGCTACTGAATTTATTGACTTTTTCTCTTCTACTTGGATTTCTTTTAGCAATTCAGCACCAGTCTTTAACCTTGACTTCTCTTTATCTTCCACAATATGACATGTCATAGAATTTATTCAACATCCTAATAAATTCTGCCATATTCTCCAACTTGGTTGTTAACACAAAATTTTCCTATGCCATACTTGTGACTGCAATAGCCAACTTTTCCTTCTCTTCATAAAGATCACTTATAGTTTTCTCATGTTTCTTAATTTCCATGCAGGCTTCTTCCTAGTTGGTGATCAATAGCCTATAAGTCGCAACTATCTCTTTGTTAGTTAAGTCCTCATCACTAAACTCATTCTCAACAATATACTTATTAGTGTAAGTCATCATGTTGTTAAAGGTTTCTTCATTCATTCTCAGATTTTCAAACATTGTTATTAGGAGTTACAACCTTGACATATGATTTTTGGACGTGCCTTCACGTGTAGTATTGAGAAACTTTCATGCTTCTTTAGCTTCTAAACATGCGTTGATCAACTTTAACATGTTCTTGTCCACCCCATTGAGGATATCATTCAGAGCCTTAGAATTTACAAGTGCTTCATCATCTCAACATTAGTCCAATCAACCTCTAGTTTCAGGCTAGTTATGCCATCTTCAGAAGTAACCACTAGATGTTTCCACCATCTTATCATATCTTTCCATGCTTTGTTTCCCAATAATTTGAAAAAAAACAACCACCGTAGCCTTCCAATAATCATAATGTGTACCATCCAAAACAGGTGGTTTGTTGACTGATCTTCCATCCTTGATGTTGTCCATTTGAGTAGAATTTATCTTCCACAGAGCTCACCCAACAGGCTAGGATTCCTGCTGTGATGCCAATTGAAAATCTTGTTCCTTATGGGAAAGATATTGAATGCGATGTCTTGGTAACTGGTTCAACAAGTTAAACCAGAATCACCATAATTAGCACAATCTAACCTCTACATGACTATAGAGCAGAAAAGCAATAAATAATACAACCAATTGGTAATCCGAATCGATGCAAACAACAACTACGTCTGGAGGGTTGGCTTCCAACCTAAGAAAGGAAATCCACTACTAGTAGTTTAGTACACCTAGTCTTACAAGCAACAACGAACATTATGTTATTCAATGCCTCTTCCTAAAACTATCCAATGGATTTCTATTTAGGACTCCCCCTAAATATGAGACACCCTTTCACTTTATTTTCTCTCAAACACTAACCCCCTAATGTTTCAATCACTAAATCCTAGTGATCAACTTCAATCAACAATATGAATGATGTTGAATTTATAACTCAACTAGATAAGCCTACAACAATTCCAAGTTACTAAAACATAATGTGGTGTACATAAAATAACAAGGAGTCTTATAAATCTAGCATTCTAAAATCCTCAATGTGAATGTGTGTTTACCAATGTAGATTTTGAGCTTCTTATATAGCATAACTATTATGGTTCTTCATGGATATTTGATTTGATTTCACCCAGAAATAATGCAAAATTTGTTGGATATTATCTGTTCCATAAATCTCTACAACAAGATATGATTTGTTACAATTCGAATTCAAATTTAAATCTCCATTTAAATTTGAATTAATCTTCTTCCAACTGTCTAACAAATCACCTAATCATATTGTTAAATCAATAGCAATAAATTCTGATACAATCTTTGACCAGAAAATCTTCCAAAATGCAGCAGCAATGACCTGTTGCGTAAGGCTCAGATGTCAGACCAACATGCTGGGACATTGTGTCCAACATGTATCTCTTTTGTACTTCCATACAACTTAAGCAAAATGGATTAATCTTGAACACTTTGAACACTTTTCCATGTTGTTGTTTTACAAAAAGCAGTCAATCCAAAAGAAACTACAATTAAACTGATCACTCAAGACGGTAAGCACAGGATCAGGTGAACTTTCACATTTTCTCACTTTTAGACTTCAATATCCTTTACTCAATTCAATAATTGATTAATACTTTAACTCGATCTTTGAATCATCTAACTGACGTGACTTGATATAATTTTGTCTTGATCAAATACCATCATCAAAAAATATTGAATAACTAATATCAACCCTCCCTTATCATTTATCACATAGAACTCTTAATATTCAAAAGCCGTTTAACTAATGAAATTATCTCCATTAAAAAGCTACTCGACAGACGTCATCAACTATTATCATGAAAATCAATTAACGAATTATACATGCAACCACATAAATTATCTAATTTACAAAAGTGATTAGAATGGCATATGTGTTATTTTATGAGAAACTAAGGTTGAAGTGGTTGGAAAACGATAAGGAAGAACATGTCACTCACTTCAACCCATTCATCTTCATCAGTCGAATAGAAGCGGAATGGGCGTTGCATTAACACCGTTTCTTCTCACCGTCCCTTCAATTTCCATTTCCACCCACAATCGCACCTTTCTTGTTGCTCCATATAGAACCCATCGCATTCGCATTACGATAAAATGTATCAAGGTAGATAATTCAAATACTGAATCAGAAGCAACTATAATGTGTGAAGCTTGTAACGGAAGAGGATGGTTAGTTTGTGATTTTTGTCAAGGACAGAAGACTAATGTTAAATCACAGAACAACCGTATCTACCGTCGGTGCCCCTCATGCAAAGCCGTGAGTTTGTTAGTTAGTTAGTTATTATCGTTGATTAATTAGTTAATTAAAAAAATGCAAGTTGTTTATTTTTTTTAATTGATTAGTGTAATTAATTGTTGCAGGTTGGGTATGTACTGTGTTCTAAGTGTAAGGTGTTCAAATGTGTTACTTTTCCTGATTTTAATGATTCTCAGATTAGTTAATTCATTCAAACAAGGTACTCTCCAATGTAAATGGCTGGTTTTATTATGTATGTATATTCATTTAATTCATCATGTGATGTGATTCTAGACATTGTAAATTTCATATTCAATGCACTTTTACTCTATAATAATAATAATAATACATTCATTTTGTTTCTATTTTTATTCTTTTTATAAATTGGTATCAATGGTTCTTGTTTTATGTTGAGAAGCATGGTTGAGTTCAACAAATATAGCACAACTAACTCTGACACTTTATAAGATTCATTTCAGTCCGGATTGTCCTGCAGTTACAACTGTCCGATCTTAATTGGTCGGTTTATATTCTAACTTTGCGAAATGGATCCGATATACTTTCACAATTTCGGTCGGTATAGGTGTTGCGATGCTGATTGTGGTCGTTGCAGTGTGAAGTAATCATAGTTTGTTCTTTATCACAAAAACTGGTGAATAGCAGTATCGGTATTGGCATCTTCCAATACCGTTTTGCCGTGACCATTTTCGCAGTTACAGACAATTTTTTTAAACCTTGGTGTTTATTACTCTATCAATTCACAAGTACAGTTTAGAGCTTATTGGTTTTGTTTGTGCAAGTTGCGTAGGTCTTTGTATAGAAGTTGTGCGTTCTATCTTCCAAGTAGATCCTATGATAAGTTATAGTTTGCTTGCTTGAAGAGTAGATGTGTGCTGCAGTATAGAGCACTTGATATATGCAAGTGAAAATCAAAGTGTAAGTTGTAACCATGGCCAAAATAGCGTTGGAAAGTATAGAAGTCTCTCTTCACAGTCACAAAATCTGGGCCTGCAGCAGGGGATCTAACTCCCTCAGGAGAACAGTGTTAGAGCAAGATTCCAATCTTGACAACCTTGTTTTTTTTGTTGCTTGTTGGGTTGTTTTTCTAATATGGGATAGTTATTGAGTGCTTGTGGGAGAGAATCTCAAATTTCTTGTAGCACTGAAGTATCTTTTTCCTTAGTTTATGTGTGTGACTTGTGCATTCTTTATAGTATGCATAATTATGTTTCTCATGTAAACCTAATGTACCAAGCAAAATGTATCAGATCACAAGATTAGGCCACTGTACCTAATTACAAGAGTTGTCCGAATGCATGTTTCATAACTAGGTGACGACGAATAGGTGGTAATATACTTGCTCTTAGTCTTAGTTTTGTTGTCCGAATGCATGTTCAAAATAGAGAGGGAGCACATGATATCCTTAGCAGATTAGTAATCTGACTGGTGTAACTTCCAAGTAGAAATACTTTGGATTTTTCGCATCTGTTTAACTACATATGGTCCCAAGACTTTGGATCCAAAGATAGCTTTGACTTCTCTACAATTGTACCTTGTTTGAATGGAATCTATTGCATGTTAAATACCAATATATTTGTATATTTGATTTGTGTACAGACTATATAGTTATCACCAGAATAAAAAACTCTGGTACTCTGGTAACCTCTAAATAACGTGTTTGCAGCTAAATTAATGAGTGCAAGTGGTTATTATTAATCAGTTGTATAATTAATAATTACACAACTGATTATTATTAAGCCATGTGCTGCTATTTATTTAACACAAGTCTTCTTGAACTTAACAGATGATTGATTCCATGTGTTGCATGCAGTAGCTTGCAGCTTAAGTCTATAATTGTGAATTGTGATTTACCTCGCATAACGAGAGGGTGTATTTTTCAAGTTTCACTGTTTACATGTGTTTTTACCTGCAGAAATGAATGCTCGCATGTGAGCTATCAGCTGCATAATAGATCGTTAATACTAAATTTTTTGGTCTTTACTATATAAAATTGAAGATCTTGAGGATAAAGTTTAGATTGTTTAACCTCAAAGTATATAAAGTTTTGTGTCATTACATGCATTAGTTTTATAATTTGTAAACAAATTTTTAAATATGATAATGCACTTTGTTTACTCCATCAATGTATCGAAACTAAGCTCAAATAAAATATTCAAACTTGAATGCAAGTGACTATAGTTTATTATTATGAAGTACTGGTGATTTTGTTTTGATGTTAAGCCATATGCATATAGTTAAATTTTGCACATAAAATAGTACAACTGCATGATTGAAAGTGGAAAACATATGTAATTGCCCACTGACATTGCAGCCCATAATCTCAACTATTTTAAAACAGAAAAATGCAATAACATGGATTCTAGGATGGGACAAATCTGTAGATTGTAGTATAACTAAAGTTACTATCCTGTTATCATTTTTGTAGATTTCATTTGTCTGCATTCTAAGATCTCTCTCTTATTTAAATTCACACTGGGACGATTACTTCTATTTTCTCATAGATTAATCAGACCATGAAATAATCGCCGTCAACTATAAAGGAAGCTAATCAACACCAAGCATATACCTTCCACTTGCCTATGCAACTCTTAGTTTAATTTCGTCAAGTTACTTATCAATAACTAATCTGGCAATGTTTTTAAATATACATGATGTTGCATTCTAAAAATGAACAATACAATGCAACTTTTCACAATTTAGTGAATTTACTTTAGGACTGAGGGAACAACTTTTAACTATTTCTATTTAGAAGCTACTCTACTCTTTTTGGCATTTAATTGACTTCAACCAGTAATTCCCTTTGAAGCTTTCTGTTAAGTGCTTTTAACAATTAAGTTAGTTTTGTAAGGTTGAGTTAGATTCAACCTAAATTCTAAGATATATGTGTACTTTTCTTGAGAACTAATATTTGTTTCCTTTGTTTTTTGTCGAACTAGTGTCATCTGAGTCATTGTTTCTGTCGTGAGAACGAGTATTACGATGAACTTTTACGTACCGGAGACAGACTGGTTCCAAAAGAAAAACACAGTAGGAGTGTTTCCAATTCCAATTAAGCTGTAAAATACAAGATTTGGACAATAAAAGTTGTATGCTTCTCATATATAATTAATACATATATAGATTGGCTTCCATAAATAGCTAGCAAAAGATTAAAAAAAAAATGGTTAAAATTGTCAAATGACAGACTATCTGCACATAGGACTATGAGGTTGATGATAATAACCAAGCTGGTTTGAGGAACAGTATCCCATCATTTTTTCAATACCAAAACTACATTTCTGAGTAGAAAATCCATCTTTTCCTTCCACCATCTTCAATATACTCTCAAACACAGATACTTCACAAGGAATTCTCAGAACACCAGTTTGTTCGAATCCGAATTCTTCTTCTGCTTCTCTGAGTAATACATGAAAGGCTTTATGAGTCAAATACTCAGTTGGTATAACAAACCTGTTAAGTTCTACACCAACACAAACTGCTAGGTACCCTTTTGGAACCGCGCTCGATCCTCCTCCTCCTTCGCGTTCGGACATTGAAAGTGTTCTTTTAAGAAACTTTATTCTCTTACTAGTGGTACTGTTGTTGCTTGTTTTTGAAGCATTGGCTATTCTTCTCCATTTCTTAAGGACTTGTTGAAGTCTAACTATGTCTCTGATCTTGTTAGGTTTCTTTGGTTGATCCATATTAGTATATGGTGGTGGTGTCTCTGTTTATGAGGTTTGGTTTATATATGCTTTGTGTTTTTGAAAGGTATATAGTTAGATGAGGGAGTTGGACTATTTAGTTCCCTCTTTATTTTTGGGCTAACTTAAGCCTGCTATATGAATTGATGCAATGCCTCCAATTTATAGAAGGATTTTTACCTTGAGATTCTCAATATTAAAAGGTTTAAATCTTATTTTGTAATAAAAAATTATGTTAGTTTGATTATGTCAGGTCATTAGAATTGAAACAGAACTCAAAACTCAAAAGCTACTTGCAATATATCTCTTACTAACCAATGACATTTAAGGGCGATTGAGTGTGTTATTAAATGATATATAATAGATGCGATTCATATTATTAATAATTCAAGATTTTTGATGGAGATAAATCGTTCAAATTATTTATGTGTTTGTTTAGAGTTTGATTTTTTGATAGAGATAAATCGTTCAAATTATTATATGTTTGTTTAGAGTTTGATGTGATGATCACTTAAATGTCTATTTAGATTCACGTTACGAATCACATCACACTGGAATTTTACATCCCAATACAGTAAAACGTAAAAATTGTAAAATGTCTTTGGAGCTTGTGTTGATGTGATCTTTTACCGCATTTTTGATTAAATGGGCGCACATACAAACATAGAACTAACAATTTAGACTCTCTTCAAAATCCAACAATATTATCAAATTCAATTCTTTTACTAAAATAAAACTAGCTTCTTTTTTCTAAAAAAGAGTTTCACATGATGAAACTTTAAATCTTAAATTTTAAATATGCGAGATCTACCAATTATATATGTTAAACAACACTTTAACTAGGCTAATATCATCAAGCAACAACTTTAAAATGTTGAATAATGGGATACTATAATCCATTATTTTGTTTTCCTATATATGTCACATGCATGTAATAGAAAAACAACAAAAAAAAATTGTCCAAGTTAGGGGAGTTGGACATCAAGCTGTGTCTCCGAGGCTTTGCATGTGAGTGATTAGTGCAAGTCATAGCTTTCTCTCTCCCTCATCATTCTTTGTTTTGAAAGTTAAATCCATATGGTTTTGATTAATTTAAAACAAGTGTGACTAGGTCATGAGATTAGGTATATGATTAAATAAACAAATAGTCAATTACTAAGCATATATTTTATATTCATTGAGGGGTGTAGCTTGCTACCAACTGATTTTGTTTCCAACGAAAACCACGGCCCCTAACATGCAGTATAGCCTCGTACAAGGAAACTGTACATTTGTTGTACCATTCAAAATCAAACACACTACTTGCTTGAATGATGAAATGTGAAATAGAGATTTAAATATATTAAGGGTTGTTCTAGGAGAGGTGCTTCATTCCTTATAGTGTGCGATGTTCATGCATATAATAGAGGTACATCACGTCATAAGAAGTTGAATTGTAAGACAATTTTGCTATGACGACACCTCAAGACGTTGATGGGACTCTCTAGATCTAATTTGATTAATTCATACTCTAGTATTTTTAGTTCAATTATATGATAATCGATTGGCTATCATTTCGATTGTTTACCGTTTTCGACTAATAACTTAGATTATTTTTAAATGTAGTTAATGTTGTTAGAAGTATTAATTCAATGTTTTGTGAAAAGTTAGTGTGTGACTATGTCAAAGTAGTTAGTCGAAATAGTAAGAGTTTACTGTATTCGACGACAGGGTCGAATATAACATTTCTCTGTTGTGTCAAACTTAAAATATACTTTGTTTTAGGTTTGTGTGGTAATTGGACTTGGGTTGTAAGTTTGGGTATGTGCATATAAATAGGTATAACATGTATAGTCTTATTCTCTTTTCTCTCTTCTCCTTCTTCTTATTCTCTCATCTTTTTTGAAAATCTTTTGTCATAATAAATTGGTATCACTGAGTCCAGGTTGCGATTCAGAGAGAATCTGTAATGATAAACAGAAACACAACATCAACGAAATTTTCAACTAATCTACCAGTTTTCAAAGGTGAGAACTACGAGATGTAGGTTGCACAAATAAAAGTCATCTTCAGATTTTAAGATATGTCTGAAATCATGAATGATGGAGTACCTGCATTGAAAACGAATGCGGATGATGAATATAAGGCTGCACGAGGATAAAAGGAAGAAAGATGTAAAAGCTCTATTCTTGATTCACCAGTGTGAGGATCCTAACATGTTTGTGAAGATTATTGAAGAAGAACCGACTAAAGAAGCCTGAGACAAGTTAAAGAACTTATACAGAGGAGATGAAAAACTAAAAAGGGTGAAGTTGCAGATGTTGAGAAAGCAATTCGAGATGACTCAGATGAAGGAAGATGAATCAGTCTCGAAATGTTTTTCATGTGTGGTGCTGTTAACGAACCAGATGAAGGTGTGTGGTATATCAATCAACAAATTGTAGAAGATTGAGAAGGTGTTGAGATCTTAGACTGTAAATTTTGATTACATTTTTGTGTCTATTGAAGAGTCCAAGAACCTAGTTGAGATGAAGTTGGAAGAACTTCAAGCTTCACTGGAGGCTCATGAGATGAGGCTGAAGCAGAGAAATTTAGAAAGGAAAAAGGTGGCTGAATAGGCACTGCAAGAAAGATTCACCAAGAAATCTGGGAAAGAGCAAGCGAAGCAGGGAAAAAGTCTTGCTAATGATGAGAACTCAAACAATAATTCAAAGAATCACTATGATTCAACCAAGAAAGGCACGGGGAACAACTATTATGGGAAGAAAGCTAACATGAAAGAGGTGCAATATTACAATTGTAAAGGATTTGGCTATTATGCTCGAGACTGTCAAAGAAAAAAAAGGAAGCACGAGCAAATTATATCAATGAAGTGCAGTATGCACATGCTAAAGATAGTGATTCTGATGATGTGCTACTTATGACCAACACTTAGTTGAACACTGAGCAAACCAATATGTGGTACCTTGACTCAGGATGTTGTAACCACATGACTGGTAATAAAAACTGGTTCACCAAATTAGATGAATCAGTTAAAAAGTGATAACGTTTGCAGATGACATACACATCACATCAGGTGCAAAAGGAAACATATTTATGGTGAGAAAGGATGGTGAAAAGCCAACGCCACTTATGTGTTGTATGCACCTTCAATGACAAGTAACTTGATAAACATAGGTCAATTACTTTCCAAAGGCTACAACATGAAGCTTGAAAAGTATCAAATGAAGGTGTATGATGGTGATGAGAGGTTGATTTTGAAGGCACCATTGGCAGACAACAAAACCTTCAAGGTAGAGATCAACACAGTTGATCACAAGTGTCTTGCTTCGACTGCAGAAGAAGACAAGAATTGGCTATGGCATTACAAGTATGGACATATAAACTTTATAAGTCTAGGAATGCTCAACCATAAGAAGATGGTATATGGATCACCTCAGGTGAAAGAACCAAGTCTAGTGTGTGACGAATGTTGCAGATCAAAGCAGGCTAGGAAAGAATTCAAGCACGACTTGCCTATGAGGTCGAAGGAAAATTTGGAGCTAGTTCACTATGATGTGTGTGGACCTTTTGAAGCAAGGTCGAATGAAGGTAACTGTTATTTCCTAACTTTCATAGATGATTTCACCAGATATATGTGGATTTACCTTATTTAAAGGAAGATTGAGGTATTCACACAACTCAAAAAGTTTAAGTTGCATGTTGAGAAGCAAAGAGGATATAAGTTGAAGAAACATAAAACTGATGGATGGGTGAAATCACTTCTCCAGAATTTGCTAGGTTTTGCAATGAGAAAGGTATAGAACACGAGGTCATTGCATCCTATACACCTCATCACAATGGTATAGCTAAAAGAAAGAACAAAAGTATACTGAACATAATGAGGAGCATGTTGAAAGCTAAAGATATGCCAAAGATATTTTAGGTTGAAACGACTTCGACAATAATATACATTCTAAACATCTTTCCAACAAAGAAGATGGTCGAGAAGACACCTTATGAGGCTTGAACAGGACATAAGCCAAATGTCAGTCATCTTAGAGTTTTGGATCAATATGTTTCAAACATGTTCCTAAACAATTGAGGAAGAAGCTAGATGATCAAAGTAAGACCATGGAGCTCATAGGTTATCATTTGGCTGGTGCATACAAGTTATATTCGAAAAACAATGATAAAGTAGTGATAAGTAGAGATACTCTAGTTGATGAAAGCAAATGGTGGAAGTGGACTCAGAAGTTGGGTCGACATATGGAAGAAACAATATCAATTGTGCTTGAAGAAGAAGAAGACAAACAAACTGAAGTCACAACCAATCTAAATGAAGAACCACTAGGAACGAATGTAAAAAGATCGATTAGAAAAAGAATTGAGTTGACAAGGCTAGCTGGATATGAGAGATTTCTAGATCAAGCAGTCAATGTAAATGGTGACTTAATAGAAGAAGCGGTGATGATGGCTGAAGCAAAACCAATTAATTCAGATCAAGCGATGAATAATTTGAATTGGTGTGAAGACATGAAAGAAGAACTCATGGAAATCAAGAAGAACAAGACCTGGGAATTTGTTGAAAGAGCTAGCAAGAAGCCAGTTGAAGTGAAATGGATTTACAAGCTGGAACGAAGGCCAAATGGTGAGACTTCCAAGCATAAGGAAAGACTAGTGGTAAGAGGTTTCTGACCAAAATTGGTATTGATTTAGATGAAGTCTATGCACCTATTGAAAGGTTGGAGACAACCAGGATTATGGTGTCAACGATAACATATAGAGGATGAAAGATACATCAGTTAGATGTAAAACCAACATTTATGAATTGGCCTTTAGAAGAAGAAGTTTATGCCAGTTAACCACCAGGATTTAAAATTAAAGGGCATGAGTTAAAGGTGTACGTATTTATGAAGGCTCTTTATGGCTTGAAGCAGGCCCTGATGGCTTTGAGTAAGATAATAGGTAGCTTCTTGATCGAAGCAGATTTCACGAAGTGTGTCTATGAACATGGAGTGTATGTCAATGTTGCTGACATGGTCAGTCAAATTATTTTATGCATGTATATGGATGATTTGCTGATTACAGGTGCAAATGAAGCATAAATAAGAAGAGCCAATAAAAGTTGCTTGAATTATGATATGTGAAATAAAGACTTTAGATATTTAAATATATTAAAGGTTGTTTATGGGAGAGACGATTCATTCCTCATATAGTGAGATGTTCGTGCATATAATAGGGGTTCTTCATGTCATAAGAAGTTGAATTGTAAGACAACTTTTCCATCACACCTCAAGACCTTAATGTGACTCTTTAATATAATTAGATTCATTCGCATTCATTTTTAGTTCAACTATATGATAATCGATCAACTTTCATTTTGATTGTCAACCATTTTCGACTATCAACTTAGATTATATTCATACAAAGAACATCGATTGAATATCTCTTATGATGTTGATGTTGGTCAGAAAGAGTCACATTAGGCGATTTATTTGTATCAAATTACTATCATTTTGGTTTGAAGTATACTCTTATTTATATTGATTTTCTTAGTTTGATATGAGACAAGTGGCATACATGCGGTTAATCCTAGTGAAGGGTCATAATAGCCAATTATTTGATCATTATTGTATTTAAGAGACACGTCTGGACATGTTGACATCACACGATAAATGTCCACAGATTTGTCTTGGATATCCAGACCTTGAGGCAGCTTGTATCGCGCCTAGACTTGGTGATGGGGCATGCTCGACTCGCGTCAAGACTCGGCCCATTATCCTTGTGTTTAACCATCAATTTCAAGGTGTACACAGTCCTCCAAACATGAAGCCTAGAGGGGCAAAGTCTTAAGAGAAAATTTATCCAGACTGTTTTGACAATCGCCGTCAGGAATGAAGCAGTGTCGTGAGAAAAAGAGAGCTTCTTGAACAAACACAAGAAAAATAGTTTAATTCACGAAGAGAGAGATAAAAGAAGAAAATAGAGTTGTTATAATAGTTATTCATTCACTTTCTCATTAGGAGTTAATGATTACAAGTAAAACAAAATAACAACCAACCGTTTTTCTTGTTTATTCTCTTTCTTCCTGAATTGAACTGTTTTTTTTTTGTGTGTGTTTGTTCAAGAATCTCTCTCTTTCTCACAACATTGCTTCGTTCCTGATGGAGATTGTCTCAAAAAACTGGTGCGGTGAGCATGGATCAAGATGTCATCAACGAAGTATAAGATTGAGAAATTCACCTGAGTAAATGATTTCAGATTATGGAGCTTCAACATGTGAGTCCTTCTTGTCCGGAAGGGTTTGTTAGAAGCTTTGAAAGGATCAGAAAACATGAATGTTTCCCTAACGGAAAAGAAGAATATCACGATGATTGAGAAAGCTCACATTGCCATCATATTGAGCCTTAGTGATAAGATTCTCTAGCGGTTCTCGAGGGAGAAATCGCAGCAGGTGTGTGGTTAAAACTTGAAGGTCTTCACATGACCAAGTCCTTGGCAAATTGTCTCTACCTGAAGCAAGCTCTGTATTTATTCAAGATGAGTGAAGACAAAGTCTTGATTGAGTAGCTGGAATTTGCATCCACAAAGCCTGTGTCGAAGATGGAGCTATGGCACATGAGACTGGGCCATGTCAATGAAAGGGATCTAGTCGAATTGAGGAAACAAAATCTTCTAGGTGGTGACAAGGTCAAAAAGTTAGAATTTTGTGAACCCTGTGTATTTGGAAAAGCTTGCAGGGTGAAGTTCAATAAAGGCAAACAAATAACACATGGATCCTTTGATTACATTCATACTGATCTTTGGAGGCCTGCAAGAAATCCTTCACTCTCAGGTGCAAGATATTTTCTATCCATAGGTGCAAGGTTATTCATCGAAGTTAGGGTTATTCATTCAGAAAACTAAGGATGAAACTTTTGAAAATTTTAAAAGATGGAAGACTCTGGTCAAAAATAAAACTGGCAAGAAGGTCAAGAGATAGAGAAACAACCATGGCCTTGAGTTCTACAGTGAAGCCTTCAACAATCATTATGATATATATGTATTGCGAGGCACAAGACTGTAGCAGGTACTCCTTAGCATAATGGCTTGGCTGAGAAGTTTAATCGTACTATACTGGAAAAAGTTAGATGCATGTTGGTCAATGCTGGATTGAAGAGTGTGTTTTGGGCTGAGGTTATCCTAATAGCAACTTACCTGATAAATAGGTGTCCCTCGACTGCCATGGTGATGAAGACACCTGAAGAAATTTGGTCGGGTCACCCACCAGATCTCGACAAACTTAGAGTACTAGGATGTGTATCTTATGCTCACATTAGGAAATGCAAGGTCGAACCTAGAGCACTGAGATGCATGTTACTTGGGTATCTTGAGGGAGTTAAAGCCTATAGGTTGTGGTGCCTAGAACCAAGTCACATGAGGTGTATTATAAGTTGTGATATAGTTTTGAATGAAAGTGAGATGGTGTTCAAGAAAATTGATGATACTGGTCAAAATGCAAAGATCTCTGAAGAGGAGCCAAAACAAGATGAGTTTCCTGATGAAGTGGAGCATAACAATGTTGAAGTGCAAAACCCATATGAAGTTGCAGTCGAGGCACAAGGGGATAAAAATGATGAGGAGACTGATAATGACAATGTGTTAGCTAGAGATATGACAAGAAGAGTCATTAAGCCACTTAGGAACGGATGAAAGCCATGGATGATGAGATGAAATCTCTTCATAATTTCATACCCCAAATTTTCCCGTCCTTCATATATTTTGTGGCACCATTTTATCTTGAATTATTGAGATAGCCCATTTGATAGTGAAGTGAGTGTAAGGAGATACTAAGTGCATGAGGTCTCGATTTTTAATCCTACCTTTCTCTTGTTTTATGCTCTTTTATATTTTTCTCACCTTTTTACTATTTTATGTTAGGATTATTATTATTAACATTAGTATTATTTTTATTAAGTAATTATCATATTTTATTATTAGAATTATTATAACTATTTAACTGTTGTTCTTATTATATTTAGGGTTAAATATGTTTTTGGTCCTCATAAATATTACAGTTTTCGATTTTAGTGTCTCTAAATATTTCCTTCAAAGAATGGTCCCTCAAAAGTTTTCTGTCCATACAACTGGTCCCTAACATTAAATGAGACTAACAGAACTAACGTAGCACGCCACGTGGTTGTACTAACGTGGCAAGATGTTGATGTGTCATGCCACATGGCTAAGGTCAACATCATACTTTAACCCATGAAATTTCATAGCTAATCGATATAAAATTGTAACTAATATGTTGCTAATTTATTGCAGGAAAAATGTAGTCTGTTCATTTATATGGCATGTACATATGAAAAAAATTGTTTATAATAATTATAATTTTAGTAACAAATTTCTATTTTTTTTCTAGCTTTCAATATCAAAAGCTTATGAAGTTGAATTGATCAATGCTGCAACACCACCTCTTACTTTGGACAAATTGAATTAATGAAATAACCTTACTACTCACTTTATTATTGTGCATACTCAACCACCACATTGTCTAGTCAGAGGATAACACCAAAATTATTGAGTATATCTAAGAAATGGTAGCTCCAAGAAGTAACGCACTTTTGATGATTATATCCACTATTAGATATTGATTTTTCTCCATGAGAAAGAAAGCACATAACACACTAATACTACAAGATAAAGTCACAAAACATAGAAAGCAACCCATCAGAGAATAAACAACAAAAGCCTTTATGTAGAACACATCATACATAAAACCAAGCTCAATTTCCATAACTTCAAACCCTTCCTTTCCATTTCCACTTAATAATGAAGTTCTGCTTTCTGAAACATCTTGAAAAATCAGGATAAGATCTGCAAACAGAAATTTAGAGATCTTCAAGAATTTGTATGCATTTCTTACAGTTATTGAAGGGTCGTATGTGCCATGATCAGTTTGTGAAGACGAGTGATGTTGATGTTATTGTTACTCTGGGAAGGTGAAAAGAGAATTATTTGGATGTTGAGGCTGAACCTAGCCATAAAATGAAGCTCCCACTTGGACCAAAAGTTCTACAGACTTTTTTGAAAAATCTGCATCATGCCTCTTCTCCCTAAGAAAGCTAAATTGCTAAAAAATGTGAAATTTTGGCACTTTAAAATAGATGTCAAGACTGGTGTCCCAACACCAAAAACATAATGTCAAGACAGATTTTAAGACATCATCTGTTGACAGAACAATTTTACCAAAATAGAAATTATGTTGAATTAAATTGCAGAAGGTAAAAGACACAATCAGTTGTTAACCCAGTTCAGTACAACGTTGTTGTACCCAAAAAATTTTCCCTCCTAATTTATTTTATCTGGCTTAGACTTTGCATTCAACTACTTACCATTAGGCCAGTTTCATAACATTCATTCATTCATTGAATAAAGCACCTGAGGCTCAAAGTTCGATGGTTGTGAAATATTAGGGTTTCACATTGTTTTGAGATGTATATTCAATAAAGGCCGATTTCTTCTGTTTCTTTTTCAAGCAACAAAGTGTGTGTGATACGGTGGGAGAACTGACTTGAGGGTTTTGCATGTTATCACAAATGTTGCGGTTAACAAGAGTCGCCACCGACTTTTCTTTTATCCAAAAGGAAAGGTGAAAAAGCACAGGAAAGACCTTTGAGATATTTTCTTGAGTTCCGGGGGTAGATTATGAAAAGGGAAGGTATTAACACCTTTTTCATCCATGGTTTTCCATGGGCTCTTAGTTACTTGCTAGATCACTTGCTTTGGTTTTGAAATTTTGCTTTGTGTGGTTTTTTGAAAGTATTTTGTAAAAGAGGTCATTGTTTAGGCAACCTTTGTAATGATTCTCATTCGTAAGAATGTATACAAAGATGTTTGTCTTTTTGAAAATATTTTCAATGTTTGTAAGATGTTTTAGAAATGTGTGTGTTTGTTTTGGAAAATAGCAAGGATAGTTGTTTGAAGATAGAGAAAGTAACTAGAAGTAATCTAATTACTCAAAATGTCTTTCTTATGCATTTTCTATTATTTTGACATTGTTGTCTTACCACTGATTTGGTAAGCAACCCTATCTTTGGATGTAAACGGGACGGGCGTGGGTCATCGTATAACCATGATTAGCAATGTTGCAAAGTATCTTAGCATTTTGAGGGAACAAGATCAATTTGTAAAGCAACTTTGAATAGCGTCATCGAGGGACTATGATCTTATACTTGTTTGTTTTGCCAAGATACTTCGCATGCGTAATATGACTATTTTGTAAGGCAACCAAGTGAAGAAACCCTAAGGGTGCTTGTGTGCAAGTGTGTTATTTTCATGCTTTGATTTTGTCTTGGATTTAGGGTTTTCTATTTGCTTTGTTTTGATCTTACCATACAAACCCTAATTACTAACATGGCATGTAAAGCGGTAAATTGCGTAATGTAAAGATTACTAAGCTATTACAACAATTTATGGGAGGGGGGAATACAAATTTGAATGGGGATTTGCAAGAATGTAAATCTAAATAAATTATTACAACCAAATCGAATTTGTACGAATATTAGAATAAACAATATACAATATTTAAATATGCAATAACATGTACATGCAGGAAAAGATTTTTGTTTTATTTTTCATGTGAAAAGGGAATTTAACCTAATCTTAAAAATATAAGGAAAAGAAATTGATTCTTAAAAAAGGGTTAACCCTAATTTCTAGCTTAAAAAGAAAATCAAGTTCTTATGTATTATTTTTTGTGTATTTTTGTATTTAAAAATAATAAATAATATTGTAAGGAAATATTTAGTTTTTACATGTTAAAATAAATATTTACAAATATGGAATGAAAATAAAATAAAAAAAAATTAAAATAAACCTATTTTTTTATGTTTACAATTTTATTAAGAAAAATAATTAATATATAACTAAGATACAATATATTTTTTATGTGAAAAATAAAATAAAATAAAATAAAATAAAATAAAATAAAATAAAATAAAATGCAATATCATCATATTTATATTTTTAGGATTTTTATGCATTAAAGAAAATATTTAATAAACAAAAATGAAAATAAAACAAATAAAATAAAAAATATAAAAATAGTTGGGCCAGGGGGTGCTCTGAGCAATCAAGTGGTGAAAGTTAGAAAAAAAACAAGGCCCAGCGTGGAGGCCCAATCCTGCAAAACAAAGCCAAAAACTGAAAAGGAAAAATGTGAAAAAACAAAAGGTAGCGCCATGGTTTGAACCCAGGACATGGGTCTCACCAGCACGCTACCTTGCCAGTGGGGTGGCTATACATCCGTTGATTTAAGTGAAACAAAAATAATATAACATGAAATGCTTCCATGGCCCTGTACTTTATCCTCTTCCTCTAGCCAGCCAGATGCTCTGTAACTTCCTCATCTCTCAATAAAAATGAAAACTAATAACATGAATGTTGTAGCATTTTGTCTCACGATTCTAACCATATAAGTCATGTAAGCTAACAATCAAAGATCAAGATGAATTTTAAAAGCCCTAAATCTAAACCTAATTTTTACAGGAATTTGAACTTCAAAATTCTCTCAACTCAGGCCAAATAAATGCAAGATATATACATGTACAAGTTCGTAGCAATGAGGTCTACATTGTTTATTCACAAATCTTGGCCAATGGATGCTTGTATGAAGAGATAGAAGTTGATATTTTTACCTCTTTCAGTTGAAATCGTGGATGGAGTTGGAGTGGGTTTTATGAAGGCCTGATGATTGCTTGAGCTTGCTTGAGCCTGCCTGAGTGTGTTCCAATCCCTGCCTTGCTTTGGAAGTGCCTGGAACTCTCTATCCAAGTCAACCTGTAAGCTTTGAAAACAAAAATGGCAGATGATGGGGAAGGAGTTACAGTACAGGGATGAGGGTCTGGATCAGTTAGATATCAAGTAGGTAAAGTGTTTTGATGATTAAAACTTGAAACGCACGAGCCAAATGATGGATTGTTATGCTTATGCAAAAACTGCAAGTTTTGACAGTTTTTGGGTGATATGGAGTGTTTGAATGTTTCAAGCTCTTAGCAATCGTGTTTTTTGTTGTAATGTGTTGGTATATTAGTATGGAAAAGGTTTCAAGTCAGCTCCTCCACAGGTTTTTCAATCCTAGCCTTTTTGCACACTTTCTTGCTTTTGAAGCAAAGTGAAGGGACAAGGCTTTACCTGCTTGTACTGGCTTGCTTAGGGTTGGTATAAGTTCTATACAAGTTTCCTTAGGTCTGTGGTACTTGTATGTGCAAAGGAGACAGGTTCAATGCTCAAGATTTGTAAAGTTTGCAAAAGTGAAGCTTTTTCAAAATGGCAATGGCCACTTTATGCCATTTATGGAATTACAACTTGGGTAAAGATTCTAGGGCTTGGATTAAAGCTTTGTCAACTGAGTAAGCATTAAATTATGGAGTAAGAAACAAGTTTGGGACCTTTAAAGCATGGATTAGGCAGCATAGGTACTGATTGGAACTTTGTTCTTCATGAAATGGCTTGAATCAAAAGTGAGAAATTGCCAACTTCATCTCTTCGATTCTCCCTACTCAAAAATGTTCTTGAGGAGTTCTTGGATATTTTGGAAAGCTTGCAATATGCTCTATAACTCATATTTGAAATGAATTTCAAGACTACTCTTGGAACTAGGTGAACAATTGCCATGAAGTTGGATCCAAAACCTGCCTAAATTAGGGCAAAATTTCACTAAGTTATTTAGTTCATGAACATGTATTCATAAAATTATATCTTGAGATCCAAGCATATTTAGGGAAAAGTGTGTGAAGCAAAGTTGTATATTTCATGTATTTCTACAACTTTCATGTTGGGGACTTCCTTTGAAACATCTTGTATCATGGTGAAAAAATGGCCTAAAGTTGAGAAAAAATAAGAAATTTTGTATACTTAGAAAAATTTCTAAGTTAAGAAAATTTCCTATTTTAAACCCTAATCTTCAATCCTTGATTTCTTGATGAACAAGTTTCACACTTTGACATGTTTTAATGAATTGTGACCCTTGGCACTTGATTTTGACCAAAAAGTCAAAGTTTGACTTTTCAGTGTACAGTTGACTTTTGATCAGTTGACTGCAAATTTCATTTGTCTATCAATGAAATTGAAAAGTTTTGAACCATGTAATTAGGTCAAGATGATGAAATTGAATCCTTGGAATCATGATTTAACTCAATTGGTCATTTGCTAGGTCAAAAATCAGAAATTGCCCTTCCTCAGTCAAAACCCTAATTTTGACCATTTTGCCCTTTTGATGATTTGATCAAATTTCTTGAGGAATTGTGATCCAAACTTGATCAAATGATACATATGAGTCTAAAATGTTGATGTTGATAAAAAATTATGAAGTTTGACTGTAAATGGGCCATGGTTGACTTTTCCCCAATACAACTGATTTTTAGGTCATTTGTCTAATTGACTGATCAAAAATGTGGTTCAAGGCTTGAAACTTGTCATGAGTAATCTTAGGGGTCCACTATGATGTTTTAAAGTCATATGAAGCATTGATAGTCCAAAAATCCTTAGGAAAACTCAAACCCTAATTTTGGGTCAACAGTGTAAGATGAGATGTCTTGAGCTGACCAAACCCTAATCCAGTCTTGAGTCAAAGAGATCTTGTGAGAAAAGCCTTGATAAATGAGAGGGAAAATTTTGGGGTACAACAGCTGCCCCTGTTCAATCTTCTTAAACCTGAAGAGTTAGATTGACGAGTTTTGCCATTCGTGACTCGAAGGTGAAAGATGATTGGACACTAGAGTGCCCATAAATTTGCGCTCGATGATGTGCAGTTGAGGGAATGGGCTTAAAGATGCCATTTGGAGAAGTGATAGAATCTTGTTGGAGATGGGCTTGTAGATGCCATCCAAAAATGTTTGTTGAATTATAAGTTGTAAGCTGAAAGAAAAAGTATCAGAATGGCATCCGTGTCTGGAGCATATCTGAACCGTATCTGGGAGGTTGTATCTGGACGAGTATTAGAATGGCATCCGTGTTTGGAGCGTATCCATACTGTATCTGAAAGTTGAATCTGAATGAGTATCAGAATGGCATCCGTGTTTGGAGCGTATCCGTACTGTATCTGAAAGTTGAATCTAAATGAGTATTAGAATGGTATCCGTGTCTAGAGCGTATCCATTACTGTATCATGATTGTTGAATCTGAATGAGTATCGTAAGGGCATCCGTGTCTAGAGCGTATCTGTACTGTATCTAAAAGTTTAATATGAATGAGTATCATAATGGCATCCGTGTCTGGAGCGTATATGTACTGTATCTGAAAGTTGAATCTGAATGAGTATCAGAATGGCATCCGTGTCTGGAGTGTATCTGTACTGTATCTAAAAGTTGAATCTGAATGAGTATCAGAATGGCATCCGCGTCTGGAGCATATCCGTATTGTATCATGATTGCATATTTGTCAATGGTAGCTGTTTAATCTTATCCTGAAAAGGGTAAAATGTTAGCTGAAGCAAAGTTATATTGCATGAAATGTATGATGCAATATAGTTGTTTTATCAATGTTTATGATATATGGATGCAATGTATGCGTATGTAAGCTGATTTGCTGCATTGCCGTGCGATTGAGGAAAATAAATTGTTGAATGCTGCTGAAGATATGTTGAAATTTCCATGTCTTGAAGTTGAAGTACTAACAAACTCTTGTTGAGAGAAGTAGGTTCTGTTGTGAGGGCAATGCCATGTACTGCTTGTAGGATCTGTTTGGGGAATCTTGAGAAATTTGATGATTTCTACCGGGGATTAATAGTTTGAAATTTGTTCCGCTGGGGATTTCTTATGGAATAGCCTAGAGACATTTTCCTGCCCTTTCAAACTATCAGTAATTGTCTTACTCATTTTGTTTATTTGTAAACAGTAATTATGTTCAAATGCATATGTTCATCAATGAATCATTGGACATTTTTTGCAAACAAAACATAAGAGTAAAGAAAAGGCAAATGGTTTTTGCACTTTCAAATGGGGTATCTTTGTATTAACTTTGAATAAGTATTTTGTACAAAGGAGACAAACATTCTAGTAAGAGAATGGTGCCATAAAACAAGAAAAATTTATACAAATAAAGATAGCTATGTGTAATAATCCCATGGGGTTCCCATTCTGCTATAGCCTCCGCATCTCTGAGCCTCTTGTCTACTTGTTTCTTTATCCAAAGATGATTGAATTGATCAAAAACTATGAGTTTGTCAGTGAAGGTCAAAGGTTGTCCGTAAGTGATCCTACGGAACATAGTCATACGCTTTAATTCCCTAACTTTTTCCTGGACTGCCCTTTCGGGTTTTCAGTCCACCGGGAAACCCTTTTTTGCCCAAGTCGCCCTTTCGGGTTTTCAACTTGCCGGGTGTATAGATTTTTTATATTTTATCCCTAATTTTTGCCCGAACCTTTTTGGTTCGCCGGGATGCCCTTGTTTTGCCCAGGTGTGTCAACCTAGCGGGTCTCTTATGCGTAGTATCTTTTGACTATGTCCGTGTTCGCAGGGTGTGGCAGGTCGTCGCCGTCCATGGTGGTCAAGATCATTGCCCCACTGGAAAATATGTTCTTGATTACAAATGGTCCTTCATAGGTAGGAGTCCATTTTCCCCTGGGATCACTTTGTGGTAAGATGATACGTTTGATCACTAAATCCCCAATTTGATATACTTGGCGCCTGACTTTCTTGTTGAAGGCCTTGATCATCCGTTTTTGATACATTTGACCATGACAAACAGCAGTAAGTCTTTTTTCATCAATTAATTTCAGTTGATCAAGTCGAGTCTGGATTCACTTGTCTTCACTTAAACCTGCATCCTTCATAATCCTTAGGGAGGGGATCTGAACCTCGATAGGCAAGACAACTTCCATGCCGTAAACCAAAGAATAGGGTGTTGCCCCAGTTGATGTGCGAGCCGTGGTACGATACCCGTGGAGAGCGAATGGTAGCATCTCATGTCAGTCTTTGTATGTGACTGTCATTTTCTGTATGATCTTTTTAATGTTCTTATTTGCAACTTCGACAACACCATTCATCTTTGGCCGATATGGAGAAGAATTGTGATGCTGAATCTTGAATTGCTCGCACAAAGCGGTGATCATAATATTGTTAAGATTTGAACCATTGTCAGTGATGATCCTTTCTGGGATACCGTACCGGCAAATAAGATTTTGCTTGATGAATCGGGCAACAACATTCTTAGTGACTGATGCAAAGGAAGCTGCTTCAACCCACTTGGTAAAATAGTCAATGGCCACCAGGATGAAGTGGTGTCCATTGGAGGCTGTAGGCTTGATCTCCCCAATCATATCAATTCCCCACATAGCAAAGGGCCAAGGAGCCGTCAAGACATTCAGAGGAACTGGAGGTACGTGCACCTTGTCAACATAAATTTGACACTTATGACAGGTCCGAGAGTGCTAATAGCAGTCTTCTTCCGTGGTAGACCAATAATAGCCTGCCCGTAGGATTTTCTTCGCCATCGTATGCCCACTGGAGTGAGTGCCAAAAGTACCTTCATGTAATTCAACCATGATCTTTTCTGCCTCAACCTTATTCACACACTGAAGCAGAATGGAGTCATGATTGTGCTTGTACAGGATGCCATTACTAAGGAAGAAATTAGCATAGAATATCCTTAAGAACTTTTTATCATTGATTGAAGCTCCTTCTGGATATTCTTGAGCCTCGAGATGCCTTTTAACTTCGTGAAACCAAGGCTGGTCCACTACCTCTTCAGTATTAATCTCGTGACAATATATTGGTTCATCCATCCATTCAATGGTGATCTGGGGAGCTTCGTTATCCCAATTAAGTTTAAACATAGATGACATTGTGGCTAGAGCGTCTGCTAGCTGTTTTTCTTCTCGCGGGAAATGCTCGAAGGTAATCTTCTCAAAATGTGGTAGCAATGTCAAAACATGTTCTTTGTAAGGGATAAGATTTGGGTGTTTAGTATCCCATTCCCCTTTGATCTGACTGATGACCAAAGCTGAATCTCTAAACACATCTAAAGATTTGATTCCCAAGTCTATGGCAGCCTTGAGACCAAATATGCATGCTTCGTACTCTGCCATGTTGTTTGTAGAATTGAAGCAAAGTCTGACGGTAAATGGAGTATGACACCCTTCTGGAGATATGAGTACAACACTGATACCATTACCAAGTGCATTGGATGCCCCATCAAAGAACAGGGTCCATCGGGATCTTTGTTCAGGTCCGTCATATGGTCTGATTTCTTCACAGTTGTCTAATGTCATGATGTCTTCATCCGAGAATTCAAACTTCATGGACTGATAGTCTTCTACAGCTTAGTGAGCAAGGTGATCAGCCAATACACTGCCCTTTATAGCTTTCTGGGTAGTATATTGTATGTCATATTCTGTTAGGATCATCTTCCATCTAGCTATTCTCCCAGACAGAGCAGGCTTTTCGAAGATGTACTTTATCAGATCCATCTTAGATATCAACAAGGTAGTATGAGTCAGCATATACTGTCTTAGCCGGCGAGCAGCCCATGCCAGAGCACAACAAGTTTTCTCGAGCAGTGGATATCTGGTTTCACAGTCGGTAAACTTTTTGCTCAGGTAATAAATAGCGTGCTCTTTTCAGCCAGACTCGTCATGCTGCCCCAATACACACCCCATTGAGTTTTCTAAAACAGTCAGATACATGATCAGTGGTCTTCCCTCGACTGGTGGCATCAAAACAGGAGGATCTTGTAAATAATCTTTGATTTTTTCGAAAGCAGTCTGGCATTCATCATTCCATTTGACTACTTGATCTTTCTTCAATAGTTTGAAGATTGGCTCATAAGTAGCTGTTAGGTGAGAAATGAATCTGGCAATATATTTCAGGCGTCCCAAGAACCCTCTGACTTCCTTCTCAGTACGAGGAGCAGGCATTTCTTGTATCACTTTGACCTTGGCAGGATCGACCTTGATGCCTTTGTTACTGACGACAAAACCTAAGAGTTTACCGGACTGGACTCCGAATGTACACTTGTTTGGGTTCAACCTTAGCTTATACTTCTTCAGTCTCTCAAACAACTTTTGCAAGTGATCAAGGTGCTCTTCTTCTGTTTGTGATCGGGCTATCATGTCATTTATGTAGACCTCTATTTCATGATGTATCATGTCATGAAACAAGGTACCATGTCACGCTGATAGGTTGCCCCAACATTCTTCAGTCCGAATGGCATCACTTTGTAGCAGAATGTGCCCCACTGTGTGACAAATGTAGTTTTCTCAATGTCCTCAGGTGCCATTTTGATTTGGTTATAACCTGAGAATCCGTCCATGAAGGAAAACACTTTGTGCTACGCCATGTTATCAACCAGGATATCGATGTGGGGAAGTGGAAAATCATCTTTAGGGCTGGCCCTATTCAAATCTCTATAGTCCACGCACATTCGTACTTTGCCATCCTTTTTAGGCATGGGAACAATGTTGGCCACCCATTGGGGATAGGAAGTGACAACCAAGAATCCAGCATTGAATTTTTTTCATGACTTCCGCTTTGATCTTCTCTGACATGTCAGGTATCATACGACGGACTTTTTGTTTTACTGGTGGACAGTCTTGTCTTGTTGGCAGACAATGTACCACGATGTTTGCATCAAGTCCTGGCATGTCTTCATATGACCTGGCAAAGATCTCAACATAATCATGCAATATTTGAATCATACGCTCCTTAACACTAGGCTCCAGATTGGCACCCACCTTGACCTCTTTTCTATCCTCTTCAGTACCTAAGTTGATCGTATCCACCGGTTCGTCATGAGGCTGAATAGCTCTTTCCTCTTGTTGTAGCAGTCTGGCCAATTCCCCTGGTACTTCACAATCTTCCTCACCTTCGTCTTCGGCTTGGTAGATTAGATCCTCAGAGTCACAAAAAGCCATAGCAGTATTGTTACCCATGAGATCCGGAATGGAGGGGTACCTGCATTTGTGAGTGTGGGTGTGTGTAAGGGTATAGCCATCCTTAAGGAATAAAATGTAAAAGAAAGAAAATGAGCATAAAAGTTTGTATGTGAAAAACGTCCATGATTCATTGAATGTCATATGAAGATGAAATAAAAACCCTTACAAATGGACCATTGTCCTCGGGCAAGACACAAGGTTTTAAATATGCGACTTGTTTGTGAATATTACAAGTCCAACAGAAATGTAAAAGATAAATTACTGAGGGATGAAAGTTATTGGGACAAAGTCTCTGGCTTCCCAATTGTGAAGTCCTCCGTTGACAGTAGGAAATATCCAATCCTCCAAGCTGCAATACTATTCACCATCTTCCACTACATTGACCTCTCGGTTGCTAATCTTCAGGGGTGGCCCTCCAGCACGGGAACGGCGCACGGCCTTCTGAGCACTTGAAGTAAACCCTAGGCCAAACTTGTCAGATTTATATGGAATTTCCGGAAGTTGCCCCCAGATGGTGCATCCACCCTCCTCTATTACTTCTTTGGCGTCCTTTAGAGATGACATCCGGAGCGGAGGTCTTGTAATCTTAGGGAGCTGGGATACTGCCTTGGTTACTGCTACCTCTTGAGAGACTTCTTCGAAATGTTAAAAAGGAGTTTCAATGAACTCGCCGTCCAATTCTACATACCGGAAAGAATTGAGGTGGCTAATCATATACTCTTCCTCTCCGTGGACAGTGATAATCCTTCCATGGACCGGGTATTTCAGCATCTGGTGCAGTGTGGAGGTGACATCACCAACATTATGGATCCAAGGCCGTCCTAGCAGACAGGAGTAAGAGGGGAGGATATCCATTACATAGAAGGTTGAGTTGAAAGTTTGAGTCCCAACCTTTATGGGGATGTCCACCTCCCCGTGAACCATCCTCTTTGAGCCATCAAACGCCCTTACGACTATGTTACTGGGTTTCAGCGTCAGTCCTTCACAGTCTAGTCTGTCGAGAGCTTTCTTCGATAAAACATTCAAAGATGAGCCAATGTCCACCAAGACATGGGCCAGAGTTGTTCCTTTACATTCCAGAGACATGTAATGCCTCATTGTGCTTTCTCCCTCTTGGTGTCAGATCATCATCCGAGAAGCCTAGGCCGTTATCCGCCGTCAAACTGGCCACACAATCTTGAAATTGGTCAGCAGACGTCTCTTGAGGCACATGGGTTGTCTTCAGAAACTTCACCAGAGCTTTCGCCTGTGCCTCTGAGCACAGCAACAATGCTAGCATGGATATCTTGGAGGAGGTTTGCCCCAATTGTTGAACTATGTCGTAGTCGCTCTTCTTTATTATTCTCAAGATCTCCTCCATTTCTTTCTTGGAGGTTTCAGGGATAGTCAGCGGTTGAGCCTTTGTCCGGACAGGCTCTTCTTGAATACTCTTTCCTCTAATTTCAGCAGTAGGATTGTTGGTAGGGATAACATCAGGGGTTGTGTCGTCTTTGTCAATAGGAGCACTTACAAATATGATTATCGGTACAGAAGTAACCTGTGGAGCAGCCACGGGTCCAAAAACTGCCTTTGGAGGGGCAATTTCTAGAGAGAAGATTCTACGTCTACGGGTAATCTTACTGGTTCCGACAATATTGCTAATGTCAGAGTCTTCTTCTTCGGAGCTCATTTCTTCGGAGGCCAGCCCATCTTGTCTGATGCCATGGTAGTAGATGTCTCCACCGTAATTCCACGACACTGTTTTGTCTGATTCATACGGGACTGGCCCGGGCATAGTGATTATAAGAGGAGTATTCTTTGGAATTGATGTAATCCTAACGGGTATTTTGGGGACCCTGGAAGGATTGGCAGAGATGGTTATGATTGAAACGTCTTCAACAGGAACAGGTGAAACATGAGCACTTTCAAACAGAATCTCTTGGTTGTCTATCAAGCATTGAATGTCTGTCTTCAACAAAGGGCAAACAGTTGGTGAGGATAAGCAAAGATGGCAGTCTTCATTACAACCCGGGAATACACCAGCTTTCAACAAGTTTATCTTAATGATTGGGAGCGGAGTTAAGAGTTCCTCAACTGTGGTAGCAAACAAATCTTCTTCGATAGCATTGGTGTTGTGACCATGCCTAGGCATAGGAGCAGAAATGACGTTTGGCTTCTCGGGTGCATCAAAGTCAATCTCTTTTGCATCTATAAGGTCTTGAATTTTGTTTTTCAGGGCCCAACAGTTGTTAGTGTCGTGACCCAGACTTTCAGAATGATATGCGCATCTGGCATTTGGGTGATAATGAGGGGACGCCGTGTTGGGGTTCTTTGGAGCTTCCTTCAGAGTTTGCAAATTAGATTTCAGAAGATGTGGTAAAACCTGGGCTAGAGTCATATTAATTCTGGTGAATTTCCGGGCTGGCCTCTCCATCCTTGGTTGATTACTTCTTGGTTGATCAGATGTAGGATTTGGGATCATAATGGCTCCTACCATTGGTCGGCGTTCATCTCTCCCTTGGTTCCTTTATGGATAAACAACATATACCTCCTTCTTCCTAATGAAAGGCTTTCTCACAGCTGTAGAGGTAGATGAATCCTTCTGAATCTTTCCACTTTTTATGCGAGCTTCCACCCTCTCTCCGGTTAGTATTAACTTAGTAAATCCTGCAGATGAGCTTCCAATCAGATGGTTGAAGAAAGGGTCTGATAGATTGCCTAAGAACATATCCACCAACTCCCTTTCACACAGAGGGGGTTGAACTCTCCCAGCTAGATCTCTCTATTTCTGCGCGTAATCTTTGAAACCCTCATTTGAAGCCATAGCCATACTCTGAAGTTAAGTACGGGTAGGTGCCAAATCTGCATTATATTGATATTGCTTATAGAAAGCTGCGGCAAGGTCTTCCCATTTGTGGACGTCGGCCCTTTCCAATTGGTAAAACCAATCGAGTTGTGTTCCAGATAAGCTATCTTGGAAAAAATGAACCCACAGGTCTTTATCGGCAGAGTGCGGCTGAATCTTTCTCACATATGATCGGAGGTGCATCTTAGGACATGACACCCCATTATATTTTGCAAAAAACGACACTTTGAACTTCGGTGGAATCACAATTCTCGATACTAGTCCCAATTCTTCAAAGTCTAGACCTGACACCTTTTGTATTTCCATAGCGCTTAAACGCTCTTCAAGATGTCTGTACTTATTATCTGCTGGAGGATACTGTTCCTCGGAGTAGTCTTCCTCTTCTTCCTCCTCTTCGGATTTTGACGGAACCGCTGTTTCTTTTCCTTTCCCTTCTCCTTCCCCGGAAGTGGTTGCAAAATTCAAGGTTCTTCTAGTCTGTCCCTGAAACCTTCTCCCCATGTTCAAAACCTCAGTGGTTTTCTTTGTTTTCTTCTTTCTTTCTTCAGCTAACAGAGTCTTCAACTCATCTTGCCCCTTGGCTAGGGTCATGAGTAACTGTTGAAACTGCGTGTTTTGAACTTGAAGATCTTTGACTGTCTGTTCGAGATCCATCTTACTGAAATAAACAGTAGAGAGATGAGGAAACTCGTTGCAAAAGACCTGTTTATGTCATGATGAATGATATGTGCATATGTAATGTTTTCAAGGATTTTTAAAGATTCAAGTTCGTTTTAGACAAAAAAAAACACACGTTATATTAATAAGATAAAGTTTGAGTACATCAATGCCCCTTGGGCAAAATAATACAACACTCTAAGATAAAAAGTAATGCGCATCCTCTTTGGTGCAATGTAGGCATTTAGAGTCTGCTCCTCATGAAGTAGCCTAGTGAGCTCCAAAACCTTCTTCTCGCTTGCGTAGAATTGGGCTTCGAAAGTATCTCGCTCTCCTTTGAGCTGTATCCAATCCCTTTGTAGGTCTTTAAGAGATGTGGGCATGTCAGGATGTAGGAAAATGTATGGAACTTCTCCTTCCTTAGCAGGCTCAATGATCACTGGGAGAATAGAAGGATAAGGCATCATAAGACTTTGAGCGCGGGTTCGTACCCACTTGAGGTAAGGCTCAAGGGGGATGGAATTCTTGTGGCCCAAAGTCTTGCTATCCACCTTGTTTAGCATCCTCCAAGCTCGGATCAATCTCTGGCGAAGACCTTGATCATCGTTATCATAGTCAAATACTAAGCCTTGAATCAACATCTCATGTGGGCCATCTCTTCGGGCATAACCAAACTGTCTTAGAGCCAAGCATGGGTTGTAGGTTATGCATCCCATAATTCCAAGTAGAGGGACATTAGGGAATTCCCAACAACGGTCAACAATGATAACATTCTCTTTGGATCGAGAGCACCAATGAGTATCTGAATGTTTGAGCGTCATTAACCTTTGTGGCCACCTTAACCCTTTCTCATTCTTTAAGACTGATTGGGGAAGATGAGAAATAAACCATCTTGCTAGGAGAGGAGTGCAACACATAAGGACACCTCTTTTCCTCATTGTACGAGTGTGAAAAGAGTGCAGGATATCCCATAGTAATCTAGGCACCAGATTGCGTGACATGAAGATTTTGATGGCACTCACATTTATGAGTTGGTCAGGATTGGGAAACAAGACCATCCCATAGATAAAAAGAGCCAAAATCTCCTCAAAATCTTGCAAGTCTAGGGAATTCCAACAGCTTTAGGATTTCTCAAACAGGAACTTTGCTAAGAAGCCTTTGACACCACTTCTAGTTTCCCAATGAGTTGTGACATCAGATGAGTGCAAGTGAAGAGCTTGAGCAATCTCTTCTGGCTTTGGGTCTCTTTCCGTACCGTTGAAAGGTAGTTGATTAAGAATGGGAATCCTCAAGAGTTGAGAGAATTCTTCCAAAGTGGGCACAAGCTGATAGTCGGGAAATGTGAAGCAATGGTGCAAAGGATCAAAGAACTGGAAAAACACCTTCAACATATCCACCTCTGTGTTGGAGGTGACCAAGTTGAGTAAAAGTCCATGCCTCTCGGTGAATGGAGAGTTCTCAGGGATCCTTGAAGCTATCTCCTTGAGTTATGTGGGAATTCTTACAAGGTTGACTTGGATAGTTTTCCTGCGAAGTGAATCCATATCCTATAAAACAGGAACAAAGATGAATCTCCAAAATCCTTGAAATGGTTAGTGGATGCATATGATGCTCATGATGTCCATGATGTTATGTACAAGTATGTATATACAAGCAAAACAAACAAGTTCTTAGTTTAGGCTTGCATGGGGTTTTATAGGCAAGTACCCTCTTGAAGTTTAGTTGGCTCAACCTGTCCTAATAATAGTAACCGGGTTCTAAGGAGCTCAATATCACCGGATTGTTTCCTTGGTCATTGTTTCAGCTCAAGCCTCTTTAATGGAGATCGAAATATCCCAATAAACCAACCCTTAATGAGTGCAGTATCGAGTATCTACCAACTTCGGACTGCACCAAAGCCGGTCATCTCACTACATCCTAAAGGCCAAGTTGGTCAAGTAAAGGGTTCTAGAAGTTCATTAGTACTTCATGACATCACTCAGCGGCCCCATATTCTCTTTGATTGACTCAAAGGCTACCGGTACCCACAAATATGTCACACTAACATAGCTATTGCTTAGACCATGTCGGTATACCCCGCACAGTTTCCACAACGTATTGCTATTTACCTATAATGTTTCCCAAATCTGGGTGGAGGATTCAAACCCAAATAAAGAACCATAATGTAAAGAAAACAAATCAAACAATGTAAGCAAATAAATGTGATCTAGCCCTAAGGTAACCCCACTTTTAGAATTTTCCCCAGCAGATTCGCCAGTTCTGTGATACGGCGGGAGAACTGACTTGAGGGTTTTGCGTGTTATCGCAAATGTTGCGGTTAGAAAGAGTCGCCACCGACTTTTCTTTTATCCAAAAGGAAAGGTGAAAAAGCACAGGTGTGATACGGTGGCAGAACCGACTGTTTTTTAAAATGCTGGTTTGCATTTTGCATTTTTTGTTTGCAAAATGTCGCGGTAAGCAAGAGTCGCCACTGACTTTTATTTCATCCAACCGGAAAGAAAAAAAGCATAGAAAAAAAATCCTTTTTCGAGATATTCTGAGTACGGGGGGTAGATTATAGAAAGGGAAGGTGTTAGCACCCTTTCTATCCATGGTTTTCCATGGTCTCTTAGGAACTTGTTCATTTTGAAATTGCTTGTGTGTGTTTTGAAAAGTTTTGTTTTACTTCGTTTTAACCCTTGTTTCTGTCCTCAAGAGTGTTACGAAGTTGTTTTTGAAAAAAACTTTGTTTTGAAAAGTGTAGGTGTGAAAAGTTTGATTTGAGCAAGTATCTACTAGCATCTACCTACTCGAAAAAGGATCGTTTCTATTCTCGTTTCCTTTAGACAGGACTATCCTACTATTGAGGAATAGGTAGCACTGTCGTTGGAGTTGCAAAGGGTCAATTTGAAAGGGATGTACAATCACTAAAGCAATGGTATGACATCTTAGTAATAACCATAGAGTCTTAAGATCATATTCGAGGCAACATTTCTGAGGCAACATTTCCGAACGGGACTTTTGATCTTTGTTAGACAGGAGGGAAACCACTAAGACACCCTATACTTAATGATCGTTTACCGAATGCAACCGAAGTGAGAGTATACCCTAGGAGTGCACATGTGCGAGTGATTTGATTTCAGTTTATTATCTTTGCATATTAGGGTTTTCTAGCCGTTTTAAATTATCATGCAATCTTGTCATACAATCCTATTAACATACATCTAAACAGTTAATATTTGCGAGAATTAAAATGCGAGAAAATAAAAACCTACGCTATTACAAGGCATCGAGATAAGGATTAATTACATAGCCAAAAAAACCCGCAAAAAAAAAAAAGAAAATCCTAGGTTAAACTATTACATACCGTGGACAGTTACATTAATATTGCAAAAATAAATAAACACGCGCGATGAATCAAAAACAAGAGAATTAGGATTTTGACCCCAACTATGCCTAATTGTAATCTAAAGGAAAAATCATTTTTTTGTCGTTTTTTATTATTTAAGAAAATAAAGCTTAATTGAATAAATAACAAAACCTAATTACTAATTAATTTAATTTGAGAAAAATAATTAAATTAACCTATTTTTGTAATTTTCATTTTTTGAGAAAGAAATAAAAATTAAATCACAAGTTTAACCCTAATTTTTTATAATTGGTTTTAATTTAAAAAAGTTAGAATTTCCCTAAATTAAATCAAACTAAATTATATTAAATTTGATAAAATAAAAACCTAATTCTAATTTTTGTGAAACTCTTGATTTTATGATTTTTGTGAAAAAGAAATTAATTTTGGTTAAAAATGATTAAGAAAATTAAATTAAATAAAAGAAATAAATAGAAAAGAAAGAAAAATGGGCCTGATGTTGTTTTAGCAAGGGGGGTGTGAATCTGATTTCTTGGCCCAACAGTTCCTTGCTTGTTTGACCTTTCACAATCCCATGGGCATGCTTGACTCAGGCGCATGGTGGACCTTTAAGGGATGAACCTTGGATCTGGCCAAGAATACATCATATGGCTGATGTTGAGAGTACATAGAACACGCTTGAGGATGGAAAGCACTGAATTGACCTGCATCTATTGAGAAAATAATAAAATGCACAGGCCTGGGATCGAACCCAGGATGTGGGCATCAAAGGTCAGCGTCCTCACCATCTGCGCTATCATGTTAGTTTTAATAATAATGAAACAAATAAACTATAATGCAAACAACGTGCCACGCCTCCCAAAACGCGTGAAATTCAGACAGGCCATTCACACACTACCACGCCATTGTCTTCTTCGTTGATTCTGTCGTTTTAGATAAAAAACTTTTACCTACGGACATCAAGCGTAGGTATAACCCCTGTGCATTTCCAAAATCTTGTATACGCATGATAAATGAAAACCAATGGTACCAATCAACTTGTTTCAACCTCACGAGCATCATGGTTCCATTATCAATGCCTAATTTTTCCTGTACAAGAAATCCCTAAAAACGAAGAAAAAACCCTAGCCATGGCATTTTGCTGTACAATCAATAAAAATGCAATTGAATACAACCATTAGCTTGCAAACATCTCAAGGATTATAAACATGTCAATTAATCATGCTAAATATGCCAGAATTAATGTATTCGAATTCAAGAAAAGAGACAAACCGTGTGACTGCTACGATGCGTTTCAGGATGTGGGAAGCTTGCTAAAGATTGAAACGCGATCCTGGGATGTCCAGCAAACGATTGGTATGATTAGAATGGCTTGAGATGGCCTGAAACTTGGAATTTATTTTGCACTTTTTCTTGAATTTTTTTGCAATTCTTTCTCTGCCTTTGCATGCCTCTAGCCTCTCCTTTGATATGCTTTTGTTCTTTATGTATAATAGAGTGCATTAGGGTTACAATTTGTATCAAATCTTTTCCAATTATGAATATTGATCCATGATTCAATCCTTGCACCAAATCTTTCCAAAACAAGAAAATTAAATCTTTTTGTGCCCATATGGAGCCTTGCACGACTTGATCCTGTCTCCGGCTATATAATGGACCTAATCATGCACAAAATCTCAAGATTTAATTAGTTTTTGATATTTTCATTATTTTATATTGATTTTATTTGATTTAAATGAAATAAAATCAAAATAAATAACAAAAATAAAAGAATGACAAGTGGAAGGGCTCATGGATCGTGGATCACATTACAAACTCAGTGCAAGCATAAAAAGTTAGGCCCATTTAGCAAAAAATGCAATTTTGGACATATTTGACTTTTAGCAATTTTGTAAAAAGGGTCGACTTGAACAATGCATGACTCCCTCAATTTTGACCCTAGAGAGGTGTTCTTGGACTTTTTAGAAATCTTAGGATATCCTCTAAGCAACCCTTTTGGTCTCATCTCAATTGAGTCTTCCATGTTCATGTATGAAGCTTTGACCCAAAAGGTGTTTTTGTTGACTTTTCAAAATGACCTATAATGTCCAAATTCATAGGTTCTCGTGAGTGTATATTTTGAACTTGGAAGATGAAAATTAATTATAGGTAATCACATCCTCTTCAAAATGAGCTTTGGATGGGTCATTTTTGATAAAGTATGAGAAAGTTATGCTTGGTCAAAGTTGAGTTGACTTTTCCTGCAAAACCTTAATTTAGCAACTTTTGGGTTTTGATGAATTGTGAGCAATCCTTGAGGAATCATGATCAACCCTTGATCAAATGATGAATAATACTTAAAAATGAGGATGTTGACCAAAAATCTTGAAGTTTGACTGTATGTGGGCCATAGTTGACTTTTGCCCTAGCACAGTCGATTTCTAAGCACTTAAGCAATTGACTGAGCAAACTTCCTCTACAAGGCTTGAAACTTGATATGGATGATCCTGAGAACATATTAGGATAATAGTGAGCATTTGGCACCCTTTGGATTCAAACATCTTAATGCAAAATGAAACCCTAATTTGGGGTAGACTGCCTTAGGAGAGAGTTTGTCTGGTTAACTCTTGGACTTCCTTGAGCAATTTGAAGACCTTGCTTGACATGTATTGAGAAAACATGGGAGGGAAAATTTTGGTGTACAACAGCTTCCCCTGTTCAATCTTCTTAAACCTGAGGATGTAGATTGGCTTGTCTGCCTTTCGTGATCCGAAGGTGGAAGATGATTGAACACTAGAGTGCCCAGAAATTTGCACTCATATTAAGTGGTACCTGCCTTGCGATATCGGGAATGGGCTTATAGATGCCATTTGGAAGTCAATGACAGAAAATGGGCTTAAATATGCCATCCGAAGAAGTGTCGATCGTATAAGAGATTCCTTTGCGAGAACCCGTATACCTGTTGTTGAGGAGGATTTCGCCAGGACATGCTGGTCTTTGTCTTGGGAGAAGTAGAATTTTAGGAGCTTCAATTATCCGTCACTCTACTGAGGAATCGTCTCTTAGTTGAGGTGATAATAAACTGCTATCTGGTCGTGCTCCAGGCTTTGCAATTTCTCAATTCTTATCTGGTCGTGCTCCAGGCTTCAGAAGGAATTAAGCGGTTATCCGGTTGCATCCGAGTTTGAACTTGAATTTAAGGCATACTGATATCCATTCGATTTCCGGGCTTCATAGTAATTGGCCGGGTAAACTTCTATTTGGTCGAATTCCAAGCTTCGCAGTACCTTATACTGTTATTTGGTTGTGTCTCAGGTTTCAGTGTCCTTTGCCGCTATCTGGTCGTGCTCCAGTCTTCACAGTGTCTTATACCATTATCTGGTCGTACGCTAGGCTTCACAGTGTCTGATACCACTGTCTGGTCGATTCTAGACTTCATGGTATCTTATACTGCTATCTGGTCGATTTCCAGGCTTTACAATAACTTGCTGAGGGGTTAAGCTGTTTTCTGGTTGATTTACATGCTTCATAGCTTGTATTTAAGATATACCACTATCTGGTCGATTCCAGGCTTCGTAGTATTTTGGAGAAATCAAGATATTATCCGGTCGATTTCCGGGCTTCATAGCTTGAACTGAAATAGAAATCTTAGTATCGATTTGACTGAACCAGAGAAAACTCGCGAGAACTTGATTGCATATTTCCCTGAAAGGTAAAGAGTTAGTCATATGTAATGTCATGATGTATGAAATGTATTGAGTACTGATGTTCTCAAAGTAAATGAGATTGTGCTGTATGATGCATATACGCATGCCACGATGTATGGATATGCAATGTTCTTGTGATGTTCTCTGGCTGGGGAGAATAAATCCTGGACTGCCGTTGGAGAGTATAAGGAGTTGAGTTCTTTGTTCTTGCTAGGGATAGTGACCGAAGATGATTAGCTAGAGATTTGCATCTGTTCTGCTCGATAATATTCCATCGGGAGAGATTCTGTTTGAGAATAATCCTGTGGGAGAATGACTTTATGGGGAAGAGAGATACTCTACTAGACGATCTGCTGATTTGGAGAAATAAACTCAGCTGGGGATGAACTTCTGTTGCTGATGATAGATAAATTCTGCTTGGGGAGAATTTTGCCGACTCATTCGCGATTATGAACCTTGGCTGGGGAGAGCTAACACTACTGTCTTCAGATACTTCCAACTCTGCGGGGAGTGTATGAACCTTTAGTTATATTCTCAAACTGGCTCTATCCCTGTACCTGGTGGGTAGAGCAACTGTAAGGTTTGGACATTTCTTGTTTGCCCTTATTCCTGGAATTACGAGTAATTGTCTTTTGTTTTTTTTTCATGTAAAAATTTATGAGCAACAATTATTTTCAACTGCATATATCAAAAATGAATCATTGGACGTTCTTTGCAAAACAAAACAGAAAAATAAAAACAGTTTGAAATTTCTTGTAAAAATGAATTGTATTGATTTTGAAGTTGGCCCATAATAGGCGTTTTTGTACAAGAGGCTGACGTCCTAGTAAGAGAACACCGCCGAAAGATAGAAATTATACAATTTGTGAAAAATAAAGAAAACAGCTATGTGAAACAATCCCATTGGGTTCCAACTATGCTATTGCCTTTATATCTTCGAGCGTCTCATCACTTTGCTTGGTCGAAGGCAGATCAAATTGATTGGCGTTGTCCGAGCTTGATAGTTGATACCGAAGTCTGGTTGCAAGATGATCTAATGGGATATAGTGTTATGCTTAAATCCCTAATTTTTGCCTGGACCTCCCTTTCAGGTTTTCAGTCCACCAGGATACCCTTTTTTTCCCAAGCCTCATTTTCAGGTTTTCGACTTGCCGGGTGTACAATTTTTTTTCATTTTCATCCCTTACTTTTTCCCGAACCCTTTTGGTTCGCCGGGAAGCCCTTATTTTTTCCTAGGCCAATCAACCTAGCGGGTCTTTGATTAGGCGTAGTATCTTTTCACTATGTCTGCATTGACGGGGTGAGGAAGATCGTCACCATCCATGGTGGTTAGAATCATAGCTCCTCATGAGAAGATGTTCTTAACCATAAATGGCCCTTCGTATGTGGGGGTCCATTTGCCCCTGGGATCACCTTGCGGTAGTATGATGCGTTTGATTACCAGATCCCCGACTTGATATTCTTGACGTCTAACTTTCTTGTTAAAAGCCTTGATCATTCGCTTTTGATACGTCTGACCATGATAGATAGTAGTAAGTCTCTTCTCGTCGATTAGGTTCAGCTGATCAAGTCGGGTCTTGATCCAGTCGTCCTCGTTCAAACCTGCATCCTTCATAATCCTGAGAGAGGGTATCTGGACTTCGATGGGTAGGACTGCCTCCATGCCATACACCAAAGAATAGGGTGTTTCCCCTGTTGATGTCCTTGCCGAGGTACGGTACCCATGAAGAGCGAATGGTAACATCTCATGCCAGTCTTTGTATGTCACCGTCATCTTCTGCACAATCTTTTTGATGTTCTTATTAGCTGCTTCAACGGCCCCATTCATCTTTGGCCGGTAGGGAGAATAGTTATGATGTTGTATCTTAAACTGCTTCCAGAGCTTGGTGATCATCGTATTGTTGAGATTTGTACCATTGTCCGTAATGATCCTTTCCGGTACACCGTATCGACAGATCAGATTGTGTCGGATAAACCGCGCCATGACATTCTTGGTTACTGTAGCAAAGGAAGCTGCCTCAACCCACTTCGTAAAGTAATCAATAACTACCAGAATGAAACGATTCCCATTAGACGCAGTAGGTCTGATCTCGCCGATCATGTCAATGTCCCACATTGCGAAAGGCCAAGGAGCTGTCAAAACTTTTAGAGGAACTGGAGGTACATGCACCTTATCAGCATAGACTTGGCACTTATGATAGGCTCGAGAATGCTGATAACAATCAGCTTCCAAAGTAGACCAGTAATATCCTACCCGTAAGATCTTCTTTGCCATGGTATGTTCGCTGGAATGAGTTCCGAAGGTACCTTCATGTAACTCTACCATAATCCTTTCTGCCTCGCCTTTGTCCACACATCGCAGTAAGGTTGAATCATGGTTACACTTATAAAGGATACCATTACTGATGAAGAACTTCACAGCGAATCTTCTCAGAAACTTCTTATCATTAACAGATGCCCCCTCGGGGTATTCTTAAGCCTCAAGATACATCTTTACCTCATGAAACCAGGGTTTATCTACTACCTCTTCTGCCTCAATGTCACATCAATGTGTGGGTTCGTCCAACCTCTCGATGGTAATCTGGGGAGCTTCATTGTCCCACCTGACTTTGAACATAGAAGACATGGTAGCTAGCGCGTCCGCTAACTGGTTCTCCTCTCTCGGGAAGTGTTCAAAGGTTATCTCCTCAAAATGTGGGAGCAATGTCAGTACATATTCTTTGTAAGGAATAAGATTTGGGTGCTTCGTATCCCACTCGCCTTTGATCTGACTGATCACTAGGGCAGAATCTCCTAATACACTCAGGAACTTAATCCTCAGGTCAATAGCAGCTCGAAGACCCAAGATACATGCTTCATACTCCGCCATGTTGTTGGTGCAGTTAAAACATAATCGGGCGGTGAATGGAGTATGACAGCCCTCAGGAGATATAATTACAGCACCGATGCCATTACCCAACGTGTTAGAGGCTCCATCAAAATACATAGACCATCGGGATCCCTTCTCGGGTCCTTCATCAGGTCCAGATTCTTCACAGTCGGTTACCAACATGATGTTCTCATTCGGGAACTCGAAATTCATGGACTAATAGTCATCCACGGCCTGATGCGCCAAATGATCCGCCAATACACTCCCCTTGATTGCTTTTTGGGTTGTTTATTGGATGTCATACTCAGTTAAGATCATCTGCCATCTTTCTATCTTTCCGGAGAGAGCGGGCTTCTCGAAAATATACTTGATTGGATCCATTTTTTATATCAACAAAGTGGTGTGAGTCAGCATATACTGTCTCAGCCGGCGAGCAGCCCATTCCAAAGCACATCAAGTTTTCTCGAGCAATGAGTATCGGGTCTCACAGTCGGTAAACTTTTTGCTAAGGTAGTAAATAACGTGCTCTTTTCGGCCAGACTCATCATGCTGCCCCATCACACACCCCATTTAACTATCCAGTAATGTTAAGTATAAGATCAAAGGTCTTCCTTCAACTGGAGGCATCAGAATTGGTGGCTTTTAGAGGTATTCCTTGATTCTTTCGAAAGCGGTCTGACATTCCTCATTCCACGTTACCACTTGATCTTTCTTCAGCAGCTTGAAGATTGGCTCACAAGTAGCAGTCATATGTGAAATGAATCTGGCAATGTAATTTAGACATCCCAAGAAACCTCTAACTTCCTTCTCTGTGCGGGGAGCCGGCATCTCTTGTATGGCTTTTACCTTGGCAGGGTCCACCTGAATACCCTTATCATTGACGACGAAACCTAGCAGCTTACCAGACCTTACTCCAAAGGTGCACTTGTTCGGGTTTAACCTCACCTTGTACATCTTTAACCTGTCAAATAGTTTCTGGAGATGATCAAGGTGTTCTTCCTCAGTCTGGGACCTAGCTATCATGTCATCAACATAAACCTCAATCTCATGGTGAATCATGTCGTGGAACAAAGCGACCATGGCGCGCTGATAAGTTGCCCCAGCATTCTTCAATCCGAACGACATAAACTTGTAGCAAAAGGTGCCCTACTGTGTAACGAAGGTTGTCTTTTCCATGTCTTCAGGAGCCATCTTGATCTAGTTGTAGCCAGAAAAACCATCCATGAAGGAGAAGATCTTATGCTGCATGGTGTTGTCGACCAGAACGTCGATGTGAGGGAGTGGGAAATCATCCTTGGGGCTTTCCCTATTCAAATCTCTATAGTCCATACACATCCGTACCTTACCATCCTTTTTAGGTACTGGAACAACATTGGCAACCCACTGCGGATAAGAAGTGACAGCTAAAAATCTCGCGTCGAACTGTTTCATGACTTCAGCTTTGATTTTCTCAAACATCTCAGGGCGCATACGGCGGACCTTCTGTTTTACCGAAGGGCAGTCTTCTTTAATTGGCAAGCGATGAACCACAATATCAGTGTCCAAACCAGGCATATCTTCATAAGACCAGGCGAAGATCTCAACACAGTCGCGTAGCATTTGTATCAACCATTGCTTGACACCAGGCTCCAGATTTGCACCTATCTTAACCTCTTTCCTGTCTTCCTATGTACCCAAATTTATTGACTCAACTGGCTCTTCATGAGGCTGTATGGCCCTTTCTTCCTGCAGTAACAGTCTAGCAAGTTCTCCAGACACCTCAAAATCATCCTCACCTTCGTCCTCGGCTTGGTTGATCGTATTTTTGAAGTCATAACTGGCAGTAGCAGAGTTGTTATCAACGAGATCCAGAGTGGATATGGATCTGCATTATGATACGTGAGTGTGTGTAAGAGAATAGATGTTTTGATAAAATGAGAGATAGAAGAGAAAGACAAGGAGCACAAAATTTATAATGCAAGAAACGTCCAATGTTTTATTAATGATATATGAAATGACAAATAATAAGCCCTCACAAGCAAAGCCAAAGTGCCTCGGGAAAAGCACCGGGCCGTAAAGTTTCAAACTGTTTATTAAAAATCTTAAAACAAAGAGTCAATTACCGCGGAATAAAAGAAACAAGTATGAAGTCCTTCGTCGTCCAGTTGTTTAGTCCACCATTGGTTGTAGGGTAGATCCAGTTGTCGATGTCTGAATCTTCTTCACTGTCCTCAATTGCATTAACTCCCTGATTGTTGATGTGCAAAGGAGGTGTTTCCCCAGTTGATGTGCGAGCCGTGGTACGGTACCCGTGGAGAGAAAACGGTAGCATTTCATGCCAGTCCTTGTAGGTGACTGTCATCTTTTGTATGATCTTTTTAATGTTTTTATTAGCAGCTTAGATTGCACCATTTATCTTTGGCCGATAGGGGGATGAATCATGATGTTGAATCTTGAACTACTCGCACAAGGCGATGATCATAGTATTGTTAAGGTTTGTACCGTTATCAGTGATGATCCTTTCTGGGATATCATACCGGCAAATGAGATTCTGTTTGATGAAGCAGGCAACAACATTCTTAGTAACGGATGCAAAGGAAGCTGCTTCGACCCACTTGGTGAAATAATCAATGGCCACTAGAATGAAGTGGTGTCCATTGGAGGTTGTAGGCTTGATCTCCCCAATCATATCAATTCTCCACATAGCGAAGGGCCAAGGAGCAGTTAAGACATTTTGAGGAACCAGAGGCACATGCACCTTGTCTGCATAGATTTGACACTTATGACAGGTCCGGGAGTGTTGATAGCAGTCAGCTTCCATGGTAGACCAATAATAGCCTGCCCGTAGAATTTTCTTCGCAATCGTATGCCCACTAGAGTGAGTGCCAAAGGTACCTTCATGCAATTCAGCCATGATATTTTCAGCTTCAATCTTGTCCACATAACGGAGTAGAATAGAATCATGATTACGCTTGTACATGATGCCATTACTTAGGAAAAACTTAGCAGAGAATCTCCTTAAGAACTTTTTGTCATTGACTGAAGCTCCTTCTGGATATTCTTGAGCCTCGAGATACCTTTTGACTTCATGAAACCACGACTAGCCCACTACTTCTTCGGTATTAATCTCGTGACAGTGTGCTGGTTCGTCCATCCGTTCAATGGTGATTTGGGGAGCCTCATTATCCCAATTAAGTTTAAATATAGATGACATTGTAGCTAGAGCATCTGCTAGCTGATTTTCTTCTCGCGGGAAGTGCTCGAAGGTAATCTGCTCGAAATGTGGTAGCAATGTTAAAACATGTTCTTTGTAAGGGATGAGGTTTGGATGCTTAGTGTCCCACTCTCCTTTGATCTGACTGATGACCAAAGCTGAGTCCCCAAACACATCTAAGGATTTGATTCCCAAGTCTATGGCAGCCTTGAGTCCAAAGATGCATGCTTCATATTCTGCCATGTTGTTTGTACAGTTGAAGCAAAGTCTGGAAGTGAAAGGAGTATGGCATCCTTCCGGAGATATGAGCACAACGCCGATACCGTTACCAAGTGCATTGGATGCCCCATCAAAGTACAGGGTCCATCAGAATCCTTGTTCAGGTCCGTCATATGGTCTGATCTCTTCACAGTTGTCTACTGTCATGATGTCTTCGTCAGGGAAGTCGAACTTCATGGATTGATAATCTTCTACATCTTGATGGGCCAGATGATCAGCTAGCACACTGCCCTTTATAGCTTTTTGGGTAGTATACTGTATGTCGTATTCTGTTAGGATCATCTGCCATCTAGCTATCCTCCCAGACAGAGAAGACTTCTCAAAGATGTACTTTATCGGATCCATCTTAGATATCAGCAAAGTGGTATAAGTCAACATATACTGTCTTAGCCGGCGAGCAGCCCATACCAAAGTGCAACAAGTTTTCTCGAGCAGTGAATATATGCTTTCACAGTCGGTAAACTTTTTGCTTAGGTAATAAATAGCGTGCTCTTTTCGGCCAGACTCGTCATGCTGCCCCAGTACGCACCCCATTAAATTCTCTAAGACAGTCAGATACATGATTAGCGGTCTCCCCTCGACTGGTGGCATCAAGATAGGAGGCTCTAGAAAATACTCCTTGATTTTATCGAAAGAAATCTGACATTCATCGTTCCATCTGATTACTTGATCTTTCTTCAACAACTTGAAGATTGGCTCACAAGTAGACGTTAGGTGAGAAATGAATCTGGCAATATAGTTTAGGCGTCCCAAAAAACCACTGACTTCCTTCTCAGTGCGAGGAGTAGGCATTTCTTGTATCGCTTTAACCTTGGCAGGATCAACCTCGATGCCTTTGTTGCTGATAATGAACCCTAAGAGTTTACCGGACCAGACTCTGAATGTACACTTGTTTGGATTCAATCTTAACTTTTACTCTTTCAACCTGACAAACAGCTTTTGTAAGTGATCAAGGTGTTCTTTTTTAGTTTGTGATTGGGCTATCATGTCATCTACGTAGACCTCTATCTCATGATGTATCATATCATGAAACAAAGCTACCATGGCGCGCTGATAAGTTGCCCCGGAATTCTTCAGTCCGAATGGCATCACTTTGTAGCAGAACGTACCCCACTGTGTGACAAATGTAGTTTGCTCCATGTCCTCAGGTGACATTTTGATATGGTTATAGCCTGAGAATCCGTCCACGAAAGAAAATACTTTGTGCTGAGCTGTATTGTCAATCAGGATGTCAATGTGTGGAAGTGGAAAATCATCTTTAGGGCTGGCCCTGTTTAAATCTCTACAATCCACGCACATTCTCACTTTGCCATCCTTTTTAGGTACGGGAACAATGTTGGCCACCCATTGAGGATAAGAAGTAACAGCTAGAAATCCAGCATTGAACTGTTTGATAACTTCTACTTTGATCTTCTCTGACATGTCAGGTCTCATGCAGCGGACTTTTTGTTTCACTGGTGGACAGTCTTCTCTTGTGGGTAGACGGTGCACCACAATGTCTGTATCAAGTCCCGGCATCTCTTCGTATGACCAGACAAAGATCTCAACATAATCATGCAACAAATGTATTAGGCGCTCCTTGACACTTGGCTCTAGATTGGCACCCACTTTGATTTCCTTTTTATCCTCCTCGGTACCCAAGTTGATTGTATCCAACAACTCCTCATGAGGCTGAATAGCTCTTTCCTCTTGTTGTAATAGTCTGGCCAATTCCCCCGGCAGCTCACAATCTTCCTCACCTTCGTATTCGGCTTGGTAGATAAAATCTTCAGAGTCACTGAAGGCTATAGCAGTATCGTTACCCATGGGATCCGGAATGGAAGGGTACCTGCATTTGTGAGTGTGGGTGTGTGTAAGGGTATAGCCATCTTAAAACAACAAAATGTAAAAGAAAGACAATGAGCACGAAAAGTTTATATGTGAAAAAGCGTCCATGATTCATTGAATGACATATGTAGATGAAATAAAAATCCTTACAAATGGACCATTGTGTCTCAGGTAAGACACAAGGTTTTTAAAGTGCGAGTTGTTCGTGAATATTACAAGTCAGACATAAATGTAAAAGGGTAAATTACTGAGATATGAAAGTTATCGAGACAAAGTCTTTGGCTTCCCAGTTGCAAAGTCCTCCGCTGACAGTAGGAAATATCCAATATTCCAAGCTGCCATCCTCTTCATTGTCTTCTACTGCAATGACCCCTTGGTTGGTAATCTTCACAGGTGGCCCCCAGCACGGGCACGACGCACAACCTTCTGACCAGTTGAAGTAAACCCCAAGCCAAACTTGTCTGATTTGTAAGGAATGTCTGGAAGCTGACCCCAGATTATGCATCCCCCTTCTTCCACTACTGCCTTTGCATCCTTTAGAGATGACATCCGAGGCGGAGGTCTTGTGATCTTAGGAATCGAGGATACCGCCTTGGTTGCTGCTACTTCTGGAGAGAATTCTTCAAAATGTTGGAAAGGGGTCCCAATGAATTCGCCATCTAACTCCATGTAACGGAAGGAATTCAAATGACTAATCATATACTCCTCCTCCCCATGGATAATTATGATCTTTCCTTGGACGGGGTACTTTAGCATCTGATGCAAGGTGGATGTGACAACACCGACATTGTGGATCCAGGGGCGTCCCAACAGACAGGAATAAGAAGGACGGATGTCCATCACATAGAAGGTTGAGTTGAAAATATGAGTTCCCACCTTTATTGGGATGTCCACCTCCCCGTTGACCATCCTCTTCGAACCATCAAAAGCTCTAACCACTATGTTGCTGGGTTTTAAAGTCATCCCCTCACAATCCAATCTATCGAGGGCTTTCTTCGGTAAGACGTTCAGAGATGATCCAGTATCAACCAAGACATAGGCTAGGGTCGTTCCTCTACACTCCACAGACACATGTAATGCCTCGTTGTGTTATCTCCATCTGGGTGTCAAGTTCGCATCGGAGAAGCCCAGGCCATTATCAGCTGTCAAACTGGCCACACAGTCTTGGAACTGGTCAGCATACGTCTCTTGCGGCACATGAGCTGTCTTCAGAAATTTTACCAAAGCTTTGGCATGTGCTTCAGAGCACAGCAGCAGGGCTAGCATAGAGATCTTGGAAGGGGTTTGCTCCAACTGTTCGACCACATCATAATCACTCTTCTTAATTATCCTCAAGATTTCTTCCATCTCCTTCTTGGATGTTTCAGGAATAGCTAGTGATTGAGCCTTCGTACGGACAGGCTCCTCTTGAACGTTCTTTCCTTTATTCTCAGTAGTGGAAGTAGGGATAGGAATTGTATTGTCTTTGTCGGTGGGTACGCTTACAGGTACAATCACTGGTACAAAGGTAATCTTCGGAATAGCCATGGGTCCAAAGACTGCTGCTGGAGGAGCAATCTCTGGAGAGAAGATCCTACCACTGCGGGTGATCTTGCTAATTCCAACAATATTGCTAATGTCGGAATTGTCCTCTTCGGAGCTTTCTTCTTCGACAGTCAATTCAACCTGTTTAATACCATGGTAGTAGATTTCTCCACCATAATTCCATGGTACTGTTTTATCTAATTTGTATGGGGTCTGCCCGGGCATTGTAATCTTAAGCAGAGTATTCTTTGGAGCAGGTGTAATCCTAACGGGTCTTTTAGGGGCCCTGGAAGGATTGGCGTAGATGGTTATAATTGAAACTTCTTTCACTGGAACGGGTGAAACAGGAGCATTTTCGAACAGAATTTCTTGGTTATCCATTAGTCGTTGGATACCTTTCTTCAACAGAGGGCAGTCAAATGATGAGGACATGCAAACATGGCAGTCTTTGTCACAACCTGGGAAAATACCAGCTTTCAACAAATTCAACTAAATAATCGGGAGCGAAGTCAACAGTTTATCCACGGTAGCAACAAATAAATCTTCTTCAATAGCGTTGGCATTGTGACCATGCCTCGGCATTGAAGCGGAAATAACATTCGGTTTCTCAGGCGCTTCAAACTCAACTTCCTTCGTATCTATCAGGTCCTGGATTTTATTCTTCAGATCCCAACAATTGTTGGTGTCGTGCCCTGGACTTTCAAAATGGTACGCACATCTGGCGTTAGGATGGTAATGTGGAGAAGCAATATTAGGATTTTTTGGGGCCTCTTTCAAAGTGGCCAGATTCAACTTCAAGAGATGTGCTAGAACTTGGGCTGGAGTCATGTTAATCTTGGTAAATTGTTGAACTGGCCTTTCTACCCTTTACTGGTTAGTTCTTGGCTGGTCTGACGCAGGCTTTGGAATCATAACGGCCCCCACCGTTGGTCGGCGCTCGGTTCTTCCCTGATTTCTCTATGAATAAACAGCAGATACTTCCTTTCTTCCCGTGAAGGGCTTTTTCACAGCAGTAGAGGTAGACGCGTCTTTCTGAATTTTCCCACTTCTTATACCAGCTTCCACCCTCTCTCCAGTTAAAATCAATTCGGTAAACCCTGCAGAGGAACTCCCAATCAGATGATTGAAGAAAGGACCTGATAGAGTTCCCAAGAACATGTCCACCAACTCCCTCTCAGATAGAGGGGGTTGCACCCTTCCGGCTAGGTCTCTTCATGTTTGCGCATAATCTTTAAAGCCCTCATTGGAAGCCATGGCCATACTCTGTAGCTGAGTACGGGTTGGCGCCAAGTCGGAGTTGTACTGATACTGTTTATAGAAAGCTGATGCCAAGTCTTCCCAATTGTGGACGTCAGCCCTTTCTAACTGGTAGAACCAATCAAGTTGCATTCCTGATAAACTGTCTTGGAAAAAGTGGACCCACAAGTCTTTGTCGGAAGAGTGTGGTTGAATCTTCCTGACATATGATCTGAGGTGCATTTTAGGACAAGACACTCCATCATACTTGGCAAATAGTGGCACTTTAAACTTTGGCGAGATTACAATTCCTGACACCAACCCCAACTCTTCAAAATCTAGCCCCGGTACTCTCTGGATTTCCATAGCGCTTAGTCGCTCTTCAAGGTGTTTGTACTTGTCATCAGCTGGAGGGTATTGTTGTTCATAGTAGTCCTCTTCTTTCTCTTCTTCTTCTTCAGAATCTGATGGTACTGCCGTTCCTTTTCCTTTTCTTTCCCCCTCTTCAGATGTTGTTGGAAATTCTAAGGTCCTTCTGGCTTGTCCCTGAAATCTTCTGCCCATGATTACCACACCAGCTAGCTTCTTCTTCTTTTTCTCTTTCTCTTTTTCTAGCAGAGTCTTCAGCTCCTCTTTCCCCTTGGCTAAGGTCATGAGCAACTGTTGAAACTGTGAGTTCTGAGCTTGCAGATCTTTGACCGTTTCTTCAAGATCCATCTTACTGAAATAAACAGTAGAGAGATGAGGAAACTTGTTGCAAAGACCTGTTTATGCTTATGATGAATGATATGTATTCATGCAATGTTTTCAAGGATTTAGAAATTCAAATTTGTTTTAAACACAAAAAGAAACACACGTCATATTGATTAAAATAGAATTTGAGTACATCAATGCCGCTTGGGCAAAATAATACAAAATTCTAAGGTAAAAAGACATTGCGCATCCTCTTTGGTGCAATGTAGGTGTTGAGAGTCTGCTCTTCATGAAGTAGCCAAGTGAGTTCCAAAACCTTCTTCTCGCTTGCGTAGAATTGGGCTTCGAAAGTATCGCCCTCTCCTTTAAGCTGTATCCAACTCCTTTGTAGGTCTTCGAGTGATGCTGGCATGTCAGGATGTAGGATGGTGTATGGAACCTCTCCTTCCTTAATAGGCTCTATAATCACTGGGAGAATGGAGGGATAAGGCATCATAAGACTTTGAGCGCGAGTTCGAACCCACTTGAGGTAAGGCTCAAGAGGGATGGAATTCTTGTGTCCCAAAGTCTTGCTATCCACCTTGTTTAGCATCCTCCAAGCTCGGATGAATCTCTGGAGAAGTCCTTGGTCGTTGTTGTCGTAGTCGAAAACCAATCCTTGAATCAGCATGTCATGTGGGCCATCCCTTCGGGCATAACCAAACTGTCTTAGAGATAAGCACAGGTTATAGGTGATGCCTACCCTAATGCCAAGTAGAGGGACATTAGGGAATTCCCCACAATGGTCAACAATGATCACATTCTCCTTGGATCGGGAACACCAATGAATATCTGAATGGCTAAGTGTCATTAACCTTTGTGACCACCTCAAACCTTGCTCATTCTTCAAGACTGATTGGGGAAGATGAGAAATAAACCATCTTGCCAGGAGAGGAGTGCAACACATAAGAACACCTCTTTTCCTCATTGTACGAGTGTGAAAAGAGTGTAGGATATCCCCAAGCAATGTAGGCACCGGGTTGCGAGACATGAAGATTTTGACAGCGCTTACATCTATGAGTTGGTCAATATTAGGGAAAAAGACAATCCCATAGATGAGAAGAGCTACAATCTCCTAAAAAGCTTGCAAGTCTAGGGAATTCCAACAGCTTTGGGCCTTCTCAAACAGAAACTTTGCCAAGAAGCCTTTGACACCACTTCTAGTTTCCCAATGAGTTGTGACATCAGATGAGTGCAAGTGCAAGGCTTGAGCAATCTCTTCTGGCTTTGGATCTCTTTCCGTACCGTTGAAGGGTAATTTATTGAGAATAGGAATCCTCAATAGTTGAGATAAATCTTCCAAAGTAGGCACAAGCTGATAGTCAGGAAATGTGAAGCAATGGTGCAAAGGGTCAAAGAACTGGAAGAGAACCTTCATCATATCCTCCTCTGTGTTGGAAGTGACTAAGTTGAGTAGACGACCATGTCTCTAGGTGAATGGAGAGTTCTCAAGAATCCTTGAAGCTAGCTCCTTGAGTTGTGGAGGAATTCTCACAAGGTTGATTTGGATAGTTTTCATGCGAAGTGAATCCATAACCTACAAAACAAGAACAAAGATGAATCTCCAAAATCCTTGAAATGGTTAGTGAATGCATATGATGTTTATGATGCCCATGATGTAATGCACAAGTATATATGTACAAAAAAATCACACAAGTTCTTAGTTTAGGCTTGCATGGGGTTTATAGGTAAGTATCCTCTTAAAATTTAGTTGGCTCAACCTGTCCTAAAAATAGTAACCGGGTTCTAAGGAGCTCAATATCACTGGATTATTTCCTTATTCATTGTTTCAGTTCAAGCCTCTTTACTGGCGACCAAAATATTCCAAGAAACCAACCCTCAATGAGTGTACTATCGAGTATCTACCAACTTCGGACTGCACCAAAGCCAGTCATCTCACTACATCCTAAAAGGCCAAGTTGGTCAAGTAAAGGTTCTAGAAGTTCATTAGTGCTTCACGACATCACTCAGCAGCCCTGTATTCTCTTTGATTGACTCAAAGGCTACCGGTACCCACAAATATGTCACACTAATATAGCTATTGCTTAGACCATGTCGGTATACCCCGCACAGTTTCCACAACGTATTGCTATTTACCTAAATTGTTTCCCAAATCCAGGTGGAGGATTCAAACCCAAACAAAGAACCATAATTGTAAAGCAAACAAGTTAAACAATTGTAAGCAAATAAAGGTGATCTAAACCCTAAGGTAACCCCACTTTTATAATTTTCCCCAACAGAGTCGCCAGTTCTGTGATGCGGTGGGAGAACTGACTTGAGGTTTTATGTTTGTGTTTGCAAATGTTGCGGTTAGCAAGAGTTGTCACCGACTTTTCTTTTATCCAAAAGGAAAGGTAAAAAAAGCACATGAAAGACCTTTGAGATGTTTTCTTGAGTTCGGGGGGTAGATTATGAAATGGGAAGGTGCTAGCACCCTTTTCATCCATGGTTTTTCATGGGCTCTTAGTTACTTGTTTAGATCACTTGCTTTGCTTTGTTTTGTTTGAAATGGTGCTTGGTGTGGTTTTGAAAGTATTTTGAAAAGAGGCCTTTGTTTAGGAAATCTTTGTAATGATTCTCGTTTGTAAGAATGTATACAAAGATGTTTGTCTTTTTGAAAATGTTTTCAATGTTTTGAAAGATGTTTTGAAATGTGTGTGTGTTTGTTTTTGAAAATATCAAGGATTGTTTTGAAATGGAACAAGTAACTAGAAGCTATCTACCTACTCAAATGTATTTCTTGTGCATTTTTATTCCTTTGACATTGTTGACTTACCATTGATTTGGTAAGCAACCATATCTTTGGATGTAAACGGGACGGGCGTGGGTCATCGTATGACCATGATTGCAATGTTGCCAAGTATCTTAGCATGTTTGAGGGACCAAGATCATTTTGTTTAGGCAACCTTTGAATAACGTCATTGAGGGTCTATGATCTTATACTTGTTTTGTTTTGCCAAGATACTTCGCATGCGTAACATGGCCATTTTAATTTAGGCAACCAAGTGGGAGAAACCCTAAGGGTGCTTGTGTGCAAAGTGTGTCATTTTCATGCTTTTGTCTTGCATTTAGGGTTTTCTATTTTGCTTTGTTTTTGTTCTTGTCATGCAAACCCTAATTTACTAAGCATAGTATATAAAGCAATAAATTGCGTAAAATAAACTAAGCTATTACAACAATTATTATGGGAGGGGGTATACAAGTTTTGAATGGGGATTTTGCACAAATATAAACCTAAAAAATATTATTACAACCCAATCGAATATTGCGCGAATTAAATAAATGTACAAGTATTTAAAATGCAATCCAATGTATTTATATGAAAAATGTTTTGGTATTTGTTTTTTGTATGAGAAAATAATTTAATTTAAACCCTAAAAAATAAGGAAAAATAATATTATTATTTTTGGAAAGGGGTGAAACCCTAATTTTTTATTAAAATAAAATAATGTTTTATATTATTATTTTGTCCATTTTTTGTACAAGAAATAATAAATAATATTATGCTTAAATATTAAAAATTAAATATGTATAGAAAATAAATATTTTATGAGTATAAATAACATAATAAAAATATTAAGTATTTTAAAATATATTTACAAGTTTATTTAGGAAAATAAGTTCTATTCTATTAAATAAATTAATTTCTATGTAAAAAAAAATAAAAATAAAAATAAAATTGTAAAAAATAAAGAAATTATTTTTGGGATTTTTATTATTCAGAAAAAATAAATAAAAGCAATAAATATGAAAATATGGAAAAAATATGAAAAATAAAACAAATAAGTCAGGGGGTGTAAAAGTAAGTCAGGGGGTGTAAAAGTAAGTCAGGGGGTGCAAATAGTAAAACCAAAAAGGCTAGGCGCCAAAAAAGCCCAGAACAAGCTTCATCCCTGTCCCTTGTCATCCCTGCGCGCGCGTTTCAGCTCAACCTGCAACTCTCAAATGCTTGCACAAAAAAAAACTTATAACATGAAACTTGTGGCATTTGAGCTCACGATTCCAACAATATAAATTTTGTAATCTAACTCTCAAAGATTAGAGAGAATTTTGGCATCCCCAATTCGTGACCTAAAAATTTTATGAACTTCAAGCTTCAAATTCTCACAGCATAGTCAATATAAATGAAAAGTATGCATATGTACAACTTCACCATGTTATGGACTACATTTTTTTTCACAAATCGTGGCTTGAAGTTGCCTAAATACAGAGATAGAGTTTAATAAATATACCTCCTTCAGTTGGATTTGGATAGAGCAATGTAGGGACTTTAATGGAGGACTGAGGATTGTGTTAGCTTCCTTGAACTTCCTTCAAGCTATTCCAATGCTTATCTTGCCTTGAGAATGGCTGGAACTTCCTGCACAAGTTAAGCTGCAAGCTTCAAGGTTGAAAATGGAAATGGCTGAAACAGGGGTTACAGAACCAGGGTAAGGGCTTGGATAGCTTTGGTATGATGTGTATGAGGTGTTTCTAGTGTCAAGCCACAAAATGCACGAGCCAAAAATTAGTTGGCAATGATTTTAAAGAAATGTTGTGTTTGGACAAAATTTTGGAGTTTTTTCAGTTTGAGAGAGTTTTAGATGTTAAGCAATCGTGTTTTGCATTGTGACAAGTTTGTATACTTGTATAGAATGGATACAAAGTCAGCTCTTCACTAGCTGTGCAAGCCTTGACCTTTTTACCAACTTTATTGCTTTTGAAGTAAAGTGAAGTGACTTATGCTACATGCCTGTCCTTGCTTGCTTGAGGGCTGAAAAGAGCTTGTAACAATTGCCTGAGAGTTGTATAAGTTGCTTGCATGAAAGAGACATGTCCAAGGCTCAAGATTGATAAAGTTACAAAAGCTCATCTTTATGAAAATGGCAATGTGAACTTTATGCCTAAAATGGAATTATCTCTTGTACAATGCTTCAAAAGCAAAGATAATGCCTTTATCAAATGATTTTGAATTTAATTATGGAGTGTAAAGTGAGTTTAGGACCTGTAAAGCAAGGTACAACCAGCATGGATTGGATTTTCAACTTGATGCTTTGTAAAAATGGCTTGAACAAAAGTGATAAAATGCCAATTTCCCTTCTTCGATTCTCCCTAACCAAAAATGATCTTGGAGAGTTCTTGGACATTTTGGAAATCTTGCAATGTGCTCTATAATCCATATTTGAAATGAAATTTGAGATACCTCTTGGAACTAGGTGAAAAATGTCCATGAATTTGGGTCAAAAATCTGCCTAAATTAGGGCAAAATTTCACTAAGTTAAGAAGTTCATGGACCTATATTCACAAATTCATAACTTGAGATCCAAGCATCTTTTGGGAAAAGTTTGTGAAGCAAAGTTTTAGATTTCATGGAGGACTACAACTTTCATTTAGGGAACGTTTCTTGAATCAAAATGCATAATGGTGAAAAAGTGGTGAAAAGTTGGGAAAAAATAAGAAAATTTCCATACTTAGAAAAATTCTAAGTTATGAAAATTTTCAAATTCAAAACCCTAATTTTCAAAATTGGTTTTCTTGGTGAACAAGTTTCATGTTTTGACATATCTTGATGAATTATGACCCCTGGCACTTGATTTTGACCAAAAAGTCAAAGTTTGACTTTTCAGTGTACAATTGACTTTTGATCAGTTGACTGCAAAATTCATCTGTCAATCCAATGAACTTGAGATCTTTTGAACCATGTAATTAGGTCAAGATGATGCCATTGAACCCTTGAAATCATGTTTGAGATCAATTGGTCATTGGCTAGGTTAAAAATCAGAAATTTCCCTTTCTCAGTAAAAACCCTAATTTTGACCATTTTGCCCTTTTGATGATTTGATCAAATTTCTTGAGGAGTTGTGATCCAAACTTGATCAAATGGTACATATGAGTCTAAAATGTTGATGTGGATAAAAAATTATGAAGTTTGACTGTAAATTGGCCATGGTTTACTTTTTCCCCAATACAGTTGATTTTTAGGTCAACTGTTCAATTGACTGATCAAAAATGTGGTCCAAGGATTGAAACTTAACATGAACAATCTTAGGGGTCCAAAATGATGTATGAAAGTCACATGAAGCATTGGTGGTCCAAAAATCATTGTGCAAACTCAAACCGTAATTTTGGGTTATCAGTGCAAGATGAGATGTCTTGAGCTGACCAAACCCTAATCTTGTCTTGAGTCCAAGAAGTCTTGTGAGGAAAATCTTGATAAATGAGAGGGAAAATTTTGGGGTACAACACCCACCATCTCAAATTTTAACCTTCCCTTCTTAATGCTAATGATTTCCCTAGTTTCATGGTCCTCAAATTTTCTCTTTTTATGCGGGACCTCAAACAAAGATGCATTGGTGTAGATATTCTCCACATACTTATTGGATTGGGCATCTACATTAGCTTCCACAAATATTTGCATAAAATAAATAGGTGGTTTATAGGGAGGATGAACAACAATAGATGTTCCCTTCTCTACCTCTTCGACAACCTCCCTTTCGGATGGTGTCAGTCTATTTTTCTCAATCTCTATTCTTTTCTCCCCAGAACTCTTATCAACCTCATTATTAATCTCTTCAACCTCATTATCACTCTCCTTAGGATTTTTGATTTGTTTTTCACTACTGGTTGTTACAACATCCACATGCTCCTCGGGGAAGGGTCCTATATGATTTTGCGCAAGCATGGAGATTTGGGTCTCCAAGGCCATGTTGTGAGTCGCGAGGGACTCAACCACATTGTTCAGCTGCCCAAGGGTTTCATTATTTTGAAGACTTTGATTTCTTATCCCTTCATTTTGTACAGTTTATGTCTCTAGAAAATTCTCTACCATAGATTCTAGCCTAGAGTGAGTTAGCATCAGATCAAAATCCTCCATTTATGTTGAGAGGTTGAAATTATGGGATTCCTGTGGTTCCTCAAAGTGAGTTAGCAGCATATTTTGTGTTTCCACAAAGCGCTCCATCATCATAGTTTCTAGCCTAGAGAGATTTAGTGTCGCAGTCATATCCTCCATTAATGTTACGAGAGTGGAATTTTGGGATTCTTGTGACTCCTCAAAATATTGGGTGTGGTGATTGTAGAGGAAATTTAGTTAAGGATAAGTTAGCATCGCATTATAATCCTCCATTAATGTTTCGAGATCAGATTTATGGTATTCTTGCGACTCTTCAAAATGTTGGGATTGGTAGTTAAGGTAGTTTGGGTAACAGTGAGTTAGTGACGCATTGAAGTCCTCCATTAGTATTTCGAGGTCAGATTTATGGAATTCTTATGATTCCTCGAAATAATGAGAATGAGAGTTGTAGAAAAAATTTGGGTGATACCTAGTAATTAAGGTAAGAGTGCCTTAGTCTATACGGTGCAACAACGGAAATAACAATATTGATTGTTTGTCCCCGACAACAGCGCCAATATCTTGATGCGTCTCCAAGTGCACGGAAATATTGAAGTAATATAAAAGATTGTCGAACCCAGAGACCAATGTCAACCTACTGTAATCTATTGTCTCTTCGTAAAGCTAAGGCTAATGAATAAGATTGTCGCTTTGAAAAGAGAGACCGAAATGTGTATTTTGCATACCTCTGGGACTCTGTAACTTGCTGGCTTATACTGATGTTAAAAATGTGTTTAGTAGAAAATATCAATTTAAAGATTGAACCTCACACCTCGTGATTTTGAATAAAGATGAATTCCTTAACCATGAGATTTTGCTCTCGCTCGCTCATTTTAATTAAGGAATGTGTTTTGAAAACTGAACAAGTTCTAATTAATCCTAAAGCGCTCTCGTTGTGTTTAGGATTAATGCTTAGTTTCTACTATTCGGTATGATCCCCACGCTCTCGTCGTGCCGACTCGAACCTTAGTTAATTTCCCACTCTCGTGGAAAAATCGTGTTAAGTAACCTCTCACTCTCGTGACAAAGCTATTTAAATTAAGTTTAAAAACAAAGACCGAAACATAATTTCTAAATTAATTAATTAAGCCAACATTTGTTATCGAGTCTCGTCGGAGACGATGATCCTCACATACCAGACTCTAAATAATTTAGCTAGACATGGAATTAATTAAAATGATTTAAATATAACAGTTCCAATTAAGAACAACACGGTATTTAAATGTGTAGTGAATAATAATAATAGCAATATGAATTGAAACTAGAAATTGAATTACAATAACAATTAACAATAATCAAAACTGAAAATTAAGAGAAGCAGTATAATAATAAAAGCAATAAAACCAAAAATAATAGAGACTTGAAATAATTAAAGTAATAACTAAAATAAAATCTGAAATTAAAAGCTCGGCTAAAATTGATTCTGAAACTAAATTGAAAGATGAATTCCGGAAGGATTGTTGATCCAAGCGTACAAAAAAGAAGTCCTAGTACTAATGGTGTGGTAGTTCCTCGATGTGAGAAACTACCACTTTTACATGGTGAACATTTCTACCTAAAAACTAAGAATAATAATCTGCGCAACAAAACTTGGATGTCCTAAAAATGAATGCTCGATAGTTTTTATAGAGAGAACTAATGGAAGTTAACATGTGATAGGTAGTGGAGATCATGGGAAGTTGAAGAAGGTGGAGATAGTGAGAAGTTGGAGACAGTGGAGATAATGGAGATCATGGTCAGAGAAGTTGAGAAAATTATGGGAGCTTCGTTGCAGACGTGGAGAGAACTTCGTGTTTAACACGAAAATTAGCCTATGACGAGTGGCATACAATGTGTGTCGTGGGGCACACATATTTTCAACTTATGTCGATCGCCATACTATGTGTTCTGAGGGGCACACATATTTAACTTATGCCGAGTGCCATACTATGTGTACTGAGGGGCACACATATTTGACTTGTGTCGAGCGTCAGGGAGGTGTGACGACCGTCAGGGCCTTCTTATATGAATTTTTTTCTGCTTTTCTGCTATTTTGTGATTTTCAGTCCATTTCTTTTCCATTTCTTCTCCTTTTCTCAAGTAGGCCTCGTGGAATATAAATACCTGAAACAAACTTAAAATACCAATATAATACAACATAATTAACAAAAAATGGTACTAAAATGCATGCAAGTCGAGCCAAATATACAATATAATTTCACGTTATCACGTATCAAACTGGTTCCGGTGGAATTAGTTCACAAATTGAGTTGGCTAAATATTGGTTTCAGTTTTCCAATTCAAACAATATCCCGTAGGCCTTCGTTTTTGGTCCAAACCATGCGCAACGCATTGAAAATCCTTAACCGAGAAAATATTTTCATCTGAGACAAAACTTCAAAAAATCATAACTAAATCATCATTTGTCTGGATGATCCCATTATTCCGGCAACAGACCATAAATTTTATTATCTTTGTTTTCCGTTTGACGGCCGAATCGATATTCCGTATGAATGATAACGTGGAACTTTATGGTTGTGTCGGGCTTACGCTTTCAAGTCAAGGCCCAATCCAATTGCACATCCAAGGCCCAATATGCTCACACCATATAATCTCAAATCTGATTTTTGTAAAGGGAGAGGTTCTAATAATTAACAAATTCACAAAAACATCAAAAAACTTCCTCTCTAAGGCCTCCAAGATCAAACTCAAAGTTTTCTCAAGTTTCATCAAGAGCATTCAACAACTTTTTAAAGATCAAGAAAATCAAGAGAAATTCTCCTCCGATCTTTGATCCGATTGTCGTGATCTCTATACCTAAGTCTCTTATTCATTTCTATCAGTGAGAATTTTTTATTTAAGCACTTTTCCAAATAAGGGATTCTTGAATAAGCACTTTTGGAAACTCTTGAATGAAGCTTTGACTAAGGAATTGAATTATGAAATTGATTTCAATTATGAAAATGTGAATTAATTTGGAATCATGTTGTGCAAATCCGGAATTGGATGATTGAAATAAGTGCTTATTGAATTAAGTGATTTTCATGAAAGTGCTTATTCAAGAAAATAAAGCTTAGTGTTGTGTAGAGATTATTTTGTTGATTCTTGATCATTCATGTTTGACATAATTTGGATCTTGAATCATACAAAAATCATGTGTTGAATTGTGCAATATTATGTGTTGAATGTGTGTAGATCTTGTGTTTGACCAATTTCCCAAGCCATGAAAATCTCAAAACTGTTAAAAAATTTACTTCTGACTAGAAGGTAACTGGTTACCCAGTTATGGTAACCGGTTACCCATGAAACAATAACTCTGGATTCTGCTTAGCTTTAGGGTAACCAGTTACCCAAATTCTGGTAACCGGGTTCCCAATCTCAAAAGAGAAATAGGATAATTTCAGACTTAGGGTAACTGGTTACCCAAATTCTGGTAACCGGGTTCCCAAGCCAAAAAATAACAACTTCCTTTTTTTTTATATTTTGTTTCATTTTTCATTGTGTTTTCTCTTTCGGCTTAGTTTTTCCTTGTTATTTTTGATATGCGTGTTGATTGTGCAAGGACTCATACTAAGGGATTCTCATGATGATATTAATTCGTGTTCCACTTTATTTGGGGAAAACGCGTTCTATTATTCTTGATTCGTGTTTCTCTTTATTTGCGAGATACATATGTAATTCAGACGAGCTTATGCTTTGACCCTCATTGTTTGAGGAGTATACATGTTTGTTGTGTTTTTGTCTGGACTATATTTTCATGCAGGATGACTTTTGTGATGGTGTCCGATGCATACTATTTGTGGTTTATTTTCACATTGTTGCTTCGAGGCTTATGTTGGACATACGATTTCTGTCTGGATTTATTTTTTGATGCTAGCTCACTCGAAGTTTTTTGAGTTTCTTATATTTTCTTGCTTGCTTGCTATGGATTGTTATCTGTTTGGTATTTCATCTCTTCCTTTTTACTACTTCTTCACTTTATTGCTTTCCTAGCCATGATAAGTAGGGTAGAGATGTATGATGGGGGTCTCTATTGCTGATCATGTCAGGAACCCCTCTGATTTATTTAAAGATGTGTTTAGGGAAATTCTGTATTATGTGCCTTTTGTGTGCTACTTGTGCTTATTTAAAACCCTACCTTTGAAGTAGGTACCCTGCAGGTGGGTTTACATTTTGTGCTTTCATATACTACATATGACAAGTCCTCAAAAGGAGGCGAGCGAAAAGGGTAGCCAACCCCCGTGCATTCTAGTCCATGTCATCCTTAGCTCACGTTGTACATCGATGCTTTGGTGTGTCGATCTTTTGTATCAAGTCTGTCATGTGGAAAAGGGTTTTATCCCATCCCCTGCACTTTTTTAGGAGTTCGAAATGGACAATGCTGAAATTACGCTACCCGCTTGTTTGCTTTGGGTGATCTGATCCCCTTAGCTAAAGCATTTCTCTTCTTTTCTCATTTCATCTCTCTTCCACTTGTTTACTTTGGGTGATTCTCTCCCTTTAGCTAAAGCATTTATATTATTTTTCTTTTATACTAATCCCGCTTGTTTGCTTCGGGTGATCTTCTCCCCTTAGCTAAAGCATTTCTCTTGGTTTTTCCTTTACTTACCTCAATTCACGATATCTTGGTTAGGACATTTTTCTTGAGCTAGTGTGCACTACTCTCGCCATGTATGTGCTCCCTTTGTTTGAGCTTGCTACTTTGAGACTCATTACTCTTGCCATGTATGTTCTCTCCTCTTCTTATTTGAGATACACTACTCTCACCATGTATTTGCTTCCTTTGCTTTCTTTCTTTGTATATATCATGCTCCCTTAGGACGTGCTTGTTTCCTTCCTAATTCGAGCTAGACCTTAGTATTGTAATCCATGCATGCTAACATAGATAAATATTTCCCCCTTTATCCTTCACATAAGGCCATTATTGTATGATAACATTAGGGATTAGATTCTAGATAGTCTCCCTTATATGTTTTCTTTCTTTTTGCATCCTTGCATTTAAAAGTAAAACTGTATTTTTCCTTAAACTAATAAAAACACTTTCTAACAACTTAAACCCTTTCTTAAAGTAAAAAACACTAACCAACTCCTTTCTTTTTACCAATCAGCTTTTCTCTTCTAAGAGCATGTTAGTTCCTTTCCACTACAAGTCGTAAGTCTCCAAAGGTCGAGCAACATTGGAATGATTGAATTTAACATTGTTCAACTAAAAAAAACAAACCCACCAAAACAAGTGAGCCGAACTACGGTAACTCTGATTCCTCAACAAAGGATACATAGGCATTAGGGTAGGGCCCAAGCGAGCACAACTTTATTTTCCCATTATTTTCTCTTTTCTTTTGCATGCATTCCCTCTTTGCATTTTTATTTTAGCTCTTAAGCATTAGATTTGAAACACACCCTTTGATTAGAACAACATGAGTGGATATCATAGAGTACTACGAGTGCGTGGAGTGCTAATACCTTCCCCTCGAGTAACAGACTCCCTTACCCGATCTCTCGGTCATTTGATTGTGATTTCACCCTTCTTAGGTTTACTCGATGTTTACCTTTCCCTTCCCGTGGGATAAAAAACGTTCGATGGCGACTTCATTGATTTCATCTTGATGATTTGTTCAGTCGATTGTTTCAGCTGACGACTTCACTGGGGACTAGTTGACCAAATGTTGGTCCATCTCGGAGTCGCTCCTAGCTCTTGTTTTCTCTTCTTTGGGTGTTTACTTTTATGCTTTCAGTTTATTCATTCATACATGATTACCTGAGCATACGTATGCATTGCACTTTATTGTTTTCCATATACTACTGCTGTACGGGATCTGCTTCTTTATTGGGTGGGTGTTACTATGAGGTAAAAGGCCCAGTACCCAGGACCGAGTGAACTAGGACACTAAGATTAGAGTGGAGTATGATGGCTATTGGACACAGGTCCTCACTAGCATATTCATGTGGTTTGCGCTTGGTTGAGATTCAAATAAATTACTATCGACACCCACGTCTGTGGGTAAGGCGGTAGTAATTTCAGGCAGATTTGTGATTCCAAGTCACCTTTGACCTACCCTGACCTAGTTTCACCCGTGAGTGGGCGGGAATATATCTTTACAGGTACAGATGGTGACTATGTTCTGATGGTGACCATTTTGTTCTTTTGGTGACTATGGTTCTTTGTTTATGTTCTGGACCTTTGATCTTGATATATTCAACTTGTCCAGAGACTATACAATGGTTATTCAATGGTTTGTGATCAAATAGAGATTGTAAAGTTATGAAGCCTTTTCTTATTTGTTGGATTCTTATTCCCTTTCTGTCTTGAGAATTGATGTAGAATCTCTTGTAGAGCATTGTTCTATCCAGTTACAATATTGTGGTTGTTATGTGATCCCCAAGTAGCCAGACAAAAGCAGTATATTTTCTAAGAAGTGTTGAGACAATTGTCAACTTTTAGGGTTTTCTCTCGCAAAGTGTTGCGTTCATTTTAAAATCCCCATAATTTTGACTTCTTCTTATGATGTTAAGTTCTTAATTCCCCAGATGAAGCGAAGATGATGCTTACATCTAAAGTTGTTATCCCCATGAAGTTTCATAAATTCTCCCCAAAGAAGTTTACGCAACCATTGCTCTTGATATTGAAGAATGCATTTTGGCTCGCCTCGGTGTGCGTGGTTTCATTTTCCATAATGAAGTCAATACAATATCTCCAGTTGAAGCCTAGACGGTATGGCATTGTCTTCCCTAGCAAAGTCTATATGATATTCCCCAGTGAAGCCTAGAGAAGGGTGTTATATCCCTACAACTGTATCGATTTATTTCTATTAGATTTCGCTTTGATTATTTTTCAAGCTATGTTTCTTCCAAGAGAAATTAAACCTTGAAGTAGGACTTTGTTTCCTCAGTTGGTGCTCACTCTCTTATGGAATCTTCATCTCGGATGTAATTTAGTCGAGTGTTGTCCTTACTCAAGTTGGTTTTGTCTGGTTATCCTCGGCGCAATATGTCTGTTTTTCCAGCATATACATGATAACATTCATACACTCATACATACATCATGCATAGCTGAATTAAAATTCATTGCTCATTTGAATTCATCGGTGTTTTTGTTGGCAAATTATCCTATTTGCAGAGTTATGTTATCCTCTCTCCATTTGTGTGTCAACTTTAAGCAGAAAGTGTATATCCTTTGAATTTCCCCACTGAGTTATCTCTCGTGGAAGAATTCTGGTTTAGCCTTCCTACCCAGCTCATTATCTGAATGGAATTTGATCCCCATTTGAGTTTATTCCTTATTGGATGGCATCTTGGTTGATTGTTTCACTCCGGTTTGTTCCAGGTTTGAATTTCTGGTCCCGAGAATAATATTATTTTGATCTCTATAGGATATGAGTCCTGGATTGAGAATGTGAATTTATTTTTCACGTGAATACTATATCCCCCCAGTAGGAATGTGTTGGTATTTCCCTCACAAATTCAAAAATTCATTCCCCGATAATGTTATCGCAATCTTTTTTGTAATAACAAGTGGCGTTCTATTTATTTGAGCAACCTATACTTCCCCAGTAAATCTTTTAATGTCAGAGAATATGTTTGTACTCCAATAGATGGTAGTCTCTTTGTTATCAGAGATAGTTCATTGTTTAGGTTTTACTCTGATGGATGGTAGTATCTTTGTTATGGGAGATAGTTCATTGTCGAGGTTTTACTTCAAGGGATGGTAGTCTCTTTATTATGGAAGATAGTTCGTTGTTGAGGTTTGATATGTTACTCCGATGGATGTTAGTCTCTTTGCTATAGGAGATAGTTCATTGTTGAAGTTTTACTCCTTTGGATGGTAGTCTTTTCATTATGGGAGATAGTTCGTTGTCGAGGTTTTACTCCGATGGATAGTAGTCTCTTCAGTATAGGAGATAGTTTGTTGTTGAGGTTTTACTCTGATGGGTGGTACTCTCTTTGTTATGGTAGATAGTTCATTGTTGAGGTTTTACTTCAATGAATGGTATTCTCTTCATTATGGGAGATAGTTTGTTGTTGAGGTTTTACTTTGATGGACGGTAGTCTCTGTTATGAGAGATAGTTCATTGTTGAGGTTTTACTCTGATGGATGGTAGTTTCTTCGTTATGGGAGATAGTTTATTGTTGAGGATATACTCCAATGGATGGATGGTCTTTTCAATATGACAAATACAATTCATTAAAATATTCTTACATCAGTTCTTACCCCTTTCCTGTGATATCTTGATTAAAGAAGAAGTTGAGACCCGTTTCTAGGTGGAATACCATAATTTTAGGAAACTTGTTATTGTTCTATGCTTTTTTACCTTCATCCTTGAGTTGGTAGTTCACTGTTATTCGTTAGTCATCATTTATCTATTTCTCCTCGTTGGACTTTACCCTAATAGAGTTGAGTTATTCCCAACCATGAGTGCTGATGTCAATCCTTTGTTCCCAACCATAAGTGTTGATGTCAATCATTTGTTTCCAGTCATAAGTATTGATGTCAATCATTCGTTACCTACCTCAATGTTGATGTTTACCGTCATCTTTAAGCCAGTATTATCTTACCGTTTCTATTCACATCCTTCAGGTCGGTAGTTTTTGATCCCTTGTGAGTTGATGTTACTCTCTTTTTGTTATCTCCTCTATGAGTGGGTAGTTCACAGTTATCTGTTGATCGTTGTTACCCATTTCTTTTTCCTCATTTATTGAGTTGATAATATTTGTCTCCTCTTTGGGATTTACCCCAGTAGACTTGAGTCTTCTTTCCCCAGCAGAGTTAATTTTCCTCCAACAGAGTTAAGTTTCTTTCCCCAGTCGGGTCGGTAACCCTTTTTAATGGTTACCTCCTTGATAGTTTGTTGCTTGCATTGTTAAGAGTTTTTGCTGTTGAAATCTTACTATGCATTTGATTTCTTTAATCATGAATTTGGCTTTACCTATTTATAGCCATCCTCGGAGTCGTGTTGTTCCCCAACGATTTATTTTCCTGGTTGAACTCTCTTTTTGGTTCATTGGTTTCATTTTATGCTTCCTCGATGGTGTTCTGTGTCACCTATGGTGTTGATCATCTTCATTCATAATCATAAGCATTACATGGCATCTTAGGGCCAAAAATAGGGTTTGTTTTGTATTTAAGTATCTTCAATCGCGTCCAGACAAAGATTTTAACCTTCGTATCTCCGTATAGGAGACACTTAAATAAGGGAAAATGTTATACCCCAATTTTTTCCCTCAGATCTCTTATTATCTCATTTTATCAATACATTTAGATCACTCATTAGGGTTGGTTTACCCTTTTTGCTTCATCCTATATTTAAGTTTGCCCTTGAGGGATCACCAAGCACCTTGAATTGTGTATCTTGTACATGTGTTCTTTTAACTAATATCAAAATATGTATATATGTTTCTTTGAATGTTCATATTGTAGGTGATGACACAATTTCATCCATCTGACCATCTAACATAGGGTTTGAGGGTTGGTTCTTAGTGAAATGGTTCTTCAAGGGATGGCAAGAGCTCGAGCATTAAGTCTATGTCTATGATATCTATTTTTTTGGTTCAAAGAGCTCTCTCACTTTATTTAGGTCAATATTTCCTCAAGGATGGTGGTGGTATTCATAAAGAAGATTCATTGGTTCATGTGTTTATTTCCATGCCTTCTTCAACAAGCTTCATTGAGACTTAAGCTCCACCTTTGAGTATGCTTAAAGACAACATCATTTCAAGGGATAAGGTGATCCATCATGCTCTACTTTGCAAATAAATTTCAAAAAGATTCAAGGTTGATTCAACAAGTTTAACCTAATTGAGTAAGTGCTTGATTCAGTGATCGCAAGTGCATAAATCTCTCAATTTTCAATATTTTGAGTTGGTTCTTTTTTCTATGGGTTCTTATCATCATCTACACCAACTTGTCTTCACATGACAAAATCCAATTGTGCAAGAAATATCATCAAAAGTTGAAAGGGGTTTCAAGTTATTTTGACACTCTATGAGCTAGGGTTTGTTGACTCCCAAGGACCATAGCTTGCTCATTTTTTGATATTTTTTATTGATTCCAAAACCATGATTCTCTTTAAAGGGTCCTTAACAAGTTCTCTTCAAGTATCTAAGGCTAATTTTGAATGGAAGATCACTAATGGTTGAGAAATATTACAAGCATCTTTAAAAATCCTTTGAATCTTAGGGTTTGACTTCAAATGATCATAACTTGGTCAATTTTGATCTCCTTGAACTCATTATTTTTGCACAATAATATTTTGGATGTCTACTACAACTTAAGTTCAATATGCAAGACTTGAAAATGCTTAGAAAGTTGTTTAAGAATGGAAAAGATTGTAGGCCTTTTGTGAATTTTCCCAAATTTATTCATCATCTTTCAAAGATTATAACTCTTTCAATTTTTATGATTTTTGAGTGATCTTAATTACACAATTAAATTCAAGAGGTCTAATTCATTTCATCTTCAAGTATCAAGATAAAATTTTGAGTGGAAGAACATGTAATTTTGAAGAACATTATAGGTCATTTTGAAGCTCAACACTTAGAAATATTTCTAAGTTCAAATACTCGTGTGTTTTTCCTGATTTTAAACTTGAATAAATTTTTTCTCAAGCATCAAATTCTACCTTTCTTGGAACATTGTGAAGTTTGTTGTGAGATCTTTCCATTGCTAAAAGAATGAGATCATAAACTCATACATTGTGTGCCCCATGGCTGCAAAGTTGGTACCGTGAAACTGAAGTTTTTTTCAAAAGTCAGATTTCATTTTGATTAGTGTTGTACCCCAAAATTCCTTCCCATTTCCTTCAAGGCATTCTTCTAAGATTCTCAAATACTCAAGGATTATCAAGAGTTGATCAGACAACTCACCTTCTAAGCAATGGGTCCACAACTAGGGTTTCATCTTGTACAAGGAAGAATGAGTTGCAAGGGTCTCTGTAATACGGTGGGAGAACTGACTTTGGTTTTTTGCGCTTGATCGCGATTGTTACAAATAGCAAGAGTCGCCACTGACTTTTCTTTTATCCAATAAAGGAAAGGGTGAAAAGAACAGGAAAGACCTTTGAGATATTTTCTTGAGTTCGGGGGGTAGGTTATGAAAAGGGAAGGTGTTAGCACCCTTTTCATCCGTAGTTATCTACGGGCTCTTAGTTTCTTGCTAGATCATTTGAAAGTTGCTTTGTTTGAAAATGTGCTTTGTGGTGTAAGTTTGAAAATATTTTGAAAACGCCTTTGTTGCGGCAAACTTTGTAATGATTCTCGTCTCTATAAGAATTTATACAAAGTGTTGGTTTTGAAAATTGTTCAAAGAGATGTTTGTTTTTGAAGATGTTTTGAAAGTGTAAGTGTGAAAATGGTTTTAGTTTGTGAGCAAGCAACTACGAGTGTCCTACCTACTCAAAAGGTCTTTGTTCTTTTCCCTCCTCCTTTAGATGTTGCTATCTTACCATTGATTTGTAAGAAGTCCCATCATTGGATGTGAAGGGACATGCATGGGTCAATCGTATAGTCATAGAAGGCAAGTTATGAGACGTTTTAGAAATTTTCGTAAGGGACTAGATTGTTTACCGGAGACAACATTGAGGGACATCGAGGGACTACAATCTTTTTTATCGAGGGTCTTTGCTAAAATGCCCATATTCGAGGGACATGACTATTTTACGAGGCAACAAGCAAGGTTACCCTAAAGGTGCACGTGTGTGAATGGTGTGTTTGATTGCATGCATTTTTGTATTTGATTAGGATTTTATAAGGTTGATTTTATCTTTCCATACACACCCTATTTACTAACAATTTATATTAAAGCGGTAAATTGCAGAAGTTAAAATCCTAAGCTATTACATCATTAGGGGACGGAGGATATAAATGTACAAATGGGGGGTGGAAAGCAATAAAAGTCCTAATTATTACAACCATATTGAATAACAATGAAAGAAAATATATAGAAAATATAAAATTAAAAAAATAACAGCGCAAAAGAGAGAAAAAACAAATCTTTCGATTCATGCAGTATGTTCGAAGCATGCACCCTTCGATTCATAGAGAAAAAAACAAATCTTTCGATTCATGCAGTATGTTCGAAGCATGCACCCTTCGATTCACACACCCTTTTTTCTGCTGTTTAGGCCTATAAAGCAGTGTGTGTCGAAGCCTAAGACTTTGTGCCGAACCATGCTGTAATTTCTCACTCCAACATTGTTTTATGGTCTGTACAAGTTAGTTCTTAACATATAATTGACAAGAAAGGAAAACAAACAAAAAGGGTAGCTTTGAAGGCAATTATTATTACAGGTTATCTTCGAAGATGAACTATCAATGATACTTGAAACAAAGAGTTTAAAGTCCAGAAGATTTACCTTGAAGTTGGAATGTGTGCTTCGAACTTGAGTTGTTGCCTTGAATGCTCTTGGGTTCGAAAGAAAAGAACAAAGGTATTTTATTTTTTGGTTCTGGGTTTGAAAGAAAATAAAAAAGGTGTTATAGTTTTTGGTTCTGGATTTAAGAGTGTTTCAAGGCTTCAGCCTTCATGTTCTCTCCTCTCTCTTTTTTTCTTCTTCTCCTCTTTCCTTGTATAAAAGCCCCCCTTGTGTGTTGTGGAAACATCTTATTTATAGAAGAGTCTTGCTGGAGTTTTAGGGGGGGAAAATGAAATTTTAAAAGTTTGGGAATGTTCTTTTCATAGCTTTCGAGGTGCAGCTCTTATATGCTAGTTTGGTGCAAATATGGGATTGAGATAATGCTGGCTTCGACTGGTTTGCAGCAGTTTTGGAGTATTGTGGTAGCTTGGTGCAGGGTTGTTTCATAGCAGTACAGCAAACTGTTTTTGACATGGTTTTAGGCTATTATATGGACAGTACAACAAACTTGGGTTTGGCAACATATAGGACTTTATTCAGTAGCCTTCGACCAAACTCATCAAAAGACAAGACAATATGTGTTTCCACCAATTGTGTGTTCTTCGAATGGACTAACAATTGTATGTTCTTCGAATCCATCAATTGTATGTTCTTCGAATGGACCACCAATTGTATGTTCTTCGAATCCACCAATTATATGTTCTTTGAATCCACCAATTGTATGTTCTTTGAATGGACCACCAATTGTATGTTCTTCGAATCCACCAAATGTATGTTCTTTGAATGGACCCCCAAGTGTATGTTCTTCGAATCCGCCAAATGTATGTTCTTCGAATGGGCCACCAAATGTATGTTCTTCGAATCCATCAATTTATGTTCTTCGAATGGACCACATTCATCTGAATGTACCACTCGAAACTTGTGGATTGAAGCAAGCTTGCTCTTCTTTGATTTGTCAAAATTTGCCAACCACTCCTTTAGATCAGTCATGTGGTTCGAACAACTTGAACTAGATTTTGAATTCGAACTATTATCTGCAGCTGCACACCTTTCGATCTGCTTTTCCCTTTTGATAATTTCCTCTTCCTCCTTTCGAGGATTCAGAAGTTCCATCTTCGACATGACTATATGGGGAATTAAATGTCCAATTATACTTGTGCAAACTTGAGCTTTTGAAAATCTTTGTGATAAATGTCTTGAGAAAAGAGAGGGCAAATTTTGGGGTACAACAGCTGCCGCAGTTCAATCTTCTTAAACCTGAAGAGTTAGATTGGCGAGTCCGCCATTCGTGACTTGAAGGTGGAAGATGATTGAACACTAGAGTGCCCAGAAATTTGCACTCGATGTTGTGGTGTTTGATTATGCCGGAAATGGGCTTAAAGATTCCATTTGGAGAGGTGATAGAGGTTCTGTCGGAGATGGGCTTATAGATGCCATCCAGAGTGATAATTGGTAGAAATTGGAAGAAATATCATAATAAATCTCTGGTTGATTTATACTGAAACAATAGATGTAGTGGGATGAGTATCATAATAATATCCATAAATGGATCGTATCTGAAAGATGTACTGAATGCGTGTCAGAATGACATCCGTATTTGGATTGTATCTGAACCGCTTTTGAAAGATGTATTTAATGATTGTTAGAATGAAATTCGCATCTGGATCATATTTGATCCATGTTTGAGAATTGTATTGAATGAGTGTTAGAATGACATCCACATCTGGATCGTATCTGATTTGTATTTGAGAAATGTAATGAATGAGTGTCAGAATGAAATCCCTAACTGGATCGTATCTGAATTATATTTGAGAAATGATACTGAATGAGTGTCAGAATAACATCCATATTTGGATCATATCTGAACTGTATTTGAGCAATGATACTGAGTGAGTGTCAGAATGACATCCGCATCTGGATCGTATCTGAACTGTATTTGAGAAATTATACTGAATGAGTGTCAGAATGACATCCGTATCTGGATCGTATCTGAACTGTATTTGAAAAATGTGCTGAATGAGTGTCAGAATGACATCCGTATCTGGATCATATCTGAATTGTATTTGAAAGGTGTATTGAATGAGTGTCAGAATAACATCCGTATATGGATGGTATCCGAATTGTATTTAAAAGATGTATTGAATGAGTGTCATAATGACATCCGTATCTGGATCGTATCTGAACTGTATTTGAATAAGTATCAGAATGTCTTCTGTCTCTGGATTATAACTGAAATGTTTCTGGAATAAGTATCAGAATGACATTCGTATCTGGACTGTATCTAGAATCTAGAATAAGTGTCAGAATGTTATCCATGTCTGGATCGTATCTGGACTATATCTAGAAGAGAATCTGGAATAAGTGTCAGAATGTCATCCATCTCTGGATCGTATCTGGACTGTATCTAGAATCTGGAATAAGTGTCAGAATGTCATCCATCTCTGGATTGTATCTGTATTGTATCTAGAATAGAATATGGAATAAGTATCAGAATGTAATCCATCTCTGGATTGTATTTGGACTGTATCTAGAATCTGGAATAAGTGTCAGAATGTCATCCATCTCTGGATCGTATCTGGACTGTATGTAGAAGAGAATCTGGAATAAGTGTCAGAATGTCATCCATCTCTGGATTGTATCTGGACTGTATCTTGAAGAGAATCTGGAATACGTGTCAGAATGTCATCCATCTATGGATCGTATCTGGATTGTATCTAGAAGAGAATCTGGAATAAGTGTCAGAATGTCATCCATCTCTGGATCGTATCTAGACTGTATCTAGAAGAGAATCTGGAATAAGTGTCAGAATGTCATCCATCTCTGGATCGTATCTGGACTGTATATAGAATCTAGAATAAGTGTCAGAATGTCATCGGTCTCTAGATCGTATCTGAACTATTTCTAGAATAGAATCTGGAATAAGTGTCAAAATGTCATCCATCTTTGGATCGTATCTGGACTGTATCTAGAATCTGGAATAAGTGTCAGAATGTCATCCATCTCTGGATCATATCTGGACTGTATCTATAAGAGAATATGGAATAAGTGTCAAAATGTCATCCATCTCTGGATCGTATCTATACTGTATCTAGAAGATAATCTGGATTAAGTGCCAGAATGTCATCCATCTCTAGATCGTATCTAGAAGAGAATTTGGAATAAGTGTCAGAATGTCATCCATCTCTAGATCGTATCTGGACTGTATCTAGAAGAGAATCTGGAATAAGTGTCAGAATGTCATCCATCTCTGGATCGTATCTGGACTGTATCTAGAATCTGGAATAAGTGTCAGAATTTCATCCGTCTCTGGATCATATCTGAACTGTTTCTGAAAAATGTATGAGAAGGAACCCGTGTAAAATTTCTTCATGATGATTGTATAGATAGTTGCTTTGTCTTGTTTCAGGAACTAATCTTGGAGCTGTTGAAAATTGTTGATGATAATTATCTGTTGATTGATCTTTCCTGAAAAGGTAAAGAGTTAGTTGTATGACATGTCATGATGTATGAACTGTATTGTGCAATGGGGTTCTAAAAAATGAGGTTGTGCTATATGCGCTTCGTATGCATATGCTATGATGTATGAACGTGAAATGTTTATTGAAGTGCATCTTTGTCTGGGAAAATAAATCCTTGACAAATGCTGGGGAGTTTTGGGAAGTTAAATCCCGAATTACTGTTGGGGATGAAGATTATGCACATATTTAAAGCTTGTTTAGAATGTTTCCGATGGGAATTCATGTGTTGATGTTTGAGGAGATATCCGCTGAGGGACGTTGATTTCTGCTTGGAGAAAAGAGTTCAGGAGTTTTAGTTGTCCATTTCTCTACTGGGGAGTTATCTCTTGATTAGAGAGAATGGAATTTAATAACTTGTTGGGGATAAAGAATTTAACTGTTATCTGGTCGGCTTCCAGGCTTTGCAGCAAATCACTGGGGATAGTGGCAAACTCTACTGGGGAAGAGGAATTTCAGAGATTGAAACTCTGGCTGGGGATTGCATGGATCCAACTTTATGGGGATATTCATGAATTTGGCCTTATGAGATTTGGACCCTCACCCGTGAAGATTATTCTGTGGGGATAACCTTATAGAGGTGGCTCTGGAGACTTCAACGGGGATCACCTTATGAAAAGGGACTTTGTGGGGATTTGTCGTTGTCCATAGTAGTAAGTGTTGTAGTGCTGCCAGAAAATGTATGCTTGGCCGTACGTGACCCTTTGTTCGAATTCATGTTCCATGCCCCAAGTGATTCAGATACAGACCTGCCCCTGGCTATTCAGGGCTTTATGAGATATTTCTTGGAATTTTTACTTGTCTGCCACTGATGAGTTAGACAATAACATGTCACGCCCCCTTGGTGATGAGATATTTGTCATTGGAAGTGTTTTTCCATTTGAAGTGATTCAGTTTCTTGAGAGGATTTCTTTTCATTGGATATTCTTCGTGTGAATTTCTCTGTTGTCAAACATTTGGCTATATGCAAACAACGGTATTCTAACAATGCAAAGTTTATGTTTGTCTTGATGTTTTGAAAATGCAGTTTTAACAAATAAAAGAGTATTGTAAGAATATGAATTCAACTCAAGATTTATAGTAAGCCTTACAGGAGTCAGGATACCTTTTGTAACAGTAAGCTTTCTGTTGTACCCCAAAATTTGCCCTACAATATTTCTCAACACATGGAAAGTGAGGTCCCCAAATTGCTCAAGGAAGTTCAAAGTTGACCAGACATACTCTCTCCTAAGGCAGTCTACCTCAAATTAGGGTTTCATTTTGCATCAAGATGCTTGAACCAAAAAGGACTCAAATGCTCATCATTGTCCTAATATGTTCTCAAGATCATCCATGTCAAGTTTCAAGCCTTGCAGGAGAAATTTGCTCAGTCAATTGCTCAAAGGCCTGAAAATCGACCGTGCTAGGTCAAAAGTCAATTGTGGCCCACATACAGTCAAACTTCAAGATTTTTGGTCAACATCCTAATTTTTAAGTATTATTCATCATTTGATCAAGGGTTGATTAGGATTCCTCAAGGATTGCTCACAATTCATCAAAACCCAAAAGTTGTTGAATTAGGGTTTTGAAGGAAAAGTCAACTCAACTTTGACCAAGCATAACTTTCTCATCCTTTATTAGAAATGACCCATCCAAAGCTCATTTTGAATAGGATGCAATTCCCTACAATTCATCTTCAGCTCCCAAGTTCTAAATATGCACTCACAAGAAGATATGAATTTTGACATTATAGGTCATTTTGGAAAGTCAACAAAAACACCTTTTGGGTCAAAGCTACATACATGAACATGGAAGACTCAATTGAGATAAGACCAAAAGGTTTGCTTAGGGGTCACCCCAAGCTTTCTAAAAAGTCCAAGAACACCTCTCTAGGGTCAAAATTGAGAGAGTTATACATTGGCCAAGTTGACCTTTTTTGCAAAATTGCCAAAAGTCAAATGGGCTCAAATTTGCATTTTTTGTTAAATGGGCCCAACTTTTTATGCTTGCACTTCGATGATAATGTGGTCCACGACCTATGGGACCCTACATGCTTTATTTATTTGTTTATTTAATTTATTTTGATTTTTATTCATTTAAAATTCAATAAAATCAAATAAATCCAAATAAATCATATAATGTGTTTTAGGGATGATTTTTGCATTTAAGGAAGATCTTATGTGCAGTCAAATGAGAAGCAAATCGTGCAAGCCAAGAATAGATACAAAATATCCATATTTGGGCAATTGTTAAAGATTTGATTTTCTCTTAAAACCATATCATTATTCTTTGGATTCTTTTCAATTGTATTACCCTAGATTGATTAACTACTTATGCCAGGATCCTAAAGACCTAGAGGACAAGTTTTCAGACGCGCAGCTTGCCTCAAGGTATCAAACAAAGCTCCAAATTTTCAAAGAAAAGTGCAGTTTAGATCTTGCTCTAGAGGCCGTTTCAAACTTTTCCAAGGATCAATTCACATTCCCAGGCACGCACTGAACCTGTAGCAAGCATTCACACGACCTGAAACCTCAAGAACCGTGTTCTACGTCTCCCACGGTTTGTCCAAAAATTTGATTTTGATTTCACTAATCTACGCATCTTTAATGCTTTTTTTGCCATACTAATGTTTATCGTCGTGTTTGCAAGCTAATCGTTCTATTCAATTGAATTTTTGATGACTGTATGTGAATCTGCCATGGCTAGGGTTTTATATTCTTGTTTAGGGCTTTTTCATGCAGGCAAAATTGGGCGTTAACTCTGGTACCATGATACCCGTGAGGATGATACGAGTTGATTGGTACCAGCCATGGTCATTTATCTTGAGCTTACGCAATTTTAGAGATAGACAGGGTTATACCTACAACAAGCGTCTGTAGGTAAAAGCTTGATTTGCTAAGGCGACGGAGAGAGGAAGAAGAAGCTGGCGTGGAAACATGTGATTCACTTATTTCAATTTCGTGCGTTGGTTGGCTCCACTAGCTTGTTTTTGCATATTATATTTCTATTTTATATTACTTTCAAGTTGACACAATAGCTCAGATGGCTGGGGCGACGGCCTTTTATGCACACGTTCTGGGTTCGATCCCAGGCGTGTGCATTTTATTATTTTCTTGCTTATTTCAAGAAGATCTCATGCAATGCAGTAGTACACGCCTACCATACACCCTTGTGTTCTACCATCAGATCCATCAGCCAGGTGGATCCAACGTTTAGGTAGCAAGAGGCCTACCATGCTCCTCAAGTCAACACGCATACTGGATTAAACAAAGTCAAACAGGCCTTAGCCTTATTGGGCCCAGCAATTCAGATAACACCTCCTTTCAGCAAATACCACCAGGTTTTAGAATAAATTAACTTATTTTTCTTAATTTAAAATCAATTAGAATTAGGATTTTCTTTTTAATGATTTCCTTATTTTCTTAAATAACAAAACATGACAAAAACATTTTTTAATCAATCGCAATTAGGTTCAGGCAAGGGTCAAAACCCTAGTTGTCTCATATTCGATTCATCGTGCGTGTGTTATTTATTTTCGCCAATATTTTTGTAACTTTTCATGGTTTGTAATAGTTTAGTCTAGGACTTTTTACTTATCGCTTTTCCCCGGGTTTTTGGCTATGTAATTAATCCCCCTCCCCGAAGCCTTGTAATAGCGTAGATTTACTTTCTCGCATTTTAATTCCCGCAAATATTTGACTGTTTAGATGTATGCTAATAGAATTGTATGGCAAGAATGCATGACAAATTAACACGGTTAGAAAACCCTAATGTGCAAAGACAAATAACTGAAAATAGATCACTCGCATATATCACTCTTAAGGTATACTCTTACTTCGGTTGCCTTCGGTAAACGATCATTAAGCATAGGGTGTCTTAGTGGTTGCCCTCCTGTCTAAAAAGATCAAACGTCCCGTTCAAATGTTGCCTCAGAAATGTTGCCTCGAATATGAACTTAAGACTCTAGGGTTATTACTAAGGTATCCTAACATTGCTTTAGTGATCTTACGTCCCTTTTGAATTGACCCTTACAAACTCCAACGACGGTGCTACCTATTTCTCAATAGTAGGATAGCGTTGTCTAAAGGAAACGAGAATAGAAACGACCTTTTTTTCGAGTAAGTAGATGCTAGTAGGTACTTGCTCAAAATCAAAACTTTTCACACTCACACTTTTCAAACAAATCTTCAAAACAACTTCATCACACCTTTGAGGACTGATGTAAGGGTTATCACGAAGTAAAACTTTTCAAAAGAAAATCACATACACAAGCAACTTTAAAAAGATGAGCAAGTACCTAAGAGCCCATGGAAAACCATGGATAGAAAGGGTGCTAACACCTCCCCTTTCTATAATCTACCCCACGTACTCAAAATCTCGAAAAAGGATTTTTTATGTACTTTTTTCCTTTCCGGTTGGATGAAATAAAAGTAGGTGGTGACTCTTGCTTACCGCGACATTTTGCGAATACAAAACGCAAAACACAAACCAACATTCAAATAGTCGGTTCTGCCACTGTATCACAGAACTGGCGACTCTGCTGGGGTATTAAATAAGTGGGGTATACCTTAGGATCTAGTTCATCATAATTGCTTCTCTTGATTGCTTTGTTTGCTTTACTTTTAAGGGTTTTGTTTGGGGTTACTATAGATCCTAACCCAGATCTGGGGATACCTTTTAGGTAAGTAGCAAAAGAATGTGAGGGAACTGTACAACGTAGATCGATACGGTTGAAGCAGTAGCTATGTTGATGTGGCACATTGGTTGGTACCGGTATCCCTTGTGGATAAACGAGGAGAATACGGGGCTGCTACATGGTGTCGTTAAGCATCAATTGACCTTAGAACCTTTAATCCCCCAACTTAGCCATTAGAAAGTTGTGAGATAGCCGGCCTCAGTGTAAATCTGAGAACTGGTTGATACTCAACGCTACACTCACTGAGACCATAATCTCGAGATAGTTCTGGCCGCAAGAAAAGTTTGCGTAAGCTGAAACCATGACCGATGGAGGATGGTCAGTGATATTGAGATCCTGTAGAACCCGGTTACTTTTTCTAGGACAGGTTTGAAACCAACTTAACTTCAAGAGGGTATTGCCTTTGACCTCATGCAAGCCTTAAACCTAAGGGTTTTGTGTTATTTGACTGTGTTTACAATACCTGTTGTTTTCTATACCTGTGGTTTATCATGACATCATGCATCATAACATGGCATTCATGCTTCATTACACTAACCATTTAAAAGACCAAGGGAATTTATCTTTGTTCTATTTTGCAGATCATGGCTTTTGCGCGTAGAAATACTATCTGAGTCAACTTTGTGCAAATACCTGCCCAACTTAAAGAGCTAGCCTCAAGAGTTTCTGAGACTTCTATGTTCATTAAGAGAAACAGTCAACTTCTCAGCCCGGTTACCTCAAATCTTGATGAACAAATGATGAGCGTACTATTTCAGTTCTTCGATCCCGTGCATCATTGCTTCACCTTCCCAGATTATCAGCTGGTACCCATCTTGGAAGAGTTCTCTCATCTATTGGGCATATCCATTCTTGAACAGGTACCCTTCACAGGTATGGAAGAAGTTCCTAGACCATAAGACATTGCCTCAGCTCTGAATTTGAAACGGGTTGATGTAGTATCCAATTGGGAAACACGAAGCAGGGTCGAAGGTTTTCTAGCCAAATTTCTGATAGACCAGGCTCAGCTACTCTGGGATGATTTGGATTTTCAAGCTTTTTAAGATGTCTTGGCTCTCCTTATCTATGGTTTGGTTCTCTTCCCAAATCCGGATTCCTTTGTAGATGTGAATGCTATCAAGATTTTCCTTTCTCGCAACCCTGTGCCTACCTTGCTGGGAGATATCTTACATGCTCTCCACACCCGTACTATGAGGAGAAGAGGAAATCTTATGTGTTGCATGCCATTGTTGTCGAGATGGTTTATTTCTCACCTCCCTAAGTCTGTGCTGAAGAACGAAGAAGGTTTGGGTTGGTCGTACAAAATAATGTCACTTGCTCATACATATATTCTTTGGTGTTCCCGAGCTATGGAAGATACCGCTGTTATTGACTGCTGTGGGGGATACCCTAATGTCCCATTGCTTGGAATCAGAGGAGGTATAACTTACAATCCTTGTCTAGCTTTGCGACAATTTGGTTGTGCTCGAAGAGATGGTCCCCGTGAGTTACTTCTTGAGGACATTGTTTTTGACTATAAGGAGGATGTTAAGAAGCATCGCCGGAGGTTTATACGAGCTTGGGGCATGGTAAACAAATCTGACCCCGAAGAGTTAGGACCGAGGACTTCCCTTCCTATGCAGCCTTACCTCTAATGGGTCCGAGCTCATGCCTAGAAGCTTATGATGCCTTATGAGGCCATATTACCAGTGATTATGGAGCCCACTAACAAAGAAGGCATCCCTTACACGGTTCTCTATCCTTACATGCCCACTGATCCTGGGGAGATGAAGAGGTCTTGGATTCAGCTGAATAATGAGTGGGACACTTACCGGGAGCAGTTCCATGAGCAAGAAAGGAAGGTTTTAAAGCTTGCCAGACAGCTCGAGGAAGAAAGAGTGATCAATGACTATATCAGCACAAAGAGGAAGCGACCATGGGACTTTTGATTTTTCTTTTTCTAGTTTTAGATTTGTTTTATTTACTTATTTGTAACGCCTTAAAGGCATTGTTAAACCTTTCAAAGTTAAGCTAATAAAGTTTTGTTTATTTTTGGTTTACAAATTTAAATCTCCCAAAGTCTTTGAAATCATTACATGCGCATCCCATTATCATGCACATCATTACAGGTACCTTTACAGGTTTCTCATCTTATTCGCTGTTTATTTCAGCAGAAATGTCTTCTGATCAAGCCATCAAAGATCTTCAGGAGTAGAACGCCCAGTTCCAACAGATGTTCATAAGTCTGGCTAAAGGGCGGGAGGATTTGAAGACCCTTATTCTGAAAGAGAAGAAGAAGAAGAAGGTCGGAATTCTGAACATGGGTAGAAGATTCGGAGAAAGGTTGAGACAACAAACTGATCTGACCTCCTCATCCAAGGACGGGGAGAACCAAGAAAGGGCAAAGGACCCTAGTCCTGCAGTTTCTGACAGCGATATTGATTATGACGATGAGCAATATCCTCCTGCTGAGGATAGGTACAAGTAGCTAGAAGACCGTCTGAGCGCTATGGAGATTCAGAAAATACCTGGTTTGGATTTCAGAGAATTGAGATTGGTATCGGGAGTGGTCATCCCTCATAAGTTCAAAGCTCCAGTTTTTGCCAAGTACGATGGAGTATCCTGCCCAAAGCTCCATCTCTTCTCTTACGTCAGGAAAATCCAACCCCACACTACTGATAGAGATTTGTGGGTGCATTTCTTTCAAGATAGTCTGTCAGGGACTCAGCTTGAATGGTTCTACCAGTTGGAGGGAGCCAATGTCCGAAATTGGGAAGATATTATTGCTGCTTTTTACAAACAATATCAGTACAACGCCGACCTTTCCCCCACTCGTACTCAGCTCCAGGGTATGTCCATGGGTACAGGTGAAGGTTTTAAGGACTATGCTCAAAAGTGGAAAGACTTGGCTAGAAGAGTCTAACCCCCTTTGTCTGATAGGGAGTTGGTTGACATGTTTCTAGGGACGTTATCTAGTCCATTTTTCAATCACTTGATCGGCAGCTCGTCATCTGGTTTTATTGAGTTGATTTTGACTGGAGAAAGAGTAGAAGCTGGCATTCAAAGTGGTAAAATACAGAAGGACGCCTCTCCGAGTTCGGTAAAGAAGCCTTTCGCTGGTAAGAAGGAAACCAGTGCAGTCTACAGCCCGAGGGGCCAAAGCAGACCTGAACATCGTCAAACGGTAAATGCTGTAGTGATACCAAGACCCACAGTTTCTCCACAACGCAACAATCAACAAAGGGTGGAAATACCATAGTGGCAGTTTACCTGCATCAACATGACACTGGCTGAAGTATTACCTCACCTGCTGAAATCCAACTTGGCGACCTTGAGAGAGGCTCCCAAGAATCCAAACACTACTTCTCCCAGATACAACCCCAACGCGTGGTGCGCCTACCATTCTAAGAGTCCAGGCCACGATACAAATGATTGTTGGGCCCTGAGAAACAAAGTACAAGATCTGCTCGAAGCCAAGGAGATAGAGTTTGATGCTCCAAAAAATCCGAATGTTATAACTGCTCCCATGCCCAAACATGGTCGTGGAGTTAATGCTGTTGACACCGATTTGTTTGTGACCTCTGTTGAAGAAATTTATACTCCTCTGATGACTGTTAAGAAGAATTTGTTGTTGGCCAGTTTATTTTCGGGTTGTGGTGAAGGTTGCCACATGTGTTCGACTCTACCTTCCGGTTGTTGTTTGTTGAAGTCAGGTATTCAGCTCCAGATGGATAATAAAGAAATTTTGTTTGAGAAGACTACGGCTCCTGTTGTTCCCAATGAAGATGTTGCCATTATAACCATTTCCGCCAATCCTTCCAAGGTTTCCTCGAGAAAACCTGTTAGGATTACACATGTTCCAAGAATTGCTCCACTAATAATCACTGTTCCTGGTCCCATCCCGTACACCTTAGATAAGGCTATCCCATGGCATTATGGTGTTGATGTGTATTACCATGGCGTTAAGCAAGAATTGAAGACCGAAGAAGATGATACTGATGTCAGTAATATTTTCGGGACTAGTAAGGTTACCCGAAGTGGAAGGGTCTTCTCTCCCGATATTTCCCCGAAGACTATCATCAAGCCTACTGTTATTCCATCTGCTGCTCCAACCAGTACTCCTGACATTTCTCCTGTTCCTACCCCAGTTAGTACACATGCAACTATTCATGTTCTTACTCCAGTTATCACCCCTACTGCTGAGCCATATGGGACTCGGGGCAAAGAAATCATAGGTGAGCCTGCCCAGACGGAGGCACCTAAGAAAATCGTTGTGGAAGCCTCTAAACAAGAAATAGAGGAAATCCTGAAAATTATAAAGAAGAGCGACTACCATGTGGTCGAGAAGCTGGGACAAACCCATTCAAAGATCTCCATGTTATCTCTGCTATTATGTTCTGAAGCCCATGCAAAGGCTTTGATTGCATTTCTCAAGACTGCGCATGTGCCGCAAATCAGTTCAAAGATTTCGTGGCCAGCTTGACTGCTGACAATGGGCTGGGTTTCTCAGCTGCGAATCTGACACCGAAAGGAAGGAATCATAATGATGCTCTGCATGTCTCAATTGAGTGCAGGGGCACCACTATGGCCCATGTGCTGGTAGATACCGGGTCTTCATTGAATGTTCTGCCAAAGAAAGCGTTAGACCGTTTGGATTGTGAGGGTTTGACTTTAAAGCCGAGTAACATTGTGGTGAGGGCTTTTGATGGATAAAAAAGAATGGTGCACGGGGAGGTGGACATCCCTATCAAAGTGGGTTCTCAAACCTTTGGGTCCACCTTCTACGTAATGGATATCATACCATCGTATTATTGCTTGCTGGGTCGTCCTTGGATTCATAAGGCTAAGATAGTTACTTCCACACTCCATCAAATGCTGAAGTATCCAGTGAAGGGAAAGATTGTCACAGTACGAGGTGAAGAATAATATATGGTGAGTCACCTCAATTCCTTCCGCTACGTAGAGATGGACGGGGAATTCATAGAAACTCCTTGTCAGAATTTCGAAGAGGTCCCTCAGTTCTCGGCATCAACTAAAGCTACTATCGGCAAACCTCCGCTGAAGATGGCTTCTCTCAAGGACCCCAGGGCTATAGTTGAAGAAGGTGGGTGTACCAATTGGGGTCAACTCCATGATTTCACTTACAAAACTGAAAAATTTGGTTTGGGCTTTACTACAGGGGCTCAAAGGGTTGTTAGGCACGCGCGGATTGGAAGACCTCCTCTACACATCAGCAATCGGGGAATTAGTGCAATTGAAGACAGTGAAGAGGATTCAGACATCGACAGCCGGATCTACCCTACAACCAACGGTGGACCAAATAACTGGACGGCTAAGGACTTCATACCTGTTTCTTTTATTCTGCAGTAATTGACTTTTGTTTTAAGATTTGTAATAAACAGTTTAAAACTTTATGACCCGGTGCCTTTCCCAAAGCACCTCGGTTTTGCTTGTGAGGGCTCATTATTTGTCATTTCATATATCATTAATAAAGCATTGGACGTTTCTTGCATTACAAATTTTGTGCTCCTTGTTTTTCTTTTTTGTCTCTCATTTTATCAAAACAACTATGCTCTTACACACACTCACGTATCATACTGCATATCCATATCCACTCTGGATCCCATTGATAACAACTCTGCTACTGCCAGTTATGACTTCAAAAATCCAATCAACCAAGCCGAGGACGAAGGTGAGGATGATTGTGAGGTGCTTGGAGAACTTGCTAGACTATTACAACAGGAAGAAAGGGCCATACAGCCTCATGAAGAGCCGGTTGAGTCAGTGAATTTGGGTACAGAGGAAGACAAGAAAGAAGTTAAAATAGGTGTGAATCTGGAGCCTAGTGTCAAAAAAAGGTTAATACAGATGCTACACGACTATGTTAAGATCTTCGCCTGGTCCTATGAAGACATGCCTGGTTTGGACACTGATATTGTGGTTTATCGCTTGCCGACTAAAGAAGACTGCCCTCCGGTAAAGCAGAAGGTCCGCCGTATGCGCCTCGAAATGTCAGAGAAAATCAAAGCAGAGGTCATGAAACAGTTTGACGTAGGATTCTTAGCTGTCACTTCTTATCCACAGTGGGTTGCCAACATCGTTACGGTACCTAAGAAGGACAGTAAGGTACAAATGTGTGTGGACTACAAAGACCTGAACATGGCAAGCCCCAAGGATGATTTGCCACTTCCTCACATTGATGTTCTACTCGACAACACCATGTAACACAAGATCTTCTCTTTCATGGATGGTTTTTCTGGCTACAACCAGATCAAGATGGCTCCTGAGGACATGGAGAAGACAACCTTCGTTACACAGTGGGGAACCTTCTGTTACAAAGTGATGCCTTTTGGGTTAAAGAATGCTGGAGCAACTTATCAATGCGCCATGGTCGCTTTGTTCCATGATATGATTCACCATGAGATCGAGGTTTATGTTGATGACATGATAGCCAGGTCCCAGACTGAGGAAGAGCACCTTGATCATCTCCAGAAACTGTTTGACAGGTTGAAGACGTACAAGCTGAGGTTGAATCTGAACAAGTGTACCTTCGGGGTAAGGTATGGTAAGCTTCTGGGTTATGTTGTTAGTGATAAAGGTATTCAGGTAGACCCTGTAAAGGTAAATTCCATACAAGAGATGCCGGCTCCCCGCACGAAAAAAGAAGTTAGAGGTTTCTTGGGACGTCTGAATTACATCGCCAGGTTCATTTCACATCTGACTGCTACTTGTGAGCCAATCTTCAAGCTGCTGAAGAAAGATCAATTGGTAAAGTGGAATGATGAATGCCAGACCGCTTTCGAAAGAATTAAGGAATACCTTCAAGAAACACCAATTTTGATGCCTCCAGTGGAAGGAAGACCTTTGATATTATACTTGACAGTGCTAGCCAATTCAATGGGGTGTGTGCTGGGGCAGCATGATGAGTCTGGCCTAAAAGAGCACGCCATTTATTACCTTAGCAAAAAGTTTAGAGACTGTGACACCCGATACTCATTGCTCGAGAAAACTTGCTGCATTTTGGCATGGGCTGCTCGCCGGCTGAGACAGTATATGCTAACTCACACTACCTTGTTGATATCAAGATGGATCCGATCAAGTATATTTTCGAGAAGCCCGCCTTATCCAGAAGAATAGCAAGATGGCAAATGATATTAATCGAGTACGACATCCAATACATAACCCAAAAAGCAATCAAGGGGAGTGTACTGGCGGATCATTTGGTGCATCAGGCTTTGGATGACTACCAGTCCATGAATTTCGAGTTCCCGGATGAGAACATCATGTTGGTAACCGTCTGCGAAGAACCTGGACCGGATGAAGGACCCGAGGAGGGATCCCGATGGTCTATGTATTTTGATGGAGCCTCGAACGCATTGGGTAATGGTATTGGCGCTGTAATTATATCTCCTGAAGGCTGTCAGACTCCATTCACCGCCCGATTATGTTTTAATTGCACCAACAATATGGAAGAGTATGAAGCATGTATCATGGGTCTTCGAGCTGCTATTAACCTAAGGATTAAGTTCTTGAGTGTATTCGGAGATTCCACTCTGGTGATAAGTCAGATCAAAGGCGAGTGGGATACGAAGCACCCGAATCTTATTCCTTACAAAGATTATGTACTGACATTGCTCCCACACTTTGAGGAGATAACCTTTGAACACTTCCCACGAGAAGAGAACCAGTTGGCAGACGCGCTAGCTACCATGTCTTCTATGTTCAAAGTCAGGTGGGACAATGAGGCTCCCCAGATTACCATTGAGAGGTTGGACGAACCCGCACATTGCTGTGACATTGAGACCGAAGAGGTAGCAGATAAACCCTGGTTTCACGAGGTAAAGAGGTATCTCGAGGCTCAAGAATACCCCGAGGGGGCATCTGTTAATGATAAAAAGTTTCTGAGGAGGTTCGCCGTAATGTTTTTCATCAGTAATGGAATCCTTTATAAGCGTAACCATGATTCAACCTTATTGCAGTGTGTAGACAAGAGCGAGGCAGAAAGAATCATGACAGACTTACATGGAGGCACCTTCGGAACTCATTCCAGTGGACATACCATGGCAAAGAAAATCCTACGGGCAGGATACTACTGGTCCACTATGGAAGCCGATTATTATCAGCACTCTCGAACCTGTCATAAGTGCCAAGTCTATGCTGATAAGGTGCATGTGCCTCCAGTTCCCCTGAATGTTTTGACAGCTCCTTGGCCCTTTACAATGTGGGACATCGACATGATCGGCGAGATCAGACCTACTGTGTCTAACGGGCATCGTTTCATTCTGGTAGCAATTGATTATTTTACAAAGTGGGTTGAGGAAACTTCCTTTGCTACAGTAACCAAGAATGTCGTGGTGCGGTTTATCCGACACAATCTGATCTGTCGATATGGTATACCAGAGAGGATTATTACAGAAAATGGTACAAATCTCAACAATACGATAATCACTGAGCTCTGCAAACAGTTCAAGATTCAGCATCATAACTCTTCTCCCTACCAGCCGAAGATGAATGGGGGATGTTGAAGCGGATAATAAGAATATCAAGAAGATTGTGCAGAAGATGACGGTGACATACAAATACTGGCACGAGATGTTACCATTCGCTCTTCATGGGTACCATACATCAGCACGGACATCGACAGGGGCAACACCCTACTCTTTGGTGTATGGCATGGAGGCAGTCCTACCCATCGAAGTCCAGATACCCTCTCTCAGGATTATGAAGGATGCGGGTTTGAACAAAGACGACTGGATCCAAAACCGACTTGATCAACTGAATCTAATCGATGAAAAGAGACTTACTGCTATTTGTCATGGTCAGACGTATCAAAAGCGAATGATCAAGGCTTTTAACAAGAAAGTTAGACGTCAAGAATAGCAAGTCGGGGATCTAGTGATCAAACGCATCATACTTCCGCAAGGTGATCCCAGGGGAAAATGGACCCCTACGTACGAAGGGCCATTTGTGGTTAAGAACATTTTCTCGGGAGGAGCTATGATTCTAACAACCATGGATGGTGACGACCTTCCTCACCCCGTCAATGCAGACATAGTGAAAAGATACTACGCATAATCAAAGACCCGCTAGGTTGACTGGCCTAGGAAAAAATAAGGGCTTCCCGACGAACCAAAAGGGTTCAGGAAAAAATAAGGGATGAAAATGAAAAAAACTGTACACCCGGCAAGTCGAAAACCTGAAAAGGTGACTTGGGCAAAAAAGGGTATCCCGGTGGACTGAAAACCCGAAAGGGCGGTCCAGGAAAAAAATTAGGGATCAAAGCGTAACACTATGTCTCATTGGATCATCTCGCAACCAGAATTTGGTATCAACTATCAAGCTCGGACAACGCCAATCAATCAGATCAACCTTTGACCAAGTAGCGAAGTGATGAGACGCTTGAAGATATAAAGGAAATAGCAGAGTTGGAACCCAATGGGATAGTTTCACATAGCTGTTTTTATTTCTTTTACACAAATTGTATAATTTCTATCTTTCGGCGGGGTTCTCTTACTAGGACGTCAACCTCTTTGTACAAAACGCCTATTACAGGCCAACTTCAAAAATCAATACAATTCATTTTCACAAGAAGTTTCACTTTGTTTTTCTTTTTCTATTTTGTTTTGCAAGAACATCCAATGATTTATCTCTGATATATGCATTTGAAAATGATTGCTGCTCACAAATATTTACATAAAAAACAAAGACTATTACTCGTAATTCTAGGAACAGGGAAAACAAGAAGTGCCTAAACCTTACAGTTACTCTGCCCATCAGGTACTGGGATAGGGCCAGCTTGAGAATATGAGTAGTGGTGCATACACTCCTCACAAAGTAAAAAGTATCTAAAGACAGATGTCAGCTTCCCCGAGCAAGACATAACTCTCCCTTACTGAAGTTCACAATTGCGAGTGAGTCGGTAAATTTTTCCCCAAGCAGAGTTTATTTCTCTCACAGGCAGAAATTCAATCCCCGACTGAATTCATTATCACCAGCAACGGTAATTCATCCCCAGCTGAGTTGTTTCTCCAAGTCAGCAGATCTATCAACGAAGTATCTCCTCTCCAACAGAGTTATTCCCTGCAGAATTATCCTCAGACAGGGTCTCCTCGGCAGAACATCCGTAAACAAGGGGAAAATCCCCAACACATTCATCTTTGTTCACCATCCCCCAACAGAAGCAGAGAAATTATGGTTCTTTACAAGCAATCAAGAATACTATTTCTCATATCCTCCAAACAGCAGTCATGGATTTATTTTCCCGAACTCAGATTATTACGTCAGTATTTCATGTTCATACATCATGACATGTGGATACATCGCATATAACATAGTCTCATTTATTTTGAGAACGTCATTATACAATGCATCTCATGCATCGCACATAACTAACCCTGTGTTTCTTTCCGGAAAGATAGTTATTATCAGCAACTTCCAACAGGTCCATGATTAACACTCGAAGCTAAATAGAGTAATCATCAGCACGACAAGAACAACCTTACCCAGGTTCCCTATGCAGTTTTACCCAAACTCATTCCTAAGCAGCCCTACTATCCAGGCTTTCATATCAAAGTAACCCTACTATCCAGGTTCCTTCTCACATCCCTTCTATCCAGGCTTTCATCTCGAAGAAACCCTACTATCCAGGTTCCTTCTCACAGCCCTTCTATACAAGCTTTCATCTCGAAGTAACCCTACTATCCAGGTTCCTTTTCACAGCCCTACTATCCAGGCTTTCATCTCGAAGTAACCCTACTATCCAGGTTCCTTCTCACAGCCCTAATATCAAGGCTTTCATATCGAAGTAACCCTACTATCCAGGTTCCTTCTCACAACCCTACTATCCAGGCTTTCATATCGAAGTAACCCTACTATCCAGGTTCCTTCTCACAGCCCAACTATCCAGGCTTTCATATCGAAGTAACCCTACTATCCAGGTTCCTTCTCACAGCCCTACTATCCAGGTTCCTTCTCACAGCCCTACTATCCAGGCTTTCATATCGAAGTAACCCTACTATCCAGGTTCCTTCTTGCGACCCTACTATCCAGGTTTCCATATCGAAGTAACCCTACTATCCAGGTTTCCATATCGAAGTAACCCTACTATCCAGGTTCCTTCTTGCAGCCCTACTATCCAGGCTTCCATATCGAAGTAACCCTACTATCCAGGTTCCTTCTTACAGCCCTACTATCCATGCTTTCATATCTAAGTAACCCTACTATCTAGGTTCCTTCTCACAGCCCTACTATCCAGGCTTCCATATCGAAGTAACCCTACTATCCAGGTTCCTTCTCACAACACTACTATCCAAGCTTTCATTTCGAAGTAACCCTACTATCCAGGTTCCTTCTCACAACCCTACTATCCAGGCTTTCATTTCGAAGTAACCCTACTATCCAAGTTCCTTCTCACAGCCCTACTATCCAGGCTTTCATATCAAGGCAACCCTACTATCCAGGTTCCTTCTCATAACCTTACTATCTGGGTTCTTCCTCCCGTATCCCCAGACAGCAGTCTACAACACTGTAATACCGGGACCCGATCAAACACGATCGGTTTCGCATTTCCCCAGTAAGTCGCAGTTTAGCATATACCCCGACCAGATACGCAGTTCACTTCCGCTTCCCAAACCGAAATTATTCCCCAGTAGAGTAACGGACAAATGAACTCCTAAAACTCTATTTCTCTAAAGACAAAGACCAATTATTCCTTAACGGAGTCCTCCTCGAACAATAGGGATACAAGTTCTCACAAAGGAATTTCTTGTACGATCGACACCTCTAGGTGGCATCTTTAAGCCCATCTCCGACAATTCTCTTGCAACCTCCATATGGCATCTGTAAGCCCATTCCCGATCACAAATCAAGTGTCACTTCATGCGAGTGCCAATTTCTAGCACTCTAGTGTTCAATCATCTTCCACCTTTAGATCACGAAAGGCAGACGAGCCAATCTACATCCTCAGGTTTAAGAAGATTGAACAGGCGCAACTGTTGTACCCCAAAATTTTCCCTCCCATATTTCTCAACACATGGCAAGTGAGGTCCCCAAATTGCTCAAGGAAGTTCAAAGTTGACCAGACAAACTCTCTCCTAAGGCAGTCTACCTCAAATTAGGGTTTCATTTTGCATCAAGATGCTTGAACCACAAAGGACTCAAATGCTCATCATTGTCCTAATATGTTCTCAAGATCATCCATGGCAAGTTTCAAGCCTTGCAGGAGAAATTTGCTCAGTCAATTGCTCAAAGGCCTGAAAATCGACCGTGCTAGGTCAAAAGTCAACTGTGGCCCACATACAGTTAAACTTCAAGATTTTTGGTCAACATCCTCATTTTTAAGTATTATTCATCATTTTATCAAGGGTTGATCAGGATTCCTCAAGGATTTCTCACAATTCATCAAAACCCAAAAGTTACTGAGTTAGGGTTTTGTAGGAAAAGTCAACTCAACTTTGACCAAGCATAACTTTCTCATACTTTATCAGAAATGACCCATCCAAAGCTCATTTTGAAGAGGATTAAATTCCCTACAATTCATCTTCAGCTCCCAAGTTCGAAATATGCACTCACAAGAAGATATCAATTTTGACATTATAGGTCATTTTGGAAAGTCAACAAAAACACCTTTTGGGTCAAAGCTTCATACATAAACATGGAAGACTCAATTGAGATAAGACTAAAAGGGTTGCTTAGGGGACATACTAAACTTTTTAAGAAGTCCAAGAACACCTCTATAGGGTCAAAATTGAGAGAGTTATGCATTGGCCAAGTTGACCTTTTTTGCAAAATTGCCAAAAGTCAAATGGGCTCAAATTTGCATTTTTTGCTAAATGGGCCCAACCTTTTATGCTTTTACTTCAATGATAATATAGTCCATGACCTATGGGACCATCCATGCTTTATTTATTTGTTTATTTAATTTATTTTGATTTTTATTCATTTAAAATTCAATAAAATCAAATAAATCCAAATAAATCATATAATGTGTTTTAGGGATGATTTTTGCATTGAAGGAAGATCTTATGTGCTGTCAAATGAGAAGAAAATTGTGCAAGCCAATAATAGACACAAAATATCCATATTTGGGCAATTGTTAAAGATTTTATTTTCTCTTAAAACCATACCATTATTCTTTGGATTCTTTCCAATTCTATTACCCTAGATTGATTAACTACTTATGCCAGGATCCTAAAGACATAGAGGACAAGTTTTCAGACGCGCAACTTGCCTCAAGGTATTAAACAAAGCTCCAAATTTTCAAAGAAAAATGCAGATTGGATCTTGCTCTAGAGGCCGTTTCAAACATTTCCAAGGATCAATTCACATTCCCAGGAACGCATTGAACCTGTAGAAAGCATTCGCACGACCTGAAACCTCAAGAATCGTGTTCTATGTCTCCCACGGTTTGTCCAAAAATTTGATTTTGATTTCACTAATCTACGCATCTTTAATGCTTTTGATTGCCATACTCATGTTTATCATCGTGTTTGCAAGCTAATCATTCTAATCAACTGCATTTTTGATGACTGTATGTGAATCTGCCATGGCTAGGGTTCTGTATTCTTGTTTAGGGCTTTTTCATGCAGGCAAAATTGGGCGTTAACTCTGGTACCATGATACTCGTGAGGATGATACGAGTTGATTGGTACCAGCCATGGTCATTTATCTTAAGCCTACGCAATTTTAGAGATGGACAGGGTTATACCTACAACAAGCGTCTGTAGGTAAAAGCTTGATTTTCTAAGGCGACAGAGAGAGGAAGAAGAAGCTGGCGAGGCAACATGTGATTCGCTTATTTGAATTTTGCGCGTTGGTTGGCTCCACTAGCTTGTTTTTGCATATTATATTTCTGTTTTATATTACTTTCAAGTTGACACAATAACTCAGATGGCTGGGGCGAAGGCCTTTGATGCACATGTCCTGCGTTCAATCCCAGTCGTATGCATTTTATTATTTTCTTGCTTATTTCAGGCAGATCTCATGCATTGCAGTAGTGCACGCCTACCATACACCCTTGTGTTCCACCATCAGATCCATCAACCAGGTGGATCCAACGTTCATGTAGCAAGAGGCCTACCATGCTCCTCAAGTCAACACGCATACTGGATTAAACGAAGTCAAACAGGCCTTAGCCTTATTGGGCCCATCAATTCAGATAACACCCCCCTTTCAGCAAATACCACCAGGCCCATTTACTTCTTTTTTATTTTCTTATCTTTATTTTATTCTTTATTCTTTTAATTTCCCTTATTTATTTTAATCCACAAATTAATCCTTTTTTATAAAGTCATAAAATCAATAATTCACAAAAATTAGGATTAGTTTTTTTTATTATTATCAAAATTTATTTAATTTAGTTTAACTCAGGAAATTGTAATTTATTTTCATAAATAAAATCAAATAGAAATTAGGTTAAGACTTTTGATTTAATTTTATTTTTCTCTTTTTCTCAAACAAATAAAAACACAAAAAATAGGTTTTAGAATAAATTAATTTTTTTTTCTTAATTTAAAATTAATCAGAATTATGATTTTCTTTTTAATGATTTCTTTATTTTCTTAAATAACAAAACATGACAAAAACATTTTTTAATCAATCGCAATTAGGTTCAGGCAAGGGTCAAAACCCTAGTTGTCTCATATTAGATTCGTCGCGTGTGCGTTATTTATTTTCGCCAATATTTTTGTAACTGTTCATGGTTTGTAATAGTTTAATCTAGGACTTTTTACTTATCGCTTTTGCCCGGGTTTTTAGCTATGTAATTAATCCCCCTCCCCGAAGCCTTGTAATAGCATAGATTTACTTTCTCGCATTTTAATTCCCACAAATATTTGACTGTTTAGATGTATGCTAATAGGATTGTATGGCAAGAATGCATGACAAATTAACACGGTTCGAAAACCCTAATGTGCAAAGACAAATAACTGAAAACAGATCACTCGCACATATCACTCTTAAGGTATACTATCACTTCATTTGCCTTCGGTAAACGACCATTAAACATAGGGTGTCTTAGTGGTTGCCTTCCTGTCTAAAAATATCAAACGTCTCGTTCGAATGTTGCCTCAGAAATGTTGCCTCGGAAATGTTGCCTCGAAAATGTTACCTCGAAAATGTTGCCTCGAATATCATCTTAATACTCTAGGGTTATTACTAAGGTATCCTAACATTGCTTTAGTGATCGTACGTCCCTTTCGAATTGACCCTTACAAACTCCAACAACGGTGCTACCTATTTCTCAATAGTAGGATAGCGTTGTCTAAAGTAAACGAGAATAGAAACGATCTTTTTTTTTCCGAGTAAGTAGATGCTAGTAGGTACTTGCTCAAAATCAAAACTTTTCACACTCACACTTTTCAAACAAATCTTCAAAACAACTTCGTCGCACCTTTGAGGACTGATACAAGGGTTATCACGTAGTAAAACTTTTCAAAAACAAAGCACATACACAAGAAACTTTAAAAAGATGAGAAAGTACCTAAGAGCCCATGGAAAACCATGGATAGAAAGGGTGCTAACACCTTCCCTTTCTATAATCTACCCCCCGTACTCAAAATCTCGAAAAAGGATTTTTTCTGTACTTTTTTCCTTTCTGGTTGGGTGAAATAAAAGTCGGTGGCGACTCTTGCTTACCGCGACATTTTGCAAACACAAAACGCAAAACACAAACCAGCATTCAAACACTCGGTTCTGCCACCATATCACACTTTCGAACTAACCCATGCTTCAATTAGGACTTTTAAAGGGGTTGTAACGTGGCCTAGTTCATGGTTTTAAGAAACAAAGGATAAGGCTTAAATTTTATTTGTACCCTCCCGTTCTTCATGATGTTCTTCAGCCTTATACTCAGTTAATTGTGCATTTTGAGTTCCAACTGAGTCTGGAATGACGTTTTGGTGATGGTTTGGACAAGTTAAGTTTGTTGGAGAAGGAAATCATTTTGCAACATTTTTCTGTTGTTGAGGATTTGTAGTGACCTCCTTTTTTGATTTATTGTCCCTATTTTTTCCCTGAATGTTTTGAGATTATAGTCAGTGAGATGTCCCAGTTTTTCTTAAGTCTCCTTCATAGGTTTTGACTCAGTGGGCTTTTCTTTTGAGAGATAATGATTGCCTATTTTACGGGGAACCATCGCTGACTTTTGATTCAAAAGGATGTTTTTGATGTCACTCGTTGTGTACTAAGTGTAAGCTTGTGACTGAACACACATTTGAATCAACTGAGAAACTAACCCTGCCCCAGGTTTTGATTAAAGGTTTCAATTTGTGTGAAAAAGAATACTCCTACTTCTTAGGCTCAAAGGGGTTGACTAGGTATTTTATTCCTTATAACTCCAATGTTTAGGAATTTGAAAGAACGTGTGATCGGCGGATTTAGAACTGACTGTTTAACGCTGGTTTCGCGAAATGTCGCGGAAGCAAGAGTCGCCACCGTCTTTTATTTTCTCCAACATGGACAAGACAAAAGCACAACAAAATTCCTTATGAGATAGTTTCTCGGTTCGGGAGGTAGATTTATAGAAAGGGAAGGTGTTAGCACCCTTTCTATCCATGGTTATCCATGGACTCTTAGATACTTGCTCTTATGTTTTCAAAATGTTTGTTTGCTTTTCAAAATGTGAGTGGGTTTTGCAAAAGTTTCATTGAAAGATTTCAGAATAACTCTTGTATCTGTCCTTAAGAGTGTTTGAAAAATTTGTTTTGAAAGATTTTTGAAAGTGTCAGTGTGAAAAGAGTTTGTTTTGTTTTTTAGAGAGCAAGTATCTATGAGTCATCTACCTACCCTAAGGAATTAGGCTGTGTAGAAGTCCTTAAGGTAGTGCCATCCCACCATTGAGAGGTAGGTAGCACCACCGTTGGAGGTGTTCGGGTCAATTCGATTGTAGGGACAATGTGGTCACCGAAGCAACAGTAGGACACCTTAGAAGTTACCCTTATGTCCTTGATCCTTTTTTAATCCGAGCAACCATTTCGAGGCAACTGTTTCGAGGCAACTGGATCATGGACATAAGGACCGCTAAAACGTCTTATACTTGACGACCACGTTTCGAAGGCAACGAGTGAGGAGTACCCTAGAAGTGGTGTGTGTATTTGTGTGTTGTTTTCATGTTATGTTTATCTTTGATCATGGCATTGTGAGCTACGAGTTATTTTTAATTACCATACATTCTTTCATGCAAGTTTAGCAGTTAGGAGTGCGGAAAATTAAAAGACGGAAAGATAAAGGCTACGCTATTACAAGGCGCGGGTCTATACATCGCCAAAATACAAAGACCCGTTTTTGATAAAAGATGCGGAAAGTAAAAAGATGCGGCAAACCTAATTACTATTACATCCTTGAGCAGTTACATAATAATTGATAAGAAAAATAACGCGCGAAAAGAATAAATTGAACGTCCGAGGGTTTTGACCCTTTGCTTGAAATTAAATTAAATTAAAACCTAATTAATTATTTAATTAAAGAAAAGTGTTTTTTATGTTTTTGTATTTATTATGGAAATAAAGAAAAAAAAGAATTAAAAGGAAACCCTAAATCTAGATTATTTTAATTATTAAAGAAAATGTCAAAGTTGACCTAATTTAGACTAATTAATTAATTTACATGTTTATTTACAAAAATAATAATTAATAATAATAATAAATAATGAGGAAAAATTAATTAAGAAAAAGATAAAATGTCAAAACCTAATTCTATGTATTTTATTTATTAAGAAAATATTGAATTAAAACCTAATTTAAACTAGATTAATTGTTAGTTATTTATTTACAAAAAAATAGGTTAGTGGTGACATTAATAATAATTAAATATATTTTTGTATTTTGATTTTTCTGATTTTTTATTATGAAAATTAATTAATGGTGAATTGATAAAAACAATTAAAAACAATTGAAAAGAATTATAATTAGAAAAGAAAAGAAAACAAATATGCAAACCAAGGGGGGGTATCAGGCCCAAGGGGAGGTTTTGAAGCAATTCAGGCCCATTAGCCAAAGCCTCGTTGACTTTCTGGTTTCGTGCGTGCTGTTGACTGGAGTGTACCATGGAATTCACCTTTTGGCCTTCAGATTGCCTATCAAGGCCACTTGGCAAGCACAGGCGTGGGGCTCATGGTAGGCCATTGAATGAGGCGCTGCACTAGAAGACCTTAAAACAAAAATCATGAATTATGTGGGGGGACCTGGGAATCGAACCCAGGTCCCAATGCTTGCAATACACATCCTCAACCAACTGAGCCAGGCAACGCGCTTGTAGTGTAAATGGAAAACAATAATTATATAAAAAAACACATGTTAATGATATAAACAAAAAAAAAATACGCGCGCAGTTTGAGTCACCCAACCACGCTTGGACAACTCAGCTTTCTTCTTCGTTCTTCCTGCAGAATATAAAACAAGTAGCGGGGGTTTTAAACCCCCACAAAGCAAAAGTCCATAAAATAGCGAATAGCCCTGTGGATCACATAAATTGAGCGCGAGGGTATCATTTGATTCGTCTTGAGCTTCTGAATTAAGCTGTATAGGTCTCAAGGTTTAATTTTTTCTCTACAAGAAAGCCCTATTTTGAAGCTTCAGAAACCCTAGGTTTCATCCATGGTGAATTTCGTTTCAGGCAGTTTTAGCACAATTAAACTATATCAAAAGTTTCAGGGAGATGTCAGTAATGCAAATCAATGATCAAAACATAATAATGATGCATAGAAATTAAAATTCGATTATGGAAATATTTGTGAAAAACGTGACTCTGTTCTACCGTTTCTTTGAGTATGAGGACCTGTTCTTGATGCCAATAGCTTCCTAGCAATGTCAGTAATGTAATGGAAAAGATTTTAGGCCGAATCGTACTGCAAGTATGATTTCAGTTTCACAACTTTCTTGAAATTTTTGCAAAGTGAATATGTTGTTGCAGCAGCTTTTTCGTGTCCTCTGCACTAGGGTTCACGTGTGCCTTTGTATGTGAATGATTCTAGGTCAAAAATAAGCCCACAAGTCCATGGATTAATGACTTGAATATTTGATTTCCAATTATGTGTTTTTCAATCTTTTTCTCATGAAAACTTTGCCAATTATGGAAGATCTTTTCCCCTTGGATGATGCACGAAATCTTTAGCATATTTGGAGTATATTTGCTGCACAAAAAGATTTGAAAAAGCATATCTTTGAATTTTCCCATAATTAAATCTAATTAATGAATTAATATAAATATAAATTCAATTAATTAATCAAAAATAAGAAAATAAATTATTTTGAGCTCAATGGGTCGTGCATAGGCTTTGGGTAATGATTCAAGGAAGAATTTGAGGCCCATTAGCAAATTTGAAGTGTTTTAGGCAAAGTTGACTTTTGAAAGTTCCCAAAAATTTCCCAACTTCTCCAATGCATATCTTGCTCAATTCTGAAGCTATGAACATGTTCCTAGACATTTTGGAAAGGTCTTGAAGTCCTCTAACCAATGCCTTTGGTCCCATGTCATTTTGATTTACCAATATCAAGTTATGGTCTTTGACTTAAAGTGCCTTTTTGTTGACTTTTGAAAATGACCTATAATGTTGAAATTGATAACTTCTTGTGAGAGCATTTCTTGGACTTGGAGTGTGAAGATGAGTTGTAGGAAATGTCATCCCCTTCAAAATGAGCTTTGGATGGGATTTTTCTGATAAACCATGAAGAAGTTATGCCTTGGTCAATTTGCAGTTGACTTTTCAACTGTCCAAAAATAGAAACTTTTGCATCTTGAGACTTTTTGAGCCATGCTTGTGGAATCATGATCAAGAATTGATCAAATGATGATTGTGGACTCAAAACAAGATGTTGACCAAATTTTTTGACTTTTGACTGTCAAATGACCATTTTGCCCCTACAGTTGACTGTGAAGCAACTAGGGTTTTTGACTGTGCAATTTGATGCTGTGAGTCTTGAAACTTGACATATGGATGCTTGAAAATGTATATAGGCATATGGGACTTGATTGGACCCTTGAAAACCTCAATTTCTTTGCAAGGACCAAAACCCTAATTTTGACTGTGTTAGGAGGCAATTGGACTGTGCAACCCTTGAGATATTTTGAATTATTTAGAGATTGACCCTGACAAATCTTGAAGAATATGGGAGGGCAAATTTTGGGGTACAACAATTGCCCCTGTTCAATCTTCTTAGACCTGAGGATGTAGATTGGCTGGCGTGCCTTTCGTAGTCCGAAGGTGGAAGATGATTGAACACTAGAGTGCCCAGAAATTTGCACTCGCATAGTAGAGTATCAGCATTGTGATGGCGGGAATGGGCTTACAGATGCCATTTGGAGACTGTTGGTATGTGGATGGGCTTATAGATGCCATCTGGGTGTCGATCGCATAAGAGATTCCTTAGCGAGAACTTGCGTACCTGAGAAAGAAAAATACTTACCTGGCCTGTTACAGGAGTTGATCTTCAAACTCTTCAGACGTTCCCTGGCAGGATACAGGAATCGAGTCTTCAATCAGTTACTCACAGATGTGCCCTGGCTAGATATAGGAATAGAATCTGGAAATAGTCATCAACAGATACACCCTGGCAAGATACAGGAATCGGATCTTCAAACTCTTCAGACGTGCCCTGGCAGGATACAGGAATCGAGTCTGGAATATAGTCGTCAACAGATACACCCTGGCAAGATACAGGAATCAGATCTTCAAACTCTTCAGACGTTCCCTGGCAGGATACAGGAATCGAGTCTGGAATTAGTCGTCAACAGATACACCCTGGCAAGATACGGGAATCAGATCTTCAAACTCTTCAGACGTGCCCTGGAAGGATACAGGAATCGAGTCTGGAATTAGTCGTCAACAAATACACCCTGGCAAGATACAGGAATCGGATCTTGAAACTCTTCAGACGTGCCCTGGCAGGATACAGGAATCGAGTCTGGAATTAGTCGTCAACAGATACACCCTGGCAAGATACAGGAATCAGATCTTCAAACTCTTCAGACGTGCCCTGGCAAGATACAGGAATCGAGTCTGGAATTAGTCGTCAACAGATACACCCTGGCAAGATACAGGAATCGGATCTTCAAACTCTTCAGACGTGCCCTAGAAGGATACAGGAATCGAGTCTGGAATTAGTCGTCAACAGATACACCCTGGCAAGATACAGGAATCGGATCTGGAATCACGACAGTTGATAGTAATCATCTTTGTACTGACCTTTGTCCTGAAAAGACAAAACGTTAGTTGTATGCGATGTCATGATGTATGACATGCGTGATGTTCTCAAAATAAATGAGATTGTATGTTCGTGATGCGAATGTGCATGCTATAATGTATGAAGATGTGATGTTCATGAATGTATTTTCGTCTAGGAAAGTAAATCCTTGACGGGTGCCGGGAAGTCAAATCCTGGGCTGGTGTTTGAGGAGAAGAGTTCTTCGTTTCCGCTGGGGATGATGGTTGCAAGAATACCGGTAGGAGAAGATGACTACGTTGGGGAATAAACTTTGCGAATAGATTACTCTGCGGGGAGTGAACTCTGTGGGGAAAGAGAGGTATTTTGCTGAGATGTTGATGATAACTCCGCTGGGGATACCATTGTTGTTGGGAGATTTGATGAACTCTGCTAGGGATAGGAAGACTTCGCCGGAGACGATCTTTCCGTGGCAAATGGCTGAGGATAACCCAGTTATATCCTGGTGGGGAAATAACCTTTGAATAAAGCCGGGGGAGCGTTCGTGCTCTGCAGGGGATAAGCTTTCCAAAATCTACTGGGGATAAGCTTCCTACTGGAGAGGTGGATTCAACTCTCTTGGGGAGACTTTTTGAGCCTGTACCGGGGAAGTGGCTCCACTGGGGTGTCTGGATTCCGCCGGGGAACAATCTTATATTAAGACTGCCGGGGATGCTTGCTTAGGAACACCTGTATACTCCGCTGGGGAATATTGAGATCTTCTGGGGATAATCCAACTTCCTTAAGGCTGACAGTGGGTATAACTCTGCTTGGGGAGAGTGTAGCTGACTTGCTGGAGATATTGTGCCTTGTAGGGCGGACGGGAGGCCAACTGCTTGGGGAGAATTGTTGAATCTTGTCTTACTCGGCGGTGAGTGAAGGTATCTGGGTTACATTCTTCAGCTGAACTTACCTTGGTACCTTGGTGGACAGATCAATTAGATCGCTTAGACAACTCATTATTGCCCCTGTTTCTAATGTCACTTGTAATTAATCCTTTGTTTCGTATGCAAATATTTATGAGTTAGCAATTAGTGTCAAACGCATATATCAAAATTGAACATTGGACGTTCTTCGTAAGACAAAAAAAGGAAAAATAATTGGCAATTGGTCTGAAAAGTGAATTTGTATTGATTTTTGAATTTTCCTAAAAATAGGCGTTTATATACAAGAGGCTGACGTCCTAGTAAGAGAACGCCGCCGAACAACAGAGTTTATACAATTTTGTACAAAGAAAACAAAACAGCTGTGTGAAAAAAAAAATCCCACTGGGTTCTAACTCTGCTATCGCCTTTATATCTTCGAGCGTCTCATCACTTGGCTGCTCAGTTGAAGATGAAGCTGATTGATCGATGCCGTCTGAACTTGGTAGTTGATACCGGATTCTGGATGCAAGGTGATCCAATGAGACATAGTATTACGCTTTAATCCCTAACTTTTGCCTGGACCGCCCTTTCGGGTTTTCAGTCCACCGGGATACCCATTTTTGCCCAAGCCGCCTTTTCAGGTTTTCGACTTGCCGGGTGTACAGATTTTTTTTCATTTCATCCCTTATTTTTTCCCAAACCCTTTTGGTTCGCCGGGAAGCCCTAATTTTTGCCTAGGTATGTCAACCTAGCGGGTCTTTTATCATGCGTAGTATCTTTTTACTATGTCTGCACTGGCGGGGTGAGGAAGGTCGTCACCATCCATGGTGGTTAGAATCATGGCTCCTCCTGAGAAGACATGTTTAACCACAAATGGCCCTTCGTATGTAGGGGTCCATTTTCCCCTGGGATCCCTTTGAGGAAGGATGATGCGTTTGATTACCAGGTCCCCAACTTGATACTCTTGTGGTATGACTTTCTTGTTAAATGCCCTGATCATCCGTTTTTGGTATGTTTGACCATGACACATAACAGTGAGTCTCTTTTCGTCAATTAGATTTAATTGATCAAGTCGAGTCTGGATCCAGTCATCTTCGCTCAGATCTACATCCTTCATTATCCGGAGAGAGGGTATCTGGACTTCAATTGGCAAGACTACCTCCATGCCATAGACCAAGGAAAAGGGAGTTGCCCCGGTTGACGTTCGTGCTGAGGTACGGTACCCATGAAGAGCAAACGGTAACATCTCGTGCAGATCTTTATAGGTCACTGTCATCTTCTGCACAATCTTTTTGATATTCTTATTAGCTGCTTCTACAGCCCCATTCATCTTCGGCCGATAAGGAGAAGAGTTGTGGTGCTGTATCTTGAACTGCTCGCAGAGCTCAGTGATCATCTTGTTATTAAGATTGGTACCATTGTCCGTAATGATCCTTTCCGGGACGCCGTATCGACAGATCAGGTTATGCCAAATGAACTGTGCCACGACGTTCTTGGTTACTGTAGCGTAGGAAGCTACTTCAACCCACTTTGTAAAGTAATCGATCGCCACCAGGATGAAGCGATGCCCGTTGGATGCAGTAGGTTTAATCTCGCCGATCATATCGATGCCCCACATTGCAAAAGGCCAAGGTGCAGTCAAGAAATTCAGAGGAACTGGAGGAACATGCACCTTATCTGCATAAATCTGGCTCTTATGACATGTCCGAGAATGTTGGTAGCAGTCGGCATCCATTGTGGACCAGAAATATCCTGCCCGAAGGATCTTCTTTGCCATGGTATGTCCACTGGAATGTGTTCCGAAGGTTCCTTCATGCAGTTCTGCCATGATCCTTTCTGCTTCAGTCTTATCCACACAACGCAGTAAGGTTGAATCATGGTTTCGCTTGTATAGAATTCCATTGCTGAGGAAGAACTTTGCAGCGAACCTTCTCAGAAACTTCTTGTCATTGATGGATGCACCTTCAGGGTATTCTTGAGCTTCCAAGTATCTTTTCACTTCATGATACCAGGGTTTTTCAGTTACTGTCTCAGCCTCAAGATCACAACAATATGCAGGTTCGTCCAACTTCCAGATAATGATCCGGGGAGCCTCATTGTCCCACTTGACTTTGAACATATAAGACATCGTAGCTAACGCGTCCGCCAACTGATTCTCCTCCCTCGGGAAGTGTCCAAAAGTTATCTCTGTGAAATGGGGGATCAATGTCAACACACACTCTTTGTAAGGAATAAGATTTGGGTGTTTCGTATCCCACTCGCCTTTGATCTGATTGATCATGAGAGCGGAATCTCCAAAGACACTCAGAAACTTGATCCTTAAGTCAATTGCAACTTGCAGACCCATGATGCATGCCTCATACTCCGCCATGTTGTCAGTGCAGTTGAAACATAGCCGGGCAGTGAGTGGAGTATGAGTGCCTTGAGGGGATATGATCACAACGCCGATACCGTTACCCAAAGCGTTGGAGGCTCCGTCAAAGTGCATAGACCATCAGGATCCTTCCTCAGGTCCTTCATCCGGTCCAGGTACTTCACAATCAGTCACTACCATGATGTTCTCGTCTGGAAATTCAAAGTTCATAGATTGGTAGTCGTCCACTGCTTGGTGTGCCAAGTGGTCTGCCAATACACTTCCCTTGATTGCTTTCTGAGTCGTGTACTGGATGTCGTATTCTGTCAAGATCATCTGCCATCTTGCTATTCTTCCAGATAGAGCAGGCTTTTCGAATATGTACTTTATTGGATCTATTTTTGAAATCAATAGAGTAGTGTGAGTCAGCATATACTGTCTCAGCCGGCGAGCAGCCCATACCAAAGCGCAGCAAGTTTTCTCGAGCAGTGAGTATCGGGTCTCACAGTCGGTAAACTTTTTGCTAAGGTAATAAATGGCGTGCTCTTTTCGGCCAGACTCGTCATGCTGCCCCAACACACACCCCATTGAGCTGTCAAGTACTGTCAAGTATAATATTAGAGGTCTCCCTTCAACCGGTGGCATAAGAATGGGTGGTTTTTGGAGATACTCTTTGATTCTGTCGAAAGCGGCCTGACATTTATTGTTCCAACGTACTACTTGATCTTTCTTCAGCAGCTTGAAGATTGGTTCACAAGTAGCAGTTAGGTGCGAGATGAATCGAGCAATGTAATTCAGACGTCCTAGGAAGCCTCTGACTTCTTTCTCTGTCTTGGGAACTGGCGTCTCTTGTATGGCCTTAACTATGGCAAGGTCCACCTGAATACCTTTGTCGCTCACGACGAAGCCTAACAACTTTCCAGATCTTACCCCAAATGTGCACTTGTTTGGGTTCAACCTCAGCTTGTACAATTTCAGACGGTCAAACAGCTTCTGTAGATGGTCAAGGTGTTCCTCCTCAGTTTGGGACCTTGCAATCATGTCGTCGACATATACTTCTATCTCATGGTGGATCATGTCATGAAATAAAGCAACCATGGCACGTTGGTAGGTTGCCCCAGCATTTTTCAGTCCAAAAGGCATGACCTTGTAGCAGAAGGTGCCCCACTGAGTAACAAAGGTAGTCTTTTCCATATCTTCAAGAGCCATCTTGATTTGATTATAACCTGAAAAGCCGTCCATGAAGGAGAACACCTTGTGCTGAGCAGTATTGTCAAAAAGAACGTCGATGTGAGGCAGAGGGAAACCATCCTTAGGACTGGCCCTGTTCAAATCCCTATAGTCAACATACATTCTGACCTTACCATCTTTCTTCGGCACCAGAACCACGTTGGCAACCCACTGAGGGTAAGAAGTCACTGCTAGAAACCCGACATCGAATTGTTTCATAACCTCAGCCTTGATCTTCTCAGACATCTCTGGACGCATACGGCGGACCTTTTGTTTAACTGGAGGGCAGTCTTCCTTGGTAGGCAGGTGATGGACCACAATATCGGTATCCAACCCAGGCATGTCTTCTTAAGACCAGGCGAAAATCTCCACATAATCATGCAACATCTGAACCAACCGTTGTTTCACGCTGAGCTCCAGATTGGCACCAATCTTAACTTTCTTTATGTCTGTCTCTGTACCCTGATTTACCGTTTCCACGGGCTCTTCATGTGGCTGAATGGCCCTCTCTTCCTGGAGTAACAGTCTTGCAAGCTCACCAGGCACTTCACAATCATCTTCACCTTCGTCTTCGGCTAAGTTGATCGGATTTTAGAAGTCATAACTGGCAGTAGCAGAGTCGTTACCAGTGAGATCTAGAGTGGATTGAAACCTGTATGAGTGAGTGTATGTAAATATAGCTGTTTTGCAATATATAAAGAAAGAAAGAAAGGGAGCACAAGATTTGAAATACGAAAAACGTCCAATGTCTTTATTCATGATATATGGAAATGACAAGTAATAAGCCCTCACAAATGAAGCCAACGGTGCCCCGGGTAAGACACCGGGCCGTAAAGTTTCAATTTATTGTTCATTACAAATAAAAAAACAAAGGAATTCATTACTGAGTAACAAAAGTAACAGGTATGTAATCTTTTGCAGTCCAATTGTTCAGTCCACCGTCGGTCGTCGGGTACATCCAACTGTCGAATTCGGATTCTTCCACTTCATCTTCCACCCTGATAGCATTTACTCCATGGTCAGGTAGGGGAGCTGTCGCCACATTAGGCTTCTCGGGTGCCTCGAACTGTACCTCTTTAGCATCGATAAGGTCTTGAACCTTATTTCTCAGGGCCCAGCAATCATCAGTAGAATGCCCCGGGCTATCAGAGTGATAAGCACAGCGGGCGTTGGGATTATACTTCGGAGAGGTTGTGTTTACCACCTTCGGAGCTTCTCTGACGGTCACCAAGTTGGTCGATAGCAGTTGCGGCAAGATCTGCGACAAGGTCATACTGAGCCGAGTATATTCTCTTCTGGGTCTCTCACCCCTTGGTTGGTTAGGTTGCCGAGGAGCGGCAGCAGGCTTTGCAATCACTACCGCATTGACAGTTTGGCGGCGTTCCGGTTTGTTTTGCCTCCTAGGCCCATACACAACACTGGCTTCCTTCTTGAAAGGCTTTTTCTCAGAACTTGAGGACGCACCTTTCTGTATCTTCCCTGATTTCATACCAGCCTCTATCCTTTCCCCAGTCAGAATAAGGTCTGTAAACCCTGCAGACGAATTATCGGTGAGATGGCTGAAGAATGGCCCGGATAGGGTTCCCAAGAACATGTCCACTAGTTCACAGTCTGTTAATGGCGGCTGCACCCTGCCGGCCAGGTCCCTCCACTTCTGCGCATACTCTTTAAAGCCTTTTCCCGATCCTAGCGACATACCCTGGAGTTGGGTACGTGTAGGAGCGAGGTCGGCATTGTACTGATACTGCTTATAAAAAGCAGTAGCCAATTCCTCCCAGTTACGAACCTTGGTCCCATCCAGCTGATAGAACCATTCGAGATGAGTCCCTGAAAGACTCTCCTGGAAGAAATGGATCCATAAGTTCTTGTTCACAGTGTATGGTTGGATCTTCCGCACATAAGATCTGAGATGTAGCTTAGGGCATGACGCCCCATCGTACTTTGCGAAAGATGGTGCTTTGAACTTGTGTGGGATCACCACACCAGAAGATAGACCTAGGTCTCCGAAATCCAACCCAGGCACCTGTTGAATTTCCATGGCATTCAGTCGATCCTCTAACTGCTTATACTTGTCTTCAGCGGGAGGATACTGCTCCTCATTGAAATCGGTCTCATTGTCAGAGACCACAGGACTAGGAACCCTTCCCCCTTGGGGACTGCCTTTCCCTACAGAAGAACCAGCTTGATCAACCTCATTTTGCAGTGTGTTACTAAACCTCCGGCCAGTGTTGAATATTAAAGTTCTCTTCTTCTTCTTCTTGACCAGCAGAGCCTTCAATTCCTCTTGACCTTGGGCTAGACTCATGATCAGCTCTTGGAACTGGGCGTTTTGGGCCTGGAGGGCCTTGATGGATTGCTCAGTAGATGATTCAGGATTCATGATGAGATTGCTGAAATAAACAGCGAATAACATTAAGCAACCTGAAAAGAAGAGTACCTGCTATGCACATGATGCATGATATGCTGTTTATGCAATGCATTCAAGGGTTCGAATGTTCAAATTTGTTGTAGACAAAAAGGAACACACGTTATCATTAAGAAATAATTGTTCAGTACATCAAAGCCTCATGGGCAAAAATTACAAAGTAAACTAATCCCAAAAGACACTGCGCATCCTCTTTGGAGCTATGTAAGTGTTGAGAGTCTTTTCCTCGTGCAGTAGGCGAGTGAGCTCCAAGACCTTCTTCTCACTAGCATGTAGGTTGGCTTTAAGAGAATTCGGTTCTTCCTTAAGATGGATCCAGCTCTTCTGCATTTCTTCCCAGGATGTAGGCATGTCAGGATGTTGAATGGTGTACGAGACCTCCCCTTCCAACACTGGCTCTTTGATCACAGGGAGAATATGAGGATATGGCATCACCAGCTTCTGGGAGCAGGCTCGTACCCACTTGAGATAAGGCTCCAATGGGATGGAGTTCCTGTGCCCCAGTGTCTTGCTGTCTACCCTGTTGGGCATCCTCCAAGCTCTGATAAATCTCTGGCGAAGCCCTTGTGCATCGTTGTCGAAGTCAAAAACTATGTCAGGAATTAACATGTTGTGGGGGCCATCTCTCCGAGCATAACCAAAATGTCTCAAAGCCAAGCATGGGTTGTAAGTAATACCTCCTCTGATTCCAAGTAAAGGAACATTAGGAAACTCCCCGCAACGATCAATGATAGTGACGTCTTCTCTGGACCGAGAACACCAATGTATATCAGCATGCGTAAGAGTCATCAATCGTTGTGACCATCTCAAACCCCGCTCGTTCTTCAAAGCTGACTGTGGAAGGTGAGAAATAAACCACCTTCCCAGGAGAGGAGTGCAGCACATAAGAACACCTCTTTTTCTCATGGTTCGAGTGTAACATGAGTGAAGGATGTCCCCAAGCAACGTAGGTATAGGATTCCTGGACATGAAGATCTTGACGGCATTGATATCTATAAGCTGATCGGGATTCGGGAACAACACCAAGCCATAGACAAGGAGAGCCATAACTTCTTCAAAGGCTTGTAGGTCAAGGGAATTCCAACATTCTTGGGCCTTCTCAAACAGAAACCTGGCCAAGAACCCTTTGATACCACTTCTAACTTCCCAATGTCCCTTGATGTCAGATGGTTGTAGGCGTAATGCTTTAGCAACCTCTTCAAGTTCGGGTTCCCTTTCCGTACCGTTGTAGGGTAGTTGACTAAGGATAGGGATCTTCAGAAGCTGGGAGAACTCTTCCAATGTAGGCACCAATTAATAATCCAGGAAAGTAAAATAGTGATGCAGAGGGTCAAAGAACTGGAAGAGGACCTTTAACATATCTTCCTCAATGTTGGTGTTGACCAAGTTAATGAGTCTTCCATGCCTTTCACTGAAAGAAGAGCTCTCGGGAATCCTGGATATAAGTTCCTTAAGTTGAGGAGGGACCCTTACAAGGCTGATCTGAATTGTCTTTCTGCGGATAGTTTCCATGTCCTATAAAACAAGAACAAAGATAAAGATTTGAACCCCTGAAATGGTTAGTGGATGCATATGATGCTGTATGATGTTATGATGCTATGATAAAAACACACCATAAATATCCACAAAAAGCAAACATGGTAAGGCACATAAGTCACACAAGACATCCCTTAGAGTTTAGGCCAGCATGGGGTCTAGGTATTACCCTCTTGAGGTTGGTGGGCTCAAAACCTGTCCTATCAAAAGTAACCGGGTTCTAAGGATCTCAATATCATTGGATTGTTTTCTATGTTCATCATTTCGATTTAGCCACTGAACTGGCGATCGAAATATTCCAAGAAAACAACCCTCAACTGAGTGTAGTATCGAGTATCAACCAACTTCGGACTGCACCAAAGTCAGTTATCTCACTACCCTAAAGAGGCCAGGATGGTTCAATTAAGGTTCCTAAGATCAGTTGATGCTTCATGACACCACGCGGCGGCCCCGTACTCTCCTTGACTTGACTTAAGGGTTACCGGTACTCACCAAAGTGCCACATCAACGTAGCAGACTGCTTCAACCGTGTCGGTATACCCCGCACAGTTCCCTCACAGTCTTGTTGCTACTTTCTAAGAAGGTATCCCCCAGATCCGGGTTAGGATCTATATAACTCCCAAGACAGGCCCAATAATATTAAAGCACACAAATCAGGCAATTGAAAACATAAGTATGATCTATCCTAAGGTACACCTCACTTTACAATATCCCCAGCAGAGTCGTCAATTTTGTGATCGGTGGATTTAGAACTGACTGTTTAACGCTGGTTTCGCGAAATGTCGCGGAAGCAAGAGTCGCCACCGTCTTTTATTTTTTCCAACATGGACAGGACAAAAGCACAGCAAAATTCCTTATGAGATAGTTTCTCGGTTCGGGAGGTAGATTTATAGAAAGGGAAGGTGTTAGCACCCTTTCTATCCATGGTTATCCATGGGCTCTTAGATACTTGCTCTTATGTTTTCAAAATGTTTGTTTGCTTTTCAAAATGTGAGTGGGTTTTGCAAAAGTTTCATTGAAAGATTTCAGAATAACTCTTGTATCTGTCCTCAAGAGTGTTTGAAAAATTTGTTTTGAAAGATTTTTGAAAGTGTCAGTGTGAAAAGAGTTTTTTTTTTGTTTTTTAGAGAGCAAGTATCTATGAGTCATCTACCTACCCTAAGGAATTAGGCTGTGTAGAAGTCCTTAAGGTAGTGCCATCCCACCATTGAGAGGTAGGTAGCACCACCGTTGGAGGTGTTCGGGTCAATTCGATTGTAGGGACAGTGTGGTCACCGAAGCAACAGTAGGACACCTTAGAAGCTACCCTTATGTCCTTGATCCTTTTTTAATCCGAGGCAACCATTTCGAGGCAACTGTTTCGAGGCAACTGGATCATGGACATAAGGACCGCTAAAACGTCCTATACTTGACGACCACGTTTCGAAGGCAACGAGTGAGGCGTACCCTAGAAGTGGTGTGTGTATTTGTGTGTTGTTTTCATGTTATGTTTATCATTGATCATGGCATTGTGAGCTACGAGTTATTTTTAATTACCATACATTCTTTCATGCAAGTTTAGCAGTTAGGAGTGCGGAAAATTAAAAGACGGAAAGATAAGGGCTACGCTATTACAAGGCGCGGGTCTATACATCGCCAAAATACAAAGACCCGTTTTTGATAAAAGATGCGGAAAGTAAAAAGATGCGGTAAACCTAATTACTATTACATCCTTGAGCAGTTACATAATAATTGATAAGAAAAATAACGCGCGAAAAGAATAAATTGAACGTCCGAGGGTTTTGACCCTTTGCTTGAAATTAAATTAAATTAAAACCTAATTAATTATTTAATTAAAGAAAAGTGTTTTTTATGTTTTTGTATTTATTATGGAAATAAAGAAAAAAAAAGAATTAAAAGGAAACCCTAAATCTAGATTATTTTAATTATTAAAGAAAATGTCAAAGTTGACCTAATTTAGACTAATTAATTAATTTACATGTTTATTTACATAAATAATAATTAATAATAATAATAAATAATGAGGAAAAATTAATTAAGAAAAAGATAAAATGTCAAAACCTAATTCTATGTATTTTATTTATTAAGAAAATATTGAATTAAAACCTAATTTAAACTAGATTAATTGTTAGTTATTTATTTATAAAAAAATAGGTTAGTGGTGAAATTAATAATAATTAAATATATTTTTGTATTTTGATTTTTCTGATTTTTAATTATGAAAATTAATTAATGGTGAATTGATAAAAACAATTAAAAACAATTGAAAAGAATTATAATTAGAAAAGAAAAGAAAACAAATATGCAAACCAAGGGGGGGTATCAGGCCCAAGGGGAGGTTTTGAAGCAATTCAGGCCCATTAGGCAAAGCCTCATTGACTTTCTGGTTGCGTGCGTGCTGTTGACTGGAGTGTACCATGGAATTCACCTTTTGTCCTTCAGATTGCCTATCAAGGCCACTTGGCAAGCACAGGCGTGGGGCTCATGGTAGGCCATTGAATGAGGCGCTGTGTTGTACCCCAAAATTTGCCCTCCCATATTCTTCAAGATTTGCCAAGTCAAAGCTTCAAAATTCCCCAAGGGTTGCACAGTTCAAGGGCCTCCTAAACAGTCAAAATTAGGGTTTTGGTTCTGACAAAGTAAATGAAGTTTCCAAGGGTCCAATCAAGTCCCACATGCCTATAAACATGGTCAAGTATCCTCATATCAAGTTTCAAGACTTACAGCATAAAATTGCACAGTCAAAAACCCTAATTGCACTACAGTCAACTGTAGGGGCAAAATGGTCATTTGACAGTCAAAAGTTCAAATTTTTGGTCAACATCTCATTTTGAAGCCACAAACATCATTTGATCAATGCTTGATCATGATTCTCAAAGCTTGACTCAAAAATCATCAAGATGCAAAAGTTTCCATATTTGGACAATTGAAAAAGTCAACTGTAAATTGACCAGGGCATAACTTTCACATGGATTATCATAAAAATTCCATCCAAAGCTCATTTCCTACAACTCCTCTTCACACTTCAAGTCCAAGAAATGCTCTCACAAAAAGTTATCAATTTCAACATTATAGGTCATTTTCAAAAGTCAACAAAAAGGGACTTTAAGTCAAAGGCCATAACTTGAGATTGGTAAATCAAAATGACATGGGACCAAAGGCATTGGTTAGAGGACTCAAAGACCTTTCCAAAATGTCCAAGAACATGAGCAAAGCTTAATAATTGAGCAAGTTATGCCTTGTGGAAGTTGGGAAATTTTTGGATATTTTGAAAAGTCAACATTGCTTCAAATGACCTAAAATTGCTAATGGGCCTCTTTTTCTTCCACAATTCATTATCCAAGGCATGTGCACGACCATTTGGCCCAAATGGAAGTTTTTTATCATTTTTATTTATTTATTTGGATTTTTTATTATTAATAATTCATTTAATTAAATAAAATACATGAAAAATACTAAACCTAATTTTCTAAATCTTTTTGTGCATAAAATAATCTCAATATTTCGTGTACAATCAAATATGGAAGGAATTATGATGATTGGATATGATTGAGACCAAATGTGCTTGAAAAAGATTTGAAAATAATGGCTTGAAAATCAAATATTTTTTTCATCAATTCATGGATTTTTGATCAGTTTCTCAACCCTAGAACCTTCACACATATATACATAGTGAAACCCTAATGCCCAAGAGGTCCAAGCTGCGCCATATACAGAAAACCATACTTGAGTTTCTTGCTTAAAAATTCAAAACTGAAATCGTGATTCCAAAGCATTTCAAGGCAAAGTAATCAGTCCATTGCATTCCTGAGACATCAAGCAACGTATTTGGATCAAAAGCACGACCTCTAACGCCCAGAATTGGTGAATAGGATTCACACTTGTTCATATTTTTTTCATGATCGTGTTTTAAGATTTAGACATTTTCATTGCATTTTTTTGATGAATTCATACTAATTGATGTGTTCTGAAACTAACCACCTATTTCAATTGAGTTTTTATGCGTTATTGAAGGATTCACCATGAAAGGACCTTAGGGTTTTTCAGCGTTCAAATTAGGGATTCCTTGATACTGTAAAATTAGAGAATCACGATGCCATGGTTGAAACTAGCAGGCTTGGACGAAAACAAATTAACCCTCGCGCCTAATTTATATGGTCGGACGGCCTAATCGCTATTTTTTGGAAGGGCCTATTCTGGAACGGTTCAAAACCGTTGCTGATTCTCTATGTTTTAGGAAAAAAAAACAAAAGCGAGGAAGAAGATGACTATGTGGCTAGCAGCGATTGGTTTGTTTGAAATCTCGCGTGAAATACAAGCACTAACTTTTGTTTTGTTTTATTATGTTTGTTGTTTATATCATACACAAAGAGACAAAGTAGCAGGGTTGGCAAGCATACGCGTTGGTAATCTCCAAGACCTGGGTTCGAGCCCCAGATCCCTCACTCTTTCCATATTATTTTTCAGTTAACACTTGTGTACAATTTCAATGCCAGCGTCTATCATGTATCCACGTTATCAAGCGTCCACGCGTCCCATTGCACTCCATCAAAGGCCAGGATCTGAAGACTAGGGTGCGCCTCAGTCAACGCCTGGGCACGCTAGTGAAAAAGTCAAAGAGGCCAAAGGGTAAATGGGCCTGAATTACTGACTAAAGCCTCCAATTTGGGGACAGACACCCCCCTAGGTTTGCAATATTCTTCCCATTATTTTTTTTATTATTTATTTTGATTCAATTAATTAGTTTTTTTAATTCAATATTTTCATAAAAAATATATAAAAAACACAAAAAAATCAGAAAGGACGAAATTAAAATACATTTATTTAATTAATATTTTTTGTAAATAAGTTCATTAATTAACTTAGTTTTTTTAATTTAGGACTTAATCTTAACATTTTTTCAATAAAAACCTAAAATTGGTAGAATTAGGGTTTGTAATAATTTTTTATCCTTTTTTCTTTTCTTTCATAATAATTAATTATTAAAATATTATTTATTTTTATAAATTAAAATTGCATGTAAATAATTAGATTAATTTAGGTTTAACTTTAATATTTTTCTAATAAATAAAAATTGTAGAATTAGGTCTTTAATTTCATTAAATTCTCATAAATACAAAAAACCAAAAAAATAATTTCTTTTTCTTTAATTTAATTAATTTGCTAATAATTTAATTTCATTAAAAAAGGTCCAACGCCCTCGTTTCTAATTTTAATTTAATTCGCGTATTTATTTCTTTTTCTTTTAATTATTCATGTACCTCTCCCAAAGCCATGTAAATTAAATCTTTCGCACTTTACTTTTCATTATTTCTTTATTTTCTATCAAATCGGGTTCTGGAAATTTTGGCGATGTGGACCCGCGACTTTTGTAATAGTTTAGAACTTTTATTTCTCGCAATATTTTAACTGTTAAACAAATGCATGCAAGAATGAATGGCCTTAAATAAAAAACAAGCGCATAGATCACCAATAACATGACAAGATAAAATATCTGAATCTGACACACAAATCACACACCACCCCTAGGGTACGCCTCACTGTTGCCTTGCCTCGAAAGGTGATCGTCGAGTAGAGGATGTCTTAGTAAGTCCTCATGATCCGGGAACCTGGCATGAGGGTAGCTTCTAAGGTGTCTTCCCATTGCTCTGGTGATCACCACGTCCAGAACCTCGAATTGACCCGAACACCTCCAACGGTGGTGCTACCTACCTCTCAATGGTGGGATGGCACTACTTTAAAGGACATTTACACAGACAAATTCCTTAGGGTAGGTAGACGACTCTAGATGCTTGCTCTAATTTCAAAACAAATCAAAAATACTTTTCACACCGACACCTTTTCAAAAAGCTTTCGAAAGCATTTTTTCAAACACTCTTGAGGACTGATACAAGAGTCGAACTGGAATTTTCAAAGAAACTTTTTAAAACCCACAATTGAAAAGCAAACAAACCATTTTTGAAAACACAAATGAGCAAGTATCTAAGAGCCCATGGATAACCATGGATAGAAAGGGTGCTAACACCTTCCCTTTCTATAACCTACCTCCCGAACCGAGAGCAATCTCTTTAAGGAATTTTTCTGTGCTTTTGTCCTTTCCATTTGGAGAAAATAAAAGACGGTGGCAACTCTTGCTTCCGCGAAATTTCACGAAACCAGCTTTAAACAGTCATTTCCAGATCCACCGATCACAGAACTGGCGACTCTGCTGGGGAATTAACTTAAAGTGAGGTGTACCTTATGGTTAGTTCATAACTGTGTTTTCAATTGCTTTCCTTGTTTGCTTTAAATTGTGGGACTGTCTTGGGAGTTCTATAGATCCTAACCCGGATCTGGGGATACCTTCTTAGAAAGTAGCAACAAGGCTGTGAGGGAACTGTGCGGGGTATACCGACATAGTTGAAACAGTCTGCTACGTTGATGTGGCACTTTGGTGTGTACCGGTAACCCTTGAGTTCAGTCAAGGAGAGTACGGGGCCTCCGCGTGGTGTCGTGAAGCATCAACAAACCTTAGGAACCTTAATTGAACTATCTTGGCCTCTTTAGGGTAGTGAGATAACTGACTTTGGTGCAGTCCGAGGTTGGTTTGATACTCGATACTACACTCAATTGAGGGTTGCTTTCCTGGAATATTTCGGTCGCCAGTTCAGTGGCTAAATCGAAACGATGAACAATGAAAGCAATCCCGTGATATTGGGACCCTTAGAACCCGGTTACTTCTAATAGGACAGGTTGAGCCCACAAACTGAAAGAGGGTAATACCTAGACCCCATGCTGGCCTGAACTCTAAGGGTTTCTCTTGTGTGACTTGTGTGCCTTCCAACTTGACTACTTGCATACTTGTTATTTGACACTTGAGTTTTCTTGCAGGTTTTGTTTATAGTCCTTAATTGGGACTCATAACAGGGTTTACTAAGTTTCTTGCAGGTTTTGTTTATAGTCCTTAATTAGGACTCATAACAGGGTTTACTGAATTTCTTGTAGGTTTTATTTACAGTCCTTAATTGGGACTCATACCAGGGTTACTTACATTACTCCATGCATAGCATAACATCATACCATTGCATACATCCTACATAAGGACTAACTCATTTCAAGGATCTCAAAGGGCTTGTGATGCAGGTCATGATGAACCAACTGTCCAGCAAGGGGCAAAGAGAATTTATTTTCCTCTAGACAAGGTTGTCAGGGGCTATGACCCACTTGATATGGTGAGCTCTGACTCTTGAAGAAGGTTCCCCTAACCAAAGTTGTTTGGAAACCAAAACCAGACATGATGACTAAAGTCAGGGGCTATGACCCACTTGATATGGTGAGCTCTGACTCTTGAAGAAGGTTCCCCTAATCAAAGTTGTTTGGAAACCAAAACCAGACATGATGATTAAAGTCAGGGGCTATGACCCACTGGATATGGTGAGCCTTTGACCCTTTGAAGAAGGACTCTCAACAACATGTAGTTCCTTCAATCAAACTACCGGACCCGAGTTCTAACAAATTTTCTTGTTTACCCCGCGGGATCCTTGGAAACATTGCATATGCATACATACACATCATTGCATGACAGGTACCCTTGTTGCAGGTCACTTACCTTTCCCGATGTTTATTTCAGCAATGGCTTCCCAACAAGACAACCAGGACTTTCTTGCTCAAGAGACCCGGTTAGGGGAAATCCTCCTGAATCTATCCAAGGGGCAGGAGGAGCTAAGGACACTTCTCATGGAGACTTTGGTCAGGAACAGTGCTGAGGATGAACGGCTGAAACATCTGCAAGCTGAAATGGATACAATGAAAGCCCAGATGTTGGGGCAGGTGACTGCAATTCAAGGCTTAGCTCAAAGACAAGAAGAGCTCGGAGTTCTCATCCACCAACTGCGTCAGGGTAACCAACTGGGGCAAACGTCTAAGGGTAAAAAGCCATTCATCATTCAATCATCCTTGAGACAAGGAGATAAGGGGAGAGCTCCTCAAGTGGCTTCAGCGCCACAAATTCAGCATCAACCTCACCAGCTTCAGCCAGACAAGCCCAGGAGGCAATTCACCCAGCTCAACATGTCATTGTTCCGAGCTTTACAACGCCTGTTAAGATTGAACCTGATCACATTAAGGGCTCATCCCCGGAGCCAGAACACAGCATCTCCTGTCTATGATCCCAATAAAAGGTGTGCCTACCACTCTGCCTGTCCAGGACATGATACAAATGAGTGTTGGGCTATGAAGAACAAGATCCAGGACCTGATTGATGAAGGGGCATTGGAGTTCACCCAAGATGGTCAGGCTGAATTTTTCTACCATCCCTCCAAGACTCACCAGTTGAAGTAACAGGCCCTGAGAAGAGAAAACTTTTGTTCATTCGAATGTTCAAGTTGTAATTTTATTTTGTTCAAACATTCACTCATGTTAAACATCGTTATTTCATTAATGCATTGCATATGTCTGTTTTGAAGCAATATATTCGTATTCACTATATGCAAATTATTTTCATATTTTTTCTGATGATCAACTCTCAATTAATAATTCTAAGCCTCTTGAGGGAGGATGACGAAAACGATACCGCAGTCTACAGTATGCTTTTGAACAGACCCCGCTGATGAGGTACAAGCATTGTTTCAAATCCTAAACACTGGAGTTATAAGGAAGAGAATCCCTCGTCAACCCCTCTGAGCCAAAGAAGCAGGAGTTTTTTTTCTTTTCGAAATTTAAAAAACCCTTAATCATAACCTGGGGCAGGGTAGTTCTCAATTGATCCAAGTGCATAACAAATGGCACCAAAGAGGTCCCTATAAAATAAAGAAAGACAGTGATTGGTTCCGAACAATCATAAAGATAGGCAGTCATTATATCTCAAAAATAAAAACCCAATAAGTCAAAACCCATGAAGGAGACTTACAAAACTGGGGCATCCCGCTGACTGTAATTCCAAAAAAGGAAACAGTTCAGGCAAAAAAAGAAAGGGATAACAAAATCAGACAAGAAAGAGGTCTTACAAACCCTCAACAAAAAAAAAAGAGGAAATGACTGCCTACTCAAAATAAGTTATCAACATCTGAATCATCATCGGAACGTCAAAGCAAAGACTCAAGTAAGGTCTAACGCATGATCAACTGAGATTAGGTTTGGAGAACATCACGAAGAGAGGGTGGGTACAAATAAATTTGAGCCTTTATCCTTTGTTTCTTAAACCGTGAACCAAGCCACGTTATAACCCTTAAAAGTCCTAGCTGAAGCATGGGTTAGTTCGAAAGCATACTGTTATGAAAGGTATCCTGACTCCTGAAGGCCTACGGTAAATACAGAGTTGACGTCACGTTTTACAAACATTCATTTGTTTTATGAAAAAGAATGCATTTTCAAAATCGTCAAGACAGACATAAGCTTTGCATTATTGACATAACTTTGTTTGCATATGACTTTTGTTTGAACAGCAGGGAAATTCGCACGATGAATACCTAGTGAACATAAGTACTTCCAATCAAGGGGCACACACGATCATGGTCCATCATCTGGGTCAGTCCAATCAAGATTCGGAGAATCTCTCAAAGGCCACAATAGCCTGGGGCAAATCTCCGCCTGAGTCGCTTGGGGGCATTCCAGCAACGAATCTTGCCCGATCAAACACCTTCTGGTGACATGACAAAACACTTCTAACAGGGGCAACTCCCTACATTCTAAGAGCATGGGCATAGTCGGAAAAAATACTACGCACAATCAAAGACCCGCTAGGTTGACATACCTAGGCAAAAATTAGGGCTCCCAGCGAACCAAAAGGGTTCGGGCAAAAATAAGGGATGAAATGAAAATAATCTGTACACCCGGTAAGTCGAAAACCTGGAAAGGCGGCTTGGGCAAAAATGGGTATCCCGGTGGACTGAAAACCCGAAAGGGCGGTCCAGGCAAAAGTTAGGGATCAAAGCGTACGACTATGTTCTGTCATCTTGTCACCTGCCAACCAGAAGAAAGTTGGTCCATCAACAACTATCATCACCTCACAGGTCTTCTTCTCCCACCTCAGAAACAGGGGCAATAAAGAGCTGTCTAAGCAATCTAATTGTTCCGTCCTCCAAGGTACCCAGGTAGGTTCAGCTGAAGAACATAACCAGTACATCCTAATTCCCCAGAGAGTGAGCCGGCAAGTCAGTACACTCGCCCCAAGCAAAGCTACTATCAATCTTAAAGAGGTTGGGTATCCTCCAGCAGATCTCAATATTCCCCGGCAGTATATACATTCTTAACAAACATCCCCGGCATTCTTGACCTAAAGATTGTTCCCCGGCGGTATATCAAACAGTCGATGGAGTCACTTCCAGTATATCTCAAATCTTCCCCCAGGAGAGTCCAATCCAGTTTCCCCAGGAAAGTTGGAATTCACCTCCCCAGGCAGTAAGTTTATCCCCAGTAGATTCTGGAAGCTTATCCCTCGCAAAGCACAAACGCGTCTCCCGGCTTTATTCAAAGAGTTATTTCCTTACCAGGATATAACTGGGTTATCCTCAGCCAAAAAGCCACGGAAAGGTCGTCGTCAACACAGTTCTTTCTTACCCCCAGCGAAGTCTATTAACACTTCCAGCACAACAAGGGTATCCCCGGCAAGTTATTATCAACGCACAACAAAGTACCTCTTTCCCCACAGAGTTTTGTTTCCCAGCAAGATCGTTAGAGTACTTTTCTCCCCGCAGAATATTCCATTCGCCAAGTATATTCCCCAACGGAGTTATCTCCTCCTATTGGTATTCTTGCAACTATCATCCCTAGCGGAAGCAAAGATCTATTCTCCAACATCAGCCCAGGAGTGACTTCCCGGCACCCGTCAAGGATTTACTTTCCTAAGACGAAAAAAAATACATTCATAAACATCGCACTTCCATACATCATTATAGCATGCATAGACGCATCATATTTTACAAATCTCATTTATGTTGAGAACATCATTGCTTGATCCATATCATGCTTTGCATATGACTGACCTTTACCTTTCAGGAAAGATTCAGTTAAATTCTCAATCATATTTCAAGACCTAGACCGGTTCAGTTAATCGACTCCAAAGATTTCTTATCCAGTCAAAGGCCTTCTCTGGTCCAGTTAAATCGACCCCAAACAGTTTTTTCTGATAAAGACCCAGTTGAAGACATTCCAAGACCTAGACCGGTTCAGTTAATCGACCCTAAGATTTTCTGTTTCTTATCCAGTCCAAGCCCTTCTCTAGTCCAGCTAAATCGACCCCAAACAGATTTTTCTGATAAAGACTCAGTAGAAGATATCCAAGATTCTCTCAATGATTGCTATTGAGGTTGTAATCGCCTATGGTTCTCTCCCCGATACTGCGGAGATGATAATTCCATCCAAGGTTTTCCCAATGATTGCTATTGAGGTTGTAATCGCCTATGGTTCTCTCCCCGATACTGCGGAGATGATAATTCCATCCAAGGTTTTCCCAATGATTGCTATTGAGGTTGTAATCGCCTATGGTTCTCTCCCCGATACTGCGGAGATGATAATTCCATCCAAGGTTTTCCCAATGATTGCTATTGAGGTTGTAATCGCCTATGGTTCTCTCCCCGATACTGCGGAGATGATAATTCCATCCAAGGTTTTCCCAATGATTGCTATTGAGGTTGTAATCGCCTATGGTTCTCTCCCCGATACTGCGGAGATGATAATTCAATCCAAGATTCTCTCAATGATTGCTGTTGAGGTTGTAGTCGCCTATGGTTCTCTCCCCGATATTGTGGAGATGATAATTCCATCCAAGGTTTTCTCAATGATTGCTATTGAGTTTGTAATCGCCTATGGTTCTCTCCCCGATACTGCGGAGATGATAATTCCATCCAAGGTTTTCCCAATGATTGCTATTGAGGTTGTAATCGCCTATGGTTCTCTCCCCGATACTGCGGAGATGATAATTCCATCCAAGATTCTCTCAATGATTGCTGTTGAGGTTGTAGTCGCCTATGGTTCTCTCCCCGATCCTGCGGAGTTGGTAATCCCAGATTTCGCTCAATGATTGCTGTTGAAGTGAAGTTATCCAAGATTCTCTCAATGTTTGCTGTTGAGGTTGTAGTCGCCTATGGTCCTCTCCCCGATCATGTGGAGTTGGTAATCCCAGATTTCGCTCAACGATTGCTGTTGAAGTTAAGTTATCCAAGATTCTCTCAATGTTTGCTGTTGAGGTTGTAGTCGCCTATGGTTCTCTCCCTGATACTGTGGAGGTAGTAATCATCCCAAGATTTTCTCAATGATTGCTGTTGAGGTTAAAGTCATCCAAGGTTCTCTCACCGTTCCTGTTGAGGTAGTAACCATCCCTGGTTCATTCATCATCGTTTGAAGCTCCAGATTCAGTTCTTGTAACCAGTCAGGACACATCTATACAAAGCATCTGAAGACCAGATCCTGCAACATGTCAGGTACTCATTTTTCTCTTGCAGGTACGCAAGTTCTCGCTAAGGAATCTCTTATGCGATTGACATCCAGATGGCATCTATAAGCCCATCACCCTATCCATCAATCTCCAAATGGCATCTATAAGCCCATTCCCATCATCACACTGCTACTATGTAAGCGCAAATTTATGGGCACTCTAGTGTTCAATCATCTTTTACCTTCGGATTACGAAAGGCACGTCAGCCAATCTGCATCCTCAGGTCTAAGAAGATTGAACAGGGGCAACTGTTGTACCCCAAAATTTTCCCTCCCATATTCTTCAAGATTTGCCAAGTCAAAGCTTCAAAATTCCCCAAGGGTTGCACAGTTCAAGGGCCTCCTAAACAGTCAAAATTAGGGTTTTGGTTCTGACAAAGTAAATGAAGTTTCCAAGGGTCCAATCAAGTCCCACATGCCTATAAACATGGTCAAGTATCCTCATATCAAGTTTCAAGACTTACAGCATAAAATTGCACAGTCAAAAACCCTAATTGCACTACAGTCAACTGTAGGGGCAAAATGGTCATTTGACAGTCAAAAGTTCAAATTTTTGGTCAACATCTCATTTTGAAGCCACAAACATCATTTGATCAATGCTTGATCATGATTCTCAAAGCTTGGCTCAAAAATCATCAAGATGCAAAAGTTTCCATATTTGGACAGTTGAAAAAGTCAACTGTAAATTGACCAGGGCATAACTTTCACATGGATTATCAGAAAAATTCCATCCAAAGCTCATTTTGAAGAGAAAGTCATTTCCTACAACTCCTCTTCACACTTCAAGTCCAAGAAATGCTCTCACAAAAAGTTATCAATTTCAACATTATAGGTCATTTTCAAAAGTCAACAAAAAGGGACTTTAAGTCAAAGGCCATAACTTGAGATTGGTAAATCAAAATGACATGGGACCAAAGGCATTGGTTATAGGACTCAAAGACCTTTCCAAAATGTCCAAGAACATGAGCAAAGCTTAAAAATTGAGCAAGTTATGCCTTGTGGAAGTTGGGAAATTTTTGGATATTTTGAAAAGTCAACATTGCTTCAAATGACCTAAAATTGCTAATGGGCCTCTTTTTCTTCCACAATTCATTATCCAAGGCATGTGCACGACCATTTGGCCCAAAGGGAAGTTTTTTATCATTTTTATTTATTTATTTGGATTTTTTATTATTAATAATTCATTTAATTAAATAAAATACATGAAAAATACTAAACCTAATTTTCTAAATCTTTTTGTGCATAAAATAATCTCAATATTTCGTGTACAATCAAATATGGAAGGAATTATGATGATTGGATATGATTGAGACCAAATGTGCTTGAAAAAGATTTGAAAATAATGGCTTGAAAATCAAATATTTTTTTCATCAATTCATGGATTTTTGATCAGTTTCTCAACCCTAGAACCTTCACACATATATACATAGTGAAACCCTAATGCCCAAGAGGTCCAAGCTGCGCCATATACAGAAAACCATACTTGAGTTTCTTGCTTAAAAATTCAAAACTGAAATCGTGATTCCAAAGCATTTCAAGGCAAAGTAATCAGTTCATTGCATTCCTGAGACATCAAGCAACGTATTTGGATCAAAAGCACGACCTCTAACGCCCAGAATTGGTGAATAGGATTCACACTTGTTCATATTTTTTTCATGATCGTGTTTTAAGATTTAGACATTTTCATTGCATTTTTTTGATGAATTCATACTAATTGATGTGTTCTGAAACTAACCACCTATTTCAATTGAGTTTTTATGTGTTATTGAAGGATTCACCATGAAAGGACCTTAGGGTTTTTCAGCGTTCAAATTAGGGATTCCTTGATACTGTGAAATTAGAGAATCACGATGCCATGGTTGAAACTAGCAGGCTTGGACGAAAACAAATTAACCCTCGCGCCTAATTTATATGGCCGGACGGCCTAATCGCTATTTTTTGGAAGGGCCTATTCTGGAACGGTTCAAAACCGTTGCTGATTCTCTATGTTTCAGGAAAAAAACAAAAGCGAGGAAGAAGATGACTATGTGGCTAGCAGCGATTGGTTTGTTTGAAATCTCGCGTGAAAGACAAGCACTAACTTTTGTTTTGTTTTATTATGTTTGTTGTTTATATCATACACAAAGAGACAAAGTAGCAGGGTTGGCAAGCATACGCGTTGGTAATCTCCAGGACCTGGGTTCGAGCCCCAGGTCCCTCACTCTTTCCATATTATTTTTCAGTTAACACTTGTGTACAATTTCAATGCCAGCGTCTATCATGTATCCATGTTATCAAGCGTCCACGCGTCCCATTGCACTCCATCAAAGGTCAGGATCTGAAGACTAGGGTGCGCCTCAGTCAACGCCTGGGCACGCTAGTGAAAAAGTCAAAGAGGCCAAAGGGTAAATGGGCCTGAATTACTGACTAAAGCCTCCAATTTGGGGACAGACACCCCCCTAGGTTTGCAATATTCTTCCCATTATTTTTTTTATTATTTATTTTGATTCAATTAATTAGTTTTTTTAATTCAATATTTTCATAAAAAATATATAAAAAACACAAAAAAAATCAGAAAGGACGAAATTAAAATATATTTATTTAATTAATATTTTTTGTAAATAAGTTCATTAATTAACTTAGTTTTTTTAATTTAGGACTTAATCTTAACATTTTTTCAATAAAAACCTAAAATTGGTAGAATTAGGGTTTGTAATAATTTTTTATCCTTTTTTCTTTTCTTTCATAATAATTAATTATTAAAATATTATTTATTTTTATAAATTAAAATTGCATGTAAATAATTAGATTAATTTAGGTTTAACTTTAATATTTTTCTAATAAATAAAAATTGTAGAATTAGGTCTTTAATTTCATTAAATTCTCATAAATACAAAAAACCAAAAAAATAATTTCTTTTTCTTTAATTTAATTAATTTGCTAATAATTTAATTTCATTAAAAAAGGTCCAACGCCCTCGTTTCTAATTTTAATTTAATTCGCGTATTTATTTCTTTTTCTTTTAATTATTCATGTACCTCTCCCAAAGCCATGTAAATTAAATATTTCGCACTTTACTTTTCATTATTTCTTTATTTTCTGTCAAATCGGGTTCTGGAAATTTTGGCGATGTGGACCTGCGCCTTTTGTAATAGTTTAGAACTTTTATTTCTCGCAATATTTTAACTGTTAAACAAATGCATGCAAGAATGAATGGCCTTAAATAAAAAACAAGCGCATAGATCACCAATAACATGACAAGATAAAATATCTGAATCTGACACACAAATCACACACCACCCCTAGGGTATGCCTCACTGTTGCCTTGCCTCGAAAGGTGATCGTCGAGTAGAGGATGTCTTAGTAAGTCCTCATGATCCGGGAACCTGGCATGAGGGTAGCTTCTAAGGTGTCTTCCCATTGCTCTGGTGATCACCACGTCCCGAACCTCGAATTGACCCGAACACCTCCAACGGTGGTGCTACCTACCTCTCAATGGTGGGATGGCACTACTTTAAAGGACATTTACACAGACGAATTCCTTAGGGTAGGTAGACGACTCTAGATGCTTTCTCTAATTTCAAAACAAATCAAAAATACTTTTCACACCGACACCTTTTCAAAAAGCTTTCGAAAGCATTTTTTCAAACACTCTTGAGGACTGATACAAGAGTCGAACTGGAATTTTCAAAGAAACTTTTTAAAACCCACAATTGAAAAGCAAACAAACCATTTTTGAAAACACAAATGAGCAAGTATCTAAGAGCCCATGGATAACCATGGATAGAAAGGGTGCTAACACCTTCCCTTTCTATAACCTACCTCCCGAACCGAGAGCAATCTCTTTAAGGAATTTTTCTGTGCTTTTGTCCTTTCCATTTGGAGAAAATAAAAGACGGTGGCAACTCTTGCTTCCGCGAAATTTCACGAAACCAGCTTTAAACAGTCAGTTCCAGATCCACCGATCACACGCTGCACTAGAAGACCTTAAAACAAAAATCATGAATTATGTGGGGGGACCTGGGAATCGAACCCAGGTCCCAATGCTTGCAATACACATCCTCAACCAACTGAGCCAGGCAACACGCTTGTAGTGTAAATGGAAAACAATAATTATATAAAAAAACACATGTTAATGATATAAACAAAAAAAAAATACGCGTGCAGTTTGAATCACCCAACCACGCTTGGACAACTCAGCTTTCTTCTTCGTTCTTCCTGCAGAATATAAAACAAGTAGCGGGGGTTTTAAACCCCCACAAAGCAAAAGTCCAGAAAATAGCGAATAGCCCTGTGGATCACATAAATTGAGCGCGAGGGTATCATTTGATTCGTCTTGAGCTTCTGAATTCAGCTGTATAGGTCTCAAGGTTTAATTTTTTCTCTACAAGAAAGCCCTATTTTGAAGCTTCAGAAACCCTAGGTTTCATCCATGGTGAATTTCGTTTCAGGCAGTTTTAGCACAATTAAACTATATCAAAAGTTTCAGGGAGATGTCAGTAATGCAAATCAATGATTAAAACATAATAATGATGCGTAGAAATTAAAATTCGATTATGGAAATATTTGTGAAAAATGTGACTCTGTTCTACCGTTTCTTTGAGTATGAGGACCTGTTCTTGATGCCAATAGCTTCCTAGCAATGTCAGTAATGTAATAGGAAAGATTTTAGGCCTTGAATCGTACTGCAAGTATGATTTCAGTTTCACAACTTTCTTGAAATTTTTGCAAAGTGAATATGTTGTTGCAGCAGCTTTTTCGTGTCCTCTGCACTAGGGTTCACTTGTGCCTTTGTATGTGAATGATTCTAGGTCAAAAATAAGCCCACAAGTCCATGGATTAATGACTTGAATATTTGATTTCCAATTATGTGTTTTTCAATCTTTTTCTCATGAAAACTTTTCCAATTATGGAAGATCTTGTCCCCTTGGATGATGCACGAAATCTTTAGCATATTTGGAGTATATTTGCTGCACAAAAAGATTTGAAAAAGCATATCTTTGAATTTTCCCATAATTAAATCTAATTAATGAATTAATATAAATATAAATTCAATTAATTAATCAAAAATAAGAAAATAAATTATTTTGAGCTCAATGGGTCGTGCATAGGCTTTGGGTAATGATTCAAGGAAGAATTTGAGGCCCATTAGCAAATTTGAAGTGTTTTAGGCAAAGTTGACTTTTGAAAGTTCCCAAAAATTTCCCAACTTCTCCAATGCATATCTTGCTCAATTCTGAAGCTATGAACATTTTCTTGGACATTTTGGAAAGGTCTTGAAGTCCTCTAACCAATTCCTTTGGTCCCATGTCATTTTGATTTACCAATCTCAAGTTATGGTATTTGACTTAAAGTACCTTTTTGTTGACTTTTGAAAATGACCTATAATGTTGAAATTGATAACTTTTTGTCAGAGCATTTCTTGGACTTGGAGTGTGAAGATGAGTTGTAGGAAATGTCATCCCCTTAAAAATGAGCTTTGGATGGGATTTTTATGATAAACCATGAAGAAGTTATGCCTTGGTCAATTTGCAGTTGACTTTTCAACTGTCCAAAAATAGAAACTTTTGCATCTTGAGACTTTTTGAGCCATGCTTGTGGAATCATGATCAAGAATTGATCAAATGATGATTATGGCCTCAAAACAAGATGTTGACCAAAAATTTTGACTTTTGACTGTCAAATGACCATTTTGCCCCTACAGTTGACTGTGAAGCAATTGGGGTTTTTGACTGTGCAATTTGATGTTGTGAGTCTTGAAACTTGACATATGGATTCTTGACAATGTATATTGGCATATGGGACTTGATTGGACCCTTGAAAACCTCAATTTCTTTGCAAGAACCAAAACCCTAATTTTGACTGTGTTAGGAGGCAATTGGACTGTGCAACCCTTGAGATATTTTGAATTATTTAGAGATTGACCCTGACAAATCTTGAAGAATATGGGAGGGAAAATTTTGGGGTACAACAGAACGCTTGTACATCGTCAACAAGGTTTGTCCAAAAGCATACTATATGAGATTATGGTATTATTTTCATCATCCTCCCTCTAAAGGCTTGCAACTTTTAACGAGAGTTGAATATCACGATAACAAGGGAATAAAAGCACAGTTTAAATATGGTGAAAATGAATGGATTAGTTTAAGACAAACATATGAAATGCATTAATGAAAGTAACCAAAGTCTAACATAAAGATAAGTGTTTAAACAAACAAAGAAATTACAATTGAAAATTAAAAAATGAACTGGACGCTCTCAATGATTTGGCATGGGAGCAGTGATAACATTGGGAGTCTATGGAGGGTCGAATTCAATCTCCTTGGTGTCAATCATATCTTGAATTTTTTTCTTCAGAGCCCAGTAGCCATTTGTATCGTGTCCAAGGCTGTCGGAATGGTATGCACACCTTTCATTGGGATGGTTACTAGGAGCATAAGTATTGGGATTCTGTAGAGGAGCCTTCAATGTAATCAACTATGCCTTCAACATGTGTTGTAATGCTTCAGCTAGTGACATGTTGATTTTGGTGAATCTTCTCTTATGCATGACCTTCTTACGCTGATTCCCATGTTAATGTCATTGCACAAATGCAGGATTAGAGATCAGGACTGCCCCCACAGATTGGTCGTGGTTACTCTTGTTACGACCCTTTTGGTCGTACACATCATTTGACTCTTTCTTCCCAATGAAAGGATTCTTGACTGCACTTGAAGAGGCATCCCTTTGAATCTTACCGCTCTTGATACCAGCCTCTACTCTTTCACCTGTCAATATCATCTTGGTGAACCCAGTTGAAGAGCTTCCGATTAGATGGTTGAAAAATGGGCCTGACAGTACCCAAGAACATATCTACCAGCTCTCTATCAGATAGAACAGGCTGGACTCTTCCTACAAGATCTATCCATTTCTGGGCATAATCTTTAAAGCCCTCACTGGAAGCCATAAAGATGCTTTGGAGTTGTGTACGGGTTGGAGCATGGTCAACATTGTATTGGTACTTCCTGTAGAAAGCAGCAGCCGAATCCTCCCAGTTGCGGATGTTGGTTCCCTCCAGCTGATAGAACCATTCCAATTGAGTCCCCGATAAACTTTCCTGGAAGAAATGCATCCACAAATTCCTATCAATGGTGTGAGGTTGGATCTTCCTAACATAAGACCTCAAGTGCAGCTTAGGACATAAAACTTTGTCGTATTTAGCAAATGAGTGAACCTTGAACTTCAGTGGAATGACCACTCAAGAAACCAACCCTAATTCTTTAAAATCCAGACCAGGAACCCTCTAAATTTCCATGGCATTGAGATGAACCTCCAGCTGCTTGTATTTTTCATCAGCAGGAGGATATTGTTCTTCAGCATAGTCAGCCCCTTCTTCATCAAACCCTGGACTGTGGTCCTCTTATTGTGTCTTCTCTTCCTGATTGTCTCCCTCATTTGACATAATTGCAAATTCTAGAGCTCGCTTTGCTGGTCCTCTGAGTCTCCTTCCCATATTCAGGACACCAACTGGTTTCTTTGTCTTTTTCTTCTTGTCTTTGAGAATGAGAGTCTTTAGGTTCTCTTTTCCCTTATCCAGAGCCAAGAACATCTGCTGGTTGAGCATTTTGTGCTTGAAGATCCTTAATATTTTGTTCGAGAGCCATCTCTACTGAAATAAACAGTAAGCAGATGAGAAACCTGTATGGGGGAAAACCTATTATGATGACATGCATGATATGTGAATGCAATGTTTTCAAGGATCTCGCGGGGTATACACAAGAAAATGTCAGAAGTTGAACTTTGATTATAGCTTTGATTGAAGAACTTCGTACCGTTGAAATGTTCTTCTACGAGAATCAAGCTCACCATATCAAGTGGGTCATAACCCTTGACTCAAGTTACTGTGCTTTGGTCTTTGACAACATCTGGTTAGAGGAGAATAAGTCCCCTTTCCCCTTGATAGACGTCTTGTTTAACATAACCCTGCATCACAGGCCCTTTGAGATCCTTAAAATGGTTAGTGGAAATGATATAGTATGATGTCATGATGTTATGTACAAGTATACACATAAAGCAAACAAGTCGTTATATACAAATAATCATATACACACAAGGCAGACAAGTCCTTAGGTTTAGGCTTGCATGGATTCATAGGTAAGTACCCTCTTGAAGTTTAGTTAGTTCAACCTGTCCTAGAAATTAAATGGGTTCTACGGAATCTCAGTATCATTGATATTTCTTTATTGGGCATTGTCTCAGCACAATCAATCTTTACTTGCAGCCGAAATATCCCAAAAGTCTGATCTTAATGAGTGTAGTATCGAGTATCAACCAATCTTCTGCTTTACACCAAAGTCGACTATCTCACTACTTCTTAATGGACAATTTGTTCAATTAAAGGTTCTAAGGTCAATTAGTGCTTCATGACACCACTCAGCGACCCCGTATTCTCCTCGATTCAACACAAGAGATACTGGTACCAACAAATGTGTCACACTAACGTAGCCCCTATTTCAACCATATCGGTCTACACCATACAATTTCCACAATCTATTGCTACTTACCTAATGATGTTCCTAGATTCGGGTAGAGGATCAAAACAAACCCAAACAAGGACCCATAAATGTAAAGCAGACAAATCAATCAATGAAAGCAATTAAATATGATCTAGCTCTAAGGTAACCCCACTTTTAAGTACTCCCCAACAGAGTCGCCAATTTTGTAATACGGTGGAAGAACTTACTTAGGTGTTTTGCGTTTGATTGCAATTGTTCCGAATAGCAAGAGTCACCACTGACTTTTCTTTTATCCAATAAAGGAAAGGGTGAAAAGAACAGGAAAGACCTTTGAGATATTTTCTTGAGTTCGGGGGGTATGTTATGAAAAGGGAAGGTGTTAGCACCTTTTCATCCGTAGTTATCTACGGGCTCTTACTTGCTTGCTAGATCATTTGAAAGTTTCTTTGTTTGAAAATGTGATTTGTGGTGTAAGTTTGAAAATATTTTGAAAACGCCTTTGTTGTGACAAACTATGTAATGATTCTCGTCTCTATAAGAATTTATACAAAGTGTTGGTTTTGAAAATAGTTCAAAGAGATGTTTGTTTTTGAAGATGTTTTGAAAGTGTAAGTGTGGAAATGGTTTTAGTTTGTGAGCAAGCAACTATGAGCGTCCTACCTACTCAAAAGGTCTTTGTTCTTTTCCTCCTCCTTTAGATGTTGCTATCTTACCATTAATTGGTAAGAAGCCCCATCATTGGATATGAAGGGACGGGCGTGGGTCAATCGTATAGTAATAGAAGGCAACTTATGAGACGTTTTAGCAATTTTCATAAGGGACTAGATCGTTTACCGGAGGAAACATCAAGGGACATCAAGAGACTACAATCTTTTTTATCGAGGGTCTTTGCTAAAACGCCCATATTCGAGGGACATGACTATTTTACGAGGCAACAAGCGAGGTTACCCTAGAGGTGCACGTGTGTGAATAGTGTGTTTGATTTCATGCATTTTTGTCTTTGATTAGGATTTTCTAAGATTGATTTTATCTTTCCATACACACCCTAATTACTAACAATTTATATTAAAGCGGTAAATTGTGGAAATTAAAATCCTAAGCTATTACATCATTAGGGGATAGGGGATACAAATGTACAAATGTACAAATAGGGGGTGGAAAGCAATAAAAGTCCTAATTATTACAACCATATTTAATAGAAAGAAAATATATAGAAAATTTAAATAAAAAAAAAGAACAGCGCAAAAGAGAGAAAAAACAAATCTTTCGATTCATGCAATATGTTCGAAGCATGCACCCTTCGATTAACAGAGAAAAAAACAAATCTTTTAATTCATGCAGTATTTTCGAAGCATGCACCCTTCGATTCACACACCCTTTTTTCTTCTGATTGGGCCTGTAAAGCAGTGTGTGTCAAAGCCTAAGGCTTTGTGTCGAACCATGTTGTAATTTCTCACTCCAACATTGTTTTATAGTCTGTACAGGTTAGTTCTTAACATATAATTGACAAGAAAGGAAAACAAACAAAAAGGGTAGCTTCGAAGGCAATGATTATTACAGGTTATCTTCGAAGATGAACCATCAATGATGCTTGAAATGAAGAGTTTAAAGTCCAGAAGACTTACCTTGAAGTTGGAATGTGTGCTTCGAACTTGAGTTTCTTCCTTGAATGCTCTTGGGTTCGAAAGAAAAGAACATAGGTGTTGTGTTTTTTGGTTCTGGGTTTGAAAGAAAAGAACAGAGGTGTTGTGTTTTTTGGTTCTGGTTTTAAGAGCGTTTTAAGGCTTCATCCTCCGTGTTCTCTCCTCTCTCTTTTTTTTTCTTCTCCTCTTTCCTTGTCCAAAAGCCCCCTCTTGTGTGTTGTGGAAACAACTTATTTAGAGAAGAGTCTAGCTGGAGTTTTAGGGGGAAAAACAAATTAAATTTGAACAATTTTGGTATGTTCTTTTCATAGCTTTCGAGGTGTATCTCTTATATGCTAGTTTGGTGCAAATATGGGACTGAGATAATGCAGGCTTGGACTGGTTTGCAGCAGTTTTGGAGTGTTGTGGCAGCTTGGTGCAGGGCTGTTTCATAGCAGTACAACAGACTATTTCTGACATGGTTTTAGGTTGTTATATGGACAATACAACAAACTTGGGCTTGGCAGCATATAGGACTTTGTTCAGCAGCCTTCGACTAAACTCATCAAAAGATAAGACAATATTTGTTTCCACCAATTGTGTGTTCTTCGAATGGACCAACAATTGTATGTTCTTCGAATCCATCAATTGTATGTTCTTCGAATGGACCACCAATTGTATTTTCTTCGAATCCACCAATTATATGTTCTTCAAATCCATCAATTGTATGTTCTTGGAATGGACCACCAATTGTATGTCTTTCGAATCCACCAATTGTATTTTCTTCGAATCCACCAAATGTATGTTCTTCGAATGGACCACCAAATGTATGTTCTTCGAATCCACCAATTGTATGTTCTTCGAATGGACCACCAATTGTAAATTCTTCAAATCCACCAATTGTATGTTCTTCGAATGGACCACCAATTGTATGTTCTTCGAATGGACCAAAAATTGTATGTTTTTCGAATCCACCAATTGTATGTTCTTTGAATGGACCACAAAATGTATGTTCTTTGAATCCACCAAATGTATGTTCTTCGAATGGGCCACCAAATGTGTGTTCTTCGAATCCACCAATTGTATGTTCTTCGTATGGACCATATTCATCTGAGTGTACCCCTCGAAGCTTGTGGATCGAAGCAAGCTTGCTCTTATTCGATTTGTCAAAATCTACCAACCACCCCTTTCCATCAGTCATGTGGTTCGAACAGCCTGGACTATATTTTGAATTCGAACTATTATTTGCAGCTGCACACCTTTCGATCTGCTTTTCCCTTTCGATAGTTTCCTCTTCCTCCTTTCGAGGATTCAGAAGTTCCATCTTTGACCTGGCTATATGGGGCATTAAAAGTCCAATTGTACTTGTGCAAACTTGAGCTTTTGAAAATCTTTGTGAGAAATGTCTTGAGAAAAGAGAAGGAAAATTTTGGGGTACAACAATTTCAAATGACTTTCATGGTTCATAATAGGTCCTCAATAATGCTTATGTCAAGTTTCAAGTCTTGCATCACATGTTTCTCAGTCAATGGCTCAAATGATTGAAATTCAACCGTATTGATTAAAAAGTCAACTGTGGTTAATATATAGTCAAACTTCAAGATTTTTGGTCAACATCAACATTTTGAAGTGATATTCATCATTTGGTCAAGGGTTGACCATGATTCCTCAAGGAAAGCCCTCAAATCACCAAAGGTAAAAAAAATTGCTAAATTAGGGTTTTGACTGAAGATGACTGATCATTGACTGTTGAGCTAGTGCATGATCTAATAGCTTAAAGCATGATCTTAAGGACTTAAATACAACATCTTGACCTAATTAGATGGCTCAAGACATTTCCAAAGATGCAAGTAATTGATATTTGAAAATTTGAATCAATTGATGGAAAGTCAACAATCACTTAAAAGTTAAACTTTAACTTTTTGGGCAACATTGGAATTCAAAAATCAAGAATCATAAAAAAATTCAAAAATATCAAACTTGATCATCAAGAATAAAAAATTCAAGAAAAGTCAAAAGTCAAGATTTTCAAACACTTAGAAAAATTTCAAGTGTTTTGTGCTTAAAAAACCCTAACTTCACAAGCAAGTTTCCTCAAGATCCAAGTTGATTTAAGGAAAACTTTCAACATGAAAGTTGTAGGGATTAATGAATTCTACAACTTTGTCAATGTGGGTTGATCCTCAAAAAGTGCTTGGATTAAGAGATATAGGCCCATGAAGTTCTGATTATTTTTATCCAATACTGTGCAATTTTTTAAGTTTTGATCAGTTTTTTGTCCCAACTTCATGGCCATTTTTCGCCTAAATCCCAATTTATTTAGCCAAAATAGTTAACGTGAAAGTTGTAGCCAATGTTTCAAGCTTTCCAAAATGTCCAAAAACACAAAGATATCATGCTTGAGCTAGAAGATTCAAAGACATGAAGTTGGCATTCCATTCTTAAATTATAGGTCATTTTTGTGACAAGTTCATAACCAAATCTTCAAGCCATGCTGCATAATCTCACTTTTCAGGTCCATTAGCTTTCAAATCTCCCCATAATTAAATTATTACACAATTTATTAAACTATTATCCAAGTGTTTGAGCCATTGTCCAAATGATTTTTTTCATTTATGACACAAAGGCACCATTGCCATTTACATAAAGGATGTTTTATGCAATTGTGAACTCTCCTTGAGCCTCTCACTTGTTTCATCTGCACACACTCAACCTAACAAATCAGAAGAAACATGTTTAAAGTGTTCAACAACTCTATGGGACAAGGTACAATGCATTAGAACCATGTTCTTCAAAATTACTTCAAAACAAAGCAACCAAGCCATAACATGCTATCTATCAAAACTGATCAACACTTTCTCTCAAACCTTTTCTCCATAAATATATAGTCCATTTTCAAGCTAACACACAATTTGACAAGCCCTCAAACACTCTTAAACTCGGGATCACCAAGAAAACTCCATTGTTGCACATTTGAGGCTTCCAAAACCCAACTTCAAATCCACTCGTGTGTTTTCCTTTTTTATCATTCAAGCATCATCTATACATCATATAAAAGCCATCTATACCCCTGTTTAATCATTGTAACACCTCTACCATCATTGTACAAACCTTAATTTACACCTCTGCGACTTGACTTGTCCAGAAGAATTGAGGTACTCTTAATCTAAGGTAGGCATTGCAAAAGCTTCTTGTGAGTTTAGTGAAGCTATCCAAATCATCCTAACACCTCCAGAAGTTCTCTAACTTTAAACTCGACTCTCACTTCATAGGTAAGTTTCTCCAACTTTGAAATCCTTTTACACGCATCATTTGCTTTCAATTTCAAAAGATAAAATGTAGATATGATTGCCCTGAAACTGACCATGTCCTTAGTTTTCATTTATGTTGAGTATGTAATGAGAATTTTGGAGTTAAAGTTTCTGAAATATTAGGTTTCAGTATGGTACCAAATAAAATTCGCCCTAACCATTGATCTATAGCTTTTGAAAGTTGCATGGTTGGATTCGTGGTTAAAATTCAAGCAAGTTTGATGTTTACATTTTTCAATCTGGTTGAGAAATGAAGATTTTACAAAAAACTTGAAAATGTTGTCGTTGTTGCTGTAAACGCGCACAAGGAAGAAGATGAAGTCCAATTTTGAAAACAAGTTTACTTTATATTTATTGCAACATGTTTTATCACTAAATATAACAGCCAACCTAGTGGCAAGCAGCGTGTGTTTCATGTCACTTTGGCCTTAGGGATCTGGATTCGAGCCCCAACGGTACCCTTTTATTTTTCTAACATTTTCTCTACAGATCCATTATGAGCAAGCCTAGCGCGCCTATCATGAGCCTCCCCTCATCACCATTAGATCATCATACAATCAGATCTAATACACCACATGCGTGCCCCTTATGATGCGCTTTCTGAACAATGTCCTCACTAGATCCAAAGAACGTCTGGGCTCTCTATTTTAGGCCTGAAATTTTTGCTACTTCTCAACCCCTTTATTACTTGTTACACTCAGGCCCATTTTGTTTTTTATTATTATTTTAATTAACTTTCTCTTTTCTAAAATCATTTTTTTATTTAATAAGAAAAATCATAAAAATGATTAAAAAAATTAGATTTAGGTTTTTAATTAATTAATTTAATTTTTGACAAATAAAAATTAATTTAATTTAATCACTTTGACTTTATTTAATTAGAATTTAGGTTTTATACTTCAAATATCTTTTCTAAATAAAACACCAAAAATATTTTCTAAATACTTAGAATTCTTTAGATTTTAATTAGTTAATTTATTTTTTGATAATAAAGATTAATTAATCTAATCACACCTCATTTTATTTTAAAATAATTAAATTGTAAATTAAATTAGAATTAGGTCTAATTTTTAATTTCACATTTCAAATATTTTCTAAACAAAGAATCAATAAAAATATTTTTCTTAAAAATACTTAGAATTTTTAAGGTTTTTGCATCTTTTCCCTTTCTATCTCCGCACATTTGTTTATTTTCGCATTAATACAATTATGTAACTGTCAAAAGTTTGTAATAGATAATTAGGGTTTATTGCTTTCCTCCCCTATTTATAAACTTGTACCCCCCATCCCCGAAGCATTGTAATAGCATAAAACATTTAATTTCTGCAGTTTACTGCTTTCCTTTATTACTATTAGTAATTAGGGTTTGTATGACAAGATTAAAATCAACTGTTAGATTACCTAATTTCAAGACAAAGATAATTGAAATCAAAACACTTCACGCACACGCACCTCTAGGGTGACCTTCACTTGTTGCCTCAGATTTAAACAGTCATGTCCCTCGAACGTGGGACGCTTTAGCAAAGACCCTCGATTAAAAAAAGATTGTAGTCCCTCGATGACCCTTCGATGCTGCCTTCGGTAAACGATCTTAGTCCCTTATGACAATTGCTAAAGCGTCTTACAAGTTTCCTTTTATGACTGTATGATGACCCACACCTATCCCCCACATCCAATGATAGGGATTCCTACTAATTAATGGTAGGATAGTACTATCTAAAGGAGGAGGAAAAGAACAAAGACTTTTTGAGTAGGTAGATCACCCATAATCGCTTGCTCACAAACTAAAATAATCTTTCCACTTCACACTTTCAAAACAACTACTTTCAAAAAACTTTATAAACACTCTCAAGGACTGATACAAGGGTTATTATAAAGAAAACTACTTTACATTGGCATTTTCAAAACATCTTTCATAAAACAACACTTTCTTTCATAAACATTTTCAAAACAAACATTTTGTATACATTCTCAAAGATACGAGAATCATTATAAAATTGCCATACTTAGACATTTTCAAAATATTTTCAAACATACACATTCACAAAGCATTTCAAAAAGTGAGCTAGCGTTTAAGAGCCTGTAGATAACTATGAATGAAAAGGGTGCTAACACCTTCCCTTTTCATAACCCACCCCCCTTACTCAGAAAATTCTCAAAAGGTCTTTCCTGTTCTTTTCACCCTTTCCTTTATTGGATAAAAGAATAGTCGGCGGTGACTCTTGTTATCCGCAACATTTGCGATAAAAAGCAAAACCCAAAAGTCAGTTCTCCCACCGTATTAAGAGTCGGAGACTCTGCTAGGGAATATATAAAAGTGGGGTTACCTTAAGAGCTAGATCACTTTTATTGCTTTACTTGTTTGCCTTGTATGCTTTACATTTTGGGTTATGCTTGGGTTTATTTCCTGTATAGATCCTATACCCGGATTTGGGGACATTTTAGGTAAGTAGAAATAGATCGTGAAAATTGTACGGTGTAGACCAACATGGTTGAAATGATGGCTATGTTAGTGAAATACATTGGTTGGTACCAGTGTCCCTTGAGTAAATCGAGGAGAATGCTGGGATGCCGCGTGGTGTCACAAGCACTAACTGGTTGTAGAACCTTATTTGACACAACTTAGCCATTAGAAAGTAGTGAGATAGCTAGATTTGGTGCAGAATGAAGTTGGTTGATTCTCGATACTACACTCATTAAGATTGGACTCTCGGGATATTTCGGTCGTAATTCAGATGCTTGTGCTGAAATAATGCCTGGGAGAAAGATTAGTGATATTGAGGCTCCTAGAACCCGATTACTTCTTTTAGGATAGGTTGAGCCAACTAAAACTTCAAGAGGGTACTTACCTACAAACTATATGCAAGCTTAAACCTAAGGCTTTGTGTGTCTTTCTTGTGTTTGATTAAAATTGTTCATGACATCATAACATCATAACATCATTTTCACTAACCATTTCAAGCACCTAGGGATTTATCATTATTCTATTTTATAGGTTATGGCTTCTACTCGCAGAAATACTACCCGAATCAGTTTTGTGAGGATACCTTATCAACTTAAAGAGTTAGTCTCAAGGGTTCCCAAAAGTTCTCCATTCATCAATAGGCATGGTCGACTACTCAGTTTGGTTACATCGGGTTTTGAAGAAGATATGATGAGTGTTCTATTCCAATTCTTTAACCCCATGCATCACTGCTTCACCTTCCACGATTATCAGTTGGTACCCACAATGGAGGAGTTCTCTCAATTACTGGGAGTACTTGTTCTCAATCAAATACCTTTCACCATTTAGAGAAAGATCCACAACCTAAAGAAATTGCAGTAGCCTTACATCTAAAGCGGTCCTACATTGTATAAAATTGAGAAAAAAGAAGTGGAGTCAAGGGTTTTCTTGCTAAATTTGTGTTAGAGAAAGCTCAGTTGTTTCTGGATGCTATGAGTTTTCAAGCTTTCGAAGAAATCTCGGCTTTGCTAATCTATGAGTTGGTTCTATTCCCTAATCCAAACCAACTTATAGATGTGAATTCCATCAAAATACTTCTTTCTCGTAACCCTGTGCGTACTTTGCTCGGAGACATTTTGCATTCTCTTCATACTCGTACTATGAGAAAGCGAGGGACTCTTATGTGTTACATACCTCTGCTACAAGGTGGTTTATTTCGCACCTTCCCTGATCAGTATTGGAGAATGAACAAAGCTTAAGGTGGTCTTAAAGGATGATGTCGCTTTCTCATTCGGATATCTATTGGTGTTCCTGATCTCTGGAAGATGTTACTATCATTAATCGCTGTGGGGAATTCCCTAATGTTCCACTCTTTTGCATTAGGGGAGGTATTACTTACAACCCTTCTCCGGCTCTACTACAATTTGGTTATGCTCGAAGAGATGGTCCTCATGACGCACTTATCCATGGTATTATGTTCGACTACGAAAATTATCCTTAAGGTTATCGTTGAAGGTTTATACGTGCTTGGGGAATGGTAAACAAGGTTTATAGAAAAACTTTAGGACAAAATAATTCTATCCCCTTGGAGCCCTATCTCAAATGGGTACGAGCTCACGCTCAAAACCTTATGATTCCATATCCCACTATCTTATCGGTAAATATGGAACCTGTTGCTAAGGGGGATATTCCTTATAACATTCTCCATCCAGACATGCCCACTGACCTCGAAGAATTGCAGAAGTCCTAGATTCAACTCAAGTAAGAACAGGACACCTTTGAAGCTCAATTCTATGCAAGTGAAAAAAAAATTTTGGAGCTGACAAAGCAACTTCATAAAGAGCAGAATCTTAATGCATACATCGACACGAAAAGGAAGCTTCTGTGGGAGACTTTAGTCTTAGGTTTTAGAATTTCATATTGTTGTCTCTTTGAGACCCTTTTTCTATTCATTGTAAGCCCAAGAGGCAATTGTAATACTAAACTTATTAATGAAATCTTTGTTTCTATTTCCTTTTTGGCTAGCAAATTTAAATCTCCTAAGGCCCTTAAAAACATTGCATCCACATATCATGCATCATTTCATAAGCAGGTTTTCCAATACAGGTTTCCTTATCTATTTACTGTTTACTTTAGTATAAGATGGATCTCGAACAAACTGTCAAGGAATTCCAAACTCAGCATGCACAATTTCAAGAACCTCTTCTGAATCTGGCCAAAGGGAAAACAAGAGATGATGGCGCTTCTCACCATGAAAAAGAAGAATAAGAAGCAGGTTTTTATCCTCAACATGGGAAGAAGATTCAAAGGTCCTGCTCAACCAGTTTAAGGTGTTTCCTCTGAGGAAGACGATAACCAAGAGGAGGATGACAGAAGTGTCAGGGGTAAAGATAGAAACAATCAGGGTTCCGAGGATGAAGACTACTCCGACGAATAGTATCCTCCTGCAGATGACAAATACAAGCAGTTGGATGACCGACTCAAAGCTGTGGAAATCCAGAAAGTGCCTCGATTGGATTTTGGAGAGCTAGGTCTGATCCCGGGGGTGGTCATCTGTCATAAATTTAAGGTTCTTACCTTTTCTAAATATGACGACGTCTCTTATCCCAAACTTCACCTGAGGTCGTATGTTCGAAAAATCCAACCTCATACTGCTGACCAAAAATTGTGGGTCCATTTCTTTCAAGAAAGTTTGTCCGATACTCAACTTGAATGGTTCTACCAGCTGGAAGGAACCAACATTAACACATGAGAAGACTTGGCTGCTACTTTCTACAACCAGTATCAATATAATGCTGACTTGGCGCCGGCTCGTGTGCAGTTGCAAAACATGTCCATGGGCTCGAATGAAGGGTTCAAGGAGTATGCCCAAAAATGGAGGGACCTAGCTAGAAGGGTACAACCTCCTTTGACTGACCAGGAATTGGTGGATATGTTCATGGGCACTCTAACGGATCCATTCCTTAATTTACTGATTGGGAGTTCTTCATCAAGTTTACTGAGCTGATTCTGACTGGAGAACAAGTTGAAAGTGGTATCAAGAGCGAGAAGATTCGGATGGCTATATCTTCTAAGGCGGTGAAGAAGCCCTTCATTGGTAAGAAAGAAACCAATGATGTTTATGGCTAGAGGAGCCGTAGTAAAAATGTTCACCATCAGTCTATGGGGATGGTGTTGATCTCTAATCCGGTGCCTGTTCAAAAACAACAACAGGGAAACCAACGTAGGTCAGACGCTCCAAGGAGGCAGTTCACCAGAATTAATATGCCTCTGGCTCAAGCATTGTAACATTTGTTAAAGGCTGACCTCATAACACTCAGGGATCCTCCTCTTAATCCCAACACATCCTCTCTGAAGTAAAATCCAAAATGCAAAGTGTTCCTATCATTTGAACAGTCCTAGGCACGAAACCAACAATTTTTGGGCCCTGAAAAACAAAATCTAAAACATGATTGATAACAAGGAAATTGAGTTCGACCCTCATAAGACTTCGAACGTGATTACTTCTCCTATGCCGAAGCATGACAAAGGCATAAGTGATATCGAAGATATTTTGTATGTTACCTGCATAAGTGATGTGGTTACTCATCTCTCAACAGTCAAGAAGAATTTTCTACAAGCCAGTTTATTTCTGATTTGTGTTAAAGAATGTTATTGCTGTGCAGTTCAACCCAATGGTTGTGGGTTACTGAAGGAAGGAATTCAACGCCTGATGGATGAACATGTAATTTTGATTAAGAAAATTCTGTATGCTGAGAATTTATGTCGAGATTTGTCTGTCATATTTGGTACTCCTTTCAGGATCACTTCCAAGGGACCTGTAAGGATTACGACCAATCCAAAAGTTACTCCCTTAATCATTATAAAACTTGGGCCTATCCCATATTCCTAAAAGAAGGCTATTCCATGGAATTATGGGTCTGATGTCTATTACCATGGCATTAAACAAGAGTTGTTTTACAAAGATATTGACAATATTGCGGGGACTAGCAAAATTACTAGAAGTGGGAGGATTTTCTCCCTGGAAATCTCTCAACTTGTTCAAGTCACACTTACCAAGACAATTGCCGAGGCTAGAGGTAAAGAGCCAATGATAGAGCCTTCCCGGACGGAGGCACCAAAAGAAGCTACAGTCAAGGACACCTCTGGACAAGAGTTAGAAGAGGTTTTGAAGATCATTCAAAGAAGCGATTATAAAATTGTTGAACAGCTGGGACAGACCCGGTCCAAAATCTCCATGCTATCTTTACTACTGTGTTCTGAAGCCCATGCACAAGCTTTAATGAAATTTTTGAAGACTGCTCATGTACCACAAGAGATTTCTGTCGATCAATTTGGAAGTTATGTTGCTAGCTTAACGACTGTCAATGGATTAGGTTTCTCCAATGCTGACCTGACTCCGGAGGGAAGAAATCACAATAGGGCCATGTATGTCTCCATTGAATGCAAGGGAACTACTTTGTCTCATGTGTTAGTTGATACTAGCTCTTCTCTGAATGTTTTGCCAAAAGGCTCTCTTGACAGACTGGATTGTGAAAGGGTGGTGCTAAAACCCAATGACATCATAGTTTGAGCCTTTGACGGGTCCTAAAGAATGGTACATGGAGAAGTGGACCTCCCAATCAAAGTGGGTTCACAAATCTTTGAATCCACCTTCTATGTAATGGACATCCGACCAGCTTATTCTTGTCTATTAGGACGCCCATGAATCCATAGGGAAGGTGTTGTTACCTCCACCTTACACCAGAAATTAAAGTATCCTGTGAAAGGGAAGATTGTTACTGTATGTGGAGAAGAGGAGTACATGGCCAGCCGCCTGAGTTCATTCCGGTACATGGAAATGGACGAAGAATTCATCGAGACTCTGTTCTAAGATTTTGAAGTAATTTCCCCTGCTGCTGTTGAAGATGTTTCTGCCATTCCGAAGACTACCAGGGTTCCGCATAATATGGCTTCTTAAAAGATGCGAAAGCTACTATAGAAGAAGGTGGTTGCACAATTTAGGGTCAACTTCCTGATATCCCCTACAAATCTGATAAGTTTGGTTTGGGCTTTACTGCAGATGGTCAAAGGGCTATTCACCATGCTCGAGCTGGAGACCTCCATTCCATATCAGCAATAATGGAGTCAACACTATAGAGGATGCTGATAGTGATTGTGACTTTTATAGCTGGATCTTTCCTACCATTGGCAATAGGCTCGACAATTGTAAAGAAGAAGAAATGATCTCCATCTCCTTTATCCAGGAGTAATAGCTATTTCTATTTTTATTGCTTTAAGAAGTTTGGTTATGTAATTTCTTTTAAAACAAAGACTTTAAACCTTGTGTCTTGCCTGGGGCACAATTGTCCATTTGTTAAGGGTTGTCATTTCATATGTCATATTTCCATTTAATGAAAACATTGGATGTTTTGAATACAAATTGTGTGCTCTATGTCTTTCTTTTGCTTTATTATAGTTATGTGTTCTTACACCCACCCACACACTATATTGCAGATACCCATCCGTTAAGGATATCGTTGATAACGATTCTGCTATTGCCGCTTATGACTTTAAAAATATGATCTACCAAGCCGAAGACGAAGGTGAGGAAGATTGTGAAATACTTGGAGAACTTTCCAAACTCTTAATACAAGAAGAAAAGGCTATCCAACCACATGAAGAGCTAGTCGAAGTGGTAAACTTGGATTCTGAGACAGACATAAAGGAAGTCAAGATTGGCGCCAACTTAGAGGACAATGTCAAGAACATGTTGATTCAGATGTTGCACGACTATGTTGAAGTATTTGCTTGGTCATACAAACACATGCCAGGGCTTGATACAGATATCGTAGTTCATCATCTGGCAATGAAAGAGGGTTGTTCTCTGATTAAGCAGAAGGTATGTCGCATGCGTTCTGAAATGTCGGAAAAGATCAAATCCGAGGTTATGAAACAATTCAAAGAAAGTTCCTTAGCAATGACGTCATATCCTCAATAGGTTAGTAATGTTGTTCCAGTACCAAAGAAATATGGCAAGGTACATATGTGCATAGATTACAAGGATCTGAACAGGGAAAGCCCCAAAGATGACTTTCTGTTGCCACATATTGATCTCTTAGTCGACAATACTAATTAGCATAAGGTATTCTCTTTCATGGATGGCTTCTGGGTTATAATCAGATCAAGATGGCGCCTGAAGATATTGAGAAAACAACCTCCATCACACAGTGGGGCACTTTCTACTACAAGGTTATGCCTTTTGTTGTACCCTAAATTTTGCCCCTAACTTTTTCAGTCGCACTTTCATATCATATTTTCTCATTTGGTCACAATCATTAATAAATAGCTTCATTCATCACATTTTCATCCTATATTTAAGTTTGATCTTGTGTTGTTGACTAACTTCTAATCAAAATACAAAAAAATATTCATCTTTGTCTTTGCATATTTGTGTTTTGTAGGTACCGAGTCAAAGCATCTGACAAATAAGGTTTTCCGGTATTATTTCCCTAAAATATCTATTTGCAAAGAAAATAATTAAAATAATTTCATTTTTTTCACTGTACAATCGATTGCTCTTAGGGTGCAATCGATTGCACAAAGTGCATTTTGTGCCATTTTTGAAAAAATACACTGATACAATCGATTGCTCCCAGAGTGCAATCGATTGCACAAAGTGAAAATATGAAAAAAATTAGCAATTTCAAGTTGGTCAATTTTGGTTCTAATTTTTTCTTCATTTTTTGAAATATATATCATTAATTCAAATTTTAGTGCCAATTTTTCTTTTTTTAAAATATTCATTAATTCAAATTTTGGCTCCAATTTTTGAAAGATATATCATTAATTCAAATTTTGGCTCCAAGAATCAATTACCAAATTACCACTAATCCCAAGCCCAAACTCTATAAATAGAGCCCTCATTTCATTTAAATCTCAAGCTTTTGATAGCCAAAATAACTTTGCTAAAAAATTTCTCAATTCTCTCCATCAACCAAATCCACTCAAAGCTCCATTTTCAAAAAGTTAGTAAGCTTTGCGTTGAAGATTAATAATCTTTGAGCTAAACCTTCATCTAAAAACTTTTTCTTCATCAATTCTCTAAATCCAAGCTTGGGAAATTGATTCTTGGGGCTGAATTGAAGCAAATTCTTGAAGTTGTTTTGATAATTCTCTAGATATACCTTTTGTAAGCTGGATTATTCATCTTTCACAATGTCATCTCTTGTTGATCTTTGGGTTCGATTCATTGAGCATTGTTTTGTGATTCCGTTGGTGCTATTTTCTCATAATTTGATGGAATTTTTGTGCTCAATTGGATCCATGATCATGAGGTGTTTGATGGAAAGTTTGAACAAGAATTTTGCCTTTTGAAATGCTGATTTTCTATTTTTCAAAGTGAGCAATCAATTTCTACCAGAGTGCAATCGATTGCACTAAGTGAATTTCGCACAAATTTTCGAAAACTTAAATGTGCAAATCGATTTTCACTTTAGTGCAATCGATTTGCACCGAAACATAATGCATTTTTTTGCCTTGTTTTGGGGCAGCTTTGATCCATAACTTTTTTTACTCACTCCTTTTGATTGTTGGTTTTGATTTCAATTTTAAATGTCCAATTTCTCTTTAAATTCAATGGACTTTGGGGTGTAGATAAAGTTGGATAAATGTTCATCAATTCAAATCTACCAAAGAGTGAATTATTTAATTCATTTTTGGTGCTTTGGATTAATGATATGTTTAGTGCTTTAATCCATCTAGATGAGTGATTAAGTTTAAAGATGAAACAAATTTAAGGTAGTGATCCAAGTTAGCTTATCATTCCCCTCCCTCTTCATCTTTCCCTTTCTTTTTTTTAATTGTTCTACGTATTAAGAGATGATGATCTCTATATCATTTATCCAAACATGAAGTACATAGATTGCTATTGACTATCCTCCAAATAGGTGCGACTTCTACATAAGTCCATTTACAATTGCTTAACATAGTGCTAAATTTTGTCCCGATTTGAATAAATGATCATTCGTGGCCCAAATCTATGTTTGCAAGCCCAAGTATGTTAATTTGATCTCTTTGATCCAATAATCTTGAGATTCATTGTTAGGAGGCTTTGGTTCTACCAATCCTCCAATGGATCTTCATCAATTTTGGTCAACACGGATCACTTAAACATCGTTGATTATTAAATGTTACCTTGAGTTTTCTTTAAATGGATGGTATACTTGACAAAAAGCAAATGCAACTTGTTGTTGAGAGGCTTTGGTTCTACCAATCCTCTAATGTGTTCCAAATGAAAGTTTCAAGATGGTCATCCAACTAACCACTAATTTCTAACAATTGACTTTATTTTATGCTTTTATTTTATGCTCTTTACTTTATGTACCATTTACTTTAGCATTTACATTTCAAGCTATTTTCATCTTTGCTCACTTGAGCATTTACTTTTATGTCATTTTTATTTTGCTCACTTTAGCTTTTCTTTTCCTTTTAAAGATACTTAATAATCAACATGAACCATAAAAAAAAATTAATGATACTTGGATTATTTGGTTACTATCCTTTGTATTATGGAGTATTTGACTTTTTGGACTTAGGATTAAAGACCTTGATCATATGTTGCAGACCTTGTATTATGTTGGATACCTTGTGACCTTAATGGATATTTTGTCTGGAGCTCTTGAGGTTTACCTCAAGATATTGGGTTATTTGTTTGTTTCGTGTGCAGGTTATTGTGATTACATACTTTGTCTGTAATATGGAATTCATCTGTATACAACCGTTACTCTGCCCAATTTTTGTGAAGTCTTAATACACTTGAAGTTTGGTCTTCTCAAGAGGTTTAGTATCTTTGCTTTCTTTATTTCAATCCAAAGAATGGGAATTCTATCTTGGCTCATAATATCAAGTGTTGGCTTCTTGTTGGTTAGACGGTTCTCTTCCTTAGATTTTACCTTATGCTTTAGGATAGTCCCTTCATCTCCTCCCATCTTCTTTAATTTTCAAAATCTTCTCATGTTTTTTCAAAATCTTCTTTGTTTATAAACTCGAATCGCTCTCATAAAAAAACATCGTCTTTGTCGATTATGTTTTCTTTTAAAACTTCTTTTCTTTAAACAAACTTCCATTCACGTAATCATACTTTAACATTTATTTTCAAAATTAACAAAAACACTTCAACTCATTCAAACTCTTTTGCACGCTCGAGCGCCTTTTACCATTCAAACCTTTTTTTTCAATATGAGACATGATTCATTGGTAGTCGAGCAACATTCTCCTATCCCCATGGTTATAAAGGTGTCGACTTTTCCACTAAAGTGCTAGAGCCGTTCTCAAACCCTCACTCTTGCTGATGCAGGGTCCATCTTTCCTACACCTTGTGGGTGTTAGTCAAGATTTCTCTCCTAACAATAAATACTTGTCTCTTCGTTTAAAATCAATCAACAGACAAGTCTTTTCTAGTCAAACTACAGTGCTCTGACTTTCCCATTGCACGAGGGAGTACGTAGGCACTAAGTCTTACGACCCAAGGCGGGCAACAAAAATAATAAAAAACATTTTGTTTTCTTTTTTTTACAAATACACATTCATTATTTTCCTTTAGCAAGTAAACCTTTACATGACACTCCTTTTAAAAGAAACCAAACAAAGTGGATCCTGCGGAATATCGTAGATGCTTAGGGTGCTAACAACTTCCCATTGCATAACCGACCCCCGTACCTTGATCTCTGATCTTTTATTTCATTATGGGGTTTGTTTGCTTTTTTCCCATTTCCCTTTGGAAACAATAAAGTGCGGTGGCGACTTCATTATGTTGAGATAAGTCAATTGATGGCTTAATCTCAAATATTTATCGCTAAATCTCTTTACATATAATCACTGTCGCGATTTAGTTTCACCTCTGCTACATCTCTTTGCCGATGTCGATTGCACACGCGACAGAAAGTGGCGACTTCACTGGGGACATATTGACCTATTGTTGATCCATTCCTAAGTGTGTAAATCCTAGATTTGTTTGTTTCTTTTCTATGAGTGTTTATATATTGTCTTACTTGTTGTTTATTACTTCCCATTATGCTATATATATGTTTGTCTGGATTTTCCTGGTTTTCAGGGGCTTGGTGATTTCTTATAAGTCTTCTATCCGGACTTTGGGAAAACTTAAGATAAGACGGGCGGTATAGTCATGTTAACTTTGAGGGAGTAATCCCAAAAAAGGAGACATGAGATCCCCCACTCAGTGGAGGCTCCTTTGACTGTAGTGTCATTTACCGAGTAATTAGGAAGACGTACTTCTTTCGACATGGGAGTCTGCTGAAGCTGAGGACAATATATTACCTAACCCATCTTGGCCTTTTAGGTGTAGTGCGGAAGCTATGACGGAGTAATCCGGAAATAGTTATCACGCGATACTACACTCAAACGAGTTTTTCCTGAGAATATTTCTAATTACCGAGTTAATTGGGACGTTGGTAATATCCAAAGGAAGGATGTAGACTCTGGGAACCTCTTAGAACCCTTGTTCGGAAGGTGATAACCGTTAGTCCATACCTTATGGGTTGTACCTTTGACTCCAGGCTCGTGACTTTGAACTGTGTGATCCTGTTACTGTGCAGTGCATTTCATAACATTGCATATCATTTTCATCCTATGCATCATTCTGCATACATCCAGGTTGTTCAGGATCTTATTCCCAGTTGCTTCTTTCTTCCAGTTAGTCGTATACCGTCAAGCTGATTCCACAATACAACTATGGGACTAGAGCTGCTATCAGATTGATAATGGAAAACCAAGAACAATACAACATGGAAGTCAGAATGGAAATCGACGAGTTAAAGTCAAGTATGGCCAAACTTATTGAGATGATGCAAGTCCTAATTTCCAGAGGAGAGCCACCTCAAAGGACTGTGATATCTGAAATCCCAACTGCTGCTGTTGACACTCAACCTATCCAGCATGCATCTACTACATGGCCAGAGTTTGGGTTACCTTAGAATTACTCTTGGCCTGTTACAATTACTTTAATGGTTGGCCAGTCTGCCCGACCAGTCTTTCAGGCTCCAGTTTTCACTGAACCTCAGCCAATCGTTCATACTGCATCTCGTCAACCTGCTGCACAAGCTGCTTTTGGGAACCCTCTCTTTGAGTACCATGCTACTAGTCCTCGAAGTGTGAGTCAAGGAGACTTTAGTGAGTTTGAAGAGTTCAAAGAACAATATCAGACTTTAGAGAAGAGACTCCGAGCTATGGAAGGAAATGAGTTCTTCAGTTTTGATGCTAACAACATATGCCTAGTTTCTGATCTAGTTATGCCTACAAAGTTCAAGACTCTCGAGTTTGAGAAATACTGGGGCACACTTGTCCAAGAAATCATTTGGTGATGTACTTTTGAAAGATGTCTGCTTACACCAAGAATGACAAGCTGCTTATCCATTGTTTCCAAGATAGTCTGAGTGGAGGTTCATTGAAATGGTATATGGGAATTGAGAAAGGTCGTATCTAATGCTTCCAAGATCTTGTGTATGCTTTCATAAAGAAATACAAATACAAACTTGACATGGCACCTGATCATCGTTAACTACAAAATATGTCTCAGAATGAGAAAGAATCTTTCAAGGAGTATGCTCAACGATGGAGAGAATTGGCATCTCAAGTTGAACCACCTCTGGAAGAGAAAGAGCTAACTGGATTGTTCATGGATACTTTTCCCCCTTTCTTTTGGGAGAAGATGACTGGTAGTGTGTCTTCCAGCTTCATAGACCTGGTGACTATTGGCTAGATATTAGAAGAGGGAGTCAAGAACGGTAAAGTGTCTAAAGCTGCTGAATCTTCTAATGGTGCAAAGAAATACCTTGAGAACTATCAGAAGAAGAAGGAGGTAGAAGAAAATTCTATCTCGGCTGAGAGAAGAGGACCTCTCCGTAGGACTCAATACATTGATAAATCACAAGTAGTAGCTGTTACTCCTGCGGTCAATGCTCAACCAGTTCAGGTTCCCTAACAACAGAATATTATGCAAAATCAGAATCGGAATAAGGGTCAATTTGATCCCATCCCTATGACATACACATAATTATATCCTACAATGGTGCAGAAAGGCTTGATTACAACTAGGCCTCTGATTCCTCGAAATCCTCCTCCAGCCGAGTTCAGATATGACCTTCACTTTGAATTTCATCAGGGAGCTGCCGATCATGACTTAGAGAGCTGTTATGCCTTTAAAAATAGTGTGAAAGAATTGGTGAAAGCAAATATTCTAATTTTCAAAGAGGTAGGTCCTAATGTTATCAATAATCCTTTGCCAAAACAAAGTGGCTGAAGGCTGAGTCGGGGTACCCTCAAGTCACTTCCTAAAGCCAGTGTTTCAGACAGGACAACTCATCCTTGTTACTGATTAGTCATTAGGCCATCTTTATTTCTATTTACATTTTCCCCTTGTTTATATTTAAATTGTTGCTTTCAAATTTTGTTTGCACTTCCATGTTAATTATAATGAAATGAGCATTGCAATATTTTGATTCAAATCATTTTCATTTACAGCTTTCAAATATATTTTTCTTGTTTACTCCCTTTATCAAGCTTTTGTTTATTCAAAGATTTGAGGGAGGGTGATAAAAACGAAATACCCATAATTGTTGATGGTATGCTTTCAAATAAAACTTTGTTGAGGATGTACATGCATTGTTTCAAATCCCAAACACTGGAGAAATAAGGAAGTTAATCCCTCGTTCACCCCTTTGAGCCTAGAAGTTGGAGTTTCTTTCTATACAAAAAAACCCATAATCTTAACTTGGGGATGGGTAGTTCTCAGTTAATTTGGTTGTGCATTCAATTACAAGAGAAATCGTGCAAGACACCTTTTAATAAAGGTCACGATCAAGCTTTCTTTTGCACACAACAAGTGTCAAAGATGCTCCCAAATCAAAAATGACAAATATGGTTCCCCGTAATCATTGAGCAAGGCAGTCATTATCTTTCCTAAAAGGAAAATGAGATGAAAAGAAAAATCAAAAGAAAAAAACTGCTAAGTCAAAACCTGTGAAGGAGACTTAGGCAAAAATTGGGGCATCCCGCTGACTGTAATCTCAAATGAAATAGTTCAGAAAAAAGTTGGGAATAATAAATTAAATCAGAAGAGGTCTTCAAATCCTCAAAATTCTCCATCAAAGTTGACAAAAGTCCTCAAAACAACAAAATGATGTAAGAAGAAGTGACTGTCATTATCAAGAATCTCTTAGCTTCTGAACCATCTTCATTGCTACCGTCAGTGCAATTCCAAAATCTCTTGGAACCTGAATGCATATTCTGAATTAACTGAACGTAGGACTAAAGAACATCACGAAGATTGGGTTGGGTACAAATAAATTTTGAGCCTTTATCCTTTATTTCTTAAACCGTGAACCAGACCATGTTACAACCCTCAAAAGACCTAATTGAAGCAAGGTTTCTTTTGGAATCATACTACATCAAGGTTGCGTAAACTGACTCCTAAGATCTTTTGTGAACCATTTGTTTTTATATCATACCTTTGCTTTCTCTTTCACTTTAAAAGTATAAACCACTGTGTTTTAACCAGTGATGCACTTTCCATACACCAATAATATCATTTCAAAAATGATTTTTGGATTCAAAAACTTTTTCATGAAATTTTTGTATTAAAATTACCATGTTTGAATAAACAATTTTGCTTGCAAACAACTTTCCTCGTCAAGGAATTTTAAACAGCTGAGAAACTTGGTCAGTGACCCTATCAGGGGGTAATTATATTATAGATCCATTTGTGAATCACTTCAAGATTTGTTGCTCAGTACGAGTTTTCTCAGAATTGGTTAGCCAGAAGATCATTTTCAAGACTCATACTAGGGCATTCCTTTCCAACAGTCATTTCAAGAACTGAAGCCATGATCAGTTTATCTCCAACAGTCATTTCAGAACTGAAGCCATGATCAGTTTATTCTAACAAATATCTCAAGAACTGAAGCCATGATCAGTTTATCTCCAACAATCATCTCATAACTGAAGCCATGATTAGTTTATCCCCAACAGTCATTTCAGAGTTGAAGCTGTGATCAACTTATTTCCATCAACTTTCAACTGAAGCCATGATCAGTTTATCTTCAACATTCAGCTTATCTGGGACAAATCCCCAATCAGCTCTCCATGTCCTTCCTCAGAAGATCATCAGTTCAATACAGTTTACAAGTGTTCCAAATTTGGGTTCAGCATATTTTCCTCCCAAGCAAATTTGGCAGAGTTCTCCGTGTTGATGAATAAAACCTCCAATGTTACCTCCATAAAAGAGTCGAACCCCGTTGTCGTAAACGTCTACATTACATTCATAGATCATTCACATATCATGCATAACAAAATTCATACATAATTCATAACAAGAGTGTTTCATCCTCATTTGCATTTCCCGAGGTCTTGTTGCAGTTGACATGTCACCTTGAGATCAAAGTCCAACTTACTTGGCACCTACCAAAGCAGATGTCAGTTCAACTATTTCTCTCTTTCTTCCAATGCTAATCTTGGATGAGTTGTTTCTCTCTTTCAACCAATGTTAATCTTGGGTATCATGTTTCCCCATGCCGTCCAAAGACAATATTGGATGTCATGATCTTTTGTTTCCATCCAAAGCCAATATTGGATGTTGTTATATTTTGTTATCGTCCAAAGCCAATATTGGATGTCGTTACCTTTTCTTCCATCCAAAGCCAATATTGGATGCCACCATATTTTCTTTCATTCAAATCCAATATTTAATGTTAGGATATTTTGTTTCCATCCAAAGCCAATATTGGATGTTGTTCCCTTTTCTTTCGTTCAAATCCAATATTGGATATCATGATCTTTTGCTGCCATCCAAAGCCAATTTTGGATGTCACCATCTTTTTTGCCGTCCAAAGCCATTATTGGATGCCATGATTTGTCTCACCTCATTCAAAGCCAATATTGGATGTTGTAATCTTTTCTCTCGTCTAAAGCCATTATTAGACGTTGAGTTTTCCACTTATTCAAAGCCAATATTGGATGTTGTGATCTTTTCTCTCGTCTAAAGCCATTATTAGACGTTGAGTTTTCCATTCATCCAAAGCCAATATTGGATGTTGTGATATTTTCTCTCGTCTAAAGCCATTATTAGACGTTGAGTTTTCCATTCATCCAAAGCCAATATTGGATGTTGTGATCTCTTCTCTCATCTAAAGCCATTATTAGACGTTGAGTTTTCCATTCACCCAAAGCCAATATTGGATGTTGTGATCTTTTCTCTCGTCTAAAGCCATTATTAGACGTTGAGCTTTCCCTTCATTCAAAGCCAATATTGGATGTCGTGTTTCTTTTCCGTCCAGTGTCTTTCCTAGATGACTCTGATGTAGCTTCAGATTTGGTCTCATCCCACATCTAATGTTCTTCTAGATGCTTCTGATTGCCTTTTCCAGAGAGTTGCCCGCCTCATTCAATACCATTCTTGGATGTCGCTGCTTGCCTTCTTGAATTTGATCTCTTTTTCCATGTATTGATTATTACTCTTTGTCACCCTGACAGATGTCCACAAATATCTTGTTGTTTCCTTAGCATGTCTTTCCATGTCATTTCATTTGAACTACCATAAGTTTCCAGTTTCAAGTCTTTCCATATTCCCAGAGTCTGTCTCATCTCATACATCATTCAATAAATATATGTCAAAAAAGGAGTCCATGCATTCATAACATATGATGTCATCTCATCACATTAGGGACGGAATTAGGGTCTGTTTGTATTTAATTACTTTTCGCCTATCTAGCAAAAAGATAATTAAATAGGGGCAGCTGTTGTACCCTAAATTTCGCCCCTAACTTTTTCAGTCTCACTTTCATATCATATTTTCTCATTTGATCACAATCATTAATAAATAACTTCATTCATCATATTTGCATCCTATCTTTAAGTTTGCACTTGTGTTGTTGACTAACTTCTATTCAAAATATAAAAAAAGTATTTATCTTTGTCTTTGCATATTTGTGTTTTGTAGGTACCAAGTCAAAGCATCTCACAGCTAAGGTTTTCCTGTATTATTTCCCTAAAATCTCTATTTGCAAAGAAAATAATTAAATTTTTTTCATTTTTTTCACTGTACAATTGATTGCTCTTAGGGTGAAATCGATTGCACAAAGTAAATTTTGTGTCATTTTTGAAAAAATACATTGATACAATCGATTGCTCCCAGAGTGAAATCGATTGCACAAAGTGAAAATTTGAAAAAAATCAGCAATTTCAAGTTTGTCAATTTTGGCTCTAATTTTTTCTTCATTTTTTGAAATATATATCATTAATTCAAATTTTGGTGCCAATTTTTCTTTTTTTCAAATATTCATTAATTCAAATTTTGGCTCCAATTTTTGAAAGATATATCATTAATTCAAATTTTGGCTCCAAGAATCAATTACCACTAATCCCAAGCCTAAACTCTATAAATATAGCCCTCATTTCATTTAAATCTCAAGCTTTTGATAGCCAAAATCACTTTGCTAAAAAATCTCTCAATTTCTCCATCTACCAAATCCACTCAAAGCTCCATTTTCAAAAAGTTAGTAAGCTTTGCATTGAAGCTTACTAATATTTGAGCTAAACCTTCATCTAAACACTTTTTGTTCATCAATTCTCTATATCCAAGCTTGAGAAATTGATTCTCGGGGTTGAATTGAAGCAAATTCTTGAAGTTGTTTTGATAATTCTCTAGATCTACCTTTGGTAAGTTAAATTATTCATCTTTCACAATGTGATATCTTATTGATCTTTAGTTTTGATTCATTGAGCATTGTTTTGTGATTTCATTGGTGCTATTTTCTCATAATTTGATGGAATTTTCGTGCTCAATTGGATCCATGATCATAAGGTGTTTAATAGAAAGTTTGAACAAGAATTTTGCCTTTTGAAATGCTGATTTTCTGTTTTTCACAGTGAGCAATCGATTGCTCCCAGAGTGCAATCGATTGCACTAAGTGAATTTCACGAAATTTTTTGAAAACTTCAATGTGCAAATCAATTTTCACAGAAATATAATGCATTTTTTTTGTGTTGTTTTGGGGCAGCTTTGATCCATAACTTTTTTTCTACTCACTCCTTTTGATTGTTGGTTTGGATTGCAATTTTAAATGTCAAATTTCTCTTTAAATTCAATGGTCTTTGGGGTGTAGATGAAGTTGGATAAATGTTCATCAATTCAAATCTACCAAAGAGTGAATTATTTAATTCATTTTTAGTGCTTTGAATTAATGATATGTTTAGTGCTTTAATCCATCTAGATGAGTGATTAAGTTTAAATATGAAATAAATTTAAGATAGTGATCTAAATTAGCTTATCATTCCCCTCCCTCTTCATCTTTTCCATTTCTTTTTTTAATTGTGCTACATGTTAAGGGATGATGATCTCTATATCATTTATCCAAACATGAAGTACATAGATTGCTATTGATCGGCCTTAAAATAGGTTCGACTTCTACATAAGTCCACTTACGATTACTTAACATAACGCTAAATTTTGTCCCGATTCAAATAAGTGATCATTCGTGGACCAAACCTATGTTTGCAAGCTTAAGTATGTTAATTTGATCTCTTTGATCCAATAACCTAGAGATTCATTGTGAGGAAGCTTTGGTTCTACCAATCCTCCAATGGATCTTCATCAATTTTAGTCAACGCGGATCACTTAAACATCGTTGACTATTAAATGTTACCTTGAGTTTTCTTTAAATGCATGATATACTTGACAAAAAGCAAATGCAACTTGTTGTTGAGAGGCTTTGGTTCTACCAATCCTCTAATGAGTTCCAAATTCAAGTTTCAAGATGGTCATCCAACTAACCACTAATTTCTAACAATTGACTTTATTTTATGCTCTTTACTTTATGTATCATTTATTTTAGCATTTACATTTCATGCTATTTTCCTCTTTGCTCACTTGAGCATTTACTTTTATGTCATTTTTATTTTGCTCACTTGAGCTTTTATTTTCCTTTTAAAGACACTTAATTATCAACATGAACCATAAAAAACATTAATGATACTTGGACTATTTGGTTACTATCCATGGAATTATGGAGTATTGGACTTCTTTGACTTAAGATTAAAGACCTTGATCATATATTGGAGACCTTGGCTTATGTTGGATACCTTGTGACCTTAATGAATATTTTGTCTAGAGCTCTTGAGGTTTACCTGAAGACATTGAGTTGTTTGTTTTTTTCGTGTGCGGGTTATTGTGATTACTTACATTGTCTGTAATATGGAATTTATTTGTATACAGTCGTTACTCTAAACAATTTTTGTGAAGGCTTAATACACTTGAAGTTTGGTCTTCTCAAGAGGTTTAGTATCTTTGCTTGCTTGGTTTCAATCCAAATAATGAGAATTCTATCTTGGCTTATAATGTCAAGTGTTGGCTTCTTTTTGGTTAGAAGGTTCTCTTTCTTAGATTTTACCTTATGCTTTAGGATAGTCCCTTCATCTCCTCCCATCTTCTTTAATTTTCAAAATCTTCTCATCTTTTTTCAAAATCTTCTTTGTTTATAAACTCGAACCGCTTTCATAATAAACTTCGGCTTTGTTGAGTGACTTATATTTTAAAACTTCTTTTCTTTAAACAAACTTCCATTCTCTTAATCATACTTTGACATTTCTTTTCAAAATTAACAAAAACACTTCAACTCATTAAAACCCTTTTGCACGCTCGAGCGCCTTTTACCCTTTAAACGTTTTTTTTTCAAGATGAGACATGATTCATTGATACTCGAGTAACATTCTCCTATACTCATGGTTATAAAGGTGTCAACATTTCCACTTGAGTGCTAGTGGCGTTCTCAAACCCTCACTCTTGCTGATGCAGGGTCCATCTTTCCCACACCTTGTGGGTGTTAGTCGATATTTCTCTCCTAACAATGACGACTTGTCTATTCGTTTAAAATAAATCAACAAACAAGTCTTTTCTAGTCGAACTACAATGCTCTTACTTTCCCATTGCACGAGGGAGTACGTATGCACTAAGTCTTACGACCCAAGGAGAGCAACAAAAATAATAAAAAAACATTTCATTTTCTTTTGTTTACAAATACACATTCATTCTTTTTCTTTAGCAAGTAAACCTTTACTTGACACTCATTTTAAAAGAAACCAAACAAAGTGGATCCTTCGGAATACCATAGATGCATAGGGTGCTAACACCTTCCCTTTGCATAACTGACCCCCGTACCTCGATCTTTGATCTTTTATTTCATTATGGGTTTTGTTCGCTTTTTTCTCATTTCCCTTTGGAAACAATAAAGTGCGGTGGTGACTTCATTGTGTTGAGATAAGTCAATTGATGTCTTAATATGAAATCTTTATCACTACATCTCTTTACATATAATCACTGTTGCGTTTTAGTTTCATCGCTGCTACGTCTCTTTGTCGATGACAATTATGCGCGCGACACCTTTTTGGTTGAAGAACGCTGGGGAAACTTATCAGCGTTCCATGGTACCTTTGTTTCACGATAGAATTCATCATGAGATAGAAGTCTACGCCGAGGACATGATAGCAAGGTCATAGACTGAAGAGGAACATCTTGATCATCTGTATAAGTTATTTGAAAGGCTGGAGAAGTACAAACTAAGGCTATATCCGAACAAATGCACTTTTGGGGTGATATCTGGTAAACTCCTGGGTTTCAACGTCAGCGGTAAAGGTATTGAAGTTGATCCCATAAAAGTTAAAGCTACTCAAGAAATGACGACTCCCTGTACTGAGAAGGAGGTCATAGGTTTCTTAGGATGACTGAATTACATTGCCTGGTTCATTTCTCATTTAACTGCTACCTGTGAGCCAATCTTCAAGCTGATGAAGAAAGATCAAGTAGTCAAGTGGAACAAAGAATGTCGAATAACCTTTGATAAAATCAAGGAGTACTTATAAGAACCTCCGATTCAGATGCCACCAGTTGAAGGAAGACCTTTAATAATGTACCTAACAATGCTAGAGAATTAAATGGGGTATGTATTGGGGAAACATGATGAGTCTGGTCGAAAAGAGCATGCAATATACTACCTTAGCAAAAAGTTTACCAATTGTGAAACCAGATATTCACTGCTCGAGAAAACTTGTTGCGCTTTAGAATGGGCTGCTCGCCGACTAATACAATATATGTTGACTCATACTACTCTATTGATCTCTAAAATGGATCCCATCAGGTACATATTCGAGAAGTCAACTCTCTCCGGAAGAATATCCCGATGGCAAATGGTCTTAACAGAGTACGACATTCAGTACACAACTCAAAAAGAAATCAAAGGAAGTGTACTGGTATATCATTTGTCATATCAAGCTATAGATGACTACCAATCAATGAACTTCAAATTCTCGGATGAGAACATCATGCTAATTACAGATTGTGAAGAACCTAGACCGTATGAAGGACCTGAGCTAGGATCCCTATGGACTATGTGTTGTACCCCAAAATTTTCCCTCCCCTTTTTACCCAAGACATGCTCATTGAGGTTCCCAATTGCTCAAGGATGACCAAGAATTGACCAGACAAATTCTCCTCCTAAGCAATGAACCTCTAGTCAGGGTTCCACTTTTCACCAAGATGTATGAGCTCCAAAGGTCTCAAATGTTTTCCATTGTCCTAATATGTCTTCAATATTATCCATGACAAATTTCATGCCTTGCACTAAAAGTTTGCTCAGTCAATGGGTCAAATGTTTGAAAATCAACTGTACTAGGTCAAAAGTCAACTGTGGCCTATATACAGTCAAACTTCAAGATCCATGGTCAACATAAATATTTTGAAGTGATATCTATAATTCGATCAAGGTTTGATCATGATTCCTCAAGAAATGCTCCTAATTTATCAAAAGTTAAGAATTGCTAAATTAGGGTTTCTATTGGAAAAGTCAACTGAACTTTGACCAGGCATAACTTACACATACTTCATCCATTTTCCCCCAACCAAAGCTTATTTTGAAGAGAATCCAATTCCCTACAACTTCTATTCTTCCCTCAAGTCCAAGAAATGCACCATTTGAAAGATACAACTCATACATTACATGTCATTTTCAGAAAGTCAACAAAAGACACTTTTTCTCAAGAACATTTACATCAAGATAAAGTCTTCAAACGCAAAATTGATCAAAAGAGGGATTGATTTAGACATCTTGGGCTTTCCAAAAAGTCAGAGATCAGCATCATGAAATAAAAATTGAGAAAGTTATGGGTTTCTTAAGTTGGGAAAATTTGAGAATATTCAAAGATGGTGCATTGAGCAAATTTGAACTTTTGGGTCAATGGCCTAACTTCTTGGACATAAAAAATTCTCATGACCTTATAGGGGACCTCTAATCTCATTTTTGCATGGCTTTATAATTTTTATCTATTTTGTTCATATTTATTTTGATTTATTTCAAATAAATATAAAATAAATTGTACAAAATGTTTAGAGATGGGCCTTGGCCTTTGGGCTGGTGTTTTGACTTGTCTTGAAGCCCATTCTTTCGTGCAAAACCAATGCAAAATGTCCAGGTTCATGCAACCTATGAAAATGGCAAGAATATAACATAAATGGATAATTTTCAAATTCTTGATTTTGTTTTAAAGGCCATGTTAAATACTTGATTCTTGCCATGTTTACCAAGCTTGACATTCCTCTATATAAAGAAAACACAATTCAAGCCTAAGACAGGATATCACTGCCTAAAAGAAGCCATATAAATTCACAAAAAATCTCTCAAAGTTGTGAAATCCAAAAAACGCATTTCTAGCCTTCCTCAGTCCAAACAAAGGATTCAAACACATTCCCGAGGCTTCTAGGAACTCAACCCAATCCTCGAGCAAGCAGTTCCACGTCCAGATCAAGAAGATCGTTATCCTTCTGTTTGGCATTTTTGATAATCTCAAACTTTTTCTATATGTAATATAAATGATTTTCATATGCATACATTTGTTCATATTGATGTTTGTGAATGTTTAGAGCCATTACATGTGAGGTTTGGCGTGAGGATGGAGTTTTGCCATTGTTAGGGAAAAACTCCAGTCGAGGTTAATTCTCAATGATGCAAGACGTTTCAGATCAAACTAACACCATGGTTGAATTTGCAACCTCAGATTTAGGGGGGGTAGGTTAAATTTTTGGCTTGGAATCGTGTTATTTTGCAGGTTAGGGATTTGAGGTGGTCGGAGAAGAAGAAGGTCAACCACTATGGACGGTGGTTTGACCCTCCCGGAGCCAACGTGTCCAACCTCTTGTTTCTAATTTGTTCATTCAAAATATTTGGACCCCACAGTGCGCGCGTGTTCCACTGACTCAGCCATATGATTTGTTTTCACATTATATTGTTCTTTTCTTATTTTATGTAACGAATAAATAGGATGGCACATTGGCAAAGCAGTGTGTGATAGGGAGTTCATGTGCAAGGGAAGGGGTTCGATCCATTCCTCTTGCATTTTACATTTTCTAACATTTTCTTGCAGGATCCAATGCATTGCATCCAAACGCGCACATCCTGCATTATCACTTCATCACCATCAGATCCGTGCAGCATCAGATCCGACGTTCCAGATCACGTGTCCATATTGAAACCTCAAGAAACCAACCACATTGAATTACGCGCTGGTAGTGGGCTTACTGAATTGGGCCTAAACAAATTCAGGTGTATACCCCCCTTTTCACTTTAGCACCAGACCCATTTAATTTCTTTTCTTTACTTTATTTTAATTATTTTTTGCCTTATGTTTTGAAAATAATTTTTATTTAATTAAAAATTCATAAAAATAATAATAATAGAATTTAGGATTTTTATAATTAATTTTAATTTTTTAAATTAATTAAGTTAATTATTTTGATCTTATTTTATTATTTAAAAATAATTAGAACTAGGTTTATTTTAATTCAAAATTTTCTCAAACAAATATGTCAAAAAATGTTAGGTTTGTTTAGATTTAATTTTGATTAATAATTTTCTTTCCCTTTTTATTTTATTTTAATTAATTGAGATTTAATTTAATTTAATATCTTCCCAAATAAACAAAAACAACAAAAATATTTTCTTATTTTACTTAGAACTTTTTTAGGGTTTTAGACGTTCCTTTCGACTCGCGCGCGTTATTATTTTCTATATTTTATTTTTCCAAATTATTGTAACTACTCACAGTCTGTAATAGCTTAATTTAGGATTTTTCTTTATTGCTTTTTCCCCATGTTTTGGACTTGAAATTATTCCACCTCCCCGAAGTCTTGTAATAGTTTAGGATTTACATTTTCCGCACTTTAAATTCCTGCAATATTTAAATTGTCTAGATGCATGATAATAGGATTGTATGACAATAATAACAAACAAAATGCTAGCAAACCTAATGCAAAGACAAAAATAACTGAATATAACACAATTGCACATATACACCTCTAGGGTATTCCCACTTCAGTTGCCTTCAGATAAACAGTCACAACTCTCGAAACGTGAGAGATTTTAGTGGCTACCCTCCGGTTTAAAGATCACAACTTCCTCGATGACCCTCTCGACATTGCCTCGATAAAGTGATCTTAGAACCCTAGGATAGTTACTAAGATTTCTTGCCCAGTTGCCTTTGTGACTGTACAAACATCCCTTCAAATGTCCCTCAAACATCCAACGACTAGGGCTACCTACTCACTAATAGTAGGATAGCACAGTCTAAAGGAAAAGAGGAAAGAACAATCCTTTCGAGTATAGTAGATAGTTGTTAGATGCTTGCTCAAAAACAAACTTTTACACATACACAAAACACTTTCAAAAACATTTTCAGAATGCTTTATTAACACTCTTGAGGACTGATACAAAAGTTATCATAAAGCAAGTTGCCTTACTATTGGAATTTCAAAAATACTTTTCAAAAAAACACACAAAGTACAAGGTATTTAAAAATGAGCTAAGCATCTAAAAGCCCGTAGAAAACTAAGGATGGAAAGGGTGCTAACACCTTCCCTTTCCATAATCTACCCCCCTTACTCAGAAAACTCTCGAAAGGTCTTTTTCTGTTCTTTTCACCCTTTCCTTTGTTGGATAAAAGAAAACTCAGTGGTGACTCTTGCTTACCACAACATTTGCGAACACAGATGCAAAACTAGTAAAACAGTCGGTTCTCCCCCATATTACAGAACTGGCGACTGTGCTGAGGAGAATAAAAAGTGGGGTTACCTTAGAGTTTAGTTCGTCATTTTAAATTGCTTTCCTTGTATGCTTTGCTTGCTTTATCCTTGAGGGTTTGTTGGGATATTCTTGTAAAGATCCTACACCCGGATCTGGGGCACCTTTTTAGGTAAGCAGCAATAGATCATGGAGATTGTACGACATAAACCGATATGGTTGAAACGATAGCTGCATTGGTGTGACACTTTGGTTTGTACCGTTATATTTTGTGTTAAGTTGAGGAGAATACGGGGCCGCTGCGTGGTGTCATAAAGAACTAACGGACCTTAGAATCTTAGTTGAGCAAACTTGGCCATTAGAAAGTAGTGAGATAGTCGGCCTTTGTATAAATCTGAGGATTGGTTGATACTCGATGCTACACTCATTGAGATTGAACTTTCGGGATATTTCGACCATGAGAAAAGATCGCTTGAGCTGAAACAATGTCTGATAAAGAAAGATCAGTGATATTGAGACTCCTTAGAACCCAGTTACTTTTCTAAGACAGGTTGAACCAACTATACTTCAAGAGGGTATTTGCCTATAAATCCCATGCAAGCCTAAACCTAAGGTCTTGTGTGTTTTTCTTTTGTGTGATTAAACTGTTCAAACATAACATCATGCATCATAACATCCATATTTCATTTCACTAACCATTTCAAGGACCAAGGAAATTTATCTTTGTTTTGTTTTGCAGATCATGGCTTCCAATCATAGAAGCACCATCAAAATCAGTTTTGTGAGAATACCTCTCCAACTCAAAGAGCTGGTATCAAGGGTTCCTGAGACTTCCTCATTCACCAAGAAATATGGTCTACTTCTCAACCTGGTTACCTCAAGCTTTGATGAGAAGATGATGGGGGTACTCTTTCAGTTCTTTGACCCCAAGCACCATTGCTTCACATTTCCCGATTATCAGTTGGTACATACCATGGAAGAGTTATCTCAATTATTGGGTGTACCCATTCTGGATCAGATGCCTTTCACTGGTTTAGAAGAGGCTCCGAAACCTGAGGTCATTGCAGCAACCTTACATTTGAAACGGTCCGACATTATATCCAACTGGGAAACAATAAGTAGAGTTAAGGGTTTTCTAGTCAAATTCCTACTAGAAAAGGCTCAATTGTTTTGGGATGACTTAGATTTCCAAGCTTTCGAAGAAGTTCTAGCTCTTCTAATCTATGGTTTAGTACTGTTCCCTAATCCATACTTGCTCATAGATATGAATGCTATAAAGTTTTTCTCTCCCGCAACCCTGTGCCTACTTTGCTTAGAGATATTTTGTATTCCCTTCACACCCGTACCATGAAGAGAAGAGGGATTCTTATGTGCTACATGCCATTGCTGTCAAGGCGGTTTATTTCACACCTTCCTCTATAAGTATTGAAGAATGAACAAGGTTTGAGTTGGTCACAAAGGATAATGTCACTTTCTCACTCAGATATTCTTTGGTACTCCCGGTCTATGGGAGATATTTCTATCATTGACTGTTGTGGAGAATTCACTAATGTCCCATTCCTCGACATTAGGGGGTATCACTTATAATCCTTCCTTAGCTCTACGACAGTTTGGTTACGCTCGGAGAGATGGTCCCCATGATATGCTTATCCAAGGCATTATGTTCAACTACGAGGATGATGTTCAAGGGTATCGTAAAAGGTTCATACCAGCTCGGGGCATGGTAAATAAGGTGGATAGTAAGGATTTAGGGAACAAGAATTCCATCCCTATGGAACCTTATCTTAGATGGGTATGAGCTCGCACCTAAAATCTTATGATGCCATATACATCCATCTTACTAGTGATTGTGGAACCGGTCGCCGAGGAGGATGTTCCTTATACAGTTCTCCATCCTGATATGCCCACTGATATTGGAGAGATGCAGAGGTCTTGGATTAAGTTAAAGGAAGAACGAGATACCTTCAGAGATCAATTCTACACTAGTGAGAAAAGATTTTTGGAGCTCACAAAGCAACTTCACAAAAAAGAGAGTCTTAATGTCTACCTCGGCACGAAGAGGAAGCGCCCATGGGAGATGTGATTCTTAGATTCTAAGAGTTTTTATTTTCAATTGTAAGCCTAAAAGGCGATTGTAATTTGAATCTTATTAATAAAATCTTTGTTTCATTTTGGCTCGCAAATTTAAATTTCCCGAAGTCCTTGAAAACATCGCATAAGCATATCATGCATTTCATTTCATAAGTAGGTATTTTTAGACAGGTTTCTTATTCTTTTCGCTGTTTATTTCAGCAAAAGAAATGGCTCTTGAACAAACAGTGAAGGACCTTCAAGCTCAAAATGCTTAGTTCCAACAAATGTTCCTGGCTCTGGCCAAGAGGCAAGAAGATCTAAAAGCTATGATCATTAAAGAGAAGACCAAGAAGGCAAAGAAGCCAACGGGTGTCTTGAACATGGGAAGAAGGTTCAGAGGTCTGGCCAAGCGAGCTTTAGATTTCGCAACCCCGTCGAATGAAGGGGACAATCAAGAAGAAAAGCCCAAGGAGGGAGACAATAACCCAGGGTCTGATGAAGAAGAAGCAGACTATGCTGATGAACAGTATCCTCTCGTTGATGATAAGTACAAACAACTGGAGGATTGCCTTAATGCTATGGAGATACAGAGGGTACCCGTGATGGATTTTAAAGAGCTAGGACTAATCTCAGGGGTGATCATCCTGCAGAAATTCAAGATCCTCGCCTTTTCTAAGTACGACGGTGTCTCCTATCCTAAGCTACACTTAAGGTCATATGTCAGGAAGATTCAACCCCACACTACTGATAGGAATCTGTGGGTACATTTCTTCCAGGAAAGTTTGGCAGGGACTCAGCTGGAATGGTTCTATCAACTGGAAAGAACCAACGTTCGTAATTGGGAAGATCTGGCTGCTTCTTTCTACAAGCAGTACCAATATAACGCTGACCTCGCCCCAACTCGTACACAATTGCAAAGTATGTCTATGGGTTCCGGTGAAGGTTTTAATGATTATGCCCAAAAGTGGAGAGACCTTGCAGGAAGATTCTAGCCTCCGTTGTATGATAGAGAGCTGGTGGACATGTTCTTGGGCACTTTGTATGGTTTGTTCTTTAACCATTATATCAGAAGCTCTTCTGCTGGGTTCATTGAACTGATACTAACTGGTGAACGAGTAGAGGCTGGTACTAAAAGTGGTAAAATCCAGAGAGATACATCCTCCAGTACAACAAAGAAACCTTTCCCTGGAAAGAAGGAGGCCAGTGTTGCTTATGGCCAAAGAAATCAAAACAAAATGGAACATCGTTTAACGGTAGAAGCTATTATGATTTACAATTCTGCCTCAAACCAACAACGAAACAATCAGCGCAGGCCAGATGTGCCCAGAAGACAGTTCACCCGGCTCAACATGACCTTGTCCCAGGTTTTGCCACATTTGCTGAAGTCCAATCTGGTAACTCTAAAGGAGGCCCCTAAGAATCCTAATACCGCATCTCCCTGCTACAACCCAAATGCTCGATGTGCCTATCATTCTGAAAGTTCAAGGCATGATACAAACGATTGTTGGGCTTTGAAAAATAAGGTGCAGGATATTATCGAGGCGAAGGAGATTGAGTTTGACCTTCCAGAGACACCTAATGTAATAATCGCTCCAATGCCCAAACATGGCCAAAGTGTCAATGCTATTGACAACGACTAGTTTGTTTCTTCTGTGGATGAGTTAGCTATGCCTCTTCTGACTGTTAAAAGGAATCTATTACGAGCCAGTTTATTTCCGGGATACGGTGAAGGTTTCCATTTTTGTATGTCTCTACCAGATGATTGTTTGTTGTTAAAGATAGGCGTCCATCGCCTGATGGTTAACAAAGAAATTATGTTTGAGAAAGTTCCCCTTACAAGAAGTTTATGTGAAGATGTCTCGATAATTACCATTTCCAACAATCCTCCTAGGGTCTCCACCAAAAGACCCGTCAGGATTACATCCGTTCCCAAGTTTTCTCCCTTGATTATCACCCTTCCTGAGCCAATACCATGTTCCTCTGATAAAGATGTTCCCTGGAATTATGGGGCTGATGTCTATTACCATGGCGTCAAGCAAGACCTATTGGATGTTGAAGATAAAGTTGCTGAAGATATTGATCCTGACATCGACAACATCATCGGGACCAGTAAAATTACGAGAAGTGGAAGGGTTTTCTCTCTTGATATTTCTCCGAAGACTGTTGCTACTCCTTTGACTACTCATGTCAGTACTCCCATTTCTACTCCTACTATTATCCCTGCTGTTATCCCTACTACTGAGTCAGCCAAGACTCAGGGTAAAGAGGTATTGATTGAGCCTGTCCAGACGAAGGCGCATAAAGAAGTCATTCCTGAGGCTTCTAAAAAAAATGGAAGAGATACTGAAGATAATAAAGAAAAGTGATTATAACATTGTGGAGCAGTTGGGGCAGACCCCTTCAAGGATCTCAATGTTGGCCTTACTTTTATGCTTTGAACCTGATGCTAAGGCTTTAGTAAAATTCCTGAAGTCTTCCCATGTGCCTCAAGAGACCTCCGCTGATCAATTTGAGAACTGTGTTTCCAGCCTGACTGTTGATATTGAACTGGGTTTTTCCGATGTTAATTTAACTCCCAAGGGAAGGAAATATAATGATGCCCTGTATGTCTCTATTTAGTGCAGAGGTACTACCCTAGCTCATGTTATGGTGGATACAGGTTCATCTCTGAATGTCTTACCCAAGAATGCTCTGGATAGTTTGGATTGCGAAGGAATCACACTGAAGCCCAATAACATTTTGGTAAGAGCCTTTGGTGGTTCCAAAAGAATGGTGCATAAGGAGGTGGACATCCCTATCAAAGTTGGTACTCATACTTTTTACTCAACTTTCTACGTGATGGACATCCACCCGTCTTATTCCTGCTTATTAGGTTGACCCTGGATCCATTGGGCTGGTGTTGTTACTTCTACCCTGCATAAGATGTTGAAGTACCCAGTCAATGTAAAGATTTTCACAATCCATGGCGAGGAGGAGTACATGGTGAGCCACCTGAACTCTTTCAGGTATGTTTAAATGGACAACGAGTTCATTGAGACCCATTGTCAGAACTTTGAGGAGGTTCCACAAACAGTTGTTGCAACCAATACTACTGCCAGTGTTCCAAAGACTACCAGACCTCCGCTGAAGATGGCTTCTTTGGAGGATTCCAAAGCAGTAGTTAAAGAAGGTGGGTGTACCATATGGGGCCAACTTCCGGATATTCCCTATAAATCTGACAAGTTTGGTTTGGGTTTTACTTCAGGAGCCCAAAGAGAGGTTCATCGTTCTCGTGCCGGGGGACCACCATTACGGATCAACAACCATGGAGTCAATGCTCTGGAAGACAGTGATAGCGATTACAACATGGACAAATGGATCTACCCAACCATAAGCGATTGACTCAACAATTGGGAAGCCATGAATTTTGTTCCTATTATTTTTATTCAAGAGTAATTGTCTTTTGTTTTTTGGGATATGTAATTTTTAAACAATTGAAACTCTAAGGCCTTGTGCTTTACCCGAAGCATAATGATTTATTTTTTAGGGTTATTACTTCATATTCATATGTGATTAACAAATCATTGGACGTCTTGCATACAATTTTTATGCTCTCTATTTTTTCTTTTCTACTTTATCAAAAATAGCTATGCTCTCTTACACATACCCACATATCAAACTCTAGATCAACATCTACTCTGGATCCCATTGATAACGGTTCTGCTATTGCCAATTATGACTTTGAAAATCCGATCTACCAAGCCTAGGACGAAGGTGAGGAAGATTGTGAAGTACCAGGAGAACTTGCCAGACCGTTACAACAGGAAGAAAGGGCAATACAACCTCATGAAGAGCCAGTTGAGACAGTGAACTTGGGTACTGAAGAGGATAAGAAAGAAGTCAAGATAGGTGTCGATTTGGAGCATAGTATCAAGGAGTGGTTAATTTAGATGTTACATGATTATGTTGAGGTTTTTTCCTGGTCGTACGAAGACATGCCGAGACTTGACACTGATATTGTGGTTCATCTCCTACCTACAAAAGAGGACTGCCCTCTAGTGAAACAGAAGGTTCGTCGCATGTGGCCTGAGATGTAAGAAAAGATCAAGGCTGAAGTCATGAAACAGTTCAACACCGGTTTCTTAGCTGTTACATCTTATCCACAATGGGTTTCTAATGTTGTTCCAGTACCTAAGAAGGATGGTAAAGTATGTATGTGTGTGGATTACAGAGACCTGAATAGGGAAATCCCCAAGGATGACTTTCCACTTCCCCATATCGATGTTCTGGTTGACAACACTGTACAATATAAGGTATTGTCCTTCATGGATGGTTTCTCTGGGTACAATCAGATCAAAATGGCTCCTAAAGATATGGAGAAAACGACCTTCATCACAGTGGGGCACTTTCTGCTACAAAGTTATGCCATTTTGGTTAAAGAACACCGGGGCGACCTATCAGCGTGCCATGGTAGCTTTGTTTCACGATATGATCCATCACGAGATAAAGGTTTATGTTAATGATATGATAGCCAAGTATCATACTGAAGAGGAGCACCTCGATCACCCGCAGAAGCTATTTGAAAGGCTGAAGAAATACAAACTAAGGTTGAACCCGAATAAGTGCACCTTTGGAGTAAGATCCGGTAAACTCTTAGGCTTCGTTGTTAGCGACAAAGATATTGAAGTAGACCCTGCAAAGGTTAAAGCTATTCAAGAAATTCCAACTCCTTGCACTAAGAAGGAGGTCAGGGGATTCCTGGGACATCTAAATTACATTGCAAGGTTCATTTCCCACCTAACCGCTACTTGTGAGCCAATCTTCAAATTACTGAAGAAAGATCAAGCAGTGAAGTGGAATGGAGATTTCCAGAATTCCTTTGACAAAATCAAGGAATATCTCCAAGAGCCTCCAATCTTGATGCTGCCATTTGAAGGAAGACCTCTGATCACATACTTAAAAGTATTAGAGAACTCAATAGGGTGTGTGCTGGGGAAGCATGACGAGTCTGGTCGAAAAGAGCATGCAATATACTACCTTAGCAAAAAGTTTACCGACTGTGAACAAGATACCCACTGCTCGAGAAAATTTGTTGCGTTTTGGCATGGGATGCTCGCCGACTAAGACAGTATATGTTAACTCACACTACCTTGTTGATATCTAAAATGGATCCTATCAAATACATCTTTGAGAAGCCCGCTCTCTCTAGAAGAATAGCTAGATAAAAAATGATCCTGACCGAATACGACATTCAGTATACAACCCAGAAAGCAATTAAGGGAAGTGTATTGGCTGATCATTTGGCCCATCAGGTTGTGGATGACTACCAATCCATGAATTTTGAGTTCCCGGATGAGAACATCATGTTACTAACTAATTGTGAAGAACCAGGACAAGATGAAGGACCCGAAAAAGGATCCCGATGGACTATGGTTTTTGACGGAGCTTCCAACGCACTTGACAATGGCATCAGTGCTGTGATCATATCTCCCGAAGGCTGTCATACTCCTTTCACCACCCGACTATGTTTTAATTGTACCAAAAATATGGCTGAATATGAACATGCATCATGGGTCTCAAAGCTACTATCAACTTGAGGATCAAATTCTTGAGTGTATTTGGAGACTCGGCCTTAGTAATCAGTTAAATCAAAGGAGAATGGGACACGAAGCATCCTAATCTTATCTCTTACAGAGAGCATGTGTTGACACTGATTCCATACTTTGAAGAAGTTACCTTTGAGCATTTTCCACGAGAGGAAAATCAACTAGCAGACGCACTAGCTACTATGTCATCCATGTTCAGGGTCAGGTGGGATAATGAAGCTTCTCAGATCACTATTAGATAATGGACAAACCAACATACTGTCATGAGATTGATACTGAAGAAGTAGAGGACAAACCTTGGTTCCATGAAGTCAAAAGATACCTCGAAGCCCAAGAGTATCCTGAGGGAGCTTCAGTCAATGATAAGAAGTTCCTAAGAAGGTTCTCTGCCAATTTTTTCCTCAGTAGCGGAATCCTCTATAAGCACAACCACGATTCCACTTTACTTTGGTGTGTGAATAAGAGTGAAGAAGAAAAGATTATGGCTGATTTACATGAAGGTACCTTTGGCAACCGTTCTAGTGGACACACAATGGCTAAAAATATCCTACGAGCAGGATACTATAGGTCCACTATGGAAGCGGACTGTTATCAACATTCACGAACTTGTCATAAATGTCAGATCTATGCTGATAGAGTACATGTGCCTCCGGTTCCTCTAAACGTTTTGACTGCTCCCTGGCCGTTTGCAATGTGGGGCATCGATATGATTGGGGAAATTAGACCTACAACTTCTAATGGGCACCGCTTCATCCTGGTTTTCATTGATTACTTCACAAAGTGGGTCAAGGAGGATTCGTTTGCTTCCGTTACCAAGAACGTTGTAGCCCGATTCATCAAACATAACCTTATCTGTCGGTATGGTATTCCAGAAAGAATCATTACAGATAATGGTACCAATCTCAATAACACTATGATCATCGAGATCTGTACGCAATTCAAGATCCAGCATCATAACTCTTCTCCTTATCGGTCGAAGATGAATGTCGTTGTAGAAGTTGTTAATAAAAATATTAAAAAGATCATACAGAAGATGACAGTGACATATAAATACTGGCACGAGATGTTACCATTTGCTCTTCATGGTCACCGTACCGTGGTGCGCACATCAACAGGGGCAACCCCTTTCTCTTTGGTATACAGTATGGAAGCTATCCTACCCATTGAAGTCCATATCCCTTCCTTGAGAATCATGAAGGATGTAGGTTTGAATGAAGACGAATGGTTTCAGACTTGACTTGAGAATTAAACCTGATTGACGAGAAGAGGCTCGCGACTGTCTGTCATGGTCAGGTGTACCAAAAACGTATAATCAAAGCTTTTAATAAGAAGGTAAGACGTCGGGTATATCAGGCTGGTCATATGGTAATCAAGCGCATTATCCTGCCGCAAGGTGATCCCAGGGGCAAATCGACTCCCACATACAAAGGGCCATTTGTGATCAAGAACATATTTTCTGGTGGAGCCATGATTTTAACCACTATGGACTGTGATGGCCTTCCACACCCGGTAAACGCAGACATAGTTAAAAGATGCTATGCATGAACAAAGACTCGTTGGGTTGACTGGCCTAGGCAAAAATAAGGGCATCCCAGCGAACCAAAAGGGTTTGGGTAAAAATTAAGGGTATACATACAAAAAAAATCTGTACACTCGGCAAGTCGAAAACCTGAAAAGGTGGCTTGGGCAAAAAAGGGTATCCCGGTGGACTAAAAACCCGAAAGGGAGGTCCAGGAAAAAGTTAGGGATTCAAAGCGTATAAATATGTCCCATTGGATCACTTTACAACCAATTTTCAGCATTATCTATCAAGCTCAAACGGTACTAATCAATCCAGTCAGCTTCGGACAAGTAGTAAAGAGATGAGACGCTCAAAGGCATAAAGGAAATAGAAGAATGGGAACCCAATGGGATTATTTCACATAGTTGTTTTATTTGTATGCTATTTTGTAAAGTTTTATTCTTAATACGACATTCTCTTACTAGGATGTTCATCTCCATGTACAAAAATGCTTATTCAAGTCAATACAAAAACAATTTCTTTGAAAGTGCAAAACTATTTGTTTTCTTTTTTATCCATCTGTTTTGTTTGCGAAAACGTCCAATGATTACTTTTGAACATATGCATTTGAATGTGATTATTGTTTACAAATACACGCATAAAAAACAAAAATACAATTACTAATGGCTTTAAGAAATGAGACAATGTCTAAAGGCTATCTGCAAACCCCCGCAGACACACTCTCCAGTAGGTATAGAAACAGGGGAACCCTCCCGCAAGTCACTGCCATATCTCAGCATATAGCCTAATGAGGTCAGGTGTTCTTATATCCCTGGAAGAGCAGGAATCTCCAAGTACTGCTCCAACATCAAAGAAAAATTCCCCAGTAAAGTCACCAAGCTTCTCAGGATTCCCCAACAAGATTTCACAAAATCCTCAAACATTGCACAGAGTTTTCCTTCCCCGGAAAAGTTTATTTCTCTAAACAATGGAAATCTATCTCCCAGCATTCAACTTCAACAAAAATTGAAGACTTACATTCTTCACCCGCAGTTACAATCAGGGATTTATCTTCCCTAATTCAACAACACTGCAATAGAACAACTAATATGTTCATACATTGCATTCATGAATCATTCTACAAACATCATAGCATATGCAACACAAATGCATATATAAAAATCTCATTTATTTTGAGAGCATCATGAAATTCATACATAATGACATTGCATGGAATTGATTTTACCTTTTCAGGTTAAATTAGCAGATAAACAAACACTATCAACTTACACAGCAGGTCAAAGATTAATTCACGAAACCAGACGGGAAAACTATCTACACGACCAAGTGGTATGAACTCCCGAAGCAAGATGGGTTTACCAACAAATACAGCAGACCACAGATTAAGGCCCGAAACTAGACGAGGAAACTATCTGTGACCAACATTGCTAAGTTCTATATTAATACGTGTAACAAGCCAGGACAACTATCTATGGACGATCGATTATAGATTAATACCTGTAAAAAGACAGGATATCTATCTACGTAAATAGATTGAAGATTAATACCCGGAACCAGACGGGAAAACTATCTTTATTTCTAAGGTCAAAGATTAATACCTGAAACCAGCCAGGACAACTATCTCAACGACCGACAAAAGCAAGTTCAAAATTAATACCTGAAACAAGACAGGACAACTATTTATGGATGACTGATTGTAGATTAATACTTGGAACCAGACAGGAAAACTATCTACATAAATAGATTAAAGATTAATATTCGAAACAAGTCGGGAAAACTATCTTTCTTTCTCTGAGGTCAGAGATTAATACCTGAAACCAGACAGGACAACTATCTCAACGACCAACAAAAGCAAGTTCCAGATTAATACCTGAAACAAGACAAGACAACTATCTGTGGACGACTGATTGTAGATTAATACCTGGAACCAGACAGGACAACTATCTACATGAGCAGATTGAAGATTAATACTCGGAATCAGATGGGAAAACTATCTTTCTTTCTCTAGGGTCAGAGATTAATACCTGAAACCAGATAGGAAAACTATCTACACGGCTGGATGAAGAAATATTACATGGGTTCCTTCTCATGATCTCCAGATGCAGCTTTACACGGGCTCATCTTAAAGCAATATTACACGGGTTTCTTCTCATGATCTCCAGATGCAGTCTAACATGGACTCATCCTGAAGCAATCCTACACGGGTTACTTCTCATCATCCCGATGCAGCCTCACACAGACTCATCCAAAAGCAGCCCCACACAGGCTCCTTCTCATATATTGCCAGATGAAGTCTAACACAAACCCATCCTGAAACATACCTACACAGGCTTTTTTCTAATACATTTCCAGACAACAATTAATTTCATTCTCCCCAGCAAATTACTATGAAGCCTAGATTTCAACCATAAAATAACAAACTTTTCCAGAGATAATTTCTCAGTAGATCCTTGGACAACTGAATTTCCTAGACAATATTCCCCATGGAGTTTTCCTCGGGTAGAAGAACAACATAAATCAACCTTCCCCAGTGGACTCCTCCTCAGATAGCAGGAACAAGAACTCCCCACAAAGGGACTTCTTATGAAGTAAGCACCTACGTTGGATGGCATCTTTAAGTCCATTTTCGAAACCTCCCAATCATCTTTTCCAAATGGCATATTTAAGCCCATTCCCCACACAGTCAGTCATCACATCATGCGAGTGCAAATTTCTGAGCACTCTAGTGTTCAATCATCTTCCACCTTCATATCACGAAAGGCAAACAAGACAATCTAAATCTTCAGGTTCAAGAAGATTGACCAGGGGCAGTTATTGTACCCCAAAATTTGCCCTACCATTTTTATTCAAGACATGCTCATTGAGGTTCCCAATTGCTCAAGGATGACCAAGAATTGACCAGACAAATTCTCCTCCTAAGCAATGAACATCTAGTCAGGGTTCCACTTTTCACCTAGATGTGTAATCTCCAAAGGTCTCTGTGATACGGTGGCAGAACCAACTGTTATACTGGTTTTCATTTTGTATTCGCAAATGTCGCGGTAAGAAAGAGTCCCCACCGACTTTTATTTCATCTAACGGAAAAGGAAAAAGAACAGAAAAAACCTTTTTTGAGATATTTATTAGTACGGGGGGTAGATTATAGAAAGGGAAGGTGTTAGCACCCTTTCTATCCATGGTTTTCCATGGGCTCTTAGGTACTTGTCATTTTAAAATTGCTTGTGTGTTTTGTTTCGAAAAGTTTTATTTACTTCGTGATAACCCTTGTATCTGTCCTCAAGAGTGTGACGAAGTTGTTTTGAAAACTATTTTGAAAAGTGTTTATGTGAAAGAGTTTTTGTTTTGAGCAAGTACTTAAGAGTTTTTTACCTACTCGAAAAAGTCTGTTCGTTTTCCTTTAGACAGCGCTATCCTACTATTATGGAGTAGGTAACTCCTTCATTGGAGTTTTAAGGGACATTCGAAAGGGACGAAATGGTCACTAAAGGCAACAAGTAAGGATACCTTAGCATTTCGAAGGGACTATCGTCATAAGATCATTTCTCATAGGAAACTCAAGGGACAAGGAGGGACTATGATCTTTATGACGACTTTGAATTATGGGTCATTGCTAAGATATCCCTAGGTTCGAGGGACACGACCATTATTTCCGAGGAAACCAAGTGAGGCAAAACCCTAGGAGTGAGCATGTGCAAGTGTTTAATTTCAGTTTCATTTATCTTGCGCATTTAGGGTTATCTACCATTTTAAATTGTTATCTTGCCATTCAATCCTATTATCCATACATCTAGGCAGTTTATAATTGTGGAAAGTAAAGTGCGAGAAATTAAAACCCTAGCTATTACAAGGCTTTAGGGAGGGGGATTACATAATCAAAAACCGTGGAAAATAATAAATGCAAAATAGTAAACCTAATTAACTATTACAAACTCGGAGCAGTTACAATAATTAATAAAATAGGGGCAAAAGAATGCGCGCGACAAAATTAAATACGGGGAATTAAATTCAAAAACTGTTAATTGGTGAATAAAGAAAATATATTTTTGGATTTTTTTGAGAAAAGTAATTAATCTTGTAAATTAACCTAATTTCTATTTAATTTTAATTATGGAAAAAAGGAATTTAAGTTAACCTAATTAAACCAATTAATTAATGCAATTAAATATTTTATGAAAAAGAAACTAAACCTAATTTTTTTAGTGATTTTTGATTTTATGATTCAATTAAAAAAAAGATTTTTTGTAAAAAATAATTTAAATAAGAAATTAAAAAAAATAAATAAATAAAATTTAAAAAATAGAATTAAAGGAATGGCCCTGATGTAGCTAAGCAGATTGGGGGGGAGGGGGGTGTTGCCAATTTTGTGATAGGCCCAGGATGATGGCCCAAGGACCCTGCGCCTGATCCCGTGCATCTTTCTTCTGATGATTTATCATGAGCTTGCGTATGCTGGGTATTGGATCTGGCTGGAGATGGATCCAACGGACGGATGATGGGGGAGCGCTAGGTGGACCCTCAACAGAGTGATATGCGGATCTGCAAGGAATATTCAAGAAAAAATACAAAAGCAACACGCCTGGGATCAAACCCAGGACGTTTGCTTAAAACCCCCCATTCCTTAACCATCTGCGCTGGCTGTTCATTTGTTAATATAATAACGAAATGACATTATATACAAAGTAACATTAACATCATAAAAAACGCGCGCGTAATTCAAATCTCCCAATGGGAGCTTGCCACCTAGCTTTCTTCTTCCTCAACACTATCGTTTTAGGCTTAGACTTTTACCTACGGACAAAGTCTGTAAGTACAACCCTGCGTCATTCAAGAATCCAACACAAGCAATATAAATACAATGGAGACCATGAATCAACTGGGATTGAAGCCTTGAACACCATGGTATCCACGCCTAGCCCTAATTTTGCCTGTAGAAGGAAACCCTAAAACAAGCTTGGAAACCCTAAGAATGGCAAACCATGATTCCTACACTTAAAACTCAATCAAACGATTCAGAAAGCATCGAAACCTTATGATAAACATGAATACATGATTAAATTTCATTGAAAATGCATGTATGCATGTAATCAAAAATAAAAAGAGTTGGATAACATAGTTGCGGATTTTATGATTCTGAGTGTTTTGGTGTGTGCAAAGGGTGCAGTTAGCTTCAAGAGATTTCCAGGAATGGATTGTTGGCCTTGGAACGCTTTGAATCACCCTGTAGAATGAAATCCGATGCTCACTTTTTTGTCCAAAAATTGAGTTCCTCCTCTTGCAGTTTACACGTCCAAAACATGTCCTTGTGCTTGGGAATTGTTCTATATATGTGGTAGACTGAATTAGGTCAACAAAAAGCATTCATATCTTTGCAAATTATCAAGATTTGATTTGATTTCCTCTTTGCATTATTTCTTTCTATGTCAAGCCAAATCATTCCATTCTCATCCCAGTCACCCTTTTCACGATTTGATTTTGTTTGACAACATATTTGGATTGTAATTCCATTCAAAATCAGATCAAAAACAAATCTTCATTATTTTATATCATTTATTTGATTTGATTTGATTTTTAAATGATTAAAATAAAAATAAATTAAATAAATAAAGCCAATAATATGTGGGAGAGTGTTTGGGTCGTGGACCATGTTAGAAGTAAGATGCAAGTATAAAAAGTTAGGCCCATTTGACAAAAAAATGCAATTTTGGGTATTGTTGACTTTTGACAATTTTCCAAAAATGGTCAACTTTGATAATGCATATCTCCTTCAATTTTGACCCTAAGAGGGTGTTATTTGACTTTTTGTAAAGCTTAGGATTTCCCCTAAACAACCCTGTTGGTTTCATCTCAAGTGGATCCACCATGTTCATGTAAGAAGCTTTGACCCAAAAGGTGTTTTTGTTGACTTTTGAAAAGGACCCATAATGTATGAATTTATATGTTTTCATGAGTGCATTTCTTGAACTTGAGGGATGAAGATGAGTTGTAGGTAATTGGGTTCTATTCAAAATAATCCTTGGATGAGAAATTTATGATAAAGTATGAAAAAGTTATGCTTGGTCAAAGTTTGGTTGACTTTTCCTATAGGAACCCTAATTTAGCAACTTTTGAGTTTTGATGAATTAGGAGCATTCCTTGAGGAATCATGATCAACCCTTGATCAAGTGATGGATATCACTTCAAATTGTTGATGTTGACCAAAAATATTGAAGTTTGACTGTATGTGGGCCACAGATGACTTTTGACCTAATATAGTTGATTTTTAAGCATCTGAGCAGTTGACTGAGCAAACTTCTTGTGCAAGGTATGAAACTTGACATGGATGGTATTGAGAACATATTAGGACTATGGAAAGGATTTGAGGCCTTTGTAGCTCACCCATCTTAATGAAAATGGGAACCCTAGTTGGAGGTTCATTGCTTTATGAGAGATTTTGTCTGGTCAACTCTTGGGCATCCTTGAGCAAGTTAAGGATCTCAATGAGCGTGTGTTGAGTAAAATGAGAGGGAAAATTTTGGGGTACAACAGCTGCCCCTGTTCAATCTTCTTAAACCTGAGGATGTAGATTGGCTGGTCCGCCTTTCGTGATCTGAAGGTAGAAGATGATTGAACACTAGAGTGCCCATAAATTTGCACTCGCATGAAGTAATGTTGATTGGTGATATCGGGAATGGGATTATAGATGCCATTTGGAAGTCGACATAGAATCTTCGGAGATGGGCTTAAAGATGCCATCCAGAAAAGATATCGGTTGCATAAGAGATTCCTTTGCGAGAATTCCTGTACCTTCCGTTGAGGTTGACTTCGTCGGGGAATGTTGATTCACGTCTGGGGAAATAGAGTATAGGAGCTTCGGTTGTCCATTACTCTACTGGGGAATTAAATCTTGATTGAGGAGGTGGAAGCACACTTCCTAATTGGTTAGGGTCCAAGTTGCACAACGACTTACTAGGGAAACGTGAGATCGACCAATTCTGGTCGGGTCCAAGTCTTACAGTGTTGTAAACTGTTGTCAAGAGATAAGAGGGAAGGAACCTGGGTCGTAGGGTTACTTCAAAATGAAATCCTGGATGGTAGGGCTATGAGAAGGAACTTGGGTCATAGGGTTACTTCGAAATGAGATCCTGGATAGTAGGGCTAGGAGAAGGAACCTGGGACGTAGGGTTACTTCAAAATGAGAGCCTAGATAGTAGGGCTATGAGAAGGAACCTAGGTCGTAGGGTTACTTAGAAATGAGAGCCTGGATAATAGGGCTATGAGAAGAAACCTGGGCCGTAGGGTTACTTCGAGATGAATGCCTGGATAGTAGGGCTATGAGAAGGAACCTGGATAGTAGGGTTACTTTGAGATGAAAGCCTGGATAGTAGGGCTCATGGGAAGGAACCTGGATAGTAGGGTTACTTCGAGATAAAAGCCTAGATAGTAAGGCTTATGTGAAGGAACCTGGATAGTAGGGTTACTTCGAGATGAAAGCCTGGATAGTAGGGCTATGAGAAGGAACCTGGGTCGTAGGGTTACTTTGAAATGGGAGCCTGGATAGTAGGGCTAGGAGAAGGAACATGGGTCGTAGGGTTACTTTGAAATGAGAGCCTGGATAGTAGGGCTATGAGAAGGAACCTGGGTCGTAGGGCTACTTCGAAATGAGAGTCTGGATAGTAGGGCTATGAGAAGGAACCTGGGTCGTAGGGTTAATTAGAGATGAAAGCCTGGATAATAGGGCTTATAGAAAGGAACCTGGATAGTAGGGTTACTTCGAGATGAAAGTATGGATAGTAGGGCTTATGGGAAGGAACCTAGATAGTAGGGTTACCTCAAGATGAGAGCCTGGATAGTAGGGCTTATGGGAAGGAACCTGGATAGTAAGGTTACTTCGAGATGAGAGCCTAGATAGTAGGGATATGAGAAAGAACCTGTATAGTAGGGTTACTTCGAAATGAAAGCCTGGATAGTAGGGTTATGAGAAGGATCCTGGGTAAAGTTGCTTCGTTATGAGTTTAGATAAAATTGCATCTAAACCGAGAAGGAACCTGGGTAAGGTTGCTTCATGAAGAGTTTGGGTAAAACTGCCTCTGAACCGAGAGGGAACCTGGGTAAGGTTGCTTCGTGATGATTTTGGGTAAAAATGCATCTGAACTGAGAAGGAACCTGGGTAAGGTTGCTTCGTGATGAGTTTAGGTAAAACTGCATCTAAACCGAGAGGGAACCTGGGTAAGGTTGCTTCGTGATGAGTTTGGGTAAAACTGCATCTGAACCGAGAGGGAACCTGAGTAAGGTTTCTTTGTGATGAGTTTGGGTAAAACTGCATCTGAACCGAGTGGGAACTTGGGTAAGGTTGCTTTGTGAGGAGTTTGGGTAAAACTACATCGGGAAATCGTAAGCAGGAACCTAGGTAGGTTTGCTTCAGGATAAGTATGAGTAAAACTTCAGAAGGAACCTAGGTAAGGTTACTTTGGGATAAGCTCGTGTAAAACTTTAGAAGGAACCTTGGTAAGGTTACTTCGGGACAAGTCCATGTAAAACTTTAGAAGGAACCTGGGTAAGGTTACTTCGGGCTAAGTCTGTGTAAAATTTCAGAAGGAACCTGGGTAAGGCTACTTCAGGCTACGTTCGTATAAAACTTCGGAAGGAACCTGGGTAAGGTTACTTCGTGATGATTTTGTGTGAAACTTTACTTAGAAATGTATGAGAAAGGACCCGTGTAAGATTTTTCAGGATAAACCCGTGTGAAGCTGCATTTAGGAGAAACCTGTGTAAGATTGCTTCGTGACGAACCCGTGTAAAGCTGCATTTGGTTGCGTATATAATTAATCTATTTAGTTTTAGGAGCTAATCTTGAACCTGCTGGAAGTTGTTGATGATAACCATCTTTACTGAAAAGGTACATGATTAATCGTATATGATGCATGGAATGCATTGTATGATGACGTTCTCAAAATAAATGGGATTATGCTGTATGCAATATGTATGCGCAAGTCATGATGTATGAACATGAAATGGTATTGTGGCACATCCGAGTTTGGGAAAATAAATCCCTGACTGCTGTTGGAGAGTACTGGAAATTGCATTCCTGATTGTTGTAGAAAAAGTGGTTCTTCTACTTCCGCTAGGGATGGTGAACGAAGATGACTATTGTGATGCGGTGGGAGAACTGACTTGAGGTTTTGCGTTTGTGTTCGGGGGGTAGATTATGAAAAGGGAAGGTGCAAGCACCCTTTTCATCCATGGTTATCCATGGGCTCTTAGTTACTTATTTAGATCACTTGCTTTTGCTTTTTAATTGTTTGAAATGGTGCTTTGTGTGTGGTTTTGAAAATGTTTTGAAAAGATGCCTTTTGTCTAGGCAACCTTTGTAATGATTCTTGTTTGAATGTATACAAAGGTGTTTGTCTTTTGAAAAGATATTTCAATGTTTGAAAGTTTGTTTTAGGAAATGTTTTGAAATTTTATTGTGAGGTGTGTTTGAAAATAGCAAGGATTTTTTTGCAAGTTTTGATCAAGTAACTAAGAGTTGTCTACCTTATCTACTCAAAGATCTTTCCTACACATTTTTAACCCTTTTGACAGTGTTGTTTTACCATTGCATTTGGTAAACAACCTTGTATTTGGATGTTAAACGGGACAGACGCGGGTCATCGTATTGACCTTGATAACAATAGTGCTAAGTATCTTTAGCAAATTTTTGAGGGACTAAATCATTTTGTATAGGCAACCAAGATAGTGTCATCGAGGGACTATGATCTTTTGTTTTGTTTTTGTTTTGCCAAGATACTCAACATGCATAACATGGCCATTTTAAAGGCAACAAGTGGATGAAACCCTAGGGGTGCATGTGTGTATTGTGTTATCATTTTCATGCATTTATGTCTTGCATTAGGTCTAACTATTGATTGATTTTTGAATCTTGCCATACATGCCTAGTTACTACATAGTATATCGAAAGCAATAAATTGCGGGAATTAAAAGTCTAAGTTATTACAAAAGTATCCGGGAATGGGGGTACAATTATTACAAATGGGGATGAGTCTCATAAGAATAGCAAAGTCCAAATATTACAACCAAATCGAATTGTCGCGATTCAAAATAAAGCTATAACAAATTACGAAATAAAGAAAATCAATAGATTATGAAATGCATGTATTCATTAAAGAGATAAATAAAATCTATTCTAAAAGATTAAAAAAAAAAAAATTTCTTGTATTTTATTAATTTTGAAAGGAAAAGTTTAAAGAAAGAAAAACTTAATTAAACAAAATCTTTATTCTTTTGATGTTTTTTTATTAAATGTAAGAAAAATAATAAAATGATTAAAACTAGTTAAGAAAATCAAATTTATTTTACAAAAAAAATGAAATTTTAATATCTTACTAGTATATTCTTAACAAAAGAAATAAAAAGATAAATTAAAACAAAAAAAAGGAAAATTAACTTCAATATTAATTTAATTTGATATAAAAAAAGGTAATGAGTTTTATGAATTTATTAAAAAAAGAAGTAAATTAAAACAAATTGAAAATGGGCTTAGGATATTGATGTTAGGCCCAAATGAAATAATAAAAAAAAGAAGTGAGGCCAGAAATGGGGGGGGGGGGGGGAATTAGCAATTAGTATGTGGGCTTAGGGTTTGTGGCCAGAATTGGCCCAATTCCATGAGTTGTAACATTTGATTAGGGTTTGTTGCGCGCTCCTCACAGCGGCTCCGTTTGTCTCTCTCGTTCCTCTCACATCTCTCTCACTCAATCGCTCGTTTACCTTTGATCTTCCCTTCTTCTCAAGCTGCCAGAGCGCTATCCCTCTCACACTCTAAGCGCTAATAATTTTTACTTCTTTGAAAGGTATTGTTCTAGGTTTTGCGGTTTAAACATTTTTTTTGTTATCGCTAATCTTGTTCAAGTTTTGGCTTGTTAATCTATTGTATCATGTTCGAGACGCAGAAAGTGATTTGAAAAGAAGTGTACCTTCGGAACCTTTATGGAGGAAAGGAGAGGAATGTGAGGTTTAGACTGATGGCGTTCCCTTGGTGGCTGGACACGAGGGGAAGAGATGATGACGGTAATGCTTCTGATTTTGTTGATGATTTGCGATTCTGAAACTTTGATTTTCTTTCCTCTCTCTTTGAACTTGAATGATGATAGTGCTAAATGCTTCTGAAACTCTTTCCTCTCTCTTGAACTTGAATGATGATGGTGATGCTTCACTTCTGATTTGTTAGTTAGTTTGATGATGATGACCTCTGAAACTTCGTTTTGGTAGTTGATGATGATAGTTTCTGAAACTTCATTTTGTTGGTAGTTTTTTATTGATGATGATTAAACTGAGACTTTGTTTTGTAAGCTTGGATTTGTTGATGATGATAGTTTATTCTGAAACTTTGTTTGTTGGTTTAGATTGTATGCTAGCTTTGGTTTCACAGTTGAAGGTTGTTTGAACTGAGTTTGGAATGTTTGGTGAGTTTGTAGACTTGTTGTGCTTAGCAACTTGAATGTGCAGGTTTTTTAGTGTTGTTGGCTGGTTAACAGGTTTGGGTTGTTGAAACTTGTTATGCCCTTTTGAAATGTTGTTGTTTGTTGTTGTTATAGTTTGGAATCTGCAGGTTTAGAAGTTTGAACAATGGTTATGTTGTTCTGGATAGTTTGGCAGGCTTGTTACAGTTTTATTGTAACAGATTTGGCTTGGATATTTTGCAGCTTGGTTTGATATATTTTGGTTAACAGGCTGGGAGTTTTTTGTGTTTGAAACTGTTGAAGGTTTTTGGGAGTTTTGGGCAGTTTGGTAGGCTTGTTTTGTTTGGGAACTGCAGGTTTTTGCTTGAAACTGTTATACAGTTTGCAGGTTGTGAATAATGATTAGAGTTGTATGTGAGTTACAGGTTTGGCTGTTTGTCTTGTGATTTTTCAGGCTTGCTATGCAGGTTGTGACTGTTTGTTTGGTTGTGCAATTTTGTTCTGCAGGTCTGTTTAGTTTGGTTGTGCAGTTTGGTTCTGCTAACAGGTTTGTGATTTGTTGTTTTAAACTGTTACACAGGTTTGGAGATTGGTTTGATCACAGGTTTTTATGGTTTGAACTGTGAAACTGTTATATCTTTTTGAAAATGTTTTGTGGCTTCAGTTTTGATCACAATTCCCTCTTCTTTTCTTCCAGCCTGATAGTGTTGTATCTAGTTGCTTTTGTTCTGTAACTTGTGACAGATTTGCCAAACTGTACAATCCCAACAAAAAGGTGATATCTTTTCTCTCTCTCCTCTCTCAATGATAAAGCAGTTTGTTTTTCTACTTTTTCTGAAAAGTTTGCCTAAATTCTTGGAAAATGATGATAGGCTATGAAACAAGCCTTTTGCTTGTGATTTGGTTCACCATGCTTTGTACCTTTGGTCTGCTGTTTGTACTTTGTTTTGCTGCATTGTTTAGTTTGCTTGACAGTTTGGCCTTGTTGCATTCAGTTTGGCCTGTACTTTGTTTTGCTGCATTGTTTAGTTTGCTTGACAGTTTGACCTTGTTGCAATGTTATTGTCTTGCTGCAATGTTTAGTTTGCCATGCTGTTTGGTTTGCTTTGTAATGCAGTTTGGCTGTTATGTTTTTAGTTGGACCATTTGCCTTGCATTCTTTAGCTTGCATTTTTCATTTTTCTCTTTGTGAACCAAGAAGAGAAATCTTCTTGTGATTTGCAAAGAGAAAAAATAAAAATATGATGAAATGAAAATAGCTCCTCTGATTCCAAACAGCAAACTTTAATGATGAAAATTTTTTCTTTCTTTTTGTTTTGAAAATTCTATTCATGTTCAATTAACTGTACTATTCCCTTTTTCTTTGTCTTTCTTTCATGTGAGCACAAATTGGGTGGTGACAAAGAAGAGGAAGAAGGAGACTTTGTGGCGAGCATGGGAGCAATGGAAACTTAGGCTTAAATTCAATTCTTTGTAGCTTAGAGAGACTTTTTCAATCAGTTGTATTAATTTACTTTTTCAAGTACGATAAGTTGTAAAACTCAAAGCATATGAATAATAAATTATTTTTTTTTGTAACAACATCTGAAATAAATGAAAAAAGCCTTTGTGAGATAATCTGATATCCAATTAAAATCCTCTATTGTTAGCAATTTGTAATTCTCTCTTTGCATCTTCACTAATCCTTTAAGATTCCCTGATCAAAAAATAACTGAAACTGCGTTCCAATAATTCCAATACAGATAACTCAAACCTTAAGTAATCCAAAAACTTTGTAATCTCGTAACCTTACAACAGTATTCCAATCAAAATACTAATAACGAGAAATTGTATCATATATTTACCATGAAATTAAACCGCTTTATATCATATTGACCCGATTAACTCTCGAATACTCCGAGTTTTGTATGATTTTATGCAGGTACAACATATCTCAGCTCAAACTAGAAAGAAACGTGAAATGTGTGAGATTGCGGCCAAGACCAGAAGAGAAAAGATAAATCTGTCAAAAAATCCAAAATTGCTTCTATTACGGTCGTCACGCCCTCGCCACGACCGTAAGACACTTCAGAAGCGTGTTACGACTGTCGTGCGTTGGCCACGACCGTAACGCGCTATTTCATGGAAAATGCACGTAACGCATCATCCACGACCGTAACAAGCATATTACCAGTTCTTTTGGACGTGGTCAAGTAACAGGACATGGTCAAGTAACAGCATGCATGTGTGCCTTATTTTTCTCCAAGAACCAAGACAACCTTCTCCTGATTTTTCTCAGCAAGCCAAGAATCTAGCAACGTGAATTATAATTCCAACTGTAATTTATTCTCTATATATAGCTTGGACTTGGAAAGAAAAAGAGGGGAGTTCAGTTCAGAAAATTCTTGCGGAAGCTCTGCCGATTTTAAAACCCGATTCTATTTTCGCATTTCGTTCATTTTAATTTCCATTCCGACGTTCCAATCTTGCCGGCTTGTGGAAGAAGGATCTAGGATATCATTGCTTTTCAGGTTTTTATTGTATTCAATATAATTGCGAATTTATTTATGTTAAATTTCTATTCTTTAATTATAATGCATATGTTATTATTTTCTGATTTTATTTCCAGCATTTTAATTCCGAGCATTATGAGTAGCTAAATACCCGTAGTCGGGGAGTGATGAAATAACCGAATGAATTAATGTATTTCTAAGCTAAAACCTTCATTAACTTAATTTCTGGCCGTGACTTTTTATAATTAAAAATTAAGCTTTTTGTTACGAGAGTAAGGAAAGTGAAATAGGGAGGAATCAAGACCACGAGAGTGTGAGGTTTTAACCGGATAGCTAAAGTTAGGCATTCGATTTAAATACAGCGAGAGCGCTTTAAAACGAATTAGATTTATTTAGTTTTCAAAAAGATGCTTTCTAAACACTTATGGGCTAGCGAGAGCAGACATTTGGCTTTAGGAGTATAATCCGAGGTAAGACAACGAGAGTGTGAATCAAGGGTTTTTAAACTGATAAGTACTACATAACGATTTAAGTTAAATATTTTTATATACTTAGGTACAATTTAATCCGCATAGGTTCAAAACATTACACTCCGACCACTTTAATATTATAATTCTTTTAATTGAATTTAGATTCTCCTTTAGTTTTAAACTTCTAAAAAAAAACCAAACGTGACAATTTCCGCCTTAGCTAAACTAACTTGTTTTATAACACTAGAGTGATTACGAAGTCCCTGTGGGTTCGACATCTTTTTATTACTACCGCGATAGACTGTGCACTTGCAGTTAAGATACTGTTAGACACATTAGGTCAATCGCAGACACATCAAGTTTTTGGCGCCGTTGTCGGGGACTTTAGTTTAGTCACTAGTGTATTATGAAAACAACGTTGTCTAGACTAAGGCAACTTTTTATATTTCCCTCTGTTGCATGCCAAACACTCGTTCTCAAAATGAGCCTTTGCATCTACAAATTAACGATATCGAGCGTTACTTAAGATTAAGACGCCGAATTCAAGAATACCGATCTCTTAATAATCTTCCTCCGACTAAAATTCCTGATATCTCGTTACCAGAATTTATCAAAGAATCGACAATGGCTGACGTACCAAATCCGCCTCGCGCTCTCAAGGACTATGCAGTTCCTTCGCAAGCGGAACCTCACAACAGCATTGCCGCTCCCGCTATTGCTCGAAACGATTTCGAGCTGAAACCTTCGCTTTTCTCCGCCGTTCAGCAGAACCAATTTTCTGGATCTCCGACTGACGACCCTAACCTACATCTGTCAGTGTTTGTACAGTACGCATACACTGTAAAAGCGAATGGTGTAAACCATGAGGCGATACGATTGCGCCTATTTCCTTTTTCTTTAAGAGACAGAGCCCGAGCCTGGATCCAATCTCTTCCTTCAAATTCAATCACCACATGGGATGAATTGAAGAAAGTCTTCTTGGCTAGATATTTCCCACCAAGAAAAACTGCTATGCTTAGAGCTAACATCAATGGTTTTAGACAAAAAGATAACAAATCACTTTTCGAAGCATGGGAACGTTACAAGGATATGATTAGACTCTGTCCTCATCACGGTTTAGAAGAATGGCTAATCATTCATACATTTTATAACGGTCTCTTGTATAACACAAGATTGACTATAGACGCCGCTGCTGGTGGCGCACTGATGGATAAACCATATGCCGGAGCAAATCAACTTATCGAAAGTATGGCCCAGAACCACTATCAATGGGGAAGCGAAAGAGCTAATGTGGAGAAATCCCAAACCAAAGGTGGAATGTCTGAAGTGAATATTCTGGACCAAGTCAATGCTAAAGTGGAAGCTCTTACCCAAAAGTTAGAAAACCTTACCACTACTCCTGCAGCTACCGTAGCTGCAGTTGTCCAAACCTGCGATCTATGTGGTCTTCAATCACATCCTGTTCCAGAGTGCCCACTTCTAACGGGAGTTCCAGCTGAACAAGCAAATTACGTACAAGGGAACCCTTATAGCAATACCTATAACCCTAGTTGGAAAAATCATCCGAATTTTTCATACAAAAGTAACAACACGTTATATGCGCCTGGACAAGCTCCTGCCACACCACCCGATTATCCAAAAGCTATCCCAAATCATCCTGGTAATGGACCTAATGCTCCTAGGAAATCTAACCTAGAAATCATGATAGAACACTTCATTGCTTCCCAAGCTCAGACTAATAATGATGTTATGAATCAGAATTTACATACTAATGAGCAGATAAAACAATTAGCTAGCAAAGTTGATGCTTTAGCCACCCATAACAAGATGCTTGAGACGCAAATTTCACAAGTAGCTCAACAACAAGCACCTACTGCAAAAGGACATGCTAATGCTTTGATACTAAGAAGTGGAAAAGAACTCGACGGACCTGTTGACCCAAGACTAGAAAATCCAGCCATGTACCAAAAACAGAGAGAGCCGACTGACAGAGCCAATGAACATAAATAAAAAGAAAAGGAAAACGAAACTCAAGAGGCAGTGGAGCAAGAGAAGCCTTATGTACCTCCACCGCCTTATAAACCACCAATTCCGTATCCTCAGAGACTTACGAATTCCAAAACGATGGGCCAATTCAAGAAATTCGTTGAACTTCTGAAACAACTCAATATCACAATACCTTTTACAGAAGCCATCACTCAGATGCCCTCGTACGCTAAATTTCTCAAGGAAATTCTATCTAACAAGAAAAATATAGAAGATAACGGAATAGTTACACTCATTGTCGAGTGTAGCACGATCATTCAAAACAATATGCCTCCTAAGTTAAAAGACCCAAGTAGTTTCTCTATACCTTGTAATATTGGAAAGTTTGTCATAGACAAAGCTCTATGTGACTTAGGAGCAAGTATTAGCGTCATGCCCCTATCTATCTGCAAAAAGATAGAGATGGGAGAACTCAGACCCACGAAAATGTCCGTTCAATTAGCTGACCGATCAGTTAAATACCCTGTAGGTATACTGGAAAACGTTCCAGTTAGAATAGGTCAATTCTATATCCCGACCGATTTCATCATCATGGACATAACTGAGGACTCAGTTACCCCTATCATATTAGGAAGACCCTTCCTAGCCACCGTCGGAGCTATAATTGATGTAAAAAAGGGCAGACTAACATTCGAAGTTGGAGAAGAAAAAGTGGAATTCATCCTTACTCAATTCTTACAAGCACCAGCCATGATGGAAGCAGAACAGACAAAATATTCTGAGATAATGGAAATCCAAACCCCTCCAATATTCGAAAACGATGACAGTCTAAACGGAAGCTTAGCACTCACGCCCGATCACATGCCATGCCCGAAGAACCCCAGTGTAGAATTGAAAATCTTACCTAAGAATCTAAGATACTAATTCCTTGATACCGAACACACGCGACCAGTAATAGTAAACTCCAACTTAGGAAAGCTCGAAACTGAAAAACTTTTAGACGTCCTAAGGAGATACCCAACCTCACTAGGTTATAACATATCTGATTTGAATGGAATATGCCCTTCAATTTGTATGCACCGTATTTTGCTAGAAGAGAATTGTAAAACCTCTAGAGAACCTCAAAGAAGGATTAACCTGATTCTTAGCACTGTAGTCATAGATGAAATTACGAAGCTTATGGAAGCTGAAATCATATACCCGATCTCTGATAGTAAGTGGGTAAGCCCAGTACACGTGGTGCCCAAGAAAGGAGGTATCACCGTTGTTAAGAATGCAAAAGGCGAACCAATAACGCAAAGAGTAGTCAATGGACATAGAGTGTGTATAGATTATAGAAAACTAAACAAAGCCACTCGTAAAGACAATTTTCCTCTACCCTTCATAGACCAAATGCTAGAACGGTTAACCAAACATTCCTATTTCTGCTATCTAGACGGTTACTCCAGATTCTTTCAAATTCCCATTCACCCTGACGATCAAGAAAAGACTACCTTCACGTGTCCGTATGGAACGTTCGCATATAGACGAATGCCTTTCGGATTGTGTAATGCCCCAGCTACCTTCCAACGATGTATGATGTCAATCTTTGTAGATTTTATAGACAACATCATGGAAGTGTTCATGGATGATTTCTCAGTGTGTGGGGGAAGTTTCGAAGGATGTCTATCAAACCTAAAGAAAGTCTTAGAAAGATGTGTAAAAGTAAACCTCGTGCTCAATTGGGAAAAATGCCATTTCATGGTCAGAGAAGGAATCGTACTAGGACATGTCATATCCAATAAAGGTATTAAAGTTGACAAAGCCAAAATAGAAGTCATAAAAGAACTTCGACCACCTAAGACCGTTAGAGAAATACGAAGCTTTTTAGGACACGACGGTTTTTACCGGCGATTCATTAAAGATTTCTCAAAAATTACTAAACCACTTACCGGTCTGTTAATGAAAGACGCTGAGTTCGTATTCGACGATGATTGTCATAAAGCGTTTGAAACTCTAAAATCAGCCCTTATCACCGCACCAATCATGCAACCGCCCGATTGGAATTTACCCTTCGAAATCATGTGCGACGCGAGTGATTACACCGTAGGCGCAGTTCTTGGACAGAGGAAGGACAAGAAACTACACGCCATTTACTACGCTAGTAGAACGGTAGACCCAACCCAAATGAACTACGCCACGACTGAGAAAGAGCTGTTAGCAGTCGTCTTCGCGCTTGACAAATTTCGTTCCTATCTAGTAGGAGCGAAAATCATCATCTACACGGACCACGCTGCTATAAGATATCTATTGAATAAGAAAGATGCAAAACCAAGGCTCCTCAGATGGATCCTACTTTTGCAAGAATTTGACTTAGAGATTAAGGATAAAAAAGGGACCGAAAACGTCGTAGCAGATCACTTATCAAGATTGGAAGATATAAAACCCGAACAAGTGCCGATTAACGACGATTTTCCATATGAACAACTGATAACCCAAATAAGGAGCGACCTGGCTCAGTTAAACCTAAACGAACCAAAACCCAAGGAAGCCGTAAAAGCAATCCATGCAACCATGGGATTGCCATGGTATGCCGACATAGTTAACTATCTAGCTGCAAACGCGCTCCCACCAGACCTTACCTACCAACAGAAAAAGAAATTCTTCCACGATCTAAAACACTACTATTGGGACGAACCCTTACTGTTTAAAAGAGGACCAGGCGGAATCTTTCGTCGATGTATACCCGAAGAAGAGATAGAAGATGTCATTCCCACTGTCATTCATCTCCTTACGGGGGACACGCAAGCACTTCCAAAACTTGTGCAAAGATCTTACAAGCCGGCCTATTTTGGCCTAATCTATGGAAAGATGTCCACATCGCTGTTAGAAATTGCGATCGGTGTCAACGCACCGGTAATATTTCAAGACGCGATGAAATGCCTCAAAGTGGAATCCTAGAGGTAGAAATCTTCGACGCAAGGGGAATCGATTTCATGGGACCCTTCCCATCTTCTTTTGGAAACAAATATATACTCGTCGCGGTTGATTATGTTTCAAAATGGATATAGGCCATAGCCTCTCCTACAAATGACACACGAGTGGTAATCAAACTCTTTAGAAACATAATCTTTCCAAGATTCGGTGTACCGAGACTCGTAATTAGTGACGGTGGCTCCCATTTCATTTCAAAGATATTCGACAAATTACTATTTAAGTATGGAGTGAAACATCGTATAGCGACACCATACCACCCACAAACCAGTGGACAAGTCGAAGTATCAAACAGAGAAATTAAGCAGATCTTAGAAAAAACTGTAGCCACAACCAGGAAAGATTGGTCATCAAAGCTCAACGAAGCTTTATGGGCCTATAGGACGGCCTACAAGACCCCTATAGGAACTACACCCTTCAATCTCGTATACAGAAAATCCTGTCACCTCCCAGTAGAATTAGAACACAAAGCGTATTGGGCAATTAAAACGCTCAACATGAACTACACTGCTGCGGGAGAAAAACGAGTCCTGGATTTAAATGAATTAGAAGAATTAAGATTAGATGCTTATGAGAATGCTAACATATACAAAGAAAGAACTAAAAAATGGCATGATAAGCGTTTATCTAGGAAAGAATTTAGTGTGGGAGATGTCGTGCTATTATTTAACTCAAGACTTAGGCTTTTCCCTTGTAAATTAAAATCTAGATGGTCAGGTCCGTATGAAATTACAAAAGTGTTTCCTAGCGGAGCAATAGAAATTAAGGGTAGAAATACTGACCCGTTTACAGTAAACGGGCAGCGGTTAAAAATATACAATAACATTGAAAATAGAGACTATACGAATAGTCTAAGTCTTTTAAAATTGCCCAATATTTCACCTGAATAATCTGCTGCTAGGCACTATGTCAGGCTTTTGACGTTAAAAACAGCGCTAAGTGGGAGGCAACACACCTATTTGTTAATTGTTATTTGTTTCTATTTATTTATTTATTATACTTTACTTTTTTGAATTTATTCCTATTTAAGTTTTATTCTTCAATTTCTTTCTTTTGTTATAATTTTCATAAAACTGCTGTTGATTTCAAAAATAATTTTAATTGCCACAGGATTTCTGAAAAGTTTTTGTTTCTCTTCTACCTTCTCTCCTGACTTGTTTCCATGACTAACAATAACCATGGAACCAAAACCACATAATTTCTTGGAAACCACCTTTAGGGGTAGAAACCAAAAGAGAAAATTCGAGGAATTGTCAAAAAGAAACATTGGTATGAAACTTTATTATGATGAACCCACTATGAATGCTTTAGGTATATTGGATAGTGTTCTGTACTTGTTTAACCAGCTGGGGTGGGAAAAAGCCCACATTAAGACTAGATTTGCCACCTACCGTGAGCTCACCTTTGAATTTCTAAGCTCACTAGTCCATATACCCGAACATGGAAAAGGGACCCGAAAAGGATTTATAAGTTTCTGTCTCTTTGGCATTGAGTTTATTTACACTCATAAGGAACTAGCTGACCTGTTAGGATTCCCTAGTGGCCCTTTTGCTTACTCTACTACCCAGGTTGAACTAATGGATATTAAGCTAGACTACTTTTGGGGGACTTTAACTTGTAATTATCACCCTGATGCGGATAACATGGATAATGATGAGATACATAACCCTGCTATCCGTTATTTTCATAAGATTCTAGCCCATACTGTATTCGGGAAAGAGGAGAACCGTACTACAGTGTCTAAGGATGAGATATTTTTACTATATTGTATGCACCAAGGCCACCCCGTTAATGTCGTGCCATTCCTAATGCAAACCTTTTACCGCATTATCGATAACCCTGATGAACCAATCATCATAGGTGGCCTAGTCACAATGATTGCACATGCCCTCGGCCTCAGACACCAGCTGAATAGGTGCCCATATTTTGGTACGATTCGTCCCATGAATATTGCTTTTTGCTTTGACCGCCGTATAATAGCAAACCATGATTACCCAGCTTATGAGTATTTGATAAGAGAGGAAGTTGTAAACCTATTCACCCTTCCAAACCATAACAAAGTAAGTGTCCATAACCGTGATAACTGGCTTTATGAGCTAAACCCACCCGACCACCCTCCTACACCTGAGACACCACAAGATTATCAAATTTATGATGATGTCATGTCCAACATTGGTGACCCTGAGACTCCTCCTGGTTACTACGAAAACTTCAACATGGCAGAGGCCCATGAAGCCTCTGAAACAACCAAGAAGGATTACACTGATAATCTTAATAAAATTGTTACCACACTTGATACCTACCAAACTAACATTAATGGAATAAAAGATGAAATAAAAAGCATGCGTCTGGAGATAATCGGATTAACTGACATAACCGTGGAGAAATTTTATCACATTCATAATTCACTCGAAGACATAAAATCAAAGCTTGGATGAAGTCACAAAAAGCAGCTCTAGTTTTACATTTCCTTTTGTTTTGTTTCTAGGAAGTTTCCCATTTTCGCATATTTTCAGTTTCGTTTCAATTTGGAACAAATTTACCTTTTTGTAGTTTTTGAGTTTCTGGTGTTGAACAAGCAAATTTATGGAATCAAAGTTTCCGTTATTTCGTATTCATTTTCTAGTTTCCTCTATGCCAATTATAATGCTTTATATAAAATTGCGAGCTTCGCTCTGATCGATGGATGTTTGGATGTTTTGGAATATATATATTTATATTTGCTTGGTATGACACTGGATGTATACTGCTATTGAAATGCCTCTGTGTAAAGATAGGATGTTGCAGAATTGGTACAGAACTATCTGCTAAAAATTGCATATTTTGCTACTGTTACGACCGTCACAACCCCCTTACGATTGCCACGCGCCTTTTAGCGTGTTACGACCGTCATGCCTGTGTTACGACCGTAACACGGGTTATATCAGTAACCCCTATAGCAGACATAAGCTCTTCTTCTGAAACCTTTCCCTCTTCCTCCACTACTTCAAAACCGTCCCACTACCTCCATCAATCCCCATTCACACCACTTAACTCACCATTATTCTCCACTAATTTTCAACCTTCCCATTACTTTCCCTCATCATATATACATCTCATAAACCAATCCCTCACCAATTCCAACCCACAACCCACTCTCTCTAACACTACTGCATTCAAAAATGGCAAACGTAAACCAGCAAATCCCAGTCATCTACTTACGCGATGGTGAACAAGGTGAAACCCAGCGCACGAAGTTCTTGAAGTTCCAATGCCGAGGCCTCCATCTCACTAGGTACGTCGACATTGATTGCCTTAGAGACCTCGGATTACTTCAAAGTGTCCAACATCTCCTCCAGAATGTCAACCTTTGGACCCTCTGTAGCCAGCCCAAACCCATGTACGAAAATCTCACTCTCGAGTTCCTCAGTTCCTTCTGCTACATCACTCCTAATGGTCCGACAAATCAACTTACCGGTGCAGTAAGGTTTCGCATTTTCGGAACCTAATATGACTTCTCTCAGAATGCATTCGGTCGATTACTTGACTTCTGTACTAATGAAGGCGCTCACCTCCGTGTACCTGACACCTTCCATGAGGAATCCTTTAATTTATGGCATAGCCTGACCAACAACCATGCTAACTCCTACGATCACCTCAATGCCACACAAATCCATAACCCCGCCATTCGCTATTTCCATCGCATCCTGTGCAACACCATTTTCGCAAGGGATAGTAACCATAAGCTAAACTCCAAAGAGCTATTCTTCATGCACTGCGCGTTCACCGATCAGAAAATCAACGCCGCACCCTTCCTCTTGGCCCATATTCATTCCATATGCACTCGAGGCGGCAAACCTTTCTACTTCGGAGGGCTTGTCACTTCTATTGCCTTGGCTTTGAATCATGGCGACACCCTTGCCCATCTTCCCTCCAGAGCACCGGTTATGCTCACCTTAGACCATTGCAAATCTGCTCACCTCATTCACGAGCGGGACGATGGTAGGTTCAATCCAGTGATCCGTAATGTTGTTTATTCTAACATTGTTCTGCCTTGCAGGGACCGTATCGATCCGCAGAACCGAGCCAATTGGCTATTTGATGCCCCTGGCGGCCTTGCTCCCGTGCACGATGCCCAGCCAGATGCTCCAACTGAAGAGATCCAGGAGGAATTGGACTGCGAAGCACCTGCTCCCGACATTCCTGAGTCCTCTTCTGCACCACCTCCTTTCACTATGGAGGACATCCTCAGAGCCCTCCATCAGCAAAATCAGATGGTTGTAGCTCTTGAAAGGAAGCATCAGGAGCAGTATGACACTCTACATGCGCAGAACGTCCAAATTCTGAGCGGCCAGCGCAACGTCAACGAGAAGCTGGACGAGGTTTTCTCTGAGCTTAACGCCTTACGGATGGACGTAACCGCTCTTGGCTCGCATGATACCGACCTTGAGGCCACACCTACCCGACGCTCCCGCACCCGAAGCAGAGGCAGAGGCCACCAGTAGTTTTCTTTTGTTTTTGTTTCTGTATTACATTCATTTCCCTTTCCGTACTGTTTTTCTATTTGTAATCCTTCCTACCATATATCATGACATTGAGACAATGTCTGATATAGTGTGGGAGAGGCACTATGCTTTTCATTCCGCATTTTCTTCATGTTACAAATTCTAGTAATTTTATGATATTTTCAAGTTTTTCAAGTTTTCCCCGTATTATAAGCCATACCAAAAAAAATTGTTCGCATAGCTCGACATACCTACCTTAAACGGAAACCTAGTTAGGAAGACGAGAACAAGTAAACAAAATCAATACGACTATGACACCGCAAACATCTTGCTTATGCAACCCGTCTAAACAAAACGTTATACGTACACCTCGATTTTTAAGTTCTGAAGTAACCCCTAGTAGTTTATACTAGCAGTCAGCACCGCCTAGACACAAACTACGTGGGGAGCCGATGAATATAAGTGTTTGATGCCTAATCAATGAAACACCCTTCTCATCTCGATGCTAAGAAAAGAAAATCTTGTGCCAAAAGACAAAGATCGCATACGAGCCATAAGTATAAGAGAAGAAGTCCATTGTTGGTTGGTTCATAGGTATCTGGTTCTGAACTTGGTAGGGCGTGCTACGGCTCGATCCCCCGCAACCTTCGATTTGGAAAAATATAGGGTAACCACATCCGTGTACCATACCCCGTGACAAAAATAGGATCAAAGTCACTAACCGGCTACTCCACTACGTGCGTGCAAAGACAAAGGGCTTAATGTGATTGCACCAGAACGAAACCGGGCGAAAAAGCACGAGAGGATCGAGGTTGAAATGTGACCAAACGATTAAGCGGTTTGTTAAAGTGGAAATACGCGACTCAATTGTGTCATTGGCATATCATTGACGTTTTACTCAAGTACCAGCCGACTGACGATTGGTTCATGTGTTTTATCTCGAAAATAAAAGGTATGTCGTGCATGTGCGCCTGACGAACACTTGTCCGATTTTTACGATTATTTGCTTGAGGACAAGCAAAGGTTTAAGTATGAGAGGATTTGATAACGAGAAATCGTATCATATATTTACCATGAAATTAAACCGCTTTATATCATATTGACCCGATTAACTCCCGAATACTCCGAGTTTTGTATGATTTTATGCAGGTACAACATATCTCAGCTCAAACTAGAAAGAAACGTGAAATGTGCGAGATTGCGGCCAAGACCAGAAGAGAAAAGATAAATCTGTCAAAAAATCCAAAATTGCTGCTATTACGGTTGTCACGCCCTCGCCACGACCGTAAGACACTTCAGAAGCGTGTTACGACCGTCGTGCATTGGCCACGACCGTAACGCGCTATTTCATGGAAACTGCACGTAATGCACCAGCCACGACTGTAACAAGCATATTACCATTTGTTTTGGACGTGGTCAAGTAACAGGACATGGTCAAGTAACAACATGCATGTGTGCCTTATTTTTCTCCAACAACCAAGACCACCTTCTCCTGATTTTTCTCAGCAAGCCAAGAATCTAGCAACGTGAATTATAATTCCAACTGTAATTTATTCTCTATATACAGCTTGGACTTGGAAAGAAAAATAGGGGAGTTCAGTTCAGAAAATTCTTGCGGAAGCTCTGCCGATTTTAAAACCCGATTCTATTTTCGCATTTCGTTCATTTTAATTTCCATTCCGACGTTCCAATCTTGTCGGCTTGTGGAATAAGGATCTAGGATATCATTGCTTTTCAGGTTTTTATTGTATTCAATATAATTGCGAATTTATTTATGTTAAATTTCTATTCTTTAATTATAATGCATATGTTATTATTTTCTGATTTTATTTCCAGCATTTTAATTCTGAGCATTATGAGTAGCTAAATACCCGTAGTCGGGGTGTGATGAAATAACCGAATGAATTAATGTATTTCTAAGATAAAACCTTCATTAACTTAATTTCTGGCCGTGACTTTTTATAATTAAAAATTAAGCTTTTTGTTACGAGAGTAAGGAAAGTGAAATAGGGAGGAATCAAGACCATGAGAGTGTGAGGTTTTAACCGGATAACTAAAGTTAGGCATTCGATTTAAATACAGCGAGAGCGCTTTAAAACGAATTAGATTTATTTAGTTTTCAAAAAGATGCTTTCTAAACACTTATGGGCTAGCGAGAGCAGACATTTGGCTTTAGGAGTATGATCCGAGGTAAGACCACGAGAGTGTGAATCGAGGGTTTTTAAACTGATAAGTACTACAAAACGATTTAAGTTAAATATTTTTATATGCTTAGGTACAATTTAATCCGCATAGGTTCAAAACATTACACTCCGACCACTTTAATATTATAATTCTTTTAATTGAATTTAGATTCTCCTTTAGTTTTAAACTTCTAAAAAAAAACCAAACGTGACAATTTCCTCCTTAGCTAAACTAACCTGTTTTATAACACTAGAGTGATTACGAAGTCCCTGTGGGTTCGACATCTTTTTATTACTACCGCGATAGACTGTGCACTTGCAGTTAAGATACCGTTAGACACATTAGGTCAATCGCAGACACATCAAGTTTTTGGCGCCGTTGCTGGGGACTTTAGTTTAGTCACTAGTGTATTCTGAAAACAACGCTGTCTAGACTAAGGCAACTTTTTATATTTCCCTTTGTTGCATTCCAAACACTCGTTCTCAAAACGAGCCTTTGCATCTACAAATTAACGATATCGAGCATTACTTAAGATTAAGACGCCGAATTCAAGAATACCGATCTCTCAACAATCTTCCTCCGACTAAAATTCCTGATATCTCGTTACTAGAATTTATCATAGAATCGACAATGGCTGACGTACCAAATTCGCCTCGCGCTCTTAAGGATAACACAGTTCCTTCGCAAGCGGAACCTCACAACAGCATTGCCGCTCCTGCTATTGCTCGAAACGATTTCGAGCTGAAACCTTCGCTTTTCTCCGCCGTTCAGCAGAACCAATTTTCTGTATCTCCGACTGACGACCCTAACCTACATCTGTTAGTGTTTGTACAGTACACAGACACTGTAAAAGCGAATGGTGTAAACCATGAGGCGATACGATTGCGCCTATTTCCTTTTTCTTTAAGAGACAGAGCCCGAGCCTGGATCCAATCTCTTCCTTCAAATTCAATCACCACATGGGATGAATTGAAGAAAGTCTTCTTGGCTAGATATTTCCCACTAAGCAAAACTGCTATGCTTAGAGCTAACATCAATGGTTTTAGACAAAAAGATAATGAATCACTTTTCGAAGCATGGGAACGTTACAAGGATATGATTAGACTCTGTCCTCATCACGGTTTAGAAGAATGGCTAATCATTCATACATTTTATAACGGTCTCTTGTATAACACAAGATTGGCTATAGACGCCGCTGCTGGTGGCGCACTGATGGATAAACCATATGCCGGAGAAAATCAACTTATCGAAAGTATGGCCCAGAACCACTATCAATGGGGAAGAGAAAGAGCTAATGTGGGGAAATCCCAAACCAAAGGTGGAATGTCTGAAGTGAATATTCTGGACCAAGTCAATGCTAAAGTGGAAGCTCTTACCCAAAAGTTAGAAAACCTTATCACTACTCCTGCAGCTACCGTAGCTGCAGTTGTCCAAACCTGCGATCTATGTGGTCTTCAATCACATCCTGCTCTAGAGTGCCCACTTCTAACGGGAGTTCCAGCTGGACAAGCAAATTACGTACAAGGGAACCCTTATAGCAATACATATAACCCTGGTTGGAAAAATCATCTGAATTTTTCATACAAAAGTAACAACACGTTATACGCGCCTGGACAAGCTCCTGCCACACCACCCGGTTATCCAAAAGTTATTCCAAATCATCCTGGTAATGGACCTAATGCTCCTAGGAAATCTAACCTAGAAATCATGATAGAACACTTCATTGCTTCCTAAGCTCAGACTAATAAAGACGTTATGAATCAGAATTTACATACTAATGAGCAGATAAAACAATTAGCTAGCAAAGTTGATGCTTTAGCCACCCATAACAAGATGCTTGAGACGCAAATTTCACAAGTAGCTCAACAACAAGCACCTACTGCAGCACCGGCTGGAATTTTTCCTGGTCAACCACAGCCCAACACAAAAGGACATGCTAATGCTTTGATACTGAGAAGTGGAAAAGAACTCGACGGACCTGTTGACCCAAGACTAGAAAATCCAGCCATGTACCAAAAACAGAGTGAGCCGACTGACAGAGCCAATGAACATAAAGAAAAAGAAAAGGAAAACGAAACTCAAGAGGCAGTGGAGTAAGAGAAGCCTTATGTACCTCTACCTCCTTATAAACCACCAATTCCGTATCCTCAGAGACTTACAAATTCCAAAATGATGGGCCAATTCAAGAAATTCGTTGAACTTCTGAAACAACTCAATATCACAATACCTTTTACAGAAGCCATCACTCAGATGCCCTCGTACGCTAAATTTCTAAAGGAAATTCTATCTAACAAGAAAAAGATAGAAGATAACGGAACAGTTACACTCACTGCCGAGTGTAGCGCGATCATTCAAAACAATATGCCTCCTAAGTTAAAAGACCCAGGTAGTTTCTCTATACCTTGTAATATTGGAAGGTTTGTTATACCCTTCGATTGGCTAGCTGCACAAGCCTTTCGAATCATAATCTGAGGGCCTAATATGCTTACAAGGAGTCAGCAAGGAGCCTGTGGAAAATCCAGAACTTTGTTGTTTCCAGGCCTCAGACGAAAGCCAGAACCTTGTTGTTTCCAAGCCTCAAATGAAAGACAGAACCTTACTGACTCCAACCCCCATTTGAAGGAGACAGAAAGGAAAATCAAAGTGCATGACTCCACTGACTCCAGGCCCCAAATCTAAGGAAGCCAAAGAACGAAGAATCGAAGTTTGTTCTTGCCTGAATCGAAAGAACTTTTTTTGTTGCCTTTATTTTATTTTTGCTTTTATATTTTCATTCTATTCAATATGGTTGTAATAGTGTAGGGTTTTATCTTTTTGCATTTTATTACTTCTGTATGCTTGCTAGTAAAATTGGAAATGTATGGAAAGATAAAATCAACAAGTAGACAACCCCTAATCAAATACTAAATGCATGCAAATCAAACACACTATTCATACATGCACCCCTATGGTAATTCCACTTGTTTCCCTATAAAAAATAGTCATGTTATGCATGTGAGATGTCTTATCAAAAACAATCAAAATACAAGATCATAGTCCCTCGATGACGCTATGAATGTTGTCTTACAAATGATCTTAGTCCCTCAAGAGAAATGCTAAGATACCTTGCAATAATTCTAATCATGGTTATACGATGACCCGCGTCCGTCCCGTTTACATCCAAAGATAGGGTTGTTTACCAAATCAATGGTAAGACAACAATGTCAAAGGAAAAGAAAATGAACAAGAAAGACTTTTGAGTAGGTAGAATGCTCCTGATTACTTGCTCAATTTCAAACAAACATCCTTGCTATTTTTTGAAACAAACACCTACACTTTCAAAAATCTTACAAAATTGAAAACATTTTCAAAAGATCAACATCTTTGTATACATTCTTACGAACGAGAATCATTACAAAGATTGCCTAAACAATGGCCTCTTTACAAAATACTTTTAAAAAACATACAAAGCATAATTTCAAACAAAAGCAAGTGACCTAGCAAGTAACTAAGAGCCCATAGAAAACCATGGATGAAAAGGGTGCTAATACCTCCCCTTTTCATAATCTACCCCCGAACTCAAGAAACAATCTCAAAGGTCTTTTCTGTGCTTTTTCACCTTTCCTTTTGGATAAAAGAAAAGTCGATGGAGACTCTTGCTAACCGCAACATTTGCGATCAAACGCAAAACCTTCAAGTCAGTTCTCCCACCGTATCACAGAAATGGCGACTCTGCTGGGGATTATTCTAAAAGTAGGGTTACCTTAGGGTTAGATCACATTTACTTACTTACATTGTTTGGCTTGTTTGCTTTACATTATGGTTCTTTGTTTGGGTTTGAATCCTCTACCCGGATTTGGGATACATTATAGGTAAGTAGAAATACATTGTGGAAACTGTGCGGGGTATACCGAAATGGTCTAAGCAATAGCTACGTTATTGCGACATATTTGTGGGTACCGGTAGCCTTTGAGTTAATCAAAGAGAATACGGGGCCGCTGAGTGATGTCATAAAGCACTAATGAACTTTTAAAACCTTTACTTGACCAACTTGGCATTTAGGATGTAGTGAGATGACCGGCTTTGGTGCAGTCCGAAGTTGGTAGATACTCGATACTACACTCATTGAGGTTTGGTTTCTTGGGATATTTCGGTCGCTGTTAAAGAGGCTTGTGCTGAAACAATGACCAAGGAAACAAACCATTGATATTGAGCATCTTAGAACCCGGTTACTATTACTAGGATAGGTTTAAGACAACTAAACTTCAAGAGGGTACTTACCTATAAAACTCCATGCAAGCCTAAACCTAAGGATTTGTTTGCTTTGTATATGCATACTTGTACATAACATCATGAACATCATGAACATAATATACATCCACTAACCATTTCAAGGATTTTGGGATTCATCTTTGTTCTTGTTTCGTAGGATATGGATTCACTTCGCAGGAAAACTATTCAAGTCAATCTTGTAAGGATCCCTCCACAACTAAAGGAGATAGCTTCAAGGGTTCCTGAAAACTCTCCATTTATCGAGAGACATGGTCGCCTACTCAACTTGGTCACCTCCAACACAGATGAGGGCATGATGAAGGTGCTTTTTCAGTTCTTTGATTCTTTACACCATTGCTTCACATTTCCCGACTATCAACTTGTGCCTACTTTGGAAGAATTCTACCAACTCTTGAGGATTCCCATTCTCAATCAACTACCTTTCAACGGTACATAAAGAGACCCAAAGCCAGAAGAGATTGCTCAAGCTCTACACTTGCACTCATCTGATATCACAACTCATTGGGAAACAAGGAGTGGTGTCAAAGGTTTCTTAGCAAAGTTCTTGTTTGAGAAAGCCCAAAGCTGTTGGAACTCCTTGGACTTACAAGACTTTGAGGAAATTGTGGCTCTCCTCATCTATGGGATGGTTTTGTTTCCAAATCCTGACCAACTCATAGATGTCAGCACCGTTAAAATCTTCATGTCGCGCAACCCGATGCCTACTTTGCTAGGAGACATCTTACACTCTTTTCACACTCGCACAATCAGGAAAAGAGGTGTCCTTATGTGTTGCACTCCTCTCTTGGCAAGATGGTTTATTTCTCATCTTCCCCAATTCGTATTAAAGAATGAGCAAGGTTCAAGGTGGTCACAAAGTTTGATGGCGCTCAAACATTCAGAAATTTATTGGTGCTCCCGATCCATAGAGAATGTTACTATTATCGACCGTTATGGAGAATTTCCTAATGTCCCTTTACTTGGAATTAGGGGAGGAATCACCTACAACCCCTGCTTAGCTTTAAGACAGTTTAGTTACGCCCGAAGAGATGGCCCACACGAGATTCTAATTCAAGGTTTGGTATTTGACTACGACAACGACAATCAAGGTCTTCGCCAGAGATTTATCCGAGCTTGGAGGATGTTAAACAAGGTAGATAGCAAGACGCTGAGACATAAGAATTCCATCCCTCCTGAGCCTTACCTCAAATGGGTATGAACTCATGCTCAGAGTCTTATGAAGCCTTACCCCTTCATTCTTCCAGTAATCATTGAGCTTGTCATGGAAGGAGATGTTCCATACTCTATCCTACATCCTGACATGCCCACCTCTCTTGAAGACCTACAAAGAGATTGGATACAACTCAAGGGAGAGTGAGATACTTTCGAAGCCCAATTCTACGCAAGCGAGAAAAAGGTTTTAGAACTCACTAGGCTACTTCATGAGGAGCAGACTCTCAATGTCTACATCGCACCAAAGAGGATGCGCACTACCTTTTTATCTTAGAGCCTTTGTATTTCCTTATAAGCCCAAGAGGCATCGATGTACTCAAGCTTTAACTTATTAATATAACCTGTGTTTCCTTTTTGTCTAAAACAAATTTGAATCTTTGAAATCCTTGAAATCATTACATATGCATATACCATTCATCATAACATAAGCAGGTCTTTTGCAACAAGTCTCCTCATCTCTCTACTGTTTATTTCAGTAAGATGGATCTCGAGCAAACAATGAAAGACCTCCAAGCTCAGAATACATAGTTTCAATAGTTGCTCTTGACCCTAGCCAAAGGACAAGAAGAGTTGAAAACTTTGCTGGCCGAGGAGAAGAAAAAGAAGACAAAAAAGGTAACTGGAGTCCTAATCATGGGTAGAAGATTTCATGAGCAGACAAGAAGGACCTTAAACTTTGCAGCGACATCCAGTGAAATAGACAATCAATATGGGAAAGGCAAGGAAACAGTTGTCTCGTCAGGATCAGAAGAGGAAGAGGAAGAATAAGACTATTCTGAAGAATAATACCCTCCAGCTGATGACAAGTATAGACATCTTGAAGAGAGATTGAGTGCAATGGAAATCCAAAAAGTGACTGGCTTGGACTTTGAGGAATTGGGTTTAGTGTCGGGGATTGTTATTCCTCCGAAATTTAAAGCGCCTGTGTTCGCCAAATATGACAGAGTTTCATGCCCTAAAATTCATCTCCGGTCATATGTGAGAAAAATCCAACCCCATACCGCTGACAAAGAATTATGGGTACACTTCTTCCAAGACAGTCTGTCAAGAACTCAACTTGACTGGTTTTACCAACTAGAAAGAGCCAACGTCCACAATTGGGAAGAACTTGTTGTAGCCTTCTATAAACAATACCAATACAATGCTGATCTTGTGCCTACCCATACTCAACTCCAGAGTATGGCCGTGGTTTACAATGAAGGTTTTAAGGACTATGCGCAAAAATGGAGAGATTTAGCCGGAAGAGTTAAACCCCCTCTATCTGAGAGAGAGTTGGTAGACATGTTCTTGGGCACCTTGTCTGGCCCCTTCTTCAATCATTTAATTGGAAGTTCATCTGCAGGTTTTACTGAACTGATATTAACTGGAGAAAGGGTAGAGGTCGGGATAAAGAGTGGAAAGATTTAGAAAGATACATCCTCCTCTGCTGCTATAAGGAAGCCATTTATCGGAAAGAAGGAAGTGGTTTTTGTATATCCGCAAAAAAACCAAGATAGGACTGAGCGCCGTCCAATGGTGGGGGCTGTTATGATTCCTAAACCTGCACCCGATTAGCAAAGAAACAACCAACCGAGGATGGAATGACCGGTCAGGCAATTCACCAGAATTAACATGACCCTATCTCAGGTATTACCGCATCTACTAAGATCCAATTTGGTGACCATGAAAGAATCTCCGAAAAACCCCAACATAACATCTCCTCATTATCATCCCAATGCCCGTTGTGCATACCACTCTGAAAGTTCCGGCCACGACACTAATAACTGTTGGGCTCTAAAGAACAAAATACAAGACCTCATTGAAGAAAAAGAGATTGAATTTGATGCGCCCGAAAAGCCAAATGTCATTTATGCCCCTATGCCCAGACATGGCCATAATACCAATACCATTGAAGAAGAATTGTTTGTTACTTCAGTTGTTGAACTTATGACCCGACTTCTGACTGTTAAAATGAACTTGTTGAATGCCGGTGTGTTCCCGGACTATGATGAAGTTTGTCATTTATGTTTGTCTTCACCAACCAGATGCCCTTTATTGAAAGCAAACGTTCAGTGCCTAATAGATAACAAAGAAATTTTGTTTGAAAAGACTTATGTTCCACCTATTCCTTTTGAAGATGTTTTTATCATTATCATTTCCGCCAATTCTTCCAGGGTCTCCACAAAAAGACCCGTTAGAATTACATTAGTTTCGAAAGCAACTCCTTTAATAATTACAATGCCTGGACCAGTCCCATATTCGTCAGATAAGACCGTACCATGGAATTATGGAGGGGATGTCCACTACCATAGTATCAAGCTGGACTGGCCAACCGCCGAAGATTCAAGTTCCGAGAAAGTGGATTCCTACGTCAGTAATATTGCAGGGACTAGTAAGATTACCCGAAGTGGTAGGATCTTCTCTCCAGAAATTTCTCCCCCAAAGGCTATTTCTGGACCCGTACTCATTCCTGTTGTTGTTTCCCCTCCGAAGGTTATTCCCGGTCCTACAATCATCTCCACCAATACTCCAACTGACAAAGACGTTACAACCCCTGTTATCATTCCTACTGACACTCATGTTGCCAAGTTAATTGAAACTCGAGGTAAAAGTATTCTGATTGAGCCTGTCCGGACGAAGGCTCAGTCATTGGTTGTCCCTGAGACCTCCCGGAAAGAGATGGAGGAAATTCTGAAGATCATAAAGAGAAGAGACTATAATGTAGTTGAACAACTGGGGCAAACTCCCTCTAAAATTTTCCATGTTGGCATTACTACTATGTTCTGAAGCGCATGCAAAAGCTTTGGTAAAATTCTTGAAAACTGCCCATGTACCCCAAGAGACATTTGCTGATCAGTTTCAAGACCGCGTAGCCAGCTTGACTGTAGATGATGGCCTAGGTTTTTCAGATGCTGATTTAACGCCAAGAGGAAGGAAGCATAATGAGGAATTACAAGTCTCAGTTGAATGTAGGGGCACAACCTTGGCTCATGTTTTGGTGGACACTGGCTCATCTCTGAATGTACTGCCTAAAAAGCTCTTGATGGCTTGACTGTGAGGGATTGACATTGAAGCCACGTAACATAGTAGTAAGGACTTTTGACGGCTCGAAAAGGATGGTAAATGGGGAAGTGGATATCCCCATAAAAGTTGGAACCCAAGCATTTGATTCAACGTTTTATGTAATGGATATCCGTCCCTCATATTCCTGCTTGCTAGGCCGACCATGGATTCACAATGCTGGCGTTGTCACTTCTACGTTGCACCAAATGCTGAAATGTCCGATTCAAGGGAAGATTATCATCGTTCATGGAGAAGAAGAGTATATGATCATCCATCTCAATTCCTTCAGATATGTGGAATTAGATTGTGAATTTATTGAAACTCCATTCCAACACTTTGAAAAGGTCCCGCAAGATATAGTAGTAACCAAGGATGTTCCCAAGATCACAAGGCCTCCACTCTGAATGTCATCTCTAAAGGATGCCAAAGAAGTGGTAGAAGAAGGTGGGTGCACTATCTGGGGGCAACTCCCATATATCCCATACAAATCTGACAAGTTTGGCCTGGGTTTCACTTCAAGTGCTCAGAAGGTTGTACGCCGCGCTCGTGCCGGAGGACCACCCCTGAAGATCAGCAACCGCGAGGTCAATGTCATAGAAGATGATGAAGATAGTTGTGACTTAGAAGGCTGGATATTCCCAATTGTCAGTGGAGGGCTCAGCAACTGGGAGGCTAGAGATTTTGTTCCGATCACTTTTATCCCACAGTAATTTGTCTTTACATTTTGTTGGATCTGTAATATTAAAACAATTCGCACTCTTAAAACCTTGTGTCTTACCCGAGGCACAATGGTCTATTTGTAAGGGTTATTATCTCATTTTCATATGACATCAATGAATCATGGACGTTTTCGCATACAAACTTTTGTGCTCATTGTTTTTTCTTTTTACATTTTTTTTATTTTCTTCAAGGATAGCTATACTCTTACAACACTCACAATGCAGGTATACATCCATTCGGGATCCCATGGGTAACAATACTGATATGGCCTTTTGTGACTCTGAGAATCTAATCTACCAAACCGAAGACGAAGGTGAGGAAGATTGTGAAGTACCAGGGGAACTTGCCAGACTACTACAACAAGAAGAGAGAACCATTCAGCCTCACGAAGAACTCGTGGATACAATCAACCTAGGTACCAAAGAAGACAAAAAAGAGGTCAAGGTGGGTGCCAATCTGGAACCCAGTGTCAAGAAGCGTCTGATTCAGTTGTTACACGATTATGTTGAAGTCTTTGCTTGGTCGTATGAAGACATGCCAGGACTTGATGCAGATATTGTGGTACATCGTCTTCCTACAAGAGAGGATTGTCCGCCAGTAAAGCAAAAGCTTCGTCGTATGAGGCCTAATATGTCAGAAAAGATTAAAGCAGAAGTCATGAAACAATTCAACGCTGGATTCTTGGCTGTCGCCTCTTATCCCCAATGGGTTGCCAATGTTGTTCCCATGCCCAAAAAGGACGGAAAAGTACGAATGTGTATGGACTACAGAGATTTGAATAGGGCAAGCCCTAAGGATGATTTTCCACTACCTCACATTGATATTCTAGTTGACAATACGACACAATAAAAAATGTTTTCCTTCATGTACGGTTTCTCATGTTACAATCAAATCAAAATGGCGCCTGAAGACATGGAGAAAACAACGTTTGTCACGCAGTGGGGAACTTTCTGCTACAAGGTTATACCGTTCGGACTGAAGAATGATGGGGAAACCTATCAGTGTGCCATGGTAGCTCTATTTCATGACATCATACATCAAGAAATAGAGGTCTATGTGGACGACATGATAGATAGATCTCAAATAGAAGAAGAGCATCTTGATTATTTACAGAAACTGTTTGAGAGGCTAAAGAAGTACAAGCTGAGGTTGAACCCAAATAAATGCATGTTTGGAGTGAGGTCTGTAAAACTCCTAGGCTTTGTTGTCAACAATAAAGGAATTGAAGTAGATCCTGCCAAGGTGAAAGAGATACAAGAGATGCTTGCTCCTCGTACCGAGAAGGAAGTCAGAGGATTCTTGGGACATCTAAACTATATTGCCAGATTCATCTCTCACCTGATGGCTACTTGTGAACCAATATTCAAGTTACTGAAGAAAGATCAAGTAGTCAAATGGAATGACGAATGCTAAACTGCTTTCGACAATATCAAATAATACTTACAAGAGCCTCCTGTGTTGATGCCACCAGTCGAGGGAAGACCATTAATCATGTATCTTACTGTTTTAGAAAACTCGATGGGGTGTGTATTGGGGCAGCATGATGAGTCTGGCCGAAAAGAGCATGTTATTTATTACCTGAACAAAAAGTTTACCGATTGTGAAATAAGATATTCACTGCTCGAGAAAACTTGCTGCAATCTGGCATGGGCTGCTCGCCGGCTAAGACAATATATGTTGACTCATACTACTTTGTTGATATCTAAAATGGATCCGATAAAATACATCTTCGAGAAGCCTGCTCTCTCTGGGAGAATAGCAAGATGGCAGATGATCCTGACGGAATATGACATACAATATACTACCCATAAAACAATAAAGGGGAGTGTATTAGCCGATCACCTTGCTCATCAAGCTGCAGAAGACTACCAGTCCATGAAATTCAAATTTCCGGATGAAGACATCATGACGTTAGACAACTATAAAGAATTTAGGCCATATGACGAACCTGAACAAGGATCCCGAAGGACCCTGTTCTTTGATGGGGCATCCAATGCACTTGGAAATGGTATCGGTGCCATACTCATATCTCCGGAAGGGTGTCATACTCCCTTTACCGCAAGACTCTGCTTCAATTGTACAAACAACATGGAGGAATACGAAGCGTGCATTTTTGGTCTCAAAGCTGCCATAGATTTGGGGATCAAATCCTTAAATGTATTCGGAGATTTAGCTTTGGTCATCATCCAGATCAAAGGGGAATGGGACACCAAACACCCTAACCTTATCCCCTACAAAGAACATGTGTTGACATTGATCCCACATTTTGAGAAGATTACCTTCTAGCATTTCCCGCGAGAAGAAAATCAGCTACCAGACGTTCTAGCCACATTGTCATCTATGTTTAAACTTAATTGGGATAACGAGGATCCCCATATCACCATCGAACGAATGGAGGAACCAGCGCACTGTCACGAGATTAATACTGAAGAAGTAGTGGACTAGCCTTGGTTCCTGAAATCAAGAGGTATCTTGAGGCTCAAGAATATCCAGAAGGAGCTTCAGTCAATGATAAGAAGTTCTTAAGGAGATTCTCTGCTAAATTCTTCCTTAGTAATGACATTCTTTACAAAAGCAATCATGACTCTATGTTACTTTGGTGCGTAGATAAGGTTGAAGCTGAAAGGATCATGGCTGAATTGCATGAAGGCACTTTTGGCACCCATTCCAGTGGACATACAATGGCAATGAAAATCCTATGGGCGGGCTATTACTGGTCTACCATGGAAGCAGATTGCTATCAACACTCTCGAACCTTCCACAAGTGTTAGATTTATGCTGACAAGGTGCACGTACCTCCGGTTCCTGAGAATGTCTTGACGGCTCCTTGGCCCTTTGCTATGTGGGGATTGATATGATTGGGGAAATCAAACCAACAACCTCCAATGGACACCGCTTCATCTTAGTGGCCATTGATTATTTTACAAAGTGGGTAGAGGCAGCTTCCTCCGCTTTCGTTACCAAGAATGTTGTTGCCTGTTTCATCAAGCAAAATCTCATTTGCCGGTATGTATCCCAGAGAGGATCATCACTGACAATGGTACAAATCTCAACAACACTATGATCACCTCCTTGTGCGAACAATTCAAGATTCAGCATCACAATTCTTCTCCTTACCGGCCGAAGATGAATGGTGTTGTCGAAGCTGCAAATAAGAACATTAAAAAGATCATACAGAAAATAACAGTCACATACAAAGAGTGGCATGAGATGCTACCATTCGCTCTCCATGGGTATCATACCACAACTCGCACATCAACTGGGGCAACACCCTATTCTCTGGTTTACGGCATGGAGGTTTTCTTGCCTATCGAGGTCTAGATCCCCTCTCTGAGGATTATGAAGGATGCAGGGCTGAACGAAGACGATTGGATCCAGACTCGACTTGATCAACTGAACTTGATTGATGAGAAGAGACTTACTGCTATTTTCCATGGTCAAATGTATAAAAAACGGATGATCAAGGCTTTCAACAAGAAGGTAAGACGCCAAGTGTATCAAGTTGGGGATCTAGTGATCAAACGCATCATGCTGCCACAAGGCGATCCCAGGGGCAAATGGACTCCCACCTATGAAGGACCATTGGTAATCAAAAACATTTTCTCTGGTGGGGCAATGATCTTGACCACCATGGATGGCAACGACCTGTCGCATCCTGTGAACGTGGACGTAGTCAAAAGATACTACGCATAAGAGACCCGTTAGGTTGACATACCTAGGCAAAACAAGGGCATCCCGGCGAACCAAAAAGGTTCAGGCAAAAATTAGGGATAAAACAAAAAAATTTGTACACAAGGCAAGTTGAAAACCCGAAAGGCCGACTTGGGAAAAAAAGGGTTTCCCGGTGGACTGAAAACCCAAAAGGGAGGTCCTGGAAAAAGTTAGGGAATTAAAGCGTACGACTATATCCCGTTGGATCACCTTACGGACAACCTTTGGCTTCAACTTGTGAACTTGACATTTCCGACCAAATCAATCATCTTCTGACAAGGAACCAAATAGACAAGATGATCAGAGATGCAAAGGCTATACTAAAATGGGAACCCCATGGGATAGATACACATAGCTACGTTTTTCTTTGTATTAAAATTTTCAATTTTTTCTTACGACGACGTTCTCCTACTAGAATGTTTGTCTCACTATACAAAAATATTTACTCGAAATCAATACAAAGATATCCCTTTGAAAGTACAAAAACTATCTGTTTTTCTTTAAGCTTGTGTTTTATTTACAAAAACGTCCAATGATTCATTGTTAAACATATGCATTTGAACATAATTACTATTTACAAATAAACAAAAGACAATTACTAATGGCTTTAAGAGGTAAGGAAATCTCTCTAAGCTATTTCCATAAATCCCCCACATTTTGAAGTCTAATTCCCAGCGGAACAAACTTCCAATTATCAATCCCCAGTAGAAGTCATCAAAATTCTCAAGATTCCCCAATAGGATTTTACAAGCAGTACATGGAATTTCCTTTACAACAAGGTTTATTTCTCTAAACAGAAATTCGTCAACACTTAGACTTCACAACATGAAGACTTATACTCCATATCCTCAGCAGCAGTCAGGGATTTCTTTTCCTAATCCAACAACAGTGCAAAAAACTAGCTCACATACGCATACATTGCATCCATATATAATAAACATTGATAACGCGAATGCATTATACTATGCATTTCATACAACATAAACATTTGCATATTAGCTAAAATTTTACCTTTTTAAGGATAAGATTAACCAAACAGCTACCATTAACAATATTCAAAGTTGTCAGATACAATTCAGATACGCTCCAGACATGGATGCCATCCTGTTACTCACTAAAATTCAACTCTCAGATACAGTACAAATATGCTCCAGACACAGATGCCATCCTGATACTCATTCAGATTCAACTTCCAGATACAACACAGATACACTCTAGACACAAATGCCATCCTATTACTCACTCAAATTCAACTTTCAGATACAGTACAGATACTCTCTAGACATGGACGCCATTCTGATACTCATTCAGATTCAACCTTCAGATACAATACATATACGCTCCAGACACGGACGCCATTCTGACACTCATTCAGATTCAAGCTTCAGATACAGTACAGATATGCTCACGGACACCATTCTGATACTCATTCAGCTCTCAGATATAGTACAGATACGCTCCAAACGCGGATGCCATTCTGATACTCATTTAGTTGCAACTTTCAAATACAGTTCAGATACGCTTCAAACACAAATGTTATTCTGATACTCATTTAGTTTCTCTTTCAGATTCAGCAATCACTTTTGGATGGCATCTATAAGCCCATCTCCAACAACTTTCTATCACCTCTCCAAATGGAATCTTTAAGCCTATTCCCTCTACCATCACATCACCTTGGGCAAATTTCTAGGCACTCTAGTGTACAATCATCTTCTACCTTCGAGTCACGAATGGAAAAACTCGCCAATCTAACTCTCCAGACTTAAGAAGATTGAACAGGGGCAGCTGTTGTACCCCAAAATTTTCCCTCTCATTTTTCAAGACCTTTCTCACAAGGATTCTCAAGGTTCAAGCTTGCACAAGTGCATTGGGATTTTCTAGTATCAAGATTAAAAGGAAACTTTCAAAAATGGAGAAAATCAATAAAAATAATATTTTGACAAATTTAGAGAAAAAAACAAGTGCTCTTTGATTAAGCTCTTTGATTGGCCTTTTGGCCTCTTTTGAGGCAAGCTTGGCTTGCATCCTTCGACTAGGCATGAGCCTATGACATGTTTTAGTTTGGATTCACAAGGAAGAAAGCCTCTTGTAGTCTATTTCGTTTCTAAAGCAAAAGGCTCTCTTTTAGCATCCTTCGATTTGCACTTTTTGTTCTCTATATGCCTCTTTTGAATCTGGATATTTTGGCCTCCTACATGCACCTTTCGTTTGGACATGTTGGTTCCCTTTATACAAGCTTTGTTTGAACATAGAACTTTTACATGTTGGCATGAAGTCACAAGACAGGTACCCTCTATGTACACTCTTTCGTTTGGCCACATGTAACCCCTGGAAGGCAAACCTTCGATTGGACATGAGCCACCTTCACACAAAAGCTTCGATTGGAGTTTTGGTTCCCTTCGAATCAACATCTTTCAAACCCAACTCTGAATCCTTCGGCGCGGTCTTCTTTAGTACATTTCTAGAGAAATGCTAAGATACCTTGCAATATTTATAATCATGGTTATACGATGACCAGCGCCCGTCCCGTTTACATCCAAAGATAGGGTTGTTTACCAAATCAATGGTAAGACGACAATTTCAAAGGAAAATAAAATGAATAAGAAAGACTTTTGAGTAGGTAGAATGCTCCTGATTACTTGCTCAATTTCAAATAAACATCCTTGCTATTTTTCAAAACAAACACCTACACTTTCAAACATCTTACAAAATTAAAAATATTTTCAAAAGATCAACATCTTTGTATACATTCTTACGAACGAGAATCATTACAAAGATTGCCTAAACAATGGCCTCTTTACAAAATACTTTCAAAAAACATACAAAGCACAATTTCAAACAAAAGCAAGTGATCTAACAAGTAACTAAGAGCCCATGAAAAACCATGGATGAAAAGGGTGATAATACCTTCCCTTTTCATAATCTACCCCCCGAACTCAAGAAACAATCTCAAAGGTTTTTCCTGTGCTTTTTCACCTTTCCTTTTGGATAAAAGAAAAGTCGGTGGTGACTCTTGCTAACCGCAAAATTTGCAATCAAACGCAAAACCTTCAAGTCAGTTCTCCCACCGTATCACAGGAAGTCATTGCTGGAATAAACAGCGAGAATGTGAGAGACATGTACTGGAAGACCTGTTATGCAATGATATGTATGATATATGTATGCAATGTTTTCAAGGATCTCGCGGGGTAAACAAGAAAATGTCAGAAGTTGAAATTTTTCCATTTTGATTGAAGCACTTCATATTGTTGAAGGTCCTTCTACAAGAGTCAAGCTCACCATATCACGTGGGTCATAGCCCCTGACTCAAGTTGTCTTGTTTTGATCTTTTGACGACACTGGCTAGAGGAACATAAATCCCTTGCCTCTTGTTAGACGTCTGGTTCATCATAACCTGAATCACAAACCCTTGAGATCCTTGAAATGGTTAAGGAAATGTTGTGGCATGATGTTATGATGTGTATGCTATGCATTAAGCAAAGATGTAAGGTGACAAACACAACCCTGCAAAGAATTCAAGTTGTTAGACAATGAAGGCAAACAAGTCACACAAGCAGCCTTAGGTTTAGGCTTGCATGGGGTTTGTAGGTAATACCGTCTTGAAGCTGGATTGGTTCAACTTGTCCTATAAATAGTAATCGGGTTCTAAGGGATCTCAATATTACTGATCTTTCCCCCAAGCTTCATTCAATAGGAGATTGACTCACAACCAAACAAAACTATAGAGTCAAACCTCAATAAGTGTAGCATCGAGTATTTGTCGACCTTGGGAATACACCAAAGCCGGCCATCTCGCTACGTCCTACTGGCCAAGTTGTACAATTAAAGGTTCTAAGGTCAGTTGATGCTTTATGAAACCACGCAGCGGCCCCGTACTCTCCTTGATTGACTCAAGGGTTATCGGTACCAACCAAAGTGTCACATCAACATAGCTACTGCTTCAACCATGTCAGTATACCCCGCATAGTTCCCTCATAGTTTATTGCTACTTACCTAAAAGGTGTTTCCCGATCCGAGTGTAGAATCTTAAATAATACCTAAACAAAACCCTTGAATATAAAGTAGGCAAAGCAAAACAAGAAAGAAATTTTAAAAATGACCCTGACCCTAAGGTATACCCCATTATTTTTTTCCCCAGCAGAGTCGCCATTTCTGTGATACGGTGACAGAACCAACTGTTATACTGGTTTGCATTTTGTATTCGCAAATGTCGTGGTAAGCAAGAGTTGCCACCAAATTTTATTTCATCCAACTAAGGAAAAGGAAAAAGAACAGAAAAAACCTTTTTCGAGATGTTTTTGAGTACGGGGGGTAGATTATAGAAAGGGAAGGTGTTAGCACCCTTTTTATCCATGGTTTTCCATGGGCTCTTAGGTACTTTCTCATTTTAAAATTGCTTGTGTGATTTGTTTTGAAAGGTTTTGTTTACTACGTGATAACCCTTGTATCTATCCTCAAGAGTGTGACGAAGTTGTTTTAAAAACTGTTTTGAAAAGTGTTTGTGTGAAAGAGTTTTTGTTTTGAGCAAGTACTTAAGATTTTTCTACCTACTCGAAAAAGTATATTCATTTTCCTTTAGACAGCGCTATCCTACTATTAAGGAGTAGGTAGCTCCATCGTTGGAGTTTTAAGGGGCATTCGAAAGGGACGAAATGGTCACTGAAGGAAACAAGTAAGGATACCTTAGCATTTCGAAGGGACTATCATCATAAGATCATTTCTCGTAGGAAACTCGAGGGACAGGGAGGGACCATGATATTTATGACGACTTTGAATTACGGGTCATTGCTAAGATATCCCTATGTTCAAGGGACACGACCATTATTTCCGAGGCAACCAAGTGAGGCAAAACCCTAGGAGTGAGCATGTGAAATTGTTTAATTTCAATTTCATTTATCTTGCGCATTTAGGGTTATCTACCATTTTAAATTGTTATCTTTCCATTTAATCCTATTATCCATACATCTAGGCAGTTTATAATTGCGGAAAGTAAAGTGCGAGAAATTAAAACCCTAGCTATTACAAGGCTTTGGGGAGGGGGATTACATAATCAAAAACCGGGAAAAATAATAAATGCAAAATAGTAAACCTAATTAACTATTACAAACTCGGAGCAGTTACAATAATTAATAAAATAGGGAAAAAGAATGCGTGCGACAAAATTAAATACAGGGAATTAAATTCAGAAACCGTTATTTGGTGAATAAAGAAAAGATATTTTTGGATTTTTTTGAGAAAAATAATTAATCTTGCAAATTAACCTAATTTCTATTTAATTTTAATTATGGAAAAAAAGAATTTAAGTTAACCCAATTAAACCAATTAATTAATGCAATTAAATATTTTATGAAAAAAAACTAAACCTAATTTTTTTAGTGATTTTTGATTTTATGATTCAATTAAAAAAAATAATTTTTGTAAAAAATAATTTAAACAAGAAATTAAAACAAAATAAATAAAGAAATTAAAAAATAATAATTAAAGGAATGGGCCTGATGTAGCTAAGCAGATTGGGGTGTGTGTTGCCAATTTTGTGATAGGCCCAGGATGATGGCCCAAGGACCCTGCACCTGATCCAATGCATCTTTCTTCTGATGGTCTATCATGAGCTTGCGTATGCTGGGTGTTGGATCTGGCTGGAGATGGATCCAACGGACGAATGATGGGGAGCACTAGGTGGACCCTCAACAGAGTGATATGTTGGATCTGCAAGGAATATTCAAGAAAAAATACAAAAGCAACACGCCTGGGATCGAACCCAGGACGTTAGCTTCAAACCCTCAATCCTTAACCATCAGCGCTGGATGTTCATTTGTTAATATAATAACAAAATGACATTATATACAAAGTAACGTTAACATCATAAAAAATGTGCGCGTAATTCAAATCTCCCAATGGGAGCTTGCCACCTAGCTTTCTTCTTTCTCAGTACTGTCGTTTTAGGCTTAGACTTTTACCTACGGACAAAGTCTGTAAGTATAAACCTGCATCATTCCACAAGCAATTTAAATTACAATAGAGACCATGAATCAACTGGGCTTGAAGCCCTGAACACCATGGTATCCACGCTTAGCCTTAATTTTTCCTGTAGAAGGAAACCCTAAAATAAGCTTGGAAACCCTAAGAATGGAAAACCATGATTCCTGCATTTAAAACTCAATCAAACGATTCAGAAAGCATCGAAACTTTATGATAAACAAGAATACATGATTAAATTTCATTGAAAATGCATGTATGAATGTAATCAAAAATCAAAAAGAGTTGGATAACAGAGTTGCAGATTTTACGATTCTGAGTGTTTTGGTTCGTGCAAAGGGTGTAGTTAGCTTCAGGAGATTTCCAGGAATTGTTTGTTGGCCTTGGAACGCTTTGAATCTCCCTATAGAATGAAATCTGATGCTCACTTTTTTGTCCAAAAATTGAGTTCCTCCTCTTGCAGTTTACACGTCCAAAACCTGTCTTGTGCTTGGGAATTGTTCTATATATGTAGTAGACTGAGTTAGGCCAACAAAAAGCATTCATATCTTTGCAAATTATCAAGATTTGATTTTATTTCCTCTTTGCATTATTTCTTTCTATATCAAGCCAAATCATTTCATTCTCATCCCAGTCACCCTTTTCACGATTTGGTTTTGTTTGACAACATATTTGGATTGTAATTCCATTCAAAATCAGATAAAAAACAAATCTTCATTATTTTATATCATTTATTTGATTTAAATTGATTTTTAAATGATTAAAATCAAAATAAATTAAATAAATAAAGCCAATAATATGTGGGAGAGTGTTTGGGTCGTGGACCATGTTAGAAGTAAGATGCAAGCATAAAAAGTTAGGCCCATTTGACAAAAAATGCAATTTCGGGTATTGTTGACTTTTGACAATTTTCCAAAAATGGCCAACTTTGATAATGCATATCTCCTTCAATTTTGACCCTAAGAGGGTGTTATTGGACTTTTTATAAAGCTTAGGATTTCCCCTAAACAACCCTGTTGGTTTCATCTCAAGTGAATCCACCATGTTCATGTAAGAAGCTTTGACCCAAAAGGTGTTTTTGTTGACTTTTGAAAAGGACCCATAATGTATGAATTTATATCTTTTCATGAGTGCATTTCTCTAACTTTAGGGATGAATATGAGTTGTAGGGAATTGGACTCTCTCAAAATGAGCCTTTGATGAGAAATTTCTGATAAAGTATGAAAAAGTTATGCTTGGTCAAAGTTTGGTTGACTTTTCCTATAGGAACCCTAATTTAGCAACTTTTAAGTTTTGATGAATTAGGAGCATTCCTTGAGGAATCATGATCAAACCTTTATAAAATGATGGATATCACTTCAAATTGTTGATGTTTGACCAAAAATCTTGAAGTTTGACTGTATGTGGGCCACAGTTGACTTTTGACCTAATACAGTTGATTTTCAAGCATCTGAGCAGTTGACTGAGCAAACTTCTTGTGCAAGGCATGAAACTTGACACGGATAGTCTTGAGAACATATTAGGACTATGGAAAGGATTTTAGGCCTTTGGAGCTCACCCATATTGATGAAAATGGGAACCCTAGTTGGAGGTTCATTGCTTTAAGAGAGAGTTTGTCTGGTCAACTCTTGGGCATCCTTGAGCAAGTTGAGGATCTCAATGAGCATGTGTTGATTAAAATGAGATGTAAAATTTATGGGTACAATAGTCTCAAATGTTTTCCATTGTCCTAATATTTATTCAAGATTTTCCATGACAAATTTCATGCCTTACACTACAAGTTTGCTCAGCCAATGGCTCAAATGTTTGAAAATCAATTGTACTAGGTCAAAAGTAAATTGTGGCATATATACATTCAAACTTCAAGGTTCTTGGTCAACATCAATATTTTGAAGTGATATCCATCATTTGATCAAGGGTTGATCGTGATTCCTCAAGAAATGCTCCTAATTTATCAAAAGTCAAGAATAACTTTCACATACTTCATCCATTTTTCCCCAACTAAAGCTCATTTTGAATAGAATCCAATTCCCTATAACTTCTCTTTTTCCCTCAAGTCCAATAAATGCACCATTTGAAAGATACAAGCTCATACATTACAGATCATTTTCAGAAATCCAACAAAAGACACTTTTTGTCAAGACCATTAACATCAAGATAAAGTCTTCAAATTCAAAATTGATAAAAAGAGGGATTGAAGTAGACATCTTGGGATTTCCAAAAATTCTAAGATCATCATCATGAGACAAAAATTGAGCAAGTTATGAGTTTATCAAGTTGGGAATATTCAAAGATGGTGCATTGAGCAAATTTGAACTTTTGGGTCAATGACCTAACTTCTTGGACTTCAAACATTCTCATGACCTTATAGGGGACCTATAATCTCATTTTTGCATGGCCTTAGAATTTTTATCTATTTCGTTCATATTTATTTTGATTTGTTTCAAATAAATATAAAATAAATTGTACAAAATGTTTAGAATGGGCCTTGGACTTTGGGCTGGTGTTTTGACTTGTCTTGAAGCCCATATATTCGTGCAAAACCAATGCAAAATGTCCAGGTTCATGCAACCTACGAAAATTGCAAGAATATAACAAATGGATAATTTTCAAATTCTTGATTTTGTTTTAAAGGCCATGTTAAAGACTTGATTCTTGCCATGTTTACCAAACTTCACATTCCTCTATATAAAGAAAACACAATGCAAGCGTAAGACACGATATCACTACCTGAAAGAAGTCATACAAATTTCAAAAAAATCACCCAAAGTTGTGAAATCCAAAAAATGCTTTTCCAGCCTTCCTCAATTCAAACAAAGGATTCAAACACATTCCTGAGGCTTCCAGGAAATCAACCCAATCCTCGAGAAAGAGGTTCCATGTCCAGGTCAAGCAGATTGTTATCCCTCCGTTTGGTATTTTTGATAATCTCAAACTTTTTCTATATGTAATATAAATGATTCTCATATGCATACATATGTTCATATTGATGTTTGTGAATGTTTAGAGCCATTACATGCAAGGTTTGGTGTGAGGATGGAGTTTTTCCATTTTTAGGGCAAAACTCCAGTCGAGGTTTGTTCTCAATGATGCAAGACGTTTCAGATCAAACTAACACCATGGTTAAATTCGCGGCTTCAAATTTAGGGGGATAGGTTCAATTTCTGGCTTGGAATCGTGTTATTTTGCAAGTTAGGGATTTGAGGTGGCAGGAGAAGAAGGAGGTCAACCACCATGGACGATGGTTTGACCCTCCCAGATCCAATATGTCCAGCCTCTTGTTTCTGGCTCGTTCATTCAAAATATTTGAACCCCACAGTGCGCACGTGTTCTGCTGACTCAACCATATGATTTTTTTCCACATTATATTGTTTTTTTCTTATTTTATGTAACAAATAAATAGGATGGCACAGTGGCAATGCTGTGTTTGATAGGGCGTTCGTGTGCAAGGGCAGGGGTTCGATCCCTACCTCTTACATTTTACATTTTTCTAACATTTTCTTGCAGGATCCAATGCATTGCATCCCAACGCGCACATCTTGCATTATCACTTCATCACCATCAGATTCGTGCAGCATTAGATCTGATGTTCCAGATCACGTGTCCATATTGAAACCTCAAGAAACCAACCACATTGTATTACGCGCTAGTAATGGGCTTACTGGATTGGCCCTAAACAAATTCAGGCGTATACCCCCCTTTTTCACTTTAGCACAAGGCCCATTTAATTTCTTTTCTTTACTTTAATTTAATTATTTTTTGCCTTATGTTTTAAAAATCATTTTTGTTTAATTAAAAAATCATAATAATAATAATAATAATAATAGAATTTAGGATTTTTCTAATTAATTTTAATTTTGTAAATTAATTAAGTTAATTATTTTGACCTTATTTTATTATTTAAAAATAATTAGAACTAGGTTCATTTTAATTCAAATTTTTCTCAAACAAAAATGCCAAAAAATGTTAGGTTTGTTTATTTAATTTTTATTAATAATTTTATTTTAATTTTTATTTTATTTTAATTAATTGAGCTTTAATTTAATTTAATATCTTCCCAAATAAACAAAAACAACAAAAATATTTTCTTATTTTACTTAGAACTTCTTTAGGGTTTTAGACATTCCTTTCGACTCGCGCGCGTTATTATTTTCTATATTTTATTTTTCCAAATTATTGTAACTGCTCACAGTCTGTAATAGCTTAATTTATGATTTTTCTTTATTTCTTTTTCCCCAAGTTTTGGACTTTTAATTATTTCCCCTCCCCGAAGCCTTGTAAAAGTTTAGGATTTACATTTCCCGCACTTTAAATTCCTGTAATATTTAAACTGTGTAGGTGCATGATAATAGGATTGTATGGCAAGAATAACAAACAAAATGCTAGAAAACCTAATGCAAAGACAAAAATAACTGAATACAACACAATTGCACATATACACCTCTAGGGTATTCCCACTTCGGTTGCCTTCAGAGAAACAGTCACAACTCTCGAAACATGAGAGATTTTAGTGGCTACCCTCCTGTTTAAAGATCACAAGTCCCTCGATGACCCTCTCGACGTTGCCTCGTTAAAGTGATCTTAAAACCCTAGGGTAGTTACTAATATTTCTTGCCAAGTTGCCTTTGTGACTGTACAAACATCCCTTCGAATGTCCCTCAAACATCCAACGACTAGGGCTACCTACTCACTAATCGTAGGATAGCACTGTCTAAAGGAAAAGAGGAAAAGAACAATCCTTTCGAGTATAGTAGATAGTTGTTAGATGCTTGCTCAAAAACAAACTTTTACACATACACAAAACACTTCCAAAAACATTTTTAAAACACTTTATCAACACTTTTGAGGACTGATACAAAAGTTATCATAAATCAAGTTACCTTACTATTGGTATTTCAAAAATACTTTTCAAAAATACTTTTCAAAAACACACAAAGCACAAGGTATTTCAAAATGAGCTAAGCATCTAAGATCCCGTAGAAAACTACGGATGGAAAGGGTACTAACACCTTCCCTTTCCATAATCTACCCCCTTACTCAGAAAAATCTCGAAAGGTCTTTTTCTGTTCTTTTCACCCTTTCCTTTGTTGGATAAAATAAAAGTTGGTGGCGACTCTTGCTTACCGCAACATTTGTGAATACAAACACAAAACCAGTATAATAGTCGGTTCTCCCACCGTATTACATTATGGTTTTTGATGGAGCTTCTAACGCACTTGGAAACGAAATCGATGCTGTAATTATCTCTCCCCAGGGTTGTCACACGCCCTTCACTGCCAGACTTTACTTTGAATGCACCAATAATATGGATGAATATGAAGCATGCATCTTGGGTCTTAAAGTTGTTATTGACTTAAGAATCAAATTCCTAAGCATATATGGGGATTCAGCCTTAATAATCAGTCAGATCAAGGGAGAATGAGATACGAAGCATTTGAATCTCATTCCATACCGAGAACATGTGCTAACCTTGATTATGTACTTCGAAGAGATTACTTTTGAGCATATCCCAAGAGAAGAGAATTAGTTGGCGGACACATTAGCTACTATGTCATCCATGTTCAAGGTCAGATGGGACATTGAGGCTCCCATAATTACCATTGAAAGATTCGACGAACCGACACACTTCTATGAAATTAAAACTGATGGAGTAGAATAAAAATCTTGGTTTCATGAAGTGAAAATGTAACTTGAAGCTCAAGAATACCCTGAAGGGGCATCGATCAATGACAAGAAATTCCTACGGAAGTTCTCGGATAATTTCTTCTTGAGCAATGGAATTTTATACAAGCGTAATCATGATTCAACCCTACTTCGTTGTATGGACAAGAAGGAAGAAAATAGAATTATGGAGGATATGCACGAAGGCATCTTTGGTATCCATTCCAATGGGTATACTATGGCTAAAAAGATTCTGAGAGCGGGTTACTATTGGTTGACTATGGAAACCAACTGTCACCACTACTCGAGAACTTGTCATAAGTGCCCGATTTATACTGATAAGGTTCATGTGCCTCTAGTTCCTCTGAATGTTTTGACTGCTCCATGGCCATTCATAATGTGGGGTATTTATATGATCATATAAATCAAGCCTACTGCTTCCAATAGACATCACTTCATTCTTGTCGCCATTGACCACTTCACAAAATGTGTTAAATCAGACTCGTTCGCCTCTTTTACCAAGAATGTGGTCGCCCGGTTAATTAAGCATAATCTCATCTGTCGGTATGGCAAACCCTTGAGAATCATCACGGACAATTGTACCAACCTCAAAAACACTATCATTGAACTCTGCACGCAGTTCAAGATCAAGCACTACGATTCTTCTCTGTATCGACCAAAGATGAATGGAACAGTGGAAGCTGCCAACAAGAATATTAAGAAGATCATATAGAAGATGGTTATGAATTACAATGACTGGCACGAGATGTTACCATTTTCTCTTCATGGCTATCGCACTTCAGCGTGAACGTCAACTGGGGCAACCCCATTCTCTCTGGTTTATGGTATGGAAGTTGTCCTACCTGTCGAAGTTCAAATTCCTTCTCTGAGGATTATGAAAGATGCAGACTTAGAAGAAGACGAGTGGATTCAGACCAGGCTAGACCAGTTGAATTTGATTGAAGAAAAGAGGCTTGCGACTGTCTGTCCCAATCAGATGTATAAGAAACGTATGGTTAAGGCATTCAACAAAAAGATCAAGCATCGGGTATATCAGGTTGGTGACTTGGTAATAAAGTGAATCATTATACCACAAGGTAATCCAAGGGGAAAATAGACTCCCACCTACGAAGGTTCATTTGTTGTCAAGAAAGTATTTTTGGGCAGTGCTATGATACTAACCACCATGGACGGTGAAGATTTCACACACCCTGTAAACATGGACATAGTCAAAAGATACTACGCATGAAAAAGACCCGCTAGGTTGAATACCTTAGGCAAAAATAAGGGCATCCTGGCGAACTAAAATGGTTCGGGCAAAAATTAGAGATATATAAAAAGATTGTACACTCGGAAAGTCGAAAACCTGAAAAGGTAGTTTGGGTAAAAAAGGGTATTCTGGTGGACTGAAAACCCGTAATGGCGGTCCAGACAAAAGTTAAGGATTAAAGCGTACAACTATGTCTCGTTGGATCATTTAATACAAGCTTTATTACCAAAGTCAATAGTTTAAATGGTACAGATCAGTTCAATCAACTTCTTCCGACAGCAAGGGATGAGATGTTCGAAGACATAGGGGCAATAGAAAAATTGTAATCCAACGAGATCATTTCCACATAGCTATATGTTTTGCTTTCATTTTGTACTCTTTTCATTTCATGACAATTTCCTCTTACTAGGATTTATGTCTCTTTGTACAAAATCGTCTGTTTATAGGCAAACTACCAATACCAATACACTTTAAAGTTGAAACTTTTTGTTTTTTAATTTTTCTGTTTTGTTTGCAAGAACTTCCAATGACTAAAATTGAATGAACCTATGCATATGAACCTGATTAAATATTAATAAATATATACATAAGAACAGGAATAAGAACTTACTCAAGACTCTAGGGGTTGGGATGACGTTAAAGCCGTCTACAGATCCCCACAGAGCCACTTGCATGAGATTATCCCCACAGAGGAATCTTTACAAATTCATCTTCGATAAAGATACATTCCCTGCAATTTCCCTGGAAATATCACCCACCTACAGAGTCCCAATCAGTATAGTTCATGGAAGTTCTCTTCCCCAACTGAGCCTGTTCCTCCAAAACTGTAAAACCCCCTGCAAATTTCTTCTCTCCAACAGAGCTCATTTCCTCAACAAAGATGTTTCCTCAGCAGAGTATTTCTCCATCAACAGGGTTTATTTCCCCAACAGGGTTTATTTCCCCAACAGATTACAGTCCCCCCAACTTAAATCTATTCCTCGAATGGCTATGAATCACCAACAAAATTTGTCTCCCCAGTGAAGTCACCACTATCCCCAGAAAGTTGCTATGAAACCTGGAATCAGATCATATATCAGCCAACTTTATCCTCCTTAAACGAGTCATAAGGTTATCCATCTCTTTTATCCCCAGTGATGGTATATAAGAATTAAATTCCCCATACGAGTCGTAAGGTTATCCATCTCTTTTATCCCTAGTCAGGGTATATAAGAATTAAACTCCTCAGACGAGTCGAAATTTTATCCATCTCTTTTATCCCCAGTCAGGGTATATAAGAATTAAACTCCCCAGACGAGTCGGATGGTTATCCATCTCTTTTATCCCCAGTCAGGGTATATAATAATTAAACTCCCCAGTAGAGCGATGAACGACTAATGTTCCTAAATTCTTCTCCCCAAACAGAAGTCAACATACCCCAGCGGAGTTTCCTCAAACAAAAAACAGGAATCCCTAGCGGAAACATTCTAGACAAGGTTGAAGATTACATATGTTCTTCATCCCTAGCACCAGTCAGGGATTCACTTTCCCCGACAAGATGTCATACAAAACTGCTGATACATTTCCAACAAACATTTCACATTCATACATCATTTACCAATATCACAGAGTATGCATACGAAGCACATATAGCACAATCTCATTTATTTTGAGAACATCGTTACGCAATGCATTTCATACATCATGGCATTGCATACAACTAGCTCTTTATCTTTTCAGGTAAAGTTCACAAACAGACGAATATCATCAATAATTCTCAAAGCAGGTTCCAGATTAATTCCCAAAACAAGACGGAGAAACTATCTATACAACCGAGAAAAGATTAACTCCCAAAATAGGACGGGGAAACTATATTTCTTTATTTGTGGTCAGATGAAGATCAATTCCCAAAACAAGACGGGGTGACTATCTTTATCACCAAGTGGTATGGACTCCCGAAACAGGAGGGGATTACCAACAAAAACCGATTGTAGATCAATTCCCGAAACAAGACGGGGCGACTATCTACATAATGAACACTTCCTTCAAAGACCTCTTCTGCCTCTGATTAAATCGACCATAGATTTATTCTGATACTTCTTCCGGTTAAAGACAAGCAAATACATCTTCTGGCTCAGATTAAATTAACCATTGATTTATTCTGATACTTCTTCCAGTAGACTTTTTCTGGCTCAGATTAAATCAACCATAGATTTATTTTGATACTTCTCCCAATTAAAGACGGACAAAGATATCTTCTGGCTCAGATTAAATCAAGCATAGTTTTATTCTGATACTTCTTCCAGTAGACTTTTTCTGGCTCATATTTAATCAACCATAGATTTATTCTGATACTTCTCTCAGTTAAAGACGGACAAAGATATCTTCTGGCTCAGATTAAATCAAGCGTAGATTTATTCTGATACTTATTCCAATATACATTTTCTGGCTCAAATTAAATTGACAATAGATTTATTCTGATACTTCTACTAGTTAAAGACATGCATAGACATCCTCTGGCTCAGATTAAATCAAGCGCATATTTATTCTGATACTTCTTCTAGTCGAAGTCGAGCGTAGACTTAGTCTAATTTATCAAAATTTAATTTGGATGGAATCTATAAGCCCATATCCAACAATTCTCCATCATCTCTCCAAATGGCATCTTTAAGCCCATTCCTAGTATAATCAACCAACAGTGCTACTTCCTGCACAAGCGAGTACAAATTTCTGGGCACTTATGTGTTCAATCATCTTCCACCTTCAAGTCACGAATGACGGACATGCCAATCTAACTCTTCAGGCTTAAGAAGATTGAACAGGGGCATATTTTGTACCCCAAAATTTTCCCTCCCATTTTCTTCAAGGCATTCTTCTAAAATTCTCAAATACTCAAGGATTCTCAAGAGCTGATCAGACAAACTCACCTCCTATGCAATGGGTCCACAACTAGGGCTTCATCTTGTAAAAGGAAGAACGGGTTGAAAGGGTCTCAAATGAATTTCATGGTTCATCATAGGTCCTCAATAATGCTTATGTCAAGTTTCAAGTCTTGCATCACATGTTTGCTCAGTCAATGGCTCAATTAATTGAAAATCAACTATATTGAGTAAAAAGTCAATTGTGGTCATATACAGTCAAACTTCAAGATTTTTTGTCAACATCAACATTTTGAAGTGATATTAATCCTTTGGTCAAGGGTTGACCATGATTCCTCAAGGAAAGCCCTCAAATCATCAATGGTCAAAAATTGCCAAATTAGGGTTTTTATTGAAGATGACTGATCATTGACTGTTGACCTAGTGCATAACCTAATAACTTGAAGCATGATCTTAAGGACTCAAATACAACATCTTAACTTAATTACATGGCTCAAGACATTTCCAAAGACGCAAGTGATTGATATTTGAAAATTTGAATCAATTAATGAAAAGTCAACAGTCACTCAAAAGTCAAATTTGACTTTTTGGTCAACATTAGAATTCAAAAATCAAGAATCATCAAAATGTTCAAAACTATCAAACTTGATCATAAAGAATCAAAAAGTCAACAAAAGTAAAAAGACAAGATTTTCAAACACTTAGAAAATTTTCAAGTGTTTTGTGCTTAAAAAACCCTAACTTCACAAGCATGTTTCCTCCAGATCCAAGTTGATTTAAGGAAAACTTTAAATATGAAAGTTGTAGGGATTAATGAATTCTACAACTTTGTCAATGTAGGATGATCCTCAAAAAGTGTTTGGATTAAGAGATATAGGCCCATGAAGTTCTGATTTAATTTTATCCAACACTTATTTTGATCAATTTTTTGTCCCAACTTCATGGCCAATTTTTACCAAAATCCAAATTGATTTAGCCAATGTGGTCAACATGAAAGTTGTAGACAATGTTTCAAGCTTTCCAAAAATGTCCAAAAACATAAATAGATCATGCTTGAGATAGGAGATTCGAAGACATGAAGTTGGAATTCCATTCTTGAATTATAGGTCATTTTTGTGACAAGTTCATAACCAAATCTTCAAGCCATGCTGTATAATATTACTTTTCAGGTCCATTAGCTTGCGAATATCCCCCACAATTAAATGTTTACACAATTGATTGAACCATTATCCAAGTGTTTGATCCATTGTCCAAATGATTTTTCCATTTATGGCACAAAGACACCATTCCCATTTATATAAAGCATGCTTTATGCAATTGTCAACTCTCCTTGAGCATCTCACTTGTTTCATCTACATACACTCAACCTAACAAATCATAAGAAACATGTTTAAAGTGTTCAGCAACTCTATGAGACAAGGTAAAGTCCATTGGAACCATGTTCTTCAAGATTACTTCAAAACAAAGCAACCAAGCCATAACATGCTATCTTTCAAATCTGATCAGCCCTTGCTCTCAAACATTTTCTCTATAAATATAGAGTCCACTTCCAAGCTAACACACGATTTGACAAGCCCCAAACACTCTCAAACTCAGAATCACCAAGAAACCTCCATTATTGCACATTTGAGGCTTCCAACATCCAACTTCAAATTCACTCGTGAGTTTTCCTTTTTTATCATTCAAACATCATCTATACATTATATAGAAGCCATACATACCCATGTTTTATCACTGTAACACCTCCACCATCATTGTCCAAACCTCACTTTACACCTATGTAACTTGACTTGTCCAGAAGAATTGAGGCACTCTCAATCCAAGGTAGGCGTTGCAAAAGCTTCCTGGGAGTTCAGTGAAGCTACCCAGATCATCCTAACACCTCCAGAAATGCTCTAACTTCAAACTCGATTCTCACTTCTGAGGTAAGTTTCTCCAACTTTGAAATCCTTATACACGCATCATTTACTTACAATTTCAAAAGACAAAATGTAGATATGATTGCCCTGAAACTGACCATGTCCTTAGTTTTCATTTATGTTGACTATGTGATGGGAATTTTGGAGTTGAAGTTTATGAAATATTAGGTTTCAGTTTGGTACCAAACAAAATTCTTCCTAACCTTTAATCTATAGGTTTTTAAATTTGTATGGTGGGATTCATGGTTAAAATTCAAGAAAGTTTGATGTTTACATTTTTCAATTTGGTTGAGAAATGAATATTTTACAAAAAAATTGAAAATGTTGTTATTGTTACTGTAAACGCGCGCGGAGAAGAAGATGAAGTCCAATTTTGAAACCAAGTTTACTTTATATTTATTGCAACAAGTTTTATCACTAGATGTAATAGCCACCCCAGTGGCAAGCAGCGCGCGTTTCATGTCACTTTGGACTTAGAGACCTGCGTTCGAGCCTCAGTAGTACCCTTTTATTTTTCTAACATTTTCTCTACAGATCCAGTGTGAGCAATCCTAGCGCGCCTATCATGAGCCTCCCCTCATCTACATTAGATCATCATACAATCAGATCCAACACCCCACACGCGTGCCCCATGATGCGCCTTCTGAATAATGTCCTCATTGGATCAAAACAGTGCTTGGGCTCTCTATCTCGGGCTTGGAATTTTTTCTACTTCTCACCCCATTTATTACTTGTTACACTCAGGCCCATTTTGTTTTTTTTTATTATTTTAATTAACTTTCTCTTTTCTAAAATCATTTTTTATTTAATCAGAAAAAATCATAAAAATGATTTAAAAAAAATAGATTTAGGTTTTTAATTAATTAGTTTAATTGTTGAAAAATAAAAATTAATTTAATTTAATCACTTTGACTTTATTTAAGTAGAATTAGGTTTTATACTTCAAATATCTTTTCTAAATAAAACACCAAAAATATTTTCTAAATAGTTAGAATTCTTTAGATTTTAATTAGTTAATTTATTTTTTGATAATAAAGATTAATTAATCTAATCACACCTCATTTTATTTTAAAATAATTAAATTGTAAATTAAATTAGAATTAGGTCTAATTTTTTATTTCACATTTAAAATATTTTCTAAACAAAGAATCAATAAAAATATTTTTCTTAAAAATACTTAGAATTTTTAGGGTTTTTGCATCTTTCCCCTTTCTATCTCTGCGCATTTGTTTATTTTTCGCATTAATACAATTATGTAACTGTCAAAAGTTTATAATAGATAATTAGGGTTTATTTCTTTCCTCCCCCATTCATAAATTTGTACCCCCATCCCCGAATCATTGTAATAGCGTAGGACATTTAATTTTCGCAGTTTACTGCTTTCCTTTATTACTGTTAGTAATTAGGGTTTGTATGACAAGATTAAAATCAATTGTTAGATAACCTAATTTCAAGACAAAGATAATTGACATAAAAAAACTTTGCACACACGCACCTCTAGAGTTACCTTTACTTGGTGTCTCGGATTTAAACAATCATGTCCCTCGAACGTGGGACGCTTTAGTAAAAACCCTCGATTAAAAAAGATCGTAGTCCCTCGATGACCCTTCGATGCTGCCTTCAGTAAAAAATCTTAGTCCCTTACCAGAAATGCTAAAGAGTCTTACAAGTTTTCTTCTATGACTGTACGATGACCCACACCTTTCCCCCACATTCAATGATATGGCTTCCTACTAATTAATGATAGGATAGCACTATCTAAAGGAGGAGGAAAAGAACAAAGACTTTTTGAGTAGGTAGATCGCTCGTAATCGCTTGCTCACAAACTAAAACAATATTTTCACTTCACACTTTCAAAATACTTTATAAACACTCTTGAGAACTGATACAAAGGTTATTATAAAGCAATTTTCCTTACATTGGCGTTTTCAAAACATATTTCACAAAACAAAACATTCTTTCATAAATATATTCAAAACAAACATTTTGTATACATTCTCAATGATACGAGAATCATTACAAAATTTCCATACTTAGGCATTTTCAAAATATTTTCAAATATACACATTAGCAAAGAATTTCAAAAAGTGAGCTAGCGATTAAGAGCTCGTCGATAACGACAGATGAAAAGGGTGCTAACACCTTCCCTTTTCATAACCTACCCCCATTACTCAAAAAATTCTCAAAAGGTCTTTCCTGTTCTTTTCACCCTTTCCTTTATTGGATAAAAGAAAAACCGGTGGCGACCCTTGCTATCCGCAACATTTGCGATAAAACGTAAAACTTAAAAGTCAGTTCTCCCACCGTATTGCAACTAGTGTGGCCTCTAAAAACAAATTTTTCGCACGTTAGGTGTTTAAACATGATTAACTAAGTTACCTGAAAGGTTTAGCACATCAAAACGCAAGGAGTGGTTGAGTTTTGACAACTTGCAAGTCACACTTTGCTCATGATGCAGGTGCACACGAATTCCCATCGTACTTGATCATTTCTATCACTTTTTGTTTCCATCATTCTCAGTTATAGATAAGGATCATCCCTCACTCGTTTTCATAAGCTTTAGAGAGCTAGAAAACCTCTGTCAAACTCTCTCCATAGCTCATAATTCTGAGTTTTTAAATTCACTCTTTCCTTGTTTTCCAATCCAATTTCTTTGTTATTTCTTCATACTTGAACTTCACTGAAGCTAATAAAATAATAACAAAGCCTTGAAGTGCTCTAAATCGTGCTAGCAAAGTCAAGTTTCAGATAAATTTCTTCATACTTTGTTCAGGTAGTTTAAGGCATCAATTCTTCTAACTCAAATTACTCGAATGGTCTATGATGTTCATTGATGCTTGTTAATAGTTTGATTCAATTGATGCATCTGTTTTCGTTTTTAAAAAATTTCAAAACTCTTTGGTTTTTCTCAAATCGAGTGAGCTACACTTTAAATAAATTTTTCACGAGGGTACTATTGGAATCGTCTTGATGAGACGAAGCGAATGACACCAATCTAAGCTTCTAATTTTACAGTTTGAAGGACCTATAAATCGTGTGTTTTCGGTTAACTTTTCAACAATCTGAAGGTTGAAGACAATGACATGGACGTCATCAACCAATCAGAGCCTCACACGTGTTTTTGTTTTATCTGTTTTTTAAAAGGGATTCAGTGTATTATTCACTAATGACCTTGATATGCACATCACGCCAGATCCCTTGGATTTGATTACTAATGCGTTTTGACAATGATCAGATGGTCCATATTTTTTTGGTTTATTATTTTATTTTCTGATTTTTGTTTTAATTGTTTTAAACTTCAAAATTTCATAAAAAATTCATTTCAACTTCTAAAATTGTGAAAAAATTATCAAAAATACTTTTGATTTTTCTCTTTCTGATTTTTATTTTTCACAATTTTAGTTTGTGATTTGGTATTTTTTATGATTTTTCATTTTATTTGACTTGTTTTAATTGTTTAAAAATGCTTTTCTTGATTTTAAAATTCTGAAAAAATTATAGAAGGATCCAATGACCTCTTGACAAATATTGGTGACCTCGTTTTATTTTTATTTTTTATTTTACTATTTTTCACAAATTTTGGTTTATTTTGCTTATTTCTTTATATTTTAAAAATAGTTTCTAAATTTAAAAAATTCTGAAAATTTTTGTTAACACTCATTGACTCATGTTTGACTTCTGATATTTTTTTAGAATTTTTATTTGGTTTTTTAATACATGTTGTGTATTTTACCAATTATTTTCTTTTTAAATCATTTAAATTATGTTTTATATTAAATATATTTTATTATTTTTTGATTTGCCTTGATTTGGAGACACTTGAGTGCTGTTTTGGGGGACAAGTTCCTCAACCTCATTGGATCTTAGGTGTTGATAGGTTGAGAAACCAAATCCATCAAAATAGATGAATTATGTTGATGATATTTGAAACTCTAGTTTCATCTGATATATTACATTCCCTCTTCATCTTATCCCTTTTTGGTTTTTACTTGTGCTAAATGTTTTGGAGAATGATCTACATATCCTTTCTCTAACATGTTGGTATATAGATTGCTATTGACCGGTGTAATACGGTGGGAGAACTGACTTTACTGGTTTTTCATTTTTAACGCAAATATTGTGGTTAGCAAGAGTCTCCACCGACTTTTCTTTTATCCAACAAAGGAAAGGGTGAAAAGAAAATGACATACCTTTTTATAGATTTTGAGTTCGGGGGGGTAGGTTATGGAAAGGGAAGGTGTTAGCACCCTTTCCATCTGTAGTTATCTACGGGCTCTTAGTTGCTAGCTCACTTTTGAAAATGCTTGGTGTTTGTGTGTTTCTCGTGTCATTAAGAATGTATACAAAGTGTTTTACCTTTGAAAGTATTTAGAAAAAGAGTTTCTGCATGTGTGAAAAATTGTTTTGTTTGTTTTTGTGAGAAAGTAACTATAAGCGGTCTACCTACTCGAACGGTATTTGTTCTTTTCCTCTTTTCCTTTAGACAGTGCTATCCTACTATTAGTCAGTAGGTAGCCCTATCGTTAGATGTTTTGAGGAACAGGCGAGGGTCATCGTACAATCACGAAAGAAACTCGTAAGATACTTTAACAATTACCTTAATATTTTAAGATCATATACCGAGGCAACATCGAAATGGTCATGGAGGAACTTATGATCTTATAACCAAAGGGTCAATGCTAAAGTCTCTTACGTTCGAAAGACGTGAATGTTTTATTTCGAAGGCAACACGTGGAGGTACCTTAGAGGTGTAAGTGTGCGAGTGTGTTATGTTTCAGTTATTTATCTTTAAACATTTAGGTTTTCTACCGTTTGTTTTCAGATCTTATCATGCAAACCTATTAACATTCATCTAGTAGTTAATATGTATAGAAATTAAAAGTGTAAGAATTTGAATCTACGCTATTACAATGCTTCAGGATGGAGGAATTACAAACCAAAAATGAGGGATAAGAAAATGTAAAGGTCCTAGTTTAAGTCTATTACATCCCATATACAATTACATAATTGTGAAAATAGTAATATGAATAAAAAATGATTAAACGCGCGGAGAAGAGAGGAGAAATATGCGAAACCCTAAAATCTAAGTGATGAAAGAGAAACATTTTTATTGTATTTTTTGTTTTAGGAAAATATTTAAATTAAATTAATGAAACCTAAATCTAATTGATTAATTAATTAAAAAAAGAAAGCGATTAAAAATAATTAATTAAAAATTAATCTAATTAAAAAACATAATTCTAATATATTTTGTGATTTTGATTTTATGATTAAGAAATTAATTAATTTAAAAAGAAAATGAAATTTAAACAAATACAAAATAGAAAAGATAATGGGCCTGTAGTGAAAAAAAAACGAAATTGTGGGTTGCAAAGGCCAAAATCATTAGGCCAATCCAAATAGCCTTGAACATTCATATTTGACCAGGTGTAGGTGGTTCAATGGAGCGGATCATGGGGAATTCTTCCACAACCTTAGATCTGGGCTGATTGAGATCCAACCATTATGAGTTGAAGTTCATTATGCGCGTGATAGGCCTGTGCTGCATGGGACCTATAAGAAAATAATGTGAAAAAATAAAACGTAGAACATGGGGATCGAACCCAGGACCTAGGCTTCAGACCTACACTCTTTACCAACAGACCAAGCTACTCATTCGTTATTATAAACAACATAATAATACTATATTATAAAAACAATTCAAAATTATTCAAATAAAAAAATGCGCGCCCGATGGGTCTCATGTGGTTTAAACGAACCAATCGTGTTATGCCTTTCAGCCACGCGAACAACCAGCTAGAGTCAACTAGGGTCAGAGACGCCGGAGTCAAACTCCAGTCGTCTTCTCCGACCAAGCAAAAATGGAATCTGCATTTTCATGAGATTCAAAGCCAGATAAGAGACATATTCTATGTAAAACCATCCCCTGAGTTTAAATATGGGCTTAGATTCAACAGATCGTCACTATATCAAGCGATTCGAGCACGTTTCCAGGTCATGCCCTAATAATGGCATTATGTGATTCAAGCGTTTGGGCTCACATGTAATACGTTAAACTTGCTCAAATCATTGCTATAAACATGTATATATGCATTAGATGGATTAAAATTACGTATTTTAACATATTAAGTCAAAGAGAATTATACCAAACCAGTGGTTATCGTGGGGTGCGTTTTGGGGTGCTTCAAATGTGGAGAAGGGTTGGGATAAGTCCTGGGAGCTTCATGAGCAAGATGCAAGCCTTGGCTTTGATTAATATGGGCTGGAAGATTGAATTTTGAATTTTACAAATTTTGAGATTTTTTGTCAAATTTGTGGGAGCTTTCTTTAGACAGTGTGTAACACCCCATTTCTACCCAATGAATTATATAAAATTAGAGTTACAAAATTTCCAACAACAAATGGAATGATACAATTTCAACATGAAAACAACGACATTCAATCACCTATAGTTTAGATACATAACACATAAAATTCGGATGAACCGATAACAACCTGTTTAGTCTTTAAAAATAAAACAATTTTCATTACTACGCAGTGGATTCACAAATTCAACTAAAAACATTATAACATCTTATCCAAATTAAAGCGGCTTTAAGACAACAAGTCTTTAGTGAAAACTACTTAAAAATTCCGTAACATAAGAAAACCAACAATAAAGAAAACATGTGTTCATCCCCCCGAGTGCTACGTATCAGAGCGACAACACCGACCTGGCTAACGAAGGTAAAAACTATCTTTCTTGATTACCTGCACGTTACCAATAGAGGGTAAAATTCAAACAAAAGGGGTGAGATATCAAATAATATAATTGGATGTTCGATAAATAATATATTAGGATTAGATCATACAATTCACCACTTCACCGTTTTTTATCAACATTTAACATAATTAATTCATCCACACGATAACTCAGGATGCAACATTAAATGCGACTCGTTTTTATGCACATACATGTGATACCAATGGAGCAGAACTCCCAACTTAGAAATCTTCCAATGAATAGAGACATCAAAAAGGCATAAGCCTTCAACTTTATATTTGTCAATCTAGGCCAACTTGACGAGCATCAGCTCCAACATGATATGCTATATATGCATTAACAACATGAACATAATAACAACAACAACAATAATTCAACTTAATTCAATATTGGCTATAAGCCTACAACTTAATATTTTTCCCATAAATAGAGGCAATAACATCCCCGCTAATTCACATTTTTCAACAAAAACACCACCCAACGAATGAACCAAAAGTTACTACAAATAAATCGCGTAATTATTCGAACTATTTTTTACTAAAACTGGTTAATTAATTATCGGCTAAAAAGTTATATTATTTCTACTTCATACTAAATTTCTTCTTATGATTCAGTTAAATTAATACTACACTGCTATTGAATAAGCTATACTGTTAATTCATTCCTGCCAAAATTACTAGACTGCTATTTGATTACTCCCGCTACATAAAACCACGCTGCCACTAAATTAATTTTCTAACCGGATACTAACAAGTATGTACCAACTCTGTCATTTTCTGATACTAAATTTTCTATGATCCACTTATTAATTTACTAGTATTTACTAGGACTAATTAATTTATTTGACCACTACCATGTACAAAGATATTACCTTTTTTTATTGAACTAATAGATATGAGATATTATTATATTAATCCTGCAATGTATCAATTCATAAGTACTTACACTAATCATACTTTGCAGCTACTAAATTTAACTAAAAATCCATAACTAAAATATCAAATAATTTAGTAAATATGTATTATTATTTGGTAACTTCAACTTACCCTATTGACAACTCTAAATATGTCAGAATTACGCAAAATAAATAAAAAATGACTTATAATAACCTAAAACAATTATATTGATAACTTTAACAACACTATTGACAACTCTAACAATCCTATTAACAACTCAATTGCCACTCTATTAGAATAATTAACTTAAATTAACTATTTATCCAAATACTTATTTCTAATCTGTAACTTCTAAAAAACTGATTTACTAATAATACTAACTTATTATTATATTACTAATTATTTATGCTAATGAAGTTCATATATATATATATATATATATATATATATATATAAACATTGAGAAAATTACGCTACTGTACCTACATTGAAAAAGTTACGCTACTCCCTGCAATTTCTCACTTTGATTCATGGTTTCGCTACAGTATATTTAACAATATACATGTAAAGGCACTTGTATCTCTTCCTACACCACTAAGTCCTTTAACGCTACAGTACCGCAATTATGAAATTGAAGAAAATAGCACTAAGGTATTTATATATATTATATATAAATTAAATTGGGTTTTCAATCATCTCTCAATTTCTACAATATATCAATTTCAAACACAATCAGAAATAATTTTTCAATTCAATCCCAAATATCATTCATCACATACCCTATTATAGAGTCAGTATCTCACTCTTACCTTGGATTGAAGGTTGCTGTAACTCTCCGATTGACTCCTAGATTTTCCCTTTTGGTTGCACATCTACGTAACTTCTCTTCTCCACAAACCGTTATGCTCCTCTACTGATAAAACCTAGAGCTAACTTCCTGCTACTTCTAATTCTCTTTTATTCAATTTAATCAATATAATAATACTATTATCTTACTATTACTCTTATTGGGCTTTATTATACACCCCCACTATTTACTACTTCTAACCATTAAATATGCCCACATAAAAATTAATAGTATTATTCTAATACTATTTAATAATATTATTTCTACAACTTAAATCAACCAATTTATCAAATAACCATATAACAACTTAAATCGATATTTCACAACATCAACCAATTTCATAAATAACTTCGAAAATAATAAATTAAATATCGAGCATTACAACTCTCCTCCACTTAGAACATTTTTGTCCTCAAAAATTTACCTGATTCGAACTACTCAGGATAGGAGTCTCGCATCTTGATCTCCAATTCCCATATCATGCTTTCTCCGGCCTCTCTTGACCAGACTACTTTCACCAAAGCAATCTCCTTGCCTCTTAGAGTCTTCATTTCATGATCCGCGATCCGTGCATGCATCTTTTCCATAGTAAGATTATCCCGTACTTGCACATCATCCATATGAATCGCGTTAGATGGATCTGAAATGTACTTCCGGAGTTGTGACACATGAAACACATCATGGAAATTTGAAAGGTTAGGCGGTAAAGCCACTCTATAAGCAACATTTCCAACTCTGTTTGAAATCTGATACGGATCGATAAAATAAGAAGTGAGCTTCTTAGACTTCAATGCACTCCCAACACCGGTCACAGGTGTGACTCTCAAAAACACATGGTCACCCGCTTGAAATTATAAATCTTTCCTTCGCTTGTCATGATAACTCTTCTTCCTACTTTGGGAAGCTTTCATCTTTTATCGAATTAACTTCACCTTCTCGGTAGTTTCTCGAACAAGTTCAGGTCCAAGTATTACGCTTTCCCCAGATTCATGCCAACATAAAGGAGTTCTATATCTTCGACCGTACAACGCTTCAAAAGGGTCCATTCCAATACTAGAACGGTAACTATTATTATAAGTGAACTCTATTAATCGAAGATAAGTACCCATGAACCTCCCTGCTCAAGAATATATGCTCTCAATAAATCTTCCAATAACTGAATAGTCCTCTCCGTCTGACCATCCATTTGAGGGTGATACGCCAAACTCAACCTCAACTTAGAACCATGCGCCTCTTTCAAACTCTTCCAAAAATATGAAGTAAACCTCGGATCTCTATCCGACACAATACACAAAGAAATACCATGCAACTTTACAATTACACTAGTATGGATCTCTGCTAGCTTCGACACTGGAAAACTGATGTTAATAGGAATAAAATGAGCCAAATTTGTAAGCCTATCAACAATCACCCAAATCAAATTATGTCCCTTGAAATATTAGGTAACCCCGACACAAAGTCCATTGAAATGCTATCCCATTTCCATTCTGGAACTTCTAATGGTTACAACAATCTTACGGGCTTCTGATGTTCAACTTTCGACTTCTGGCAAGTCAAACATGCATACACAAACTGAGACACATCACTCTTCATTCTAGGCCACTAAAACAAATTCTTCAAATCTTGATACAATTTTGTAGCTCCCAGATGAATGCTCAACTTGCTTCTATGACTTTCCTCTAGAATCACTTTCTTCATCTCCGCATCATCAGGAATACAAATTCGATTATGAAATCTCAACACACCTTGCACATCTAACTTAAAATCACTATTCTCATATTGATCGATCCCAACTATCAAATCTACCAGTTTTACGTTCAACTTCTGAGCTTCTCTGATATTATCCATAAAATCATTATTAATCTTCAACATCCCCAACATAACACTTTGCGGTGTCACCTCGCAAACTAAGCTCATATCTCTGAACTGTTTAATTAATTCCAACTCTTTAACCATCATTGTCGACTTATGTAAAGTCTTTCGACTTAACATATCAGCCACCACATTCACTTTTCCTGGATGATAATTCAAATCAAAATCAAAATCTTTTAACAAATCCAACCATCTTCATTGTCTCATGTTCAATTCCTTCTGATCAAATAGATATTTTAAACTCTTATGGTCTCTAAATAATTCAAATCTAGAACCATATAGGTAGTGCCTCCAAATATTCAACACAAAAACAACTGCAGCAAGCTCTGAATCATGTGTAGGATAGTTCTTCTCATGAGTCCTAAACTGACTTGACGCATAAGCAACTACCTTATCATTTTGCATAAGCACACCTCCTAAACCCATCTTGGAAGCATCACAATATACCACAAAAGGTTCTCCTGGATTGGTTAATATCAAAATCAGAGTCGGCGTCAATCTTTTCTTTAATTTTGTAAAACTTTCTTCACACTGAACATCCCACACAAAAGCTCTACCTTTACAAGTCAACTTAATTAATGGAAGTGCCAACTTAGAAAAACCTTCAATAAACCTTCTATAATAACCAGCTAATCCCAAAAAGATTCTAATCTCGGTAGCCGATTTTGGAGTTTCCATTGCAATACTATATGTAATTTAGATAGATCTACACCAATGCCACTACCTGAGATAATATTACCAAGAAAACTAATCTCCTTTAACCAAAATTCACACTTAGAAAACTTTGCATACAACTTCTTCTCTTTCAAAACTTCCAATACAATTCATAAGTGTTCTGCATGCTCTTCTTCTGATTTAGAGTAAATCAAAATATCATCAATGAACACCACTACAAATCGATCCAAATAAGTATGAAAGATACGATTCATATATTCTATGAATACTCCTGGTGCATTAGTAACACCAAAAGGCATCACTGAATACTCATAATGTTCATAACGTGTTCTAAAAATCGTCTTCTGGATATCTTCATCCTTCACTTTAATATGATGGTAGCCCGACCTCAAATCTATCTTACTAAACACTCTAGCATCCATCAATTGATCCATCAAGTCATCTATTCTTGGAAGTGGATACTTTTTATTAATCGTCACTTTATTCAATTGTCTATAATCAACAAAAAGCCTCATACTTCCATCTTTCTTCTTTACTAGCAACACTAGAGCTCCCCACGGCGATACACTTGGTCTTACAAATTTATTTTCAAGCAACTCTTCCAATTGCTTCTTTAGTACTAATAATTCAGACGCAGACATCCTGTATGGTGCCATAGAACGAGGTTTGGTACCAGGTACAAGATCAATAGAAAATTTAACTTCTCTCTCTGGCGGTACATCAAGAATTTCATCAGAGAAAACTTCAAAAAATTCACGCATCACTTGCAATTCCTCAATTATAGCTCGATTCTCGACAGATATCGACGCCATCAACGAGAACATCTGATCCTCTTCTTGCATCAACTACCGCAACTTTCTAGCAGACAACATATCATCTTCTTCCACTTCAGGAGTAGAAAACCTCACAGGCTTATTGTAACAGTTAATATGAACATAGTTATGTTCTAACCAATTTATACCTAAGATCACATCTAACCCACTTAACGGAAAACAAACCAAATCAACAGCAAAGTATATGTCGAAGATCAACAAAGGACACTTTAAACACATAAGAGAAGTAGTCACCGATCCCTTAGCCAGAATCTCGATGACCATCTCTCCATTTATAGAAAACAACATAAGACACAATATTTCTACATAATCAGCAGCAATAAAGCAATGAGTAGCACCGGTATCAATAATAGTAATTAAAGGAGTACTATTAATGAAACATGTACCTCTCATGAGTCTGTCCTCATTAGCCGTCTGATTCTCAACCAAAGCGAACACCTTACCACTAGTTTGCGCCTTCTTTGGTTTCTGACATTGACTACCAATGTGTCCTTCTTCACCATAATTGAAACAAATCATCTATTTATGCTTACACTCAAATATAGCATGTCCAATCTTACCACAACAGGCATACCTCTTCACCCCAGCAGTACACACATTGCTCTTATGATCAGGTTTTCAACATTTGAAACAATTTACACCAGCAGGAGCATCTCCTCCACTAGTTCTCTGACCCTGAGCAACGTTCTATTTACCTTTACCAACTGGGGCATCATAAGGCTTACCACAGTTATATTGGTGCTTACCCCTCTTCTCATTGATAGTCTTATAGTGAGCATTATTACCCTCTTCATAAATCCTGCAACTATCAATCAAATCAGCAAAGAGACGAATCTTCTAGTATCCAACTTCCTTCTTGATCTCTGAGCGCAACTTGTTCTCAAACTTGATGCACTTTGAAAACTCAGCATTTGCCTCACTATAGTGTGGATAAAACTTAGCCAACTCATAAAACTTTGCAGCATACTCAACAACGGACATACTTCCTTGCTTCAGCTCAAGAAACTCAATTTCCTTCTTACCACGAATGTCTTCAGTGAAATACTACCTCAGAAACTCTCTATGAAACACAACCCAAGTGACATTTTCATCCGCAACTTCCAATCTCTGACACGTCTCTAGCCACCAGTCATCAGCCTCGACTACTAGCATGTGAGTACCATATCGAACCTTATGCGCTGGAGTGCAGTCCATCATACGGAAGATTCTCTCAATCTCTTTCAACCAATCCAACGCTCCTTCAGGATCATACTTACCCTTGAAGGTAGGCGGATTCTCCCTATAGAAATTCGCTAAACTACGAGATCCAGCATTCCCATCAGTGTTCGGATAATTCTCCGTAGCATGCACCATTTCTTCTAAAGCAACGGCAAGTGCAGCGTCATTCCTTCCAGCCATCTCAACTTATCTCTACAACATAAACAACGGTTAAAACTTAAATTACAATACTCGATTGTTAGACAAAACTACAACTCGATAACTTGGTCGGATGGACCGACTTACTCTGATACCACTAATGTAACACCTTATTTCTATCCAACGAATTATATAAAATCAGAGTTATAAAATTTCCAACCACAAATAGAATGCTACAATTTCAACTTGGAAACAACGACATTCAATCACCTATAGTTCAGATACATAACACAAAAAATTTGGATGAACCGATAACAACCTGTTTAGTCTTTAAAAATGAAACAACTTTCATTACTACACAGCAGATTCACAAACTCAACTGAAAATATTATAACATCTTATCCAACTCAAAATGTCTTTAAGACAACAAGTCTTTAGTGAAAACTACTTAAAAATTTAGCAACATAACGAAAACCAACAATAAAGAAAACATGTGTTCATCCCCCTAAGTGCTACGTATCAGAGCGACAATACCGACCGGACTAACAAAGGTAACATATATCCTTATTGATTACCTGCACGTTACCAATAGAGGGTAATATTCAAACAGAAGGGGTGAGATATAAAATAATATAATTGGATGTATGATAAATAATATATTCGGATTAGATCATACAATTTGCCACTTCATAGCTTTTTATCAACATTTAACATAATTAATTCATCCACATGGAAACTCAGAATGCAACATGAAATGCTACTCATTTTTATGCACATGCATGTGGTACCAATGAAGTAGAACTCCCAACTTAGAAATCTGTCAATGAACAGAGGCATCAACAAGGCATAAGCCTTCAACTTTATATTTGTCAATCCAGGCCAACTTGTCGAGCATCAACTCCAATATGATATGCTATGTATGCATTAACAACATGAACGTAATACTAACAACAACAACAATAATTCAACTTAATTCAACATTGTCCATAAGACTACAACTTAATATTTTGCCCATAAATAGAGACGATAACATACCTTCTAATTCACATTTTTCAACAAAAACACCACCCAATGAATCAACCAAAAATTACTACAAATAAACCGCGTATTTATTCGAACTATTTTCGACTAAAACCAGTTAATTAATTATCGGCTAAAAAGTTTTATTATTTAGACTTCATACTAAATTTATTATTACGACTCGGTTAAATTAATACTACATTGATATTGAATAAGCTATATTGTTAATATTATTCCTGCCAAAATTACTAGACTGCTATTTGACTACTCCTGTTACATAAAACCAGGCTACCACTAAATTAATTTCCTAATCAGCTACTAACAAGTAGGTACCAACTCTGTCATTTTCTGATACTAAATTTTTTATGATACACTTATTAATTTACTAGTATTTACTAGGACTAATTAATTAATTTGACCACTACCATGTACAAAGATACTACCTTTATTTTATTAAACCAATAGAGATGAGATACTATTATATTAATCCTGTAATGTATCAATTCATAAGTACTTACACTAATTCATAATTTCTTGCTACTAAATTTAATTAAAAATTCATAATTAAAATATCAATAATTTAGTAAAGATGTATTATTATTTGGTAACTTCAACTTACCCTATTGACAATTCTAAACATGTTAGAATTACGTAAGACAAATTAAAAATGACTTATAATAACTTAAACCAACTCTATTGATAACTTTAACAACACTATTGACAACTCTAACAACCCTATTAACAACACAATTGACACTCTATTAGAATAGAAATTAACCAAAATTAACTATTTATCCAAATACTTATTTCTAATCTATAACTTCTAAAAAAATGGTTTACTAATAATACTAACTTATTATTATATTATTAATTATTTATGCTAATGAGATTCATATATATATATATATATATATATATATATATAAAACATTGAGAAAATTACGCTACTATACCTACATTGAAAAAGTTACGCTACTGCCTGCAATTTCTCACTTTGATTCATGGTTTCGCTAAAGTATATTTAACAATATACATGTAAAGACACTTGTATCTCTTCCTATACCACTAAGTCCTTTAATGCTACAATACCACAATTATGGAATTGAAGAAAATAGCACTAAGGTACTTATATATATTATATATTAGTTAAATTGGATTCTCAATCATCTCTCAATTTAAACAATATATCAATTTCAAACACAACCAGAAATAATTTTTTAATCCAATCCCAAATATCATTCATCACATACCCTATTATACAGTCAAAATTTCACCCTTACCTTGTATTGAAGGTTTCTCTAACTCTCCGATTGACTCCTAGATTTTCCCTTTTGATTGCAACTCTACGTATATTCTCTTCTCCACAAACCCTTATGCTCCTCTACTGATAAAACCTAGAGCTAACTTCCTACTACTTCGAATTCTCTTTTATTTAATTTAATCAATATAATAATACTATTATCTTAGTATTACTCTTATTGGGCTTTATTGTACACCCCCACTATTTACTACTTCTAACCATTAAATAATCTCACATAAAAATTAATAGTATTATTCTAATACTACTTAATAATATTATTTCTACAACTTAAATCAACCAATTTATCAAATAACTATATAACAACTTAAATAAATATTTCACAACATCAACCAATATCTTAAATAAATATTTCACAACACCTTACCACTGGTTTGCACCTTCTTTGGTTTCTGACACTGACTACCAATGTATCCTTCTTCACCACAATTGAAACAAATCATCTCTTTATGCTTGCACTCAGCAGTACTCACATTGCTCTTATGACCAAGTTTTCCATATTTGTAACAAACTACACAAGCAGGAACATCTCCCCCACTAGTTCTCTGACCATGAGCAACTTTCTGTTTACCTTTACCAGCTGGGACATCATAAGGCTTACCAAGATTATGTTGGTGCTTACCCATCTTCTCGTTGATAATCTTATACTAAGCATTATTATCCTCTTCATAAATCTTGCAACTATCAATCAAATCAGCAAAGACACGAATCTTTTGGTATCCAACTGCCTTCTTGATCTCTGGGCGCAACTTGTTCTCAAACTTGATGCACTTCGAAAACTCAATATTTGCCTCACTATAGTGCGGATAAAACTTAGCCAACACGAAAATTTTTACAGCATACGCAACAACTAACACACTCCCTTGCTACAACATGATATGCTATGTATGTATTAACAACATGAACGTAATAACAACAATAATAATTCAACTTAATTAAACATTGGCCATAAGTCTACAACTTAATATTTTGCCCATAAATAGAAGCAATAACATCCCTACTAATTCACATTTTTCAACAAAAACACCATCCAACGAATCAACCAAAAATTACTACAAATAAACCGCGTAGTTATTTGGACTATTTTCGACTAAAACCGATTAATTAATTAACGGCTAAAAAGTTATAATATTTCTACTTCATACAAAATTTCTTATTAGGACTCGGTTAAATTAATACTACACTGCTATTGAATAAACTATATTGTTAATATTATTCCTGCCAAAATTACTAGACTGTTATTTGACTACTCTTGCTACATAAAACCAGGTTGCGACTAAATTAATTTCCTAACCGGCTACTAACAAGTAGGTACCAACTCTTTCATTTTATGATACTAAATTTTTTATGACCCACTTATTAATTTACTAGTATTTACTAGGACTAATTAATTTATTTGACCATTACCATGTACAAAGATACTATCTTTATTTTATTAAACCAATAGATATGAGATACTATTATATTAATCCAACAATGTATCAATTCATAAGTACTTACACTAATTCATAATTTCTTGCTACTGTATTTAATTAAAAATCCATAACTAAAATATCAATAATTTAGTAAAGATGTATTATCATTTGGTAACTTCAACTTACCCTATTGACAACTCTAAACATGTCAAAATTACGCAAAACAAATAAAAGATCACTTATAATAACTTAAAACAACTCTATTGATAACTTTAACAACACTATTGATAATTCTAACAACTCTACTGACAACTCAATTGATACTCTATTAGAATAGAAATTAACCCAAATTAACTATTTATCCAAATATTTATTTCTAATCTATAACTTCTAAAAAATGGTTTACTAATAATGCTAACTTATTATTATTTTATTAATTATTTATGCTAATGAAATTAATATATATATATATATATATATATATATATATATATATATATATATATATATATATATATATATATATATATATATATATATATATATATATATATATATATATATATATATATATATATTGAGAAAATTACGCTACTGTACCTACATTGAAAAAGTTACTCTACTGCCTGCAATTTCTCACCTTGATTCATGGTTTCGCTACAAAATATTTAACAATATCCATGCAAAGGTCCTTTTATCTCTTCCTATACCACTAAGTCATTCAACGCTACAATACGGTAATTATGGAATTGAAGAAAATAATACTAAGGTATTTATATATATGTTATATATAAATTAAATTGGGTTTTCAGTAATCTCTCAATTTTAACAATATATCAATTTTAAACTTAACAAGAAACAATTTTTCAACCCAAACACAAATGTCATTCATCTCATACCCTATTATAGAGTTAGAACCCCACTTTACCTTGGATTGAAGCTTGCTATAACTCTCCGATTGACTCCTAGATTTTCCCTTTTGTTTGCAACTCTACGTACATTCTCTTCTCCACAAACCCTTATGCTCCTCTACTGATAAAACCTAGAACTAACTTCCTGCTACTTCTAGTTCTCTTTTATTCAATTTAATCAATATAATAATACTATTATCTTACTATTACTCTTATTTGGCTTCATTATACACCCCCACTATTTACTACTTCTAACCATTAAATAAGCCCACATAAGAATTAATAGTATTATTCTAATACTATTAATAATATTATTTCTACAACTTAAATGAACCAATTTATCAAATAACCATATAACAACTTAAATCGATATTTCACAACATCAACTAATTTCATAAATAACTTTAAAAATAATTAATTAAATAATTAATTAAATATCAGGCGTTACACAATGGAGCGTCTTCTTGCTTGCACTCTTGTTCTTTATATAGAGGGAACAGATGGGAGCAAATAAGTATGTAAAGGAATCAAGAAATAACTTGATTTTAAGAACAAAAATCAAAATTTGAAAATCTTCAAAAAATATGAAATCCTTTCTATTTTCGTTCTTTCCATGAACCTGGACATATCTTATGTATCTTACAAGAAATCTTGGGCCCCATGATGGGTCAAGTCAAGCCCAAATGCCCTAGTCCATTATTTCTTGCATTTTTATCTAATTTATTTGACTTTAAATGAAGTAAAGTCAAGATAAATACAAATAAAATAAAGGCCATGAAAAAAGGGACTTAGAGGTCCTCTAAGATATTATGGACATGTTTGAAGTCCAAAAAGTAGGCTCATTGGTCTAAAAATGCAATTTTGCTCAATTTGTACTTCTTGAATTTCTTCAAAATTCCCTAACTTGTGCAACTCATAACATGCTCAATTTTCATCTTTTGAAGATGAATTTGGATTTTTTGGAAAACCCAAGATGTCTTCTACAATCTATATGTTTATCATTTTTACTTTTGAAGATATTATCTTGATGTAAGCTTCCTTGACAAAAAGTGTCTTTTGTTAACTTTTCAAAATGACCTATAATGTATGAGACCATATCTTCCAAATGAAGCATATTTTGGGCTTGAGAATAAAAGAAAATTTGTAGATAATTGAATGTTGTTCAAAATGGGCTTTGGTTTGGGAAAAGTTGATGAAGCACGTGAAAGTTATGCCTGGTCAAAATTCAGTTGACTTCTCCTAAGGAAACCCTAATTTGACAATTCTTGACTTTTAATGATATGAGGACTTTCCTTGAGGAATCATGATCAACCCTTGATAAAATGATGAATATCTCTTAAAAATGTTGATGTTGACCAAAAATCTTGAAGTTTGACTGTATGTTGACTATAGTTGACTTTTTGACCAATACAAGTGATTTTCAAGCATTTGAGCCATTGGCTGAGATAAAGTGTGATGTAGGGATTGAAACTTGACATGAACCTTATTAAGGAACTATGAAGAACCATGAAATCCACTTTAGACCTTTGCAAATTAAATTTCCTTGGGAAACTCCAAACCCTAGTTATAAGCCTTTGGTTTAGGAGGTATGTATGTTGACTAGTCAACCCTTGAGTGTCTTGACTACTTAAGGAGACTTGAAAGAATATTTGGAGGAAAATGTGAGGGAAAATTTTAGGGTACAACAGCTGCCCCTGTTCAATCTTCTTAAACCTAAAGAGTTAGATTGGCCCATTCCTCATTCGTGATTTGAAGGTAGAAGATGATTGAACACTCAAGTGCCCAGAAACTTGCACTCGCCTGTGCAAGATGGGGACATTGTTGTCTGATTGAATCAGGAATGGACTAGTAGATGTCATTTGGAAAAGTTACGGAGATTCGTCGGAGATGGGCTTATAGATGCCATCTAAAGTAATTGTTGACTTCAATTGGAAGAAGTACCAGAATAAATCCTTGGTTGATTTAAACTGAACCAACAGAGGTCATTTACCCATTTTTAATTAGAAAGGGTATTGGAATGAGTCTTCAAAGGAATTTACCTTTTAGAGTTTAGTCTATGAAGGGGATATTTGTTAGATATCTAAGGAAGCAACTTTTCAGTGTAAGCTCCTGAGATAAAATGTTGGTCGGGATTCGGTCTCCGAAGAAATGCTTGTCGGAATTCAGTCTCCAAAGAAATGCTTTGTTGGGATTCAATCTCTGAGGAAATTCTTTATCAGAATTCAATCTCTGAGGAAATTCTTTGTCGAAATTCAGTCTCCGAGGAAATGCTTTTTCGGAATTCAGTATCCGAGGAAATGCTTTGTCGGAATTCAGTCTCCGAGGAAATGCTTTATCGGAATTCAGTCTCCAAGAAATGCTTTGTCGGAATTCAATCTTCGAGGAAATGCTTTGTTGGAATTCAGTCTCCGAGGAAATGCTTTGTCGGAATTCAGTCTCTGAGAAAATGCTTTGTCGGAATTTAGTCTCCGAGGAAATGCTTTATCGGAATTCAGTCTCCAAGGAAATGCGGTCTGGTCATGTAGATATTTAATGATATTCATCTCTATGTAGACTTTACCTGAAAATATAAATAATTAACCGTATGTAATGTCATGATGTATGAAATGCATTATGTAATGATGTCCTCAAAATAAATGAGAATGTTCTGTATGCACTTCATATGCATATGTTATGATATTTTATAAATGATGTATGAAGGTGAAATTTTTTTGAGGTGCATTTGTAATATGGAGCAGTGTTTTAGTCTGGGAAAATAAATCACTAACCATCTTTGGGTATGAGAAGTATGTGTAATCTTCAATTTTCTGAGGATTGTTTCCGTTGGGGATTCCTACTTTCTATTTGAGGAAACTTTGCTGGGAAACATTGATTTCTGCTTTATGAGGGAACTTTGTTGGAGAGTGTTAACTCTTGCTTGGGAAGAAGAGTTCAAAACTTTGGTTGTTCTCTACTCTACTGGGGAGTTATAATTACTTGTATACCTTGACTGGGGATAACATCGATGGATAACTTTCTGACTCGTCTGGGGAGGATAAATTTGACTGACAATAGATTCAGTAGCAACTCTCTAGGGATAATTATGACTTCACTGGGGAATGGAGTTTTGTCGGTGACTCATGGCCCTCTGAGTAACAGAATCAAGTTGGGAAGATGATGGCCCGCTGGGGAAATAAACCCGTTGAGGAAACACCCTTGTCGAGGAGAATGAATTCGGTTGGAGAGAAGAAATCTGCAAGGGCTTTTACAGTTTTGAAAATTCATCTGGGGAGAAGAATTCCCATACACTATAATGATTGGGATCCTATAGATAAGAAATATTACTAGGAGGGAGTCTTCACTCCTTTATCTACCAGAGTGATCTACTGGAAGATTGCGGGGAATGTATGAACTTGCGAATATCAACATATAGAGATAATCTCATGGAAGTTACTCTCTAGGGATTAATGGATGGCTTGGATGTCATACCAACTCCTACAGTATTGAGTAACTGCTCATTCCTGTTTTTTATGCATATATCTGTTAACAGTCAATTGTATTCATATGCATATGCTCCTTCAATTTTAGTTATTGGACATTTTGCAAACAAAACAGAAAAAGTAAAAATAGAATTTAGCTTTGAAATTGCTTTTGTATTGATGATTTTTCCCATAAACAGACGATTTTGTACAAAGAGACATAAATCCTAGTAAGAGGAAGTCGTCGAAGAAAATATTTACAAAGTGAAAAAACATATAGCTATATGGGAATAATCTCGTCAAGTTCTAACTCTGTTATTGCTCTAATGTCTTCGAACATCTCATCCCTTACTGTCGAAAGAAGGTGATTAAATTGATATGTACCATTTGAACTTTCGGTGTTGGTAATGAAGCTTGCAGTGAGTGATCCAATGGGTACATAGTAATACACTTTAATCCCTAATTTTTTCCTAGACCGCCTTTTCGGGTTTTCAGTCCACCGGGATACCCTTTTTTTCCCAAGCCGCCTTTTTAGGTTTTTGACTTGCCGGGTGTACATTCTTTTCATATATATCCCTGATTTTTTCTCGAACCCTTTTGGTTCACATGGATGCCCTTATTTTTTCCTAGGCCAGTCAACCTAGCGGGCCATCTTTTATGCGTAGTATCTTTTTACTATGTCTGCATTCATAGGTGGAGGAAATATTCACTGTCCATGATGGTAAATATCATAGCACCGCCAGAGAATGTTTTCTTGATTACAAATGGCCCTTCATAAGTGGGAGTCCATTTTCCCTTGGGATCACCCTGCGGTAGAATTACGCGCTTTATTACCAAGTCACCATCCTGATATACCCGATGCTTGATCTTTTTGTTGAATGCCTTGATCATGCATTTCTGATACATCTGACTGTGACAAACAACTGCAAGCCTTTTTTAGTCAATTAGGTTTATCTAATCCAACCTGGTCTGAATCCACTCATCTTCGTCCAATTTTGCATCTTTCATGATTCTTAGAGAGGGAATATGGACCTCGACAGGTAGAACAACTTCCATACTATCAACCAAAGAGAATGGGGTTTCCCCAGTTGATATTCTAGTCGAGGTGCATTAGCCGTGAAGGGAAAATGGTAACATCTCATACCAATGTTTTTATGTCACAACCATCTTCTGTATAATATTCTTAATGTTCTTATTGGAGGCTTCCAGTGCGCCATTCATCTTCGGATGATACAAAGAAGAGTTATGATGATTGATCTTGAACTGCGTATAGAGTTTAGTGATCATTGTATTGTTGAGATTGGTACTGTTGTCTGTGATGTTCCTTTCAGGGATGCAATACCGACAAATCAAGTTGTGTTTGATGAACCGGGAAACCACATTTTTGGTGGCAGAGGCGAACGAGGCTGCTTCAACCCATTTTGTAAAGTAATAAATGGCAACAAGGATGAAGTGGTATCCATTATAGGTCGTAGGATTGATTTCCCCAATAATATCAATGCCCCACATTGTAAATGGCCAAGGCACGATCATGACATTCAATGGTACATGAAGTACATGAACTTTATCAGCGTAGATTTGGCACTTATGACAAGTTTTTGAGTGGTGGTGACAATCATTTCCATAGTCGACCACTAGTAACCAACTCTTAAGATATTTTTAGCCATAGTGTGCCCACTGGAGTGAGTACCGAAGACACCTTCATGCATATCTTGCATAATTTCTTTTGCTTCCTTCTTGTCCATACAACGAAGCAGGGTTGAATTATTGTTGTGCTTGTATAGAATTCCATTGATCAAGAAGAATATGGCCAAGAACCTTCGTAGGAACTTCTTTTCATTGATGGATGCTCCTTCAGGGTATTCTTGAGCCTCAAGGTACCTTTTCACCTCATGAAACCAAGGTTTTTCATCTACTCCATAAGTATCAATTCCATATAAGTGCGCAGGTTCGTCGAATCTTTCAATGGTAATTCTGGGAGCCTCATTGTCCCATCTGACCTTAAACATGGATGACATGGTAGCCAGAGCATCCGCCAATTGGTTTTCTTCTGTTGGTATGTGCTCGACGGTAATCTCCTCGAAATATGGGATCAGGGTTAGCATATGCTCTTTATAAGGAATGAGATTCGAGTGCTTTGTATCCTAATCTCCCTTAACCTGACTGATTACCAAAGTTGAATCCCCGTACACGCTTAAGAATTTGATTCTTAGGTCAATATCAGCCCTAAGACCCATGAGGCAAGCTTCATATTCGGCCATGTTATTGGTATAGTCGAAGCAAAGTTTGGAAGTAAAAGGTGTATGGCAACCTTTGGGGGAAATGATCACCACACCAATTCTGTTTCTAAGAGTGTTGGAAGCTCCATCAAAAACCATGGTCCATCGGGATCCTTGTTTAGGTCCTTCATATGGTCTAGGTTCCTCACGATGTGTTACTAGCATGATGCTCTCGTCTGGGAATTCAAAGTTCATAGACTGGTAGTCGTCTACAGCCTGATGTGCCAAATAGTCGGCCAGTACACTTCCTTTGATGGATTTTTTAGTGGTTTACTGGATATCATATTTTGTTAAGACCATCTGCCATCGGGAAATTCTTCCAGAGAGAGTTGACTTTTCAAATATGTACTTGATGGGATCCATCTTAGAGATCAACAAAGTAGTATAGGTCAACATATATTGTCTTAGTCAGCGAGCAACTCATGCAAAAGTGCAACTAGTTTTCTCGAGCAGTGAATATCTTGTTTCACAGTCGTTAAAATTTTTTCTAAGGTAGTATATTGCATGCTCTTTTCGACCAGACTCGTCATGCTGCCCCAGTACATACCCCCATTGAGTTCTCTAGCACTGTTAAGTACATGATTAGCGGTCTTCCTTCAACTGGTGGCATCAGAAGGGGAGGTTCTTATAGATAATCCTTAATTTTATCAAAGGTTGTTTCATAATCTTTGTTCCATTTTACTACTTGATCTTTCTTCAGCAGCTTGAAGATTGGCTCACAAGTAGCAGTAAAATGCAAAATGAAACGGGTAATGTAATTAAGCCGTGCTAAGAAATAACTGACTTCCTTCTCAATACGAGGAGCTGGCATCTCTTGAATGGCTTTATCTTTTGCAGGATCAACCTCAATAGCCTTACAAATAACGACAAAGCCCAAGAGCTTACCAGATATCACCTCGAAGGTGCACTTGTTCGGATTTAGTCTTAGCTTGTACATCCTCAATATTTCGAACAGTTTGTGCAGGTAATCAAGATGTTCTTCTTCAGTTTTCGACTTGTCTATCATGTCGTCAACGTAGACCTCTATCTCGTGGTGAATCATATCATGAAATAAGGCTACCATGGCACACTGATAGGTTTCCATGGCGTTCTTCAAACTAAAAGGCATAACCTTATAACAGAAAGTTCCCCACTGTGTGACAAAGTTAGTTTTCTCCATGTCTTCAGGCGCCATTTTGATCTGATTGTAATCTGAGAAGCCATCCATGAAGGAGAGTACCTTATGTTGAGTGTGTTGTCGACCAAAACATCAATATGTGGCAGTGGGAAGTCATCTTTGGGGAATGCCCTGTTTAGATCACTGTAATCTACATACATACGTACCTTGTCGTCTTTCTTTGGTACTGGAACAACCTTAGCCACTCATTGAGGGTACAATGTTACTGTTAAGAACCCTGCATTGAATTGCTTCATAACCGCAACCTTGATCTTTTCTGACATTTCAGGATGCATACGACAAACCATCTATTTTATCGGAGCACAACCCTCTTTCATTGGTAGACGGTGAACCACAATATATGTGTCGATCCCTGACATGTATTCGTACAACCAAGCGAAGATTTGAACATATTCATGTAGCATCTGGATTAACCTGCTCTTGACACTATTATCTAAGTCAGCACCTATCTTGACCTCTTTCTTATCTGTCTCAGTACCTAGATTCACCACCTCAAATGGCTCTTCATGTGGTTGGATAGTCTTCTCTTCCTGTACCAAAATGATGGCAAGTTCCCCAGGTACTTCACAATCTTCCTCACCTTCGTCTCCCGCTTGGTAGATCATAGTTTTGAAGTCATATGAGGAAATAGCTGAATCGTTATCGACGAGATCCAAAGTGGATGAGGATCTGCAATGTAGTGTGCGGGTGTGTGTAAGAACATATAGCTTTTTGAGAAATGCGATAAGATAAAAAGAAAGACAGGGATCACAAAATTTGTATGCAAAATGTCCAATGTTCTTATTGAAGGAGAAAATGTTTATGAATTAGTCAACCCTTAATAAATTAACCCTTATGCCCTGGGTAAGACACAAGGTTTTAAAGTTATTGTTCAAATTTTACATAACCAAAACTTTCAAAGTAATAAAAACAGGAATATAACCATTACTCATGGCTGAAAGAGATGGGGAACACGTCTTCTTCCTTCCAGTTATCCAGTCCATCACCAATAGTAGGGAAACTCCAGTTGTTGAAGTCACCATCATTGTCTACATCCTCTATAGCATTGACCCTGTTGTTGCTAATACGGAACAGAGTTTTTCCGAAAAAAGCGCGTCGAATAACCCTCTGGCCTTCTACAGTAAAGCCCAGGCCAAAATTGTTAGATATATAAGGGATATCAGGAAGCTGGCCCAAAACTATACTATCACCTTCTTCAATAACGGCTTAGCATCTTTCAAGGAGGCCATCTTGTACGGAGCTTTGGTGATTTTCAGAATGGCTGAAACATCTTTAACATCAACAGGGGAGAGCACTTCAAAGGTTTGAAAAAGGTGTTTCAATGAATTCTCCGTCCATTTCCACATATCCGAACGAGTTGAGGTGGCTGACCATATATTCCTCCTCTCCACAAACAGTAATAACTTTCCCTTTCACCGGGTATTTCAGCTTCTGGTGCAGGGTGGAAGTGACAACACCTGCCCCATGGATCCAAGGGCGTCCCAATAAACAAGAGTAAGCAGGCCAGATATCCATGACATAGAAAGTGGACTCAAAAATATATGAACCCACCTTGATCAGGAGGTCTACCTCTCCATGTACCATTCTTTTTGATTCGTCGAAAGCTCGAACTATGATATTGCTGGGCTTCAGCACCAACCCCTCACAATCTAACCGGTCGAGAGCGCCTTTTGGAAGAACATTCAGGGATGATCCCGTGTCAATCAATACATGGGCCAATGTAGTGCCCCTGCACTCTAAGGAGACATACAAGGCCGTATTGTGATTTTTCCCCTCTGGAATCAAGTCAGCATCAGAGAAACCTAAACACTTGTCATTTTTCAGACTACCCACATAACTTCCAAATTGATCTGCCAAAATTTCTTGCGGCACATGAGTAGTCTTTAGGAATTTTACTAAAGCCTTCACATGGGCCTCGGAACACAACAGTAGTGACAAAATAGATATTTTGGATGGGGTCTTGCCCAACTGTTCAACAATTTTATAATCACTTTGGCGAATAATCTTCAGAACCTCTTCCAAATCTTCCCCAGCAGTATCTTTGACAAGAGTTTCTTTTGGCGCCTCCGTCTGGGAAGGCTCTATCACGGGCTCTTTACCTCGAGCCCCACCAGTCGTTTTGGAAACTGTAATCTGAGAAGGTGGGGAGATTTATGGAGATAAAATCCTTCCACTTCTTGTAATCTTATTGGTCCCCGCGATATTGACAATACTGGGATCAGCTTCTTCTCTTTCTTCATTGGACAATTCCTGTTTGACGCCATGAGAATAGACGTAAGATCCGTAGTGCCAAGGAATCACTTTATCTAAGGAATACGAAATAGGCCCAGGCGTTGTAATGACCAGTGGAGCAGCTTTCAGGTTGGCGGTAATCCTTATAGGACCTTGTGATATGGTGGCAGAACCGACTGTTAATACTGGTTTGCATTTTTTGTTTGCAAATGTCACGGTAAGCAAGAGTGCCACCGAATTTTCTTTTCTCCAACAGATGAAAGGGTGAAAAGAACAAAAAATTACCTTTTCGAGAATTTTCTGAGTAAGGGGGTAGATTATGGAAAGGGGAGGTGTTAGCGTCATTTCCATCCGTAGTTTTATACGGGCTCTTAGAGGTTTGCTCATTTTTCAAGATGCTTTTGTGTTTTGTGTTTGAAAATATTTTGAAGACGCCTTAGTAGGGCGAATTTTATAATGTTTCTCGGAATAGTGGAGAAAGTATAAAAAGTGTTTGAAAATGTCTTTTGAAAAGAATAGTATTTATGTGTAAGTGCAAAAATAGTTTGAGCAAACTTCTAACAACTATCTACTTTTGTACTCGAAAAGGTTCTTCTTTTCCTTTTTTTCCTTTAGACAGTGTTATCCTACTATTAGTGAGTAGGTAGCCTTGTCGTTGGATGTTTTGAGGGACAATTGGAGGGACTTTACAGTCACGAAGGCAACTTATGGAGATGCTTTAGCAATTCTGTTTTTAGGGACTAGATCATTTACCGAGAAGGAAACTGTAGGGTCATCGAGGGACTATGATCTTTTGATTTATGGGTCTTTGCTAAAGCATTCCTGCCCCATGACTGTTTTTTTAAGGCAACCAAAGTGGGATACCCTAGAGGTGCTTGTGTGCAATTGTGTTCAATTCAGTTATTTATCTTTTTATCAAGTTTGCTAACGTTTGATTTCAGTTTTCTCATACAAACCTAGTTACTAACAGTTAATATATTGCATAATATTAAAGTGCAGGAATTTAAATCTACGCTATTACAATGCTTTGGGGAGGGGATTTACATTTTACAAGGATAAAGGGGGATAAAGCAGTAAATATCCTAATTTTTATCTATTACACCCAGTAAACAGATACAATAATAGTAAAAATATGAAATTAAATAAACGCGCGCAAAGTTGAAAACACGTCTGAAAATGTAAAAAGAAAATCTTTTTGTTGTTTTTAGTATAAAAGAAAATAAAGCCTAAGTCTATTTAATTTTAATTTTAAGAAAAAGATGTTAAAATAATTAATTAATTTATTCATAAATTAATTTGATTAATAAAACACTAACCTAATTTATTTTTTTTGTGATTATTGATTTTAAGATTGATTCAAATGATAAAGTAAAAAAAAAGAACAAAGAATAGGAACATAAAAGGCCTCCTTCGATTTTAGGGAGGAGTGGGCCTTTCGATTGAAGTGAAAACTGGGGTTTCGATCCAAGGCATGTTGTTATTCGATTGAAGGGTGTCATCCTTCGATCCTAGGAGAGGTTGCCTTTCGATTGAAGGGTGCCACCCTTCGATCCAGGGAGATGCTGCCTAGGAGTCCTTGCTGGAAACTGTTTGATGGGTCTCTTGTGAGGACACTATACCTGCAAACATGCTAGCAAACAAAAAAACATCACTTAGGTGCCAAACCCAAGCCCTTTGATTATATCTAGAATGAAAAATCGAATGAAACAACAAATATGGATTTGTTATGTAAATACAAAGTTTGACATTTTACCCTCTCTTACCAGTAGTTGGAACCTTCGATTTGGCACTTTCTGAATGTGGGTACCTTCGATCTGGGACTTCTGGGCGTGGATACTTTTGTTCAAGGGCTGCTTTGGCTTGGATTACTTATGAAAATTTTGACAACCTTTGGTGGGTTTGTGGGTAGCGTATCTCTAATCCTCGTCCATTTGTAATGTGTCCTTGGCCTCGTATTTATAGGAGTGTGAGGTTGCATGAAAATGGCAAGGGACAGCCATTTAACCAGGCCTTTAAAGCCATGAGACAAGAATCAAACATATTAAAAGATTTCCTTTTGGAAATATTCATGTCTCTTTGGAATCTTGAATGAACCTGGACACCTTTGATTTTCGAATGCCTTCAGGCCATGCTCTTTTATTGGTCTTGAGTTGCCTCCTTTGAATGGACTTCTTATGTACCCTTCGAATAGGCCTTCAGAATGCTTCTTCGAATGGACCTTTTGAATGCTTCTTCGAATGGACCCTTTGAATGCTTCTTCGAATGAATCTTTACATGTTCTTTGAATGAGTCATTTACATGTTCTTTGAATGGGCCTCTCGCCTGGTGTGCTGGAAAGTTGAGGGGCCTTTTCCTTTGTGAATCAAAACAAACTTGTAGGAGATTCTTTCCTCGTGAATCGAAGGAAACCTGAAGTAGTTAATGCGTAGTCGAAGCTTTGTGAAATTGACTTGATCGAAGGGGGTCCAGCGCTCAATCAAAGACTTGCGGACCAAAGCATGATCTAAGGGTTCCAAACACCTAATCGAAGCTTACTAATCAAAGCCCGATCGAAGAGGGCCAAATTCCTAATCGAAGACTGGTGAGTCAAGCCTATATCGAAGGATTTTGGATACCCAATCGAAGACTTTTCCCAGATGCCAATCGAAAGATACTTTGTTCATCCTCAAAAAACTTTATATTCGTTAGGCAAGTGTTTGTGACCAACCATGTAAGGGAAGGCCTTGAAAACCATGAGAGGGAAAATTTTGGGGTACCACAGACCTTTATAAGGGATCCTAAAAGGAGTACCAAAGATAACATACAGATCTTGGCATAACTGTGGTAGGCGTAACTTTTTCAATTAGAATAATATGTTCATTCATCAAGCTTTGAACACCCTTCTTTAGTGATCCACAACCATTAGGTTCGACTTCACAATAATAACAACCCTTAACACAACCTGGAAATAAACCAGCTTGTAGCAAATTCTTCTTTATTGTGGAGAGCAGAGTAACCACATCATTTGCTGAAGTAACATACAAAATATCTTCAACAACACTTACGCTTTTATCATCTTTAGGCATAGGTGTTGTAATTACATTTGGGGTCTCTGGAGGATCTAACTCAATCTCCTTGTTGTTAATCAGATCTTAAATTTTAATCTTCAAAGCCCAACAGCTATTCGTGTCATGTCTGGGACTATTGGCATGATAGGCGCATCTCGCATTATGATTGTACCGAGGAGAGGTAGTGTTGGGATTCTGAGGATGACCCTTCAATGTTATTAACTTTGCCTTCAAAAGGTGTTATAGTGCCTGAGACAAAGGCATATTTATATTGGTGAACTGCCTTCTCGGAGTGTCTGGCCTTTGACGATTACCCTGGTGTTGTTGTTAGGCAGGTGCCAGATTGGAAATCAAAACTGCTCCTACAGACTCATGGCGATTAACTTTTCCGCGGCTTTTCTGGCTATAGACAGCACCAACTTCCTTCTTACCTCCGAACGACTTCTTCATAGCACTAGAAGATGCAGTCGTTGGAATCTTCCCACTTTTTATACCGCTTTCGATCCTTTCTCCAGTCAAAATCATCTATGTAAAACCCGATGAGGAACTCCCAATCAGAAAATTGAAGAATGGGCATGTCAGAGTGCCCATGAACATGTCTATCATTTTGCGATCATTCAGGGGAGGTTTCACTCTACCAGCTAGGTCTCTCGACTTCTGTGCATATTCCTTGAGCCCTTATCTTGAGTCCATGGAAATATTCTGTAACTCTACTTGGGTTGGTGCCAGGTCAGCATTTATATTGATACTGCTTATAAAAAGCAGCAGCCAAATCTTCCCAAGTGCGGATATTGGTCCCCTCCAACTGATAGAACCATTCCAGTTGTGTGCCAGCCAAGCTTTCTTGGAAGAATGGACCCATAACTTCTGGTCGGCGATGTGAGGATGAATCTTTCTGACATATGACCTTTGGTGCAGTTAAGGACAGGGGACCGCGTCCTATTTGATGAAAATGGGGACCTTGAACTTAGGTGGGATGAACACCCCTAGAACCAAACCTAATTCTCCGAAATCCAATCCTGGTATCTTTTGGAACTCCATAGCCTTGAGCCTATCCTCCATCTGTCTGTATTTGTCATCAGTAGGAGGGTATTGTTCGTCCAAGTAGTCCTCATCTTCAAAACCTTGGTTATTTCTGTCTTCCCGCTTGATTATTCTATCCTCTTTCATCTTGGTGATCATCTTCATCAGAGGATACTTCAACAACTTGAATTGGTTGGACCGGGCCTTTGAATCTTCTTCCCAAATTAAGGACAACAGGCTTCTTGGTATTATTCCTTTGCTTAGCAAGGAGCATCATTATTTCTTGCTACCCTTTGGCCAGGTTCAGAAGAGTTTCCTGGAACTGTGCGTGCTGAGCCTAGAGATCTTTGACATTATGTTCAAGAGACATTTTTCTGCTGAAATAAACATCGAGAAAATGAGAAACCTGTACTAGAAAACCTGTCCATAATATGATGCATGATATGTGAATGCAAATGTTTTCAGGGACTTCAGGAAATTTAAATTTGCTAGACAAGAGGAAACAAGAAACAAAAATTTTATTAACAACATTCAAATTACAACTGCCTTTTAGGCTTACAAAAGCTTTCAGAGATAAAATGAACTCGTAAAATCTAAGAATAAAATCTCACAGGGACGCTTCCTCTTTGTACTGGTGTAAGCATTAAGACTCTGCTCCTCCTGAAGTTGCCTTGTGAGTTCCAACACTTTCTTCTCACTTGCATAGCATTGGGTCTCAAAGATATCCCGTTCTTCCTTCATTTGAATTCAATACTTTTGCAACTCTTCAAGATCAGTAGGCATACTGGGGTGGAGAATGGTATAAGGAACATCTCCCTCAATAACGGGGTCCACAATTATTGGTAGGATGGTTGCATATGGAATAAAGAGACTTTGAGCACGAGCTCGTGCCCATTTGAGATATGGCTCAAGAGGGATGTAGTTCTTATGCCCCAAAGTCTTGCTATACATCTTGCTTACCATTCCCTAAGCATGTACGAACCTTCGATGATTACATTGGACATCGTTCTCGTAGTCGAATATGATACCTTGAATGAGTGCGTCGTAAGGACCATCTCTTCGAGCATATCCAAACTGTCGTAGAGCCATATAAGGGTTATAAGTAATACCTACCCTAATTCCTAAGAGTGGAGCATTAGGGAATTCCCCATAACGGTAAATGATACTAATGTCCTCTTGAGATCGAGAGCACCAGTGGATATTTGTATGAGAAAGAGATATTAACCTTTGCGACCACCTCAAATCCTGCTCCTTATTCAAAACTGATCGAGGAAGGTGCTAAATAAACCACCTAGACAGCAAAGGCAAGAAACACATAAGAGTCCCTCTCTTTTTCATGGTGCGAGTATGAAGAGAGTGCAAAATGTCTCCAAGCAATGTAGGCACAGGGTTACGAGTAAGGAAAATTTTGACAACATTCACATCTATGAGTTGGTCAGGGTTAGGAAAAAGCACCAACCCATATATTAGAAGAGCCAGAATCTCCTCAAAATCTTGTAAATCCAAAGTATCAAACAATAGTCGAGCCTTCTCCACCAGGAATTTAGCCAAAAATCCTTTGACTCTATTTCTTGTCTCCCAATTATCTATAATGTCAGAATTCTTCAGATTTAAGGCATTGGCAATAACTTCGGGTCTTGGAGTTTCCTCTAAACCAGTGAAGGGTATTTGATCAAGAACATACACTCCTAGTAGTTGAGATAATTCTTCCATTGTAGGCACCAATTGGTAATCGGGGAAAGTGAAACCATGATGTATTGGGTCAAATAATTGAAAGAGTGCCCTTATCATGTCTTCTTCGAGGTTTGAGGTAACCAGATTGAGAAGTCGACCATATCTTTTGGTGAACGAAGAATTTTCAGGAACCCTTGAAGCTAACTCTTTGAGTTGAGGAGGCACCCTTATGAGGTTGATTTGGATGGTATTTCTGCGGGTGGAAGCCATAGTCTGCAAAACAGAGCAAAGATAAATTCCCTGGTCCTTGAAATGGTTAGGAAATGGTATGACTGTTATGATGCATGATGTTATGTTTGAACAATTTAATCACACACAAACAAAACACACAAGGCCTTAGGTTAAATCTTGCATGGAGTTCATAGGTAAGTACCCTCTTGAAGTTTATTTAGTTCAACCTGTCCTAAAGAAAGTATCTGGGTTCTAAAGGATCTCAATATCACTATTCTTTCTCTCGGGCATTGTTTCAGCTCAAGCTTCTTTATTAGCGACTGAAATATCCCGAAAGTCTGGCCTCAATGAGTGTAACATCGAGTATCAACCAACTTTAGTCTTGCGCCAAAGCCGGCTATCTCACTAATTTCTAATGGCCAAGTTGTTCAACTAAGGTTCTACGGTCAGTTAGTGCTTTATGACACCACACAGCAGCCCCGTATTCTCCTTGACTGGACTCAAGGGATACCGGTACCAACAAATGTGTCACACTAATGTAGCCATCGCTTCAACCATGTCGGTATTACGCCACACAGTACCCACGATCTATTGCTACTTACCTAATGTGCCCCAGATCCAGGTATAGGATCTATACAAGAGTACCCAAACATAAACCCAAAATGTAAAGCAAGCAAGTCAAACAGGTAAAGTATTTAAATATGATCTAGATCTAAGGTAACCCAACTTTTAGTGTCATATCCCCAGCAGAGTCTCCAGTTCTGTAATATAGTGGGAGAATTGACTTTACTGGTTTTGCATTTTTATCACAAATGTTGCAGTTAGCAAGAGGCGCCACCGACTTTTCTTTTATCCAAAAAAGGAAAGGGTGAAAATAATAGAAAAGACCTTTTTAAATATTTTGAGTTCGGGGGGTAGGTTATGCAAAGGGAAGGTGTTAGCACCCTTTCCATCCGTAGTTATCTACTGGCTCTTAGTTGCTAGATCACTTTTGAAATTGCTTGGTGTTTGTGTGTTTTGAAAATATTTTTAAAAAGACGCCTTAGTGCGGTGAAATTTGTAATGTTTCTCGTATCGTTGAGAACATATTCAAAGTGTTTTGCCTTTGAAAATATTTAGAAAAAGAGTTTGTGTATGTGTGAAAAATTGTTTTGTTTGTTTTTGTGAGAAAGCAACTATAAGCGATCTACCTACTCGAACGGTCTTTGTTCTTTTCCTCTTTTCCTTTAGACAGTGAAATCCTACTATTAGTCAGTAGGTAGCCCTATCATTGGATGTTTTGAGGGACAGACGAAGGTCATCATACAGTCACGAAAGCAACTCGTAAGATACTTTAACAATTACCCTAAGATTTTAAGATCATATACCGAGGCAACGTCGAAAGGGTCATTGAGGGACTTAGGATCTTATAACCAAATGGTCACTGCTAAAGTCTTTTACGTTCGAAAGACGTGACTATTTTATTTCGAAGGCAACAAGTGGAGGTACCATAGAGGAGTAAGTGTGTGAGTGTGTTGTGTTTCAGTTATTTATCTTTACACATTTAGGTTTTCTACCATTTGTTTTCAGATCTTATCATACAATCCTATTAACATTCATCTAGCAGTTAATATGTAGAGAAAATGAAAGTACGAGAAATTGAATCTACGCTATTACAATGCTTCGGGATGGGGGAATTACAATCCAAAAATGGGGGATAAGAAAATGTAAAGGTCCAAGTTTAAGTCTATTACATCCCATATACAATTACATAATTGTTAAAATAGTAATGTGAATAAAAAATTATCAAACGCGCGGAGAAGAGAGGAGAAATATGCGAAACCCTAAAATCTAAGTGATGAAAGAGAAACATTTTTTTGTATTTTTTTTATGAAAATATTTAAATTAAATTAATGAAACCTAAATATAATTGATTAATTAATTAATTAAAAAAATAAAGCGATTAAAAATAATTAATTAAAAATTAATCTAATTAACAAAACCTAATTCTAATATTTTTGGTGATTTTGATTTTATGATTAAGAAATTAATTAATTTAAAAAGAAAATTAAATTTAAACAAAAACAAAATAGAAAAGATAATGGGCATGTAGTGAAAAAAATGAAATCGGGGGGTGCAAAGGCCAAAATCATTAGGCCCAATCCAAACAACCTTGAACATTCATATTGGATCTAGTGTAGGTGGTTCAATGGAGCGCATCATGGGGAATTCATCCATAGCCTCTGATTTGTGCTGATTGAGATCAAACGATTATGAGTTGAAGTTCATTCTGCGCGTGATGGGCCTGTGTTGCATGGGATCTACAAGAAAATAATGTGAAAAAACAAAACACAGAACCTGGGGATCGAACCCATGACCTAGGCTTCATACCTGCACTCTTTACAACCAGAACAAGCTACTCATTCGTTATTACAAACAACATAATAACATTATTGTAACACGGTGGGAGAACTGACTTGGGGTTTTTGCGTTTGATCGCAATTGTTGCGGATAGCAAGAGTCGCCATCGACTTTTCTTTTATCCAAAAGGAAGGGTTAAAAAGAACAGGAAAGACCTTTCGAGATTATTTCTTGAGTTCGGGGGGTAGGTTATGAAAAGGGAAGTTGTTAGCACCCTTTTCATCCGTAGTTATCTACGGTCTCTTAGTTGCTTGCTAGATCACTTGCTTTTTGTTTGAAAATGTGCTTGTGGTGTGGGTTTTGAAAGTATTTTGAAAACGTCTTTGTAATGGTTCTCATTTCTATAAGAACGCGTACAAAGTGTTGATTTCGAAAATACTTCAAAGAGGTGTTTGTGGAATGTGTTTTTGAAAGTGATTTTGAAAAGTGTCTTTGTAATGGCTCTCGTCTCCATAAGAACGCGTACAAAGAGCTTTGTCTTTTGAAAATGTTTCAAATGAAAGTGTTGGTGTATAAAATGTTTTTGTTGTGAGAGAGTGTTGTACCCCAAAATTTTCCCTCTCATTTATCAAGTAATCTCTCACAAGATCTCCTTTGATTCAAGACTGCACTAGGGTTGATCAGCTCAAGACACCTCCTCAAGCATTGATGACTGAAAATTAGGGTTTGAGATTGCACAAGGATAAATTGAATTTTAATTCCCCAAATTAATTTCATGGATCATTTTGGACTCTCAAAATTGCTCATGACAAGTTTCAAGTCTTGGATCACATTTGCTCAGTCAATTGATTAGTTGACCTAAAAATCAATTATATTTGGAAAAAGTCAACTGTGGTCAATTTACAGTCAAACTTCATAATTTTTTATCCATATAAACATTATGAACTCATATATCTCATTTGATCAAGTTTGGATCACAATTCCTCAAGAAAATTGATCAAATCATCAAAAGGGCAAAATGGTCAAAATTAGGATTTTGACTGAGGAAGTGCAATTTCTGATTTTTGACCTAGCAAATGATTGATTGGTTTGAGATATGATCTCAAGGATTAAATTGCATCATTTTGACCTAATTACATGGCTCAAAACATGGCTCAAGATCAATGGATTGACAGATGACTTTTCAGTCAACTGAATAAAAGTCAATTGTGCATTGAAAAGTCAAACTTTGACTTTTTGGTCAAAATCAAGTATCAAAGATCACAATTCATCAAAACATGTCAAAATATGAAACTTTTTCATCAAGAAATCAAAAAGTCAAGATTTCATTTTGAAAAGTCAAAATTTCTAAACTTAGACATTTTTCTAAGTGTTTGAAAATTCATATTTTTTTCACAACTTTGAGCCATTTTTTACCATGATGCAAGATGATTCAAAGGAAACTTTCAACATGAAAGTTGTAGATCTCAATGATATCTAAAACATTGTAGAACATAACTTCTCATAAAAATGCATGGATTTCAAGTTATGATTTTGTGAATACATGTTCATGAAACTTGGAAATTTAGTGAAATTTTGCCCTAGTTTAGGCAGGATTTTGACCTAACTTCATGACAATTTTTCACATAGTTCCAAGAGGAATTTTCAAAAACTACAAACATGGAGGTTGTAGAGGATGTTACAAGCTTTCAAAAATGTCAAGGAACTTATTGAGATCATGTTTGAGCAAAGATAATCGAAGACAAGAAGTTGGACATTCATTCTTGAATTATAGTCATTTCCATGATGAACAAGAATTCAAATCCAAGCCTAAGCTGCATAATCTTTGCTTTGCATACCTCAAACTTGTTTTTCACTCCATAATTAAATGTTTACACAATTGTTAGAGCTTTGATCCAAGCATTTGAGCCATTATCCAAGTTGCATTTCCATTTATGGCATAAAGATACCATTCCATTCTTGTAAAGAGGCTTTAATCACAAAGTCAACGCATAGAGCTTTGCACTTGTTCCTTCTGATCACAAGCAATGTCAAAGGAAAAAGCAACATGTCTAGAGCCTCCCATAAACTCAGGTCATGCTTTTACTATGCTTTGAAACCATGTTTTGACTTTTCTTCAAAATCAAGTAACATAGCCATAACTCTAGATCTTGTGCTTTTGACCAACTCAAGTGCTCTAACCTCTTTCATATAACCATACAAATTGTTTGAAAGCAAGGAAATGAATACACAAGCTCCCAAAACGGCCCAAACTCCATTTTGCCTTAAATCTACCCAGCTTGACAGTTTGAAGCAAAAAAACTCACAATCTCCATTTTCACACGTGCGTTTTGATTTCTAATCATCTAAACATCTTACATACATCATATACAAATGATCCAAGTCCCTGTTTCAAGACTGTAATCACATTTCCATCATCCACCATTTTTGAAACTCAAGCTTGCAGCTTGACTTAAGTAGGGAGATTCGGCCATCCTCAAGGAAAAGTAAGACTTGCAACACGTTCAGGGAGGTCCAGGCAAGCTAACCTGATCATCTTCACTCCTTAAAACTTTCTCAAAGTCCATATTCAAATCTAGCTGCAAGAGGCAATTTTTCAAACTTCAATATCTGGATACAAGCATCCTTTATGCATACATTCTGAAGTAAAAATGTAGATATTATTGCCCTCAAGCTGACCATGTCTCTAGTTTGCATTTTACTTGCTTGTGCTTGGATAATTTTGCTTCTGACCAGTTAGGGAATGCATTTGGTATCAAACAAAATTAAGTTTAACCTTTGATTTTTAGCTTAGTTAAATTATATGGTTAAATTTATAATGAAATTTCCAGCAAGTTTCATGTTTGTACTTTTCAAAATGGTCAAGAAATGAGAAAGTTACAGGGTTAACAATGATGGATATGATGCTCTGCGCGCGCATGAAGGAGGAAGAAGATGATTTCAAATATTCAGGGCAGGATTTATGTTATATATTTATTATTGTGTACAAGTTAACAGATGTATCACCACCCCAATTATTAAAGCGCGCGCATGTCACCCTTAGGACCTGGGTTCGAGCCCCAACATCCGTTTTCCCTTTTTTTTTCTTCATATTTTCTGTTTTCTCTTTTTTGTTTGAACAGTGATTGGGCATGTCCCCTTTAGGCTTTTATTTTTTTTAACTCCTAACCATTGTTTTCTCATACACCCCTAGCCCCTTATTTTATTATTTCTTTTTTCTTTTTTTTTCTTTTTTTCATTTTTATTTTTCATATTATGTTTTATCATTATTATTTTTATTATTAAAAAATACAAAAATACAAATATTTTATTTATTTACACTTATATATCTTATTTTTCTTCATAAAACAAAAGTCCAAAATATTTTCTTTTAACAAATTAATTCCTTTTTAACAATAATTAATGTTTAGGCTTAGATTAATTATTATATTATTTCTTGTAAATTAAAATTGATTTAGAACTTAGGTTTCTTTTTAATTAGTCAATTCTCATGTTATTTTCATTATTTAAAACCTTTTCATAAAAAACCCTAATAAATCATTTTAAATTAATTTCTTTTCTTAATTAGTTTAAGTTCATTTTAGTTAATTTTTCATTAATTATTTTCTCAATTAAGTTTAGGTTAAAACCTTTCATAAAATCAAACAAAATCATTTCTTTACCCGTTTGCATTTTTGCATTTTTTTATTCAATTCTTGCACATTTACTCAATATGGTTGTAATAGTTAATTAGATTTAATTTTCTTGCAAATTCCCCATTTGTAAATTTGTATACCCCCTCCCCTAATGATGTAATAGCTTAGTATTTTTATTTTCCACAATTTAACGCTTTATATATAAATGCTAGTAAATTAGGGTTTGTATGGAAAGATAAAATCAACAAGTTAGCAAACCCTAAATTCAAGACAAAATAATGCATGTAAATCAACACACTTGCACACTTGCACCTTTAGGGTAATTCCACTTGGTTGCCTTATAAAAATGACCATGTTATGCATGTGGGATATCTTAGCAAAAAGCAATCAAAAATACAAGATCATAGTCCCTTGATGACGCTATCAAAGTTGCCTTTCAAAATGATCTTAGTCCCTCAAAGAGAATTTGTAAGATATTCCACAACATTGCTATCATAGCTATACGATGACCCACGTCCGTCCCTTTACATCCAAAGATAGGGCTTCTTACCAAATTAATGGTAAGATAGAAATATCCAAGGAAAGGAAGAAATGAACTAAGACTTTTGAGTAGGTAGATTGTTTCTAGTTGCTTGCTCAATTTCCAATCAAACACTCTTACTTATTTTAAAAAACAAACACCAACACTTTCAAAAAAAATTTCAAAACATCTTCAAAAACTTGAAACATTTTCAAAAGCTCAACACTTTGTATACATTCTTATGAACGAGAACTATTACAAAGTTTTCCTAAACGATGGCGCCTTTTCAAAATACTTTCAAAAACCACACAAAGCAAATTTTCAAACAAAAGCAAGTGATCTAGCAAGCAACTAAGAGCCTATAGATAACTATGGATGAAAAGGGTGCTAACACCTTCCCTTTTCATAATCTACCCCCCGAACTCAAGAAATATTCTCAAAGGTCTTTCCTATTCTTTTCAGCCTTTCCTTTTGGATAAAATAAAAGTCGGTGGCGACTCTTGCTAACCGCAAAATTTGCGTTAAAACACAAAACAACCAAGTCAGTTCTCCCACCGTATAATAGCGAGCAAATAGGAGCATCCTACCTACTCAAAAGGTCTTAATGTTCTTTTCCTCCTCCTTTAGATGTTTCTATCTTACCATTGATTTGGTAAGAAGCCCCATCATTGGATGTGAAGGGACGGGCGTGGAACGTTTGTATAGTCATAGAAGGAAACCTATGGGATGTTTTAGCAATGTCGTTTAGGGACTAGATCGTTTACCAAAGGCAACATTGAGGGTCATAGAGGGACTACGATATTTTATCGAGGGTCTTTACTAAAACGCCCATATTTAAGGGACATGACTATTTTTCCGAGGCAACAATTGAGATTACCCTAAGGGTATGTGTGTGAATAGTGTGTTTGGTTGCACGCATTTTGTCTTTGATTTTTTGGGTTATCTACTTATTTTTTTTATCTTGCCATACATCCTAATTACTAACATTTATACAAAAGTAATAAAAATGCAGAAAATAAATCCTACACTATTACAACCATATTGAATAGCATGAAAATGTAAAGACAAAACAAAAATAAAAGAAAGAAAAATGAATTCTTCGATCTAGGCAGAAAAACCCTTCGATTATTCCCTTTCTGGTTTCCTTCGATTTGGGCCCGGAATCAGTGAGGTCATGCCTTTCGATTTGGGCTAAGCCTGAGGCATGAGATGCAGCCTTCCATTATACCTTTTTGCCTCATTCGACTGGGGACTGGAATCAGCATAGCCATCCTTCTGGCTGCCTCTTTCGTTCAGCATGGAATGTCCACTTCACCTTAAGTCCTTTGCTGCCTCCTTCGATTGGGGCTTGGGAGTCAGTGTGGAAGCCTAAGGCTTCGTTTCATACATCTTTCCTCCTGTTTCTTTCGTTTGGAATTTTAAATAGCAACATGGCCTGAGGCCATGCTAGCATTGTCTCATGGTCAGGTTAGTTCTTAAAGCATGTTTAATAAACAAAGAGAATAAGCCATAAGAGTACAAATGAAAACAAATTGAAAAGGCGGAAACGAAAAGAAGAAAAATGTTATGTCCATGTTTAAACAAAAGGAAAGATTATTCACATGTTATGCTATAAACAAAGGGTTCAAGGTCAAGAGTGGCTTACCTTGCTTGAAGTTGGGGTATGTGAGTTAGACCTTGAGTGGCTGCCCTGAGTGCTTATGGATTCGAAGGGAGGAAATATGAGTTATGCCTTTAGTACTGGATTTGAAGGAGAAGAACTAGTTTGATGTTCTTTCTACTGGATTCGAAGGAAAATAAAGTGTGGGGATTTTCAGATTCAAAAGAGGCAAGTGTTTAGATTCGGGGTTTGTGTTTGGTTAGTGTTTGATTTTTTTGAGAGTGTCCAAGATTTGTTCCCCACCGTCCTTGGATGTGTGTCCAGCCCCTTATACATGTTATGGAGCCTCTTATTTATAGGCTAAGCTGACTGAAGTTTTGAAGGGAAAACAAAACAATTTGAATAATTTGATTAAATTGTTTTTGTATATTTTGAGGGGCAGTGTTTGTATGCCATTTTGGTACAAGAATGGGGCAGTGTTTCAGGACTGCTGTGCAGCAGTTTTGGAGCGTTATGGCCAGTGTACCAGGCCTGAACTTGGAAGCAAGCATCTTTTGATATCTCCACCTTTCATTGTGACCCCCCTTCGACCAAATTCTCCTTCAAACAACGTTATTTGATTTTCACCCAACAAGTGTCTTTCGAATGGGTCACTTTTGTGCACCCTTCGAAGGAGCCAAATGTGTGCTCCATGAATGGGTTACCAAAGTATGCCTTAAGGTGGGTATTGCAAGTCCTTCGAATGGTTCATCAAACATGTCCTTCGAATGGCACACCCAGACATGTCCTTTGAACGGTCATGTATGTATCTTTGAAAAGGTCAAATGTGTCCTTCAAATGGACTATGCAATTCTTCCAATTGGCTAGTAAGGTATATCCTTCAACAGGGACTCCTATGTATGCCCTTCAAATCCACCAACCATGTGTGCTGAAGGTTGTCAAGGGTGAAATTGATACATACTAAAGGGAAATGTGTCCATTCGAAGTTAGTGTAAACATAGCCAATACCCTGTCGAAGCCTGCATGCGGGAGGTCTAAACTTTGTGACTCCAAGCAAGCATACGAGAGGCCAATGCTCAAACGAAGACTTGCATGAAGGGAGCCACACGCCCAAACGAAATAGGCATGCTAGACTGGCATCAAAGGAGGGCCACATGCCCAAACGAAAGAAGCATGTAGGAAGCAAAAATGCCCAGACGAAAGAGGCATGTAGGAGGCAAATTGCACAATCGAAGGATGCCAAAAAGAGGCTTTTTGCCTTGGAATCGGAGGAGACTTCAAGAGGATTTTTTCCTTGTTCCTACTAGCTTGGTGGGAGCCTCTTGCATGCAATAAGGAATCTATGGTTCAATCGAAGGCTTCAAGTATCCAGTCATCAACTTGTATATGCAAGCATCAAATGTCCAACCGAAAGCAGGTACGCAGGCCACCATTACATTGTGAACCATGTGAGGTCAAAGATGCAGTCGAAGGTTGCATGCAGGAAGCTCTTTCCTTGTGAATCAAAGCCAGCGCGTCAGAGGCCAATGCCCAGTCGAAGGATGCAAGCTAAGATTGCATCTTAAGAGGCCAAAAGGCCAATCTAAAGAGGTGAATCGAAGAAGACTTTTTTTTCTCCAATTTGTCAAAAATATTATTTTTATCTATTTTCCTTTTGTTAACAGCTACCTCTTTAACTTCATGATGGAAAATCCAATTGTAATTGTGCAAGCTTGAATTTTGAGAATCATTGTGAGAAATGCCTTGAGAAATGAGAGGGCAAATCTTGAGAGAGATTTATCTGAACTAGAGAAAATGTCTACCAGAGAGAAATCAGAATAAACCATTGATTGATTTAAACTAAACCCACAGAGGTCTTGAATATTTTTTAACTGGAAAGAATCAGAATAAATCTTGGAGCGATTTATCTGAACCAGAGAAGATGTCTACCGGAAAGGAATCAGGATAAACCATTTATAGATTTAAACTGAACCAGTAGAGGTCTTGAATGTTATTTAACTGAAAAGAATCAGAATAACACTTGGAGTGATTTATCTGAACCAGATAAAATGTCTACTGGAAATGAATCAGGATAAAACATTGATCGATTTAAATTGAACCAGCAGAAGTCTTGAATATTCTTTAACTAGAAAGAATCATAATAAATCATGGAGCGATTTATCTGAACCAGAAAAAATGTCTACCGGAAAGGAATTAGGATAAACCATTGAGGGATTTAAACTGAACCAACAGAGGTCTTGAATATTTTTTAACTAGAAAGAATCAAAATAAATCTTGAAGCGATTTATTTGAACCAGAGAAAATGTCTACCAGAAAGGAATCAGGATAAACCATTGATCGATTTAATCTGAACCAGCAGAGGTCTTGAATATTCTTTAACTGGAAAGAATCAGAATAAATCTTGGAGTGATTTATCTGAACAAGAGAAAATGTGTACCGGAAAGGAGTCGGGATAGACTATTGATCGATTTAAGCTGAACCGACAGAAGTTTAGAATATTCTTTAACTGGAAAGAATCAGAATAAATCTTGGAGCGATTTATCTGAACCAGAAAAAATTTCTACCAGGAAGGAATCGGGTTAAACCATTGATGGATTTAAACTGAACCCGCAGAGCTCTTGAATATTTTTTAACTAGAATGAATCTGAATAAATCTTGGAGCGATTTATCTGAACTTGAGAAAATGTCTACCGGAAAGGGATCAGGATAAACCACTGATCGATTTAAACTGAACCATCATAAGTCTTGAATATTCTTTAATTGGAAAGAATCAGAATAAATCTTGGAGCGATTTATATGAACCAGAGAAAATGTCTATCGTAAAGGAATCAGGATAAACCATTGATAGATTTAAACTGAACCAGTAGAGGTCTTGAATATTTTTTAACTGGAAAGAATCAGAATAAATCTTGGAGCGATTTATCTAACCCAGAGAAAATGTCTACCAGAAAGGAATCAAGATAAACCATTGATCGATTTAAACTGAACCAGCAGACGTCTTGAATATTCTTAAAATGGAAAGAATCAGAATAAATCTTGGAGCGATTTATCTGAACCATAAAAAATGTCTACCAGAAAGGAATCAGGATAAACCATTGACCGATTTAAACTGAACCAGCAGAAGTCTTGAATATTATTTAATTGGAAAGAATCAAAATAAATCTTGGAGCGATTTATCTGAACCAGAAAAAATGTCTATCGGAAAGGAATCAGGATAAACCATTGATGGATTTAAACTGAACCAGCAGAGGTCTTGAATATTTTTTAACTGGAAAGAATCAGAATAAATCTTGGAGTGATTTATCTGAAACAGAGAAAATGTCTACCGGAAAGGAATCATGATAAACCATTGATAGATTTAAACTGAACCAGTAGAGGTCTTGAATATTCTTTAACTGGAAAGAATCAGAATAAATCTTGGAGCGATTTATCTAAACCAGAGAAAATTTCTACCGGAAAGGAATAAGGATAAACTATTGATCGATTTAAACTGAACCAATAGAGGTCTTGAGTATTCTTTAACTAGAAAGAATCAGAATAAATCTTTGAACGATTTATCTGAATCAGAGAAAATCTCTACTGGAAAGAAATTAGGATAAACCATTGATCGATTTAAATTGAACCAGTAAAAGTCTTGAATATTCTTTAATTGGAAAGAATCAAAATATATCTTGGAGCGATTTATCTGAACCAGAAAAAATGTCTATCGGAAAGGAATCAGGATAAACCATTGATGGATTTAAGTTGATCCAGCAGAGGTATTGAATATTTTTAACTGGAAAGAATCAGAATAAATCTTGGAGCGATTTATCTGAACCAGAGAAAATGTCTACCAGAAAGGAATCATGATAAACCATTGATATTTTAATTTGAACTAGTAGAGGTCTTGAATATTCTTTAACGGGAAAGAATCAGAATAAATCTTGGAGCAATTTATCTGAACCAGAGAAAATGTCTACCGGAAAGGATTCAGGATAAACCATTGATCGATTTAAACTGAACCAATAGAAGTCTTAAATATTCTTTAACTAGAAAGAATCAGAATAAATCTTGGAGCGATTTATCTTAACAAGAAAAAATGTCTACCGGAAAGGAATCAGGATAAACCATTGATGGATTTAAGTTGAACAAACAGAGGTCTTGAATATTCTTTAACTAGAAAGAATCAGAATAAATCTTGGAGCGATTTATCTGAACAAGAGAAAATGTCTACCGAAAAGGAATAAGGATAATCCATTGATCGATTTAAACTAAACAAGCGGAGGTCATGAATATTCTTTAACTAGAAAGAATCAGAATAAATCTTGGAGCGATTTATCTAAACCAGAGAAAATGTCTACCAGAAAGGAAATCAGGATAAACCATTGTTCAATTTAAACTGAACCAGCAGAGGTCTTAAATATTCTTTAACTGGAAAGAATCAGAATAAATCTTGGAGCGATTTATCTTAACAAGAAAAAATGTCTACTGGAAAGGAATTAGGATAAACCATTGATGGATTTAAGTTGAACCAACAGAGGTCTTGAAAATTCTTTAACTGGATAGAATCAGAATAAATCTTGGAGCGATTTATCTGAACAAGAGAAAATGTATACTGAAAAGGAATCAGGATAATCCATTGAGCGATTTAAACTAAACAAACAGAGGTCATGAATATTATTTACTTGGAAAGAATCAGAATAAATATTGGAGTGATTTATCTGAACCAGAGAAAATGTCCACCAGAAAGGAAATCAGGATAAACCATTTATCAATTTAAACTGAACCATCAGAGGTCTTGAATATTCTTTAACAGGAAAGAATCAGAATAAATCTTGGAGCGATTTATCTTAACCAGAGAAAATTTATAACCGAAAGGAATCAGGATAAACCATTGATAGATTTAAACTATACCAGTAGAGGTCTTGAATACTTTTTTAACTGGAAAGAATCAAAATAAATCGTGGAGCGATTTATCTGAACAAGAGAAAATGTCTACCAGAAAGGAATCAAAATAAACCATTGATCGATTTAAACTAAAGCAGCAAAAGTCTTGAATATTCTTTAACTGGAAAGAATCAGAATAAATCTTGGAGCGATTTATCTGAACCATAGAAAATGTCTATCGGAAAGGAATCAGGATAAACCATTGATCGATTTAAACTGAACCAACAGAACTCTTGAATAATATTTAATTGGAAAGAATCAAAATAAATCTTGGAGCGATTTATCTGAACCAAAAGAAATGTCTACCAGAAAGGAATCAGGATGAACCATTAATGGATTTAAACTGAACCAGCAGAGGTCTTGAATATTTTTAACTGGAAATAATCATAATAAATCTTGGAGTGATTTATCTGAACCAGAGAAAATGTCTACCGGAAAGGAATCATGATAAACCATTGATAGATTTAAACTGAACCAGTAGATGTCTTGAATATTCTTTAACTGGAAAGAATCAGAATAAATCTTGGAGCGATTTATCCAAACCATAGAAAATTTCTACTGGAAAGGAATAAGGATAAACCATTGGTCAATTTAAACTGAACCAACAGAAGTCCTGAATATTCTTTAACTAGAAAGAATCAGAATAAATCTTTGAGCGATTTATCTGAGCTAGAGAAAATGTCTACCGTAAATAAATTAGGATAAACCATTGATCGATTTAAACTGAACCAGTAGAAGTCTTGAATATTCTTTAATTGGAAAGAATCAAAATAAATCTTGGAGCGATTTATCTGAACCAGAAAAAATGTCTATCGGAAAGGAATCAGGATAAACCATTGATGGATTTAAGCTGAACCAGTAGAGGTCTTGAATATTTTTAACTGGAAAGAATCAGAATAAATCTTGGAGCGATTCATATGAACCAGAGAAAATGTCTACTGGAAAGGAATCATGATAAACCATTGATAGATTTAAGCTGAACTAGTAGAGGTCTTGAATATTCTTTAACTGGAATGAATCAGAATAAATCTTGGAGCGATTTATCTGAACCAGAGAAAATGTCTACCGAAAAGGAATCAGGATAAACCATTGATCGATTTAAACTAAACCAGCAGAAGTCTTGAATATTCTTTATCTGAAAAGAATCAGAATAAATCTTGGAGCGATTTATCATAACAAGAAAAAATGTCTACCGGAAAGGAATCAGGATAAACCATTGATGGATTTAAGTTGAACCAGCAGAGGTCTTGAATATTCTTTAAATGGAAAGAGTCGGAATAAATCTTGGAGCGATTTATCTGAACCAGAGAAAATGTCTACCAGAAAGGAATCAGTATAATCCAATGATCGATTTAAACTGAACAAGCAGAGGTCATGAATATTCTTTAACTGGAAAGAATCAGAATAAATCTTGGAGCGATTTATCTAAACCAGAGAAAATGTCTACCAGAAAGGAAATCAGGATAAACCATTGATCAATTTAAACTGAACCAGCATAGGTCTTGAATATTCTTTAACTGGAAAGAATCAGAATAAATCTTGGAGAGAGTTATCTAAACCAGAGAAAATTTCTATCAGAAAGGAATCAGGATAAACCATTGATCAATTTTAACTGGACCAATAAAGGCCATGAATATTCTTTAACTGTAAAGAATCAGAATAAATCTTGGAGCGATTTATCTGAACCAGAGAAAATGTCTACCGGAAAGGAATCCGGATAAACCATTGATCGATTCAAACTGAACCAGCAGAAGTCTGAAGGAAGTATTCGTCATGTAGATAGTCACCCAGTCCTGTTTCGGGAATTGATCTACAATTGATTTGTACACAGATAGTTATTTTGTCTTGTTACATGTATTAATTTATAACTGTTGAAAATTGTTGACGATAGCTATCTGTTGATTGTGCTTTCCTGAAAAGGTAAAGAGTTAGCTTTGTGCAATGTCATGATGTATGACATGCATGGCGTAATGATGTTCTCAATATAAATGAGGTTATGCTGTATGCATTTATCATGTATGTAAATATGGTGCATGAAATGTTGTTGGAATGTAATTTTGTCTTGGAAAATAAATCCTTGACAAGTGCTGGGGAGTTTTGGGAAGCTAAATCCCGGTCGGCCATTGGGGATGAAGAGTACGCACAACTTTTCGAACCTTTGTTTTAGAATGTTTTCGCTGGGGATTCCTGTTTTATTGTTTGATGACAAACTCCATTGGGGAAAAGAGTTAAGGAGTTTTAGTTGTCCATTGCTCTGCTGGGAAGCTATATCTTGATGGAAGAGAAAGGGAGTTAACAACTTGTTGGGGACAAAGAAATTAACTGTTATCTGGTTATCTCCCAGGTTTTGCAGCAACTCACTGGGGATTGTAGAGCAGACTACTAGGGAAGAGGAGTTGTGGTACCTTGATTTGTAGTAGTTAGAGAGGCAAACTCAAGCTGGGGAATCTGTAGTTTGTTAGGGAGATATACCCGGTTTCCAATATACTAGAGAGGTGTTTTCTTTTGGCAAAACTCCTCAAAGATTCTTCTTGAAACCAACTCAGTTGGGAAGAAGGTTTTCAGAGATTGAAACTCTGGCTGGGGATCGCCTGAATCTAACTTTGTGGGGACTTGACTGAGGATCAACCTTATGAAAGGAATTTGTGGGAGATTTATCATTTCCCCTAGTGGTAGGTGTTGTAGTACTACCATAAAATGTTTGCTTGGTCGTACGTAACCCTTTGCTGGAATTTATGTTCAAAGCCCCAAGTTATTCAGATACAGACCTGCCCCTGGTGTTAGCACTTCTTGAGAAATTTCTAGGAACCTCGACTTGACGGCTACAGATGAGTTGGACAGTGACATGCCATGCCCCCTTGCTTATGTGAGATTTGTCATTGGAAGTGTCATCCTATTTGAAGTGATTTTTTTCACTGAGAGAGCTTTCTTTCGCTGGATATTCATCGTGTGAATTTCTCCGCTGTTAAACAATTAGCCATATGAAAACAACGACATTCAAATAATGCAAAGTTTATGCTTATCTTGAAGTTTTGAAAATGCATTTTTTAGCAAGTAAATAGTTTTGTAATAATGTGAATTTAACTCATAATTTGGAATAAAGCCTTACAAGAGTCAGGATACCTTTTGTAACATTATGCTTTCGGACTAACCCATGCTTCAATTAGGACTTTGAAAGGTGGTATTGTGGTATGGTTCACGATTTGAGAAAAAAAGGAAAAGGCTCAAAGTGTATTTGTACCCGCCTATTCTTCATGATGTTCTTCAATCCTAAACTCAGTTAATTATGCGTTTGAATTCCACTTGAGTCTGAATGACGTTTTAGTTATGGTTCAGACAAGTTAGATTTGTTGGAAGGCAGTCACTGTTGCAACATTTTTCATGTTGTCAAGGATTTGTAGTGACCTCTCATGATTTATTATCCCTGATTTTTGCCTGACTGTTCTTGTTTTGAGTTTACGGTCAGTGGGATGCCCCAGTTTTTTTCTTAAGGCTCCTTCGTTGACTTAGTGGGATTTCTTTTGAGAGATAATGATTGTCTATGTGATAAGGAACTATCGCCATCTTTTGATTCCAGAGGAAAGTTTTTGATGTCATTCGTTGTATACTGTTGTACCCCAAAATTTTCCCTCCCATATTCCTCAAGATTTGTCGAGAATGATCTTCAAATTGCTCAAAATGGCTCAAGGATTGTACAGTCAGATCACCTCCTAAGGTAGTCAATTCAAAATTAGGGTTTTGATTCTTTCAAGGAATGTGGGACTTTCAATGGTTCAATCAAGTCTCATAGGCCTATATACATTCTCTAGCACCTACATGCCAAATTTCAAGACTCACAGTGCCAGTTTGCAAAGTCAAAAGACCCATTTGATCTACAATCAACTACAAGGGCAAAATGGTCATTTTGCAGTCAAAAGTCAGAATTCTTGGTCAACATCTCATTTTGAGTCCACAATCATCATTTGATCAAGTCTTGATCATGATCCCACAAGAATAGCTCAGAAATCATCAAGATGCAAAAGTTACTATTTTTGGACAGTAGAAAAGTCAACTGTACTTTGACCAGGGCATAACTCTTTCATGGTTTATCAGAAAAATTCCATCCAAAGATAATTTTGAACAGGATGAAATTTACTACAATCCATCTTCATACTCCAAGATCAAGAAATGCACTCACAAAAAGTTACAAATTTGGACATTATAGGTCATTTTTGAAAGTCATCAAAAGTACACTTTGAGTCAAAGGCCATAACTTGAGATTGGTAAATACAAATGACATGGGACCAAAAGCATTGGTTAGAGGACTTCAAGGGCTTTCCAAAATGTCCAAGAACATGGTCATATGATCAAAATTGAGCAAGTTGTGCATTGGAGAAGTTGGGCAATTTTCATGAATTTACAAAAGTCAACTTTGCTCAAAACACCTTATTTTTGCTAATGGGCCTCAAATCTCTTTTTGAAACTTCACCCATGACCTATGCACGACCCGCCAAGTTAAATTGGATTTATTTTCTTAAATTTATTGATTAAATGGATTTTTAATACATATTAATTCATTTAATTAATTTAAATCATAAGAAAATAAAAGATTTGTTTCTTAAATCTATTTGTGAACCAAATATGATCCAAATATGCTGACCAATTCGTGCACAAGCTAAAAGATACAAAAAAAATCCAATTTTGGCAACTTGTTCAATCATGAAAAATCAAGAATATTTGATTTATCAATCAAAGATTTAATCTTCAATGCACATGGGTATGGGTCCAAATTTTGACCTAAATTGATTCCCTTATATGCAAGGAAGCCAACCATAACCTAATACACGACTGAAAGACTGTAGAATGGCCATACCAATTTCAAGAATTTTCAAGAAAACTCAAAACTTGTTCTTGCATTCTAGGCCAATTCAAGGTGCCTTGTCCATCCAAACACATTGCAGGAGGTACCAGGAGTGAATTGCAACCAAATTCAAGCATCAAAGCTCAAGGAATCGCGACGTACCATCTCACGGTTTGCACTTATAATTCAAAACTGTATCTCTTATTTCATACGCATTTGACATGTTTTTGTGATTGATTTGCATTGCTAGAGACCATATAAAGCTAATGGGATGATTGAATTGAACCGTAATGCCCTAAACCGAGAGATGCCATGATTGAATTTCTAGGGTTTTTAAGCTTTCAAATAGGGCTTTCCAATCCAGGAAAAATTGGAACCAATGGGATACATGGTTGAATTCGTGAGACCAAGACGATTGGAACACACACCTCGCAAAATATTTCTTTTTGTTGTGTGTCTATTCGCTATTTTTCGTGCAGGGAGGTAGTGGAGGTTAAAAACCCCCGCTATCTGATTCTAATTATGCAGGAAAAAGGTTGAAGATGATGACGTGTTGTCATCTAGTTGGCCTATTTGAATTACGCGCTTTTTATTTTTTTCCCATGCATAAGTGTTTGTTTGACACATATTATTTGTTGTTTATTATTATTACAATTGAAGCAGCTTGGTGGAGTGGTTGGGACGCTGGCCAATGAGTATTGGGACCTGGGTTCGAATCCCAGGTCCCCCCAAATATTTGTTACAATTTTTACCCAGGTGATTGCATGTGATTCAGCAGGTGTAGCATATCATGGATCTCCAGATCCCAAGCGCCAGATGGCCTTCAGGCCAAATCTGGTGGTCACAAGATGATGTCCACCGTGTTTCCAAGTCAACAAGCGTGTGGAAGATTCTGAAAGTCAAACGAGGCTGGAATGTTAATGGGCCAAGAATTGTAAAATACACCTCCAAAGTTGGCCCAAACCCCCCTGAGTTTGCATTTTTTATTTTCTTTCATTATTTATTTTCTTGATTTGTTTTTATTATTTTTAATTAACTACTAACTAAAATAATTTATTTTTCCTAATAAAAATCAGAAAACATAAAAAATATATTATTTTTATTAATTTCATTATTTTTGTAAATAAACAATTTAATTGACTTAGTTTTTTTAATTAGGTATAATTTTAACATTTTTGCAACAAAATAAAATTAATGTAGAATTAGGGTTTTTTAATAACTTTTAAGCATTTTATTTTATTTCCTTAAATAATAAAAAACTCAAAAATAAAGAAAATAAATCCTACACTATTACAACCATATTGAATAACATGAAAATGTAAAGATAAAACAAAAATAAAAGAAATAAAAATGAATGCTTCGATCTAGGCAAAAAAACCCTTCGATTCTGCCCTTTCTGGTTTCCTTCGATTTGGGCCTGGAGTCAGTGAGGTCATGCCTTTCGATTTGGGCTTAGCCTGAGGCATGAGATGCAGCCTTCGATTCTGCCTTTCTGCCTCCTTTGACTGGGGACTGGAATCAGTATGACCCTCCTTCTGGCTGCCTCTTTCGTTCAGCATGGAGTGCCCTCTTCACCTTAAGTCCTTTGCGGCCTCCTTCGATTGGGGCTTGGAAGTCAATGTGGAAGCCTAAGGCTTCGTTTCATACTTCTTTCCTCCTGTTTCTTTCGTTTGGAATTTTAAATAGCAACATGTCCTGAGGCCATGCTAGCATTGTCTCATGGCCAGGTTAGTTCTTAAAGCATGTTTAATAAACAAAGAGAATATGCCATAAGAGTACCAATGAAAACAAATTGAAAAGGTGGAAACAAAAAGAAGAAACATGTTATGTACATGTTTAAATGAAAGCAAATATTATTCACATATTATGCTAGAAATGAAGGGTTCAAGGTCAAGAGTGGCTTACCTTGCTTGAAGCTGGGGTATGTGAGTTGGACCTTGAGTGACTTCCCTGAGTGCTTCTGGATTCGAAGGGAGGAAACAGGGGTTATTCCTTTAGTACTAGATTCAAAGGAGAAGAACAAGTGTGATGTTCTTTCTACTGGATTCAAAGGAAAACAGAGTGTGGGGATTTTTCAGATTCGAAAGAGACAAGTGTTTAGATTCTGGGCTTGTGTTTGAGTTTTTTGAGAGTATTGAAGATTTGTTCCCCACTGTCCTTGGATGTGTGTCCATCCCCTTATACATGTTATGGAGCCTTTTATTTATAGGCAAAGATGGCTTAAGTTTTGGAGGGAAAACAAAACAATTTGAACAATTTAAGTAAACTACTTTTGTAGCTTTCGAGGGGTAGTGTTTGTATGCTATTTTGGTGCAAGAATGGGGCAGTGTTTCAGGACTGTTGTGCAATGGTTTTAGAGCGTTATGGCTAGTGTACTAGTCCTGAACTTGACAGCAAGCATATTTTGATATCTCCACCTTTCATTTTGACCCCCCTTCGACCAAATTCTACTTCAAACAACGTTATTTGATTTTCACCCAACAAGTCCTTTCGAATGGGTCACTTTTGTGCACCCTTCGAAGGAGCCAAATGTGTGCTCCTTGAATGGGTTACCAAAGTATGCCTTAAGGTGGGTCTTGTAAGTCCTTCGAATGGTCCATCAAACATGTCCTTCGAATGGAACACCACGAAATATCCTTTGAAGGGGTCATGTATCTATCTTTAAAAAGGTCAAATGTGTCCTTCGAATGGACTAGGCAATTCTTCGAATGGGCTAGTAAGGTATATCCTTCGACAGGGACTCCTATGTATGCCCTTCAAATCTACCAACCATGTGTTCTGAAGGTTGTCAAGGTTGAAATTGAAGCATACTAAAGGGAAATGTGTCTAGTCGAAGCTAGTGTAAACATAGCCAATGCCCTGTCGAAGCCTGCATGTAGGAGGTCTAAACTCTGTGACTCCAAGCAAGCATACAAGAGGCCAATGCTCAAACGAAGACTTGCATGAAGGGAGCCACATTCCCAAACTAAAGAGTCATGCTAGGCTTGCATCTCAAGAGGGCCATATGCCAAAACGAAAGAGGCATACAGGAAGCAAAAGTGCCCATACGAAAGAGGCATGTATGAGGCAAATTGTGTAACCAAAGGATGCCAAAAGGAGGCTTTTTACCTTGGAATCAAAGGAGGCTACTGGAGGCTTTTTGCCTTGTTCCTGCTGGCCTGGTTGGAGCCTCTTGCATGTAAGAAGGAATTCATGGCTCAATCGAAGGCTTCATGCAGCCAGTCATTAACTTGTCTACGTAAGCATCAAATGTCCAATCGAAAGCATGTATGCAGGCCACCATTACATTGTGAACCATGTGAGGTCAAAGATGCAGTCGAAGGTTGCATGCAGAAAGCTCATGCCTTATGAATCAAAGCCAGCGTGTCAGAGGCCAACACCCAATCGAAGTATGCAAGCCAAGCTTGCATCGAAAGAGGCCAAAAGGCCAATCAAAAGAGGTGAATCGAAGAAGACTTATTTTTCTCCAATTTGTCAAAAATATTATTTTTATCTATTTTCCCCTTTTTTAATAGCTTCCTCTTTAACTTGATGCTGGAAAATCCAATTGTACTTGTGCAAGCATGAATTTTGAGAATCATTGTGAGAAATGCCTTGAGAAACGAGAGGGAAAATTTTGGGGTACATCAATTATATTATAAAAACCATTCAAAAATTATTCAAATAAAAAAACTCGCACCTGGTGGGTCCCCTGTGGTTTAAATGAACCAATTATGTTATGCCTTTCAGCCACACGAGCAACCTTCCGGAGTCAACTAGGATCAGAGACGCCGGAGTCAAACTCTGGTCGTCTTCTCTGACCAAGCAAAAATGGAACCTGCATTTTCATGAGATTCAAAGCCAGATAACAGACCTATTCTATGTAAAACCATCCCATGGGTTCAAATATGGGCTTAGATTCGACAGATTGTCACTGTATCAAGCAATTCGAGCGTGTTTCCAGGTTATTCCCTAATAATGGCATTATGTGATTCAAGCGTTTAGGCTCACATGTAATACGTTAAGCCTGCTCAAATCATTGCTATGAACATGTATATATGCATTAGATGGACTAAAAATATGTATTTTAACAGATTGAGTCAAAGAGAATTATACCAAACTGGTGGTTATCATGGCGATCGTTCTAGGGTGCTTCAAACGTGGATAAGGGTTAGGGTGAGTCCTGGGAGCTTTAGGAGCAAGATAAAAGGCTTGGCTTTGACTAATATGGGCTGGAAGATATAATTTAGAACTTTACAAATTTTGAGATTTTTTGTCAAATTTGTGGGAGCTTTCTTTAGGCAGTGGAGTGTCTTCTTGCTTGCACTCTTGTTCATTATATAGAGGGAAGAGAGGGGGAGCAAACAAGTATAGAAAGGAATCAAGCAATAACTTGGTTTTAAGAACTAAAATCAAATTTTGAAAAGCTTCCAAAAATATGAAATATTTTCCATTTTCGTCCTTGCCATGAACCTAGACATATCCTATGTATCTTGCACGAAATCTTGGGCTCCATGATGGGTCAAGTCAAGCCCAAATAGCCATTATTTCTTGTATTTTTATCTAACTTATTTGATTTTAAATTAAATAAAGTCAAGATAAATACAAATAAAATCAATTCCATGCAAAAATGGACTTATAGGTCCTCTAAGATATTATGGACATGTTTGAAGTCCAAAAAGTAGGCTCATTGGTCTAAAAATGCAATTTTACTCAATTTTTATTTCTTGAATTTCTTCAAAATTCCCCAACTTGTGCAACTCATGACTTGCTGAATTTTCATATTTTTAAGATGATCTTGGACTTTTTATAAAGCCAAGATGTCCTCTACAATCTATATGTTGATCATTTTTGCTTTTGAAGATATTATCTTGACGTAAGTTGCCTTGACAAAAAGTGTCTTTTGTTGACTTTTGAAAATGACCTATAATGTATGAGACCATATGTTCCAAATGAATCATCTTTTGGGTTAAGAATAAAATCAAAGTTGTATAGAATTGAATTTTCTTCAAAATGGGTCCACTTACGAATGCTTAATATAGCGCTAAGTTTGTCCCGATTCGAAATGTGAAATATAGCGCTAAGTTTGTCCCGATTCGAAATGTGAGCATTCGTGACCAAAACCTATGTTTGCAAGTCCAAGTAGGTTTAATTTGAAATCTTAGATCCAATAACTTTTAAGTACATTGTTAGGAGGCTTTGATTTCATCAATCCTATAATGAACTTCCTGAATTTTGGTCTAAGTGAATCATTTGAACATCGTTGATCACATGTGGTTGCTTTGAGCACTTGAAATGAATGACATACTTAACAAAAAGAAAATGAAACTTGTTGTTGAGAAGCTTTAATTTTATCAATATTCTAATGAGTTTTAAAAATCAAGCTTCAAGATTGTCATCCAACTAACCCTCTAACTTCTAATTCACTAACAATTAACTTTACTTTATGCCTTTATTTTGTGCCTTTATTTTTATGTACCATTTACTTTAGCATTTAGATTCCATGCCATTTTTTATTTTGCTCACTTGAGAATTTATCTTTATGTCATTTTATCTTTTCTCATTTGAGATTTTATTTTCTATTGAAGACACTTAATAATCAACTTGAACATTAAAAAACTTTAAGTTTACTTAGACTACTTGGTTACTATCCTTGGCATTATGGAGTTGTGGATCTCTCGAACTTAGGATTAGAAGCCTTGATACTTGGGGACCTTGTTGCTCTATTGTTATTTTGTATGAAGTTCTTGGGGTATACTCCAAGGCATTGGGTTGATTTTATTTGTGTGCATGTTATTCTGATTATATGCTTTATCTATGATTAAGAATTCCTCTGTACACAACTGTTACTCTGCCCAATTTTTGTGAAGACTTAATTCATCTGAAGCTTGGTATTCCTCAGACGTTTAGTATTTTTGCTTGCTTAGTTTCAAACCAAATAATGTGAGTTATACATTAACTTATTCATGTCAAGTGTTGGATTTTAGTTGGTTAGACTATTCTTTTCCTTAGCTTTTACTTTGTGTACTTAGGATAGTCCCTTCATCTCCTCCTATCTTCTTTAATTTCAAAAACATTCTCCCTCTTTTTTAAAACTCTTCTTGTTTTCTAACTTAATCTGCTTTCATAATAAACTTGGACTTAGGTCCATGCCCCTTTCAAGTAAATTAATCAACTTAATTATACTTTGACATCTTTCTCAAGACTAAAAGTCAATTAACCTCATCCAAACCATTTTTCAACTTTGGCTTTTTACTTTAAAAATTATTTCCCCAAAAGATTAGACTCTTGTCGATTCTTGTAATGATGCGAGCTATTATACTTCAATGATATGTAGTAAAGTGAGATATTTTCCACTTGGGTGTTGAGTAAAGCTTTGTTGATTTTAAAATCCAAGCTATATCCTCCACTTTGAGATGATGCAAATTCTCCTTTCTTATAATTGTGGGTAGTAAGTATGTATTGCACTCGGATATGAAGATGATGTCTCTTCTCTAAAAATTAACCAACACACATATGTTCTAAATTTTTTAAGGTGAACTACGAGTACCCTGATCCCCTATTAAACGAAAGGTGGTACATAGAAACTAAAGGTTCACAACCTCAGCGGGTGCAAAAATTGTAAAAAATACTTCTTTTCTCATCTCCACCATCTATTATTGTATACACCTTTTATAACAAAAATACAAAGATATTCAAAGATGTTCTTATGGAGTACCATAGATGTTTAGGGTACTAATACCTTCTCTTTGCATAACAAACCCTTGTACCTAGATTCTCCCCCTCTTTTTGGGTTTATTCGCTCTTTTCCCATTTACTTTAGAAATAATAAAGTGCGGTGGCGATTTTTTTATTTGATTTGTGTCAGTTAAGTCAATCCAATGGCTTAGTCTCAACATTTCTACTGCTACAACGGACACGGCTGCCCATTTGACCAAGTCTTTGTAGTTACCTATTTTTGCGAACCCAAATATCTAGGCCCAAAAGTAAGGTCTAATGGCTATGCACTGGGGGAATTATATAAACCCTCACGCTTGTGAGGGCCAGGTATCCAATATTCATACTAAAAACCCTAATCTCTTGTATCTCTTTACGCTGTTTCTCACTAGATCGTCGGAGTGCCTTGTAGGTACAACCCCTTCCTCTCCTCATATTTCAAGCAAAGTAGACATCATCATCTAGGCCCACTTTCAGGTTCTGATTAACCGGTAAGATCAGTGGCGCCGTCTGTGGGAAGTTATCTCCCTCGTCTTCCTTTTCCTCAAAACCGAAGACCAAATATTATTTCACTTCCCTTTTCATGGCCTACCATGATGAACACCATCTTTCTCGAAAGACTGTACACTCTCTCATCCACAAGACAAACGAGAGCCAATAACATCCTCATCTAGAGGATGTCCCCGATGTTAGAGATGGTCGAACAGCGTGCCCAGATTCAGTCGATGTTGAACGCGACAACCTGCAGTTCTTGGACAATTAGAGGTCCAAGAACCCCAACGACGAACTTCAAGAAATACTCCAGCCAGTTCCTATTCCACCAAATGCTAACCTGGCCATGGCAGCGTTGCTCACTGCACTCAATCAAACCAACGCCCTAATCCTGCAGCAGAGCAAGAGGATTGGGGCCTGGGAGAAGAAGTAGTCAAAGTCTTTGTGATACGGTGGTAGAACCGACTATTATACTAGTTTTGCGTTTGTGTTCATAAATGTTGCAGTAAGCAAGAGTCGCCACTGACTTTTCTTTTATCCAATAAAGGAAAGGGTGAAAAGAACAGAAAAAGACCTTTCGAGATTATTTCTGAGTAAGGGGGGGTAGATTATGGAAAGGGAAGGTGTTAGCACCCTTTCCATCCATAGTTTTCTACGGGCTCTTAGATGCTTAGCTCATTTTTGAAATACCTTGTACTTAAGTGTGTTTTTGAAATGTATTTTGAAATGCCTTAGTGCGGTGATTTGCTTTATGATAACTCTTGAAGCAGTCCTCAAGAGTGTTAATAAAGCGTTTTGAAAAGGTTTTTTGAAAGAATTTTGTGTATGTACAAAAAGTTTTTTTTTTAGCATAGCATCTAGGAACTATCTATTTTACTCGAAAGGTTCGTTCTTTTCACCCTTTCCTTAAGACAGTGTTATCCTACTATTAGTGAGTAGGTAGGCTTAGCCATTTGGATATTTGAGAGACATTCAAAGGGATGTTTTATAGTCACAAAGGAAATTGGGCAAGAAACCTTAGTAACTACCCTAGGGTTTTAGGATCATTTCTACCGAGGCAACATCGAGAGGGTCATCGAGGGACTTATGATCTTTTTAAACCGGAGGGTAGCCACTAAAATCTCTCACGTTTCGAGAGTTGTGACTATTTTTCCGAAGGCAACCAAAGTGGGAGTACCCTAGAGGTGCGCATGTGCAAGTGAGTTTGTTTCAGTTATTTATCTTTGTGCTAGGTTTGCTAACATCCACTTTTAGTCTTATCATGCATTCCTATTAACATACATCTAACAGTTAATATCTGTACAGAAAACATAAAGTGCGGAAATTAAATTGTATGCTATTACATGGCTTCGGGGAGGGGGAAGTATTTACATGTCCAAAAATGAGGAGATAAAGAAGTAAATATCCTAGTTTAAATCTATTACATCCAGTAGGCAAATACAAAAAATATGAAAAAATGCGAAAGGTAAAAACACGCGTGAATTGGAAAGAAGTCTAAATCCTAGAAGGAAAAATTCTTTTGTTTGTTTTTTATTTAATAAAAGAAAAAGAAAAATCTAAATCTACTTAATTTAATAAAAAGACTAGAACCTAATTTTTGTGATTTTTTTATTTAATTTTGATTTAAAGAGTAAAGTCAATAAAAGAAATGAACAAAACAAAATAAAAATACAAATGGTCCTTCGATCCAGGGAAGGAGATTGTCCTTCGATCCAGGGAAGGAGGTTATCCTTCGACCCAGGGACGGAGGTTATCTTTTCGATCCAGGGAAGGATGTGGTTTTTCGATCCAGGGAGGGATGTTATTTTTTGATCGAGGGAAGGAAGTTGCCTTTCAATCTGGATCTGCAAGACAAATGTTAGCAAAAATAAAGATGCAAGACCTAGGTATCAAACCCAGATCTTTCCCCCTAATTCGAATCTTCCCCTAATTTGAACCCTTTGTGTTCGAATCTGGGTTGTTTTGGCTTGAAACTGCCTGTATCATAAGCTTCGAAGGAAAATTCAGATCATGCCCTTTGATGGCACGATCTTATTTCTGCATGTTATCTTACATGTGGTATGTTCATATAAACACAAACAACATTAGCAGTGAAAATATGCAAACAATATGTATTTACATGGCCTGGAAATATAGTTTTCATTTTGTAAATCCTTACCAACCAGAGATGCTTTGATCTGTGAACCTGGGCGTGGAATTTCTAGTGTAAGGGCCTGGGAGACTTCCTGGGAGTTTGCAAAGCTGACTTGTTATTTAGGCAACTTATGATATTTTTGAGCTTTTCTATGAGGCAAATTTTGTGTGTGCGCAATGCTTGTGTGTGCGTCTGGGCAATTCGTGTCTAGGAAAAATGTTTCTTTTTTTCATTTTTTTCAATGGTTTTTTCTCTGCCCTTGCAATGTGTCTTTAACTCTGTATTTATATGAGGTGGAGGAGACAAGGAAATGGGGAAGGAAACACAGCATCAAGGACCAGCCATTAAACATGGCTTTGAAAACAAAATCATACAAATTAAAGGATTTCCATTTTCAATTATTCATGTCGTTTTGAAATTTTGAGTGAACTTGGACATGTTTCACCCCCTGACTCCTTTGAATGCCCTCAAACCTTATTATTCGATTGGCTCTGAGTGTCTTCCTTTGATGGTTGTGGGCTTCAATTCGATTTGTTCATGGTTTCATCCTCATGGCTCCTTCGATTGAGTCCATTTGCATCAGTTGTTTGACCTGGAAAACTCTGCTATTAGCCCAATCGAACACTTCCTTCTGGCCAGTCGAAGTTTCTTTTGTTATTTCCTTCGAATGTAATTGTGCAGGAGGCTTGGGCTTGGCAGCATATAGGACTTTGGCCAGCAAGAATCTTGAACCAAACTCATCAGAAGACAAAAAAAACTTGTTTCCAACAATTATGTGTCTTTCGAATGGACCAATTGTATGTCCTTCGAAGGCGCCGCTTGTGTGTTCTTTGAATGGGCCACCAATGTATGTCCTTCGAAGGCACCACTTGTGTGTTCTTTGAATGGACCAATTGTATGTCCTTCGAAGGCACCACTAATGTGTTCTTTGAATGGACCACATGCACCACTTGTGCATTCTTCGAATGGGCCAAATGTATGTCCTTCGAAGGCCCCGCTTGTGAGTTTCTTCGAATAGCCCACATGCACTCCTTGTGTGTTCTTCGAATGGGCCACCAATGTGTGTACATAATGTAGAAACTGCATATTCAAGGGTTCAGAGGTGGAATTGAAACAAGTCGTTTCAAAGGGAGCCATTTCCCAATCAAAGCTAGCACAAAGGAAGCCAATTCCTTGTGGATGCTAGCATGAGGGAGGCCATTGCTTTGTGAAGTGAACCAGGCACGGAGGAAGTATTTCCCTAGTGAATCGAAGGCAAGCACAGAGGAAGTCTTTGACTTATGAATCGAAAGCAATTCCGGAGGAAGTATTTTCCTTGTGGATTGAAAGCAAGCCCAGAGGAAGTCTTTTCCGTGTGGATCAAAAGCAAGTCCAAATGAAGTCTTTTCCTTGTGGGTCTAAAACAAGTTGAAGGAGGCCAAAGTCCATTCGAATCTTGGGAAATCAAAGCAAGCTTTCTTTTTCTTCAATTTGATGCCTGAAGGCCCAATGTGATCCATGGAAACTATATGCGGCATCAAAAATCCAATTGTATTTGTGAAAACTTGTAATTTTGAAAATCCTTGTGAGAAAATTGTCTTGAGAAAAGTGAGGGCAAATTTCGGGATACAACAGTTTCCCCTGTTCAAACTTCTTAAACCTGAAGATTTAGATTGGCTTTTTTTCCTTTCATGACCTGAAGATGGAAGATGATTGAATACTAGAGTGCCCATAACTTTTCACTCGATGATGTGATAGTTGATTGTGTAGGGAATGGGCTTAAAGATGCCATTTGGAGAAGATAACTGAGAGTTGTCGGAGATGGTATTAAAGATGCCATCCAAAGTAGATGCTGACTTCATAAGAGGTCTCTTTGTGGGGGATTCCCATTCCTGTTGTCTGAGGAGGACTCCACTGGGGAAAGTTGATTTCTGTTGTTCTCCTGCTTGAGGAAAACTCTGTGGGGAATAGAGTCTAGGAGCTTCAGTTGTCCAGGGCTCTACTGAGGAGTTATCTCTAGACTGGAGAGATGAAAGTTTGATGTTTTCTGGTTGAAATCCAGGCTTCATAGTAACTTGCTGGGGAGAAATAAATTAACTGCTATCTGGAAATGTATTAGAAGGAGCCTGTGTAGGCCTCTTTCAGGATGAGTCCGTTTTAAACTTCATCTGGAGATTGTGAGAAGAAACCTGGGTAAGATTTCTTCAGGATGAGTCCGTGTAAAACTTCATCTGGAGATTGTGAAGGAATCTGTGTAAGATTTCTTTAGGATGAGCCAGTGTAAAGCTGCATCTAGAGAGTAAGAACCTGTGTAAGATTGCTTCATCTGGTCATGTAGATAGTCACCCCGTATGGTTTTAGGAATTGATCTACAATCAGTTATTCGCAGATAGTTGTCCTGTATTGTTTTAGGTATTAATTCGGAACTTGCTTTTGTTGGTCGTTGAGATAGTTGCCCTGTCTGGTTTCAGGTATTAATCTCTGACCTTAGAGAAAGGAAGATAGTTCCCCATCCTATTTCGGGAGTTAATATTCAATCTTCTCATGTAGATAGTTTTCCTGTCTTGTTTCAGGTATTAATCTATAGTCAGTCATCCAAAGATAGTTGTCCTCTCTAGTTCCAAGTATTACTCTGGAACTTGTTTTTGGTCGCCCATTGAGATAGTTGTCCTATCTGGTTTCAGGTATTAATCTCTAACCTTAGAGAAAGGAAGATAGTTTCCCCGTCTTGTTTCGGGAGTTAATCTTCAATCTGCTCGTGTAGATAGTTTCTTATTTGGTTTCAGATATTAATCTACAATCAGACGTCCATAGATAGTTATCCTGTCTTGTTTCAGGTATTAATTTGGAACTTGTTTTTGTTAGTCATCGAGATAGTTGTCATGTCTGGTTTTAGGTATTAATATCTGACCTTAGAGAAAGAAAGATAGTTTTCATGTCTTGTTTCGGGTATTAATCTTCAATCTGCTCGTGTAGATAGTTGTCCTACCTGGTTTCAGGTATTAATCTACAGTCAGTCGTCTACAGATAGTTGTCCTGTCTGGTTTCAGGTATTAATCTGGAACTTGTTTTTGTTGGTCGTTGAGATATTTGTCCTGTCTGGTTTCAGGTATTAATCTTTAACCTTAAAGAAAGGAAGATAGTTTCCCCGTCTTGTTTCGTGATTTAATCTTCAATCTGCTCGTGTAGATGGTTTTCCTGTCTGGTTTCAGGTATTAATCTACAACCAGTCATCCGTAGATAGTTTTCCTGTCTGGTTTCTGGAACTAATCTGGAATTTTTTTTGTTGGTCGTTGAGATAGTTGTCCTGTCTGGTTTCAGGTATTAATCTCTAACCTAAGAGAAAGAAAGATAGTTTTCTCGTCTAGTTTCCAGTATTAATCTTTAATCTTCTCATATAGATAGTTGTCCTGTCTGGTTTCGGGTATTAATCTACAGTCAGTCGTCCATATGTAGTTGTCCTGTCTGGTTTCAGGTATTAATCTGGAAATTATTTTTGTCAGTCATTGAGATAGTTGTCCTGACTGGTTTCAAGTATTAATCTCTGACCTAAGAGAAAGAAAGATAGTTTTCCCGTTTGATTTCGGGTATTAATCTTTAATCTGCTCATGTAGATAGTTACCCCGTCTTGTTTCGGGTATTAATCTACAACCAGTCATTCACATATAACTGTCCTGTCTTGTTTCAAGTATTAATCTGGAACTTTTGAAAATTGTTGACGATATTCATCTATCAATCTTTCTCGAAAAGGTTAAGAATTAGTTGCATACAATATCATGATGCATGAAGTGTAAATGGTGCTCTCAAAATAAATGAGATGGTGATATATGCATTCGTGTTGTATATGCTATGAAGTTTGTAAAGTTATGTATGAATGCAATATGTGAACGTATCAGTTGTTCTACTGCAGTGTTGTTGAACTAGGGAAAATAAATCCCTGATTGTTGTTGGGGATGAAGAGTGTGAGTCTTCAAATTTTGTTGAAGTTGAAATACTGCGAGATGAATTTCATTTGTTAGAGAAATAAACATTGTTGAGGAAAGGAAACTCCAAGAACTGCTTCGGGATGTTTATGAAATCCTGTTGGGGAATCCTGAAGAGCTTGTGAACCAAGCTATGGAATACCAGGGAAATAATCAGGGATTCTTACTCTACCGGGGATATCAGAACACCTGACCTCATTGGGATGTATGCTGACGATATGGAAGTGACTTTACAGTAGGACGTCTCTGCCTATTTACTTGTTGGAGAAAGTATCTACGGGGATTTATAGATGGCCTTTAGACATTGTCCCGTTTCTTAAAGCCATTGGTAATTGTCTTTCTGTTTTTTATGCGTGTATTTGTAAATGGTAATCTCATTCAAATGCATATGTTCAAAAATAATCATTGGACGTTTTCGCAAAAAAAAAAACAGAAAAATAAAAAACAAATAGTTTTGCACTTTCAAAGGGATTGTTTTTGTATTAATTTGAATGAGCATTTTTTGTACAAGGAGACGAACATCCTAGTAAGAGAATGCCAACGTAAGAATGAAAACTATACAAAATAGTAAACAATGAAAAACAACTATGTGAAATAATCCCATTGATTTCCCATTATGCTATTTCCTTTATGTCTTTGAGCATCTTATCTCTTTGGCTGTTTGTCTGAAGCTGACTGGATTGATTAGTACCATTCGAGCTTGATAGTTGATACTGAAGATTGGCTGTAAGGTGATCCAACGGGACATAGTTATACGCTTAAAATCCCTAACTTTTTCCTGGACCGCCCTTTCGGGTTTTCAGTCCACTGGGATACCTTTTTTTTTTCAAGTCGCCTTTTCAGGTTTTTGACTTACCGGGTGTACAGATTTTTCCATGTGTATATCCCTAATTTTTACCCAAATCCTTTTGGTTTGTCGGGATGCCCTTATTTTTGCCTAGGCCAGTCAACCTAGCGGGTCTTTATTCATGCGTAGTATCTTTTAACTATGTCCATATTTACAGGGTGCGGAAGGTCGTCACCATCCATAGTGGTTAAGATCATGGCTCCACTAGAAAATATGTTCTTGATCATAAATGGCCCTTTGTTTGTAGGAGTCCATTTTCTCCTGGGATGAGTTTGCGGCAATATGATACACTTGATTACTAGGTGTTGTACCCCAAAAATTGCCCTCTCATGTTTTCCAAGGTCTTCCCCCTACATGGTTGACCATAAACCCTTGCCTAAGGAAAAAGAAATTTTTTTAGTGGTTTTGAGTATGTTTTCGATTGGCATGGACAATGTCCTTTGATTGGAATGTCACAAGGCCTTTCGATTGGAATTCCAAAAAAAATTCGATTGGCATTGAGGCCAAACCCTTCGATTGGCATAGACACAAGGCCTTTCGATTAGCCTTATGACAAGCCTTTCGATTGGCACTGTGTCAAGACCTTCGATTGGCATTCTGAAATACCCTTTCGTTTGGCACCCTGGGCAAGCCTTTCGATCGGCATGGAAAGGGATCCTTCGATTTAGCATTGTGTCAAGGCAGCTTCGACAGGCATGTTAACTGTGTCCTTCGATAGGCATGAACAAGATATTTCGATTGGTGTAGCAAAGGACTCTTCGATTGACATATCAATAAATACCCTTCGATTAGTATTTGGGAAAGGTCCATTGGAAGAAGCATTCAAAGAGTCTGTTGTACCCCAAAATTTTCCCTCTCATTTTATCAACATTTCTCATCACAAGACTCTTGGAACTCAAGATCAAGCTAGGGTTTACTCTGCTCAAGACATCTCCTTGCACTGTTGACCTAAATTAGGGTTTGAATTTTCATAGGTATTTTTGGGCCTTCAATTCCCAAATTGACTTTCATACTTCATGTTGGACTCATAAGTTTTCCCATACCAGGTTTCAAGCCTTGAATCAAATTTTTGCTTAGTCAATTGGACAGTTGACCTAGAAATCAGCTGTATTGAGGAAAAAGTCAATTGTGGCCAATTTACAGTCAAAACTCATGAATTTTGACCCACATCAACATTATGAACTCATATGAACCATTTGATCAAGTTTGTACAATAATTCCACAAGAAATTTGATCAGATCACCAAAAGGGCAAAATGGTCATTTTTAGGGTTTTGATTGTGCAAAGGCAATTTTGACTGTTTGACCTAGACAATGGCAAATCAAGTTCAACCATGGACTCAAGGACTCAATGACATTATCTTGACCTATTCAACAAGTTCAAAAGATCTCAAATGCATAGGATTGACAGATGAATTTTTCAGTCAACTGATCAAAATTTGACTATACACTGAAAAGTCAAACTTTGACTTTTTGGTCAAAATCAAGTGCCAAGGGTCATTTTTCATCAAGATGTGTCAAATTATGAAACTTGTTCATCAAGAAACCCAAAATTGCAAATTAGGGTTTGAAATTGAAAAAATTTCATAACTTAGAATTTTTCTAAGTTATGAAATTTTCTTAATTTTTCCTAACTTTGTCCCACATTTTCACCAAGATGCAAATGGATTCAAACAAAACTTACAACATGAAAGTTGTATTCCATCACAAAGTCTACAACTTTTATTCACAAAGTTTTCTCAAAAGAAGCTTGGATCTCAAGTTATGATTTTTGGAACAAGGGTCCCTAAAACATTTAACTTAGAGAAATTTTGCCCTAGTTTAGCCAGGATTTTGACCCATCTTCTTGGCCATTTTTCACATAGTTCCACTTGGAGTCTCAAGTTTCATTTAAAATATGGATTATAGTACATGTTGCAAGATTTCCAAATTGTCCAAGAACTCCTCAAACACATTTGTGGGTAGGGAGAATCGAATGCTTGAAGTTGGCAAAAACTCACTTTATAACCATGGCCAATACATGTTCATACAAGTTGCAAATCTGACCAAACTAGCTTGGTACTTGATTACAGGTCTCTAATCCAATTTACATTCAAAAATTGAATTCAAATACATTGGTTAGAGGCATTGTTCTTATCAAGGGAGCATTATACAATGAATAATTCCATTTTGGGCATAAAGATAACACTTCCATTTACATAAAGCATGCTTTATGTCAAGTTTCATTTCTTGAGCCATACACCAAGCCTTTTGCTGAAAATAAGGCTCCCTAATTTTAGGCAAAGCTCAACCGATTTGTGCAGCTAGGTTACAAACCAGTCCAACCTTGCATTGTCAACTCTCACATTTTTGCTTCAAAACCAAGTCATTGTACCAAAAGTCCATAACACCACATCTGATAAAAATCAACTTAAGCCAACATTTTGAAACAAGTTTTACACATCCGTGTAAGCCAGAAACACGAGCCAATCATCCCTCAAACACCCTTTAACACCAAAACACCCAAAACTTGCAAAACAGGGCAGTTGCTGCAACTTGAGTGCCATAGCTCATTTTGCTCATGAGTTTTGCTCCTTTCCACTTCAAACACCTTCCATTAAACTCACTCAAGCTACCCCAAACCTCCATTGCCAACTGTAACTCCATTTACAATGTTCACCATTTCTGTTTCAAGTTTATGCAGGTTGACTTCTAGAGGTTGATTCAGGCCATTTCAAAACAAACTAAGTATTAGGAAAGGTTCGGGGAACATCAAGCAAGCTCAAAAGAACCTCAGGCCTCACTGAAAGTTGCTGCATTGTCCAACTAGAATCCAACTGAAACAGGTTTTTCATGAACTTCTATCTCTCTATTTAGGAACATTTAACCTTAGGTTTGTGAAAAAAAGATGTTGTACTCATTGCCCTGAAACCATACATATGCTTAGTTTTCATTTATATTAATCGTGCTAGGAGAATTTCATCCATGAACATGTTGAAAAAAGTTAGGTTAAATTTTAGGGCCAGAGAAATTCTCTCTGGTCTTTGAGAGTTAGATCTAATGTTTTATATGGTTGAAATCGTTGTTTAATTCTCTACAAGTTTGATGTTGTGAGTTTTGGCAAAAAGTCACGTTTCTAGGATGTTCAAAGTTGGATACAGGGCGCGCGTTTTCTGTTGTCACAAGGAAGAAGATGAAGCTGATGGGCTAGGCTTGGCTTTCTCAATTTTTGCACCCCTATGTCTGCTTTTTGCACCCCCTGGCCCAACTTTTTATATTTTTGCATTTTTGAACTTTTATTTTCTTTTCTGACTTTGATATTTTATTTTCAAACATAAAAAATGCTCCAAAAATATTTTTATATTTTTTTACATTTATTTGGCATTTTATTTCATTTTTCTAATATAGAAAACATATTAAATACTTTATATTATTTTGTTTAAATTTAAAAATAATGTAAATAATACTTTTATTTTTTTTTTCTTAATTTTATTCACATTGGAAATATTTTCTTGAATATATTTTATTTTTTGTAAATATTTTATTTTATTTTGTACATATTTAATATATTTAATATATATAATTAGAACAAAAACACAAAAATATTACATTTTTATTTTTATTTTTATTTTATACTAAAAAACACTCTTTTTTTATATATTTTTATTTTGTACATATTACTATATTTTTGTATATAAATAATATATAATTTTATTTCTTAAGGAAAATTAGGGTTTTACCCTTTAATTAAATAAAATCAACTTTTTTTTTCTTTACATCTTTTTTCACATTAAAAATACTTCACATACATAAATAAATAAAAAAACTCTTTTTGCATAAATACATTCTATTTAGTATTTATTTATTGTGTTTATTTAAATATTGTACATTTAAATATTGTGCATTGTAAATTCAATTTGGTTGTAATAACTTAGGATTTAAATTTCTTGCAAAATAATCCCCTATTCAAAATTGTATCCCCCTCCCTATATCAAAGTTGTAATAGATTAGATTTATTTTTACGCACTTAAATGCTTTCAATTATGCCATGCTTAGAGAATTACGGTTTGTATGCCAAAATCAAATTAACAAATAGTTTGACCCAATCAAAGACAAAAATGCATGAAAAACAAACACAATGCACACTTGCACCCCTAGGGTTACAATCCACTTGTTGCCTTCAAAAATGGGCCATGATATGCATGTTAAGTACTTTGGCAAAACAAAAACAAAACAAAGATCATAGTCTCTCGATGACGCTATCTGAGTTGCATAAACAAAAATGATCAAGTCTCTTAAGAAAATTGCCAAAGATACTTGACACAATTGATATCATGGTATGTACGATGACCCACGCCTGTCCCGTTTAACATCCTAACACAAGGTTGTTCACCAAATACAATGGTGAAACAACACTGTCAAAAGGGTTAAAAACATAAGGAAGATCTTTGAGTAAAATAGGGTAGACAACTCTTAGTTACTTGATCAAAATCTTGTAAAAACATCCTTGCTATCTTCAAACACACTTCACAAACACAATTTCAAAACCCTACTTTCAAACATTGAAAACTTTTCAAAAGACAAAACACCTTTGTATACATTCAAACAAGAATCATTACAAAGGTTGCCACGACGATGGCCTCTTTTCAAAACATCTTTCAAAACCATACACAAAGCACCATTTCAAACAATTTAAGATCACCATTTCAAACAATTGAAAAGCAAAGCAAGTGATCTAAACAAGTAACTAAGAGCCCATGGATAACCATGGATGGAAAGGGTGCTAATACCTTCCCTTTCTATAATCTACTCCTCGAACCCAAGAAAACATCTCAAAGGTCTTTCCTGTGCTTTTTGACCTTTCCTTAGGATAAAATAAAAAGTCGGTGGAGACTCTTGCTAAACCGAAACATTTGCGAACACAAACGCAAAACCTCAAGTCAGTTCTCCCACCGTATCACAGAACTGGCGACTCTGATGGGGATTGCTTTAAAAGTGGAGTAACCTTAAGGCTTAGATCACCTTTGCATGCTTATCTTGATTGCTTTGTTTGCTTTAAATTTGGTTCTCTTGTTTGGGCTTGAAATCCTCTACCCGGATTTGGGAAACATTCATAGGTATATAGAAATACGTTGTGGAAACTGTGCGGGGTATACCGACATGGTTGAAGAAATAGCTATATTAGTGCGACATATTTGTGAGTATTGGTAGCCTTTAAGTCAATCAAAGAGAATACGGGGCCGCTGAGTGATGTCATGAAGCACTAATGAACTCTTAGAACCTTACTTGACCATCTTGGCCATTTTAGGGGTAGTGAGATGACCGGCTTTGGTGTAGTCCGAAGTTGGTAGATACTCGATACTACACTCATTGAGGGTTGTTCTCTTGGAATATTTTGGTCGCCAGTTAAGTGGCTAAACCAAAACAATGAACATAGAAAACAAACCAGTGATATTGAGCTCCTTAGAACCCGGTTACTATTTATAGGACAGGTTGAGCCAACTAACTTCAAGAGGGTACTTACCTATGAAACCTCATGCAAATCTGAAACTAGGGTTTTATGTGACTTGCTTGTACATGTGCTTGTGCATACATCATGAACATCATAAAACATCATATGCATCCACTAACCATTTCAAGGGTTTGGATCTTCATCTTTGTTCTTGTTTTGTAGATCATGGAATCTCTTCGCAAGAAAACAATATAAGTCAACCTTGTGAGAATCCCTCCTCAACTCAAGGAGCTTACATCCAGGATTCCCGAGAATTCCCTCTTCAGTGAAAGACATGCTAGACTTCTCAGCTTGGTCAACTCCAACATTGAAGAAGACATGGTGAAATTTTTCTTCCAGTTCTTTGACCCCCTACACCACTGTTTCACATTCCCTAATTACCAACTAGTACCTACTTTGGAGGAATTTTCTCAACTCCTGAGGATTCCTATTCTTCATCAACTACCCTACAACGGTACGGAAAAAGAACCAAAGCCTGAAGATGTTGCTCAAGCATTATACTTGCAACCATCTGATATAAAGGGTCATTGGGAAACCAGAAGTGGTGTCAAGGGTTTCTTGGCAAAGTTCCAGTTGGAGAAGGCACAAGAATGCTGGAACTCTCTAGATCTACAAGCTTTTGAGGAGATTGTAGCACTTCACATTTATGGGTTGGTCTTGTTCCCAAACCCTGATCAACTTATAGATGTGAATGCTGTCAAGATTTTCATATCTCGGAATCCTGTTCCTACATTACTTGGGGATATCCTACACTCATTTTACACACGAACAATGAGGAAAAGAGGTGTTCTCATGTGCTGTACTCCTCTCCTAGCAAGGTGGTTTATTTCTCACCTTCCACAATCAGTTTTGAAGAATGAGCAGGGTCTAAGGTGGTCACAAAGGTTGATGACCCTTACACATTCTGATGTTCATTGGTGTTCTCGGTCCAGAGAAAATGTCATCATCATTGATCGTTGTGGGGAATTCCCTAATGTCCCACTACTCGGCATTAGGGGAGGCATTACCTACAACCCCTATTTAGCTCTAAGACAATTTGGATATGCTAGAAGGGATGGTCCTCATGATATGTTGATCCCTGACTTGGTTTTTGACTTCGACAATGATGCGCAAGGACTTCGACAAAGGTTCATCAGAGCTTGGAGGATGCCCAACAAAGTGGATAGTAAGACACTGGGGCACAAGAATTCCATCCCTCTTGAGCCTTACCTCAAGTGGGTACGAACCCGCACCCAGAATCTTATGATGCCATATCCTCACATTCTTCCCGTGATCAAAGAGCCTGTTATGGAAGGAGAGGTTCCATACACCCTCCTACATCCAGACATGCCAACATCATTGGAAGAATTACAAAAGAGTTGGATCCAACTCAAATAAGAACAGAATACTTTTGAATCCAGCTTCTATGCCAGTGAGAAGAAGGTTTTGGAGCTTACCCGCCGACTTCATGAGAAGGAAACTCTCAACACTTACATCGCACCAAAAAGGATGCGCAATGTCTTTTTACATTAAGAATTTTGTAATATTTTGTCCATGGGGCACTTATGCACTAACAAATTTCTTCTTAATATGACGTGTGTTCCTTTTTGTTTGCAACAAATTTGAATTTCTGAATCCTTGAATGCATACATGAATAACATATCATTCATCATATGCATAAACAGGTCTTCACGCCAGGTTTCCTTATCTTTCTACTGTTTATTTCAGCAATATGGATTTGGAGCAGACGGTGAAGGATCTGCAAGCACAGAACTCTCAATTCCAGCAACTCCTCATGACCTTAGCAAAGGGTCAAGAGGACCATAAAGCATTGTTGGAGAAAGATAAAGAGAAAAAGAAGAAAAGGCTCGGTGTAGTCATCATGGGAAGAAGGTTTGAAAGCAATGCTAGAAAAGTTCTCGAATTCCCCTCGACGTCTGATGAAGGGGCTGGTAAAGGAAAAGGAACTGCAATGCCTTCTGAATCTGAAGTTGAAGGAGAAGAAGAGGAAGAGGAAGAAGACGAAGATTACTCCGAACAGCAATATCCCCCGGCGGATGTTAAATTTAAAAATCTTGAGGATCGGTTGGCAGCCATGGAGTTGCAAAGGGTACCTGGTTTAGATTTCGAAGAACTAGGATTGGTCGTGGGGATCGTCATTCCTCCCAAGTTCAAAGTTCCTACATTTTCCAAGTATGACGGTCTGTCGTGTCCAAAGATGCATATAAGATCATACGTCCGAAAGATCCAACCCCACTAATCTGATAAGGATCTTTGGGTCCATTTTTTCCAAGACAGTTTGTCAGGCACACAATTGGACTGGTTCTATCAACTCGAGAGATCAGAGGTTCACAACTGGGAAGACTTAGCTGCTGCTTTCTAACGACAATACCAATACAATGCTGATTTAGCACCTACTCATACTCAACTACAGAGTATGGATATGGCTTCTAATGAAGGATTTAAAGAGTATGCCCAGAAGTGGCGTGATCTGGCTGGAAGGGTGCAGCCACCATTGTCGGATAGAGAGCTGGTTGACATGTTTTTAGGGACCCTGTCTGGCCCTTTCTTCAATCATTTAATTGGGAGTTCCTCCACGGGATTCACCGAATTAATTTTGATCGGTGAAAGGGTCGAGGCCAGCATCAAAAGTGGTAAGATTCAGAAAGATGCCTCTACATCCACTGTTATTAAGAAGACCTTCCCAGCTAAGAAGGAAGCTTCTGCTATTTATTCTCAGAAAAGCCAAGGAAGAACCGAGCGCCGGCCAACTGTTGGGGTTGTAATGATCCAAAACTCTTCAAATGATCAACCTCGCAGCAATCAGCCAAGATCTAATCAGCAACGGCTAGAAAGGCCACAACGGCAGTTCACCCGAATCAACATGACACCGGCTCAAGTACTCCCTCATTTGCTAAAGCTGAACCTTACCAATTTGAAGGAAGCGCCAAAGAACCCCAATACCTCTTCCCCTTATTACCACTCCAATGCAAAGTGTGCTTACCACTCTGACAGTGTAGGGCATGATACCAACAACTGTTGGGCTCTTAAGAACAAAATCCAAGACTTGATCAACGCCAAGGAGGTAGAATTCGATGCGCCCGAAAATCCGAATGTGATTTCTGCCCCAATACCCAAGCACGGTCATAATGTTCATGTCGTTATGGAAGACCTTCATGTTACCAATGTTTCTGACCTTTTGACTCTGTTACCAGTGATTAAAGTGAATTTGATGAGAGCCGGGATATTCCCAGGCTGTGGAAAAGATTGTTACTTTTGTTTAAACATACGAGCTGACTGCCCAATGTTGAAATCAGGCATCCAACGCCTGATGGATACCCAAGAGATACTCTTCCAAAAGACACCTGTTGATACCTTCACTCCTGTTACTCCTGCTACTTTTGTTACTTCAACCAATGACATTGTAATAATAACCGTCTCCGATAATCTTCCCAAGGCTTGCAAAAGGCCTGTCAAGATTACACCTGATCCTAAGTTTGTGCCGTTAAAGATCACCATGCCGGGGCCTGTCCCGTATCAATCTAACAAGACGATACCATGGAACTACGGATGAGAAATCTTCTATCATGGTATCAAACAGGTTGAATCGGTCCAAGAGAATTCTGATGATGAAACCCCTGATATAGGGAACATTGCGGGAACAAGCAAGATAACTCGCAGCGGATGGATCTTCTCTCCGGAGATTGCTCCCCCTCGAGCAGTCTTCGGACCCTCGAAATCTTTTATTCTTGTTAAGCCTTCTGTGCAAGGCCCGATAATTGAAGAAATTGATGTACCTGAAATTAGACCCTCTGATGCTACTACCGATAAGGGTAAGGGGATACTATAAGCGCCTGTCAGGATAAAGGCTCAGACTGTGGTAATCCCAGAAACCACCCAGAAAGAGATGGAAGAAATATTAAAGATAATCAAAAAGAGCGACTACGACGTCATGGAACAGCTAGGGCAAACCCCTTCCAAAATCTCCATGTTGGCTCTTCTACTCTGCTCTGAGGCCCATGCTAAGGCCTTGATCAAATTTTTAAAGACGGCACACGTTCCTCAAGAAACATCGGCTGACCAGTTTCAAGAGTGTATGGCCAGCCTTACTGCTGATAATGGTCTTGGTTTTTCTGATGCTGATTTGAACCCTAAAGGAAGGAAGCACAATGACGCGCTGCATATCTCAGTAGAATGCAGGGGAACCACACTTGCCCATGTCCTAGTTGATATCGGTTCGTCCTTGAATATGATGCCGAAAAAGGCGTTGGATAGATTGGACTGTGAAGGATTGACCCTCAAGCCTAGTAACATCGTTGTTAGAGCCTTCGATGGTTCTAAGAGGATGGTTCATGGTGAAGTGGACATTACTATCAAAGTGGGCACATAAATTTTCAACTCCACCTTTTATGTGATGGACATCCGTCCTTCATATTTGTGTTTGTTGGGAAGGCCATGGATCCACTATGCTGGGGCAATTACCTCCTCTTTACATCAAATGCTAAAGTATCCTGTTCAGGGTAAGATTATAACGGTGCAAGGTGAGGAAGAGTACATGATAAGTCACCTCAACTCCTCCCGCTATGTGGAGTTGGATGGCGAATTCATAGAAACGCCTTTCCAACATTTTGAAGAGGTTCCTCTTGAAGTCGCAGTTGCAAAGACAATGGTTGATGTGCCTATCGTTTCCAAGCCTGTGTCTAGGATGGCATCTCTCAAGGCCACAGAGGCTGTAATCAAGGAAGGAAGGAGTACAGTGTGGGGGCAACTGCCTGATTTTCCCCATAAGACGGACAAGTTCGGACTAGGTTTTACTGCTGCTGGCCAGAAAGCTATGCGTCGCTCCAAGGCTGGAGGACCACCTGTAAAAATCACTCACCATGGAATTAATTCCTTAGAAGATGATGATGAAGAATACAACTTTGAAGATTGGATCTTTCCAACCGTCGAAGGAGGATTAAGCAACTGGGAAGCAAAGGACTTTATTCCCATCATTTTCATCAACCAGTAATTTATCTTTGAACAATTTCCTATTTTAGTCTGTAATAACTAAATAATTCGTACACTATTTTCACCTTATGCCTTGCCCGGAGCATATAGGTCCATTTGTAAGGGCTTGATTTTCTTCATTATCATATGCCATGTTTTAATGAATCATTGGACGTTTTCATCTATAAACTGTTGTGTTCATTTTCTTTCCTTTTGCATTTTGTTTTGTTTAAGGATGGCTATCCCTTACACACACCCACACTCACAAATGGAGGTACCCATCCGCTCCGGATTCCATGGGTGACTATTCTGCTTTAGCCTTCGGTGACTCTGAAGATTTGGTCAATCATACTGAGTACGAAGTTGACGAAGACTGTGAAGTGCCGGGAGAGTTAGCCAGACTTTTGCAACAAGAAGAGAGGGCTATTCTGCCTCATGAAGAGTTGCTAGAAACCATCAACTTGGGAACAGAGGAAGACAAGAAAGAGGTTAAGGTGGGTGCCAACCTGGAACCAAGTTTCAAAGAGCACTTAGTGCAGTTGTTGAACGAATATGTTGAAATATTTGCCTGGTCCTATGAAGACATGCCAGGATTAGACACAGATATCGTGGTTCACCGTCTCCCTACAAGAGAAGACTGTCCACCGATCAAGCAAAAGGTCCACCGAATGAGGCCTAACATGTCTGAGAAGATCAAAGCTGAGGTAATGAAGCAATTCAACGCTGGCTTTCTGGCTGTTACTTCCTATCCACAATGGGTTGCTAACATTGTCCCCGTACCTAAAAAGGACGACAAAGTCAGAATGTGTGTGGACTATTGGGATTTAAACAGGGCTAGCCCTAAAGACGATTTTCCACTGCCACACATTGACATCTTGGTTGACAACACAGCTTAACACAAGGTATTTTCCTTCATGGATGGGTTCTCAGGACACAACCAGATCAAAATGGCCCCCGAAGACATGGAGAAAACTACTTTTGTCACGCAATGGGTACCTTCTGCTACAAAGTGATGCCATTCGGACTGAAGAATGCCGGGGAAACCTATCAACGCACCAAGGTAGCTTTATTTCATGACATGATACACCATGAGATTGAATTTTATGTAGACGACTTGATAGCCCGATCACAGACAGAAGAAGAACACCTTGATCATCTGCAAAAGTTGTTTGTCAGGTTGAAGGAGTATAAGCTCAGACTGAACCCAAGCAAGTGCACCTTTGGAGTCAGATCTGGTAAACTCTTGGGATTTATCGTCAGCAACAAAGGCATTTAAGTTGATCCTGCTAAAGTCAAAGCTATACAAGAAATGCCTGCCCCCGCACTGAGAAGGAGGTTAGAGGTTTCTTGGGACGCTTAAACTATATTGCAAGGTTCATCTCTCACCTAACATCTACCTGTGAGCCAATATTCAAGCTGTTGAAGAAAGATCAGGTAATTGAATGGAACAATGATTGTCAAGTCGCTTTTGATAAGATCAAGGAGTATTTACTGGAACCTCCTATCTTGATGCCACCCGTCGAAGGAAGGCCGTTAATCATGTATGTGACTATTTTGGATAACTCAATAGGGTACGTACTGGGCCAACATGACGAGTCTGGCCGAAAAGAGCATGCCATTTATTACCTTAGCAAAAAGTTTACCGACTGTGAGACTCGCTACTCACTGCTCGAGAAAACTTGTTGCGCTTTGGTATGGGCTGCTCACCGGCTAAGGCAGTATATGTTGACTCATACCACTTTGTTGATTTCCAAGATGGATCCGATCAAGTATATCTTCGAGAAGCCTGCTTTATCTGGAAGAATCGCTAGATGGAAAATGATCCTGACTGAGTATGCCAAAAAGCTATAAAGGGGAGTGTAATAGCTGACCATCTAGGTCATCAAGTCGTCGAAGATTACCAATCTATGAGATTTGAATTCCCTGATGGGGACATCATGACATTGGAAAACATTGAAGGTAACAGATCGTATGACGGACCTGAACAAGGATCCCGATGGATCCTATACTTTGATGGTGCTTCAAATGCACTGGGCAACGGTATCGGTGCGGTATTTCTCCGGAAGGTTGCCATACACCCTTCACTGCTCGACTTTGCTTCAGCCGTACCAACAACATGGATGAGTATGAAGCTTGCATCTTTGGTCTCAAGGCTGCTATAGACTTGGGAATCAAATCCTTAGTCGTATTTGGGGACTCAGTTTTTGTTATCAATCAAATCAAAGGAGAGTGGGACACTAGACATCCTAATCTTATCCCATACAAAGAACATGTCTTGACATTGTTACCTCATTTCGAGCAGATTACTTTCGAGCACTTCCCGCGAGAAGAAAATCAGCTAGCGGATGCTCTGGCTACAATGTCTTCCATGTTTAAACTCAACTTGGATAACGAGGCTCCCCAAATCACCATTGAGCGAATGGACGAACCTGCACACTGTCATGAGATTAATACCGAAGAAGTAGTGGAACAACCCTCGTTTCATGAAATCAAAAGGTATCTCCAGACTCGAGAATACCCTGAAGGAGCTTCCGTCAATGACAAAAAGTTCTTAAGGAGATTTGCTGCCAAGTTCTTCCTGAGCAACGGTATCCTTTATAAACGCAACCATGATTTTGTTCTACTTCGTTGTGTGGACAAGGTTGAAGCATAGTTGATCATGACCGAGATACATAGTGGTACATTTGGCACCCACCTGAGCGGACATACAATGGCTAAGAAGATTCTAAGGGCAGGCTACTACTAGTCTACCATGGAAGATGATTGTCATCAACATTCCCGTACTTGCCACAAATGTCAAGTCTACGCCGACAAAGTGCACATTCCTCATGTTCCTCTTAATGTTCTAACAGCTCCTTGGCCATTCGCAATGTGGGGCATTGACATGATTGGAGAGATCAAGCCCACGGCATCCAATGGACGTCGCTTCATCCTGGTGGCTATTGATTACTTCACCAAATGGGTCGAAGCAGCTTCCTTTGCCTCCGTTACAAAGAATGTGGTTGCCCGCTTCATCAAGAAGAATCTCATATGCCGGTACGGTATCCCCGATAGGATCATCACGGACAACGGTACAAATTTGAACAACACTATGATCACCGCTCTGTGTGAGCAGTTCAAGATTTATCATCACAATTCATCTCCCTATCGGCCGAAGATGAACGGTGTTGTTGAAGCCGCGAACAAAAATATCAAGAAGATCATTCAAAAAATGATAGTCACCTACAAGGAATGGCATGAGATGTTACCATTTGCTCTGCATGGATATCGTACCACGGCGCGTACTTCAACATGGGCAACCCCCTTTTCTTTGGTATATGGCATGGAAGCTTTTTTACCTATGGAAGTTCAAATTCCTTCCTAAAGGATTATGAAGGATGCTGGTTTGAGTGAAGACGATTGGATTCAGACCCGGCTTGATCAACTTAATTTGATCGACGAGAAACGACTTACTGTTGTTTATCATGGTCAGACGTATCAGAAACGGATGATCAAGGCTTTCAACAAGAAAGTCAGACGTCAGGTATATTGAGTCGGAGATCTTGTAATCAAGCGGATCATCTTGCCGCAAAGTGATCCCAGGGGAAAGTGGACTCCTACTTACGAAGGACCATTTGTGATCAAGATCATTTTTTATGGTGGGGCAATGATTCTGACCACCATGGACGACGACGATTTGCCGCACCCTGTGAACACAGACATAGTAAAAAAATACTACGCATAAAACGACCCGACAAGTTGAAAACCCGAAAGGGAGATTTGGGCAAAAATGGGCATCCCGGTGAATCGAAAACCCGAAAGGGCGGTTCAGGAAAAAATTAGGGATAAATACACAAAATCTGTACATCCGGTAAGTTGAAAACCCGAAAGGGAGACTTGGGCAAAAAAGGGTTTCCTGGTGGACTGAAAACCCGAAAGGGCGGTCCAGGAAAAAGTTAGGGAATTAAAGCGTATGACTATGTCTCGTCGAATCACTTTAAGAACTATCTCTTCACCAACAAGCTCCAAGCTTCTGATCAATCCAATCATCGGCGGACGAAGCAGCGAATGGACAAGATACTCAGAGTCGTGAAGGCTATAGCAGAATGGGAACCCCATGGAATTGTTACACATAGCCATCTTTCTTTTGAATAAAATTTTCTCAATTTTTATGACAACATTCTCTTACTAGGATGTTTGTTTCCTTTGTACAAAGATACTTACGAAAGTTAATACAAAAATACTTCAAAGTGCAGAAATTTGCTTGCCTTTCCTTTTCTTTTTACACTTGTGTTTTATTTGAAAACGTCCAAAGTTTTGTTAAATAGGAATATGCATTTGAATATAATCACTGCTTACAAATAAAACGAAATTGAGAAAGGATAATTACTGATAGGTTGAAGGTGTAGGAAGATATTCTTGTGCTATTCCAGAAGAAATCCCCTACAATATGTCATTCAGATCCTTAACAAACTAAAACCTTGGAGTACATGTCCCCAGCGGAGTTAAGCTTCAAGACCCCCAGCGAAGCTAGAATATTCTAAACCTTCTTCCCCAGCGAAGTCAATTTCCAACTATCAATCCCCAATGAGAACCATTCAGTTTTCCCCAACTTCCCCAATATATTAGCGTACAACCCAAGCTCCTGATTTCACCGGCCGAGTAAACATTCTCCCCACAGAGTTATTTCCCAGCAGATCGAAGATTCTCGGTCTCATTTCTCCAGCAAAAGCCTCCCATGTTTTAATTCCCCAGTAGAGGTTTCCAGAGTTCTCCTTTATTTCCCAGGAAAGTCATGAAGGACTCTCATTCCCCACGGGAGTTGTCAAAGCTCTAGTTAATCCCCACAAGTCACCAAGGGTTTTCAATCCCCAGCAGTGGTCCCAGGATTTCTCATTCTCAACAATCAAAGAACTCTAATTCCCAAGCAGTCAACAAGGTTTTCTCATCTTCAACAGGGATTTTGGAGTCCTCAGCATCGATCAGGATTCACTTTCTCCGACAGCAGACAAAGATTTCATTATCTCCAGTAGTCAAGGATTTATTCTCCTCAGCAAGACAACTACTCATCTTACATGCACTTCCATTACATTCATATATCATGAACATTGATGAAAATACAGTTCATTGCATCATACATATCATGCAACATGACTTTGTGTTTTAGCTAACATTTTACCTTTTTTCAGGATAAGATTAAAAGGCTATCATTAACAACTATTCAGATACAGTGCGGGTACACCCCAGACACGGCGGTTATTCTATTACTCATTCAGAATTTCAAGTCAAAATACAGTGTGGATACACCCCAGACACGGCGGTCATTCTATTACCCATTCAGACTCCAGCAATCTGATACAGACTAGATACGCTCCAGACACGGTGGCCATTCTATCTCTCATTCAGATTCAACTATTAACTTCAAGGTTCAGATACGCTCCAAACATGGATGCCTTTCTGGCCCTTACACCAGAAGTTTGATTCTCCCTAGTGCAGTCACCACGGAGGTCATTTTGTCACTTATTCAGATCCCAGTTACAGTACGGATACACCACTCCAGACACGAAAGTCATTCTGCTACTCATACAGATCTCAACTACAGATACAGTCCAGATACGCCCCGGACACGGTTGCCATTATGTCACTCATTCAGAACTTATCCCCAGCACACAGTCGCTCCATATACAGATGTTTCTCTGTTACTCATTCAGCATACAAATACACTACAGACACGACAGTCATTCTGATATTCATTCAAAGATCAAATACAGTTACAGCTCGGATACGCTCCAGTTCAACAAACAGTCTTAGATGGTATCTTTAAGCCCATCTCCAGCAAGATTCTACCATCTCCAAATGGCATCTTTAAGCCCATTCCCTCAACAATATTTTGACGAGTGCAAATTTACGGGCACTCTAGTGTCCAATCCTCTTTTACCTTCGAGTCACGAAAGGAAGACTTGCCAATCTAACTCTTCAGGTTCAAGAAGATTGAACAGGGGCAACTGTTGTACCCCAAAATTTTCCCTCTCATTTTATCAACATTTCTCATCACAAGACTCTTGGAACTCAGGATCAAGCTAGGGTTCACTCTGCTCAAGACACCTCCTTGCACTGTTGACCTAAATTAGGGTTTGAATTTGCACATGGATTTTTTGGGCCTTCAATTCCCAAATTGACTTTCATACTTCATGTTGGACTCATAAGTTTGCCCATACCAAGTTTCAAGCCTTGAATCAAATGTTTGCTTAGTCAATTAGACAGTTGACCTAGAAATCAGCTGTATTGGGGAAAAAGTCAACTGTGGCCAATTTACAGTCAAACCTCATGAATTTTGACCCACATCAACATTATGAACTCATATGAACCATTTGATCAAGTTTGGACCACAATTCCACAAGAAATTTGATTAGATCACCAAAAGGGCAAAATGGTCATTTTTAGGGTTTTGACTGTGCAAAGGCAATTTTGACTGTTTGACCTAGCCAATGGCAAATCAAGTTCAACAATGGACTCAAGGACTCAATGACATTATCTTGACCTATTCAACAATTTCAAAAGATCTCAAATGCATAGGATTGACAGATGAATTTTTCAGTCAACTGATCAAAATTTGACTGTACACTGAAAAGTCAAACTTTGACTTTTTGGTCAAAATCAAGTGCCAAGGGTCATTTTTCATCAATATGTGTCAAATTATGAAACTTGTTCATCAAGAAACCCAAAATTGCAAATTAGGGTTTGAAATTGAAAAAATTTCATAACTTAGAATTTTTCTAAGTTATGAAATTTTCTTAATTTTTCCTAACTTTGTTCCACATTTTCACCAAGATGAAAATGGATTCAAACAAAACTTACAACATGAAAGTTGTATTCCATCACAAAGTACACAACTTTGATTCACAAAGTTTTCTCAAAAGAAGCTTGGATCTCAAGTTATGATTTTTGGAACAAGGGTCCCTAAAACTTTTAACTTAGAGAAATTTTGCCCTAGTTTAGGAAGGATTTTGACCCATCTTCTTGGCCATTTTTCACATAGTCCCACTTGGAGTCTCAAGTTGCATTTCAAAGATGGATTATAGTACACGTTGCAAGCTTTCCAAATTGTCCAATAACTCCTCAAACACATTTGTGGTTAGGGAGAATCGAATGCTTGAAGTTGGCAAAAACTCACTTTGTAACCATGGCCAATACATGTTCATACAAGTTGCAAATCTGACCAAACTAGCTTGGTACTTGATTACAGGTCTCTAAACCAATTTACACTCAAAAATTGAATGCAAATACATTGGTTAGAGGCATTGTTCTGATCAAGGAAGCATCATACAATGAATAATTCCATTTTGGGCATAAAGATAACACTTCCATTTACATAAAGCATGCTTTATGTCAAGTTTCATTTCTTGAGCCATACACCAAGCCTTTTTCTGCAAACAAGGCTCTCTAATGTCAGGCAAAGCTCAACCACTTTGTGTAGCTACGTTACAAGCCAGTACAACCTTGCATTATCAACTCTCACATTTTTGCTTCAAAACCAAGTTATTGTACCAAAAGTCCATAACACCACATCTAATAAAAATCAACTTAAGCCAACATTTTGAAACAATTTTTACACATCCTTGTAAGCCAGAAACATGAGCCAATCATCCCTCAAACACCCTTTAACACCAAAACACCAAAAACTTGCAAAACAGGGCAGTTGCTGCAACTTGAGTGCCATAGCTCATTTTGCTCGTGCGTTTTTCTCCTTTCCACTTCAAACACCTTCCATTCAACTCACTCAAGCTACCACAAACCTCCATTGCCAATTGTAACTCCATTTACAGTGTTCACCATTTCTGTTTCAAGCTTATGCAGGCTGACTTCTAGAGGTTGATTCATGCCATTTCAAAACAAACTAAGCATTAGGAAAGGTTCGGGGAACATCAAGCAAGCTCAAAAGAACCTCAGGCCTCACTGAAAGTTGTTGCATTGTCCAACTCGAATCCAACTGAAACAGGTTTTTCACGAACTTCTATCTCTCTATTTAGGAACATTTAGCCTTAGGTTTGTGAATAAAAGAGGTTGTACTCATTACCCTGAAACCATACATATGCTCAGTTTTCATTTATATTAATCGTGTTAGGAGAATTTCATCCATGAACATGTTGAAAAAAGTTAGGTTAAATTTTAGGGCCAGAGAAATTCTCTCTGGTCTTTGAGAGTTAGATCTAATGTTTTATATGGTTGAAATCGTTGTTTAATTCTCTACAAGTTTGATGTTGTGAGTTTTGGCAAAAAGTCACGTTTCCAGGATGTTCAAAGTTGGATACAGGGCGCGCGTTTTCTGTTGTCACAAGGAAGAAGATGAAGCTGATGGGCTGGGCTGGGCTTGGCTTTCTCACTTTTTGCACCCCTATGTCTGCTTTTTGCACCCCCTGGCCCAACTTTTTATATTTTTGCATTTTTGAACTTTTATTTTCTTTTCTGACTTTGATATTTTATTTTCAAACATAAAAAATGCTCCAAAAATATTTTTATATTTTTTTTACATTTATTTGGCATTTTATTTCATTTTTCTAATATAGAAAACATATTAAATACTTTATATTATTTTGTTTAAATTTAAAAATAATGTAAATAATACTTTTATTTTTTATTTCTTAATTTTATTCACATTGGAAATATTTTCTTAAATATATTTTATTTTTTGTAAATATTTTATTTTATTTTGTACATATTTAATATATTTAATATATATATATATATATATATATATATATATATATATATATATATATATATATATATATATATATATATATATATATATATATATATATATATATATATATATATATATATATATATATATATATATATATATATATATATATATATATATATATATATATATATATATATATATATATATATATATATATATATATATATATATATATATATATATATATATATATATATATATATATATATATATATATATATATATATATATATATATATATATATATATATATATATATATATATATATATATACTTTATTTTATTAAATAATTAGAACAAAAACACAAAAATATTACATTTTTATTTTTATTATTATTTTATACTAAAAAACACTCTTTTTTTATATATTTTTATTTTGTACATATTAATATATTTTTGTATATATATAATATATAATTTTATTTCTTAAGGAAAATTAGGGTTTTACCCTTTAATTAAATAAAATCAACTTTTTTTCTTTTTTTTCTTTACATCTTTTTTCACATTAAAAATACTTCACATACATAAATAAATAAAAAAAAACTCTTTTTGCATAAATACATTCTATTTAATATTTATTTATTGTGTTTATTTAAATATTGTACATTTAAATATTGTGCATTGTAAATTCAATTTGGTTGTAATAACTTAGGATTTAAATTTCTTGTAAAATAATCCCCTATTCAAAATTGTACCCCCCCTCCCTATATCAAAGTTGTAATAGCTTAGATTTATTTTTACGCACTTAAATGCTTTCAATTATGCCATGCTTAGAGAATTAGGGTTTGTATGCCAAAATCAAATTAACAGATAGTTTGACCTAATCAAAGACAAAAATGAATGAAAAACAAACACAATGCACACTTGCACCCGTAGGGTTACAATCCACTTGTTGCGTTCAAAAATGGGCCATGGTATGCATGTTAAGTACTTTGGCAAAACAAAAACAAAACAAATATCATAGTCCCTCGATGACGCTATCTGAGTTTCCTAAACAAAAATGATCAAGTCTCTTAAGAAAATTGCCAAAGATACTTGACACAATTGCTAACATGGTTTGTACGATGACCCGCGCCTGTCCCGTTTAACATCCTAACACAAGGTTGTTCACCAAATACAATGGTGAAACAACACTGTCAAAAGGGTTAAAAACATAAGGAAGATCTTGGAGTAAAATAGGGTAGACAACTCTTAGTTACTTGATCAAAAGCTTGCAAAAACATCCTTGCTATCTTCAAACACACTTCACAAACACAATTTCAAAACCCTACTTTCAAACATTGAAAACTTTTCAAAAGACAAAACACCTTTGTATACATTCAAACAAGAATCATTACAAAGGTTGCCACGACGATGGCCTCTTTTCAAAACATCTTTCAAAACCACACACAAAGCACCATTTCAAACAATTGAAGAGCACCATTTCAAACAATTGAAAAGCAAAGCAAGTGATCTAAACAAGTAACTAAGAGCCCATGGATAACCATGGATAGAAAGGGTGTTAATACCTTCCCTTTCTATAATCTACTCCCCGAACCCAAGAAAACATCTCAAAGGTCTTTCCTATGCTTTTTGACCTTTCCTTAGGATAAAATAAAAAGTCGGTGGCGACTCTTGCTAAACCGAAACATTTGCAAACACAAACGCAAAACCTCAAGTCAGTTCTCCCACCGTATCACAGAGTCCATTCGAAGAACATATAAAGGTCCATTCGAAGCAGCATTCAGAAGGCCCATTCGAAGGGTGCATAAGAAGTCCATTCAAAGAAGCATTCAAAAGGCCCATTCGAAGGGTGCATAAGAAGTCCATTCGAAGAAGCATTCAGAAGGCCCATTCGATGGGTGCATAAGAAGTCCATTCGAAGGAGGCCACTCATAGGCCAATTGAAGAGAAACGCTAGAGGGTGTTCGAAGGAGTCAAGTGTCCAGGTTCATCCAAGATTTCCAAAGAGACTTGAATATTTCTAAAATGAATGCTTTTAATATGTCTGATTCTTGTCTCATGGCTTTAAAGGCCTTGTTAAATGGTTGTCTCTTACCGTTACTATGCACCATCATTCTCCTATAAATACAATACTAAGAACACAGTGCATAAGGGGACAGAAGGGGATACTACACACACACGTTGCCTCAGAAAGCACATCAAAAAACTCAAAACTCACAGAGTGATCCCAATCGAAATACATTTTTTGGAGGCATCCCCATTCCTAAAGAATACCATATTCGTGTTCCTGAGTCATCCAGGAGTCCACCCTAACTCCTAAGAAAACATCTCCACACCCAGAGCCACAGATCATACATCTTCGATTGGTAAGGGTTTGCAAAACCAAAATTTCACCTTCATGACATTTAAATGCACATTGCACATATATTCTTGTTATTACTGATTGTGTTGTATGTAAGCTAAAGCGCAGAGATGAGATCATGCCATTGCTGGGGAACGATCTAATTTTTTCCTTCGAATCTCAGGAGAAAACAAACCCAGATCCATACTCAGCAGATTTGAATTGAGGAAGGATTTGAATTGAGAGGAGATCCAAATCAGGGGGGTAAAGTCCCCCTGGATCTCTAACATTTGTTTTGTTTTACAGGAAACATCTTCTCATAATCTTGTTTAGAGCTTCGAAGCATCTCAGCTTCGAGCTACATCCAGGGCTCCCAGATCGAAGGATGACATGTCCAGATCGAACACCCCCAAAGTGAAGCCCCTCATGCACCTTCGATCAAGCCTCTTCACTGGATCAATAGACAACCCAATCCTCTTTCGATCCTGGCCTCCAGAAATTACACCTTTCTTGATTTACTGCTTGTTTCTTTGATTTCATCTTTGTTTCGACTATTTTATTTAATTTTGTTAATTAATCATTTAATTATCTTTACATTTTCTTAAAACTAAAATTAAGAAGATTTAGATCATTTTCCAAAAATAAAATAAAATAACAAAAAGATTTTATTCTTCGGATTTTTAGATGTTATTATCAAATTCGCGCGCGTTTATTTTATTGTAACTGCTCACAGTTGTAATAGCTTTAGATTTAAAATTCCGCACTTTTAGCTTCTTTCATTTTTTATGTAATTGTACCAAAGCGTTGTAATAGTTTAGGGTTTATGTTTCTGCTTTTTATTTTCTGTACTTTACATTTCCTGTACAATATTACTGTTAGTAACTAGGATTGCATGGAAAGATTGAAAATAAACGTTAGCTAACCTAATAAAAAGACAAAAAATAACTGAATTGAACACACATGCACATATACACCTCTAAGGTACGCCCACTTTGGTTGCCTTTGGAAAAGCAGTCATGTCCCTCGAGAATGCGGACGCTTTAGCAAAGACCCGTAAAATCAAAAGATCATAGTCCCTCGATGACCCTTACAGTGTTGCCTTTCGGTAAATGATCTTGTCCCTTAAAAAAAAGTTGATAAAGCATCTCCGTATGTTGCCTTTATGACTTTAAAATGTCCCTTAAAATGTCCCTCAACATCCAACGATAGGGCTACCTACTCACTAATAGTCGGATAGCATTGTCTAAAGGATATAAGGAAAAGAATGACCATTTTCGAGTATAAAAGTAGATAGTTGTTAGAAGTTTGCTCAAAAATACTTTTTGCACTTACACAAATACTACTTTTAAAAAAAAGTTTAAAAAACATTTGCTTTGTTAACACTCTTAAGGACTGATACAAGAGTTAAACACAAAGCAAATCGCCGTACTAAGGCATTTTCCAAACATTTTCAAACGCACAAAGCACAAAGGTATTTCAAAATGAGCAAACCTCTAAGAGCCCGTGGAAAACCATGAATGGAAAGGGTACTAACACCTTCCCTTTCCATAATCTACCCCCTTACTCAGAAAACTCTCGAAAAGGTTTTTTTTTCTGTTCTTTTCACCCTTTTCTTTTTTGGATAAAAGAAAAGACGATGGAGACTCTTGCTTACCGCAACACTTGCAAACACAAAATGCAAAACCAGTATATAACAGTCGATTCTGCCACCGTATCACAGAACTGGAAACTCTTCTGGGGACTAAAATAAAAAGTGGGGTTACCTTAGAGTTAGTTCATTATTTAACTGCTTTGTTGTGCTTTGTTTGCTTTACCCTTGGAGGGTTGTTTGGGTTGTTTCTATAGATCCTACACCCGGATTTGGGGCACACTTTTAGGTAAATAGCAATAGATCATGGAGACTGTACGACATAAACCGATATGGTTGAAGCGATGTTTGTGTTGGTGTGACACTTTGGTTGGTACCGGTATCCCTTGTGTTGAATCGAGGAGAATACGGGACCCCCGCATGGTGTCGTGAAGCACTAACAGACCTTAAAACCTTAGTTGAACAAACTTGTCCATTAGAAAGTAGTGATATAGCCGGTCTCGGTGTAAAGCTGGGAATTGGTTGATACTCGATATTACACTCATTGAGATCTGACTTTTGAGATGTTTCGGCCGCAAGAAAAGATTGGTAAGCTGAAATAATACCGATAAAGAAAGATCAGTGATATTGAGACTCCTTAGAACTCGGTTACTATTTCTAAGACAGGTTGAGCCAACTAAACTTCAAGAGGGTACTTACCTACAAACCTCATGCAAGCCTAAACCTAAGGCTGCTTGTGTGATTTGTTTACTTTCAACTTGAACTACTTGCAGGGTTTTATCATCTGACAACATGATTTTCTTGCAGGATTTGTTTACAGTCATTATCCAATAACTTGGATTTCTTGCAGGGCTTAATTGCTTACATCACCTTACACTTTTTCTTAATGCATAAAATACACATCATACATCATGCCACAACATTTCCTTAACCATTTCAAGGATCACAAGGGTTTGTGATGTAGGTTATGGTAAATCAGATGTCTAGCAAGGGGTAAAGGGGATTTATTTTCCTCTACCCAATACCGTCAGAAGATCAAAACTCAACCACTTGAGTCAGGGGCTATGGCCCACTTGATATGGTGAGCTTGACTCTCGTAGAAGGACCTTCAAACGATACGAAAGTTCTTCAGTCAAAGTCGTAGTTCAACTCCTAACATCTTCTTGTGTTTACCACGCGAGATCCTTGAAAACATTTTCATATCATACATGTCATCGCATAACAGGTAGGCTCCAGTACAGGTCTCTCATGTTCTCGTTGTTTATTTCAGCAATGGCTCTCAAACAAGATAACAGATATCTCCAAATTCAATAGGCTCAGTTCATGGAAATGTTCCTAAACCTATCCAAGGGGAAAGAAGAGTTGAAAGAACTCCTCACTGGGAATCTGACTGAGAAACATCCTGACAATAACAAGGATGACTAGTTGGAACAACTGCCATCTGAAATGGAAAGGATGAGAATCCAGATTTGTAGTCAGATGGACCTTATCCAAAGCTTGGCTCGTGGGCAAGAAGAGTTAAGACTCCTTATCAGCAAACTTCCTCAAGACGGATGCAACCGTGTGAAATAAATGGTCGAGGCTGGGGATCAAGTCATTAATCAACCCCTAATGAGACAAGAAGTTGGCTTGGTGGATAATGGACCTTTCCAAATTGCTGCTACATCACGAGCCCAATCACAACCTCTCCAACAATGACAGGATAATCGGCGTAAGCGGGATTCATTTACTAGGCAATATACCAAACTCAACATACCAATGTCGCAAGTCTATAAACACATGTTAAAGTTGAATTTGGTCACATTGAAGTATCCTCCTCGAAAACCTAATACTTCCGCTCCTACTTACCATCCCAATGAAAGGTGTGCATATCACTCCGACAGCCCGGGGCATGATACTGTTAACTGTTAGATGTTGAAATATAAAATTCAAGACCTGATTAATGAAGGAGCACTGGAATTCGCATAAGATGGTCAACTAGAATTCTTCTGCCATCCCTCAAAAGAAAACCATCTGAAGTGACAAAGTTCGAAGAAAGAGGCTTTTTGTTCATTTGAATTCTCAATTTGTAATTTTCTTTTGATTGTTCGAACATTATTTCATGTCAAACTTTATTATTTCATCATTGCATTGCATATGTTTGTCTTGAATCAATTCATTTGTATTCATTATATTCAAACTGTGTTTATACTTCCTTTTTTGTGATATTCAACTCTCGATCAAAAGCTCTAAGCCTTTAGAGGGTGGATGACGAAAATGATACCACAATCCATACAGTATGCTTTTGAACAGACCTTGCTGACGATGTACAGGCGTTGTTTCAAATCCTAAATAATGGAGTTATAAGGAAGATAATCCCTAGTTAACCCCTTTGAGCCTAAGAAGTAGGAGTTTTCTTTTCGCACAAATTAAAACCCTTAATCATAACCTGGGGCATGGTAGTTTTCTCAGTTAATTCATATGTGCATTCAGTCGCAAGCTTTCCCTTCATAAACGACAAATAGTGTAGAAGATGCTCTCTAAAAGATGATGATGGTTCCTGTGATCGATGGAAATAGAACTGACTGTTTTAGAATGCTGGTTCGCGTTTGCGTTTCACAAAATGTCGCGGTAAGCAAGAGTCGCCACCGTCTTTTATTTTCTCCAACAAGGAAAGGACAAAAGCACAGCAAAATTCCTTTTCGAGATGTTTCTCGGGTTCGGGAGGTAGATTATAGAAATGGAAGGTGTTAGCACCCTTTCTATCCGTGGTTATCCACGGGCTCTTAGGTACTTGCTCACTATGTTTTCAAAAGTTTTTGCTTTTCTTGTGTTTGTGGGTTTTGAAAAAGTTTTGTTTAAAAACTTCGATTTAACTCTTGTATATGTCCTTAAGAGTGTATGAAGTGTTGTTTGAAAACTTTTGTTTGAAAAGTGTAAGTGCGAAAAGTATTTTTGTTTTGAAAGAGCAAGTACCTGAGAACCTCTACCTACTCAAAAGAAATTAAGCTGTGTAAATATCCTTTAGACAGTACTATCCCACTATTGAGAAGTAGGTAGCACCGTCATCGGAGTTTTTGGGTCAATTCGAATTTAGGGACATGTGGTCACCAAAGCAATAGTAGGACGCCTTAGCGGTAACCCTAATGTCTTAGATCATTTTTTATCGAGGCAACCGTTTCGAGGCAACTTTGATCTTTAGACAGGAGGGCGACCTCTAAAACACCCTATACTCAATGACCACGTCGAGGCAACCAAGTGAGGCGTACCCTAAGAGTGGCATGTGCAAGTGTGTCAGGTTTCAGTTTATGTTATCTTTGTACATGTTATGGTGAGCTACGATTGATTTTAATTTAAGAGATATCTTGTCATGCATAGCCTAATTAGCATACATCTAGCAGTTAATAGTTGCGAAAAATAAAACTAAACTATTACAAGGCGTCGGGTATTTACATCGCCAAAAACAAACCCTTGAAAAATAAATTGCGGGAAATTAAATAAAAGCGATAAAAAGGGGTACTAATTAAAGCTATTACATCCTCGGAGCAAATACAATGATGATCAAAATACGAATAAAAAATAATAGGCGCGAGGAAAAATTGAATCGGAGAGTTTTTAGGGCTTTGACCCTTTTTTGAGAAAGAAAGAGATTTTTTATCATTTTGCATTTAATCAAATTAAACCTAGACTAATTAATTAATTAAAAGAAATATTTTGGGTTTTTTAATGTTTTAAGGAAATAAAAAATAAAAGGATTAAAATTGTCAAGAACCCTAATTCTACATTAATTTTATTTATTGTGAAAATATTATTATTAACCTAATTAAAACTAAACAAATTATATTAGTATTTATTTACAAAATAACTAATTAATATTAATAAATAAAAATATTATATTTTTTATGTTTTCTGGATTTATTAAAAAAAATGTTAATTGTTTTAGTTAGTAGTTAATTAAAAATTAATAAAAAACAAATTAAATAAAAATAAAAAGAGAAGAAGAAATAAACCCAGGGGGTACTGGCCCAAATCAGGAGGTGTATTCTGCAATTTTCAGGCCCAATAATATTCCAGCCACGTTGACTTTTGTGATTATCCACATGCTTGTTGATTGGGGAGTATGGTGATCTCCCATTCATGTCCATTGGATCTATGCCTGAAGACATCTGGCGCCTGGGAATTGGAGGTGTACGATGGACTCCCTTTTGAAATCTGTACAAGAATATCTGAAAAATAAAAGTAACAAGGTTTTGGGGGGACCTGGGATTCGAACCCAGGTCCCAATGCTTCCAGGCCAACGCACTAACCACTCCTCTACGCTGCTTTACTTATTATTGAAATAAGTGGTAATTATTATATATAAAAAACAATCAATATACTGTAAATAAAACAAAATACGCGCTTTTTCAAATTGGCCAACCATGTGATAACACATCATCGTCTTCTTCGTTTGTCTGCATAGTTAGAATCAGATAGCGGGGGTTTTTAACCCCCACTAATTCCTGCAAGGAAAAATAGCGAATAGAACCTCAGTACATATAAATATTTCGCGAGGTATGGGTCTTGATCGTCTTGGTCTCACGATCTCAACCATGTGTCTCACTGGTCCCAATTTTCCCTGGTTCAGAAAACCCTAATTTAAAGCTCAAGAACCCTAGAAATTTGATCATGGCATCTCACGATTCAGGGCATTACAGTTCAATTCAATTATGCCATTAGCTTCGTATGGTCTCTAGCAATGCAAAACAATCACAAAAACATGTTAAATGCGCATGAATCAAGAGATACAATTATGAAATATAATGGCAAACTGTGGGACTCTGTATCGTGATTCTTTAAGCTTTAGTGCGTGAATTCGATTGCAAAACACTCCTGGGACCTCCTGCAATATGTTTGGATGAATACCACGCCTTGAATTGGCCTGGAATCCAAGAACAGGTTTTGACTTTTCTTGTAAATTCTTGAATTTGCTATGGCCGTTTTTGCAGCTTTCAATCATGAATTAGGTCATGGTTTGCTTGCTTGCATATAAGGGAAACAAATTAGGTCAAAAAATTGGATCCAACCCATGTGCATTGATGTTTAAATCTTTGATTGAAAATCAAATATTCTTGATTTTTCATGATTGAATAATGTTGCCAAATTTGGATTTTTTTGTATCTTTGACTTGTGCATGAATTTGCCAGCATGTTTTGATCATATTTGCTTCACAAATTGATTTAAAAAACAAATCTTCTATTTTCTTATGATTTAAATTAATTAAATGGATTAATATTAATTAAAAATCCAATTAATCAATAAAAATAAGAAAATAAATCCAATTAATCTTGAGGGTCGCACATAGGTCATGGGAGAAGTTTCAAGAAGAGATTTGAGGCCCATTAGCAAAAATAAGGTGTTTTGAGCAAAGTTGACTTTTGCAAATTCATGAAAATTTCCCAACTTCTCCAATGCACAACTTGCTCAATTTTAATCATATGACCATGTTCTTGGACATTTTGGAAAGCCCTTGAAGTCCTCTAACCAATGCCTTTGGTCCCATGTCATTTGGATTTACCAATCTCAAGTTATGGCCTTTGACTCAAAGTGTACTTTTGTTGACTTTTGAAATTGACCTATAATGTAAAAATTGGTAACTTTTTGTGAGAGCATTTATTGACCTTGGAGTGTGAAGATGGATTGTAGGAAATTGCATTCTCTTAAAAATGAGCATTGGATGGGATTTTTCTGATAAACCATGAAAAAGTTATGCCCTAGTCAAGATACAGTTGACTTTTCTACTGTCCAAAAATAGTAACTTTTGCACCTTGATGATTTTTGAGCTATTCTTGTGGAATCATGATCAAGACTTGATCAAATGATGATTGTGAACTCAAAATAAGATGTTGACCAAAAATTCTGACTTTTGACTGCAAAATGACCATTTTGCCCTTGCAGATGACTGTAGGTCAAATGGAGCTTTTGACTGTGCAAATTGGCACTATGAGTCTTGAAACTTGGCATGTAGGTGCTTGAGGATGTATATAGGCCTATGAGACTTGATTGAACCATTGAAAACCCCAAATTCCTTGAAAGAACCAAAACCCTAATTTCAGTTGTCTTAGGAGGTGGTTTGACTGTGCAACCCTTGAGCAATCTTGAACAATTTGAAGATCATTCTTAACAAATCTTGGGGAATATGGGAGGGCAAATTTTGGGGTACAACAGTTGCCCCTGTTCAATCTTCTTAAACCTGAGGATGGAGATTGGCTTGCATGCCTTTCGTGATCCGAAGGTGGAAGATGATTGAACACTAAAGTGCCCAGAAATTTGCACTGGCATGGTATAGTATCAGCAATGTGATGTCGGGAATGGGCTTACAGATGCCATTTGGAGAGATGATGGATAAGAGGATGGGCTTATAGATTCCACCCGAAGATTGTTGGTAGGTAGTTTTGTCTTCGTTGACGGGTTATCTTCATTGACGGGTTGTCTTCATTGACGGGTTGTCTTCATTGATGGGTTGTCTTCATTGACGGGTTGTCTCCATTGACGGGTTGTCTTCATTGACGGATTGTCTCTATTGACGGGTTGTCATCAGAAAAATCTTTAGGAATCGATTTAACTGGTTTTGTCTCCATTGACTGCGTTCACATCAGAAAAATCTTTAGGAATCGATTTAACTGGTTTTGTCTCCATTGACTGGCTTCGCCTCAAAAAAATCTTTAGGAATCGATTTAACTGATTTTGTCTCCATTGACTGGCTGAGCATCAGAAAAATCTTTAGGAATCGATTTTACTGATTTTGTCTCCATTGACTGGCTGAGCATCAGAAAAATCTTTAGGAATCGATTTAACTGATTTTGTCTCCATTGACTGAATTTGCCTCTTTCGACTGGATTTGTCTCCTTTGACTGTATTAGCATCAGAAAAATCTTTAGGAATCGATTTATCTGGTTTTGTCTCCTTTGACATAGCTGAGCATTTAACTGCATCTTTCCTGAAAGGTAAAGGTCAGTCATATGCAATGCATGATATGGATCGAGCAATGATGTTCTCAACATAAATGAGATCGTATTATATGATGCGTATATGCATGTATCATGATGTATGAACATGTGATGTTTTAGCTGGGGAAAATAAATCCCGGATAGCTGCTGGAGAATGATGTTGAATTCTTCGCTTCCACTGAGGATGATGAACAAAGATGATTGCAAGAATAAACCTGTAGGAGAAGATGACTCCGTTGGGGAATAAACCTGGCGAAGAGATTACTCTGCAGGGAATTACTCTGTGGGGAGGAGATGCTTTGCTGAGATTTTAACGATAACTCCGCTGGGGATTCCGTTGATAAGCTCTGTTGGGGAATACACTTGATGATGAACTCCGCTGGGGATAGAAAGAACTTCGCTGGGAATGATCTTTCTGTTGCAACTTGCTGAGGATAACCCAGTTAGACTCTTGTGGGGATAACTTCTGAATTTGGATGAGGAGATACATTTGCACTCTGCAGGGGACAAGCTTCCAGAATCTACTAGGGAAGATGATTCAACTCTGGCGGGGAAGCTTTTTAGACTGCACTGGGGAATGGCTCCACTGGGGGTATCTTGTATTCCGCCGGGGAACATTCTTATATTCTGTCGAGGAATATTAAGACTGTCGGGGATGCTCTTATACTTGCTGGGGAATATTCTTATACTCCGCTGGGGAATATTAAGACCTATTGGGGATACCCAACTTTTTTAGGGTTGATGGTAGATTAACTCTGCTTGGGGGAGAGTATTGTTGATTCGTCCATGATTGCAGGTCTCAATGGGGAGAGCTACCATTAATGTCTTACTCTTGGGGAGTGAAGGTATCTTGGTCATATTCTTCAGCCGAACCTACCTTGGTACCTTGGTGGACAGAGCAACTAGATCGCTTAGACAATTCTTATTGCCCCTACTTCTGATGTCACCCGTAATTAGTCCTTTGTTTCACATGCAAATATTTATGAGTAGCAATTAATGTCAGATGCATATATCAAAAAATGAACATTGGACGTTTTTTGCAAAACAAAACAGATAAAGGAAAAACAATTTGCAATTTTTTCTGAAAAATGAGCTTGTATTGATTTTGAAGTTTGCCTGTAAATAGGCGTTTTTGTACAAGAGGCTGACGTCCTAGTAGGAGAACGCCGCCGTGCAAATAGAATTTATACAAAAAGAAAACAAAACAGTTGTGTGAATAATCCCACTGGGTTCCAACTCTGCTATCGCCTTTATGTCTTCAAGCATCTCATCACTTTGCTACTTGGTTGAAGGTAGATCAGATTGATTAGTGTCGTCTGAACCTGATAGTTGGTACCAAAGTCTGGATGCAGGGTGATCCAATGAGACATAGTATTACGCTTATCCCTAACTTTTGCCTGGACCGCCCTTTCGGGTTTTCAGTCCACCGGGATACCCATTTTTGCCCAAGCCGCCTTTTCAGGTTTTCGACTTGCCGGGTGTACAGATTTTTTTATTTTTTATTTTTTATTTTATTTTATTTTTATTTTTTTTATCCCTTATTTTTTCCCGAACCCTGTTGGTTCACCGGGAAGCCCTTATTTTTGCCTAGGTCAGTAGACCTAGCGGGTCTTTAATCATACGTAGTATCTTTTTACTATGTCTGCATTGGCGGGGTGAGGAAGGTCGTCACCATCCATGGTGGTTAGAATCATCGCACCTCCCGAGAAGATGTTCTTAACCACAAATGGCCCTTCGTACGTAGGGGTCCATTTTCCCCTGGGATCACCTTGAGGTAGAATGATGCGCTTGATTACCAGGTCTCCGACTTGATATGCTTGTCGTCTGACTTTCTTGTAAAATGCCTTGATCATCCGTTTTTGGTACGTCTGACCATGACGAATAGCAGTGAGTCTCTTTTTGTCGATTAGGTTCAGTTGATCAAGCCGGGTATGGATCCAGTCGTCTTCGCTCAAACCTGCATCCTTCATGATCCGAAGAGAGGGTATCTGAACTTCAATGGGCAAGACTGCCTCCATGCCATATACCAAGGAATAGGGTGTTGCCCCTGTTGATGTCCGTGCTGAGGTACGGTACCTATGAAGAGCAAATGGTAACATCTCGTGCCAATCTTTGTAGGTCACTATCATCTTCTGCACAATCTTCTTAATGTTCTTATTAGCCGCTTCTATAGCCCCATTCATCTTTGGCTGGTAAGGAGAAGAGTTATGGTGCTGTATCTTGAATTGCTCGCAGAGCTCAGTGATCATCTTGTTGTTAAGATTGGTACCATTATCTGTAATGATCCTCTCTGGTACACCGTATCGACAGATCAGGTTGTGCCGAATGAACCGTGCCACGACGTTCTTGGTTACGGTGGCAAAGGAAGCTGCTTCAACCCACTTCGTAAAGTAATCAATCGCTACTAGGATGAAGCGATGCCCGTTGGATGCTGTAGGTCTGATCTCGCCGATCATATCAATGCCCCACATTGCAAAAGGCCAAGGTGATGTCAAGACGTTCAAAGGAACTGGAGGAATGTGCACCTTATCAGCATAGACCTGACACTTGTGACATGTCCGAGAATGCTGATAACAGTCGGCTTCCATCGTGGACCAGTAATATCCTGCCCGAAGGATTTTCTTTGCCATGGTGTGTCCACTGGAATGAGTTCTGAAGGTACCTTAATGCAGCTCTGCCATGATCCTTTCTGCTTCGATCTTATCCACACAACGCAGTAAGGTTGAATCATGGTTACGTTTATACAGAATGTCATTGTGATCAGTGGAAATAGAACTGACTGTTTTGGAATGCTGGTTCACGAAATGTCGCGGTAAGCAAGAGTCGCCACCGTCTTTTATTTTCTCCAACAAGGAAAGGACAAAAGCACAGCAAAATTCCTTTTCGAGATGTTTCTCTGTTCGGGAGGTTGATTATAGAAAGGGAGGGTGTTAGCACCCTTTTTATCCGTGGTTATCCACGGGCTCTTAGGTACTTGCTCACTATGTTTTCAAAATGTTTTGCTTTTCTTGTGTTTGTGGGTTTTGAAAAAAAGTTTGTTTGAAAACTTCGTTTTGACTCTTGTATCAGTCCTCAAGAGTGTATGAAGTATTGTTTGAAAACTTTTGTCAGAAAAGGGTAAGTGCGAAAAGTATTTTTGTTTTGAAAGAGCAAGTATCTAAGAACCTCTACCTACTCAAAAGAAATTAAGCTGTGTAAATGTCCTTTAGACAATACTATCCCACTATTGAGAAGTAGGTAGCACCGTCGTCGGAGTTTTCGGGTCAATTCGATTATAGGGACATGTGGTCACTAAAGCAATAGTAGGACGCCTTAGCGGTAACCCTAATATCTTAGATCGTTCTTTATCGAGGCAACCGTTTCGAGGAAACTTTGATCTTTAGACAGGAGGGCGACCTCTAAAACACCCTATACTCAATGACCATGTTGAGGCAACCAAGTGAGGCGTACCCTAGGAGTGACATGTGCGAGTGTGTCAGGTTTCAATTATGTTATCTTTGTACATGTTATGGTGAACTACAATTGATTTTATTTTAAGAGAGATCTTGTCATGCATAGCCTAGTTAGCATACATCTAGCAGTTAATAGTTGCGGAATTTAAATTGCGGAAATTAACTCTAAACTATTACAAGGCGTCGGGTATTTACATCGCCAAAAACAACCCTTGAAATAAAATGCGGAAAGTAAAAATAAAGTGATAAATAATTAAAGTCCTAATTAAGAGCTATTACATTCCGGGAAACAGATACAATAATATGATAAAATGGATCGCGTGCGGGAAATTAAATCGGATGCGAGTTTTTTGGGGTTTTGACCCTTTTTTGAAAAAAAAGTGATTTTTTTGTTTATTTTTGAATTAAATGGAATTAAATTAAATGAACAATTAAATTAAATTAAATAATGAAAATATTTTTGGATTTTTGAGTTTTTTTAAAGAAATAAAATAAATTGAATTAATGCTAATAAAGATCTAATATTTTAAATTGATTTTAAATATTGAAAAAAATATTAAAAGTTAAATCTAATTAAAGCTAAATTGATTAAATTAATTTATTTACAAAAATAAAAGTGATGAAGTTAATTTTAATAAATAAAATATTTTTGTTTTTGATTTTATTAAGAAAAAAGATTAATTGATTAGTGATTAATAAAAAGAATAACAATTAATTAATTAAAGGAAAATAATAAAAATAAAGAGAGAGTTTAGGAGTATACGGGCCTGATTGGAGGGGTGAAACAGCTGTTGGTGTCATGTGTAAACTGTTTTGTTTTGGCCATTTGTGTTTTGGCTTCAACGCTCCTTAACCTTCTCAGGATGTCTGTCTCGCCATGTATTGGTGTCATGTGTAAGCTGTTCTGTTTTGGCCATTTGGCTTTTGGCTTTTGGCCATTTGTGTTTTGGCCTCAACGTTCCTTAATGAACCTGCATGGGATCCTGTCTAAATCTGCAGTGTTGAATCTCATGAACACATTAAATAAATTACTATATATCATAAAATACAAATAAAGCCAATATATGAAGAAATTTAATGTTTAGGTCAATATGGCATGTATGAATGATTATACCTTTTTGATCATGGAGATCAAATCAACCTTACCCTTACTGAAGAAGTAGTGAGATGTTGGTTTGTAACTAAGATGGCTTGTTTGTAGTGAGATGTTGGTTTGTAACTGGGATGGCTTATTTGTAGTGAGAGAGGGATTTGTAATAAGGATTTCAAGGTTTTATGGTTCTTGAAAGAATTTGATATTCTGACAGTGTTGTGGCAAGGTTTTTTTCTCCCTTTTTGTTTGTGTGAAAAGAATGTGATTATATAATAGAAATTAGGGTAAAGAAAATGGGCTTTGAATGTGCAATTGGGCCTCCAATGTTCACTTGAGTTCGTCACTTTCCAGGCTAAATCGCAGGAACTTAAGTGCAATTTTTGAAGTTGAAATGTGAAAGAAAAATGTAGCCGATATCGAGAACTAACTCCTGTCCGAAAATTGGCTCAATCGGATAAATGGTGAATTAATTATGAATTTTTAAAGTTTCAACTCAGACAAACTTATTTTGGGCTCCAGTGTCGACTCTGACACGTTCTTCAATAAAAAACTGGTATTGATCGGAGAATAATTCGGTCTCGACTTTTGAAGAAAAGTTGTAGATATTTGAGTCAGTGACCTTGTGTAAAAATATGAGCCCAATCCGATAAAAATTGACCGAGTTATGAATTTTCAAATTTTCGGCCCAGATGAAATATTATTCAGCATTCAGGATTTTCGACATGTCACGCACTCTGAGCAAAAAACGAAGGCCTTTTGAATACCGTTTTAACTCAATACCTTCTGTGAAAATGTAGTCAACTCAATTTGCAAAATTTTGGCGCCAAAACCAGCTCGATACGATGAAAATCGACCAAGTTATGATTTTCTGAACATGACGCAAATAAACTTTTGTCATAAATTTTCTGTACGAAAATACTTGATAAATCCATATTTTTGAAGACCTTATGATTGAAATTGGCTTCGAGCTGTGAGAGATGAAAACGTAGATAATGTCAATACGGAATTTTGGCCACCGGAACGGGTTCAAAACGAGTCACGATCTTCAAGTTATGAATTTTTTAGCGCGTAAAAACTGCACTTTCAGCACACTTTTTCACCATATTTCTTCGAGAAAACTCACACATTCGGATACCTTCTTTAAAGAATTGACTCTTGAGCCGAACCTGAATTTGAGAATACGTTATCAGAGATATTTTGGCGAAAGAACACCTGAATATGACGCGTCGGGTTGGACTTGTGAATTTTTCTTGAAATGTTTTGAGAAATATGGGAGGACAAATTTTGGGGTACAACAGTTGCCCCTGTTCAATTCTCTTAAACCTGAGGATATAGATTGGCTTTCGAGCCTTTCGTGATCCGAAGGTGGAAGATAATTGAACACTAGAGTGTCCAAAAATTTGCACTCGCATGGTGTAGTATCAGCATTGCGATGTCGGAAATGGGCTTACAGATGCCATTTGGAGATTGTTGGTAGGAGGATGAGCTTATAGATGCCATCTGGAGATTGTTGGTAGGAGGATGGGCTTATAGATGCCATCTGGAGATGTGAAAGTTTGTACCTTTGTAAGTTGAAAGAAGGAACCTGTGTAGGGTTGCCTGATGATGAGTCCGTGTGAAATTGCATCCTGGAAGGAAGGAACCTGTGTAAGGTTGTTTTGCGAGGAGTTTGGGTAAGACTACGTCGTGATAAGTTCGCATGAAACTTCTGGAGGAACCTGAGTAAGGTTACTTTGGAATAAGTCCGTGTAAGACTTCTTCTGAAAGAGAAGGAACCAGTGTAGGGTTACTTTGTGATAGTCAAGTAGATAGTTGTCCTGTCTGGTTTCAGGTATAGATCTACAATCAGTCGTCCACAGATATTTCCTGGCTTGCTACAGGTATTAATCCGGAACTTAAGAAGGCTGGCCGATGAGATAGTTTTCCTGTCTGGTTTCAGGTATTAATCTCTGACTTGAGAAAGAAAGATAGTTTTCCTGGCTTGCTACAGGTATTAATCTTTAATCTCTTCCGTGTAGATAACTTTCCTGTCTGGTTTCAGGTATAGATCTACAATCAGTCGTCCATAGATATTTTCTGGCTTGCTACAGGTATTAATCCGGAACTTAAGAAGGCTGGCCGATGAGATAGTTGCCCTGGCTGGTTTCAGGTATTAATCTCTGACCTGAGAAAGAAAGATGGTCTTCCTGGCTTGTTACAGGTATTAATCTTCACTCTCTTCATGTAGATAATTTTCCTGGCTTGTTACAGGTATTAATCTACAATCAGTCGTCCACAGATATTTTCCTGACTAGTTAAAAGTGTTGATCTGGAACTTGAAAAGGTTGATGGGTTGTATCTATTGACGGGTTGTCTTCATTGACGGGCTTGCATCAGAAAAATGTTTAGGAATCAATTTAACTGAACCAGAGGAGGTTTTTTTTTTTTTGATAATGATGTGATGAAGGAATCTGAGACGATTGCTACTCCAAATAGATGATGAAGGAATCTGGGACGATTACTACCTCAGCAAGATGATGAAGGAATCTTAGACGACTACTACCTCAGCAGGATGATGAAGGAATCTTGGACGACTACTACCTCAGCAGGATGATGAAGGAATCTTGGACGACTACTACCTCAACGGGATGATGAAGGAATCTTGACGACTTCTACCTCAACAGGATGACGAAGGAATCTTGGACTTCTACCTCAACGGGATGATGAAGGAATCTAGGACGACTTCTACCTCAACAGGATGATGAAGGAATCTTGGACGATTACTACCTCAGCGGGATGATGAAGGAATCTTGGACGATTACTACCTCATCGGGATGATGAAGGAATCTTGGACGATTACTACCTCAGCGGGATGATGAAGGAATCTTGGAGGATTACTACCTCAATAGGATGATGAAGGAATCCTGGACGATTACTACCTCAACGGGATGATGAAGGAATCTTGACGACTTCTACCTCAACGGGATGATGAAGGAATCTTGACGAATTCTACCTCAACGGGAATGGTGAAGGAATCTTGGACGATTACTACCTCAGCAGGAATGGTGAAGGAATCTAGGACGATTACTACCTCAGCAGGATGATGAAGGAATCTTGGACGATTACTACCTCAGCAGGATGATGAAGGAATCTTGGACGACTTCTACCTCAACGGGATGATCAAGGAATCTTGGATGACTTCTACCTCAACGGGATAATGAAGGAATCTTGGACGACTTCTACCTCAACAGGATGATGAAGGAATCTTGGACGATTACTACCTCAGCAGGATGATGAAGGAATCTTGGACGATTACTACCTCAGCAGGATGATGAAGGAATCTTTGACGATTACTACTCCAACGGGATGATGAAGGAATCTTGACGACTTCTACCTCAACGGGATGATGAAGGAATCTTTGACGACTTCTAATCCAAAAGGTAATGACTTTTATCTGTTGATCGATCTTTCCTGAAAAGGTAAAGAGTTAGTAGTATGCAATGTCATGATGTATGAGATGCATGATGTCATGATGTTCTCCAGAATAAATGAGGTCGTGTCGTATGCACTTTATCATGTATGTAAATAGGAGATGTGAAATTTGATATGTTTATGAATGTATTTTCGTCTGGGAAAATATATCCTTGTCAAATGTCGGGGAGTTTGTTAAATCCTGGGCTGATATTGAAGAGTAGAGTTCTTCGTTTCCGCTGGGGATGATGAACGAAGATGATTGCAAGAATAAACCGGTAGGAGAAGATGACTCTGTTGGGGAATAAAATTGATGAAGAGATTACTTTGCGGGGAATTACTCTATGGGGAAGAGATGCTTCGCTGAGATTTTAACGATAACTCCGCTGGGGATTCCGTTGATAAGCTCTATTGGGGATTTCGATGATGAACTCCGCTGGGGATAGAAAGAACTTCACTGGGGGATGATCTTTCAGTTGCAATTTGCTGAGGATAACCCAGTTAGACTCTGGTGGGGAAGCCTTTGTACTCTGCATGGGACAAGCTTCCAGAATCTACTGGGGAGATGATTCAGCTCTCGCGGGGAAGCTTTTCTAGACGGCGCTGGGAAATGGCTCCACTGGGGGTATCTTGTATTCCGCCGGGGAACAATCTTATATTTCCGTCGAGGAATATTAAGACTGTCGGGGATGCTTGCTGAGGGATATCTGTATACTCCGCTGGGGAATATTAAGACTTGTTGGGGATACCTGACTTTTGGTAGACTAACTCTGCTTGGGGAGAGTATTGCTGATTTGTTTGTAGTTACAGGTCTCAGTGGGGAGAGCTTCCATTACTGTCTTACTCTGCGGGGAGTGAAGGTATCTCGGTCATACTCTTCAACTGAATCCACCTTGTACCTGGAGGGTAGAGCAGCTTGTACAGTTCAGACAATTATTATTGCCCCAGTTTCTGCGGGAGAAGAAGGCCTGTGGAGGTGCTTGATAACTGCCGATTGATAAATCTTCTTCTGGTAGGCGAGTGACGAGATGACGGGACATAGTCGTACGCTTCTGATCCCTAACTTTTGTCTGGACCACCCTTTCGGGTTTTCGGTCCACCGGGATACTTTTTTTTGCCCAAGCCGCCTTTTCAGGTTTTCGACTTGTCGGGTGTACAAAATTTTCATTTTCATCCCTTATTTTGCCCGAACCCTTTTGGTTCGCCGGGAAGCCCTTATTTTTGCCTAGGCCAGTCAACCTAGCGGGTCTTTGATTATGCGTAGTATTTTTTTTTGACTATGTCCACGTTCTCAGAGTGCAGGGAGTTGTCACTGTCAGTAGTGTTGTGTCGCCATACTACCAGAAGATGTCTGATCGTGCAAGCTTCGTTGCTGGAATTCATGTCCAATGCCCCAAGTGATTCAGATGGAGATTTGCCCATGGCTACTTGGCATTTTGAGAGATTCCTTGAATCTTGACTTGACTGCCCCAGATGATGGACAATGATCATGCCGTGCCCCTTGATTGGAAGTGTTTTTCCACTTGATGTGATCCTTTTTATTGAGAAGGTTTTTTGTTCACCTGATATTCGTCGTGCGAATTTCTCTGCTGTTTGAACAAATAGTCATATGCAAACAATGTTATTTTAAGAATGCAAAGCTTATGTCTGTCTTGAAGTTTTTGAAAATGCAGTTTTCAATAAAATAAGTGATTTTTTGTAAAATATGATGTCAACTCGAGATTTTACAGCAAGCCCTACGGGAGTCAGGATACCTTTTGTAACAGTATGCTTTCTAACTAACCCATGCTTCAACTAGGACTTTTAAGGGTTATAACGTGGCCTGGTTCACGGTTTAAGAAACAAAGGATAAAGGCTCAAATTTTATTTGTACCCACCCGTTCTTCGTGATGTTCTTCGATCCTAAACTCAGCTAATCGTGCATTAGATCTTGTTTGAGTCTTTTCTCTGATATTCCAGTGATGGTTCGGATACTGATAGTTTATTTTGAACAGGAAGTCATTCCTTTTTTTTAAGGGTTTATAGCGACCTCTTTCTTTTTGATTTTATTATCCCTATCTTTTTGCCTGAACTGTTTCTTTTGTGATTACAGTCAGCGGGATGCCCCAGTTTTGTAAGTCTCCTTCATAGGTTTTGACTTAGTGGGCTTTTGTTTTGAGAGATAATGACTGCATGTCCTTACGATTATTGGGAACCATCACTGTCTTTTGTTTTGGAAGGACTCCTTTGATGCCATTCGTCACGCACCTGGATCAACTGAGAGAACTACCCTGCCCCAGGTTATGATTAAGGGTTTTAATTTTTGAAAAGAAAAAACTCCAACTTCTTTGGCTCAAAGGGGTTGACTAGGGATTATCTTCCTTATAACTCCACTGTTTAGGATTTGAAACAATGCTTGTACCTCATAAGCGGAGTCTGTTCAAAAGCATACTGTAAAGATCGTGATATCATTTTTGTCATCCTCCCTCAAAAGGCTTAGCATTTTTTTTAATCGAGAGTTGAATCATCAAAAAATGAAAGCAGTTTTAAGCATAGTGAACACAATTACTTCAAAACAGACACGTGTAATGCATTAATGAAATAAGAGAGTTTGACATGATAATTGTTTGAATAAGCAAAGAAAAATACAATATCAGAATTCAAATGAACAAAAGTCTCTCAATCCTAGCCATGTTTTGGCAAGGGAGCAGTGATCACATTGGGAGTCTCGGGCGCTTCGAACTCGACCTCCTTTGCATCGATTAGGTCCTGAACCTTGTTCCTCAAAGTCCAACAATCATCTGTAGCATGCCCCGGGCTGTCAGAATGATAAGCGTAGCGGGCGTTGGGGTTATACCTTGAAGGTGTAGTGTTTGGATTCTTAGGAGGGTCTCTTAGAGTTACCAAATTGGTCTTCAGCAACTGTGGCAATATTTGGGAAAAGGTAATGCTGAGGGGAGTGAATTACCTTCTAGGTCTGTCTTCCCTTTGTTGGTTGCAATGTTGAGGAGCACTGGCCGGTTTTGAAATAACTACCGCGTTGACATCTTGGCGGTGTTCAAACCTATTCTGTCTTCTTGAACCATAGAAAGCATTTAATTCTTTCTTGAATGATTTTTTCTCAGTGTTCGAGGAGTCACCCTTCTGTATTTTCCAAGACTTGATACCAGCTTCTATTCTTTCACCAGTCAAGATAATGTCTATAAACCCAGCAAAAGAATTCCCAATCAGATGGTTGAAGAACGGATCAGACAGGGTCCCCAGGAACATATCAACGAGCTTACAGTCAGTTAAGGGTGGCTGCACCCTTCCAGCCAGGTCTCTCCACTTTTGCGCATACTCCTTAAATCCTTCACCCGTCCCTAATGACATACCCTGGAGTTGGGTACGCGTAAGAGCGAGGTCAGAATTATACTGATACTGCTTGTAAAACGCAGTAGCCAAGTCCTCCCAGTTACGAATACTGGCTCCATCCAGCTGATAGAACCATTCGAGTTGAGTCCCTGAAAGACTATCCTGGAAGAAATGGATTCATAAATTCTTGTCGGCGGTGTAAGGTTGGATCTTTCTTACATACGATTGGAGGTGCAGCTTAGGACAGGAAGCTCCGTCGTACTTTGCAAAAGCAGGTGCTTTGAACTTATGGGGAATCACCACCACCCCAGAAGATAAGCCTAGGTCTCCAAAGTCCAACCCGGGCATATGTTGAATCTCCATAGCACTTAAGCGGTCCTCTAGTTGTTTGTACCTATCCTCAGCAGAAGGGTACTGTTCATCATTATAATCCGTCTCATTGTCGGAGACCATGGGACTAGGAACCCTTCTCTCTTGGGGACTGTCTTTGCCTACAAATGAGGTAGTCAGCTCAGCCTCATTCTGTAGTCCATTCCCAGATCTACGTCTAGTGTTGAACAAGACGATCCTCTTCTTCTTCTTCTTCCTCTCTTTCAGAATCAGAGTTTTCAAGTCCTGTTGACCCTGGGCTAGGCTCATAACCAACTCTTGGAACTGGGCATTCTGGGCCTGGAGGGCCTTGATAGCTTGTTCAGCGGAAGGTTCAGTAGACATGATGATTGCTGAAATAAACAGCGAAGAAGATAAGTGACCTGTAATGGTACCTGTAATGTAATGATATGTATGATATGCATGCAATGTTTTCAAGGATCTCGCGGGGTAAACCAAGAAACTTGTTAGAATTTGAATTTGGGAAGCTTGATTGAAGGAACTTCATGTTGCTGAGAGTCCTTCTTCAAGAGTCAAGGCTCACCATATCGAGTGGGTCATAGCCCCTGACTCAAGGTATCATGTTTTGATCTCCAAACAACCTTGGCTAGAGGAAAATAAATCCCCTTTACCCCTTGCTAGACATTTGGTTCATCCTGACCTGCATCACAAACCTTTGAGATCCTTGAAATAGGTTAGGGAAATGTTATGGTATGATGTTATGATGTGTATGATGTTATGTACGTGGATGCAAAGGTGTGAGGTGTAAGTAAACCCTGTTATAAGCCCAAGTTAAGGACTGTAAACAAAACCTGCAAGGAACTCATGTTGTCAGATAACAAGAATGTGCAAGTAGTTCAAGTTTGAAGGCACACAAGTCACACAAAAGAGCCCTTAGATTTCAGGCCGGCATGAAGTTTAGGTACTACCCTCTTTCAGTTTCAGTTGGTTAAGACCTGTCCTAGAAAATAGTAACCGGGTTCTAGAGGATCTCAATATCACTGACTACCCTCAATCGGTCATAACTCCAGCTTCGCAATCTTTTCTTGCGGCCGGAACCATCGCGAGAGTTTAGCCTCAATGAGTGTAGCATACTGCTACTGTTCTATGGCCAAGTTGGGTCAATTTAAGGTTCTAAGGTCGGTTGGTGCTTAATGACTCCTCAGAAGACCCATATTCTCCTCGTTCCAACACAAGGGATATCGGTACAGACCAAGGTGTCACACCAATGTAGCTACTGCTTCACCCGTGTCGGTCTACGCCGGACAGGTCCCTCACAGCTTATTGCTACCTAAAAGGGTATTCCCCAGATCCGGGTTAGGATCTATGAAACTCTGATGCAAGCCCACAAATATAAAAGCAATCAAGGCATACAATTGAAAACATAAAATGATCTAATCCTAAGGTACACTTCACTTATAAAATTTCCCCAGCAGAGTCGCCAGTTCTGTGATCGGTGGAAATAGAACTGACTGTTTTGGAATGCTGGTTCGCAAAATGTCGCGGTAAGCAAGAGTCGCCACCGTCTTTTATTTTCTCCAACAAGGAAAGGACAAAAGCACATCAAAATTCCTTTTCGAGATGTTTCTCGGTTCGGGAGGTAGATTATAGAAAGGGAAGGTGTTAGCACCCTTTTTATCCGTGGTTATCCACGGGCTCTTAGGTACTTGCTCACTATGTTTTCAAAATGTTTTGCTTTTCTTGTGTTTGTGGGTTTTGAAAAAAAATTTGTTTGAAAACTTCGTTTTGACTCTTGTATCAGTCCTCAAGAGTGTATGAAGTATTGTTTGAAAACTTTTGTCAGAAAAGGGTAAGTGCGAAAAGTATTTTTGTTTTGAAAGAGCAAGTATCTAAGAACCTCTACCTACTCAAAAGAAATTAAGCTGTGTAAATGTCCTTTAGACAGTACTATCCCACTATTGAGAAGTAGGTAGCACCGTCGTCGGATTTTTCGGGTCAATTCAATTATAGGGACATGTGGTCACTAAAGCAATAGTAGGACGCCTTAGCGGTAACCCTAATGTCTTAGATCGTTCTTTATCGAGGCAACCATTTCGAGGCAACTTTGATCTTTAGACAGGAGGGCGACCTCTAAAACACCCTATACTCAATGACCACGTCGAGGCAACCAAGTGAGGCGTACCCTAGGAGTGGCATGTGCGAGTGTGTCAGGTTTCAATTATGTTATTGTGATCGATGGGAACGAGAACTGACTGTTTTGGAATGCTGGTTCGCGAAATGTCGCGGTAAGCAAGAGTCGTCACCGTCTTTTATTTTCTCCAACAAGGAAAGGACAAAAGCACAGCAAAATTCCTTTTCGAGATATTTCTCGGTTCAGGAGGTGGATTATAGAAAGGGAAGGTGTTAGCACCCTTTCTATCCGTGGTTATCCACGGGCTCTTAGGTACTTGCTCACTATGTTTTCAAAAAATGTTTGCTTTTCTTGTGTTTGTGGGTTTTGAAAAAGTTTCGTTTGAAAAAAAACTTCTAGGTAACTCTTGTATCAGTCCTCAAGAGTGTATGAAGTGTTTGTTTGAAATTTTTTTGAAACTGTAGGTGCGAAAAGTTGTTTTTGTTTTGAAAGAGCAAGTACCCAGGAGAAATCTACCTACTCTAAGGAATTAAGCTGTGTAAGAGTCCTTTAGACAGTATTATCCCACTATTGAGAAGTAGGTAGCACCGTCGTTGGAGTTATTCGGGTCAATTCGATTATAGGGACATGTGTGGTCACCAGAGAAATAGTAGGAAGCCTTAGCGGTAACCCTAATGTCCTAGATCCTTTTTTATCCGAGGCAACCGTTTCGAGGCAACTGGATCTTTAGACAGGAGGGCGACCTCTAAAACACCCTATACTCAATGACCACCTCGAGGCAACCAAGTGAGGCGTACCCTAGGAGTGGCATGTGCACGTGTGTCAGGATTCAATTCATATTATCTTTGCACATGTATTATGGTGAGCTACGAGTTGATTTTATTTTTCAGGCAAGTCTTGTCATGCATAATTAACAGTTAATATTGCGGAAAGTAAATTGCGGAAAGTGAATCTACGCTATTACAAGGCGTCGGGTATTCACATCGCCAAAAACATAACCCTTGAAAAGTAAATGCGAGAAAATAAAAGAAAGCGATAAAAAGGTCCTAATTATCTATTACATCCTCTGAGCAGATATATAAATATAATCAAAAAAATAATATGCGCGCGATAAAAATTAAATCGGGAACGTCCTTAGGGTTTTGACCCTTTTTGAGAAAAGAATGGATTTTGGTCCTTTTTTGCAATTAATTCAAATTAAACCTAATAACTAATTAATTAATTAATTACAAGAAAAAATTCTTTTTTAGTTTTTTATGCTTTTAATGAAAATAAAATAAAAAGGATTAAAATTGTCAAAAGAAAAACCCTAATTCTAAATGAATTTTATTTATTGTGAAAATGTCAAAATTAAACCTAATTAAACTAAATTGGTTTATTAGTATTTATTTACAAAAATAAAGTGGAATTAATAAATAATAATAATAATAATAATATTTACATTTTCTGATTTTATTATGTTATTATGAAAATTATGTTAGTTAAATAAATAATAATAATAATAATAGTAAACAATTAAATAAATAAAGTAGAAAATATAAAGAAACCAGGGGGGTGATGGGCCCATTAGGAGGTTTTTTCTGGAAATTTCAGGCCCATTAAGCCACCAGTCCATTTGACTTTGGCAATTGTCCAGTCGTGCTTTGACTAGAGAGCATGGTAGTCACTCATCTTTTGCCTTCACATCTGCCTTGCCAGCCACCTGGCGCTTGGATGAGTGGGGTATATGGTGGACAAAATTCAGCAACCTGCATGTGAATACATTGGAAAAAATAGAAACAAGGGATTTGGGGGACCTGGGAATCGAACCCAGGTCCCAATGATTCTTGGACAACGCATCCACAACTGAGCCATTACGCTGCATTTGATAATATAACAACAAGCAATTATAATATTAAAACATTAATGCATGTACAGTAAAACAAACAAAAACGCGTGCCATTTGAATTGTCCAGTAACACGCTTACACCTCATCATCGTCTTCCTTTTTCCCTGTAAAAGACAAACAGATAGCGGGGGTTTTTAACCCCCACAAAACAAGATGACCAATAATAGCGAATAGCTCTATGCTAAATATAAATATGGCGCGATGGTAGGGTTAAATTCGTCTGGTTCTCAAGATTACAACCATATGCATTAGAGGTTCCAATTTTTCCCGTATGGGAAAGCCCTAATTCAAGAACTCAAGAACCCTAGATTTCTCCAATGGCAACTTTCGATTCAATGCATAATAATTCAATTAACCTATGCCAAAAGCTTCCTGTGGATTCAAGCAATGCAAAACCAACAAAAAATCATATTAAATATGCATGAATCATGAGTTTTGATTATAAAAAAATGTGTAAACCATGGGTTCGTGTAGAGTGATTTCTCAAGCTTTAGCGTGTGGTTTTGATTGCAATGTGTCCCTGAGACTTCCAACAATGTGTTAGAAACAACCAAAGTCCTTGAATTGACCTGGAAGATTGAAAACAGTTTTCAAGTTTCTTTGATTTTTTTCAATATTGGTTATGGCTTTCTTGCAGAGTTTTCACGTCCAATGCATTAGGTTTAGGTGTGTACTTATAGTAGAATGGAATTAGGTTAAATCTTGTCCAAGAAATCCATGATTGAAGAAACTTGCCAAACTTGGAGATTTTTGGCCCCTTGATGTGCACAAGAATTTGCCAGCTCTTTTAGGTCATATTTGCTTCATGAAAAGATTGAAAAACCATATCTTGATATTTCCTACAATTTAAATTAATTAAATGAATTAAAATTGATTAAAAATCCAATTAATTAATAAAAAATAAAAAAATAAATCAATTTAAGCTTGATGGGTCGTGCATAGGCCTTGGATAAAGTTTCAAGAAGAAATTTGAGTCCCATTAGCAAAAACAAGGTGTTTTGAGCAAAGTTGACTTTTGCAAATTCACAAAAATTTCCCAACTTCTCCAATGCATATCTTGCTCAATTTTGATCCTATGAACATGTTCTTGGACATTTTGGAAAGGTCTTGAAGTCCTCTAACCAATGCCTTTGTTCCAATGTCCTTTGGATTTACCAATCTAAAGTTATGGTCTTTGACTTAAAGTGCATTTTTGTTGACTTTTGAATTTGACCTATAATGTAGAAATTAATAACTTTTTGTGAGAGCATTTCTTGGACTTGGAATGTGAAGATGAGTTGTAGGAAATGTCATACCCTTCAAAATGAGCATTGGGTGGGATTTTTCTGATGAACCATGAAAAAGTTATGCCTTGGTCAAGATACAGTTGACTTTTCTACTGTCCAAAAATAGTAACTTTTGCATCTTTGATGATTTTTGAGCCATGCTTGAGGAATCATGATCAAGACTTGATAAAATGATGATTTTGTACTCAAAATAAGATGTTGACCAAAAATTTTGACTTTTGACTGCAAAAATGACCATTTTGCCCCTGCAGTTGACTGTGAAGCAAATGGAGCTTTTGACTGTGCAATTTGACCCTGTGAGTCTTGAGACTTGACATGTAGATGCTTGACAATGTATATAGGCCTATGAGACTTGATTGAGCCATTGAAAACCTCAAATTCCTTGAAAGAACCAAATCCCTAATTTTGACTGGCTTAGGAGGCAGTTGGACTATGCAATCTCTTGAGTAATCTTGAACCATTTGAAGATGATTCTTGACAATCCTTGAAGAATATGGGAGGGAAAATTTTGGGGTACAACAGTTGCCCCTGTTCAATCTTCTTAAACCTGAGGATGTAGATTGGATTGCGTGCCTTTCGTGATCTGAAGGTGGAAGATGATTGAACACTAGAGTTCCCAGAAATTTGCACTCGCATAGTGTGGTATCAGCAATGTGATGTCGGGAATGGGCTTATAGATGCCATTTGGAGATGTAATGGATAATGGTGGAGATGGGCTTAAAGATGCCATCCAGAGGTGTCGATCGCGTAAGAGATTCCTTAGCGAGAACTTGCGTATCTGAGAAAGAAAGATAATTTCCTGGCCTGTTACAGGTGTTGATCTTCAAACTCTTCATGCAGATACTTTCCTGGCTAGATACAGGTATAGATCTACAATCAATCGCTCACAGATATGCCCTGGCTAGATACATGTATCGAATCTGGAACTTCAAAAGGTTGGTCGAGATAGCTTTCCTGGTTGGATACAGGCGTAAACCTCTAATCAGTCGCTCACAGATATGCCCTGGCTAGATACAGGTATCGAATCTGGAACTTCAAAAGGTTGATCGAGATAGCTTTCCTGGCTGGATACAGGCGTAGACCTCTAATCAGTCACTCACAGATATGCCCTGGCTAGATACAGGTATCGAATCTGGAACTTCAAAATGTATATCGAGATAGCTTTCTCGGCTGGATACAGGTGTAGACCTCTAATCAATCGCTCACAGATATGCCCTGGCTAGATACATGTATCGAATCTGGAACTTCAAAATGTTGATCGAGATAGCTTTCCTGGCTGGATACAGGTGTAGATCTCTAATCAGTCGCTCACAGATATGCCCTGGCTAGATACAGGTATCGAATCTGGAACTTCAAAAGGTTGATCGAGATAGCTTTCCTGGCTGGATACAGGCGTAGACCTCTAATCAGTCGCTCACAGATATGCCCTGGCTAGATACAGGTATCGAATCTGGAACTTCAAAAGGTTGATCGAGATAGCTTTCCTGGCTGGATACAGGCGTAGACCTCTAATCAGTCGCTCACAGATATGCCCTGGCTAGATACAGGTATCGAATCTGGAACTTTAAATGTATATCGAGATAGCTTTCTCGGCTGGATACAGGTGTAGACCTCTAATCAATCGCTCACAGATATGCCCTGGCTAGATACAGGTATCGAATCTGGAACTTCAAAATGTTGATCGAGATAGCTTTCCTGGCTGGATACAGGTGTAGATCTCTAATCAGTCCCTCACAGATATGCCCTGGCTAGATACAGGTATCGAATCTGGAACTTCAAAAGGTTGATCGAGATAGCTTTCCTGGATGGATACAGGCGTAGACCTCTAATCAGTCGCTCACAGATATGCCCTGGCTAGATACAGGTATCGAATCTGGAACTTCAAAAGGTTGATCGAGATAGCTTTCCTGGCTGGATACAGGCGTAGACCTCTAATCAGTCGCTCACAGATATGCCCTGGCTAGATACAGGTATCGAATCTGGAACAAAAGGTTGATGAGTAATCATCTTTGGATTGACCTTTTCCTGAAAAGGCAAAACATTAGTTGTATGCAATGTCATGATGTATGAAATGCATGATGTCATGATGTTCTCAAAACGAGATCGTGTCGTATGCACTTTATCATGTATATAAATAGGAGGTATGAGATGTGATGTGTTTATGAATATATTTTCGTCTGGAAAATAAATCCTTGACGAATGCCGGGAAGTTCGTTGAATCCTGGGCTGATGAAGAGTAGAGTTCTTCGTTTCTGCTGGGGATGATGATTGCAAGAATAAACCGGTAGGAGAAGATGACTCCGTTGGGGAATAAACTTGTTGAAGAGATTACTCTGCACGGGAATTACTCTGTGGGAAGAGATACTTCGCTGAGATTTTGATGATAACTCCGCTGGGGATTCCTGTTGATAAGTTCTGTTGGGGAATTTGATGAACTCCGCTGGGGATAGGAAGAACTTCGCTGAGGACGACCTTTCCGTTGTAACTTACTGAGGATAACCCAGTTAGATTCTGGTGGGGAATAACCTCTGAATATGGCTGGGAGAGATATGTTTACACTCTGCAGGGGCCAAGCTTCCAGACTCTACTGGGGATAAGGTTCAACTCTCCTGGGGAAACTTTTTTTGGACTGCACTAGGGAATGGCTCCACTGGGGTGTCTGGTATTCCGTCGGGGAACAATCTTATATTTTTGTCGAGGAATATTTAAGACTGCCGGGGATGCTTGCTGGGGAATATCTGTATACTCCGTTGGAGAATATGGAGATCTTCTGGGGATATCCAACTTCCTTAGGGCTGATAGTAGCCTAACTCTGCTTGGGGAGAATGTTGCTGACTTGCTGGGGATACTGTGTCCTTGATGGGAGGCCAACTCTGCTTGGGGAGAGTATTGCTGAATCTTGTCTTACTCTGCGGGGAGTGAAGGTATCCTGGTTACATTCTTCAGCCGAACCTACCTTGGTACCTTGGTGGACAGATCAACTAGATCACTTAGACAATTCTTATTGCCCCTATTTCTGGTGTCACCTGTAATTAGTCCTTTGTTTCGCATGCAAATATTTATGATCAGCAATTAATGTCAAATGCATATATCAAAAATGAACATTGGACGTTCTTTTCAAAACAAAACAGATAAAGGAAAAACAATTTGAAATTTGTCTGAAAACGAGCTTGTATTGATTTTGAAATTTGCCTGTAAATAGGCATTTTGTGTACAAGAGGCTGACGTCCTAGTAAGAGAACGCCGCCGAACAACATAGAGTTTATACAATTTTGTGAAAAGAAAACAAAACAGCTATGTGAAAAATCCCACTGGGTTCCAACTCTGCTATCGCCTTTATGTCTTCAAGCGTCTCATCACTTTGCTGCTTAGTTGGAGATGAAGCTGATTGATCGACGCCGTCCGAGCCTGATTGTTGATACCAAAAGTATGGATTCAGGGTGATCAAATGAGACATAATATTACGCTTTAATCCCTAACTTTTGCCTGGACCGCCCTTTCGGGTTTTCAGTCCACCGGGATACCCATTTTTGCCTAAGCCGCCTTTTCAGGTTTTCGACTTGTCGGGTGTACAGATTTTTTTATTTTCATCCCTTATTTTTGCCCGAACTCTTTTGGTTTGCTGGGAAGCCCTTATTTTTGCCTAGGCCAGTCGACCTAGCGGGTCTTTTAATCATGCGTAGTATCTTTTTACTATGTCTGCATTGGCGGGGTGAGGAAGGTCGTCACCATCCATGGTAGTTAGAATCATCGCACCTCCTGAGAAGATGTTCTTAACCACAAATGGCCCTTCGTACGTAGGGGTCCATTTGCCCCTGGGATCACCTTGAGGTAGAATGATGCACTTGATTACCAGGTCTCCGACTTGATACTCTTGTCGTCTGACTTTCTTGTTAAAAGCCTTGATCATCCGTTTTTGGTACGTTTGACCATGACAAATAGCAGTGAGTCTCTTTTCATCAATCAGGTTTAATTGATCAAGTCGGGTCTGGATCCAGTCATCTTCGCTCAAGCCTGCATGCTTCATTATCCGGAGAGAGGGTATCTGGACTTCAATAGGCAAGACTGCCTCCATGCCATAGACCAAGGAAAAGGGTGTTGCCCCTGTTGACGTCCTTGCTGAGGTACGGTACCCATGAAGAGCAAACGGTAACATCTCGTGCCAATCTTTGTAGGTCACTGTCATCTTCTGCACGATCTTCTTGATGTTCTTATTAGCTGCTTCTACAGCCCCATTCATCTTCGGCCGGTAAGGAGAAGAGTTATGGTGATGTTTCTTTAATTGCTCGCAGATCTCAGTGATCATCTTGTTGTTAAGATTGGTACCATTGTCCGTAATGATCCTCTCAGGTACACCATATCGACAGATCAGGTTATGCCGAATGAACCGTGCCACAACATTCTTGGTTACGGTAGCATAGGAAGCTGCTTCAACCCACTTCGTGAAGTAATCAATTGCTACCAGGATTAAGTGATGCCCGTTAGATGCCGTAGGTCTGATTTCGCCGATCATATTAATGCCCCACATTGCAAAAGGCCAAGGTGCTGTCAAGACTTTCAAAGGAACTGGAGGAATGTGCACCTTATCAGCATAGATCTGGAACTTATGACACGTCCGAGAATGTTGGTAACAGTCGGCTTCCATTGTGGACCAAAAATATCCTACCCGAAGGATTTTCTTTGCCATGGTATGTCCACTGGAATGCGTTCCGAAGGTACCTTCATGCAGCTCTGCCATGATCCTTTCTACTTCAGTCTTATCCACACAACGTAGTAAGGTTGAGTCATGGTTTTGCTTGTAGAGAATGCCATTACTGAGGAAGAACTTTGCGGCGAACCTTCTCAGAAACTTTTTGTCATTAACAGATGTACCCTCGGGGTATTCTTGAGTTTCAAGGTACCTCTTCACTTCGTGATACCAAGGTTTTTCAGTTACCTCTTCAGCCTCAAGATCACAACAATGTGCAGGTTCGTCCAATTTCCAGATAATGATCCGGGGAGCCTCGTTGTCCCATTTGACTTTGAACATAGAAGACATCATAGCCAGCGTGTCCGCCAACTGATTCTCCTCTCTTGGTAAGTGTTCAAAGGTTATTTCCTCGAAGTGGGGAATCAACGTCAATACATACTCCTTGTAAGGAATAAGGTTCGGGTGTTTCGTATCCCACTCGCCTTTGATCTGACTGATCACGAGAGCGGAATCTCCGAAGACACTAAGAAACTTGATCCTTAGGTCAATTGCAGCTCGAAGACCCATGATGCATGCTTCATACTCTGCCATGTTGTTGGTACAGTTGAAACATAGTCGGGCGGTAAGTGGAGTATGAGTGCCTTTAGGGGATATGATCACAGCGCCGATGCCATTACCCAAAGCGTTTGAGGCTTCGTCAAAGTGCATAGACCATTAGGATCCTTCCTCAGGTTCTTCATCCGGTCCAGGTACTTCACAATCAGTCACTACCATGATATTCTCGTCTGGAAATTCAAAGTTCATGGACTGGTAGTCATCCACTGCCTGATGTGCCAAATGGTCTGCCAATACACTTCCCTTGATTGCTTTCTGAGTCGTGTACTGGATTTCATATTCTGTCAAGATCATCTGCCATCTTGCTATTCTTCCGGACAAAGCAGGCTTTTCGAATATATACTTGATTGGATCCATTTTTGAAATCAATAGAGTAGTGTGAGTCAACATATACTGTCTCAGCCGGCGAGCAGCCCATACCAAAGCGTATCAAGTTTTCTCGAGTAGTGAGTATCGGGTCTCACAGTCGGTAAACTTTTTGCTAAGGTAATAAATAGCGTGCTCTTTTCGGCCAGACTCGTCATGCTGCCCCAGCACACACCCCATTGAGTTGTCAAGTACTGTCAAGTATAAGATTAGAGGTCTCCCTTCAACTGGTGGCATAAGAATGGGTGGCTCTTGGAGATACTCTTTGATTCTTTCTAAAGCGGCCTGACATTCATCGTTCCAACGTACTACTTGATCTTTCTTCAGCAGCTTGAAGATTGGTTCACAGGTAGCAGTTAGGTGCGAGATGAATCGGGCAATGTAGTTCAACCGTCCTAGAAAGCCTCTGACTTCTTTCTCTGTCTTGGGAACTGGAATCTCTTGTATGGCTTTCACCTTGGCAGGGTCCACTTGAATACCTTTGTCGCTTACGATGAAGCCTAGCAGTTTTCCAGATCTCACCCCAAAGGTGCACTTGTTCGGGTTCAACCTCAGCTTGTACAACTTCAACCGGTCAAACAGCTTCTGTAGATGGTCAAGGTGTTCCTCCTCAGTTTGGGACCTTGCAATCATATCATCGACATATACTTTTATCTCATGATGGATCATGTCATGAAACAAAGCAACCATGGCACGTTGGTAGGTTGCCCCAGCATTTTTCAACCCAAAAGGCATGACCTTGTAACAGAAGGTGCCCCACTGAGTAACAAAAGTGGTCTTCTCCATGTCTTCAGGAGCCATCTTGATTTGATTGTAACCGGAGAACCCGTCCATGAAAGAGAATACCTTATGCTGAGCAGTGTTGTCAACCAGAACATCGATGTGAGGCAAAGGTAAGTCATCCTTAGGGCTTGCCCTGTTCAAATCCCTGTAATCAACACACATTCAGACCTTACCATCTTTCTTCGGCACTCGAACCACATTGGCAACCCACTGAGGGTAAGAAGTCACTGCTAGAAACCCGACATCAAATTGTTTCATAACCTCGGCTTTGAATTTCTCGGACATCTCTGGACGCATACGACGGACCTTCTGTTTTACCGGAGGGCATTCTTCCTTGGTAGGCAGGTGATGAACCACAATGTCGGTATCCAACCCAGGCATGTCTTCGTAAGACCAGGAAAATATTTCCACATAGTCATGCAGCATCTGAATCAACCGTTGTTTCACACTAAGCTCCAGATTGGCACCAATCTTGACTTCCTTTTTGTCTGTCTCAGTACCCAGGTTTACCGTTTCCACTGGCTCTTCATGTGGCTGAATGGCCCTCTCTTCCTGGAGTAACAGTCTTGCCAGCTCACCAGGCACTTCACAATCATCTTCACCTTCGTCTTCGGCTAAGTTGATCGGATTTTCGAAGTTATAAGTGGCAGTAGCAGAGTCGTTACCCGTAAGATCCAGAGTGGATTGGAACCTGTATAGGTGAGTGTGTGTAAATATAGCTGCTTTGCAATATATAATAAAGAAAGACAAGGAGCGCAAGATTTGAAATGCAAAAAACGTCCAATGCTTTTATTAATGATATATGTAAATGACACACAAAAGCCCTCACAAGTGAAGCCACGGTGCCCCGGGTAAGACACCGGGCCATAAAGTTCAAATTATTGTTTGTTACAAATTCGAAACAAAGGAGTTCATTACTGAGTGACAAAATTAATAGGTATGAAGTCTTTCGCACTCCAGTTGTTCGGTCCACCGTTGGTTGTGGGGTAGATCCAGCTGTCGAATTCAGATTCCTCCACGTCGTCTTCAATAGCATTTACTCCTGGGTTGGTGATGAACATAGGAGGTCTTCCAATCCTTGCTTTACGAACAGCCCTTTGAGCTTCTGCAGTGAAACCCAAACCAAATTTGTCAGTCTTCGGAGTGAAATCAGGAAGTCGGCCCCAGTTTGCACACTCACCCTTCTCAATAACAGCCCGGGCATCCTTTAAGGAGGCCATCTTCAAAGGAGGATCTTCAATCACTGTTTCTGCTGATGCCAGTGTCAGAGGAACTTCTTCAAAATGTTGAAAGGGGGTCTCAATGAACTCCTCATCCATTTCTATGTACCGGAACGAATTGAGGTGGCTGACCATATACTCTTCCTCCCCTTGCACTGTAACAATCTTCCCTCTGACCGGGTATTTCAGCTTCTGATGTAGTGTGGAGGTCACGGCTCCAGCCTTGTGGATCCATGGATAACCCAGCAAACAAGAGTAGGACGATCGGATATCCATCACATAGAATTTTGAATCAAAGACCTGAGAACCAACCCTGATTGGAATGTCAACCTCACCATGCACCATCCTTTTGGACCCGTCAAAGGCCCGAACAACAATGTTACTTGGCTTGAGCTCTAAACCCTCGCAATCCAACCTGTATAGAGCTTTCTTGGGTAATACGTTCAACAAAGAACCAGTGTCAACCAGCACATGGGCAAGAGTAGTGCCCCTGAATTCAATGGAGACATGCAGGGCATCGTTATGGTTCTTCCCCTTAGCAGTCAGATCAGCGTCAAAGAAACCCAAACCATTATCAGCAGTTAAGTTGGCCACACAGTCGGTGAACTGATCAGCTGATGTCTCTTGGGGCACGTGGGCTGTCTTCAGGAAGGTAATCAGGGCCTGGGCATGGGCCTCTGAACACAACAATAGTGATAACATAGAAATTTTAGATGGGGTGTTCCCTAGCTGCTCAACTACATTGAAATCACTCTTCTTGATAATCTTGAGAATCTCTTCCATCTCTTGCTTGGATGCTTCAACACTGATTGTCTTTGGCGCCTCCGTCTGGGCAGGCACATCAGTAGCAATCGCTTTTCCCCGAGCGTCAGATGACTCGGCAGCAGGGGTAGAAGTAGGAACTTGGTCAAGAAGGGAAATAGGCACACTTGCAGGTGTGATGACAATAGGTCTCTGAATAGCTGGTGGCGCAATATCTGGTGAGAACAGTCTACCACTACGAGTGACTTTGGCAGGCCCGGTGATGTTACTGACGCCGGTACTAGTATCAAACTCTTGTTTTACTCCAAGAACATAAACATCTTCCCCATAGTGCCACGGGACAGCTTTGTCGGATGTATAGGGGAGGAGCCCCGGAACAGTGATAATGATAGGAGCAATATTCTGAGTAGACATGATTTTGACAAGCTTCTTTGAGGGAGCCTTAGGAGAGTTGTTGAAAGTAGTAACAATGGACACTTCTTCAGCAGGGATAGTAGGAACATCAATCTTCTCGAACAAGATCTCTTTATTATCCATCAGGCTTTGGATACCTGATTTCAACAAAGGACAACCAGCAAGTGAAACAGAACATAGAGGGCAACCTTTACCACATCCCGGAAATAAACGGGCTAGCAACAGGTTCCTTTTGACAGTCAACAACGGAGTAACAATATCATCCACAGAGGCTACATACAAGTCTTCCTCAACAGCATTCACTCCATGCTTGGGCATGGGAGCAGTCACAACATTGGGCCTTTCGGGTGCCTCGAACTCTATCTCTTTAGCATCAATAAGGTCCTGAACCTTATTCCTCAGAGCCCAACAATCATCCGTAGCATGCCCCGGGCTGTCAGAGTGATAAGCGCAGTGGGCGTTGGGATTGTACTTTGGAGATGTTGTATTTACCACCTTCGGAGCTTCCTTGACAGTTACCAGATTGATTGACAGTAGTTGTTGCAATATCTGAGACAGGGTCATACTGAGCCGAGTGTACTGCCTTTTGGGTCTCTCACCCCTTGGTTGGTTATATTGTTGAGGAGCAGCAGCAGGCTTTGAAATAACTACCGCGTTGACAGCTTGGCGGCGTTCCGGTTTATTCTGTCTCCTTGAACCATAGATAGCACTAGATTCTTTCTTGAAGGGCTTCTTTTAAGTGCTCGAGGAGGCACCCTTTTGTATCTTCCCAGACTTGATACCAGCTTCTATCCTCTCACCAGTCAAGATCAGATCTGTAAACCCAGCAGAAGAATTCCCAATCAGATGGTTGAAGAAAGGACCAGACAGGGTCCCCAAGAACATGTCAACGAGTTCACGGTCAGTCAAAGGTGGTTGTACCCTTCCAGCAAGGTCTCTCCACTTTTCCGCATACTCCTTGAATCCTTCACCTGTCCCTAGTGACATACCCTGGAGTTGGGTACGTGTAGGAGCGAGGTCGGAATTATACTGATACTGCTTGTAAAACGCAGTAGCCAAGTCCTCCCAGTTACGAATACTGGCTCCATCCAGCTGATAGAACCATTCGAGTTGAGTCCCTGAAAGACTGTCCTGGAAGAAATGGATCCATAAGTTCTTGTCTGCAGTATAAGGTTGGATCTTTCTGACATACGATCAGAGGTGCAGCTTAGGACAGGAAGCTCCATCGTACTTTGCGAAAGCAGGTGCTTTGAACTTATGGGGAATCACCACCCCGGAGGATAAGCCTAGGTCTCCAAAGTCTAACCCGGGCACATGTTGAATTTCCATAGCACTTAAGCGGTCCTCCAGCTGTTTGTACCTGTCCTCAGCAGGAGGGCACTGTTCATCATTGTAATCTGTCTCATTGTCGGAGACCACGGGACTATGAACCCTTCTCTCTTGGGGACTGTCCTTCCCTACAGAGGAAGTAGCCAGATCATCCTCATTTTGTAGTCCATTCCCGAATCTGCGTCTGTTGTTAAACAACACAGTCCTCTTCTTCTTCTTCTTCTTCAGAATCAGAGTCTTCAACTCCTGTTGACCCTGGGCTAAGCTCATGACCAACTCTTGGAACTGGGCGTTCTGGGCCTGGAGGGCCTTGATAGCTTGTTCATTAGTAGGTTCAGAAGTCATGATGATTGCTGAAATAAACAGCGAAGAAGATGAGTGACCTGTAAAAAGGGTACCGGTTATGCACATGATGCATGATATGCTATTTATGCAATGCATTCAAGGGTTAGAGAATTCAAATTCGTTGTAGACAAAAAAGGAACACACGTTATATTAAGAAATAATCTGTTCAGTACATTAATGCCTCATGGGCGAAATATTACAAAATACTTAATCCCAAAAGACACTGCGCATCCTCTTTGGAGCTATATAAGTGTTGAGGGTCTTTTCCTCGTGAAGTAGGCGGGTGAGCTCCAAGACCTTCTTCTCACTGGAATGTAGACTGGTTTCAAGAGAATTCCGCTCTTCCTTGAGTTGGATCCAGCTCTTTTGCATTTCCTCCCATGATGTTGGCATGTCAGGATGTTGAATGGTGTACGGAACCTCTCCTTCCATAACTGGCTCCTTGATCACGGGGAGAATGTGAGGATATGGCATCACAAGCTTCTGGGAGCAGGCTCGTACCCACTTGAGATAAGGCTCAAGGGGATGGAGTTCTTGTGCCCCAGTGTCTTACTATCCACCTTGTTAGGCATCCTCCAAGCTCTGATAAACCTCTGGCGAAGTCCTTGCGTATCGTTGTCGAAGTTAAAAACTATGTCAGGAATCAACATGTCATGAGGGCCATCCCTCCGAGCATATCCAAACTGTCTCAAAGCCAGACAGGGGTTGTAAGTAATGCCTCCTCTGATTCCAAGTAAAGGAACATTAGGAAACTCTCCGCAACGATCAATGATAGTGACATTTTCTCTGGACCGAGAACACCAATGTATATTAGCATGTGTAAGAGTCATTAATCGTTGTGACCATCTCAAACCCCGCTCGTTCTTTAAAACTGATTGTGGAAGGTGCGAAATAAACCACCTTGCCAGGAGAGGAGTGCAACACATGAGAACACCTCTTTTTCTCATGGTTCGAGTGTAACATGAGTGGAGGATGTCCCCAAGCAACGTAGGTATAGGATTCGTGGACATGAAAACCTTGACAGCATTGATATCTATAAGTTGATCCGGATTCGGGAACAACACCAACCCATAGACAAGGAGTGCCACAACTTCTTCAAAGGCTTGTAGGTCAAGGGAATTCCAACATTCTTGTGCCTTCTCAAACAGGAACTTTGCCAAGAATCCTTTGATACCACTTCTAATTTCCCAATGCCCCTTGATGTCAGACGGTTGCAGACGTAATGCTTTAGCAACCTCTTCAAGTTTTGGTTCCCTTTCCATACCGTTGTAGGGTAGTTGACTGAGAATGGGAACCATCAGAAGCTGAGAAAACTCTTCCAAAGTAGGTACTAATTGATAATCCGGGAAAGCAAAATAGTGGTGCAAAGGGTCAAAGAACTGGAAGAGAACTTTTATCATATCTTCTTCAATGTTGGTGTTGACCAAGCTGATGAGTCTACCATGCCTTTCAATGAAGGAAGAGTTCTCGAGAATCCTGGATGTAAGCTCCTTAAGCTGAGGAGGGATCCTTACAAGGTTGACCTGAATTGTCTTTCTGCGGAGAGATTCCATGTCCTACAAAACAAGAACAAAGATGAAGATTCGAACCCTTGAAGTGGTTAGTAAATGCATATGATGCTTTATGATGTTATGATGTTATGATAAAGACACACCACAAGTATTCACAAAAAGCAAACATGATAAGGCACACAAGTCACACCAGACAGCCCTTAGAGTTTAGGCCAGCATGAAGTTTAGGTACTACCCTCTTGAAGTTGGTGGGCTCAAAGGAGCTCAATATCATTGGATTGTTTTCTATGTTCATTGTTTTGATTTAGCCACTGAACTGGCGATCAAAATATTCCAAGAAAACAACCCTCAATGAGTGTAGTATCGAGTATCTACCAACTTCGGACTGCACCAAAGTTGGTCATCTCACTACCCCTAAAGAAGCCAGAATGGTCAAGTAAGGTTCCTAAGGTCAATTGATGCTTCACGACACCATGCGGCGGCCCCGTACTCTCCTTGACTTGACTCAAGGGTTACTGGTACTCACCAAAGTGCCACATCAACGTAGCAACTGCTTCAACCGTGTCGGTATACCCCGCACAGTTCCCTCACAGTTTGTTGCTACTTCTAAAAGGTATCCCCCAGATCCGGGTTAGGATCTATGAAACTCCAAGACAAGCCCACAATATTAAAGAAAACAAAGCAAGCAATTGAAAACAAGAGTGGTCTAATCCTAAGGTACACCTCACTTATAAAGTTGTCCCCAGCAGAGTCGCCAGTTCTGTGATCGGTGGGAACGAGAACTGACTGTTTTGGAATGCTGGTTCGCGAAATGTCGCGGTAAGTAAGAGTCGCCACCGTCTTTTATTTTCTCCAACAAGGAAAGGAAAAAAGCACAGCAAAATTCCTTTTCGAGATGTTTCTCGGTTCGGGAGGTAGATTATAGAAAGGGAAGGTGTTAGCACCATTTCTATCCGTGGTTATCCACGGGCTCTTAGGTACTTGCTCACTATGTTTTCAAAAAATGTTTTCTTTTCTTGTGTTTGTGGGTTTTGAAAAAGTTTCGTTTGAAAAAAAACTTCTAGGTAACTCTTGTATCAGTCCTCAAGAGTGTATGAAGTGTTTGTTTGAAAACTTTTTGAAATTATAGGTGCAAAAAGTTGTTTTTGTTTTGAAAGAGCAAGTACCCAGGAGAAATCTACCTACTCTAAGGAATTAAGCTGTGTAAGAGTCCTTTAGACAGTACTATCCCACTATTGAGAAGTAGGTAGAACCGTCGTTGGAGTTATTCGGGTCAATTCGATTATAGGGACATGTGTGGTCACCAGAGCAATAGTAGGACGCCTTAGCGGTAACCCAAATGTCCTAGATCCTTTTTTATCCGAGGCAACCATTTCGAGGCAACTGGATCTTTAGACAGGAGGGCGACCTCTAAAACACCCTATACTCAATGACCACCTCGAGGCAACCAAGTGAGGCGTACCCTAGGAGTGACATGTGAACGTGTGTCAGGATTCAATTCATATTATCTTTGCACATGTATTATGGTGAGCTACGAGTTGATTTTATTTTTCAGGCAAGTCTTGTCATGCATAATTAACAGTTAATATTGCGGAAAGTAAATTGCGGAAAGTGAATCTACGCTATTACAAGGCGTCGGGTATTCACATCGCCAAAAACATAACCCTTGAAAAGTAAATGCGAGAAAATAAAAGAAAGCGATAAAAAGGTCCTAATTATCTATTACATCCTCTGAGCAGATACATAAATATAATCAAAAAAATAATGTGCGCGCGATAAAAATTAAATCGGGAACGTCCTTAGGGTTTTGACCCTTTTTGAGAAAAGAATGGATTTTGGTCCTTTTTTGAAATTAATTCAAATTAAACCTAATAACTAATTAATTAATTAATTACAAGAAAAAATTATTTTTTAGTTTTTTATGCTTTTAATGAAAATAAAATAAAAAGGATTAAAATTGTCAAAAGAAAAACCCTAATTCTAAATGAATTTTATTTATTGTGAAAATGTCAAAATTAAACCTAATTAAACTAAATTGGTTTGTTAGTATTTATTTACAAAAATAAAGTGGAATTAATAAATAATAATAATAATAATAATAATATTTACATTTTCTGATTTTATTATGTTATTATGAAAATTATGTTAGTTAAATAATTAATAATAATAATAATAATAATAATAATAAACAATTAAATAAATAAAGTAGAAAATATAAAGAAACCAGGGGGGTGATGGGCCCATTAGGAGGTTTTTTCTGGAAATTTCAGGCCCATTAAGCCACCAGTCCATTTGACTTTGGCAATTGTCCAGGCGTGCTTTGACTAGAGAGCATGGTAGTCACTCATCTTTTGCCTTCAGATATGCCTTGCCAGCCACCTGGCGCTTGGATGAGTGGGGTATATGGTGGACAACATTCAGCAACCTGCATGTGAATACATTGGAAAAAATAGAAACAAGGGATTTGGGGGACCTGGGAATCGAACCCAGGTCCCAATGATTCTTGGACAACGCATCCACAACTGAGCCATTACGCTGCATTTGATAATTATATCAACAAGCAATTATAATATTAAAACATTAATGCATGTACTGTAAAACAAACAAAAATGCGCGCCATTTGAATTGTCTAGTAACACGCTTACACCTCATCATCGTCTTCCTTTTTCCCTTTAAAAGACAAACAGATAGCGGGGGTTTTTAACCCCCACAAAACAAGATGACCAATAATAGCGAATAGCTCTATGCTAAATATAAATATGGCACGATGGTAGGGTTAAATTCGTCTGGTTCTCAGGATTACAACCATATGCATTAGAGGTTCCAATTTTTCCTGTATGGGAAAGCCCTAATTCAAGAACTCAAGAACCCTAGAATTCTCCAATGGCAACATTCGATTCAATGCATAATAATTCAATTAACCTATGCCAAAAGCTTCCTGTGGATTCAAGCAATGCAAAACCAACAAAAAATCATATTAAATATGCATGAATCATGAGTTTCGATTATAAAAAAATGTGCAAACCGTGGGTTCGTGTAGAGTGATTTCTCAAGCTTTAGCGTGTGGTTTTGATTGCAATGTGTCCCTGAGACTTCCAACAATGTGTTAGAAACAACCAAAGTCCTTGAATTGACCTGGAAGATTGAAAACAGTTTTCAAGTTTCTTTGATTTTTTTCAATATTGGTTATGGCTTTCTTGCAGAGTTTTCACGTCCAATGCATTAGGTTTAGGTTGTGTACTTATAGTAGAATGGAATTAGGTTAAATCTTGTCCAAGAAATCCATGGAATTATGATTTCAATATTTGATTGAAAATCAAATATTTTTCAATCTTTTTGATTGAAGAAACTTGCCAAACTTGGAGATTTTTGTCCCCTTGATGTGCACACGAATTTGCCAGCTCTTTTAGGTCATATTTGCTTCATGAAAAGATTGAAAAACCATATCTTGATATTTCCTACAATTTAAATTAATTAAATGAATTAAAATTGATTAAAAATCCAATTAATTAATAAAAAATAAGAAAATAAATCAATTTAAGCTTGATGGGTCGTGCATAGGCCTTGGATAAAGTTTCAAGAAGAAATTTGAGGCCCATTAGCAAAAACAAGGTGTTTTGAGCAAAGTTGACTTTTGCAAATTCACAAAAATTTCCCAACTTCTCCAATGCATATCTTGCTCAATTCTGATCCTATGAACATGTTCTTGGACATTTTGGAAAGTTATTGAAGTCCTCTAACCAATTCCTTTGGTACCATGTCCTTTAGAGTTACCAATCTCAAGTTATGGTCTTTGACTTAAAGTGCATTTTTGTTGACTTTTGAATTTGACCTATAATGTAGAAATTGATAACTTTTTGTGAGAGCATTTCTTGGACTTGGAATATGAATATGAGTTGTAGGAAATGTCATCCCCTTCAAAATGAGAATTGGATGGGATTTTTCTGATGAACCATGAAAAAGTTATGCCTTGGTCAAGATACAATTGACTTTTCTGCTGTCCAAAAATAGTAACTTTTGCATCTTTGATGATTTTTGAGCCATGCTTGAGGAATCATGATCAAGACTTGATCAAATGATGATTGTGTACTCAAAATAAGATATTGACCAAAAATTTTGACTTTTGACTGCAAAAATGACCATTTTGCCCCTGCAGTTGACTGTGAAGCAAATGGAGCTTTTGACTGTGCAATTTGACCCTGTGAGTCTTGAGATTTGACATGTAGATGCTTGACAATGTATATAGGCCTATGAGACTTGATTGAGCCATTGTAAACCTCAAATTCCTTGAAAGAACCAAAACCCTAATTTTGACTGGCTTAGGAGGCAGTTGGACTGTGCAATCTCTTGAGTAATCTTGAACCAATTGAAGATGATTCTTGACAAACCTTGAAGAATAAGGGAGGGCAAATTTTGGGGTACAACAGTTATCTTTGGACATGTTATGGTGAACTACAATTGATTTTATTTTAAGAGAGATCTTGTCATGCATAGCCTAGTTAGCATAAATCTAGCCGTTAATAGTTGCGGAATTTAAATTGCGGAAATTAACTCTAAACTATTACAAGGCGTCGGGTATTTACATCGCCAAAAACAACCCTTGAAATAAAATGCGGAAAGTAAAAATAAAGTGATAAATAATTAAAGTCCTAATTAAGAGCTATTACATTCCGGGAAACAGATACAATAATATGATAAAATGGATCGCGTGCGGAAAATTAAATCGGATGCGAGTTTTTTGGGGTTTTGACCCTTCTTTGAAAGAAAGTGATTTTTTTGGTTATTTTTGAATTAAATGGAATTAAATTAAATGAACAATTAAATTAAATTAAATTAAATTAAATAATGAAAATATTTTTGGATTTTTGAGTTTTTTTAAAGAAATAAAATAAATTGAATTAATTCTAATAAAGACTTAATATTCTAAATTGATTTTAAATATTGTAAAAAATATTAAAAGTTAAATCTAATTAAAGCTAAATTGATTAAATTAATTTATTTACAAAAATAAAAGTGATGAAGTTAATTTTAATAAATAAAATATTTTTGTTTTTGATTTTATTAAGAAAAAAGATTAATTGGTTAGTGATTAATAAAAAGAATAACAATTAATTAATTAAAGGAAAATAATAAAAATAAAGAGAGAGTTTAGGAGTATACGGGCCTGATTGGAGGGGTGAAACAGCTGTTGGTGTCATGTGTAAATTTTTTTGTTTTGGCCATTTGTGTTTTGGCTTCAACGTTCCTTAACCTTCTCAGGATGTCTGTCTCGCCATGTATTGATGTCATGTGTAAGCTGTTCTGTTTTGGCCATTTGGCTTTTGGCTTTTGGCCATTTGTGTTTTGGCCTCAACGTTCCTTAATGAACCTGCATGGGATCCTGTCTAAATCTGCAGTGTTGAATCTCATGAACACATTAAATAAATTACTATATATCATAAAATACAAATAAAGCCAATATATGAAGAAATTTAATGTTTAGGTCAATATGGCATGTATGAATGATTATACCCTTTTGATCATGGAGATCAAATGAACCTTACCCTTACTGGAAAAGTAGTGACATGAATGCTTTTATGCCCTTTTGATCATGGAGATCAAGCCAGCCTTACCCTTACTGAAGAAGTAGTGAGATGTTGGTTTGTAACTAAGATGACTTGTTTGTAGTGAGATGTTGGTTTGTAACTGGGATGGCTTGTTTGTAGTGAGAGAGGGATTTGTAATAAGGATTTCAAGGTTTTATGGTTCTTGAAAGAATTTGATATTCTGACAGTGTTGTGGCAATGTTTTTTTCTCCCTTTTTGTTTGTGTGAAAAGACTGTGATTATATAATGGAAATTAGGGTAAAGAAAATGGGCTTTGAATGTGCAATTGGGCCTCCAATGTTCACTTGAGTTCGTCACTTTCCAGGCTAAATCGTAGGGACTTAAGTGCAATTTTTGAAGTTGAAATGTGAAAACAAAATGTAGCCGATATCGAGAACTAACTCCTGTCCGAAAATCGGCTCAATCGGATAAATGGTGAATTAATTATGAATTTTTGAAGTTTCAGCTCAGACAAACTTATTTTGGGCTCTAGTGTCGACTCTGACACGTTCTTCAATAAAAACTGGTATTGATCGGAGAATAATTCAGTCTCGAGTTTTGAAGAAAAGTTGTAGATATTTGAGTCAGTGACCTTGTGTAAAAATATGAGCCCAATCCGATAAAAATTGACCGAGTTATGAATTTTCGAAGTTTCGGCCCAGATGAAATAATATTCAGCATTCAAGATTTTCGACATGTCACGCACTCTTAGCAAAAAACGAAGGCCTTTTGAATACCGTTTGAACTCAATACCTTCTGTGAAAATGTAGTCAACTCAATTTGCAAAATTTTGGGGCCAGAACCAGCTCAATACGATGAAAATCGACCAAGTTATGATTTTCTGAACATGACGCAAATAAACTTCTGTCACAAATTTTCTGTATGAAAATACTTGATAAATCCACATTTATGAAGACCTTCTGATTGAAATTGGCTTCTAGCTGTGAGAGATGAAAACATAGATAATGTCAAGACGGAATTTTGGCCACCAGAACGGGTTCAAAACGAGTCACGATCTTCAAGTTATGAATTTTTTAGCGCGTAAAAACTGCACTTTCAGCACACTTTTTCACCATATTTCTTCGAGAAAACTCACACATTGTTGTACCCCAAATTTTGACCTAAGATACCGTCTTCCATCTGCATTATTCGCATTGCAAGGGTTTTCACATATTTTATCAAATTTTCAAAGCAGTTTAAAAATTCACAACTTTTTCGAGTCGGGAGCTGTTTATTTGTTGAACGCTAAATTTATTAACTGATCAAGACTTAAACAATGTTCATTAATTATTTATCATCTTAAATTCAAATAATTGGAATTTATTTTCGATTATTACGTAATTTAAAGACTTATAAATAATAAAAAGAATATTTGAGAAAAGGTTTATTAATGGGTCAAATAATGTTTATTAATTATTCATTATCCTAAATTTAAATAATGGGAACCTGTTTTCCGTTATTATATAATTTGAAGGTTTATGAATAATGAAATAAACATTTGAAAAGGAGTATATTAATTGATCAAGCAATGTTTATTTGATTATTTATTGTTCTAAATTTAAATAGCTGAAATTCTATTTTTCAAGTTATTATAATTTAGAAGAATTAAAAATAATAATAAAATAAATAATTGAAGTTATTAATTGATCAATGATGTTTATTTATTTGTTTATCATTTTAAATTTAAATGATTGGATTTGATTTTCCGTCATTATATAATTTAAAGAATTATAAACAATAAATAAATAATTGGAAAGAAAAAGAATTAATTGAGAAATGATAGAATTTTTATTCACTTTATTCTATTTATTACAATTGTCATTTAAATATTATGTTATTACAAAATATTTATAAAGGCAATTACACAAATGCTTAAAGTAAAATAAAAAGCTATTTTTCTAAATTCTAATTCTAATCTTCTATCCAATGCTTTTGTCTGCTCATTTAAATTTTACCTGCAAAAAACGATTAAAAGAAAAGTCAGAATTGAATAAATAATTAAAATGCAGAAAATAAATTTAATGTTCATCATTAAAAGCAATGGCCGGAATCAGTTACTCTTTTTTGCAAATCACGGGATTTCTCCCGGTTCACAAAAAAGAGATGAATTTTTAAATGAATGCACAATTAAAAAATAGCACATTTTCAAAATCATTTGCATTTTTATCAAAAGGCCCACTGCATATTTCACATATGCATAAATTCAATTTTGGTCAAAACTGCATAAGCATAAATCAACAGCATACATAATTTCAAACAAACATATGCACAACATAAGCTAACGTTAACCTGCAGAATAACATAGGCTAATGCAAGACAAAAGAGATATGCAATTTCAAACAATGTGCAGTCTTAAAACAATGTATGCAAGCAACCTATATTTCCTTTTTCATCATATTCCAGCCTATTACTTTTTCAGACAGCAGTACAAGATATCATTTTTATATATCATTTCTGTACTTGAGGTAGAGAGAAGAAGAGGTTTAGTTTTTGCAGGTTTTGATTTAAGCATGAATTGGGAATAAAGTCAAAATCACTTGTAGCAGCATAGGTGCAAGCATCAGAAAAATATATTAAGATACTCAAACCTGAGCCATGAAAAAAAAGAGGCAACGGTCATATGAGAAGGGAACCCCTTCAAAAGGAAGTCTAAGCTTGCATATCTCTACCACGATATCACTGCAAAACTAAGCAAATATAGTCCATTGCAAACCATTTCCAAACAAAAACCTACATCAAAACTATTCAAAAGATATAGCATATCTCTACCTAACCATCACTGCATCAAACTATTCAAAGCCATAACATTGCAAAACCACATAACCTGCATACTGTATCAAAACCATAAAAAACAGTATAATCCAAAACCACCAAAAAAAACCATTTATTCATATTCCAACCAGTTTTAGACGAAGAAGAAGAGAAGAATTAGTAGCAGAAAGCAAAGAGCGAGGAATCTTCGGAGCTTACCTGATTTCGCCGGAATCGTACCGTCGGACTAGCTCCGACCATGTGAGTTTCTTCAGTTTTTCGCATAAATCTTTATACCGTTGTGTTGCCTTTGTCTCACTGGATAATAATCCTCTCTCAATTTTCTGAAATCATGAAAAATGGCCATTTAATATCATTGCGAATCATCAATACATCAATCCCTATTTAGCACCGGCAATAACTCGTTCGATAAATTTCAAGTTTACTAAATGTTGCAAGACCGATACACAATCACATAAGCACTATTAATTTAAAGCCAATTTGAGGTAATATAGGAAATTCACAAACCTTTCTTAACACAAACCATTATCATCACCATTCTAAATTCAACCAAAACACCATTTCCATTCTAATCCAGATAAACATATACTGTAATCTAACTTTCACAAGCTCCAGCCGCACCCTATTTCCATAAACTCTAACAAAATACAATAACAAAATTACCTCGCATTGATTCTTTCTTCATTCTGCAGAAGAATTGTAAATAAAATTTCAGATCACTCTGTTTTTGCTTCAGTCTTCAGAACCTTCATCATCATCAACGATTCATCATCACTGTTTTTGTCCAGCTTCCACGATGCCATTAGCTTCCCGTCTACCTTAGCTCCTCGTCACTATATCGATCACACACAAAACATAGCAACAGAGTAACTTTTCTTAGGAATAATAATCTTACAATAATGATTTGAGCAACATGGAACTTTTAAAAATGGAAGAATATTACCAATGTTTGAGGCACGCGCAATGACTCCAAAATCGCACCCAGCTGGAGATCTCCTCTGATTTCGTTCCCGATCCGCAACTGATACAACAAACACCCTCTAACTTTGTTTCCAAACAATCTCCATCGTTCTTCCTTCCACCACCAAATCTCTACGCTTTTCTCATTCCTCCATCTCTTTTCCCCTTTCTCTCTCCCCGTATCTCCTCTTTCCTCCCATCTTCATCTTCTCTAAACATCAAATCAAAACGACCACATAAATACCGTGAATCCGCGATTCCGAACCAACACAGATCTCCCTCTGTCCACACTTTCTTTGTCAAATTGCTCAATTTCCTTCTTCCACTGTTTGCGATACCTGTAATATTGCATCTACAAATTCTTCCTCTAAAAATCATTTATCAAAAGAACAAACTCTCTCCATCGTTTGCCTTCAACTCACCGTCGCTCAACTCACCCTTCGGTTCATCATCTTCCCAATTCTGCTAGCTACCCATATCCGTCATCTTTTCGACGCGCACCTGTTGCCGCCGCTCTCTTTCTCTCCTAACGCAGAGGGATCCGGTCCAACCTAATGCTTCTCCGAGTTCTTCTTCTACTCATAGTAACACACCAATCTCGCATCAACCTACCTTGCTTCATTTACCTGCAAGTGAAAACAGGAAATAACAATTCCACTCAACAATTGCATCGATGTAATCATGATAATTCTAACAAGCAGACAAGCTTCAAAGATCTATAAGCTAATCGCTGCCTTCCTCGACGACAATACCGACACCGGTCGTAGCTCAACAACACATATGGTGAGACGCAAACAAAATAGAAGTAGAAGAGGTTTCAAAATCGCGGCAACTTTGAAGAGAAAAGAAATCGAAGCTTACCGTTAACCTCACAAGACCCAATCACTGTCTTATCCAAATTCCACTGCTCCAATCGTTTCCAGCAACAACGTTAACTACTTCTCACACCGCAATACTCCAAACAACGAACTCCACCATTTATGTCTCACGATCTAGCGTTTTTCAGGTCCGGCGGCGGCGGCCATGGCACAACCTTTCTTAGGTTTTTTTCGATTACAACTTTGTGTTCTTCTTCCTGGGTCCTCCCACGACCCGACCCGCTCCACTCTCCTCAACCCAACTCAATTCCTTTTAGCTTAAGCCCATTCTATTTGATTTTCACACCCCATCTTCCATTTGCTATTTAGTTAATTCTATCCATTTTCTTAATTTATTTTAATTTAGATTAATTAGTTCTTAGAAATAACATATAGTTTTTTTTAATTAAATAATTTCTAATATTTTACCCCAAATCTTATTAGTTTAAGTTTTAATTTAGTAAATCAAAATAAGAGATGTGATTTAAAACATTTTTTAATCATTGACTAATTTTATTAATTTAAACTCTTAGGATTTAATTTAGTAATCTTAGTATATTTTTTAAATTAGACTTAAGTTAATAGCATTAAGTTTTAATTTAATTTAAAGAATTCTTAAAAGTAATACTTTTTATTTATATTAAAAAGACATAAAAAATAAAAACATGTAAAACCTTAAAAACATTTCTATTAACTCTCGTTACTTTTTATCCATGTTAAAATGCGTAACCAAATAAAACATTTTTCTCTTCATATATTAAACAAAAATCAAAAATGCATGTTCACGCTCAGTCTCTTATTTAATTTGTTGTATATCATTTATCTTACAATTTCCTGTTTCAATATCTCGCATTTACTTGATTATTCTGTTTGTGCCAATCCAAAGGGAATTGTCTAAATTTTTGTTGACTTCATGTCCTCAAAAAAAAAACGATCGAGCGAATACTCTCATTCATTAAAAACTTAGGTTAATTTTCCTCAAATATTCACCTTTCTTCAAAATTTCAACCTTTTCAAGACTTATACCTTTTAAGCCAAAACTTCGACATTAGGTCGTCGTATTTTCAAAAAACCGTCCGTATCCCTTTTCGGCCAAAATAATTTATTTTTTTAATCAAACGATCAATTTTAATAAACAGATATTTCAAAAGGTTCCTATAGAGTACTATAGATGCATTGGGTGCTAATACCTTCCCATTGTATAACCAACCCCCGAACCATAAGATCTCTTTTCAAAAACGCTTTGTTTTTTTTACATTGCATATTTAGGGTTTTATTTCGCTCTTTTTCCTTTTCCTTTGGAAACAATAAAGCGCGGTGGCGACTCTTGCTTTTGTAAGACGAATTAATCAATAATTTGATCTCCGATTTACCCCGCTACATTTTTTATCGCTACAGAATTGGCGACTCTGCTGGGGAAAGATTGACCTCTTGCTGGTCCATCCCTAAGTGGGTTAAGCCTAATTTGTTTTATCTGTTTACTATTATTTGATTTGCTTGATTATATGTTTAAATTGGGGTGTTTGGGTTTTCTTTGCAAAAGACGAATCTTATACCCGGATTAAGTAACACTTAAGGAATAGGACGGGCGGTACAGTCATGTTAACTTTGAGGGAGTAATCCCGAAGAAGGAGGCATGAGATCCCCCACTCAATGGAAGGCCCTCTTGGACTTAATATTTGTTTACCGAGTAATCGGGAAGACGTTATTATTTTCGACCTAGGAGCCCGAGAAGTTGAGGACCGTAGAACCCCAACCCATCTTGGCCTTTTTTAGGTGTAGCGCGGAGACTACAACGGAGTAATTCGGAAGTAGTTGTTACGCGATGCTACGCTCGGACGAGTTTCTCTTGAGAATATTGCTAATTATTGAGTAATCAAGACGTTGGTAATATCCGAAGGAGGAATGTAGACTCTGGGAACTCTTAGAACCTTGTCTTACAAGTGCGATTGAAACGTTAGTACATACCTTTGGGTGGGCTTTACCCTTGACTCCATGCTCGTGATGTTGAACCTTTAAACCCCATGTTTTTTTACCTTGCTTGTGGTTGTTGCATCGCCATGCATTCATGCATCCATAAGACTCTTTTCACTTGACTTTGAAGGAGTTTGGAGGTCTTTCTTTGTAAACATCACTAGTTTCGTCAAACTCAATGGATCTTGGGTGTCGATAGGGCGAAAACCCTAATCCACCAAAATGGATGATTGATCTTGACGATAACTTGATCAATGTTTGGAGCCAATTTAAAATTCATCTATTATCGTCATATTTGGATGTTTACAACTTGATATCTTGAGTTCCTCGAAAGTCAAATAAAACTCTCTTTTGCATATCATACATCATTCTACATTTTCTTTGTCTCACTTTCAAAGGTCTTTTTTTTCGAGTCTTATTTTTTTTCCTTTGGTCTCACTAGTACAACACTCGCGCTAAGAGAACAATGGAGAATATCAAGCAAGAGATTTATGAACTCCGCAGAGAGGTGACTATTTTGAAAGCTGGTTTGGATCACTTAACTGGTTTGGTTGAAATTCTGATCTCCGCCCAAGTCAATCCTTCTAGGAGGGAGGAAGCAAGGATAAAAGTCTTCACGGAGACTCTAAAATCTTTTTCTCATGAAAAGGTGACAGTTAATGCACCTGACGACTTTCCTGACAAGGTGAATGTGGGAGTGCGTCTAGAAGAAGATGTCGGAATGGGATGTTTATATGAAGTGGGTAGCTCAGTTAATGGTGTGAAGAAGTTTGATAATGACTTTTCCAAGAAGAGAACCAGAGGAAGGAATAATCATCATCAGAATCATCACGTTCATCAACAGAATCAGCAAGTTCCTAATCAGAGGAAAACCCAGTTTGATTCAATTCCAATCACCTATACAGAGTTGTTCCCTATCCTGTTGCAGAGGAATTTGGTTCAGACCCGACCTCCACCGAAGGTCCCTAAGAAGATACATTGGAACTACAAAGCTGATTTGGCTTGCACTTTTCATCAAGGTGCTCGTGGGCATGACTTGGAGGGTTGCTTCGCTTTGAAGATTGAGGTTCAGAAGTTGGTCCGAAGTGGTATCTTGTCATTCAAGGACGTTGGTTTTGAAGTTCAAATCAAACAGGCGCCGAAGAGTAAACACGATTGAGGGTGACTTTGAGTTTTGAAGATGTTTTCGGTAGTTCAAGTGGAAAGCCTTCCCAGATTATTAACTTGTTTCTGCTTTTGTAGCTTTTCTTATTTATCGAAACATTGTTCGCATGAAAGAACTTGTTTGCGTCTAAATGGTTATTTTAGTACAATGAGTATGTTTGTCTTGAAGAAATTCATTCGTTTCACTCATATTTGCTCTCAAAATTTTAAATTTCTTTTGCATTATGATACCAACATGTGGCCCATTCTCTTGCCTAGGCAGAGATTGAAGGGGGGATGATGATCTAAAGAACACAAAATCTTTGGTTGCATGCTTTTGAATAAAATCTTGTTGATGATGTACAGGCATTGTTTCAAATCCCTAAACACCAGAGATATAAGGAGGATAATCCCTTGCTAACCCCTTTTGAGCCTTTGAAGCAGAAGTTTCTTTTCTATACGAAAAAACCTTGAATTTTAACCTGGGGCAGGGTAGCTTTCTGGTAATTTGATTGAGTGTTCAAAATTCGTAGGAAAGATTTTACCGTCACAAAATCCTCTTGATAGATGAACACTCAGTTTGAATTAACCAAACATAGGGTTGGAGAACATCATGAAGAATGGGTGGGCACCAAATATTTTGAGCCTTAAAATCTTTTTCTAAAAAACCCATGAATCAGACGACATTACAACCTTCAAAAGTCCTAATTGAAGCAAGGTTATTTTGAAAGCATATTTCAATGAGATAGTGTTCCTGACTCCCATGAATGTTTTAAATAGTTATGTTGGTAGCATATGTTTTTCCTATACAAAAATAAATGGCGCTTTAACTCGCAAAATTTGTGCGATGTCTTTCAAAAAATCTTCAAGACTTATATAACTGTTGCATTAGAATTCTCATTCTCATTGTAAACTTTTTCTAACTGCAAAACATTTGCTTGATATCAAGGAAGCTCACATAAACACCAGTGATGAGTTTACCCTTTTAAGGCTTGAAGCTATGTTGGGTAATTGGCGGATCACGTCAAGAAAATCATATCCAGGGGCATGTCAGTTGAAGACCTTAAGCATGGACAGGTTGCTTCTCCTAGTTGTTGCTTTTCCCAATTTGTTTGCTCGTTTGGGGCAAAAATCCGAAGACTTTGTTGTGCCGACTACAGTCAATCCGGGGCAATCACGTCGAGATTTGATGATTTCCTCTAAGAGTTTGAGGACACCAGAGCATGGTGAATGCCAGGTCTTTTGTAAAACCCTCGTTAGACGATTTCTCCTCATCAACCTTTTAGCTTGGGGCATTTTAGAAGTGAAGTTATTCGCAAGAATCGTCGTGCATCATGCAGCTCATCAGCAGTAAATTTGGGGCATCCAACATTGGTCCCAGGAGCAATTTAGACTTGTCAGGATGTGTGTTATGTATTGCACACTTTATCAGAGGGTGGTGTTCCCGTATCTCCAGCTAGGCTTTGACTCCTTCCAGCTGAGGTTTTGGTTTGTGTTGTTATCCTTTCATTGGGTTGTCGACGATATAAGACCGGACTTTGGGTTTTCTACTTGAAATATCTTCCTCTCCCAAGAGATTTAAGCTTTGAAAGGACTTTGCTCCAGCGGGTTTTTGTCTTCTATCTCCAGTGATGTTCCCCTCCTTTTGAGATTAGCCGAGCATCGGGTTGTACTGTGATGTCTTATCATCTTCTGTCCATCTCCCCCGTCGGTTTTTGTCAGCATATACATGGCATTCATTTATTCATTTACACTTGCATCATGCACGCACAATTGTATTTGTTTATGTCATTGAGTTCGTACACCTTGGTTGTGTCTTTTCAAATAGCACATTTGATCTTTCCAAATAGAGTGCCAACTTAAGCATAAAATGTGCCTCCTTTCTAATTCCCCAATGAGCTAATCCTCGTGGATGATTTTTGATTTAGCTTACCTTGTCCATTTCTGGATAGGATAATTTCCCCAATCGATTTACTTTCTCATTGGGAGGAGTCTTGTTTGACTGTTTTCTCTCTGGTTATTCCTGGATGAAGTTGTTGCCTCTTGCATAGGCTATCTCAGTGATTTTCCCCAGTGAAATTGCGACCTAGACGGTTGGTGCATTTATTTTGCACGTTAAAGTATATGATCTCCTCGGGAAGGATTGATTCAGGGTTCTCTTTGATGAAGATTTTATTCTCTGCCAATATCATCGCAGTTTCCTTCCGAATTACTTTGGAAAACGACAAGTGTTAGCTCTTCATGAGCAACTTGTATGTTATAGACACCGTTGGAAAACGACAAGCGGCAGCTCTTCACGAGCAACTGGTACGTTACTTTTCTGAAAGCGCCGAGCAGCAGTTCTTCATGAGCTACTAGTGCGTCATTTACTTCTTTTCGAAAGCGCCGAGCAGCAGTTCTTCATGAGCTACTAGTGCGTCATTTTTATCTTTTCGAAAGCGCCGAGCAGCAGTTCTTCATGAGCTACTAGTGCGTCATTTTTTATCTTTTCGCAAGCGCCGAGCAGCAGTTCTTCATGAGCTACTAGTGCGTCATTTTATTTTTCTGAAAGCGACGAGCAGCAGTTCTTCATGAGCTACTAGTGCGTCATTTATTTTTCTGAAAGCGCCGAGCAGCAGTTCTTCATGAGCTACTAGTGCGTTATTTATTTTCTGAAGCGCCGAGCAACAGTTCTTCATGAGCTACTAGTGCGTTATTTATTTTCTGAAGCGCCGAGCAGCAGTTCTTCATGAGCTACTAGTGCGTCATTTTATCTTTTCGAAAGCGCCGAGCAGCAGTTCTTCATGAGCTACTAGTGCGTTATTTATTTTCTGAAGCGCCGAGCAGCAGTTCTTCATGAGCTACTAGTGCGTCATTTTATTTTTCTGAAAGCAACAAGCAGCAAACTCTTCATGAGTTACCAGTACGTTATTACTTTTCTTCGGAAAACAGCAAGTGGTAGCCTCTTTATTTGAGCAGCTTGTATGTTATCGGTATTTTCTTCGGAAAACAGCAAGTGGTAGCTTCTTTATTTGAGCAACTTGTATGTTATCGGTTTTTTCTTCGGACGACAGCAAGCGGCAGCTTCTTTATTTGAGCAGCTTGTATGTTATCGGTATTTTCTTCGGACGACAGCAAGCGGCAGCCTCTTTATTTGAGCAACTTGTATGTTATCGGTATTTTCTTCGGACGACAGCAAGCGGCAGCCTCTTTATTTGAGCAACTTGTTTGTTATCGGTATTTTCTCTGGACAACAACAACTGGCAATTTTCTTTATTTGAACAACCTTCGTATCTACAGTCTTATTACCTCAGCATTAACGAGTATTTCTGAAAATCTCGCAAAGAAGTCTGTTACGAATCTCCACCTCCAGAAGTCGGTAACCAGTTATCGGCAATTTGATACTCTCTGTCTACCGTCGACCTTGAGTTGCGAACTCACTGTTTTGGATCAATGACCTGTTATGGCCTATGCAAGATGCTCTCTTTGTTAGGGTTAGAGGTTGTGTTCCCTCGTTTTTCGCTGTCAGGAGTCTGTCGTTTGAAGTCGATAGCTTGTTTCCCCGGTAGCGTATAATTCATGTCTCCGTGTTTTGTTGGTGTCCGATTCCTCCAACATTTGTCTTGTTTCATACAATATCTTTCTCTGTGAATTCAACACTACATTCATATCACCGCATGATGACAGCATCTTAGGACAAAATTTGCGTAATTATGTATTTAAGTACCTTCAATCTCGTCGAGACGAAGACTTTAATCTTCATATCTCCGGATAGAAGGAACTTAAATAGGGGCAGCTGTTGTACCCCAAATTTTGACCTAAGATACCGTCTTCCATCTGCATTATTCGCATTGCAAGGGTTTTCACATATTTTATCAAATTTTCAAAGCAGTTTAAAAATTCACAACTTTTTCGAGTCGGGAGCTGTTTATTTGTTGAACGCTAAATTTATTAACTGATCAAGACTTAAACAATGTTCATTAATTATTTATTATCTTAAATTCAAATAATTGGAATTTATTTTCGATTATTACGTAATTTAAAGACTTATAAATAATAAAAAGAATATTTGAGAAAAGGTTTATTAATGGGTCAAATAATGTTTATTAATTATTCATTATCCTAAATTTAAATAATGGGAACCTGTTTTCCGTTATTATATAATTTGAAGGTTTATGAATAATGAAATAAACATTTGAAAAGGAGTATATTAATTGATCAAGCAATGTTTATTTGATTATTTATTGTTCTAAATTTAAATAGCTGAAATTCTATTTTTCAAGTTATTATAATTTAGAAGAATTAAAAATAATAATAAAATAAATAATTGAAGTTATTAATTGATCAATGATGTTTATTTATTTGTTTATCATTTTAAATTTAAATGATTGGATTTGATTTTCCGTCATTATATAATTTAAAGAATTATAAACAATAAATAAATAATTGGAAAGAAAAAGAATTAATTGAGAAATGATAGAATTTTTATTCACTTTATTCTATTTATTACAATTGTCATTTAAATATTATGTTATTACAAAATATTTATAAAGGCAATTACACAAATGCTTAAAGTAAAATAAAAAGCTATTTTTTTAAATTCTAATTCTAATCTTCTATCCAATGCTTTTGTCTGCTCATTTAAATTTTACCTGCAAAAAACGATTAAAAGAAAAGTCAGAATTGAATAAATAATTAAAATGCAGAAAATAAATTTAATGTTCATCATTAAAAGCAATGGCCGGAATCAGTTACTCTTTTTTGCAAATCACGGGATTTCTCCCGGTTCACAAAAAAGAGAGGAATTTTTAAATGAATGCACAATTAAAAAATAGCACATTTTCAAAATCATTTGCATTTTTATCAAAAGGCCCACTGCATATTTCACATATGCATAAATTCAATTTTGGTCAAAACTGCATAAGCATAAATCAACAGCATACATAATTTCAAACAAACATATGCACAACATAAGCTAACGTTAACCTGCAGAATAACATAGGCTAATGCAAGACAAAAGAGATATGCAATTTCAAACAATGTGCAGTCTTAAAACAATGTATGCAAGCAACCTATATTTCCTTTTTCATCATATTCCAGCCTATTACTTTTTCAGACAGCAGTACAAGATATCATTTTTATATATCATTTCTGTACTTGAGGTAGAGAGAAGAAGAGGTTTAGTTTTTGCAGGTTTTGATTTAAGCATGAATTGGGAATAAAGTCAAAATCACTTGTAGCAGCATAGGTGCAAGCATCAGAAAAATATATTAAGATACTCAAACCTGAGCCATGAAAAAAAAGAGGCAACGGTCATATGAGAAGGGAACCCCTTCAAAAGGAAGTCTAAGCTTGCATATCTCTACCACGATATCACTGCAAAACTAAGCAAATATAGTCCATTGCAAACCATTTCCAAACAAAAAGCTACATCAAAACTATTCAAAAGATATAGCATATCTCTACCTAACCATCACTGCATCAAACTATTCAAAGCCATAACATTGCAAAACCACATAACCTGCATACTGTATCAAAACCATAAAAAACAGTATAATCCAAAACCACCAAACAAAAACATTTATTCATATTCCAACCAGTTTTAGACGAAGAAGAAGAGAAGAATTAGTAGCAGAAAGCAAAGAGCGAGGAATCTTCGGAGCTTACCTGATTTCGCCGGAATCGTACCGTCGGACTAGCTCCGACCATGTGAGTTTCTTCAGTTTTTCGCATAAATCTTTATACCGTTGTGTTGCCTTTGTCTCACTGGATAATAATCCTCTCTCAATTTTCTGAAATCATGAAAAATGGCCATTTAATATCATTGCGAATCATCAATACATCAATCCCTATTTAGCACCGGCAATAACTCGTTCGATAAATTTCAAGTTTACTAAATGTTGCAAGACTGATACACAATCACATAAGCACTATTAATTTAAAGCCAATTTGAGGTAATATAGGAAATTCACAAACCTTTCTTAACACAAACCATTATCATCACCATTCTAAATTCAACCAAAACACCATTTCCATTCTAATCCAGATAAACATATACTGTAATCTAACTTTCACAAGCTCCAGCCGCACCCTATTTCCACAAACTCTAACAAAATACAATAACAAAATTACCTCGCATTGATTCTTTCTTCATTCTGCAGAAGAATTGTAAATAAAATTTCAGATCACTCTGTTTTTGCTTCAGTCTTCAGAACCTTCATCATCATCAACGATTCATCATCACTGTTTTTGTCCAGCTTCCACGATGCCATTAGCTTCCCGTCTACCTTAGCTCCTCGTCACTATATCGATCACACACAAAACATAGCAACAGAGTAACTTTTCTTAGGAATAATAATCTTACAATAATGATTTGAGCAACATGGAACTTTTAAAAATGGCAGAATATTACCAATGTTTGAGGCACGCGCAATGACTCCAAAATCGCACCCAGCTGGAGATCTCCTCTGATTTCGTTCCCGATCCGCAACTGATACAACAAACACCCTCTAACTTTGTTTCCAAACAATCTCCATCGTTCTTCCTTCCACCACCAAATCTCTACGCTTTTCTCATTCCTCCATCTCTTTTCCCCTTTCTCTCTCCCCGTATCTCCTCTTTCCTCCCATCTTCATCTTCTCTAAACATCAAATCAAAACGACCACATAAATACCGTGAATCCGCGATTCCGAACCAACACAGATCTCCCTCTGTCCACACTTTCTTTGTCAAATTGCTCAATTTCCTTCTTCCACTGTTTGCGATACCTGTAATATTGCATCTACAAATTCTTCCTCTAAAAATCATTTATCAAAAGAACAAACTCTCTCCATCGTTTGCCTTCAACTCACCGTCGCTCAACTCACCCTTCGGTTCATCATCTTCCCAATTCTGCTAGCTACCCATATCCGTCATCTTTTCGACGCGCACCTGTTGCCGCTGCTCTCTTTCTCTCCTAACGCAGAGGGATCCGGTCCAACCTAATGCTTCTCCGAGTTCTTCTTCTACTCATAGTAACACACCAATCTCGCATCAACCTACCTTGCTTCATTTACCTGCAAGTGAAAACAGGAAATAACAATTCCACTCAACAATTGCATCGATGTAATCATGATAATTCTAACAAGCAGACAAGCTTCAAAGAGCTATAAGCTAATCGCTGCCTTCCTCGACGACAATACCGACACCGGTCGTAGCTCAACAACACATACGGTGAGACGCAAACAAAATAGAAGTAGAAGAGGTTTCAAAATTGCGGCAACTTTGAAGAGAAAAGAAATCGAAGCTTACCGTTAACCTCACAAGACCCAATCGCTGTCTTATCCAAATTCCACTGCTCCAATCGTTTCCAGCAACAACGTTAACTACTTCTCACACCGCAATACTCCAAACAACGAACTCCACCATTTATGTCTCACGATCTAGCGTTTTTCAGGTCCGGCGGCGGCGGCCATGGCACAACCTTTCTTAGGTTTTTTTCGATTACAACTTTGTGTTCTTCTTCCTGGGTCCTCCCACGACCCGACCCGCTCCACTCTCCTCAACCCAACTCAATTCCTTTTAGCTTAAGCCCATTCTATTTGATTTTCACACCCCATCTTCCATTTGCTATTTAGTTAATTCTATCCATTTTCTTAATTTATTTTAATTTAGATTAATTAGTTCTTAGAAATAACATATAGTTATTTTTTAATTAAATAATTTCTAATATTTTACCCCAAATCTTATTAGTTTAAGTTTTAATTTAGTAAATCAAAATAAGAGATGTGATTTAAAACATTTTTTAATCATTGACTAATTTTATTAATTTAAACTCTTAGGATTTAATTTAGTAATCTTAGTATATTTTTTAAATTAGACTTAAGTTAATAGCATTAAGTTTTAATTTAATTTAAAGAATTCTTAAAAGTAATACTTTTTATTTATATTAAAAAGACATAAAAAATAAAAACATGTAAAACCTTAAAAACATTTCTATTAACTCTCGTTACTTTTTATCCATGTTAAAATGCGTAACCAAATAAAACATTTTTCTCTTCATATATTAAACAAAAATCAAAAATGCATGTTCACGCTCAGTCTCTTATTTAATTTGTTGTATATCATTTATCTTACAATTTCCTGTTTCAATATCTCGCATTTACTTGATTATTCTGTTTGTGCCAATCCAAAGGGAATTGTCTAAATTTTTGTTGACTTCATGTCCTAAAAAAAAAACGATCGAACGAATACTCTCATTCATTAAAAACTTAGGTTAATTTTCCTCAAATATTCACCTTTCTTCAAAATTTCAACCTTTTCAAGACTTATACCTTTTAAGCCAAAACTTCGACATTAGGTCGTCGTATTTTCAAAAAACCGTCTGTATCCCTTTTCGGCCAAAATAATTTATTTTTTTAATCAAACGATCAATTTTAATAAACAGATATTTCAAAAGGTTCCTATAGAGTACTATAGATGCATTGGGTGCTAATACCTTCCCATTGTATAACCAACCCCCGAACCATAAGATCTCTTTTCAAAAACGCTTTGTTTTTTTTACATTGCATATTTAGGGTTTTATTTCGCTCTTTTCCCTTTTCCTTTGGAAACAATAAAGCGCGGTGGCGACTCTTGCTTTTGTAAGACGAATTAATCAATAATTCGATCTCCGATTTACCCCGCTACATTTTTTATCGCTACACACATTCGGATACCTTCTTTAAAGAATTGACTCTTGAGCCGAACCTGAATTTGAGTATACGTTATCAAAGATATCTTGGCGAAAGAACACCTGAATATGACGCGCCGGGTTGGACTTGTGAATTTTTCTTGAAATGTTTTGAGAAATATGGGAGGACAAATTTTGGGGTACAACAGTTGCCCCTGTTCAATTCTCTTAAACCCGAGGATATAGATTGGCTTTCGAGCCTTTCGTGATCCGAAGGTGGAAGATAATTGAACATTAGAGTGCCCAAAAATTTGCACTCGCATGGTGTAGTATCAGCATTGCGATGTCGGGAATGAGCTTACAGATGCCATTTGGAGATTGTTGGTAGGAGGATGAGCTTATAGATGCCATCTGGAGATTGTTGGTAGGAGGATGGGCTTATAGATGCCATCTGGAGATGTGAAAGTTTGTAACTTTGTAAGTTGAAAGAAGGAACCTGTATAGGGTTCCCTGATGATGAGTCCGTGTGAAATTGTATCCTGGAAGGAAGGAACCTGTGTAAGGTTATTTTGCGAGGAGTTTGGGTAAGACTACGTCGTGATAAGTTCGCATGAAACTTCTGGAGGAACCCGAGTAAGGTTACTTTGGAATAAGTCCGTGTAAAACTTCTTCTGAAAGAGAAGGAACCAGTGTAGGGTTACTTTGTGATAGTCAAGTAGATAGTTGTCCTGTCTGGTTTCAGGTATAGATTTATAATCAGTTGTCCACAGATATTTCCTGGCTTGCTACAGGTATTAATCCGGAACTTAAGAAGGATGGCCGATGAGATAGTTTTCATGTCTGGTTTCAGGTATTAATCTCTGACTTGAGAAAGAAAGATAGTTTTCCTAGCATGCTACAGGTATTAATCTTCAATCTCTTCCGTGTAGATAACTTTCCTGTCTGGTTTCAAGTATAGATCTAGAATCAGTCGTCCACAGATATTTCTTGGCTTGCTACAGGTATTAATCCAGAACTTAAGAAGGATGGACGATGAGATAGTTGCCCTGGTTGGTTTCAGGTATTAATCTCTGACCTGAGAAAGAAAGATGGTCTTCCTGGCTTGTTACATGTATTAATCTTCACTCTCTTCATATAGATAATTTTCCTGGCTTGTTACAGGTATTAATCTATAATCAGTCGTCCACAGATATTTTCCTGGCTAGTTACAGGTGTTGATCTGGAACTTGAAAAGGTTGATGGGTTGTCTCTATTGACGGGTTGTCTTCATTGACGGGCTTGCATCAGAAAAATCTTTAGGAATCGATTTAACTGAACCAGAAGAGGTTTTTTTTTTGATAATGATGTGATGAAGGAATCTGAGACGATTGCTACTCCAAATAGATGATGAAGGAATCTGGGATGATTACTACCTCAGCAGGATGATGAAGGAATCTTGGACGACTACTACCTCAGCAGGATGATGAAGGAATCTTGGACGACTACTACCTCAGCAGGATGATGAAGGAATCTTGGACGACTACTACCTCAACGGGATGATGAAGGAATCTTGACGACTTCTACCTCAACGGGATGATGAAGGAATCTTGGACTTCTTCCTCAACGGGATGATGAAGGAATCTAGGACGACTTCTACCTCAACAGGATGATGAAGGAATCTTTGACGATTACTACCTCAGCGGGATGATGAAGGAATCTTGGACGATTACAACTCAACGGGATGATGAAGGAATCTTGGACGATTACTACCTCAGCGGGATGATGAAGGAATCTTGGACGATTACTACCTCAACGGGATGATGAAGGAATCCTGGATGATTACTACCTCAACGGGATGATGAAGGAATCTTGACGACTTCTACCTCAACGGGATGATGAAGGAATCTTGACGACTTCTACCTCAATGGGAATGGTGAAGGAAACTTGGACGATTACTACCTCAGCAGGAATGGTGAAGGAATCTAGGACGATTACTACCTCAGCAGGATGATGAAGGAATCTTGGACGATTACTACCTCAGCAGGATGATGAAGGAATCTTGGACGACTTCTATCTCAACGGGATGATGAAGGAATCTTGGATGACTTCTACCTCAACGGGATAATGAAGGAATCTTGGATGACTTCTACCTCAACAGGATGATGAAGGAATCTTGGACGATTACTACCTCAGCAGGATGATAAAGGAATCTTGGACGATTACTACCTCAGCAGGATGATGAAGGAATCTTTGACAATTACTACTCCAACGGGATGATGAAGGAATCTTGACGACTTCTACCTCAACGGGAAGATGAAGGAATCTTTGACGACTGCTACTCCAAAAGGTAATGACTTTTATCTGTTGATCGATCTTTCCTGAAAAGGTAAAGAGTTAGTAGTATGCAATGTCATGATGTATGAGATGCATGATGTCATGATGTTCTCCAGAATAAATGAGGTCGTGTCGTATGCACTTTATCATGTATGTAAATAGGAGATGTGAAATGTGATATGTTTATGAATGTATTTTCGTCTGGGAAAATAAATCCTTGACAAATGCCAGGGAGTTTGATAAATCCTGGGCTGATATTGAAGAGTAGAGTTCTTCGTTTCCGCTGGGGATGATGAACGAAGATGATTGCAAGAATAAACCGGTAGGAGAAGATGACTCTGTTGGGGAATAAACTTGATGAAGAGATTACTTTGCGGGGAATTACTCTGTGGGGAAGAGATGCTTCGCTGAGATTTTAATGATAACTCCGCTGGGGATTCCGTTGATAAGCTCTATTGGGGATTTCGATGATGAACTCTGCTGGGGATAGAAAGAACTTCACTGGGGGATGATCTTTCAGTTGCAATTTGCTGAGGATAACCCAGTTAGACTCTGGTGGGGAAGCCTTTGTACTCTGCAGGGGACAAGCTTCCAGAATCTACTGGGGAGATGATTCAGCTCTGGCGGGGAAGCTTTTCTAGACTGCGCTGGGAAATGGCTCCACTGGGGGTATCTTGTATTCCGTGGGGGAACAATCTTATATTTCCGTCGAGGAATATTAAGACTGTTGGGGATGCTTGCTGAGGGATATCTGTATACTCCGCTGGGGAATATTAAGACTTGCTGGGGATACCTGACTTTTGGTAGACTAACTCTGCTTGGGGAGAGTATTGCTGATTTGTTTGTAGTTGCAGGTCTCAGTGGGGAGAGCTTCCATTAATGTCTTACTCTGCGGGGAGTGAAGGTATCTCGGTCATACTCTTCAACTGAATCCACCTTGTACCTGGAGGAAAAAGCAGCTTGTACAGTTCAGACAATTCTTATTGCCCCGGTTTCTACGGGAGAAGAAGGCCTGTGGAGGTGCTTGATAACTGCCGATTGACAAATCTTCTTCTGGTAGGCGAGTGACGAGATGACGGGACATAGTCGTACGCTTCTGATCCCTAACTTTTGCCTGGACCGCCCTTTCGGGTTTTCGGTCCACCGATATACCCTTTTTTGCCCAAGCCGCCTTTTCAGGTTTTCGACTTGCCGGGTGTACAGATTTTTCATTTTCATCCCTTATTTTTCCCGAACCCTTTTGGTTCGCCGGGAAGCCCTTATTTTTTCCTAGGCCAGTCAACCTAGCGGGTCTTTGATTATGCGTAGTATTTTTTTTACTATGTCCATGTTCTCAGAGTGCAGGGAGTTGTCACTGTCAGTAGTGTTGTGTCGCCATACTACCATAAGATGTCTGATCGTGCAAGCTTCGTTGCTGGAATTCATGTCCAATTCCCCAAGTGATTCAGATGGAGATTTTCCCCTGGCTACTTGGCATTTTGAGAGATTCCTTGAATCTTGACTTGATTGCCCCATATGATGGACAATGATCATGCCGTGCCCCTTGATTGGAAGTGTTTTTCCACTTGATGTGATCCTTTTTATTGAGAAGGTTTTTTGTTCACCTGATATTCGTCGTGCGAATTTCTCTGCTGTTTGAACAAATAGTCATATGAAAACAATGTTATTTTAAGAATGCAAAGCTTATGTCTGTCTTGAAGTTTTTGAAAATGCAGTTTTCAATAAAACAAGTGATTTTTTGTAAAATATGATGTCAACTCGAGATTATACAGCAAGCCCTACAGGAGTCAGGATACCTTTTGTAACAGTATGCTTTCGAACTAACCCATGCTTCAGCTAGGACTTTTAAGGGTTATAACGTGGCCTGGTTCACGGTTTAAGAAACAAAGGGTAAAGGCTCAAATTTTATTTGTACCCACCCGTTCTTCGTGATGTTCTTCGATCCTAAACTCAGCTAACCGTGCATTAGATCTTGTTTGAGTCTTTGCTCTGATATTCTGGTGATGGTTCGGATACTGATATTTTATTTTGAACAGGCAGTCATTCCTTTTTTGTTGAGGGTTTGTAGCGACCTCTTTTTTTTCGATTTTATTATCCCTATCTTTTTTCCTGAACTGTTTCTTTTGTGATTACAGTCAGCGGGATGCCCCAGTTTTGTAATTCTCCTTCATAGGTTTTGACTTAGTGGGCTTTTGTTTTGAGAGATAATGACTGCCTGTCCTTATGATTATTGGGAACCATCACTGTCTTTTGTTTTGGAAGGACTCCTTTGATGCCATTCGTCACGCACCTGGATCAACTGAGAGAACTACCCTGCCCCAGGTTATGATTAAGGGTTTTAATTTTTGAAAAGAAAAAACTCCAACTTCTTTGGCTCAAAGGGGTTGACTAGGGATTATCTTCCTTATAACTCCACTGTTTAGGATTTGAAACAATGCATGTACCTCATCAGCGGAGTCTGTTCAAAAGCATACTGTAAAGATCGTGATGTCGTTTTCGTCATCCTCCCTCAAAAGGCTTAGCATTTTTTTTAATCGAGAGTTGAATCATCAAAAAATGAAAGCAGTTTTAAGCATAGTGAACACAATTACTTCAAAATAGACACGTGTAATGCATTAATGAAATAAGAGAATTTGACATGATAATTGTTTGAATAAGCAAAGAAAAATACAATATCAGAATTCAAATGAACAAAAGTCTCTCAATCCTAGCCATGTTTTGGCAAGGGAGCAGTGATCACATTGGGAGTCTCGGGCGCTTCGAACTCGACCTCCTTTGCATCGATTAGGTCCTGAACCTTGTTCCTGAAAGTCCAATAATCATCTGTAGCATGCCCCGGGCTGTCAGAATGATAAGCACAGCGGGCGTTGGGGTTATACCTTGAAGGTGTAGTGTTCGGATTCTTAGGAGGGTCTCTTAGAGTTACCAAATTGGTCTTCAGCAACTATGGCAATATCTGGGACAAGGTCATGCTGAGGGGAGTGAATTGCCTTCTAGGTATCTCTTCCATTTGTTGGTTGCGATGTTGAGGAGCACTAGCCGATTTTGAAATAATTATCGCATTGACATCTTGGCGGTGTTCGGACCTATTCTGTCTTCTTGAACCATAGACAGCACTGGATTCTTTCTTGAATGATTTTTTCTCAGTGTTCGAGGAGTCACCCTTCTGTATTTTCCCAGACTTGATACCAGCTTCTATTCTCTCACCAGTCAAGATAATGTCTGTAAACCCAGCAGAAGAATTCCCAATCAGATGGTTGAAGAACGGACCAGACAGGGTCCCCAGGAACATATCAACGAGCTCACGGTCAGTTAAGGGTGGTTGCACCCTTCCAGCCAGGTCTCTCCACTTTTGCGCATACTCCTTAAATCCTTCACCCGTCCCTAGTGACATACCCTGGAGTTGGGTACGCGTAGGAGCGAGGTCGGAATTATACTGATACTGCTTGTAAAACGCAGTAGCCAAGTCCTCCCAGGTACGAATACTGGCTCCATCCAGCTGATAGAACCATTCGAGTTGAGTCCTTGAAAGACTATCCTGGAAGAAATGGATCCATAAATTCTTGTCGGCGGTGTAAGGTTGGATCTTCCTTACATACGATCGGAGGTGCAGCTTAGGACAGGAAGCTCCGTCGTACTTTGCAAAAGCAGGTGCTTTGAACTTATGGGGAATCACCACCCCAGAAGATAAGCCTAGGTCTCCAAAGTCCAACCCGGGCATATGTTGAATCTCCATAGCACTTAAGCGGTCCTCTAGCTGTTTGTACCTATCCTCAGCAGGAGGGTACTGTTCATCATTATAATCCGTCTCGTTGTCGGAGACCACGGGACTAGGAACCCTTCTCTCTTGGGGACTGTCTTTGCCTACAGATGAGGTAGTCAACTCAGCCTCATTCTGTAGTCCATTCCTAGATCTGCGTCTAGTGTTAAACAAGACGGTCCTCTTCTTCTTCTTCTTCTTTCTCTCTTTCAGAATCAGAGTTTTCAAGTCCTGTTGACCCTGGGCTAGGCTCATAACCAACTCTTGGAACTGGGCATTCTGGGCCTGGAGGGCCTTGATAGCTTGTTCAGCGGAAGGTTCAGTAGACATGATGATTGCTGAAATAAACAGCGAAGAAGATAAGTGACCTGTAATGGTACCTGTAATGTAATGATATGTATGATATGCATGCAATGTTTTCAAGGATCTCGCGGGGTAAACCAAGAAACTTGTTAGAATTTGAATTTGGGAAGCTTGATTGAAGGAACTTCATGTTGCTGAGAGTCCTTCTTCAAGAGTCAAGGGTCACCATATCGAGTGGGTCATAGCCCCTGACTCAAGGTTTCATGTTTTGATCTCCAAATAACCTTGGCTAGAGGAAAATAAATCCCCTTTGCCCCTTGCTAGACATTTGGTTCATCATGACCTGCATCACAAACCTTTGAGATCCTTGAAATGGGTTAGGGAAATGCTATGGTATGATATTATGATGCGTATGATGTTATGTACGTGGATGCAAAGGTGTGAGGTGTAACTAAACCCTGTTATAAGCCCAGGTTAAGGACTGTAAACAAAACCTGCAAGGAACTCATGTTGTCAGATAACAAGAATGTGCAAGTAGTTCAAGTTTGAAGGCACACAAGTCACACAAAAGAGCCCTTAGATTTCAGGCCGGCGTGAAGTTTAGGTACTACCCTCTTTCAGTTTCAGTTGGTTAAGACCTGTCCTAGAAAATAGTAACCGGGTTCTAGAGGATCTCAATATCACTGACTACCCTCAATCGGTCATAACTCCAGCTTCGCAATCTTTTCTTGCGGCCGGAACCATCGCGAGAGTTTAGCCTCAATGAGTGTAGCATACTGCTACTGTTCTATGGCCAAGTTGGGTCAATTTAAGGTTCTAAGGTCGGTTGGTGCTTAATGACTCCTCAGACGACCCATATTCTCCTCGTTCCAACACAAGGGATATCGGTACAGACCAAGGTGTCACACCAATGTAGCTACTGCTTCACCCGTGTCGGTCTACGTCGGACAGGTCCCTCACAGCTTATTGCTACCTAAAAGGGTATTCCCCAGATCCGGGTTAGGATCTATGAAACTCCTATGCAAGCCCACAAATATAAAAGTAATCAAGGCATACAATTGAAAACATAAAATGATCTAATCCTAAGGTACACTTCACTTATAAAATTTCCCCAGCAGAGTCGCCAGTTCTGTTATCGGTGGAAATAGAACTGACTGTTTTGGAATGCTGGTTCACGAAATGTTGCGGTAAGCAAGAGTCGCCACCGTATTTTATTTTCTCCAACAAGGAACGGACAAAAGCATAGCAAAATTCCTTTTCGAGATGTTTCTCGGTTCGGGAGGTAGATTATAGAAAGGGAAGGTGTTAGCACCCTTTTTATCCGTGGTTATCCACGGGCTCTTAGGTACTTGCTCACTATGTTTTAAAAATGTTTTGCTTTTCTTGTGTTTGTGGGTTTTGAAAAAAAGTTTGTTTGAAAACTTCGTTTTGACTCTTGTATCAGTCCTCAAGAGTGTATGAAGTATTGTTTGAAAACTTTTGTCAGAAAAGGGTAAGTGCGAAAAGTATTTTTGTTTTGAAAGAGCAAGTATCTAAGAACCTCTACCTACTCAAAAGAAATTAAGCTGTGTAAATGTCCTTTAGATAGTACTATCCCACTATTGAGAAGTAGGTAGCACCGTCGTTGGAGTTTTCGGGTCAATTCGATTATAGGGACATGTGGTCACTAAAGCAATAGTAGGACGCCTTAGCGGTAACCCTAATGTCTTAGATCGTTCTTTATCGAGGCAACCGTTTCGAGGTAACTTTGATCTTTAGACAGGAGGGCAACCTCTAAAACACCCTATACTCAATGACCACGTCGAGGCAACCAAGTGAGGCGTACCCTAGGAGTAGCATGTGCGAGTGTGTCAGGTTTCAATTATGTTATTGTGATCGGTGGGAACGAGAACTGACTGTTTTGGAATGCTGGTTCGCGAAATGTCGCGGTAAGCAAGAGTCGCCACCGTCTTTTATTTTCTCCAACAAGGAAAGGAAAAAAGCACAGCAAAATTCCTTTTCGAGATGTTTCTCGGTTCGGGAGGTAGATTATAGAAAGGGAAGGTGTTAGCACCATTTCTATCCGTGGTTATCCACTGGCTCTTAGGTACTTGCTCACTATGTTTTCAAAAAATGTTTGCTTTTCTTGTGTTTGTGGGTTTTGAAAAAGTTTCGTTTGAAAAAAAACTTCTAGGTAACTCTTGTATCAGTCCTCAAGAGTGTATGAAGTGTTTGTTTGAAAACTTTTTGAAACTGTAGGTGCGAAAAGTTGTTTTTGTTTTGAAAGAGCAAGTACCCAGGAGAAATCTACCTACTCTAAGGAATTAAGCTGTGTAAGAGTCCTTTAGACAGTACTATCCCACTATTGAGAAGTAGGTAGAACCGTCGTTGGAGTTATTCGGGTCAATTCGATTATAGGGACATGTGTGGTCACCAGAGCAATAGTAGGATGCCTTAGCGGTAACCCTAATGTCCTAGATCCTTTTTTATCCGAGGCAACCGTTTCGAGGCAACTGGATCTTTAGACAGGAGGGCAACCTCTAAAACACCCTATACTCAATGACCACCTCGAGGCAACCAAGTGAGGCGTACCCTAGGAGTGGCATGTGCACGTGTGTCAGGATTCAATTCATATTATCTTTGCACATGTATTATGGTGAGCTACGAGTTGATTTTATTTTTCAGGCAAGTCTTGTCATGCATAATTAACAATTAATATTGCGGAAAGTAAATTGCGGAAAGTGAATCTATGCTATTACAAGGCGTCGGGTATTCACATCGCCAAAAACATAACCCTTGAAAAGCAAATGCGAGAAAATAAAAGAAAGCGATAAAAAGGTCTTAATTATCTATTACATCCTCTGAGCAGATACATAAATATAATCAAAAAAATAATGTGCGCGCGATAAAAATTAAATCAGGAACGTCCTTAGGGTTTTGACCCTTTTTGAGAAAAGAATGGATTTTGGTCCTTTTTTGCAATTAATTCAAATTAAACCTAATAACTAATTAATTAATTAATTACAAGAAAAAAGTATTTTTTAGTTTTTTATGCTTTTAATGAAAATAAAATAAAAAGGATTAAAATTGTCAAAAGAAAAACCCTAATTCTAAATGAATTTTATTTATTGTGAAAATGTCAAAATTAAACCTAATTAAACTAAATTGGTTTGTTAGTATTTATTTACAAAAATAAAGTGGAATTAATAAATAATAATAATAATAATAAAAATATTTACATATTCTGATTTTATTATGTTATTATGAAAATTATGTTAGTTAAATAAATAATAATAATAATAATAGTAAACAATTAAATAAATAAAGTAGAAAATATAAAGAAACCAGGGGGATGATGGGCCCATTAGGAGGTTTGTTCTGGAAATTTCAGGCCCATTAAGCCACCAGTCCATTTGACTTTGGCAATTGTCCAGGCGTGCTTTGACTAGAGAGCATGGTAGTCACTCATCTTTTGCCTTCAGATCTGCCTTGCCAGCCACCTGGCGCTTGGATGAGTGGGGTATATGGTGGACAACATTCAGCAACCTGCATGTGACTACATTGGAAAAAATAGAAACAAGGGATTTGGGGGACCTGGGAATCGAACCCAGGTCCCAATGATTCTTGGACAACGCATCCACAACTGAGCCATTACGCTGCATTTGATAATATAACAACAAGCAATTATAATATTAAAACATTAGTGCATGTACTGTAAGACAAACAAAAACGCGCCCCATTTGAATTGTCCAGTAACACGCTTACACCTCATCATCGTCTTCCTTTTTCCCTGTAAAAGACAAACAGATAGCGGGGGTTTTTAACCCCCACAAAACAAGATGACCAATAATAGCGAATAGCTCTATGCTAAATATAAATATGGCGCGATGGTAGGGTTAAATTCGCCTGGTTCTCAGGATTACAACCATATGCATTAGAGGTTCCAATTTTTCCTGTATGGGAAAGCCCTAATTCAAGAACTCAAGAACCCTAGAATTCTCCAATGGCAACTTTCGATTCAATGCATAATAATTCAATTAACCTATGCCAAAAGCTTCCTGTGGATTCAAGCAATGCAAAACCAACAAAAAATCATATTAAATATGCATGAATCATGAGTTTCGATTATAAAAAAATGTCCAAACCGTGGGTTCGTGTAGAGTGATTTCTCAAGCTTTAGCATGTGGTTTTGATTGCAATGTGTCCCTGAGACTTCCAACAATGTGTTAGAAACAACCAAAGTCTCTGAATTGACCTGGAAGATTGAAAACAGTTTTCAAGTTTCTTTGATTTTTTTCAATATTGGTTATGGCTTTCTTGCAGAGTTTTCACGTCCAATGCATTAGGTTTAGGTTGTGTACTTATAGTAGAATGGAATTAGGTTAAATCTTGTCCAAGAAATCCATGGAATTATGATTTCAATATTTGATTGAAAATCAAATATTTTTCAATCTTTTTGATTGAAGAAACTTGCCAAACTTGGAGATTTTTGTCCCCTTGATGTGCACACGAATTTGCCAGCTCTTTTAGGTCATATTTGCTTCATGAAAAGATTGAAAAACCATATCTTGATATTTCCTACAATTTAAATTAATTAAATGAATTAAAATTGATTAAAAATCCAATTAATTAATAAAAAATAAGAAAGTAAATCAATTTAAGCTTGATGGGTCGTGCATAGGCCTTGGATAAAGTTTCAAGAAGAAATTTGAGGCCCATTAGCAAAAACAAGGTGTTTTGAGCAAAGTTGACTTTTGCAAATTCACCAAAATTTCCCAACTTCTCCAATGCATATCTTGCTCAATTTTGATACTATGAACATGTTCTTGGACATTTTGGAAAGGTCTTGAAGTCCTCTAACCAATGCCTTTGGTCCCATGTCCTTTGGATTTACCAATCTCAAGTTATGGTCTTTGACTTAAAGTGCAGTTTTGTTGACTTTTGAATTTGACCTATAATGTAGAAATTAATAACTTTTTGTGAGAGAATTTCTTGGACTTGGAATGTGAGGATAAGTTGTAGGAAATGTCATCCCCTTCAAAATGAGCATTGGATGGGATTTTTTGATGAACCATGAAAAAGTTATGCCTTGGTCAATATACAGTTGACTTTTCGACTGTCCAAAAATAGTAACTTTTGCATCTTTGATGATTTTTGAGCCATGCTTGAGGAATCATGATCAAGACTTGATCAAATGATGATTGTGTACTCAAAATAAGATGTTGACCAAGAATTTTGACTTTTGACTGCAAAAATGACCATTTTCCCCTGCAGTTGACTGTGAAGCAAATGGAGCTTTTGACTGTGCAATTTGACCCTGTGAGTCTTGAGACTTGACATGTAGATGCTTGACAATGTATATAGGCCTATGAGACTTGATTGAGCCATTGAAAACCTCAAATTCCTTGAAAGAACCAAAACCCTAATTTTGACTGGCTTAGGTTGCAGTTGGACTGTGCAATCTCTTGAGTAATCTTGAACCATTTGAAGATGATTCTTGACAAACCTTGAAGAATATGGGAGGGAAAATTTTGGGGTACAACAGTTGCCCCTGTTCAATCTTCTTAAACCTGAGCATGTAGATTGGCTTGCGTGCCTTTCGTGATCCGAAGGTGGAAGATGATTGAACACTAGAGTTCCCAGAAATTTGCACTCGCATAGTGTGGTATCAGTAATGTGATGTCGGGAATGGGCTTATAGATTCCATTTGGAGATGTAATGGATAGTGGTGGAGATGGGCTTAAAGATGCCATCCAGGGGTGTCGATCGCGTAAGAGATTCCTTAGCGAAAACTTGCGTATCTGAGAAAGAAAGATAATTTCCTGGTCTGTTACAGGTGTTGATCTTCAAACTCTTCATGCATATACTTTCCTGGCTAGATACAGGTATAGATCTACAATCAATCGCTCACAGATATGCCCTGGCTAGATACAGGTATCGAATCTGGAACTTCAAAAGGTTGATCGAGATAGCTTTCCTGGCTGGATATAGGCGTAGACCTCTAATCAGTCGCTCACAGATATGCCCTGGCTAGATACAGGTATTGAATCTGGAACTTCAAAAGATTGATCAAGATAGCTTTCCTGGCTGGATACAGGCGTAGACCTCTAATCATTCGCTCACAGATATGCCCTGGCTAGATACAGGTATCGAATTTGGAACTTCAAAAGGTTGATCGAGATAGCTTTCCTGGCTGGATACAAGCGTAGACCTCTAATCAGTCGCTCACAGATATGCCCTGGCTAGATACAGGTATTGAATCTGGAACTTCAAAAGATTGATCAAGATAGCTTTCCTGGCTGGATACAGGCGTATACCTCTAATCATTCGCTCACAGATATGCCCTGGCTAGATACAGGTATCGAATTTGGAACTTCAAAAGGTTGATCGAGATAGCTTTCCTGGCTGGATGCAGGCGTAGACCTCTAATCAGTCGCTCACAAATATGCCCTGACCAGATACAGGTATCGAATCTGGAACTTCAAAAGGTTGATCGAGATAGCTTTCCTGGCTGGATACAAGCGTAGACCTCTAATCAGTCGCTCAGAGATATGCCCTGGCTAGATACAAGTATCGAATCTGGAACTTCAAAATGTTGATCGAGATAGCTTTCCCGGCTGGATACAGGTGTAGACCTCTAATCAGTCACTCACAGATATGCCCTGGATAGATACAGGTATCGAATCTGGAACTTCAAAAGGTTGATCGAGATAGCTTTCCTGGATGGATACAGGCGTAGACCTCTAATCAGTCTCTCACAAATATGCCCTGGCTAGATACAGGTATCGAATATGGAACTTCAAAAGGTTGATTGAGATAGCTTTCCTGGCTGGATACAGGCGTAGACCTCTAATCAGTCACTCACAGGTACGCCCTGGCTAGATACAGGTATCGAATCTGGAACAAAAGGTTGATGGGTAATCATCTTTGGATTGACCTTTTCCTGAAAAGGCAAAACATTAGTTGTATGCAATGTCATGATGTATGAAATGCATGATGTTATGATGTTCTCAAAACGAGATCGTGTCGTATGCACTTTATCATGTATGTAAATAGGAGGTATGCGATGTGATGTGTTTATGAATGTATTTTCGTCTGGAAAATAAATCCTTGACGAATGCCGGGAAGTTCATTGAATCCTGGGCTGATGAAGAATAGAGTTCTTCGTTTCCGCTGGGGATGATAATTGCAAGAATAAACCGGTAGGAGAAGATGACTCCGTTGGGGAATAAACTTGTTGAAGAGATTACTCTGCGGGGAATTACTCTGTGGGAAGAGATACTTCGCTGAGATTTTGATGATAATTCTGCTGGGGATTCCTGTTGATAAGTTCTGTTGGGGAATTTGATGAACTCCGCTGGGGATAGGAAGAACTTCGCTGAGGACGATCTTTCCGTTGTAACTTGCTGAGGATAACCCAGTTAGATTCTGGTGGGGAATAACCTCTGAATATGGCGGGGAGAGATATGTTTGCACTCTGCAGGGGCCAAGCTTCCAGACTCTACTGGGGATAAGGTTCAACTCTCCTGGGGAAACCTTTTTTGGACTGCACTGGGGAATGGCTCCACTGGGGTGTCTGGTATTCCGCCGGGGAACAATCTTATATTTCTGTCGAGGAATATTTAAGACTGCCGGGGATGCTTAATGGGGAATATCTGTATACTCCACTGGAGAATATGGAGATCTTCTGGGGATATCCAACTTCCTTAGGGCTGACAGTAGCCTAACTCTGCTTGGGGAGAGTGTTGCTGACTTGCTGGGGATACTGTGTCCTTGATGGGAGGCCAACTCTGCTTGGGGAGAGTATTGCTGAATCTTGTCTTACTCTGCGGGGAGTGAAGGTATCCTGGTTACATTCTTCAGCCGAACCTACCTTGGTACCTTGGTGGACAGAGCAACTAGATCACTTAGACAATTCTTATTGCCCATGTTTCTGGTGTCACCTGTAATTAGTCCTTTGTTTCGCATGCAAATATTTATGATCAGCAACTAATGTCAAATGCATATATCAAAAATGAACATTGGACGTTCTTTGTAAAATAAAACAGATAAAGGAAAAACAATTTGAAATTTGTCTAAAAATGAGCTTGTATTGATTTTGAAATTTGCCTGTAAATAGGCGTTTTGTGTACAAGAGGCTGATGTCATAGTAAGAGAACACCGCCGAACAACATAGAGTTTATACAATTTTGTGAAAATAAAACAAAACGGCTATGTGAAAAATCCCACTGGGTTCCAACTCTGCTATCGCCTTTATGTCTTCAAGCGTCTCATCACTTTGCTGCTTAGCTGGAGATGAAGCTGATTGATCGACGCCGTTCGAGCCTGATTGTTGATACCAAAAGTCTGGATGCAGGGTGATCCAATGAGACATAGTATTACGCTTTAATCCCTAACTTTTTTCTGGACCGCCCTTTCGGGTTTTCAGTCCACCGGGATACCCATTTTTGCCCAAGCCGCCTTTTCGGGTTTTCGACTTGCGGGTGTACAGATTTTTTTATTTTCATCCCTTATTTTTGCTCGAACCCTTTTGGTTCGCCGGGAAGCCCTTATTTTTGCCTAGGCCAGTCGACCTAGCGGGTCTTTTAATCATGCGTAGTATCTTTTTACTATGTCTGCATTGGCGGGGTGAGGAAGGTCGTCACCATCCATGGTAGTTAGAATCATCGCACCTCCTGAGAAGATGTTCTTAACCACAAATGGCCCTTCGTACATAGGGGTCCATTTTCCCCTGGGATCACCTTGATGTAGAATGATGCGCTTGATTACCAGGTCTCCGACTTGATACTCTTGTCGTCTGACTTTCTTGTTAAAAGCATTGATCATCCGTTTTTGGTACGTTTGACCATGACAAATAGCAGTGAGTCTCTTTTCATCAATCAGGTTTAATTGATCAAGCCGGGTCTGGATCCAGTCATCTTCGCTCAAGCCTGCATGCTTTATTATCCGGAGAGAGGGTATCTGGACTTCAATAGGAAAGACTGCCTCCATGCCATAGACCAAGGAAAAGGGTGTTGCCCCTGTTGACGTCCTTGCTGAGGTACGGTACCCATGAAGAGCAAACGGTAACATCTCGTGCCAATATTTGTAGGTCACTGTCATCTTCTGCACGATCTTCTTGATGTTCTTATTAGCTGCTTCTACAGCCCCATTCATCTTCGGCCGGTAAGGAGAAGAGTTGTGGTGCTGTATCTTGAATTGCTCGCAGAGCTCAGTGATCATCTTGTTGTTAAGATTGGTACCATTGTCCGTAATGATCCTCTCAGGTACACCGTATCGACAGATCAGGTTATGCCGAATGAACTGTGCCACGACATTCTTGGTTACGGTAGCATAGGAAGCTGCTTCAACCCACTTCGTGAAGTAATCAATTGCTACCAGGATGAAGCGATGCCCGTTAGATGCCGTAGGTCTGATTTCGCCGATCATATCAATGCACCACATTGCAAAAGGCCAAGGTGCTGTCAAGACGTTCAAAGGAACTGGAGGAATGTGCACCTTATCAGCATAGATCTGGAACTTATGACACGTCCGAGAATGTTGGTAACAGTCGGCTTCCATTGTGGACCAGAAATATCCTGCCCAAAGGATTTTCTTTGCCATGGTATGTCCACTGGAATGCGTTCCAAAGGTACCTTCATGCAGCTCTGCCATGATCCTTTCTGCTTCATTCTTATCCACACAACGCAGTAAGGTTGAGTCATGGTTTCGCTTGTAGAGAATGCCATTACTGAGGAAGAACTTTGCGGCGAACCTTCTCAGAAACTTTTTATCATTAACAGATGCACCCTCGGGGTATTCTTGAGTTTCAAGGTACCTCTTCACTTCGTGATACCAGGGTTTTTCAGTTACCTCTTCAGCCTCAAGATCACAGCAATGTGCAGGCTCGTCCAATTTCCAGATAATGATCCAGGGAGCCTCGTTGTCCCATTTGACTTTGAACATAGAAGACATCGTAGCCAGCGCGTCCGCCAACGGATTCTCCTCTCTTGGGAAGTGTTCAAAGGTTATTTCCTCGAAGTGGGGAATCAACGTCAATACATACTCCTTGTAAGGAATAAGGTTCGGGTGTTTCGTATCCCACTCGCCTTTGATCTGACTGATCACGAGAGCGGAATCTCCGAAGACACTCAGAAACTTGATCCTTAGGTCAATTGCAGCTCGAAGACCCATGATGCATGCTTCATACTCCGCCATGTTGTTGGTGCAGTTGAAACATAGTCTGGCGGTAAGTGGAGTGTGAGTGCCTTTAGGGGATATGATCACAATGCCGATGCCATTACCCAAAGCGTTTGAGGCTCCGTCAAAGTGCATAGACCATCGGGATCCTTCCTCAGGTCCTTCATCCGGTCCAGGTACTTCACAATCAGTCACTACCATGATATTCTCGTCTAGAAATTCAAAGTTCATGGACTGGTAGTCATCCACTGCCTGATGTGCCAAATGGTCTGCCAATACACTTCCCTTGATTGCTTTCTGAGTCGTGTACTGGATGTCATATTCTGTCAAGATCATCTGCCATCTTGCTATTCTTCCGGACAAAGCATGCTTTTCGAATATGTACTTGATTGGATCCATTTTTGAAATCAACAGAGTAGTGTGAGTCAACATATACTGTCTCAGCCGGCGAGCAGCCCATACCAAAGTGCAGCAAGTTTTCTCGAGCAGTGAGTATCGGGTCTCACAGTCGGTAAACTTTTTGCTAAGGTAATAAATAGCGTGCTCTTTTCGGCCAGACTCGTCATGCTGCCCCAACACACACCCCATTGAGTTGTCAAGTATTGTCAAGTATAAGATTAGAGGTCTCCCTTCAACTGGTGGCATAAGAATGGGTGGCTCTTGGAGATACTCTTTGATTCTTTCGAAAGCGGCCTGACATTCATCGTTCCAACGTACTACTTGATCTTTCTTCAGCAGCTTGAAGATTGGTTCACAGGTAGCAGTTAGGTGCGAGATGAATCGGGAAATGTAGTTCAACCGTCCTAGAAAGCCTCTGACTTCTTTCTCTGACTTGGGAACTGGAATCTCTTGTATGGCTTTCACCTTGGCATGGTCCACTTGAATACCTTTGTTGCTTACGACGAAGCCTAGCAGTTTTCCAGATCTCACCCCAAAGGTGCACTTGTTCGGGTTCAACCTCAGCTTGTACAACCTTAACCGGTCAAACAGCTTCTGTAGATGGTCAAGGTGTTCCTCCTTAGTTTGGGACCTTGCAATCATATCATTGACATATACTTCTATCTCATGATGGATCATGTCATGAAACAAAGCAACCATGGCACGTTGGTAGGTTGCCCCAGCATTTTTCAACCCAAAAGGCATGACCTTGAAACAGAAGGTGCCCCACTGAGTAACAAAAGTGGTCTTCTCCATGTCTTCAGGAGCCATCTTGATTTGATTGTAACCAGAGAACCCGCCCATGAAAGAGAATACCTTATGCTGAGCAGTGTTGTCAACCAGAACGTCGATGTGAGGCAAAGGGAAATCATCCTTAGGGCTTGCCCTGTTCAAATCCCTGTAATCAACACACATTCAGACCTTACCATCTTTCTTCGGCACTGGAACCACATTAGAAACCCACTGAGGGTAAGAAGTCACTGCCAGAAACCCGGCATCAAATTGTTTCATAACCTCAGCTTTGATTTTCTCTGACATCTCTGGACGCATACGGCGGACCTTCTGTTTACCGGAAGGCATTCTTCCTTGGTAGGCAGGTGATGAACCACAATGTCGGTATCCAACCCAGGCATGTCTTCGTAAGACCAGACAAAGATTTCCACATAGTCATGCAGCATCTGAATCAACCGTTGTTTCACACTAAGCTCCAGATTGGCACCAATCTTGACTTCCTTTTTGTCTGTCTCAGTACCCAGGTTTATCGTTTCCACTGGCTCTTCATGTGGCTGAATGGCCCTCTCTTCCTGGAGTAACAGTCTTGCCAGCTCACCAGGCACTTCACAATCATCTTCACCTTCGTCTTCGGCTAAGTTGATCGGATTTTCGAAGTCATAGGTGGCAGTAGCAGAGTCGTTACCAGTGAGATCCAGAGTGGATTGGAACCTATATAGGTGAGTGTGTGTAAATATAGCTGCTTTGCAATATATAATAAAGAAAGACAAGGAGCGCAAGATTTGAAATGCAAAAAACGTCCAATGCTTTTATTAATGATATATGTAAATGACACACAAAAGCCCTCACAAGTGAAGCCACGGTGCCCCGGGTAAGACACCGGGCCATAAAGTTCCAATTATTGTTTGTTACAAATTCGAAACAAAGGAGTTCATTACTGAGTGACAAAAGTAATAGGTATGAAGTCTTTCGCAGTCCAGTTGTTCGGTCCACCATTGGTTGTGGGGTAGATCCAGCTGTCGAATTCAGATTCCTCCACGTCGTCTTTAATAACATTTACTCCTGGGTTGGTGATGAACACAAGAGGTCTTCCAATCCTTGCTTTACGAACAACCCTTTGAGCTTTTGCAGTGAAACCCAAACCAAATTTGTCAGTCTTCGGAGTGAAATCAGGAAGTCGGTCCCAGTTTGCGCACTCACCCTTCTCAATAACAGCCCGGGCATCCTTTAAGGAGGCCATCTTCAAAGGAGGATCTTCAATCACTGTTTCTGCTGATGCCAGTGTCGGAGGAACTTCTTCAAAATGTTGAAAGGGGGTCTCAATGAACTCCCCATCCATTTCTATGTACCAGAACGAATTGAGGTGGCTGACCATATACTCTTCCTCCCCTTGCACTGTAACAATCTTCCCTCTGACAGGGTATTTTAGCTTCTGATGTAGTGTGGAGGTCACGGCTCCAGCCTTGTGGATCCATGGACGACCCAGAAAACAAGAGTAGGACGGTCGGATATCCATCACATAGAATGTTGAATCAAAGACCTGAGAACCAACCCTGATTGGAATGTCAACCTCACCATGCACCATCCTTTTGGACCCGTCAAAGGCCCGAACAACAATGTTACTTGGCTTGAGCTCTAAACCCTCGCAATACAACCTGTCTAGAGCTTTCTTGGGTAATACGTTCAATGAAGAACCAGTGTCAACTAGCACATGGGCAATAGTAATGCCTCTGCATTCAATGGAGACATGCAGGGCATCGTTATGGTTCTTCCCCTTAGCAGTCAGATCAGCGTCAGAGAAACCCAAACCATTATCAGCAGTTAAGTTGGCCACACAGTCGGTGAACTGATCAGCTGATATCTCTTGGGGCACGTGGGCCGTCTTCAAGAAGGTAATCAGGGCCTGGGCATGGGCCTCTGAACACAACAATAGTGATAGCATAGAAATTTTAGATGGGGTGTGCCCCAGCTGCTCAACTACATTGAAATCACTCTTCTTGATAATCTTGAGAATCTCTTCCATCTCTTGCTTGGAAGCTTCAACACTGATTGTCTTTGGCGCCTCCGTCTGGGCAGGCACATCAGTAGCAATCCCTTTGCCCCGAGCGTCAGATGACTCGGCAGCAGGGGTAGAAGTAGGAACTTGGTCAGGAAGGGAAATAGGAACACTTGCAGGTGTGATGACAATAGGTCTCTGAATAGCTGGTGGCGCAATATCTGGTGAGAACAGTCTACCACTACGAGTGACTTTGGCAGGCCCGGTGATGTTGCCGACGCCGGTACTAGTATCAAACTCTTATTTTACTCCAAGAACGTAAACATCTGCCCCATAGTGCCACGGGACAGCTTTGTCAGATGTATAGGGGAGGGGCCCCAGAACAGTGATAATGATAGGAGCAATCTTCTGAGTAGACATGATTTTGACAGGCTTCTTTGAGGGAGCCTTAGGAGAGTTGTTGAACAAGATCTCTTTATTATCCATCAGGCTTTGGATACCTGATTTCAACAAAGGACAACCAGCAGGTGAAACAGAACATAGAGGGCAACCTTTACCACATCCCGGAAATAAATCGGCTAGCAACAGGTTCCTTTTGACAGTCAACAACGGAGTAACAATATCATCCACAAAGGCTACATACAGGTCTTCCTCAACAGCATTCACTCCATGCTTGGGCATGAGAGCAGTCACAACATTGGGCCTTTCGGGTGCCTCGAACTCTATCTCTTTAGCATTAATAAGGTCCTGAACCTTATTCCTCAGAGCCCAACAATCATCTGTAGCGTGCCCCGGGCTGTCAGAGTGATAAGCGCAGCGGGCGTTGGGATTGTACTTTGGAGATGTTGTATTTACCACCTTCGGAGCTTCCTTGACAGTTACCAGATTGGTTGACAGTAGTTGTGGCAATATCTGAGACATGGTCATACTGAGCCGAGTGTACTGCCTTTTGGGTCTCTCACCCCTTGGTTGGTTATATTGCTGAGGAGCAGTAGTAGGCTTTGAAATAACTACCACGTTGACAGCTTGGCGGCGTTCCGGTTTATTCTGTCTCCTTGAACCATAGACAGCACTAGATTCTTTCTTGAAGGGCTTCTTTTAAGTGCTCGAGGAGGCACCCTTTTGTATCTTCCCAGACTTGATACCAGCTTCTATCCTCTCACCAGTCAAGATCAGATCTGTAAACCCAACAGAAGAATTCTCAATCAGATGGTTGAAGAAAGGACCAGACAGGGTCCCCAAGAACATGTCAACGAGTTCACGGTAAGTCAAAGGTGGTTGTACCCTTCCAGCCAGGTCTCTCTACTTTTGCACATACTCCTTAAATCCTTCACCCGTCCCTAGTGACATACCCTAGAGTTGGGTACGCGTAGGAGCGAGGTCGGAATTATATTGATACTGCTTGTAAAACGCAGTAGCCAAGTCCTCCCAGTTACGAATACTGGCTCCATCCAGCTGATAGAACCATTCGAGTTGAGTCCATGAAAGACTGTCCTGGAAGAAATGGATCCATAAGTTCTTGTCTGCAGTATAAGGTTGGATCTTTCTGACATACGATCGGAGGTGCAGCTTAGGACAGGAAGCTCAGTCGTACTTTGAGAAAGCAGGTGCTTTGAACTTATGGGGAATCACCACCCCGGAGGATAAGCCTAAGTCTCCAAAGTCCAACCCGGGCACATGTTGAATTTCCATAGCAATTAAGCGGTCCTCCAGCTGTTTGTACCTGTCCTCAGCAGGAGGGTACTGTTCATCATTGTAATCTGTCTCGTTGTCGGAGACCACGGGACTAGGAACCCTTCTCTCTTGGGGATTGTCCTTCCCTACAGAGGAAGTAGCCAGATCAGCCTCATTTTGTAGTCCATTCCCGAATCTACGTCCGGTGTTAAACAACACAGTCCTCTTCTTCTTCTTCTTCTTCAGAATCAGAGTCTTCAACTCCTGTTGACCCTGGGTTAAGCTCATGACCAACTCTTGGAACTGGGCGTTCTGGGCCTGGAGGGCCTTGATAGCTTGTTCAGTAGTAGGTTCAAAAGTCATGATGATTGCTGAAATAAACAGCGAAGAAGATGAGTGACCTATAAAAAGGGTACCGGTTATGCACATGATGCATGATATGCTATTTATGCAATGCATTCAAGGGTTCGAGAATTCAAATTAGTTGTAGACAAAAAAGGAACACACTTTATATTAAGAAATAATCTGTTCAGTACATCAATGCCTCATGGGCGAAATATTACAAAATACTTAATCCCAAAAGACACTGCACATCCTCTTTGGAGCTATGTAAGTGTTGAGGGTCTTTTCCTCGTGAAGTAGGCGAGTGAGCTCCAAGACCTTCTTCTCACTGGCATGTAGACTAGTTTCAAGAGAATTCCGCTCTTCCTTGAGTTGGATCCAGCTCTTTTGCATTTCCTCCCATGATGTTGGCATGTCAGGATGTTGAATGGTGTACGGAACCTCTCCTTCCATAACTGGCTCCTTGATCACGGGGAGAATGTGAGGATATGGCATCACAAGCTTATGGGAGCGGGCTCGTACCCACTTGAGATAAGGCTCAAGGGGGATGGAGTTCTTGTGCCCCAGTGTCTTACTATCCACCTTGTTAGGCATCCTCCAAGCTCTGATAAACCTCTGGCGAAGTCCTTGCATATCGTTGTCGAAGTCAAAAACTATGTCAGGAATCAACATGTCATGAGGGCCATCCCTCCGAGCATATCCAAACTGTCTCAAAGCCAGACAGGGGTTGTAAGTAATGCCTCCTCTGATTCCAAGTAAAGGAACATTAGGAAACTCTCCGCAACGATCAATGATAGTGACATTTTCTCTGGACCAAGAACACCAATGTATATCAGCATGTGTAAGAGTCATTAATCGTTGTGACCATCTCAAACCCCGCTCGTTCTTCAAAACTGATTGTGGAAGGTGCGAAATAAACCACCTTGCCAGGAGAGGAGTGCAGCACATGAGAACACCTCTTTTTCTCATGGTTCGAGTGTAACATGAGTGGAGGATGTCCCCAAGCAATGTAGGTATAGGATTCCTGGACATGAAAACCTTGGCAGCATTGATATCTATAAGCTGATTCGGATTCGGGAACAACACCAACCCATAGACAAGGAGTGCCACAACTTCTTCAAGGGCTTGTAGGTCAAGGGAATTCCAACATTCTTGTGCCTTCTCAAACAGGAACTTTGTCAAGAATCCTTTGATACCACTTATAATTTCCCAATGCCCCTTGATGTCAGACGGTTGCAGACGTAATGCTTTAGCAACCTCTTCAAGTTTTGGTTCCCTTTCTGTACCGTTGTAGGGTAGTTGACTGAGAATGGGAACCTTCAGAAGCTGAGAAAACTCTTCCAAAGTAGGCACTAATTGATAATCTGGGAAAGTAAAACAGTGGTGCAAAGGGTCAAAGAACTGGAAGAGAACTTTTATCATATCTTCTTCAATGTTGGTGTTGACCAAGCTGATGAGTCTACCATGCCTTTCACTGAAGAAAGAGTTCTCGGGAATCCTGGATGTAAGCTCCTTAAGCTGAGGAGGGATCCTTACAAGGTTGACCTGAATTGTCTTTCTGCGGAGAATTCCATGTCCTACAAAACAAGAACAAAGATGAAGATTCGAACCCTTGAAGTGGTTAGTAAATGCATATGATGCTTTATGATGTTATGATGTTATGATAAAGACACACCACAAGTATTCACAAAAAGAAAACATGATAAGGCACACAAGTCACACCAGACAGCCCTTAGAGTTTAGGCCAGCATGAAGTTTAGGTACTACCCTCTTGAAGTTGGTGGGCTCAAAACCTGTCCTATCAAAAGTAACCGGGTTCTAAGGAGCTCAATATCATTGGATTGTTTTCTATGTTCATTGTTTTGATTTAGCCACTGAACTGGCGATCAAAATATTCCAAGAAAATAACCCTCAATGAGTGTAGTATCGAGTATCTACCAACTTCGGACTGCACCAAAGTCGGTCATCTCACTACCCCTAAAGAGGCCAGGATGGTCAAGTAAGGTTCCTAAGGTCAGTTGATGCTTCACGACACCACGCGGCGGCCCCGTACTCTCCTTGACTTGACTCAAGGGTTACCGATACTCACCAAAGTGCCACATCAACGTAGAAACTGCTTCAACCGTGTCGGTATACCCCGCACAGTTCCCCCACAGTTTGTTGCTACTTCTAAAAGGTATCCCCCAGATCCGGGTTAGGATCTATGAAACTCCAAGACAAGCCCACAATATTAAAGCAAACAAAGCAAGCAATTGAAAACAAGAGTGGTCTAATCCTAAGGTACACCTCACTTATAAAGTTGTCCCCAGCAGAGTCGCCAGTTCTGTGATCGGTGGGAACGAGAACTGACTGTTTTGGAATGCTGGTTCGCGAAATGTCGCGGTAAGCAAGAGTCGCCACCGTCTTTTATTTTCTCCAACAAGGAAAGGACAAAAGCACAGCAAAATTCCTTTTCGAGATGTTTCTCGGTTCGGGAGGTAGATTATAGAAAGGGAAGGTGTTAGCACCCTTTCTATTCGTGGTTATCCACGGGCTCTTAGGTACTTGCTCACTATGTTTTCAAAAAATGTTTGCTTTCCTTGTGTTTGTGGGTTTTGAAAAAGTTTCGTTTGAAAAAAACTTCTAGGTAACTCTTGTATCAGTCCTCAAGAGTGTATGAAGTGTTTGTTTGAAAACTTTTTGAAAGTGTAGGTGCGAAAAGTTGTTTTTGTTTTGAAAGAGAAAGTACCCAGGAGAAATCTACCTACTTTAAGGAATTAAGTTGTGTAAGAGTCCTTTAGACAGTACTATCCCACTATTGAGAAGTAGGTAGCACCGTCGTTGGAGTTATTCGGGTCAATTCGATTATAGGGACATGTGTGGTCACCAGAGCAATAGTAGGACGCCTTAGCGGTAACCCTAATGTCCTAGATCCTTTTTTATCTGAGGCAACCGTTTCGAGGCAACTGGATCTTTAGACAGGAGGGCGACCTCTAAAACACCCTATACTCAATGACCACCTCGAGGCAACCAAGTGAGGCGTACCCTAGGAGTGGCATGTGCACGTGTGTCAGGATTCAATTCATATTATCTTTGCACATGTATTATGGTGAGCTACGAGTTGATTTTATTTTTCAGGCAAGTCTTGTCATGCATAATTAACAATTAATATTGCGGAAAGTAAATTGCGGAAAGTGAATCTACGTTATTACAAGGCGTCGGGTATTCACATCGCCAAAAACATAACCCTTGAAAAGTAAATGCGAGAAAATAAAAGAAAGCGATAAAAAGGTCCTAATTATCTATTACATTCTCTGAGCAGATACATAAATATAATCAAAAAAATAATATGCGCGCGATAAAAATTAAATCGGGAACGTCCTTAGGGTTTTGACCCTTTTTGAGAAAAGAATGGATTTTGGTCCTTTTTTGCAATTAATTCAAATTAAACCTAATAACTAATTAATTAATTAATTACAAGAAAAAAGTATTTTTTTAGTTTTTTATGCTTTTAATGAAAATAAAATAAAAAGGATTAAAATTGTCAAAAGAAAAACCCTAATTCTAAATTAATTTAATTTATTGTGAAAATGTCAAAATTAAACCTAATTAAACTAAATTGGTTTGTTAGTATTTATTTACAAAAATAAAGTGGAATTAATAAAGAATAATAATAATAAAAATATTTACATTTTCTGATTTTATTATGTTATTATGAAAATTATGTTAGTTAAATAAATAATAATAATAATAATAGTAAACAATTAAATAAATAAAGTAGAAAATATAAAGAAACCAGGGGGGTGATTGGCCCATTAGGAGGTTTGTTCTGGAAATTTCAGGCCCATTAAGCCACCAGTCCATTTGACTTTGGCAATTGTCCAGGCGTGCTTTGACTAGAGAGCATGGTAGTCACTCATCTTTTGCCTTCAGATCTGCCTTGCCAGCCACCTAGCGCTTGGATGAGTGGGGTATATGATGGACAACATTCAGTAACCTGCATGTGAATACATTGGAAAAAATAGAAACAAGGGATTTGGGGGACCTGGGAATCGAACCCAGGTCCCAATGATTCTTGGACAACGCATCCACCACTGAGCCATTACGCTGCATTTGATAATATAACAACAAGCAATTATAATATTAAAACATTAGTGCATGTACTGTAAAACAAACAAAAACGCGCGCCATTTGAATTGTCCAATAACACGCTTACACCTCATCATCGTCTTCTTTTTTCCCTGTAAAAGACAAACAGATAGTGGGGGTTTTTAACCCCCACAAAACAAGATGACCAATAATAGCGAATAGCTCTATGCTAAATATAAATATGGCGCGATGGTAGGGTTAAATTCGCCTGGTTCTCAGGATTACAACCATATGCATTAGAGGTTCCAATTTTTCCTGTATAGGAAAGCCCTAATTCAAGAACTCGAGAACCCTAGAATTCTCCAATGGCAACATTCGATTCAATGCATAATAATTCAATTAACCTATGCCAAAAGCTTCCTGTGGATTCAAGCAATACAAAACCAACAAAAAATCATATTAAATATGCATGAATCATGAGTTTCGATTATAAAAAAATGTGCAAACCGTGGGTTCGTGTAGAGTGATTTCTCAAGCTTTAGCGCGTGGTTTTGATTGTAATGTGTCCCTGAGACTTCCAACAATGTGTTAGAAACAACCAAAGTCCTTGAATTGACCTGGAAGATTGAAAACAGTTTTCAAGTTTCTTTGATTTTTTTCAATATTGGTTATGGCTTTCTTGCAGAGTTTTCACGTCCAATGCATTAGGTTTAGGTTGTGTACTTATAGTAGAATGGAATTAGGTTAAATCTTGTCCAAGAAATCCATGGAATTATGATTTCAATATTTGATTGAAAATCAAATATTTTTCAATCTTTTTGATTGAAGAAACTTGCCAAACTTTAAGATTTTTGTCCCCTTGATGTGCACACGAATTTGCCAGCTCTTTTAGGTCATATTTTCTTCATGAAAAGATTGAAAAACCATATCTTGATATTTCCTACAATTTAAATTAATTAAATGAATTAAAATTGATTAAAAATCCAATTAATTAATAAAAAATAAGAAAATAAATCAATTTAAGCTTGATGGGTCGTGCATAGGCCTTGGATAAAGTTTCAAGAAGAAATTTGAGGCCCATTAGCAAAACCAAGGTGTTTTGAGCAAAGTTGACTTTTGCAAATTCACAAAAATTTCCCAACTTCTCCAATGCATATCTTGCTCAATTTTGATCCTATGAACATGTTCTTGGACATTTTGGAAAGTTATTCAAGTCCTATAACCAATGCCTTTGGTCCCATGTCCTTTGGATTTACCAATCTCAAGTTATGGTCTTTGACTTAAAGTGCATTTTTGTTGACTTTTGAATTTGACCTATAATGTAGAAATTGATAACTTTTTGTGAGAGCATTTCTTGGACTTGGAATGTGAATATGAGTTGTAGGAAATGTCATCCCCTTCAAAATGATCATTGGATGGGATTTTTCTGATGAACCATGAAAAAGTTATGCCTTGGTCAAGATACAATTGACTTTTCTACTGTCCAAAAATAGTAACTTTTGCATCTTTAATGATTTTTGAGCCATGCTTGATAATCATGATCAAGACTTGATCAAATTATGATTGTGTACTCAAAATAAGATGTTGACCAAAAAATTTGACTTTTGACTGCAAAAATGACCATTTTGCCCCTGCAGTTGACTGTGAAGCAAATGGAGCTTTTGACTGCGCAATTTGACCCTGTGAGTCTTGAGACTTGACATGTAGATGCTTGACAATGTATATAGGCCTATGAGACTTGATTGAGCCATTGAAAACCTCAAATTCCTTGAAAGAACCAAAACCCTAATTTTGACTGGCTTAGGAGGCAGTTGGACTGTGCAATCTCTTGAGTAATCTTGAACCATTTGAAGATGATTCTTGACAAACCTTGAAGAATATGGGAGGGTAAATTTTGGGGTACAACAGTTATCTTTGTACATGTTATGGTGAACTACAATTGATTTTATTTTAAGAGAGATCTTGTCATGCATAGCCTAGTTAGCATACATCTAGCAGTTAATAGTTGCGGAATTTAAATTGCGGAAATTAACTCTAAACTATTACAAGGCGTCGGGTATTTACATCGCCAAAAACAACCCTTGAAATAAAATGCGGAAAGTAAAAATAAAGTGATAAATAATTAAAGTCCTAATTAAGAGCTATTACATTCCGGGAAACAGATACAATAATATGATAAAATGGATCGCGTGCGGGAAATTAAATCGGATGCAAGTTTTTTGGGGTTTTGACCCTTTTTTGAAAGAAAGTGATTTTTTTGGTTATTTTTGAATTAAATGGAATTAAATTAAATGAACAATTAAATTAAATTAAATAATGAAAATATTTTTGGATTTTTGAGTTTATTTAAAGAAATAAAATAAATTGAATTAATGCTAATAAAGATCTAATATTTTAAATTGATTTTAAATATTGCAAAAAATATTAAAAGTTAAATCTAATTAAAGCTAAATTGATTAAATTAATTTATTTACAAAAATAAAAGTGATGAAGTTAATTTTAATAAATAAAATATTTTTGTTTTTTATTTTATTAAGAAAAAAGATTAATTGGTTAGTGATTAATAAAAAGAATAACAATTAATTAATTAAAGGAAAATAATAAAAATAAAGAGAGAGTTTAGGAGTATACGGGCCTGATTGGAGGGGTGAAACAGCTGTTGGTGTCATGTGTAAACTGTTTTGTTTTGGCCATTTGTGTTTTGGCTTTTGGCCATTTGTGTTTTGGCTTCAACGTTCCTTAACCTTCTCAGGATGTCTGTCTCGCCATGTATTGGTGTCATGTGTAAGCTGTTCTGTTTTGGCCATTTGGCTTTTGGCTTTTGGCTATTTGTGTTTTGGCCTCAACGTTCCTTAATGAACCTGCATGGAATCCTGTCTAAATCTGCAGTGTTGAATCTCATGAACACATTAAATAAATTACTATATATCATAAAATATAAATAAAGCCAATATATGAAGAAATTTAATGTTTAGGTCAATATGGCATGTATGAATGATTATACCCTTTTGATCATGGAGATCAAATCAACCTTACCCTTACTAGAAAAGTAGTGACATGAATGCTTTTATGCCCTTTTGATCATGGAGATCAAGCCAGCCTTACCCTTACTGAAGAAGTAGTGAGATGTTGGTTTGTAACTAAGATAGCTTGTTTGTAGTGAGATGTTGGTTTGTAACTGGGATGACTTGTTTGTAGTGAGAGAGGGATTTGTAATAAGGATTTCAAGGTTTTATGGTTCTTGAAAGAATTTGATATTCTGACAGTGTTGTGGCAAGGTTTTTTTCTCCCTTTTTGTTTGTGTGAAAAGAATGTGATTATATAATGGAAATTAGGGTAAAGAAAATGGGCTTTGAATGTGCAATTGGGCCTCCAATGTTCACTTGAGTTCGTCACTTTCCAGGCTAAATCGCAGGGACTTAAGTGCAATTTTTGAAGTTGAAATGTGAAAACAAAATGTAGCCCATATCGAGAACTAACACATGTCCGAAAATCGGCTTAATCAGATAAACGGTGAATTAATTATGAATTTTTGAAGTTTCAGCTCAGACAAACTTATTTTGGGCTCCAGTGTCGACTCTGACACGTTCTTCAATAAAAAACTGGTATTGATCGGAGAATAATTCGGTCTCGACTTTTGATGAAAAGTTGTAGATATTTGAGTCAGTGACCTTGTGTAAAAATATGAGCCCAATCCGATAAAAATTGACCGAGTTATGAATTTTCGAAGTTTTGGCCCAGACGAAATAATATTCAGCATTCAGGATTTTCGACATGTCACGCACTCTGAGCAAAAAACGAAGGCCTTTTGAATACTGTTTGAACTCAATACCTTCTGTGAAAATGTATTCAACTCAATTTGCGAAATTTTGGCGCAAGAACCAGCTCGATACAATGAAAATCGACCAAGTTATGATTTTCTGAACATGACGCAAATAAACTTCTGTCACAAATTTTCTGTACGAAAATACTTGATAAATCCACATTTTTGAAGACTTTCTGATCGAAATTGGCTTCCAGCTGTGAGAGATGAAAACGTAGATAATGTCAAGACGGAATTTTAGCAACCGGAATAGGTTCAAAACGAGTCAAGATCTTCAAGTTATGAATTTTTTAGCGCGTAAAAACTGCACTTTCAGCACACTTTTTCACCATATTTCTTCGAGAAAACTCACACATTCGGACACCTTCTTTAAAGACTTGACTCTTGAGCCTAACCTAAATTTGAGAATACGCTATCAGAGATATCTTGGCGAAAGAACACCTGAATATGATGCGCGGGGTTGGACTTGTGAATTTTTCTTGAAATGTTTTCAGAAATATGGAGGACAAATTTTGGGGTACAACAGTCATTGCTGAGGAAGAACTTTGTCGCGAATCTTCTCAGAAACTTCTTATCATTAACGGATACACCCTCGGGGTATTCTTGAGCTTCAAGGTACCTCTTCACTTCATGATACCAAGGTTTTTCTGTTACCTCTTCGGTCTCAAGATCACAATAATGTCCAGGTTCATCCAACTTCCAAATAATGATTCGGGGAGCCTCGTTGTCCCATTTGACTTTGAACATAGAAGACATCGTAGATAACGCGTCCACCAACTGATTCTCCTCTCTTGGGAAATGTTCAAAGGTTATTTCCTCGAAATGGGGAAGCAACGTCAATACATACTCCTTGTAAGGAATAAGATTTGGGTGTTTCGTATCCCACTCGCCTTTGATCTGACTGATCACGAGAGCAGAATCTCCGAAGACACTCAGAAACTTGATCCTTAGGTCAATTGCAGCTCGAAGACCCATGATGCATGCTTCATACTCCGCCATGTTGTTGGTGCAGTTGAAACATAGTCAGGCGGTAAGTGGAGTATGAGAGCCTTTAGGAGATATGATCACAGCGCCAACACCGTTACCCAAAGCGTTTGAGGCTCCGTCAAAGTGCATAGACCATCGAGATCCTTCCTCAGGTCCTTCATCCGGTCCAGGTATTTCACAATTAGTTACTACCATGATATTCTCGTTTGGAAATTCAAAGTTCATGTACTGGTAGTCATCCACTGCCTGATGTGCCAAATGGTCTGCCAATACACTTCCCTTGATTGCTTTTTGAGTCGTGTACTGGATGTCATACTCAGTCAAGATCATCTGCCATCTTTCTATTCTTCTGGACAAGGCAGGCTTTTCGAAGATATACTTGATTGGATCCATTTTTGAAATCAATAGAGTAGTGTGAGTCAACATATACTGTCTAAATCGGCGAGCAGCCCATACCAAAACGCAGCAAGTTTTCTCGAGCAGTGAGTATCGGGTCTCACAGTCGGTAAACTTTTTGCTAAGGTAATAAATAGCATGCTCTTTTCGGCAAGACTCGTCATGCTGACCTAGCACACACCCCATTGAGTTGTCAAGAACTGTCAAGTATAAGATTAGAGGTCTCCCTTCAACCGGTGGCATAAGAATGGGTGGCTCTTGGAGATACTCTTTGATTCTTTTGAAAGCGACCTGACATTCATCGTTCCAACGTACTACTTGATCTTTCTTCAGTAGTTTGAAGATTGGCTCACAAGTAGCAGTTAGATGTGAGATGAATCGGGCAATGTAGTTCAACCGTCCTAGAAAGCCTCTGACCTCTTTCTCTGTCTTGGGAACTAGCATCTCTTGTATGGCTTTCACTTTGGCAGGGTCTACTTGAATACCTTTGTCGCTCACGACGAAGCCTAGTAGTTTACCAGACCTCACCCCGAAGGTGCACTTGTTCGGGTTTAATCTCAGCTTGTACAACTTCAACCGGTCAAACAGCTTCTGTAGATGGTCAAGGTGTTCCTCCTCAGTTTGGGACCTTGCAATCATATCGTCGACGTATACTTCAATCTCATGATGGATCATATCATGAAACAGAGCAACCATGGCACGCTGATACGTTGCCCCAACATTTTTCAACCCAAAAGGCATGACCTTGTAGCAAAAGGTGCCCCACTGAGTAACAAAGGTGGTCTTCTCCATGTCTTCATGAGCCATCTTTATTTGATTATAATCGGAGAAACCGTCCAGGAAGGAGGATACTTTATGCTGAGAAGTGTTATCAACCAGAACGTCGATGTGAGGCAGAGGGAAGTCATCCTTAGGGCTCGCCCTGTTCAAATTCCTGTAGTCAACACACATTCGGACCTTACCATCTTTCTTCGGTACCGGAACCACATTAGCAACCCACTGAGGGTAAGAAGTCACTGCTAGAAAACCGGCGTCAAATTGTTTCATAACCTCAGCTTTGATTTTCTCGGACATCTCAGGGTGCATACGGCGAACCTTCTGTTTTACCGGAGGGCATTCTTCCTTGGTAGGCAGGTGATGAACCACAATGTCAGTATCCAGCCCAGGCATATCTTTGTAAGACCAGGCAAAGATTTCCACGTAGTCATGCAGCATCTGAATCAACTGTTGTTTCACACTTAGCTCCAGATTTGCACCGATCCTGACTTCCTTTTTGTCTGTCTCAGTACCCAGATTCACTGTTTCCACTAGCTCTTCATGTGGCTGAATGGCCATCTCTTCCTGGAGTAGCAGTCTTGCAAGCTCACCAGGCACTTCACAATCATCTTCACCTTCGTCTTCGGCTAAGTTGATCGGATTTTCGAAGTTATAAACGGCAGTAGCAGAGTTGTTACCAGTGAGATCCAGAGTGGATGGAGACCTGTATATGTGAGTGTGTGTAAAATAGCTGTTTTGCAATATAGAATAAAGAAAGACAAGGAGCGCAAGATTTGAAATGCAAAAAACGTCCAATGCTTTTATTAATGATATATGAAAATGACACACAAAAGCCCTCACAAATGAAGCCACGGTGCCCCGGGTAAGACACCGGGCCATAAAGTTTCACAATATTGTCTGTTACAAGTTCAAAACAAAAGAGTTCATTACTGAGTGACAAAAGTAATAGGGACGAAGTCCTTTGCCGTCCAGTTTTTTGGTCCACCGTTGGTCGTAGGGTAGATCCAGCTGTCGAATTCAGATTCCTCCACGTCATCATCCACCCTAATAGCATTTACTCCATGCTTGGGCATGGGGGCTGTTACAACATTAGGCCTCTCGGGTGCCTCGAACTCAACCTCCTTTGCATCGATCAGGTCTTGGACCTTATTCTTCAAAGTCCAACAATCATCCGTATTATGCCCCGGGCTTTCAGAATGATAAGCACAGCGGGCGTTGGGGTTATACTTTGGTGATGTAGTGTTGGGATTCTTAGGAGCTTCCCTTAGAGTCACCAAATTGGTCTTCAACAGCTGCGGCAATATCTGGGACAAGGTCATGCTGAGTCGAGTGAATTGCCTTCTAGGTCTCTCTCCCCTTTGCTGGTTGTGATGCTGAGGAGCACCGACAGGTTTTGAAATAACCACCGCGTTGACATTTTGGCGGTGTTCAGATCTATTTGGTCTCCTTGAACCATAGACAACACTAGATTCCTTCTTGAATGGTTTCTTTTCAGTGCTCGAGGAGGCACCTTTCTGTATCTTCCCAGCCTTGATACCAGCTTCGATTCTCTCACCAGTCAAGATAAGGTCTGTAAACCCTGCTGAAGAATTTCCAATCAAATGGTTAAAGAATGGACCAGACAGGGTCCCCAAGAACATATCCACAAGCTCACGGTCAGTTAAAGGTGGTTGCACCCTTCCAACAAGGTCTCTCCATTTTTGGGCATATTCCTTAAATCCTTCACCCGCCCCTATTGACATACCCTGAAGTTGGGTACGCGTAGGAGCAAGGTCAGAATTATACTGATACTGCTTATAGAACACAGTAGCCAAGTCCTCCCAGTTACGGATACTGGCTCCATCCAGCTGATAGAACCACTCGAGTTGTCCCTGACAGACTATCCTGGAAGAAATGGATCCACAAATTCTTGTCAGTGGTGTAAGGCTAGATTTTCCTTACATATGATCGGAGGTGCAGCTTTGGACAGGAATCTCCGTCATATTTGGCAAAAGCAGGTGCCTTGAATTTATGGGGAATCACCACCCCAGAGGATAAGCCTAGGTCTCCAAAGTCCAACCCGGGCACATTCTGTATCTCCATGGCGCTCAAGCGGTCCTCCAACTGTTTGTACCTATCCTCAGCAGGAGGGTACTTCTCTTCATCATAATTCGTCTCGTTGTCGGAGACCACGGGACTAGGAACCCTTCTCTCTTGAGGGCTGTCTTTCCCTACAGATGAGGTAGTCAGCTCAACCTCATTCTGCAGTCCATTCCCAAATCTACGTCCAGTGTTGAACAAGACGATCCTCTTCTTCTTCTTCTTCCTCTCTTTCAGAATCAGAATCTTCAAATCCTGTTGACCCTGGGCTAGGCTCATAACCAACTCTTGGAACTGGGCGTTATGGGCCTGGAGGGCCTTGATAGCTTGTTCAGTGGAAGGTTCAGTAGACATGATGATTGCTGAAATAAACAGTGAAGAAGATAAGTGACCTGTAAAAAAGGGTACCTGTTATGCATATGATGAAATGAAATGCGTATGATTCATGTTTTCAAAGACAATCGGGATTCAACTTTGTAGACAAAAAAGGAAACACACTTTATTAGATTTAACTTTAGAATTTAAACTGTTCCACAAACCGCCCTTAGGCGTTACAAGAATGGAAATACTGAAAAGTAAAGAAATCATCAATATGTCCTTCAATGTTCCCATGGCCTCTTCTTCTCAGTGCAGATATAATCATTCAGGATCCGCTCATTCTCCAATTGCTTTGTCAGCTTCTGGATCTTCTGTTCCTGTTCATTGAACCTTTCCCGATAAGAATCCCGTTCTTCCTGCAGTTGCGCCCAAGACCTCTTCAGAGTGCCAACATCAGTGGGCGCATGAGGATGAAGAACAGTTGGGGGAACCCCTTCTTTATCAGCAGCTTCAAGAGTAATAGGCCTGACAGCTTCGTATGGCATACCTAACTTCTGAGCACGGATGCAGACCCATCTGAAATATGACTCCATAGGCAGAGAAGTTTTTTGGTCCCAACTCATGTGGGTCAGATTTGTAAATTCTATCCCAAGCCCTGATGAATCTACGACGCAGCTCGTCGCTATCTACCTGAAAATCAAAGACGATATGAGGTGTCAACATCTCATGAGGCCATTCTCTTATGGCTCTTCCAAACTGATGGAGAGCTAAGCATGGGTTATAAGAGATTCCTCCACGGGTTCTGATCAATGGAACATTAGGATACTCTCCACAACGATCAATGACAGCCACCTCATCTAAGCCTCTGAGAGTCCAAATAATGTCTTTATCAGTAAGAGACATTATCCTATGAGCCCAACCTTTTCCACCTCGCCAATAAAGGAGCACAACACAGCAAAGTTCCCCGTCTTCGGGCAGTACGAGTATAGAGCTGGTAAAGGATGTCACCCAAGAGAGTGGGTACAGGATTCCGAGAGATGAAGATCCTTATGGCATTAACATCAACAAAGGTGTCAAGATTTGGGAACAATACCAGACCATAGATTAGGAGAGCCAGAATGTCTTCGTACGCCCTGAAGTCTAAGTCATTCCAGAAACTATTAGCTTTGCCAACCAGAAACTTAGCCAAAAAGCCCTTAACTCCACTTCTAGTCTCCTAGTTAGCCATTACTTCCTCTTTGGTCAGGTGAAAGGCTGCAGCAATCTCTTCTGGCCTAAGAGTCTTTTCCCAACCAGTGAATGGAGTATGTTCCAAAACAGGGATACCAAGCAAATCATAGAATTCTTCCAGGGTAGGGACCAGCTGGAAGTCTTAAAAGGTGAAGCAATGGTATAGCGGATCATAAAACTGGACCAGGACACTCATCAGTTGTTGATCCCACTTTGAGGTGACTAAGCTAAGAAGAGAACCATGCCTCTTGATGAAGGAAGTAGTGTCTGGAATCCTGTCAACCAATTCTTTAAGCAAAGTAGGTGGTTCAACAAAGTTGAGCCGGATAGTATTCCTACGCATGGGCATCATGATGTCCTATAAAACAGAGCAAAGATGAAACCTTCTTGTCTTTGAAATGGGTTAGTCCTTATGCAAGATATATGCAATGTTATGATGTTATGATGTTATGATAAAGGCACACCACAAGTATTCACAAAAGGAAAACATGGCAAAGGCAGACAAGTCACAAAAGAGCCCTTAGATTTCAGGCTGGCATGAAGTTTAGGTACTACCCTCTTTCAGTTTCAGTTGGTTAAGACATATCCTAAAAATAGTAATCGGGTTCTAGAGGATCTCAATATCACTGACTACCCTCAATCGGTCATAATTCCAGTTTGGCAACCTTTTCTTGCGGTCGGAACCATCGCGAGAGTTTAGCCTCAATGAGCGTAGCATACTGCTACTGTTCTATGGCCAAGTTGGTCAATTTAAGGTTTTAAGGTGAACTGGTGCTTAATGACTCCTCAGAAGACCCATATTCTCCTCGTTCCAACATAAGGGATATCGGTGCAGACCAAGGTGTCACACTAATGTAGCTACTGCTTCACCCGTGTCGGTCTACGCCAGACAGGTCCCTCACAGTTTATTGCTACTTACCTAAAGGGTATTCCCCAGATCCGGGTTAGGATCTATAAAACTCCGATACAAACCCATAAATATAAATCATACAAAGCATACAATTGAAAACACAATGATCTAATCCTAAGGTACACCTCACTTATTAATGTCCCCAGCAGAGTCGCCAGTTCTGTGATCGGTGGAAATAGAACTGACTGTTTTGGAATGCTGGTTCGCGTTTGCGTTTATCAAAATGTCGCGGTAAGCAAGAGTCGCCACCGTCTTTTATTTTCTCCAACAAGGAAAGGACAAAAGCACAGCAAAATTCCTTTTCGAGATGTTTCTCGGGTTCGGGAGGTAGATTATAGAAAGGGAAGGTGTTAGCACCCTTTCTATCCGTGGTTATCCACGGGCTCTTAGTCACTTGCTCACTATGTTTTCAAAAGTTTTTGCTTTTCTTGTGTTTGTGGGTTTTGAAAAAGTTTTGTTTGAAAACTTCGATTTAACTCTTGTATCTGTCCTCAAGAGTGTATGAAGTGTTGTTTGAAAACTTTTGTTTGAAAAGTGTAAGTGCGAAAAGTATTTTTGTTTTGAAAGAGCAAGTACCTGAGAACCTCTACCTACTCAAAAGAAATTAAGCTGTGTAAATAGCCTTTAGACAGTACTATCCCACTATTGAGAAGTAGGTAGCACCGTCATCGGAGTTTTCAGGTCAATTCGATTTTAGGGACATGTGGTCCCCAAAGCAATAGTAGGACGCCTTAGCGGTAACCCTAATGTCTTAGATCATTTTTTATCGAGGCAACTGTTTCGAGGCAACTTTGATCTTTAGACAGGAGGGCGACCTCTAAAACACCCTATACTCAATGACCACGTCGAGGCAACCAAGTGAGGCGTACCCTAAGAGTGGCATGTGCAAGTGTGTCAGGTTTCAGTTTATGTTATCTTTGTACATGTTATGGTGAGCTACGATTGATTTTAATTTAAGAGATATCTTGTCATGCATAGCCTAATTAGCATACATCTAGCAGTTAATAGTTGCGGAAAATAAAACTAAACTATTACAAGGCGTCGGGTATTTACATCGCCAAAAACAAACCCTTGAAAAATAAATTGCGGGAAATTAAATAAAAGCGATAAAAAGGGGTCCTAATTAAAGCTATTACATCCTCGGAGCAAATACAATTATGATCAAAATACGAATAAAAAATAATAGGCGCGAGGAAAAATTGAATCGGAGAGTTTTTAGGGTTTTGACCCTTTTTTGAGAAAGAAAGAGATTTTTTATCATTTTGCATTTAATTAAATTAAACCTAGACTAATTAATTAATTAAAAGAAATATTTTGGGTTTTTTAATGTTTTAAGGAAATAAAAAATAAAAGGATTAAAATTGTGAAGAACCCTAATTCTACATTAATTTTATTTATTGTGAAAATATTATTATTAACCTAATTAAAAGTAAACAAATTATATTAGTATTTATTTACAAAATAACTAATTAATTTTAATAAATAAAAATATTATATTTTTTATGTTTTCTGGATTTATTAAAAAAAATGTTAATTGTTTTAGTTAGTAGTTAATTAAAAATTAATAAAAAACAAATTAAATAAAAATAAAAGGAGAAGAAGAAATAAACCCAGGGGGTACTGGCCCAACTCAGGAGGTGTATTCTGCAATTTTCAGGCCCAATAATATTCCAGCCACGTTGACTTTTGTGATTATCCACATGCTTGTTGACTGGGGAGTATGGTGATCTCCCATTCATGTCCATTGGATCTATGCCTGAAGACATCTGGCGCTTGGGAATTGGAGGTGTACGATGGACCCCCTTTTGAAATCTGTACAAGAATATCTGAAAAATAAAAGTAACAAGGTTTTAGGGGGACCTGGGATTCGAACCCAGGTCCCAATGCTTCCAGGCCAATGCACCAACCACTCCACTACGCTGCTTTACTTGTTATTGAAATAAGTGGTAATTATTATATATAAAAAACAATCAATATACTGTAAATAAAACAAAACGCGCGCTTTTTCAAATTGGCCAACCATGTGATTACACATCATCGTCTTCTTCGTTTGTCTACATAGTTAGAATCAGATAGCGGGGGTTTTTAACCCCCACTAATTCCTGCAAGGAAAAATAGAGAATAAAACCTCAGTACATATAAATATTTCGCGAGGTATGGGTCTTGATCGTCTTGGTCTCACGATCTCAACCATGTGTCTCACTGGTCCCAATTTTCCCTGGTTCAGAAAACCCTAATTTAAAGCTCAAGAACCCTAGAAATTTGATCATGGCATCTCACGATTCAGGGCATTACAGTTCAATTCAATTATGCCATTAGCTTCGTATGGTCTCTAGCAATGCAAAACAATCACAAAAACATGTTAAATGCGCATGAATCAAGAGATACAATTATGAAATATAAGGGCAAACCGTGGGACTGTGTATCATGATTCTTTAAGCTTTAGTGCGTGAATTCGATTGCAAAACACTCCTGGGACCTCCTGCAATATGTTTGGATGAATACCAAGCCTTGAATTGGCCTGGAATCCAAGAACATGTTTTGACTTTTCTTGAAAATTCTTGAATTTGCTATGGCCGTTTCTGCAGCTTTCAATCGTGAATTAGGTCATGGTTTGCTTGCTTGCATATAAGGGAAACAAATTAGGTCAAAAAATTGGATCCAACCCATGTGCATTGATGTTTAAATATTTGATTGAAAATCAAATATTCTTGATTTTTCATGATTGAATAATTTTGCCAAATTTGGATTTTTTTTGTATCTTTGACTTGTGCATGAATTTGCCAGCATGTTTTGATCATATTTGCTTCACAAATTGATTTAAAAAACAAATCTTTTATTTTCTTATGATTTAAATTAATTAAATGGATTAATATTAATTAAAAATCCAATTAATCAATAAAAATAAGAAAATAAATCCAATTAATCTTGAGGGTCGCGCATAGGTCATGGGTGAAGTTTCAAGAAGATATTTGAGGCCCATTAGCAAAAATAAGGTGTTTTGAGCAAAGTTGACTTTTGCAAATTCATGAAAATTTCCCAACTTCTCCAATGCACAACTTGCTCAATTTTAATCATATGACCATGTTCTTGGACATTTTGGAAAGCCCTTGAAGTCCTCTAACCAATGCCTTTGGTCCCATGTCATTTGGATTTACCAATCTCAAGTTATGGCCTTTGACTCAAAGTGTACTTTTGTTGACTTTTGAAATTGACCTATAATGTAAAAATTGGTAACTTTTTGTGAGATCATTTATTGAACTTGGAGTGTGAATATGGATTGTAGGAAATTGCATCCTCTTCAAAATGAGCATTGGATGGGATTTTTCTGATAAACCATGAAAAAGTTATGCCCTGGTCAAGATACAGTTGACTTTTCTACTGTCCAAAAATAGTAACTTTTGCACCTTGATGATTTTTGAGCTATTCTTGTGGAATCATGATCAAGACTTGATCAAATGATGATTGTGAACTCAAAATAAGATGTTGACCAAAAATTCTGACTTTTGACTGCAAAATAACCATTTTGCCCTTGCAGTTGACTGTAGGTCAAATGGAGCTTTTGACTGTGCAAATTGGCACTATGAGTCTTGAAACTTGGCATGTAGGTGCTTGAGGATGTATATAGGCCTATGAGACTTGATTGAACCATTGAAAACCCAAAATTCCTTGAAAGAACCAAAACCCTAATTTCAGTTGTCTTAGGAGGTGGTTTGACTGTGCAACCCTTGAGCAATCTTGAACAATTTGAAGATCATTCTTAACAAATCTTGGGGAATATGGGAGGGAAAATTTTGGGGTACAACAGTTCCACGTAATCATTAAGAACAGGCAGTCATTAATCACAAAAGAAACAGTTCAGGAAAAAGACAGGGATAGCAAAATCAAAAAAGAAAGAGGTCCTACAAATCCTTAACAAAAATAAAAGGTTACAAAAATGAATGCCTCTTCAAAACAAACATTCAATCTCTGAACCATCACCGAAATATCAAGGACATTCCAAAACTCAACTAGGATTCAAAATGCACAATTAATTGAGCATAGGATTGAAGAACATCACGAAGAGCGGGTTGGGTACAAATAAAATTTGAGCCTTTATCCTTTGTTTCTTGAACCGTGAACCAGGCCATATTATAACCCTTAAAAGTCCTAGCTTAAGTATGGGTTAGTTCGAGAGAATACTGTTACAAAGGTATCTTGACTCCTGTAAGGTTTGCTATAAATCATGAGTTGATATCACATTCTTGCAAATTTTGTTTTACTACAAAAAATGCATTTTTAAAAAATTTCAAGACAGACATAAGCTCTGCATTCTTTAAATGACACTGTTCGCATATGGTTAATTGTTCAAATGGCAGAGAAATTCACACAACGAATATTCAATGAACAGAAATCCTCTCAATGAGCAGAATCACATCAGATGGAAAGACATTCCAGTGATAGGCCTTTCATAATCAACGGGCATGATATAGTGTACAGCTGACTTGGGGAAGTCAAGTCAAAGTTCAAGGAATCTCTCAAAAAATGCCAAATAGTCAGGGGCAGATCTCCATCTGAATCACTTGGGGCATTGGGCATGAATTCCAGCAACAAATCATGTACGATCAAACAAACACCTTCTGGCAAGTGTGACAACACTCACTACTATGGACAGTGACAATTCTCCGCACCCGATGAATATGGACATAGTCAGAAAATATTACGCATGTAAAAGACCCGCTAGGTTGACAGGCCTAGGAAAAATTAAGGGCATCTCGACGAACCAAAAGAGTTCGGGAAAAAATTAGGGACAAAAAGAAAAACAATTTGTACACCCGACAAGTTGAAAACCTGAAAAGGTGGCTTGAGAAAAAAAGGGTATCCCGATGGACTGAAAATCTGAAAAGACAGTTTAGGAAAAGGTTAGGGATCAAAGCGTACGACTACGCCCCGTCATCTCGTCACTTGTCTAATCAGTAGAAGGTTTATTACCCTGATTTGCATTCACCAAGGACTCCAAGAGTTGGGATAACAGTCAAACCATCTATAAAATCACCGGTTGATATTTTCTACAACATGTATCGAGACAGGGGCATTCTACTACAAGGTCGCTGCCATATCTTCAGCTTACAATCTAGTGATGTCATGTGCTCTTGTATCCCCGGAAAAACAAGAATTTCTAACTACTGCTTCGACGTCAGGTTTTCCCCAGTAAAGTCGTCAAACTTCTCAGGATTCCCCAATAGGATTTCTCAAAATCCTCAGGAAGTGCACAGAGCTTTCCTTCCCCAACAGAGTTTATTTCTCTAACAACGGGAGATCATCTCCCAGCAGTTCAGCTTCAACAAAATCTAAAGACCTACATTCTTCATCACCGACTACAATCAGGGATTTATTTTCCCTAATTCAATAGCGGTGCAATAGAACAACTGATACATTCACGTATTGCATTCATACATCATTCTACAAACGTCATAGCATATGCAATACAAATGCATACATCCTAATCTCATTTATTTTAATAACACCATTACACAATGCATTTCATACATCATGACATTGCATACAGCTAACGCTTTACCTTTTCAGGAAAGATCAATCAACAGATATTTATCATCAACAATTTTCAATAGGTCCAGGATTAGCTCCTGAAACAAAACAGAGTAGTTATCTGTGCGACTAAATACAACTTTACACCGGTTTCTTATAACTTCCAAATACAGCTTGAAACAGGCTCATCATGAAGCAATCTTACACGGGTTTCTTCTGACTTCCAAATACAACTTGACACGATCTCATCATGAAGCAATCTTACACGGGTTTCTTCTGACTTCCAAATACGGCTTTATACGGACTCTTCATGAAGCAATCTTACATGGATTCCTTGTCCCTCCTTCTGAAGTTTTACACAGACTTATCCCGACGCAGCCCTACCCAGGCTCCTTCTGAAGTTTTACACGGACTTATCCCGAAGCAGCCCTACCCATGCTTCTTCTGAAGTTTTACACGGACTTATCCCAAAGTAGCCCTACCCAGGCTCCTTCTGAAGTTTTACACAGACTTATCTCGAAGCAGCCTTACCTAGGCTCCTTCTGAAGTTTTACACGGAATTATCTCGAAGCAGCCCTACCCAGGCTCCTTCTGAAGTTTTACACAGACTTATCCCGAAGCAGCCCTACACAGGCTCCTTTTGAAGTTTTACACAGGCTTATCCCGAAGCAGCCCTACCCAGGCTCCTTTTGAAGTTTTACACGAACTTATCCCAAAGCAGCCCTACCCAGGCTCCTTCTGAAGTTTTACACGGACTTATCCCAAAGCAGCCCTACCCAGGATCCTTCTGAAATTCTATACGGACTTATCCCGAAGCAGCCCTACCCAGGCCTCTTCTGAAGTTTTACACGGACTTATCCCAAAGCATCCCTACCCAGGATCCTTCTGAAGTTTTACACAGACTTATCTCGAAGCAGCCCTACCCAGGCTCCTTCTGAAGTTTTACACAGACTTATCTCGAAATGGCCTTACCCAGGTTCCTTCTGAAGTTTTACACGGACTTATCCCGAATCATCCCTACCTAGGCTCCTTCTGAAGTTTTACACGGACTTATCCCGAAGCAGCCCTACCCAGGCTCCTTTTGAAGTTTTACATGAACTTATCGTGAAGCATCCCTACCCAGGCTCCTTATGAAGTTTTACACGGACTTATCTCGTAGCAATCCTACCCAGGTTCCTTCTCTTGAATTTCCAGATGCAGTTTTACACTGACTCATCCTGAGGCAACCCTACCCAGGTTCCTTCTACTGAATTTCCAGATGCAGTTTTACACTAACTCATCATGAGGCAACCCTACCCAGGTTCCTTCTTACAATTTCCAGATATAGTTTTACACGGACTCATCCTGATGCAACCCTACCCAGGTTCCTTCTTACAATTTCTAGATGTCGTTTTACCCGGACTCATGCTGAGGCAACCCTACCCAGTTTCCTTCTCACAATTTCCAGATGCAGTTTTACGCAAACTCATCCTGAATCAACCCTACCCAGGTTCCTTCTCATAATCTTTAGATGCAGTTTTATACTGACTCATCCTCAGGCAACCCTACCCAGGTTCCTTCTTACAATTTCCAGATGCAGTTTTACCCGGAATCATCCTGAAGCTTCCCTACCCAGGCTCCCTCTCATATATATCCTAAAACATCCCTACCCAAGTTCCTTCTCATACACTTCCAGATGAAGTCTTACCCAGACTCATCCTGAAACAGCCCTACACAGGTTTCTTCTAATACATTTCCAGATAGCAGTTAATTTCATTCTCCCTAGCAAATTACTGCGAAGCCTAGATTTCAACCAAAAAACAACAAATTTTCATCTCTCAAATCCAGAGATAACCCCTCAGTAGAGCCATGGACAACTGAAGTTCCTAGACTCTATTCCCCACAGAGTTTTCCTCAAACAGGAAAACAACAGAAATTAACATCCCCCAGTGGACTCCTCCCCAGACAATAGGAATAGGAATCCCCACAAAGAGACCATGTGTGAAATCAACATCTTCTTTGGATGGCATCTTTAAGACCATCTCCGACGACTCTCTGTCATCTTATCCAAATGGTATCTGTAAGCCCATTTGCTCCATCATCAACAATCAGTGTTACTTCATGCGAGTGAAAATTTCTAGGCACTCTAGTGTTCAATCATCTTCCACCTTCAGATCACGAAAGGCAGACAAGCCAATCTATATCTTCAGGTTTAAGAAAATTGAACATGGGCAGTTGTTGTACCCTAAAATTTTCCCTCTCATGTTTTCCAAGGTCTTCCCCCTACATGGTTGACCATAAACCCTTTCCTAAGGAAAAAGAAATTTTTTGAGTGGTTTTAAGTAACTTTCGATTGGCATGGACAATGCCCTTCGATTGGCATGTCACAAGGCCTTTCGATTGGAATTCAGAAAATGTTTTGATTGGCATTGAGGCCAAACCCTTCGATTGGCATGGACACAAGGCCTTTCGATTGACCTCATGACAAGCCTTTCGATTGCCATTGTGTCAAGGCCTTCGATAAGAATTCTGAAAGACCCTTTCGTTTGGCACTCTGGGCTAAGCCTTTCGATCGGCATGGCAAGGGATCCTTCAATTTAGCATTGTGTCAAGGCAGCTTCGACAAGCATGTTAACTGTGTCATTCGATTGGCATGAATAAGATCTTTCAATTGGCGTAGCGAAGGACTCTTCAATTGACATATCAATAAATACCCTTCGATTGGTATTTGGACAAGGTCCATTTGAAGAAGCATTCAAAGAGTCCATTTGAAGAACGTGTAAAGGTCCATTCGAAGCAACATTCAGAAGGCCCATTTGAAGGGTGCATAAGAAGTCCATTTGAAGAAGCATTCAGAAGGCCCATTCGAAGGGTGCATAAGAAGTCCATTCGAAGAAGCATTCAGAAGGCCCATTCGATGGGTGCATAAGAAGTCCATTTGAAGGAGGCAAATCATAGTCATATCAAAGAGAAACGCTTGAGGGTGTTCGAAGGAGTCAAGTGTCCAGGTTCATCCAAGATTTCCAAAGAGATATGAATATTTCAAAAAGGAGTGCTTTTAATATGTCTGATTCTTGTCTCGTGGCTTTAAAGGTATGGTTAAATGGTTGAATCTTGTTGTTAATATGCACCATCACTCTCCTATAAATACAAGGCCAAGAACACAGTGCAGAAGGGTACAGAAGGGGATACTACACACACACGCTGCGTCAGAAAGCACATCAAAAAACTCAAAACTCACAGAGTGATCCCAATCGAAATACATTTTTTGCAGGCATCCCCATTCCAAAAGAATACTAGATTCGTGTTCCTAAGTCATCCATGAGTCCACCCTAATTCCTAAGCAAACATCTCAACACCCAAAGTCACGGATCATACATCTTCGATTGGTAAGGGTTTGCAAAACCAAAATTGCACCTTCATGACATTTAAATACACATTGTACATATATTCTTGTTAATATTGATTATGTTGCATGTAAGCTAAAGCGCGGAGATGAGATCATGCCATTGCTGGGGTATGATCTAAGTTTTTCCTTTGAATCTCAGGACAAAACAAACCCAGACCCAGACCCAGACTCAGCAGATTCGAATTGAGGAAGGATTCGAATCAGGGAGGAGATTCGTTTTGCAGTAAACAACTTCTCAGAATCTTGTTTAGAGCTTCAAAGCAGCTCAGCTTCGAGCTGGATCCAGGGTTCCCAGATCGAAGGATCACATACCAAATCGAACACCCCCGAAGTGCAGCCCCTCATGCACCTTCAATCAAGCCTCTTCATTTGATCGAAAGACAGCCCAAGCCTCTTTCGATCCAAGCCTCCAGAATTACACCTTTCTTGATTTACTGCCTGTTCCTTCGATTTCATCTTTGTTTTGACTATTTTATTTCTTTTTTTAATCAACATAAAATCAATAAAAAAACTACAAAAAAATTAGGCTAGTTTTTCTATTAAATTAATTATTTAATTATCTTAACATTTTCTCAAAACTAAAATTAAGAAGATTTAGATCATTTTCCCAAAATAAAATAAAACAACAAAAAGATTTTATTCTTAGGATTTTTAGACGTTATTTTAAAATTCGCGCGCGTTTATTTTATTGTAACTGCTCACAATTGTAATAGTTTAAGGTTTATGTTTCTGCTTTTTATTTTCTGTACTTTACATTTCCTGTACAATATTACTGTTAGTAACTAGGATTACATGGAAATATTGAAAATAAATGTTAGCTAACCTAATAAAAAGGAAAAAATAACTGAATTGAACACACATGCACATATACACCTCTAAGGAATGCCCACTTTGGTTGCCTTCGGAAAAGCAGTCATGTCCCTCGAGAATGGGGACGCTTTAGCAAAGACCCATAAAATTAAAAGATCATAGTCCCTCGATGACCCTTACAGTGTTGCCTTCCGGTAAATAATCTCGTCCCTTAAACAAAAGTTGCTAAAGCATCTTCGTATGTTGCATTTATGACTGTAAAACGTCCCATCGAATGTCCCTCAACATCCAACGATAGGGCTACCTACTCACTAATAGTAGGATAGCACTGTCTAAAGGATAGGAGGAAAAGAACGACCCTTTTTTAGTATAAAAGTATATAGCTGTTAGAAGTTTGCTCAACAATAATTTTTGCACTTACACAAATACTACCTTTCAAAAACAAGTTTCAAAAACATTTACTTTGTTAACACTCTTGAGGACTGACACAAGAGTTAAATGCAAAGCAAATTGCCGCACTAAGGCATTTTCCAAACATTTTGAAACGCATAAAGCACAAAGGTATTTCAAAATGAGCAAACCTCTAAGAGCCCGTGGAAAACCACCGATGGAAAGGGTGTTAACACCTTCCCTTTCCATAATCTACCCCCTTACTCAAAAATCTCTCAAAAAGGTCTTTTTCTGTTCTTTTCACCCTTTTCTTTGTGGGATAAAAGAAAAGACGGTGGCGACTCTTACTTACCGCAACCCTTGCGAACACAAAATGCAAAACCAGTATATAACAGTCGGTTCTGCCACCGTATCACACTAGGTCACCAGCTTGATATACCCTATGTCTGACCTTCTTATTAAAAGCTTTAATCATGCGTTTTTGGTACATCTGACCATGACAGACAGCCGCGAGCCTTTTCTCGTCAATCAGGTTTAATTGGTCAAGTCGAGTTTGAACCCATTCGTCTTCATTCAAACTTGTATCCTTCATTATTCTCAAGGAAGGGATCTGGACTTCAATGGGTAGGATAACTTTCATACTGTATACCAAAGATAAAGGAGTTGCCCCTATTGATGTATGCATTGTGGTACGGTAACCATGATGAGAAAATGGTAACATCTCGTGCCAGTCTTTGTATGTCACCGTCATCTTCAGTATGATCTTTTTGATATTTTTATTAGCAGCTTTTACAGTGCCATTCATCTTTGACCGATAAGGAGAAGAGTTATGATGCTGGATCTTGAATTACGTGCAAACCTCGGTGATCATAGTATTATTGAGATTGGTACCATTATCCATAATGATTCTTTCTGGAATACTGTACCTACAGATAAGATTATGTCTGATGAATCGGGCCACAACGTTCTTGGTAACAAAAGCAAATGAGGTTGCCTCAACCCACTTTATGAAGTAATCAATGGTGATGAGGATGAAGTGGTTCCCATTAGAAGCTGTAGGTCTAATCTCCCCAATCATATCGTTGACCCACATTGGGAATGGCCAGGGAGAAGTCAAAACATTCAATGGAACCGGAGGCACATGTACTTTATCAACATAGATCTGGCACTTGTGACAAGTTCGTGAAAGCTGATAACAGTCCGCTTCCATAGTGGACCAATAGTATCCTGCCCGTAGGACCTTTTTAGCCATTGTGTGCCCACTAGAATGGATGCCAAAGGTATCTTCGTGCAAATTTGTCATAATATTTTCTGCTTCACTTTTATCCACACACCGGAGCAAATTAGAATCGTGGTTACGCTTATAGAGGATTATGTTACTAAGGAAGAACTTGGCAGAGAACCTTCTTAGGAACTTCTTATCATTGACTGAAGCTCCTTCGGGATACTCTTGGGCTTCGAGATATCTTTTGACTTCATGGAACCAAGGTTTTTCCACTACCTCTTAAGTATCAACCTCATAACAGTATGTTGGTTCATCCATTCTCTCAATAGTGATCTGAGGAGCTTCATTATCCCACCTGACTTTGAACATGGATGATATCGTGGCTAGCACGTCCTCTGGTTGATTTTCCTCTCGTGGGAAATGCTCAAAGGTAGCTTCTTCAAAATGTGGAATCAATGCCAACACATGCTCTCTATAAGGGATGAGATTGGGCTGCTTCGTGTCCCATTCTCCTTTGATTGATTACTAAGGGCAGGAGGATAGTGTTCCTCAGAGTAATCAGCCTCTTCCTCATCAGTCTCAGGGTTGTTGTTTTCTTCTGTTGGCTTTTCTTCTTGGTTATCCCCATCATTTTAAAGGGTTGTGAAATCTAGAGCTCGCTTATCCGGTCCTCTAAACCTTCTTCCCAAATTCAAGACACTAACTGGTTTATTTGCCTTCTTTTTCTTCTCTTTGATGATAAAATCTTTAAGATCTTCTTGCCCCTTAGCCAGGGCCAGGAACATTTGTTGGAACTGAGCATTTTAAGCTTGAAGACCCTTTACTGTTTGTTCAAGAGCCATTTCTTTTTGTTGAAATAAACAGCGAAAAGGATAAGAAACCTGTCTCAAAATACTTGTTTATGTAATGTCATGCATGATATGCTTATGCAATGTTTTCAAGGACTTTTAAGATTTTAAATTTGCTTAAAAAAGAGAAAACAAACATTAATTGCATTCATAAGTTTAAATTGTTACAAGGATGCCTCTTGGGCTTACAGTGGAAGAAACAAAGATAAAACTAAACTCCTTAAACAAACAGGACTCAGGCTTCCCATGAGTGCATCCTCTTTGGTGCAATGAAGGCATTCAAACTCTGTTCTTCATGCAGTTGTCTTGTAAGCTCCAAAATATTCTTCTCTCTTGCATATAACTGGATTTCAAAGGTGTCTAGTTCCTCTTTGAGTTGAATCCGAGATCTTTGCAATTCCTCGAGAGTAGTCGGCGTGTCAGGATGGAGAATAGTATAAGGTACATCTGTCTCGGCAATAGGTTCCATGATGATAGGTAGGATGGTAGGGTAAGGCATCATGAGATTTTGAGCGTGTGCTCTCACCCAATTAAGATAAGGCTCCAAAGGAATTGAGTTCTTATGCCCCAATGTCTTTCTATCCACTCTGTTCACCATACCCCAAGCTCGGACGAACCTCTAACGGTACCCTTGGACATCATTATCATAGTCAAATGCAATTCCCTGAACCAGTGCATCGTGAGGTCCATCCCTCCTAGCATACCCAAACTGTCGCAACGCCAAACAAGGGTTATAAGTGATTCCTCCCCTAATGCCTAGGAGAGGGACATTAGGGAATTCCCCATGGCGATCAATGAAGGTAACATCTTCCACAGATCGAGGACACCAGTGAATATCCGAATGCGTGAGAGACATCAACCTATTAGACCACCTCATGCCTTGCTCATTCTTCAACATAGATCGAGGTAGGTGCAAAATAAACCACCTATCCAATTGAGGAGCGCAACACATAAGGGTTCCTCTTATCTTTACGGTGCGAGTATGAAAAGAGTGCAAAATGTCTCTAAGTAAAGTAGGCACCAGGTTGCATGACATGAAAACTTTGACCGTATTCACGTCTATGAGTTGGTATGGATTAGGGAACAATATCATACCATAGATGAGAAGGGCCAACACCTCTTCAAAGGCTTGTAAGTCCAAAGTATCCCAAAAATGGTGAGCTTTCTCAAACAAAAAATTGGCTAGAAACCCTTTGACACTGCTTCTTCTTTCCCAATTTGTCACATCATCGGACCGTTGTAAATACAGATCTTGAGCGATCTCCTCAGGATTTAGGTCTCTTTCCATACTATTGAAGTGTAATTGATTGAAAATAGGCACTCCCAATAACTGAGAAAACTCTTCCATGGTAGGCACCAACTGGTAATCGGGAAATGTAAAGCAATGATGTAAAGGGTCAAAGAACTGAAAGACAACCTTCATTGTGTCTTCATCAGGGCTTGAAGTGACCAAACCAAGGAGACGAACATGTCTTTTAGTGAATGGGGAATTCTCAGGAACCCTTGATTCCAACTCTTTGAGTTGATGAGACACCCTTACAAGGTTGACTTGGATAGTATTTATGCGAATGGGAGCCATGTCCTACAAAACAGACACAAAGATAAGTCCTAAAAGTCCTTGGAATGGTTAGTGTGATATGCCATGTTATGATGTTATGTACAAACAAATATATACAAGCATACAAACAGATCCTTAGGTTTAGGCTTGCATGGATTCCATAGGTAAGTACCCTCTTGAAGTTTAGTTGGCTCCACATGTCCTATTAATAGTAACCGGGTTCTAGGGGATCTCAATATCACTGATCTTTCTTCACTGGGCATTGTTTCAGTGAAATCCTCTTTATTGGCGACATAAATATCCTGGAAGTCAAATCTCAATGAGTGTAGTATCGAGTATCAACCAACTTTGGACTGCACCAAAGTCGGCTATCTCAATACTTCCTAATGGGAAACTTGTTCAATTAAAGGTTCTAAGGTCAGTTGGTGCTTCATGACACCACACAGCGGCCCCGTATTCTCCTTGACTACTCAAGGGCAACCAGTACCAACAAATGTGTCACACCAGTGTAGCCATCATTTTAACCGTGTCAATATACCACGCACAGTCCCCACGATCTATTACTACTTACCTAAAAGGTGCCCCAGATCCGTGTGTAGGATCTTTACAAGTAAACCCAAACAAACCCTAAAAAGTAAAGCAAGCAAAACACACAATGAAAGAAAATATAGAATGAACTAAACTCTAAGGTAACCCCACTTTTTTTCCCAAGCATAGTCGCTAGTTCTGTGATACGGTGGCAGAACCGACTATTATACTGGTTTTGCATTTGTATTCACAAATGTTGCGGTAAGCAAGAGTCGCCATCGACTTTTCTTTTATACAACTAAGGAAAGGGTGAAAAGAACAGAAAAATACCTTTCGAGATTATTTCTAAGTAAGGAGGGTAGATTATGGAAAGGGAAGGTGTTAGCACCCTTTCCATTAGTAGTTTTCTACGGGCTCTTAGATGCTTAGCTCATTTTTAAAATACCTTGTGCTTTCGTGTGTTTTTGAAATGTATTTTGAAATGCCTTAGTGTGAAGATTTGCTTTATGATAACTCTTGTATCATACCTCAAGAGTGTTGATAAAGCATTTTGAAAAGGTTTTTTGAAAGAATTTTGTGTATGTGTAAAAAGTTCTTTTTTGAGCCTAGCATCTAGGAACTATCTGTTTACAGTGATTTCTGGTAAACAACCGCTAGTCCTCCAAACTATCGAATAAACTTACTGACTGTTATTCAATTCCTCTGGTAACTCGCAGGATCGACTAGATTGATCCTAGGACGTGTTGGTCATTAGGGTAACTCTCATGATCGAACAGGTATTCATGGTTGGTGTTTGGAATGTTGTGTAGGTGTTTGACTTATTTCGATTTCTCTCTTAAAGATCTAAAGGTGTAATCAAAATATATGTGCGCGAAACTAAATTGCATGAATAAAGGTCAATTGTAAATACATGTAAAAACTGCATAAAAGACAAGTAACTGACTTCGAAACGTAAAAAACATAGTTAATGTAAAAGATTCGAAATATGAAGAAAGCGTTTAATGCAAGAAAACTGTAAAATTTCTTTAAGTAAAAAAGGTGTTCGAAGGATAAAAACTTGAAGATAAAGGCATGAAATGTATAACAGTTTCTGAAATGTAAAGTATTTGAAATGGAAGGAAAGCATTTAAATGTAAGGCATCAGTGAAAAGATTTCGAATAAAAAGACTTTAGATGCAAAAACTTGTAAATGGTATTGATACAAAGATAAAGGAAAGTACTGGAAATGATAAAGAGTTTTCATTAAATCATAAACATGTGGTGTTATCATACGTACATTGCTCTTGCATTCGTTTCCCTAGCCATGTGGTAATTTGAATGTTTACTGAGTATTTAGTACAATAGATATGACACACGAAATCCTAATGCTAAGACTTCTATTTATACTACTTCGACCATAACGGTCTTACTATAAGATTCTGCCACGTTCAGAACATGCATAGCAATGCCTCTCTCTTGCTTCCACGCGTCTTCGAATGCTCCAGCGCATATATTTCAAATTTTGAACATCCCGCTTGCATTTGAATTTCAAATGTTTTGGCACTTCTTCGCTTCGAACGCACTTCTTAGACACAGCCTTGTTATCATTTCGAGACTTCTTTGGATATATTCTCATAACTGTCACTCGAAGCTCTAAGCTTTGATATGCTCATTCGAAGCATTGCTTCTACTATTTCGAAACATGACGTTTTGTTTCATTTCAATCGAAACGTTCCATTTACTTTGCTTCTAATAATACTATCAAAATCTTCAGCCAACAAAATGCCCCTTTAAAATATGTATTTCGATTCCTTTGAGAAATACTTATTTTAAACATATACACAAGATTTTGATGCGACCTTTGAATCATCGTAACATTTATTGCATTTGACTCCAGTCACGTCAATCATAACACTTTATAGGTTCCTTAACCGCCTTGAACCACTTCACAGTATGGTGCAGTTACAAAACAATGATTATCTTTAATCACGCCTATTACCAATGTTAACTTTACGCCACCTCTTCATCAAACCAACCCATGATTACCACGTATCACAACCTTACTCAGTGGATGCTTAAACTTCCACATTATAAAAACCCATCAACTTAGTCTTTTTCTTTTCTTCCCACATTCTGAATCTTTTCTCCTTCTTTTCTCACCGAAAACCCTAAGCTTTCAACATTCTTCCAAAAATGTCTTCTTCTACTTCATCCCAACTAAAAAAGGTTTCCAAAAAGAAAGGAAAGACCGCAGGAACTACAATGGAAAGCAAGGTTGTCACTCACCAAGGTCAATCTGTTCTTGTCCCCCAGATGATCTCAAAGGAGAAAGAAATGCTTTATGCATCCCAGGTACTTATTCCTACCACCGCTGCTGGTAAGAGGTTAGCTTTAATGGGCCCTCTTACAGTTTTTGAAATTTTAAAAGACACCAGGAAAATTTTCCCAGTTTGCTATAATTTCAAACCCCTGTTTAATAAAATGGAGGCCCCTAAGGCAATAGAATCTTCAGGCTCAAACACCCTGGAAAATCCAATTGTTCCTCCTAAGGACCCTTTTGTATTGGACTATGTAAAGAGTAACTTCAAACCGTTTCGATCTTGCCCCACCTCCGACACTGCTTATCAAAACTGGTTCAATAAGGTAGAAGCTAAGAAATCCCATCAATGGGAAGAATTAGGTATCTACAACTTGATTAAGCTGTCGAAGCCAGGTTTTACTTACAGCCACCCATTGTTATTTGCGTCCCTATATTTCTGGGACAGTACTTATAATACTTTCCATCTCCCTGGTGGAATGATTACCCCTACCTTCTTTGACATAGCGGCCATCACTGGGCTATCACCAGTAGGAGAAACATATATCCCTGACAACGAAGAACATTCGAGTATAATCGACTTCGAAGTCAAACTAGCAAGTTTTTCAAAGTTTATCAGTCATTACCATGCTGAAGGAGACAGTGTGTCTGATGTAGAACACATTGCTTTCCTTACCCTATGGCTGTCAAGATATGTCTTTTGCAGTAGATCCCTACAGGTAGCCAGTAGGTTTATTCCTCTAGCTAGAGATTTGCACGAGAATTGAAGAGTGTGCTTGAGCGAATTGCTACTAGTTGATCTTTATAAAACCCTAAGGTCAGCTGTTTCGAGCCTAAAATCTCACACCTCCAAGAATATCCTGTTAGCTGGCCCTTTTTGGTTACTTCAGCTATGGCTAAATGCCATGTTCGAACCTTCATTGTCAACTGCCAACACCATTGCTGAACAAGACCCTGAAATAACGGATAGAATAATCGAAGGCACTAGGCTGCGAAGACTAACCCCATACGATGATAAGGATGACTTCAAAGTCCTATTCTCAAAATACATCATGATATTCTCTAAGAGGCATAAGTTCGAAGAGACTATGGCGCCTTTTGCTTCAAGGGCTCATGGACCTTCATGGTTCACCATGGCTCTCTCAGAAGCTGTCAAGAGAAAAGAGATTCAAGATGTATGGAGAGCCTTTTTGCTACCCAGACTAATCTCTTCAAGAATAACTCCTGCCAAGAATCAGATTTTCCTTTTCGCTTATCAGCCCAATTTTGTTTCGAGACAGTTTGGCTTGTGCCAACTAATTCCTGAACCCTTATTTCAAACTGAGAGTGCCATTACCTCTGGGCGAACCTTTAAGGCACGAGAAGCCAAACTACAGCAAGAACAATACCAAGGCTTTGCCCAGTTTGAGCTAATAACTTTCGAACCTACCCACCTTACAGCAAAGGGGTTTCTGGAATGGTGGACAAAGTTTTATCAAACTTATATGTTCGATACTCTTACTATTCAGCAGAAACTAATTGATGCCTTCGATGTGCAGGTACCATCCAAGAAAGGTATGTTCACTCATGCCAAAGAGATTAAAGCTTTTCAAAATTATTTCGAAACCACTTATGATCACACACACTTGGAATCCACTGTGCATCAAGCGGCTGAGACCTTGAAGGAAAAATTCAAACAAAAAGTTTCTAAGTTAAAACTTCCTTCAGGGTTGTCACCTGAGGATAGGTATAGGTTGGTATTCGAAATGTATCCACCTAAATTTCCTAGATTACCTTCCTCAGAACTGGCTCTGGCTTGGTTTCCTCCATACCCTTGGTGGTTCACTTGCAAAGAAATGTTCAAACATCTTCAAAAGAAACCAAAGCCATCTGAGACTGTGACATGGGCTCCACACTGGCTCCACGATTTCCCAAGACATCTTCGCTATGACCTTTCTGCCATGTCGATTAAATCTGATCAAGGCACAGGTGCGAATGCTTGGGAAAATCCCAAACGTTTTCCATTTTCCATATCTTTAACTTTTGCTTTAATTATTTCGATTTTCAGCCATCAGGATAAAGACAGATGCTTCGAAGTAGAAATAAGGGAGCGCCTCTCAAGCCTCTATCAAAACCACTGACAATGTGACTCCATCTGAAACAACAACCATTGCTGCAACAACAACAACAACAATACCAACAATAACCAGTGTTCCAACTCCACAGGTAATCACTTAGCCCTGATGTTTCGAATTCACTAATGTTTCATGATTTGCATCTAACTCTTTGTTTAAATCTTTTCAGACCAACAAACTTCCGCCTACCACTCCAAAGAAGCGAAAATCAAACACCACTGGGGAAGACCCCAAGGCTGGAGGAAACTTACCAACTGCTTCGAAGAAGAAGCAGAAGAAGGATATTTCAAAGAGCGATGTACCAACTAGTGTCTCTGGACTTGATTCCAGGGATGCTGCTCCCTCACCCAAATCCAAAATTCCATCTTCGACCTCCAACGTAATGTTGGAACGCATAGCTAGCAACCTCTCTTCCGAGAGTCCACAGGTAAATTGAACTTCAAATCTTTTGAAAATAATAATTTCTCATTACCTTGGTGCATGCTTTTAATATTCTTTCGCTCCTTGCAGAATATCTTAAATCCAGCTTCCACTACTTCGGCCTCACCATCAAAAGCTGCTGCTCCACTCAACTCCTCTCCTCAAAGAGACTCCAGCAACCTTGTACAAAATAAAGGTTCCTCCAATATGGCGGTTCTGGATGGGGCTTCTGAGCAGCAGGATGATCAGAGTACTTCTCCTCCTCTAAAAGAAACAAATGAAGCAACGCTTCATGAATCTGCAGAGGCTTCACAAAGAACTTCTCTCCAAAAGTCCCCTCTCGAAACCCTTCAAGAGGACCCAAAGGATGCTCACGCTGAAGGAGAGAAAGCTGATTCTGGTCAAAGAAACGAAGAATCTGTAGAAGAAGAGTCTGAGGAGGAGGATGCCAATGATGGTTCGACTGCTGGGACAGAGTCCAATGCAAATAGCAGCGAAAAAGAAGACATCAAAGTGGTGGACTTGGATGACGATGAAGAAGATAATGAGCACGAAACGAATGAAGGGGATGGTGACACAACCAACAAACCCATGGAAGTCGAAATGGACGTGACTCCCCTACGTGTGGAACTCCCTCAACCATCTTTGTCTCGAATGACTGACGAGGAGCTTGCACTCCTGAGACGAAATGACCCTATTGGGTACATGAAGGCGAAGCTGGCTCAAAGGGACATTCCACTTTCTAGGGCTGGCACAAGTTCGACTAGCTATCCTCTTCCCACAGATGAAAGAATTGTACTTCTTAACAGGATCAGGAAAATAATTCTTAATGTGGATATATTCGAAGTGCTCAAACAGGATAGCACTGCTTGCTACACTATGAAGGAGTTGCTTACAAAAGTCAACCTTGCTACCTGCTCCTTGCCAGATAGTACTATCTTGTTCGATCTTCAATCTTTGCTGGACAACGTAACTGGTTACCTTCTCCAAGATGAATCTGCTGCCAGAAAGGTTCAAGAAAAACGCACTGCAATGGATGCTGCTTATGAACAAGCTTCGAAACTCTCTCAAGAAGCTGAGGATCAAGCTATGCATCTAAAGCAAGAAAAAACTAATTATGAGGCTCGAGCTGAGTCCATCCTTCTCTGGGAAAGGAAAATTCAGGAACTTCAATAGAAGGTTAAAGAGGCTAAAGAACAACAAATAGTCTTCGAAACCAACATTGCTGGTAACCAATTCGAAGAGCTTCTCAACCAGGGGCTTGCAGAAATGGAAACTGCAGAACAACTCAAGGGAGAAGTGGCAACCTTGGAAGGAGCCAGACGTTTTGCTCAACAGAGACTTGATTCTTTTCGAAGTACCTTCAACAGATTGAAGAATAATTCTTATTTCTGAATTTCAGTGTTTATTTGATTACAATTTGGTTTTTTATATGTAATATTCGAACAACGCCATTTTGGCATCTCATCTTGCCATTTTGGCATTTTTATAATATTTTGGTTACGTTGTTACTATTCGAATCTCCTGCAGGCGTGGCTTATATTTCTTTAAATATTTCCCATTAACCTTTAGGATACGCTTATCATCCATAAGCTCTTCGATTTCATATGCATTGTTTGAGAATACTTTTAATATTCGAAAGGGTCCTTCCCAATGAGGTGACCATTTACCTAGTGTTTTATTTTTCTTTTCCATGGGCAATATGACTTTCCAGACTAAGTCATTAATAATGAATGCTTTTCTTTTCACCCTTTTGTTATATGTCCTGGCCACTCTTTCTTTTTGTCTCATCAAGATTTCCAATGCATGTAATCTGACTTCGTCCAACTCAACTAATTCATTCATCATCATCTCCCAATATAATGCAGCTGGGATTTCGCTTTATCTTTGAATTCGAACTGATTGTAGATGAATTTCTACTGGCAGCACTGCATCATGACCAAATGTGAGTTGGAAAGGCGTAGTGTTAGTAGCTTCCTTAGGAGATGTTCTACAGGCCCATAGTATTTGGTCCAAAGTTTTGTGCCAGTTTCTTGGCTTTTTACCAATATGTTTCTTGATTAAACCTATTATCACTTTATTGGCTACTTCGACCTGACCATTTGCTTGAGCATAATATGGCGTTGATGTTAGTAATCTAAACCCCATTTCTTGGGCAAATTCTTGCATCTTTCTACCAGTAAACACAGAGCCTTGGTCTGTGTTTATGCTCTCTGGAAATCCGAACCTATAGATAATGTGCTTCTGTATAAACTCAATAATAGCCTCTTGATCAGCAACTATTAATGGTATAGCTTCGATCCACTTGGTAAAATAATCTATTCCTACCAAGATATATTTATGTCCTTTAGACGAAGCAGGATTTATTTCTCCTATCAAATCCAATGCCCATCCTCTAAATGGCCATGGTTTGATGATTGAATGCAATTCACTTGCAGGGGCATGTTGAATCCCTGCATGCTTCTGACATTCCTCACATCCTTTAGCAAAGTCTATACAATCTTTGAGCATGCTAGGCCAATACAAGCCGTATCGAAATAACAGCCATTTCATTTTATGACCTGCTTGATGTGTCCCACATGCCCCATTGTGGACTTCTGACAATGCTAAGTATGCCTCACTTTTTCCTAGGCATTTCAATAATACGCCCTCTTGGGTCTTTTTGAACAATTCGTTCCCCATGAGGAGATATGATAATGCTCTGTATTTTGTCTTTCTATCCACATTCAGAGTTGGGTTTGCTAAATAACTCACCAATGGACCTCGCCAATCTGCATCTGATAAAATGTTTATGGCTAGTATTTCGAATCCCTGTTTCTCAGCATATCCCAATTTCATACTTTCTAGATCTGATGGTGTGAATCTAGTAGCCATAACTCTACCCCTTAATTCAACTAAATCCTCAAAGTTCCAGACAGAAACTTTATAACCCGAAGCCAACTGTGCTAAGTCATTTGCTTCTTGGTTCTCTATTCTTGGTATGTGTTGAATATCCATGTATTCAAATTTCCTCAGTAGCCTGTTGACTATGACGAAGTATATCATCAAGTTTTCCTTTATGCATTTATACTCCTTTGTTATTTGCTTGACCACCAATTCTGAGTCTCCTTTAATTTCGACTCTAGTTGCCCCCAATTCCAACAAAGCTTCAAGTCCAACAATGAGCGCTTCATACTCAGCTTCGTTGTTCGAGCAACGAGGACCATCCAATTTATACTTGAATTTTGTTGGAATTCCTTCAGGAGAAATTAGAAGGACTCCAACACCACTTCCATTCATGTGGGTTGAACCATCAAAGTATAATTTCCATGGTTGCATTTCAACGTAACTCATGACAGTCTGCTCAACCAATGAATGGTCCACGATGAAGTCAGAAATCACTTGGCCTTTCACAGCCTTTAAAGGCATGAAAGTGAAAGATTATTCTGTTAAGGCTAAAGCCCATTTACCAACTCTGCTATGCATTATTGGTTTTGAAAGCATGTGTTTAATGACATCGAAATGAGATGAAACATAAACATCAACAGGCTTTATATAATACTTAAGTTTCATACAAGAGAAATACAAACAGAGACATAGCTTTTCTAAATTGCTATATCTGGTCTCTGCATCATTTAGTACTCTACTTAAATAGTATATGGCTCTTTCGATACCATTGCTATCTTCTTGTGCTAACATATTACCTATACTAACTTTAGAGGCAGATATGTACAATCTCATGTGTTTCCCCCATGAAGGTGGAGACAAGATAGGAGGCTGAGAGAGGTATCTTTTTATCCTGTCAAATGCCTCCTGATGGGCTTCGTTCCATTCGAAGGTTTGGCCTTGCTTTAGACGAAGCAACGGAGAGAAAGCTTGGGTTCTTCCACTCAGATTCGAAATGAATCTTCTGAGGAAGTTAATCTTCCCTAGCAGAGATTGCAACTCCCTTTTTGATGTAGGTGCTTTCGTCTCCATTATGGCTTTGGTTTTGTTCTGGTTGATCTCAATCCCTTTCTTGTGAACCACAAAACCAAGGAAATCTCCAGCCTGCACAAAAAATGCACATTTAAGGGGATTCATCTTTAAGCCATGTTTTCTCATTCGTTCGGATGATTGGCTCAAATGATGCAAATGAGTTTCTGCAGATATAGATTTGATGACTATATCATCAATATACACCAGCATAAAGGTTTCAATGAAATCATGAAAAATCGAATTCATTGCCCTTTGATAAGTTGCCCCAACGTTCTTTAAACCAAAAGGCATCACCACCCATTCGTAGGTGCCTAAGACTCCTGGGCAGCGAAATGCTGTCTTGGCAACATCTTCCTCAGCAATAAAAATCTGATTATACCCAGAGTATCCATCTAACATACTCAAGTATTCGAACCCTGCAGCAGAATCTACTAGCATTTCTGCCACAGGCATAGAGTACTCATCCTTAGGGGTTGCAGTGTTTAAATCCCTAAAATCTATGCAAATTCTTAAAGAACAATTTTTCTTAATAACAGGTACTATATTTGCTAACCATTCGACGTACCTTGTGGTTCTGATGAATTTGCAAAGCAGCAACCTTTCGATCTCAGCTTTAATCTTTGTGAGAACCGCTGGTGCGAATCTTCTGGGAGTTTGTTTGATGGGCTTCTTGCCATCTTTGATTGGAAATCTGTGTTCGACCAACTCCCTCTTTAAACCAGGCATTTCGTCATAATCCCATGCGAAGCAATCTTTGTTTTTCTTGAGGACTTCGATTACTTCCTGCTTGAGGCCTGGGCTAAGTTTTGCACTTATGTAGGTTATTCTTTTCGTGTTCTCATCCCCTAAGTTGACTTCTTCGAGTGGATCCTGCGCCAACATTTTAGCACCTGAGTCTATGGGGTCCCTTTCGAAGCCTAAGGGTTCTTTATCGTAGACGGCGTCCAACCTTTGATCCATCTCGAGTTCTTTAAAGGGTGAGCATTTCGATCCATCCCCACTTATTTCGTTCATCTTTACACCTAATTTATTTATTTCAGCCTCTAAGGCCGCCTTTGATTCGTTTTCAGCCATATAGGCCGAAATCCTTTCAAAGAAGGTAGACTCAGTCATGGATAAGGTTGTCGAAGTCCCAGCCTGCTGGCCGTCTTTGTATAGTACTTTCGACTCCCTCTTCTTCGCTGATTATTCTTCTATCCCAGTAAAGGCCATCATGGCGAAGGGTCATGTAGTAGTGGGCGTTTCTGGTTTCGTTGATCTCATCATTTGGAAAACACGGAGCAATCTTTGTCAGATGTTTGTCATAATTCCTCTTGTCAACCAAATTGACTGTTGACATGAAGTAACTCTGGTCTGCTTCAATGTTTTCCACGATCCCATCTTCTCTCCATAGAACTAATCGCTGATGCATTGACGAAGGAACTGCCCCTACGCCATGGATCCACTCCCTTCCCAGCAATAAGTTGTAGTTGGCCTTAGCTTCGATCACCATAAACATGGTGGGCCTACAGCTTGAGCCTATTGTCAAGTCCAACTGAACCACTCCCAGTGTTTTGCCCACTTTCCCTTCATAATTCGATAGAACCATATTGTGGGGCTTGATGTCTCCTTCGCGTATCTCTAATCTTTTCAGCATGAAGTGGGGTATCAAATTGACTGCAGCACCCCCATCCACTAGAACCTTATTCACGCCATGGGCACCAACTTTTGCCCGAATAAATAGTGGCTTAAGATGGTTCTTCATAGCTGGTTCTGGACGTTCGAAGAACGCATTTTGCTCCTCGACAGCCCCATTGTCCATCACATAGTAGCACACAGGCCTATGCTTCATCAAATCTGTGGTATCTTCTTCCTCATATTCATCAATTTCAGTTTCCTGTCCAAATTCACAGGGAAGCACAGATACTACGTTGCAGTTTAGGTTGAACGAAGACTCCCCCTCCGATTCGAAGTTATCCGTTATCATATCTTCGTCTTCTTCTGGGCCTGGAGTGTATTCCTTTGGTTCATCTAGTTGTACTTCAGAGAAAAGCCTCCTATTAACTGGGGGTTTGTCTTCAGTTTGATTTCCCGGTGTGGGTTTGTTGGTGCTAGATTCACCTTGATTCTTTGTTGAAGTTACCCCTTTATTTGCCACAGCTTCTCTCTCATCCTTTCGAATCCTCTGTTGTCTTCGCCACTGGGATCTCGACATGGGGTTCCTTCCTTTGTAGTTCTCTAGTCTTACCTCCTCCCTTTTTGCTATGTTGAATTGCCTCTTGTATGTCATAGCATGGCATGCATTTTGTTCGGTGTTTCTCCATCTGTCTTTGCCTTTGTCATTTCTGACTTGCAGCCATCTGTCGGTTGGCACTTCAGCAGGGAGTTTGAACGTCACTCTTCGAGCAGCCTTGGGATGAGGACTATCAGGCCTTCGTTGTTTGTGTCTGCTATCGAAACGTGGGCCCATCTGAACATTTTCTTGATGGTTCCAGCAAGGGGCGAAGGGAATCGTTTCGAAGGCTCTGGCCATGCTTTGGTCATACACAGCAGAACACCTTGGGCATATCAAGCACTTGGTTGCCCCTTTGTAGCAACGAAACACGAATTCCAGCAAACTTTCTCCAGCCTTAGGATAACACCTGAATAGCTGGTTATCCTGGCGCCAATTGTTGCCAGTTCGAGCCCTCTGTACCCTCTCGAAGTTTGCAGCGATTCTCTGATTTCAGAGGATGCTGCACCTAGGGCACAGTATCATGCCTGTATCTCCCTTGTGGCATGTCATGAGGTAATCCTTGAGACTAGCATCTCCAGCATGATTATCCTCCATTTTATACTTTTCTTTTTCTAAGTATCTTTCTACCTCCTCCATCTCAGAGCGAGGCCTCTCCATATCCACCATATTTACCTCAACATCTTCCCCCTTAGCTTCATCATCTCCCCATCCTGTGGGTTTTATATCTTCAATGTGGACTTTTGAACTCTCTGGGGCAGAATATTTGACCAAATAGTCAAATTTTCCACTGGGTTCCCCTAAAGTGTCCCATATTTCCTTCTGAGGGGAAGTTGGCTTCGTGATTTGGACTTTCTCCAATTCCAGCCTCAGGCCTTCAGTGACCTGTGTCAATTCTTGGTTTTGATTTTCTTGGCCTTCAGTAGCCTGGATTTCTTTTGCAACAGCTAAAGGTGCTGCTTCAATCGAAGTCTCTGGTAGCTTCTAGACGTCTTCAGTGACCTCCTTATCGACTTCGACTATCACCCAGCTTTCGTTTTCAGTACCTTTCTCTCCTATTGGGGCATCACTTTGGTCAGCTTCCACCATGTTAATCTCTCCAATGCATGCAGGCTCGGAGTAATTGGTGTCTGCCACGTCCAAAGGATCTTCGTCCACTTTCATCTTTGCTTTATCAGCGAACTTCAGTCTACCATCTTTGATTGCATTCTGAATTAGGTCCCTGAAAAGAAAACACTGTGAGGTTTTGTGGCCTAGGAAACTATGATATTTGCAAAATCCTCTCTTATTTCTTTGATCTAAAGGAGGTATTTTGACATTTGATGGCACAATGAGTTGGCCATCTTTGACAAGTAAATCAAAAATCTCGTCACATTTAGTGACATCGAAGGTATAAACCTTCTTCGGGAATTTGTCACTTTTCTCATTTTCAACAATCTCTTTCCCTTTTGTGGGAACCAATAATTTGCAGGAGTAGGGTGGTGCCTATTTTAATTCAGCGAGGTCGATTTCGACCTCTTCGAATTCGAATTCAGGATAATCTTCTGCTTCCTCAGTTCCAACATAGGAGATCCTTTCCTTCTTGTTATTTTTAAAGACTCTGGCCTTTTCGGCCTTTAGCCTTTCGACCTGTCGAACCCTGTCGGCTAACTGAGCCATGTCCCTCAAATATTGAGTGTCTAGTTTCTTTCGAATAGAGTAATCCAAGCCACCAGCGGCCATTTCGACTAACTCATGTTCAGGCACCACTGTGTAACATCTGGATTTCAAAAGCCTAAATCTATTCAGATAATCATCTATGGGTTCAGTGAACTTTCTCTTGACACTGGCTAATTCCTTCAAGCTTATCTTTGACTGTCTCATGTAAAACTGTTCATGGAATAATCTCTCCAAAAGAGCCCAAGTATCAATGGACCCAGGAGGCAAAGTGGTGAACCATGTGAAGGCGTTTTTAGTCAGGGAACTTGGTAAGTATTTGATCCTGAGGTCTTCATTATTGGCTATATCTCCCGCTTCGGTTAGATATCTGGCTATATGTTCGACTGTTGACTCATTGGTATCCCCGGCGAACTTTGTAAATTTAGGGACTTTATATACCCTTGGTAAATCAGTATGCATTATGCAATCTAATATAGGAGAAGCATAATTTGGCCTTCTCATTCCTGTGTTGAGGCCATTCTGGGCCATGACTCTCTCTATCATGGTGGTTAAATTGTTTTCTGCCAAGATGTTATCGTTTCGAATTCTATGAACGACAGCATCAGCATCTTGATTTCGACCCACCATGACAACCCCCCTAGGTTGTTCTTCTCGAAAATCTGGGACTTCCAGCCTTTCGACCCTTGCCCCTGGTTCCATAATTTCTCTTTGTGGGCCTGGGATCATTGGGGCTTCTAGCCTTTGTGCCCTTGCCCCCAAGTTAACTTCTTCTCTAGGTGGTCTATAAGTTGGGTCGTTAGCAACTTGTTCCATAATAGGGATGTTTGCTCGAACTCCCGCCTGATTCTGCCTACGCCTCTCTGGGGGAGCAAAGAAATCTGCTATTAGACTCATGTTATCTGCGTTTTCTCTAATTGTCACAGTCACATTTTGTATTATTGGGGCAAATATTTCCTGCATAGTTTGTGCTAATACCCCTATCATATTATGGTTACTGTCATCCATCAATTGCCTAAAAGCCAACTGGTTTTCTGTGGTTAAAATAGGCATTGTGCTATAACCCACTGACCCTTGGTTATTTGTCATAAACTGATTCGCCCCAGACCCAGACCCTAATTGTGGTGATGAATTCAATGTGGAATTGTGTAAACCTGCCATAAAAGATGTTGGCATTCCATAAGAGGAATTTCTGGTTCTATTACTATCGAAACCGGGTGGTCTCGTTAGTGGAGTGGCGAAATGGGTTTGTGTCCCTGATGGTGGAACAAATTCCCCAGAATAACCAATGGTTCAAGTATTTCCTAAGATCGAACTATTAGTTGATATGCCACTTACTCCATTAGTGGCTATATTACTGGTAGAAGACGCAACAGACTGTGCATTCGAAGGGATCACATTAGATGTTCCCATCGAAGCGGATACATTAGTGCCTGTTGTATGTGGGGCATTTTGTTCCCCTTGTTGATTGTCAGAATTAGACATCTTGTTCAAACGTTTTCTTCTGGATAAGGGTTGGTTGCTGTTGGTTATTTTACCACTTCTCAAGTTCATAAAACAACAAACTTATCACTCAGAGGGTCTTTTTATAATGGTTATGTCTCAACAATCTTTATTTCTGTTCTAAATTCTGTAATGTCCAATGATTGGTCCCACCGGGTGGGCCAATTTGTTTACAGTGATTTCTGGTAAACAACCGCTAGTCCTCCAAACTATCGAATAAACTTACTGACTGTTATTCAATTCCTCTGGTAACTCGCAGGATCGACTAGATTGATCCTAGGACGTGTTGGTCATTAGGGTAACTCTCATGATCGAACAGGTATTCATGGTTGGTGTTTGGAATGTTGTGTAGGTGTTTGACTTATTTCGATTTCTCTCTTAAAGATCTAAAGGTGTAATCAAAATATATGTGCGCGAAACTAAATTGCATGAATAAAGGTCAATTGTAAAGACATGTAAAAACTGCATAAAAGACAAGTAACTGACTTCGAAACGTAAAAAACACAGTTAATGTAAAAGATTCGAAATATGAAGAAAGCGTTTAATGCAAGAAAACTGTAAAATTGCTTTAAGTAAAAAAGGTGTTCGAAGGATAAAAACTTGAAGATAAAGGCATGAAATGTATAACAGTTTCTGAAATGTAAAGTATTTGAAATGGAAGGAAAGCATTTAAATGTAAGGCATCATTGAAAAGATTTCGAATAAAAAGACTTTAGATGCAAAAACTTGTAAATGGTATTGATACAAAGATAAAGGAAAGTACTGGAAATGATAAAGAGTTTTCATTAAATCATAAACATGTGGTGTTATCATATGTACATTGCTCTTGCATTCGTTTCCCTAGCCATGTGGTAATTTGAATGTTTACTGAGTATTTAGTACAATAGATATGACACACGAAATCCTAATGCTAAGAATTCTATTTATACTACTTCGACCATAACGGTCTTACTATAAGATTCTGCCACGTTCAGAACATGCAGAGCAATGCCTCTCTCTTGCTTCCACACGTCTTCGAATGCTCCAGCGCATATATTTCAAATTTCGAACATCCCGCTTGCATTTGAATTTCAAATGTTTTGGCACTTCTTCGCTTCGAACGCACTTCTTAGACACAGCCTTGTTATCATTTCGAGACTTCTTTGGATATATTCTCATAACTGTCACTCGAAGCTCTAAGCTTTGATATGCTCATTCGAAGCATTGCTTCTACTATTTCGAAACATGACGTTTTGTTTCATTTCAATCGAAACGTTCCATTTACTTTGCTTCTAATAATACTATCAAAATCTTCAGCCAACACTATCTACTTCACTCGAAAGGTTTGTTATTTTCACCCTTTCCTTTAGACAATGCTATCCTACTATTAGTGAGTAGGTAGCCTTATTTGTTTGGATGTTTGAGGGACATTCGAAGGGACGTTTTATAGTCACAAAGGAAACTGGACAAGAAACCTTAGTAACTACCTTAAGGTTTTAAGATCATTTCTACCGAGGCAACATCGAGAGGGTCATCGAGGGACTTATGATCTTTTTAAACCGGAGGGTAGCCACTAAAATCTCTCATGTTTCGAGAGTTGTAACTATTTTTCCGAAGGCAACCAAAGTGGGACTACCCTAGAGGTGCGCATGTGCAAGTGCGTTTGTTTCAGTTATTTATCTTTGTGTTAGGTTTGCTAACATCCACTTTTAGTCTTATCATGTAATCCTATTAACAAACATCTAACAGTTAATATCTGTACAGGAAACATAAAGTGCGGAAATTAAATCCTACACTATTACATGGCTTCGGGGAGGGGGAATTATTTACATGTCCCAAAATGAGGAGATAAAGCAGTAAATATCCTAGTTTAAATCTATTACATTCAGTAGGCAGATACAAAACATATGAAAAAAAGCGAAAGGTAAAAACGTGCGTGAATTGGAAATACGTCTAAATCCTAGAAGGAAAAAGTATTTTTTTTTTTGTTTTTATTTAATAAAAGAAAAATAAAAATCTAAATCTACGGAAATTTTAATTTACAAAAATGTTTAAGTAATTAATAATTAATTAACGAAATTAATTTTAATAAAAAGACTAGAACCTAATTTTTGTGATTTTTTATTTAATGTTGATGTAAAGAGTAAAATCAATAAAAGAAATAAATAAACAAAATAAAAATACAAATGGTCCTTCAATCCAGGGAAGGAGATTGTCCTTCGATCCAGGGAAGGAGGTTATCCTTCGATCCAGGGAGGGAGGTTATCTTTTTGATCCAGTGAAGGATGTGGTTTTTCGATCCAGGGAGGGATGTTGTTTTTTGATCCAGGGAAGGAAGCTGCCTTTTGATCTGGATCTACAAGACAAATGTTAGCAAAAATAAAGATGTAGGACCTGGATATCGAACCCAGGTCTTTCCCCCTAATTCGAATCTTCCCCTAATTCGAACCCTTTGTGTTCTAATCTGAGTTGTTTTGGATTGAAACTGCCTATATCATGAGCTTCGAAGGCAAATTCAGATCATGTCTGTTGTACCCCAAAATTTTCCCTCTTATTTCTCAAGACATTTCCTCACAAGGATTTTCAAAAGTTAAAATTTTCATAAAGTACAAATGGGCTTTCAAGCATCAATTCGAAGAAGAGCATGTCTGCTCCGATTTCCCATCCTTCGATTAGAATTTTGACTTCTTTTGATGCAAGCTTAGCTTACATCCTTTGATTGAGACATTACCCCTTTCCTGCATGCTTCGATTTATAAAGCAAGAGGGCTCCCACCATGCTAGAGTACACAAGGCAAAAGCTTCAATATGGCTAGTGTGATACGGTGGCCAGAACCGGATTGTTTTAAAATGCTGGTTTGCGTTTTGTGTTTGTGTTTGCAAAATGTTGCGGTAAGCAAGAGTCACCACCGACTTTTATTTTATCCAACTCGAAAGGAAAAAAAGCACAAAAAAATTCCCTTTTTTTGAGATTTTGAGTACGGGGGTAGATTATAGAAAGGGAAGGTATTAGCATCCTTTCTATCCGTGGTTTTCCATGGGCTCTTAGGTACTTGCTCATCATTTTCAAATTTGCTTGTGTGTGTGTTTGATTTGAGAAAATTTTTTGTTTTACTTTGATTTAACCCTTTTCTTCTGTCTTCAAGAGTGTTACGGAGTCGTTTTGAAAACTTTGTTTGAAAAGAGTGTAAGTGTGAAAAAGTTTGTTTGTTTGAGCAAGTACTTAAGAACTAATCTACCTACTCGAAAAAGAGAATGTTTCTATTCTTGTTTCCTTTAGACAGTGCTATCCCACTATTAGTGAGTAGGTAGCACCATCGTTGGAGTTTTAAGGGTCAATTCGAAAGGGACGTACGATCACTAAAGCTATGTTAGGACGTCTTAGTAATAACCCTAATGTCTTAAGATCAATATTCGAGGCAACGTATCCGAGGCAACCTTTCCGAGGCAACTTTTCCGAACGGGACTTTGATCTTTTGTTTAGACAAGATAGAGACCACTAAAGCATCCTATACTTAATGACCGTTTACCGAAGGCAACCAAAGTGGGAGTATACCCTAGGAGTGCGCATGTGCGAGTGATTCAATTTCAGATTATTATCTTTGGACATTTAGGGTTTGCTAATTGTTTTAAAGTTAATCATACATTCTTGTCATGCAACCCTAATTATCCATACATCTAACAGTCAATATTTTGCGGAATTTAAAGTGCGGAAAGTAAAGCTACGCTATTACAAGGCTTCGGGTATTAATTACATAGCCAAAAACAACCCGTAAAAAAAGCGATAAATGAAAGTAAATGGTCCTAATTAATCTATTACAACTTGTGAGAAATTACATCAATATGGTAAAATAAATAAACGCGATGAATCGAGAACGAGAGAGAACTAGGATTTTGACCCCGTCTAACCTAATCGAAAGAGAAATTATTTTTGTTGTTTTTGATTATTTAAGAAAAAGAATAAGGTTTTTAAATTAAATACAAAATTAATTAGTAATTAACTTAATTTAAATAAAATAATTTACATGGCCTATTTTTGTATTTTATGTTATTTTTAAGAAAAAGAAAATAGAATTTAAATTAGAAACAAATACCCTAATTGTTCTAATTAATTTTAATTTATTTACAAAAGAATTTAAGTTACCCTAAAATTAAATAAACTAATTAAATTAATTAATTTAATTTATAAAAAATAAACCTAAATCTAATTGGATGAAAATATTATTTTTAAGATTTTATAAAAAAAAGAATTAATTTTTTATGTTAGTAAAAATAATTAAACAATTAATAAAAAAATATAAAAAGAAAAGTAAAAGAGAAATTGGGCCTGAAAAAGTAATTTTGGAGGTGTAGATAGCAAGCTCTTGGCCCAAACAAATCTGACCCATGTTGACTTTCACGTTCCAGTGTTATGCATTGACTGAGCTTTTGGTAGACCTTCATCTGATGGCCCTTAGATCTGGCCATCTGGACACATGGCTGGTTGGATGATGATGGACCATGGTGGTCATGCCACCTATACACACGCCTGATTATGGAAAGAAAAAATATGTGAAATAATGGGGGGACCTGGGATTCGAACCCAGGTCATGTAACCTTTTCCAATAGCCTGGCTACCAACTGTGCTGCGTGTGTTAGTTATATGTAAAGAAACAAATAAATATTATAAAAACAACACAACTTTGTTAATTCCTTGCGCGCGAAAATTTGAATAGACGAATGGGAATGTGCCACGCCAGTCATCTTCCTCCTTGCTCTGTTGGTAAAAATCACAGACTTTTACCTACAGACATATGTCTGTAGCTACAACCCTGGCTCGTTTCAAAATCTTCCATGGACATGATAAATGACATCTAATGCCATGAATAGAATCGCCTTGGCATTCTGAGTATCATGATGCCCTTCATGGGGGCCAATTTTGCCTGCATACAAAGATCCTAAATCGAAGCAAAAAACCCTAACAATGGCAAATTCTGATACAGTCCAAAAAGATGCAATTGAATGTTATAGATAGTTTGCAAATGTCTCAAGGAGCAAGAATATATAGGTATTTTATGCTATATATGCCAGAATCATGCAATTCGATTTCAAGAAGAAGCCATTGTCGTGGCTGACTTACAGTGCGTTCTAGCGTTGGAAAGTCCTTGTTCTAGATTGGTATAGCTTGCTTATGATCCCAGGAAGTGAATGAGATGGTCAGGGAGCCTTGTAATCACCTGGAACTATGAAATCAACTCATCACTTTTTTTGTGATTTTTCCAAGTTTCTTTTGCCTTTGTGCGCCTCCAAAGCCTTGTGATTTTTGTCTGCAGATGTTCCCTATATACTGAGGAATGAATTAGGTTTACAAAAGTCCATTCAATCTTTGCCAATTATAGATTTTGATCTTGATTTGATTCACTTGAAATTATTTCCAAAATAGGCCAAAATCAATCTTTTTGTGCCCACTTTTGCCTTACACGAATTCAATCTTTTGCTAGCTGGATATAGAACCTGAAACATGCACACTATCTTGAGGTTTCAATGATTTGGATTTTTCATGATTTGTTTTGATTTAAATTGATTTAATTCAAATAAAAATAATAAATAATAAAAATAAGATAAAGACAAGTGGAAAGAGCTAGGGCTCGTGGACCATGCTACCAACACAAAACAAGTGCAAAAAGTTAGGCCCATTTAGCAAAAATTGCAATTTGAGGCATAGTTGACTTTTGACAATTTTGCAAAAAAGGTCAACTTCACCAATGCATAACTTCCTCAATTTTGACTCTTTGAAGGTGTTCTTGGAATTTTTATAAATCTTGAGATGTCCTCTAATCAAACTTTTGGTCTAATCTCAATTTGATATTCCATGTTCATGTATGAAGCTTTGACAAAAAAGGTGTTTTTGTTGACTTTTCAAAATGACCTATAATGTCCAAATTCATAACTTCTTGTGAGTGAATATTTTGAACTTGGGAGATGAATATGGATTGTAGAGAATTTCATCCTATTATAAAGGAGCTTTGGATGGTTCATTTATCATAAAGTATGAGAAAGTTATGCTTGGTCAAAGTTGAGTTGACTTTTCCTGCAAAACCCTAATTTAGCAACTTTTGGGTTTTGATGAATTGTGAGCAATCCCTGATGAATAATGATCAAACCTTGATCAAATGATGAAATATATTTCAAAATGAGGATGTTGACCAAAAATCTTGAAGTTTGACTGTATGTAGGCCACAGTTGACTTTTGCCCTAGCATAGTCGATTTTCAGGCCTTTGAGCAATTGGCTGAGCAAACTTCCTCTGCAAGCCTTGAAACTTGACATGGATGATCTTGAGAACATATTAGGACAATGGTGAGAATTTTGGATACCTTGGACTCAAGTATCTTGAGGCAACATGAAACCCTAATTTGAGGTAGACTGCCTTAGGAGAGGGCTTGTCTGGTTAACCATTGGACTTCTTTGAGCAACTTGAGGATCTTTCTTGAAATGTTTTGAGAAATATGGGAGGGAAAATTTTGGGGTACAACAGCTGCCCCTGTTCAATCTTCTTAAACCTGAGGATCTAGATTGGCTTGCGTGCCTTTCGTGATCCGAAGGTGGAAGATGATTGAACACTAGAGTGCCCAGAAATTTGCACTCGCACGAAGTGGTCTTTGTCTTCTGATGTCGGGAATGGGCTTACAGATGCCATTTGGAAATTGATGAAGGAAGATGGGCTTAAAGATGCCATCCAAAGGAGTGTCGATCGCCTAAGAGATTCCTTAGCGAGAGTCAGTGTACATGTTATTGAGGAAGACTGCACTGGGGAATGCTGGTCTCTGTCTTGAGAGAAAATAGAATTTTAGGAGCTTCGATCATCCATTATTCTACTGGGGAAATCGTCTCTTGGTCGAGGAGGTGAAAATGAACTACTATTTGGTCGTGATCCAGGCTTCATAGTGATAAGGCTGACTGTTATCTGGTCTTAATCCAGGCTTTACAGTGACTTACTGGGGAGGTGAGATTAAACTTGCTATCCGGTTGTAATCCAGGCTTCGCAATTTCTCAATTCTTATCTGGTCGTAATCCAGGCTTCAGAAGGAATTAAGTTGTTATCCGGTCACATCCGGGCTTCAACTTGAATTTAGGGCACACTAATATTCGGTCGACTCCGAGCTTCTTAGTATTTGTCCCGATAAACTGTTATTTGGTCAAAATCCAAGCTTCGCAGTGTCTTATACTGTTATCTGGTCGTAATCCAGGCTTTAGTCCTTTTATCACTATCTGGTCGTAATCCAGGCTTCACGATGCTCTATACTATTATCTGGTCGAATCCAGGCTTCATGGTGCTCTGTACTGCTATCTGGTCGTAATCTAGGCTTCACAATACCTCGCTTCTTATTTGGTCGTAATCCAGGCTTCAGAAGAAATCAAGTGGTTATCCGGTCGCCTCCGGGCTTCCCTTTGACTTTTGGGCCTACTAATATCTGGTCGAATCCGGGCTTCATAGTAATTGGTCGGGTAAACTGCTATTTGGTCATAATCCAAGCTTCACAGTGTCCCTCACTATTATCTGGTCGTAATCCAGGCTTCACAGAAACTTGTATTATTATCTGGTCGTAATCCAGGCTTCACAATAACTTGCTGAGCTATTATCCGGTCGTAATCCGGGCTTCACGGCTTATGTTTATGACATACCACTATCTGGTCGAATCCAGGCTTCATGGTGTCTTGCACTGCTATCTAGTCGTAATCCAGGCTTCATAGTAACTGGCTAAGCGGTTATCCGGTTGTAACTCGGGCTTCACGGCTTGCTGGGGATTAAACTATTATCCGGTCGAATTTGGGCTTCATAGCTTAGAGATAAACCAATATCTGGTCGAATCCAAGCTTCGAGGTGTTTAATACTGTTATCCGATCGTTCTCCGGGCTTCACAATATGCTGTAGAAATCCAGGTACTATCCGGTCGAATTCGGGCTTCATAGCTTGATCTTTGTGAGAATTTGATTGTATCTTTCCTGAAAGGTAAAGGTTAGTCGTATGTAATGCATGACATGTATCAAGCAATTATGTTCTCAAAATAAATGAGATTGTGTTGTATGATGCCTATGCGCATGTCATGATGTATGGACATGCAATGTTTTTATGATGTTCTCTAGTTGGGAAAATAAATCCCGGATTGCTGCTGGAGAAAAGAGTCGGATTCTTCGTTCTCGCTGGGAATAACGACCGAAGATGATTGTGAAAATAATCCTACTGGAGAATAAACCGACGAGAGAATGACTCTGTGGGGTAGAGATGCTCTTCTAGAGGATCTTTTGATTCAGAGGAATGATCTCGGATGGGGATTAATTTCCGCTGCTGGCGATAATGAAACCTGTTGGGGATTGAGTTTCTGCCTGTGGAAGAAATACACTCCGCTGGGGATAATCATCTAGTACTAGTGGTAGATAAACTCTGCTTGGGGAGAATTACTGTTTTTAGATACCTTTTTCTCTGCGAGGAGTGAATGTACCTTTAATCGTATTCTCCAGCTAGGTCTATCCCTATACCTGGTGGACAGAGAAACTGTAAGGTTTGGACATTTCTTGCTTTCCCTTGTTCCTAATATTACGAGTAATCGTCTTTTGTTTCGCATGTAAATATTTATGAGCAGCAATTATTGTCAAATGCATATATCAAAAATGAAACATTGGATGTTCTTGCAAAACAAAACAGAAAAAGGAAAACAATTTGAAATTTCTTTGTGAAAATGAATAGTATTGATTTTGAAGTTTGGCCTGTAAATAGGCGTTTTTGTATAAGAGGTTGACGTCCTAGTAAGAGTACGCCGCCGAAAGATAGAATTTATAAAGTTTTGTAAAACAAAGAAAAATAGCTATGTGAACGATCCCACTGGGTTCCAACTCTGCTATTGCCTTTATGTCTTCGAGCATCTCATCACTTTGCTACTTGGTTGAAGGTAGATTGGATTGATTAGCGCCATTCGAGCTTGATAGTCGATACCGAAGTCTGATTGCACGATGATCCAATGAGACATAGTGTTACGCTTTAATCCCTAACTTTTGCCTGGACTGTCCTTTAGGGTTTTCAGTACACCGGGATACCCTTTTTTACCCAAGCCGCCTTTTCAGGTTTTCGACTTGCCGGGTGTACAATTTTTTTCATTTTCATCCCTTATTTTTGCACGAACCATTTTGGTTCGCCAGGAAGCCCTTATTTTTGCCTAGGCCGATAAACCTAGCGGGTCTTTGATTATGCGTAGTATTTTTTCACTATGTCTGCATTGACGGGGTGAGGAAGTTCGTCACCATCCATGGTGGTTAGAATCATCGCTCCTCCTGAGAAAATGTTCTTAACCACAAATGGACCTTCATACGTAGGGGTCCATTTGCCCCTGGGATCACCTTGCGGAAGTATGATGCGTTTGATCACCAGATCCCCCACTTGATATTCTTGTCGTCTGACTTTCTTGTTAAATGCCTTGATCATTCGCTTTTGATACGTTTGACCATGACAAATAGCAGTAAGTCTCTTTTTGTCGATTAAGTTCAACTGATCAAGCCGGGTCTGGATCCAGTCGTCCTCGCTCAAACCGGCATCCTACATAATCCGAAGAGAGGGTATCTAGACCTCAATGGGTAAGACTACTCAAAAAATGAGATAACCTGTGAAAGGCATCTGCTCGAGGATGTATATACCCAAAAAATGAGATAACTCTTCCAAAGTGGGAACTAGCTTATAATCCGGAAAGGTGAAGCAATGATGCACTGGATCGAAGAACTGGAAAAGCACACTCATCATTTGCTCATCAAACCTGGAGGTAACCAAACTAAGAAGCTAACCATGTCTTCTAATGAATGAAGAAGTATCAGGAACTTTTAAGACTAACTCTCTGAGCTGAGCAGGAATTTGCATGAAGTTAACTCGAATGGTATTTCTGCGCATGGGAGTCATGATCTGCAAAACAGAACAAAGATAAATCCCCTCGGTCTTTGAAATGGTTAGTCTAATGAAATATGCATGCTATGTTATGATGCATGATGTCATGATAAAGCACACAACAGGTATAGCAGATATCAGACATGGTAAACGCAAACAAGTCACACAATAGCCCTTAAGTTTCAGGCTTGCATGGGGTCTAGGTATTACCCTTTTGAAGTTCAGTTGGTTTCAACTTGTCCTAATAATAGTAACCGGGTTCTAGAGGTTCTCAATATCACTGACCATCCTCCATCGGTCATGGTTTCAGCTTACGCAATCTTTTCTTACAGCCGGAACTATCTCGAGAGTATGGTCTCAATGAGTGTAGTATCGAGTATCAACCAGTTCTCAGCTCTATACCGAGGCCGGCTATCTCACTACTTCCTATGGCCAAGTTGGTCAATTATAGGTTCTAAGGTCAGTTGATGCTTAACGACCCATATAGCAGCCCCGTATTCTCCTTGTTTCTCCACAAGGGATACCGGTACCAACCAATGTGCCACATCAACATAGCTACTTCTTCAACCGTATCGGTCGATGTCGTACAGTTCCCTCACAGTTTATTGTTACTTACCTAAAAGGTGTTCCCCAGATCTGGGTTAGGATCTATAGTAACTCCAATACAAAGCCCACAAAGATAAAGCAATCAAATCAAACAATAGAAGCAATATGATGAACTAATCCTAAGGTATACCCCACTTATATATTCCCTAGCAGAGTCGCCAGTTCTGTGATACGGTGGCCAGAACCGGACTGTTTTGATCCGAGGAACTGAATGAGATGGTCAAGGAGCCTTTTAATCGCCTGGAACTATGAAATCAACTCAGCACTTTTTTGTGATTTTTCCAAGTTTGTTCTGCCTTTGTGCGCCTCCAAATCCTTGTGATTTTTGTATGCAAATGTTTCCTATATACTGAGGAATGAATTAGGTTTACAAAAGTACATTCAATCTTTGCCAATTATTGATTTTGATCTTGATTTAATTCACTTAAAATTCTTTCCAAAATAGGCCAAAATGAATCTTTTTATGCCCACTTTTGCCTTGCACGAATTCAATCTTTTGCTAGCTGGATATAGAACCTGAAACATGCACAATATCTTGAGGTTTCAATGATTTGGATTTATCATGATTTGTTTTGATTTAAATTGATTTAATTCAAATAAAAATCAAAATAAAAAATCAAAATAAGATAAAGACAAGTGGAAAGAGCCAGGGCTAGTGGACCATGCTACCAACTCAAAACAAGTTCAAAAAGTTAGGCCCATTTAGCAAAAATTGCAATTTGAGGCATAGTTGACTTTTGACAATTTTGCAAAAAAGGTCAACTTCACCAATGCATAACTTCCTCAATTTTGAATATTTGAAGGTGTTATTGGACTTTTTAGAAAGCTCCAGTTGTCCTCTAAGCAAACCTTTTGGTATCATCTCAATTTGATATTCCATGTTCATGTATGAAGGTTTGACAAAAAAAGGTGTTTTTGTTGACTTTTCAAAATGACCTATAATTTCCAAATTCATAACTTCTTGTTAGTGCATATTTTGAACTTGGGAGATGAATATGGATTTTAGAGAATTTCATCCTCTTCAAAATGAGCTTTTGATGGGTCATTTCTCATAAAGTATGAGAAAGTTATGCTTGGTCAAAGTTGAGTTGACTTTTCCTACAAAACCCTAATTTAGCAACTTTTGGGTTTTGATGAATTATGAGCAATCCTTGATGAATCATGATCAATCCTTGATCAAATGATGAAATATATTTCAAAATGAGGATGTTGACCAAAAATCTTGAAGTTTGACTGTATGTAGGCCACAGTTGACTTTTGCCCTAGCACAGTCAATTTTCAGGCCTTTGAGCAATTGGCTGAGCAAACTTCCTCTGCAAGGCTTGAAACTTGACATGGAGGATCTTGAGAACATATTAGGACAATGGTGAGAATTTGGGATCCCTTGGAATCAAGTATATTGATGCAACATGAAACCCTAATTTGAGGTAGATTGCCTTAGGAGAGGGCTTGTCTAGTCAACCCTTGGACTTCTTTGAGCAACTTGAGGATCTTTCTTAAAATGTTTTGAGAAATATGGGAGGGAAAATTTTGGGGTACAACAGCTAGCATTCATATTAGCATCCATTGGGCATTGGCTATCTTCATACTGACTCTAACTAGGCAATGTCTCCCGTTGAAAAAACTTGCTTTCGATTCACAAGGGCAACACTTATCTTTATACAAGCCTAGTTTGGGCATTTAGGCTTCCTGCATACATACTACGATTGCACCGTTCGCATCCTATATGCTTGTGTTGGTACCCATGGCAATAACCTCTTGCATGCAAGCTTAGGTTGCACCATTGGCCTTACATGTTTGCTTGGTTCATAATGCAATGGTTCCCTGCATGCCTGTTTCGATTGGACAAATAACTCCCTCCATGTTTGCTTCGAATTCACCTTCATGTTTGCTTTGAATCCACCTTCAACATTGACCTCCTACTTGAAGTACAGGGCAAGGGCGTCTTACATGCCTGCCTGCACAAGGAAATGGCTTCTCTTCATGCTAGTGCCCATAAAGCAAGTGGCTTCCTACATGCAAGCCTCGATTGAAGCAATGACCCCTTACATGCTTGCTTTGATTCACAAATCAATAGCCCCTTACCATGTTTGTTTCGATTTAGGAAGCAGAGGTTTCTTTCCTGCTTGTTTCAGATCACAAGGTATGAACTTCCCTCATGCATTGGCTATTTTCATACTAGTTTCGAATGGACAATATCTCCCTTTAAAATAGCTTGCTTCGATTCCACCTTTGAAAATATTCAACACACAATTGTTGTTCCATGAGAAGGATATACTTTGGTGGCCCATTCGAAGGACCTGCAAGACATACCTGGATGTCCCATTCGAAGGACACATTTTGGTGACGCATTCAAGGGCCACACATTTGGCTTCTTTGAAGGATGCACAAAAAGGGCCCATTCGAAAGGCACATATTGTTGTCTAAAGAGAGGATCTGGTCGAAGGTTGGACTTATGAAGTCAAAACGAAAAGATGAAATATTCAAAGATGCTTGCTGCAAGTCCAAGCCCGATGCACCGGCCATAACACTCCAAAACTGCTGCACAGCAGTCCTGCTACACTGCTCCTGTATTTGCACCAATTTGGCATACAAATACTTCCCCTCGAAAGCTACAAAGACAATATACTCAATTTGTTCAAATTCTTTTGTTTTCCCTCCTAAACCTCAGCCAAATTCATCCAGAGGCTTTTGATAGCTGGAGAAACTTTGAGTGTGTCAAAATCATCAAACACTTAACACATCCTCAAACCCAGAATCAAAAGACCATACCTTTGTTTTTATTCCTTTCGAATCCAACACTAGAAACACAACACTTGTTCTTTCCTTCGAATCAAGCAAAGAAACACCACACCTATTCTTTTCCTTTGAATCCAGAAACAACAAGCACAAACTCCACTCTTCTTGGCCTTCAAATCCAGCACTAGAAACACCATCTTTTTTTATTCCCTTTGAATCCAGGAGCACCCAGGGAAGCAACTCAAGGTCCAACCCACACACCCCAGCGTCAAGCAAGGTAAGTCCTCTTAACCTTAAGCTTTTCATTTCAAACATAACATGTAAATACCATTTGTTCTCTTTTTCGTTTCTGCCCTTTTTTCGTTTGTTTTTCTTGTCCAAATATATGGTAGAACTAACCTGTACAGACTCAAACAAAAAGAAAACAAAACAAGTTTATTGAATCGAAGCTTTAGGCTTTCCCCTTGGATGCTTCACAGGTGCAAACAGAATAAATAATGTGGTGTGAATCGAAGCGTTAAGTTTTGCCACACACTGACTTCTAGGCCCAAATCGAAAGAAGCCTGGAAGAGTTAAATCGAATGGCGCTACTGCCCGGATCGAAGGATTCACTTTTTCTCTCTTTTTACATTATTTTTGTTTTTTACATATTTTCTTGCTATTCAATATGGTTGTAATAGTGTAGGATATTTATTTTCTACATTTTTATTGCTTTATACAAATGTTAGTAATTAGGTGTGTATGGCAAGATAAAACCAACAAGTAGACCACCCTAATCAAAGACAAAATGCATGCAATCAAACACACTTTGCACACATGCACCTCAAAGGTAATCTCACATGTTGCCTCAAAAAATAGTCACGTCCCTCGAATATGGGCATTTTAGCAAAGATCCTCGATAAAAGATCGTAGTCCCTCGATGACCCTTGATGTTGCCTTTGGTAAAATGATATAGTCCCCAAACGAAAATGGCTAAACGTCTCATAGGTTGCCTTCTATGACTATACAAAAGACCCACGCCCGTCCCTTCACATCCAACGATGGGGTTTCTTATCAATCAATGGTAAGATAGAAACATCTAAAGGAGGAGGAAAAGAACATTAGACCTTTTGAGTAGGTAGGATGCTCATAGTTGCTCGCTTGCTCACAATAAAAACATTTTTCACACCAACAATTTTCAATTGAAACATTTTCAAAAGTTAAAACACTTTGTGCGTATTCTTATAGAGACGAGAATCATTACAAAGACACTTTTCAAAATCACTTTCAAAAAACATCTTCCACAAACATCTCTTTGAACTATTTCCAAAACCAACACTTTGTACGCACTTATAGAGACGAGAATCATTACAAAGAAATTTTTAAAATATTTTCAAACCCACACCACAACATATTTTTTCAAACAAAAGCAAATGATCTAGCAAGCAACTAAGAGCCCGTAGATAACTACGGATGAAAAGGGTGCTAACACATTCCCTTTTCATAACCTACCCCCCCGAACTCAAGAAATATCTCCAAAGGTCTTTCCTGTTCTTTTCACCCTTTCCTTATTGGATCAAAGAAAAGTCGATGGCGACTCTTTCTATCTGCAATAATTGTGATCAAATGCAAACATCCAAGTCATTTCTCCCACCGTATTACAGAACTGAGGACTAACTTAAAATTGGGGTTACCTTAGGGCTAGATCACCTTTACTTTCTTTCTTTGTTTGACTTGCTTGATTTACATTATGGTTCTTCGTTTGGGTTTGTTTTGATCCTCTACCCGGATATGGGGCACCTTTTTGGTAAGTTGCAATAGATTATGGAAACTGTGCAGGGTATACCGACATGGTTGAAGCAATGGCTATGTTAGTGTGACACATTTGTTAGTACCGGTAGCCCTTGATTAGTCAAGGATAATACGGGGCCGCTGTGTGGTGTCATGAAGCACTAAATGACCTTAGAACCTTAATTGAACAACTTTCCCATTAGGAAGTAGTGAGATAGTCGGCTTTGGTGCGGTCCAAAGTTGGTTGATACTCGATACTACGCTCATTGAGATCATACTTTTGGGATACTTCGGTCGCCAATAAAGAGGCTTACGCTGAAACAATGCTCGATGAAGAAATATTAGTGATATTGAAATCCCCTATAACCAGGACAATTTCTAGGACAGGTTGAACCAACTAAACTTCAAGAGGGTACTTACCTACAAACTTCATGCAAGCCTAAACCTAAGGACTTGTCTGCCTTGTGTGTATATGACTATTTGTACATAACAACTTTCTTGCTTTGCATACTTGTACATAACATGATGACATCATATCATAGCATTTTCAATAACCATTTCAAGGATCTCAAGGGCCTATGATGCAGGATCATGTTGAACCAGACGCCTATCATGGGGCAAGAGGATTCATTCTCTAATCAAACACCGTCAAAGACCAAAGCACGGTAACTTGAGTCAAGGGCTATGACCCACTTGACATGGTGAGCTTGATTCTCATGGAAGGACATCCACCAATACAAAGTTCTCCAATCAAAGCGGTTGACCAAAATTCAACTTCTAACATCTTCTTGTGTTTACCCTGTGAGATCCTTGATAACATGCATCCATATACCATGCATCATATCATGACAGGTTTCTCCCACACAAGTTTCCTTATCTTCCTACTTTTTATTTTAGTAAGATGGATATGGAACAAACAGTGAAGGATCTTCAAGCACAAAATGCTCAATTCCAACAGATGTTCCTGACTTTGGCTAAAGGACAAGAGGACCTGAAGACTCTTCTTCTCAAAGACAAGAAGAAAAAGACAAAGAAGTCAGTGGGCGTCCTGAATTTGGGAAGGAGGTTCAAAGGACCAACAGAGCAAGCTCTAGAATTCACAACCCCGTCAACTGAGGGAGACAACCAGATAAAAGAAGGGGATCACGTTCTGGGGTCTAACGAAGAAGAGGCTTACTATGCTGAAGAACAGTATCCTCCTACAGAAGACAAGTACAAACAACTAGAGGATTGTCTCAACGCCATGGAAATCCAGAGAGTACCTGGTCTGGGCTTTGAAGAAATGGGATTGGTTTCTGGAGCGGTCATCCCACCGAAATTCAAGATTCCTTCTTTTTCCAAATATGATGGGATCTCTTGCCCTAAGATGCATCTGAGATCTTATGTCCGCAAGATTCAACCATACACCACTGATCAGAAGCTTTGGGTCCATTTCTTCCAAGAGAGTCTAGCTGGGATTCAACTTGATTGGTTCTATCAATTAGAAGGTTCTCTTATCCACACCTAGGATGATTTAGCTGCTGCTTTCTACAAGCAGGATCAATACAACGCTGATCTTGCACTAACTCGTGTGCAGTTGCAGAATATGACCATGGGTTCCAACGAGGGCTTCAAAGAGTATGCATAAAAATGGAGAGACCTGGCTGGAAGGGTGCATCTCCCATTAACTGACAGGGAGGTTATTGATATCTTCATGGGAACTTTGACAGGACCTTTCTTCAATCACCTAATCGGAAGCTCCTCGACCGGGTTCAAGGAGCTAATACTGACAGGCGAAAGAGTAGATGTTGGCATTAAGAGTGGTAAAATCCAAAGGGGTGCATCTTCAAGTGCAGGGAAACAACCTTTCAATGGGAAGAAAGATTCTGATGATGTGTACGGTCAAAAAGGTCGTAACCAGAGCAACCACGACCAATACGTGGGGGCAATCTTGATCTCTAATCCTACATCGGCACAACAACGGCAGCAGGGGAATCAGCGTAAGAAGGTCGCACCTAAAAGACAATTCACCAAGATCAACATGCCACTGGCCCAAGCGTTACAACACATTTTGAAAGAAGAGCTAATTATGTTAAAGGCTCCTCTCTAGAACCCCAACACTTCTGCTTCTACTTATCATCCCAATGAAAGGTGTGCATACCATTCGATAGTTCTGGACACGACATGAATAGTTGTTGGGCTCTGAAGAACAAGGTTCAAGACATGATTGACGCCAAGGAGATTGAATTTGATCCACCTACTACTCCCAACGTGATCACTGCTCCTATGCTAAATCATTGAGAGCGTCCTTTTCATTTTGATTTTTCAATTGTAATTTCTTTTATTTGTTTGAACACTTATCTATTAATGTTAAACTTTACTTCATTAATGCATTTCATATGTTTGTCTTGAATTAATCCATTAATTTTCACTCTATACTTTTTACTCCCTTTATGATATTCAACTCTTGTTTTAAAAAAGTTGCAAACCTTTATAGGGAGGATGACGAAAACAATGCCATAATCTCATACAGTATGCTTTTGGACAGACCTTGCTGACGATGTACAGTCGTTTGTTTCAATTCCTAAACACTTGAGTTATAAGCAGGATAATCCCTAGTCAACCCCTTTGAGCTAAAGAAGTAGGAGACAAATTGAAACCTTTAATATAAACCTGGGGCAGGGTAGTCTCTCAGTTAATTCAAATACGCGTTCAGTTGCAAACTTTCACTTTGTACACAACGGATGACATCAAAAACATCTTTCAAAATCAAAATATGGTGATGGTTCCCTATCACATAGGCAGACATGATCTCTCAAAAGAAAAGTCCACTAAGTCAAAACCTACGAAGGATACTTAAGAAAAACGGGGGCATCCCGCTGGCTGTAATCTCAAAATAAGAATAGTCAGGCAAAAATCATGGATAGTAAATCAAAAACGAGGTCACTACAAATCCTCTACAACATGAAAAATGTTGCAAACATGACTGCCTTTGCAAATAAACTTCCAAGTGTCCGGACCATCACCAAAACATCATTCCAGACTCAATTGGAGTTCAAACATACAATTAACTTAGATTTAGGACTGAAGAACATCACGAAGAACGGGCGGGTACAAATACACTTTGAGCCTTATCTTTTATTTCTTAAAACCGTGAACCAGGCCACGCTACAACCCTTCAAAAGTCCTAATTTAAGCATGGGTTAGTTCAAAAGCATATTGTTACCAAAGGTATCCTGACTCCTGTAAGACTTACTCTAAATCCTGAGTTGAATTCACATTCTTACAAAAATTCTTTTATCTGCTAAAATGAATTTTCAAAACTTCAAGACAAGCATAAAATGTGCATTATTTGAATATCGTTGTTTACATATGGATAATTGTTTGACAGCGGAGAAATTCACACAATGAATATCCAATGAACGGAAATTCTCAAGAAAACATAACCACTTCAAATGGGATGACATTTCCAATGACAAATCTCCTATAAGCAAGGAGCATGACATGTCACCGTCCAACTCGTCTAGGGGAAGTCAAGTCGAGATTCCAAGAAATCTCCCAAGAAATGCTAAATAACCAGGGGCAGGTCTGTATTTGAATCACTTGGGGCATTGAACATGAATTCCAGCAAAGGGTTACGTACAGTCAGGCAAACATTTCTTGGCAGTACTACAAACACTTACTACTAGGGGCAGTGACAATTTCCCACAAAGTCCCTTTCATAGGGTGATCCTCAGTCAAATCCCCACAAAGTCATCTCTATAAGGTTATCCTCACAAAATAATATTCACAGACGAGGGTCCAAAATCCTCAAGGCCAAATTCATGGATACCCCCCATAAAATTGGATCCAGGAAATCCCCATCCAGAGTTTCAATCTCTGGAAAACCTTCTTCCCAGACGAGTTGGTCTCAAGAAGAATCATCAAAGAGTGCTTCCAAAAGAAAACATCTCTCCCGCAGATTGGCAACAGGGTATATTTCCCCAACAAACTACAGATTCCCCATCTTGAATTTGTCCCTCAGGCTATCACAAATCAAGGGAACACAACCCCTTTTCCCCAGTAGACTTTCCTACAATCCCTAGTGAGTTGCTGCAAAGCCTAGGAGACAACCAAATAACAATTAACTTCTTTGTCCCCAACAAGTATTTAACTTCCTTTCTCTTCCATCAAGAGATAACTCCCCAGTAGAGCAACGGATAACTAAAACTCCTGAATTCCTTTCCCCAAGCAGTCTGGGATTTAACTTCCCAAAACTCCCCAACATTTGTCAAGGATTTATTTTCCAAGACAAAGATACATTCCAACAACATTTCACAATTCATGCATCATATTACATACATAATAAATGAATAGAGCATAATCTCATTTATTTTGAGAACATCATCAAGCCATGCATACATCTGCATGCAACTAACCCTCTTCCTTGCAGGGAAAAGTCAATCAGCAAAAGTCCTCTTTGGCAAATACCACAACCATTTCTCAATAGGTAAGAGATTAATTCCTGAAACCAGACAGGACAACTATCTTAACGACCAACAAAAACAAGTTCCAAATTAATACCTGAAACAAGACAGGACAACTATCTGAGGACAACTAATTATAGATTAATTCCTGAAACAAGCCAGGGCAATTATCTACACGACCAGCTGAAGCAATCCTACACGGGCTTCTTCTCATACACTCTTCTAGAAACAATTCAGATGCGATCCAGATACGGCTGACATTCTGATACTTACTCCAGATTCCTTCTAGAAACAGTTCAGATGCGACCCAGATACGGCTGACATTCTGATACTTACTCCAGATTCCTTCCAGAAATAGTTCAAATGCGATCCAGATACGAATGACATTTTGATACTTACTCTAGATTCCTTCTAGAAACAGTTCAGATGCGACCCAGATAAAGCTGACATTCTGATACTTACTCCAGATTCCTTCAAAAAACGGTGCAGATGCGATCCAGATACAGTTGACATTCTGATACTTACTCCATATTCCTTCCAGAAACAGTTCAGATGTGATCCCTGATGGGGATGACATTCTGATACTTACTCCATATTCTCTTCTATAAATAGTTCAGATGCGATCCAGATACAGATGACATTCTAATACTTACTTCAGATTCTTTTCTAGAAACAGTTCAGATGCGATCCAGATACGGCTGACATTCTGATACTTACTCCAGATTCCTTCTAGAAACAGTTCATATGCGACCCAGATACATATGACTTTCTGATACTTACTTCAGATACTTTTCTAGAAACAGTTCAGATGCGATCCAGATACGGCTGACATTCTGTACTTACTCTAGATTCCTTCTAGAAACAGTTCAGATGCGATCCTTGATGCGGATGAAGTTCTGATACTTACTCCAGATTCTCTTCTAGAAACAATTTAGATGCGATCCAGATATGGATGACATTTTGATATTTACTTCAGATTCTTTTCAAGAAACAGTTTAGATACGATCCAAATATGACTGACATTCTGATACTTACTCCAGATTCCTTCCAGAAACAGTTCAGATGCGATCCAGATACGGCTGACATTGTGATACTTACTCCAAATTCCTTCCAGAAACAGTTCAGATGTGATCCCTGATGCGGATGTCATTCTGATACTTATTCTAGATTTCTCAAATACATTACAGATTCGACCCAGATATGGATGTCATTCTGACACTCATTCAACACATTTTGCAAATACAGTCCAGATACGATCCAGATGCGGATGTCATTCTGACTCTCATTCAATACATCTTTCAAAAGCGGTTCAAATATGATCCTGATACGGATGTCATTCTGACGCTCATTTAGTACATCTTTCAAGATACGATTCATTTATAGATATTATTATGATACTCATCCCACTACATCTATTTTTTCAGTATAAATCGACCAGAGATTTATTCTGATACTTTTTCCAATTTCTATCAACAGTCACCTTTGGATGGCATCTGTAAGCTCATCTATGACAACTCTTCATCATCTCTCCAAATGGAATATTTAAACCCATTTCCTACACAATCAACCACCACGTCTTTGAGTGAAAACTTCTGGGCGCTCTAGTGTTCAATCATCTTCCACATTCAAGTCACAAATGGCGGACTCTCCGATCTAACTCTTCAAGTTTAAGAAGATTAAACAGGGACAACTGTTGTACCCCAAAATTTTCCCTCTCATTTCTCAAGACATTTCCTCACAAGGATTTTCAAATTTTCAAATTTGCACAAAGTACAATTGGGCTTTCAAGCATCAAATCGAAGAAGAACATCCCTGCTCTGATTTCACATCCTTCGATTAGACTTTTGACCTCTTTTGATGCAAGCTTGTGAGAAAATTGTCTTGAGAGAAGTGAGGGCAAATTTTGGGGTACAACAGCTGCCCACGTTCAATCTTCTTAAACCTGAAGATTTAGATTGGCTTTTTTGCCTTTCGTGATTTGAAGATGGAAGATGATTGAACACTAGAGTACCCAGAAATTTTCACTCGATGATGTGATGGTCGATTGTGTAGGGAATGGGCTTAAAGATGCCATTTGGAGAAGATAAATGAGAGTTTTCATAGATGGGCTTAAAGATGCCATTCAAAGTAGATGCTGACTTCATAAGAGGTCTCTTTGTAGGGGATTCTTGTTCCTGTTGTCTGAGGAGGAATCCGCTGAGGAAAGTTGATTTCTGTTGTTCTTCTGCTTGAGGAAAACTCTATGGGGGAATAGAGTCTAGGAACTTCAGTTGTACAAGGCTCTACTGAGGAGTTATCTCTGGACTGGAGAGATGAAAGTTTGTTATTTTCTGGTTGAAATCCAGGCTTCACAGTAACTTGCTAGGGAGAATGAAATTAACTGTTATCTGGAAATGTATTAGAAGGAGCCTGTGTAGGGATGTTTTAGGATCAGTTCGTGTTAAACTTCATCTGAAGATTGTGAGAATAAACTCGGGTAAGATTGCTTCAGGATGAGCCCGTGTTAAACTTCATCTGGAGAATGTGAAGGAATCTATGTAAGATTGCTTCAGGATGAGCCCGTGTAAAGCTGCATCTAGAGAGAAGGAACATGTGTAAGATTGCTTCATCTAGTCATGTAGATAGTCACCCCGTCTGGTTTCGGAAATTGATCTACAATCAATTGTTCACATATAATTGTCCTGTCTTGTTTCAGGTATTAATTCAGAACTTGCTTTTGTTGGTCGTTAAGATAGTTGCCCTGTCTGGTTTCAGGTATTAATCTCTGACCTTAGAGAAAGGAATATAGTTTCCCCGTCCTATTTCGGGAGTTAATCTTTAATCTACTCATGTAGATAGTTATCCTGTCTTGTTTCAGGTATTAATCTACATCCAGTCGTCCACAGATAGTTGTCTTGTCTTGTTTCGGGTATTAATCTGGAACTTGTTTTTTGTCGGTCATTGAGATAGTTGTCCTGTCTGGTTTCGGGTATTAATCTCTAACCTTAGAGAAAGGAAGATAGTTTTCCCGTCTTGTTTCGGGAGTTAATCTTCAATCTACTCATGTAGATAGTTTTCCTGTCTAGTTTCAGGTACTAATCTACAATTAGTCGTCCACAGATAATTATCCTGTCTTGTTTTAGGTATTAATATGTAACTTGCTTTTGTTAGTCGTAGAGATAGTTGTCGTGTCTGGTTTCAGGTATTAATCTCTAACCTTAGAGAAAGAAACATAGTTTTCCCGTCTTGTTTTGGGTATTAATCTTCAATCTTCTCGTGTAGATAGTTGTCCTGTCTGGTTTCAGGTTTTTAATCTACAGTCAGTCGTCTACAGATAGTTGTCCTATTTGGTTTCAGGTATTAATCTGGAACTTGTTTTTGTTGGTCGTTGAGATAGTTGTCCTGTCTGGTTTCAGGTATTAATCTCTATCCTTAGAGAAAGGAAGATAGTTTCCCGTCTTGTTTCGAGAGTTAATCTTCAATCTGCTCGTGTAGATAGTTTTCCTGTCTAGTTTCAGGTATTAATCTACAACCAGTCGTCCACAGATAGTTGTCTTGTCTGGTTTCAGGTGTTAATCTGGAACTTGTTATTGTTGGTCATTGAGATAGTTATCCTGTTTGGTTTCATGTATTAATCTCTGACCTAAGAGAAAGAAAGATAGTTTTCTCGTCTGGTTTCGGGTGTTAATATTTAATCTTCTCATGTAGATAGTTGTCCTATTTGGTTTCATGTATTAATCTACAGTCAGTCGTCCATAAATAGATATCCTGCCTGGTTTCATGTATTAATCTGGAACTTATTTTTGTCGGTCATTGAGATAGTTGTCCTGACTGGTTTCAGGTATTAACCTCTAACCTAAGAGAAAGAAATATAGTTTTCCCATCTGGTTTCGGGTATTAATCTTTAATATGCTCATGTAGATAGTTTCTCCGTCTTGTTTCGGGTATTAATCTATAATCAGTCGTTCACAGATAGCTATCCTGTCTTGGTTTAGGTATTAATCTGGAAATTTTGAAAATTGTTGACGATATTCATTTGTCGATCTTTCTTGAAAAGGTAAATAATTAGCTGTATGCAATATCATGATGCATGAAGTGCATATGATGCTCTCAAAATAAATGAGATTGTGATATATGAATTTGTGTTGCATATGCTATGACGTTTGTAAAGTGATGCATGTATGCAATATGTGAACGTATGAATTATTCTACTGCAGTGTTGTTGAACTAGGGAAAATGAATCCTTGATTGTTGTTAGGGATGAAGAATGTGAGTCTTCAATTTTTGTTGATGTTGAAATATTGGGAGATGGATTTAAGTTTTTAGAGAAATAAACTTTGTTGAGGAAAGGAAACTCCATGAACTGCTTGGGGATTTTTATGAAATCCTGCTGGGGAATCCTGAAGAACTTATGAACCAGCCTAGGGAATACCGGGGAAATAATCATGGATTCTTGCTCTGTCGGGGATATCCGAACACCTGACCTCATTGGGTTGTATGCTAAGGATATGGTAGTGACTTTACAGTAGGACGTCTCTTCCTCTGTACTTGTTGGAGAAAGTATCTGCGGGGATTTGTAGATGGCCTTTAGACATTGTCCGGTTTATTAAAAAGAAGATTTGAGTAGTTAATGGAGACAAACTCTGACATAAGTGCGGCCCTTGACAAGTTCAGAGGAGGGTCCCACCCCCCTCTCATTATATCTGGAGGAGCTTACCCGGAGGATCACCTAACTCCATCATTTCGTTGCTCGTACGAGCTCGCATGGAAAATTTTGACATTAGGCGTATCCTGGTCGACCAAGGCAGCTCAGTCGATATAATGTATTCCCATCCGTTCACCACCTTGCACTTGAATGAGACACACCTGACCCCTTACATCTGATCTGACCTCCAGGGATTCAATGGTCATGTCACCAAACCTTAGGGATATGTCAAACTGATCGTTACTTTTGAGGAAGCAGAGACGGTCAGGTCCATTAAAACCCACTTCCTCCTAATAGATTATCCATAATTATATCAATTCATCTTTGGGAGGCCCAACTTGGCTGAACTAATAGCAGTGCTCTCCACGGTGCACATCAGAATGAAGTACTACACCGCCAACAACCTCGTCACCACCCTACACGGGGACATTCAGGCTGCCAGGAGATGTTTCAAAGAAGCTGCTAAAGGCTTGAGCTTCACCAGCACTCAACCCAGATCGGCTAACAGACCCGCTCTCCCAAATAGTTTTGAATAACCAAAACTGCTGCCCCACGTCGACACGAACGACCTAAATAGACGATTTACAAAGGAGGACCTCAAAGAGCAGGGAAAAAATGGGAAATATCCCATACTCGACGCAGAAGGCTAATCCTCATCAATGGGCATCATCGAACCAGCATATCCTATGCGGCCAATTCTAGACAGAAAATTTCAAATTGTTCCCCTAGGTAGTGACCCCTTCAAAGGAGTCAAGATCACTGATGTCCTCCTCGACTTGGCGAAGAGACAATTAAAGGCGTGCTTGAAGGAGATTGTAGACTTGTTCTCCTAGAGCGCATCAGAGATGTCCAACCTAGATTCGAAGATAGCTGCCATCACCTGAAGATAGATCCTGCCATTAAGGCAGTTTCTCAGCATAGGCGCGGGCAGTCCTTGGAGAAAACCGAGGCTGCCGAGCAGGTCGTTAAAGACCTCCTAATGGAAAAATTTATTTCTGAAGCTCAGTACACAACCTGGCTCTCTAATATAGTTCTTGTAAAAAAGAGTAATGGAAAATGGCGCATGTGAATTGACTATAATGATCTCAATAGAGCTTGACCTAAAGACGCTTACCCCCTCCCTAGTACAGATAAATTGGTTTACAATTTTGTAGGTTTCAAATTGATTTTGTTCATGGATGCGTATTCTAGGCACAACCAGATCCCCATGGATAAAATGTATAAAAATATATGGCCTTCATGAACGAATCGAGTAACTATTACTACAATGTAATTCCATTCGGCCTGAAGAATGTCGGCGCCATATATCAGTGAATGATGAACAAATTCTTTCAAGGATAAATCTGAGACATGCTTGAAATCTACATGGAAGACATGATTGTAAAGTCCCAAGAGGAAACTGATCATTCACTCTACCTCTGGAAGGTCTTCGACCAGGAGAGAAGAGTCAAAATTCAGTTCAACCCAGAAAAATGCACCTTCGGCATGCGAGAAGGGCAGTTCCGCAGCTTTTACTTAACAGAACGAGAATCAAAGCCAACCCCGACAAATATCGAGTGTTTTCGGAGCTTCTGACCCTGAGCTCAAAAAAATAATCCAAACTTTAAACGAAATGCCCACATCATTGTCCTATTTCGTGCCAAAGTCATCCCAACATGCGCTCCCCTTTTTTAAACTTCTCCATAAAGAAGTCGCGTTTGAATGGATCGAAGAGTGCGAGCGCGCCCTCCTCCATCTCAAACGAGCATTATCTTAACCACCGGTCCTTTTGCTGCCAAAGAAGGAAGAAATTATCTATCTCTATCTGTCCGTAGCATCCGAGGCTATAAGCGCTGCTGTTGTACCCCAAAATTTTCCCTTCTATTTTCTTCAATACATTATTTTAGGGTTCTCACATGCTCAAGGATGCTCAAGAATTGATCAGACAAATTCACCTCCTAAGCAATGAGTCCATAACTAGGGTTTCATCTTGCACAAGGAATAATGGGTTTCAAAGGTCTCAGATGGTTTTCATTGTTCTCCATAGGTCTTCAACGGTACTCATGTCAAGTTTCAAGTCTTGCATCACAAGTTTGCTCGATCAATAGCTCAGATGATTGAAAGTCAATTGTATTGGGTAAAAAGTTAACTATGGTCAACTTACAGTCAAACTTCAATATTTTTGGTCAACATCAACATTTTGAAGTGATATTTATCATTTGGTAAAGGGTTGATCATGATTCCTCAAGGAAATCCCTCAAATCATCAAAAGTCCAAAGTTGCCAAATTAGGGTTTCCTTAGGAGAAGTCAACTAAACTTTGACCAAGTATAACTTTCACACGCTTCATCAACTTTTCCCCAACCAAATTCCATTGTGAAGTAAATTCAATTCTCTACAACATTGATTTAATTCTCAACTCCAAAAAGTGCTTCATTTGAAAGATATGAGCTAATACATTACAGGCCATTTCAAAAGTCAACAAAAAGACATTTTTTGTAAAGGCAACTTACATTAAGATAAAGTCTTCAAATACAAAAATTATCAAAAGAGAAATTGTAAAGGACATATTGAAATTTCTAAAAAGTCCCAGATAACCTTCAAAAGATGAAAATTGAGGGAATTATTACCATTTTAAGTTGGGAAATTTTGGTAAAATGCATGAAATGCAAAGTAAGTAAACTTGAAATTTTGAACTTGTGGGCCTAACTTTTTAGGTTTCAAACATGTCCATGACTTATGGAAGACTCCTAAGCTCACTCATACCTTGTATTATGTTTTCTTATTATTTTATTAATATTTTTTGATTTAAATAAATGCAAAATAAATTAAGTAAGGTACAAGATCATTGGGCCAAGCGCATGATTGGTCTCTTAAGGCCCAAAACAGGTCAGCACAACTTACCAAAATCGTGTGAGCATGGAAAAGGCAAGGAATATTTCAAAATGGAAGGCTTTAAACATGTTTTATCTTGCTTGATATTGGCCATGATGACATGATTTTGTACCTTATTTATTGATGCAATTTCCTTTCTCTATATAAGTGCAAGCAAATCAAATGAAAAGGACACCAAAATATTAACTAAAGAACCTCTTGAAAAATCTACAAAAATTCAAAAGAATTGCAAAATCTGTAACCTAACTTCCACCCATTCTCACTCAAAACTAAGGCTAACATTCATCCCTTGAGGATCAAATGAGTTGATTTAAGCCCATAGTTGCATCTCTCGAGCACCAGAACACGACATTTCAATCATGCCGGTTGTCAAGATTGGTAAACGTCTAACCTTGATTTTTGGTATTTCCAATCGTTGCTAACCTATTTAATCTTTTCATGTGCATCATATGAATTTATTTAATGTATTACATGTGAGGTTGGACGCAGGAATTAGGTATCACCATGGTTAGGGCACCAAAATTAGTTATGTTCGAACCACCTGTTGCAATCATTTTCAGGCTAAATTAATAGGCCCATTGGACTCGCAAGGGTCTAATTATTTGATTAGGGTTGTTAGTTTTTTTTATTGATTTTGACAGGTTTTCAAAAACGCGTCATCGGAGAAGATGACTTTCTCCTCCGCGTATGGTGGCTGGAGATAACCAGGGTCGTGTGGCATCTTGCTATTGACCATTCAAAAATAGATTTCCCCACCTGGGCGCGCGCTTTGAATTGTTGACCTCTGAGATTTTCTATGCATTATGTCTTTATTGTGGTAATTGTATCAACAGATGAAACAACTGTCCCAACGGTAGAGCGAGCGCAGTAAAGGCATTGGTATACCGGGGCACAGGTTCGATCCCTTCCCCTGGTATTTTATTTTCTCATATTTTATGTTTGTAGATCCAATGCAAGCAGTCCAACGCGCAATGATGCACCCTCCTCATCAACACCATCAAACCTTAACAGATCCAGATCAAGCATTCCAGATCTTTGCACTCGTGATAGACCTCACTGGAGAGCCATACGGGATTCTAAGGGTACTCTTCCAGCGCTTGGGCTTGTGTTACTGGGCTTAGGAGAATTTCATATTCACACCCCCCAATTTTCTTCTACAACAGGCCCATTTCTTTTTTTTTTATTATTTTAATATTTATTTTGTTTTGAATAATTAACTTTTTAAAATAATTAATTAAATAAATTTTAATCAGAAAAAACCAAAAATCATAAAAAATTAGTTTTAGGTTTTGATTAATTAATTTAATTTTTTTAATCACATTTCGATTTTATTTTATTAATTAATTTATAAACTAATTATAATTAGGGTTAGTTATTATTTTACACTATAAAAATATTTTTCTAAACAAAACACCAAAAATATTTTCCTAACGCTTAGAATTTTTTAGGTTTTAATATCTTTTTCTAAATTTATTTTATTTATTCTTTGCTAATTAAATTCTAGAAATAGATGTGTAGGTCGCACGAACAATTTTGTAATAGTTAGTTTATCTTCTCGCTTTTCTTTTTTTTCTAAATAATGTAACTACTCATGGGATGTAATAGCTTAGGATTTCTTCTTTACCGCACTTTACTTTCTGCACATATAATTATGCATGTATGTATATATAACTATATAGTAATTAGGTTTGTATGATAAGATCTAAAAATCAAAAGATAGCTAAACCTAATATCAAAGATTAAAATAACTGAATCACAACACACTTTGCACACATGCACCTCTAGGGTAACCCCAATTGTTGCCTTCGGAAAATAGTCATGTCCCTCAAACGTAGGGATACCATTATCAAAGACCCTTGGTTAAAAATCATCATAAATATCATTGTCCCTCGATGACGCTTCGATGCTTCCTTCGGTAAATGATCTTCTCCCTCGATGTTGCCTACAAATACATGATAATAGTCTCTTCAAATTGCTAAAGGTATACCTATATGTTGCCTTTATAACTGTACGATGACCCGCGTCTGTCTCTCAAACATCCAATGATAGGGTTTCATACTAACTAATGGTAGGACTACACTATCTAAAGGAAAAGGAAAATAACGTGAAATACTTTTTGAGTAGGTGGATAGATTTTAATCGCTTGCTCACAAAAATATCTCTTTTCACACAAACACTTTTCTGAAATATTTTCAAAACAAACACTTTGTATGATTTCTCAACTGATACGAGAAGCATTACAAAGTTGTTGAACTTAGGCATTTTCAAAATATTTTGCAAACTTACACATCATAACGCATTTTCAAAAGTTATCTAGCGATTAAGATCCCGTAGATAACTACGAATGAAAAGGGTGCTAACACCTTCCCTTTTTCATAACCTACCCCCCTTACTCAGAAAATTCTCAAAAGGTCTTTCGTTTTATTTTCACCCTTTCCTTTATTGGATAAAAGAAAAGTCGGTGGCAACTCTTGCTATCCACAACATTTGCGATAAAACGCAAAACAAAAGTCAATTCTCCCACCGTACACCAGAACTGGCGACTCTACTGGGGACAACTAAAAGTGGGGTTACCTTAAGAGCTAGATCACCTTTATTGCTTTACTTGTTTGCCTTGTATGCTTTATATTTCAGGATATGCTTGGTTTTATTTCTTGCATAGATCCTATACCCGAATTTGGGGGCATTTTAGGTCAGTAGCAATAGATTGTAAAAATTGTACGGTGTATACTGATACGGTTGAAATGATGGCTACGTTAGTGTGACACATTGGCTGGTATCGATGTCCCTTGAGTTAAGTCAAGGACAATGTTGGGCTGCCACGTGGTGTCATAAAGAACTAACTGACCGTAGAACCTTAGTTGACACAACTTAGCCACTAGAAAGTAGTGAGATAGCCGACTTTGATGCAGACTGAAGTTGGTTGATACTTGATGCTACACTTATTGAGATCAGACTCTCAGGATATTTTGCTCACAAATCAGATGCTTGTGCTGAAATAATGCCCGGGAGAAAGATAAGTGATATTGAGGCTCCTAGAACCCGGTTACTTCTTTTAGGACAAGTTGAGCCAACTAAAACTTCACGAGGGTACTTACCTACAAACTCCATGCAAGCTTAAACCTAATGTCTTGTGTGTTTTGTTTGTGTATGATTAATTGTTCGAACATGACATCATAACATCATGACATCATACCATACCATTTTCACTAACCATTTCAAGGACCAAGGGATTTATCTTTGTTTCTGTTGTAGGTTATGGCATCCGCTAGCAAAAATACTATCTGGATCAAATTTGTAAGGGTGCCTCCGCAGCTTAAAGAGTTAGTCTCGAGGGTTCTTGAAAGTTCTCCATTCATCAAAAGGAATGGTCGAATACTCAGTCTGGTTACCCCAGGTTTTAATGAAGACATGATAAGTGTTCTATTCCAGTTCTTTGACCCTGCACATCACAGTTTCACCTTTCTAGATTATTAGTTAGTACCCACAATGAAGGAGTTCTCTCAGTTACTGGGAGTACCTGTTCTTGATCAGACACCCTTCACCGGTTTAGAGGAAGCTCCGAAACCAGAAGATATTGCAGCAGCCTTAAATCTGAAATGGTCTGAGATTGTATCTAATTTGGAAACGAGAAGTGGAGTCAAAGGTTTACTGGCTAAATTTATGATAGAGAAGGCTCAACTGTTTTTGGATTCTATGAGTCTTCATACCTTCGAGGAGATATTGGCTTTGTTAATCTATGGATTGGTATTGTTCCCTAACCCAGACCAACTAAAAGATGTGAACGCCATCAAGATATTTCTTGCTCATTATCTTGTGCCTATCTTGCTTAGAGGTGTCTTACATTCTCTTCACACTCGTACTATGAAGAGGCGGTGAACTCTCATTTGTTGTATACCTCTACTATCCAGGTGGTCTATTTCGCACCTTCCCCGCTCGATAATGAAGAGTGAACAAGGTTTGAGGTGGTCTCAAAGAATAATGTCACTCTCTCATTCAGACACCTATTTATATTCCCGATCTTACGAGGGTATCACTATCATTGACCGCTATGGGGAATTCCCTAATGTTCCACTCCTTGGCATTAGGGAAGGTATTACTTACAACCCTTCTCTGGCTCTATGTCAATTTGGTTATGAATGAAGAGATGGTCCTCATGACGCACTTATCCAGGGTATTCTGTTCGATTACGAAAATGATCCTCAAGGTTATCGTTAAAGGTTTATACATGCTTGGGGCATGGTGAGCAAGATTTATAGAAAAGCTTTAGGACAGAAGAACTCCATCCCTTTAGAGCCCTATCTCAAATGGGTACAAACTTGTGCTCAAAACCTTATGATGCCATATCATGCTGTAATATGCTAGGAGAACTGACTTTACTGGTTTTGTGTTTTATCGCAAATGTTGCGGTTTAGCAAGAGTTACCACCGAATTTTCCTTTATCCAACAAAGGAAAGTGTGAAAATAACAGGAAAGACCTTTCGAGAGTTTTCTGAGTAAAGAAGGGTATGTTATGGAAAGGGAAGGTGTTAGCACCCTTTCCATCCATAGTTATCTACAGGCTCTTAGTTGCTAGCTCACTTTAAAAATGCTTTTTTGTGTAAGTGTATTTGAAAATATTTTTGAAAAGACACCTTGGTGCGGAGAACTTTGTAATGATTCTCGTATCGTTGAGAATGCATACAAAGTGTTTTTTATCTTTGAAAATATTTAGAAATGAGAGTGTATGTGTGAGAAATTTGTTTTATGAGCAAGCAACTACAAGTTGTCTACCTACTCGAAAGATGTTTGTTATTTTCCTCATTTCCTTTAGATAGTGCTATCCTACCATTAGTTGGTAGGTAGCCCTATCATTGGAAGTTTTGAGGGACATGCGAGGGTCATCGTACAGTCACGAAGGAAACTCATAAGATATTTTAGCAATTACTCTAAGGTACCAAGATCGTTAACCGAGGCAGCATCGAAGGGTCATCAAGGGACTATGATCTTTAACCCAAGGGTCTTTGCTAAAATTTCTCACGTTCAAGAGACGTGATTGTTTATTATCCGAAGGCAACAAGTGGAGGTACCTTAGAGGTGTGCTTATGCGAAGTGTGTTGTGTATTAGTTATTTGTCTTGGATATTTAGATTTTCTACCATTTTCTTTTAAATCTTGTCATGCAAACCTATTAGCATACATCTAGCAGCTAAATATATACCTAAGAGCCAGAAAATAAAAGTCGGGAATTAAACTAGGCTATTACATCACTTCGGGATGGGGGGAATACTAACCTAAATGGGGAAAATGTAAATGTCCTAATTAGCTATTACAAACTGTGGGGAATTTACTAAAATTATGAAAAATAATAATGCGAAAATGTAAATATATGCACGGAGAAGGGAAAAGAGAAAATATCTAGAACCCTAAAATTTTCTAAGTGGGAAAATATATTTGTTGTTTTTAACTAAAAAAGCTTTATGATAATAAACTTAATTATAACCAGTTTAATTAACAAAATAAACTCAAGATTATTTTAATTAATTAATTTTTTATTATAAAAAAATTTAATTAATTAAGTCCTAAATCTAATTTTTATTTGATTTTATGATTTTTTTATGAAAATTAGTTATTAAAAGAAAAGGAAGAGAATTAAATCAAAAATGAAATTAAAAAAATATAAATGGGATGCACTGCAAAGAAGACTAAGGGTTACAATCTAGAGTTTTCTAGGCCCAAATAATAACAGAGCCCATGAGCTACATGTGATCCAACGCATCTAAACCTACGTGTCCCATGGTATGTTTGCAGATTCAGGGACATTGGCTTTGATACCTTGAGATCTGATGGCCCATATTTGAGTTGCATTGTATGCACACTGGACTTGCATGCACCGGATCTGCTTGAATAACACAAGAAAAATAAAAATTCATTGCGCCTGGATCGAACCCAGGACAAGAAGCATGAAGGCCTTATGTGTCCGTGTGTTTCCACTGGGTGGCATTCAAACCATAACAATATAAAATTAAATTCCATCTAATTTCAAATCGTCAAACACACGCGTCCCAGTGGGTCCTTGGTAAATTGAATGAACCAATCAACACACTGCTTTATTCCATGCAAGCCTAGGCCGGAGTTAACTCATCTCAGGGACGCCGAAGTCAACCTCCGGTCATCCTCTCTGGCCATGCAAAATATCAAACCTGCAAAAAACAATGGAACAGAAAAAGAGAACAACCCTGATCACATAATTAGGGTCCTGCGATTCCAATGATACAATTAGTTTAGCCGAAAACTCATTGTATCGTTCAGCTCGAAGCTCAACAGCTTTGGAGCCCTAACAATTGTGACCCTCCTTCTCTGCGTTAGGGCTCACATGTAAGGCATCCATCCTGTCTCAAACTTCATCACAAACACACATGAATACATGAAATCAATAAAAGATGCATGGTTTAGGAGATAAGGTTTAGAAATTTTACCAAAAACCGGTACGGTCGGATGTGGGAGTTTTGAAACTGGTTGGATGCACTTCTGGGTTGGAGGAGGTTCCTTATCTCCTCATGAATACGTTTGAATCAACGAACTGGATTGAAAACACCTAGAGACATGGTTTTGAGCTTGTCTCGGTTTTTGAAATTTTTTAAAAACTTTGGTGTTCTTTTTTAGGCAGGCTCTTGTAGTCTTTGGCATGTTATGCTTGCAATATTTATAGAGGGAGAGATGAGCTGATATACATGGTAATAAATCAAGCCATGAAGGCTCTTTTCAAACCAATATAAAACACCTTAAAATTTTTTCAAACTTGCCATATCCTTGCCATTTTTGAACTTACATGAACTTGGAATATTGTGGCTGGGTTGCACGAATTATTAGGCTTCAAAGCTGGCCAAACCAAGCCCATGTGCATTAGCCCATGATTTTTGGGATTTTATTTAATTTACTTTGTTTTTAAATTAAATAAAATCATAAATAAAAGTTAAAGTAATGTATGGAAGGACTTAGAGGTCTTCTAAGGTGTTGTGAATTTGTTTGAACATCAAAAACTAGGCCCACTGGTTCAAAACTTCAACTTTGTTCATCTTGCATTTCATGAATTTCCTCAAAATTTCCAAATTTGTGCAACTCATAACTTGCTCAATCTTCAACTTTTGAAGATGATCTTGGACTTTTTGGAAATCTCAAGATGTCCTCTACAATCTCTATGTTTATCATTTTTTCTTTTGAAGAATTTATCTTGTTGTAAGTTGCCTTGACAAAAAGTGTCTTTTTGTTGACTTTTGAAATAACTTGTAATGTATTGGCTTATATCTCTCAACAGCTGCCCCTGTTCAATCTTATTAAACCTGAAGAGTTAGATTGGCATGTCCTCCATTCGTGACTTGAAGGTAGAAGATGATTGAACACTTAAGTGCCCAAAAATTTGCACTCGCCTGTGCAAGATGTAATGTTGTTGGTTGATTGTATAGGGAATAGGCTTATAGATGCAATTTGGAGAGGTGATGGAGAGTAGTCGAAGATGGGCTTATAGATGCCATCTAAAGTAACTGTTGACTTCAAACTAGAATATGTATCAGAATAAATCTATGGTCGATTTAATCTGAGCCAGAAGATGTCTATGCTTGTCTACAACTGAAAGAAGTATCAGAATAAATCTATGGTTGATCTAATTTGAGCCAGAAGCTATCTGCGACCGTCTTCAACTGGAAGAAGTATCATAATAAATCTTTGGTCGATTTAATATGAGCCAGGAAAGGTCTATATTTTTCTTCAACTGGAAGAAGTATTAGAATTAATCTTTGGTTGATTTAATCTGAGCCAGAAAAAGATCTGTTGGAAGAAGTATAAGAATAAGTCTTTGGTCGATTTAATCTGAGCCAGAGCATGTTTGTGCCTGACTTCGACTGGAATAAGCATCAGAATAAATATTTGGTTGATTTAATCTAATCCATAAGAGGTCTCTTTGTCTTTAACCGGAAGAAGTATCATAATAAATTTTTGGTCGATTTAATCTGAGCCAGGAAAAGGTCCACTGGAAGAAGTATCAGAATAAATCTCTAGTTGATTTAATCTGAGCCAGAGGATGTTTATGCCCGACTTCGACTAGAAGAAACATCATAATAAATATTTGGTCGATTTAATATGATCCGAAAGAGGTCTTTTTGTCTTTAACTAGAAGAAGTATCTGAATAAATCTTTAGTCGATTTAATCTGAGCCAGAAAAAGGATCTGTTGGAAGAAGTATCAGAATAAATCTTTAGTCGATTTACTGTGAGCCAGAAGATGTTTATGCCTGACTTTGACTGGAAGAAGTATCAGAATAAATCTTTGGTCGATTTAATCTGAGCCAGTAAAGGTCTCTTTATTTAAACTGGAAGAAGTATCAGAATAAATCTTTAGTCGATTTAATCTGAGCCAGAAAAAGGATCTGCTAGAAGAAGTATCAGAATAAATCTTTGGACGATTTACCCTGAGCCAGAATATATTTATGTTCGACTTCAACTGGAAGAAGTATAAGAATAAATATTTGGTTGATTTAATCTGATCCAGAAGAGGTCTCTTTGAGAATGACCTTCTGAGGAAATTGCTGAAATAGCCCTTTGTCAGATGTAGCCTTTGAGAAGACTGTCGAATCATATAAGTAGTTGATGATGTTTGTCTGTTGATTGATCTTTCCTGAAGAGGTAAAGAGTTAGTTGTACGCAATGTCATGATGTATGAAATGTGTTGCATAATGGTGTTCTCAAATTAAATGAGACTGTGCTATATGTGTTTCTTATGTATATGTTATGATATTGGTAAATGATGTATGAATGTGAAATGTCATTGAAGTGTATTTCTAAACTCGAGCAGCATCTTTGTCTTGGGAAAATAAATCCCTGAATGCCGTTGGGGATAAGGAGTATGTTTATCTTCGATCTTCTAGGGATTGTTTCTGCTGGGGACTCCTGCTTTCTTATTTGAGGAAAATCCGTTGGGGATCATTGATTTCTGCTTTAGGAGAAAAGTTCAAGAACATTGGTTGTTCATTTCTCTGCTGGTGTGTTTATACCCTGACTGGGGATAAAAGAGATGGATAACCTTCTGGCATGTCTGGGGAGGATAAAGTTGTTTGATATCTGGCCCAATTTTAGATTCAGTAGCAACTCTCTGGGGATAGTGGCAACTTTACTTGGGAGAGGAGTTTTGTCGGTGACTCATGGCCATCTAAGTAACAGACTCAAGATGGAGAGGCGATAATTTGTTAGGGAAATTAGCCATGTTAGGGAAATAAAACCTATCGATCAAGCAATGCTCTGCTGAGGAAACACCCTTGTTGAGGAAATGAACTCTATTAGAGAGTAGAGACTTGCAGAGAGGTTTGCAATCTCAGAGTAATAAACTCAGCTGTGGAAGAAAACTTCCATGAACTGTACTGGTCAGAACTCCATAGATTGGTAAAATTACCGGGAAGAAGATCATACTCCTTTATCCGCCAGAGAAATCTGTCGAGGAAATTGAAAGAAATGTATAAACTTGTGAATATTACTCTATGGGGATAATCTTATGGAAGTTGTAGGGATTTATGGATGGCTCGAACATTATCCCAACTCCTAGAGTTTTGAGTAAACGCTTATTCTTGTTTTTATGCATTTGTTAACAGTCAATTATATTCATATACATATGCTCATTCAATTTTAGTCATTGGACATTTTGCAAACAAAACAGAAAAAGTAAAACAAAATAAGGTTTTGAAATTTTATTTGTATTAATAATTTGCCTATGAATATGTAATTTTTGTACAAAGAGACGGAAATCCTAGTAAGAGGAAGTCGTCGAAGAAAAGATTTACGAAGTGAAAACATATATCTATGTGGGAATAATCTGGTCTGGTTCCAATTATGCCATTGCATATATGTCTCCAAGCATCTCATCCCTTGTTGTCGGAAGAAGGTGAGTGAATTGATCTATACCGTTTGAACTTTGACTTTGATAATAAAGCTTGTTGTAGGTGATCCAATGGGGACATAGTTGTATGCTTTAATCCCTAATTTTTCCTGGACCACCCTTTCGGGTTTTCAGTCCACCGGGATACCCTTTTTTGCCTAAACTGCCTTTTAAGGTTTTCGACTTGCCGGGTGTACAGTCTTTTCATATATATCCTTGATTTCTCCCAGAACCTTTTTGTTTCGCCAGGATGCCCTTATTTTTTCCTAGGCCAGTCAACCTAGATGGTCATTTTTAGGCGTATAATCTTTTGACTATGTCCGTATTCACAGGGTGCGGGAAATCTTCACTGTCCATGGTGGTCAGTATCATAGCTCTACCAGAAAATATCTTCTTGATTACAAATGGTCCTTCATAGGTAGGAGTCCATTTGCCCCTGGGATCACCTTGCGGGAGGATAATATGCTTTATTACAAAGTCACCAGCCTGATATACCTGATGCCTTATCCTTTTGTTGAATGTCTTGATCATGCGTTTCTGCTACATTTGACTATGACAGATAGCCGCAAGCCTTTTCTCGTTGATTAGATTTAACTGATCCAACCTGGTCTGAACCCACTCGTCTTCGCCCAAGTCTGCATCTTTCATGATTCTCAGAGAAGGAATCTGAACTTCGACAGGTAGGACATCTTCCATACCATAGACCAAAGAGAAAGGGGTTGCCCCAGTTGATGTTTTAGACAAAGTGCGATAGCCGTGAAGAGAAAACGGTAACATTTCGTGCCAATCTTTGTATGTCACAACCATTTTCTGTATGATCTTCTTTATATTCTTATTGGCGGCTTTCACTACGCCATTCATCTTAGGTCGATATGGAGAAGAGTTGTGATGCTTGATCTTAAACTGCGTGCAGAGCTCAGTGATCATTGTGTTGTTGATATTGGTATTATTGTCTGTGATAATCCTCTCGGGGATGCCATACCTACATATAAGATTATGTTTGATGAACCGGGCGACCACATTCTTAGTAATAAAGGCAAATGAGGCTTCTTCAACCTATTTCGTAAAGTAGTCAATGGCGACGAGGATGAAGCGCTATCTGTTAGATGTTGTGGGCTTGATTTCTCCAATCATATCAATGCCCCATATTGCGAATGGCCAAGGTGCAGTCATGACATTCAAAGGTACTGGAGGTATATGAACTTTATCGGCATAAATTTGACACTTATAACAAGTTCTCAAGTGATGGTGACAGTCAGTTTCCATAGTCGACCAATAGTAACCAGCTCTTAATATCTTTTTAGCCATAGTATGCCCACTGGTGTGAGTATCAAAGACACCTTCGTGCATATCTTGCATAATCTCTTCTGCTTCTTTCTTGTCCATACAACGAAGCAGGGTTGAATCGTGATTGCGCTTGTATAGAATTCCATTGCTTAAGAAGAATTTAACTGAGAACCTTCATAAGAATTTCTTTCCATTGATGGATTCCCCCTCAAGATATCCTTGAGCCTCGAGGTATCTTTTCACCTCATGAAATTAGGGTTTCTCCTCTACTCCATCAGTGTCAATTTCACAGCAATGCGCAGGTTCGTCGAATCTTTCAATGGTAATTCTAGGAGCCTCATTGTCCCATCTGACCTTGAACATGGATGACATGGTATCCAGAGCATCCCCCAGCTGATTCTCTTCTCTCGGTATACGCTCAAAGGTATTCTCCTCGAAATACGGGGTCAGGGTCAGTACATTCTCTTTATAAGGAATGAGATTCGGGTGCTTCGTATCCCAATCCCCCTTAACCTGACTGATTACCAAGGCTGAATCTCCATACACGCTTAAGAAGTTTATTCTTAGATCAATAGCAGCCCTAAGACCCGTGATGCACGCTTCATATTCCACCATATTGTTGGTGCAGTTAAAACATAGTCTGGCAGTGAAAGGCGTATGGTAACTTGCGGGACAGATGATCACATCACTGGTTCCGTTGCCAAGTGCATTGGAAGCTCCATCGAAAACCATAGTCCATCGAGATCCTGGTTCAGGTCCTTCATATGGTCCAGGTTCTTCAGGATTTGTTACTAGCATAATGTTCTCGTCCAAGAATTCAAAGTTCATAGACTAATAGTCGTCTACAGCTTGATGCGCCAAATGGTCAGCCAGTACACTTCCTTTGATTACATTTTGATTGGTGTACTAGATATCATATTCTGTTAAGACCATCTACCATCGGGAAATCCTTCTGGAGAGAGTTGGCTTCTCGGACATGTACTTGATAGGATCCATTTTAGAGATCAACAAAGTAGTATGGGTCAACATATACTGTCTTAGTCGACGAGCAGCCCATGCCAAAGCGCAACAAGTTTTCTCGAGCAGTGAGTATTTTGTTTAACAGTCGGTAAAATTTTTACTAAGGTAGTATATTGCATGCTCTTTTTGACCAGACTCGTCATGTTGCCCCAGTACACACCCCATTGAGTTCTCTAGCACTGTTAAGTACATGATTAGAGGTCTTCCTTCGACTGGTGGCATCAGAATGGGAGGTTTTATAGGTACTCTTAATTTTATCAAAGGTTGTTTGACAGTCGTCGTTCCATTTTACTACTTGATATTTCTTCAGCAGCTTAAAGATTGGTTCACAAGTAGCAGTCAAATGAGAAATGAAACGGGCAATGCAATTCAGCCGTCCTACGAAACCTCTAACTTCTTTCTCCCTACAAGGAGCTAGCATCTCTTGAATGGCTTTAACTTTTTCAGGATCAACCTCAATACCCTTACCACTGATGATGAAACCTAGGAGTTTACCGGATCTATCCCCAAAGATGCACTTGTTCGGGTTTATCCTTAGCTTGTGCTTCCTCAGTCTTTCAAACAGTTTGTGCAGGTGATCAAGATGTTCTTCTTCAGTTTGTGGTCGGGCTATCATGTTGTCAACATAGACTTCTATTTCATGGTGAATCATGTCATGAAATAAGGCTACCATGGCACGCTGATAGGTTTCCCCGGTGTTCTTCAACCTAAAAGGCATAACCTTGTAACAGAAAGTGCCCCACTGTGTAACGAAGGTGGTATTATCCATGTCTTCAGGCGCCATCTTGATCCGATTGTAACCCGAGAAGCCATCCATGAAGGAGAATACCTTATGTTTGTAGGTTTTATCAACCAAACCATCAATATATGGTAGTGGGAAGTCATCTTTGGGGCTCGCCCTGTTCCGATCCCTGTAGTCTACGCATATACGCACCTTGGCATCTTTCTTTGGTACCGAAACAACATTATCCACCCATAGAGGATATGACATCACTACTAAGAACCTTGCGTTGAACTATTTCATAACCTTAGCCTTGATCTTTTCTGACATTTAAGGATGCATGCGGTGAACCTTCTATTTTATCGGAGCACAACCCTCTTTCATTAGCAGACGGTGAACTACAATATCGGTATCGAGCCCTGGAATGTCTTTGTATGACTAAGCAAATATTTCAATATATTCATGCAACATTTGGATTAACCTGCTCTTGACATTGCTTTCTAAGTTGGCACCTATCTTGACCTCTTTCTTCTATGTCTCAGTACCCAATTTTACAACTTCAACTGATTTTTCATGTGGTTGGATAGTCTTCTCTTCCTGTATCAAGAGTCTGGGAAGCTCTCCAAGTATTTCACAATCTTCCTCACCTTCGTCCTCGGCTTGGTAAATCAGATTTTTGAAGTCATATGTGGCAATGGCAGAATTGTTATCGACGAGATCCAAAGTGGATGAGGATCTGCAATGTAGTGTGTGGGTGTGTGTGTAAGAACACATAGCTATTTGAAAATGCAATAAGATAAAGGAAAGACAAAGATCACAAAATTTGTATGCAAAAATTCCAATGTTTTTATTGAATGGACAAATCTTTATGATTTATCAAACCTTTAACAAAAGAACCATTGTGCCCCAGGTAAGACATAAGGTTTTAAAGTCGTTCTTTATTACATAGCCAAAAACTTTTGAATACAAAAATACAGGAATATAGCTTTACTCCTGACTAAAGAAGATGGGAAATATGTCTTCCTCCTTCTAGTTTTCTAGTCCATCACCCACAATCGGGAATATCCATCTATTGAAGTCACAATCGCTGTGTGATACGGTGGAAAAACTGAATGTTAATACTGGTTTGTGATTTGTATTCGCAAATGTTGCGGTAAGGGAAGGTGTTATCACCTTTTCTATCCATGGTTTTCCATGGGCTCTTAGGTACTTGCTCATTTTTAAATTTATTTTGTGTGTGTTTTGAAAAAGCTTTTGTTTAACTTCGTGGTAACCCTTGTATCTGTCCTCAAGAGTGTGACGAAGTTGTTTTTGAAAACTATTTTGAAAGTGTTTGTGTGAAAGAGTTTTTGTTGTTTTGAGCAAGTACTTAAGAGTTTCTACCTACTTGAAAAAGACTATTCATTTTCTCGTTTCCTTTAGACAGTGATATCCAACTATTAAGGAGTAGGTATCCCCATCGTTGGAGTTAAATGGATATTTGAAGGGACAATTACAGTCACTGAAGCAATGGTTAGGAAACCTTAGTAGTTACCCTAGAGTCCTAAAGATCTTTCCGAGGCAACATTCGAATGGGTCATTTTTTATCTTTTGGGACTAGAGGGAAACCCTTAAAACTCCCTATACTTCATGATCGTTTACCGAAGGCAATCGAAGTGGGGATATACCCTAAGAGTGAACATGTGCAAGTGTTTGTTTTCAGTTTCATTTATCTTGTGCATTTAGGGTGTTCTACTGTTTTAAATTAATGATCTTTTGCATACAATCCTATTATCAATCATCTAACAGTTAATAGTAGTGGAAAGTAAAGTGCAAGAATTTTAAACCTAGCTATTACAAGGCTTTGGGGAGGCGGTTACATGACCAAACTTGGGGAATTGAAACAGTAAATGAAAGCAATAATAAACCTAAGTTAAAAGTTATTACAAACTCGGAGCAATTACAAAAATTGGAAAATAAAGTGAAAATAAATAAATGCGCGAAAGTTAAGACGGGAACAAATTAGAAGCCTAAAAAATCTAATTAATTAAAAAATATTTTTGTATTTTTTATTGAGAAAAATAGTTGAAATTTGCCAGTTAAACCTAATTTTCTAATTAGATTTATTTAACAATATAATCAATGTTCAAATAATTAAAATAATTAATTTTCAAAAATTTATTTTAATTATAAAAACCCTAATTCAATTTTTGTGATTTTTTTATTTTATGATTTTTTATAAATGATAAAAAAAATGATTAAAAAGTCATTAAACTAAATAATGAAAATAAAATAAGAAAAATCAAAAGAGTTTAGAAAATGGGCTTGCTGTTGTTGTTAGTAATTTGGGGGTGTGAAGCTGAATTGTTAGGCCCAAGTTATGTTGGCCCAGTTGTCTAGCGTGCATTCTAGTGTGATCAGCCTTCAGAGAGTGCACCATGGATCTTCAATTCTGGAGCATTTGATCTGCTTTGATATGATCCAAAGGGTGGGATCTGAGGATGCAGGGTGAACATCTGGAGGAGCAACGCATGGGATCCTGTAGGAAATGTTAAGAAAATATAAAATGCCTAGACCTGGGATCGAACCCAAGTCCTTACCTTCACCAGCTTATCACCCTTGCCATCTGTGCCATTTGTCATTCATGTACATAAATAAAACAAAAATAACATAAGGCAAACAAAGATCTATGGACACATGTCAAAAACACGCGCGTTGTGGGTCCCCAATGGTTTGAATGGACGAATCAGTGAGCACCACGTCATCACCTTCTTCATGGATCCGTCATTTTAGGTGGGGATCTTTTACCTACAGCAGTTTTCCGTCACTATAGGCTATAGTGACGAATTTTGTTCGTAGTTAAAACCCTGCATTATTCAAAAATATGATACAAGCAATATAAATCAAAACTAATGCTAGGGATCAATCGGGAATTTTGTCCCGAGTCCAGTAGTACCCATAATCCTTTTCAATTTGTCCTGGAAAAAGAAGCCCCAATTTTGAGCTTAGAAACCCTAACAATGGTGTAAGCTCGTTCCTGCGCCAAAACTCAAATCCAGGCCTTCAAACATATTCCAAGCATGATTATAAACATGTTTATGCAATCAAATTTGATTTAAAACCTGTAAAACAAAGAAAACAAATTTAATTTACAAGGGTGCAAACCGTGATTTATATCTGGAGATTCCTAAGGCTCCGAGCTTGGATAGCGACTGGAAAAGCTTCAAGGACTTTCGTGGATGATCACTGATGCTCCAAAACTCCTTGAATTGGCCTGTAGAGAAAGATCTGATATGCACTTTTCTTTGAAAATTTGGAACTTTGTTTGACTCCTTGAGGCAGGATGCGCGTCTGAATTCTTGTCCTTAAGGTTGAGAATTCTTGTGTATAAGTATGTGAATCAAATTAGGGTGCAAAGTTTAGAAAAAATCCAAAATTTGATAACTTTTGAAAATTGCTTCCAAACTTTCCAAACTAGGAGATTTCCTCTTGTTTTTGATTTTGCACGATTTTGTTTGGCTTTGTGACAACAAGCATGATCTCTAATTCAATGCAAAACAAATTGCATCCCATTGATTTTATTTATTTTGATTTTATTTGATTTTATTCGAATTTTAAATAAATAAAATCAAAATAAATTAAATAAATAATGAGGCAAGAAGGGTCCCATAGGTCTTGGACCATACTAGGACCCAGATTCAATCTTGAAAAGATGGGCCCATGTGGGAAAAAATGCAATTTTAAGCATTGTTGACTTTGTGCAAAATTTCCAAAAATGGCCAACTTTGAAAATGCATTTCTCTCTCGATTTTGACCCTAGGAGGGTGTTATTGGACTTTTTAAAAAGCTTAGGATGTCCTCTAAACAACCCTTTTTGTTTCATCTCAGTTGGATCTTCCATGTTCATGTAAGAAGCTTTGACCCAAAAGGTGTTTTTGTTGACCTTTGAAAAGGACCCATAATGTATGATTTTATATCTTTTAATGAGTTCATTTCTTGAACTTGATGAACGAAGAGGAGTTGTAAATTGGATTCTCTTCAAAATGAGCCTTGAATGAGAAATTTCTGATAAAGTATGAGAAAGTTATGCCTAGTCAAAGTTTGGTTGACTTTTCCTACAAAGACCCTAATTTAGCAACTCTTGTGTTTTGATGGATTAGGAGAACTCCTTGAGGAATCATGGTCAGCCCTTGATAAAATGATTGATATCACTTCAAGATATTGATTTTGACCAAAAATCTTGAAGTTTGGCTGTATGTGGGTCACAGTTGACTTTTGACCTAGTATAGTTGATTTTTAGGCATTTGAGTAGTTGACTGAGCAAACTTCCTGTGCAAGGCATGAAACTTGACATGGATGGTCTTGAGGATATATTAGGACCATGGAAAATATTTTAGGCCTTTGGATCTCACCCATCTTGATGAAAATGGAAACCCTAATTGGAGATTCATTGCTTTAGGAGAGAGTTTGTCTGGTCAACTCTTGGGCATCCTTGAGCAGATTGAGGGCTTTAATGAGCATATGTTGAGTGATATGAGAGGGAAAATTTTGGGGTACAACAGCTTCCCCTGTTCAATCTTCTTAGACCTGAGGATGTAGATTGGCTTTTCTGCCTTTCGTGATCTGAAGGTGGAAGATGATTGAACACTAGAGTGCCCAGAAATTTGCACTCGCATGAAGTGAGTGTCAGTCGATAATATCGGGAATGGGCTTACATATTCCATTTGGAAGGAGATGGAGAGTCTTCGAATATGGGCTTAAAGATACCACCCAGAAAAGATATCAGTCGCATAAGAGACTCCTTTGCGAGAATTCTTGTAACTTTCGTTGAGGAGAACTTCATCGGGGAATGTTGATTTATGTCTTGGGAAGTATAGGCTAGGAACTTCGATTGTCCGCTACTCTACTGGGGAATTAACTCTTGATTGAGGAGGTGGAAGTAAACTGCATGTCTGGTCAGGGTCCAGGCTACACAGCGACTTACTAGGGAAATGTGAAATCGACCGTATCTGGTCGGGTCCAGGTCTTACAGTGTTGTAAATTGTTGTTTGGAGATAAGAGAGAAGGATCCTAGATAGTAGGGTTGCTTCGAAATGAAATCTTGGGTAGTAGTGCTGTGATAAGGAACATGGATGGTAGGGTTGCTTTGAAATGAAATCCTGAATAGTAGGGCTATGAGAAGAATCATGGGTCGTAGGGTTACTTCGAGGTGAAAGCCTGGATAGTAGGGATTATGGGAAGGAACCTGGATAGTAGGGTTACTTTGAAATGAAAGCCTGGATAGTAAGGCTTATGGGAAGGAACCTGGATAGTAGGGTTACTTCAAAATGAAAGCCTGGATAGTAGGGCTATGAGAAGGAACCTGGGTTGTAGGGTTACTTCGAGGTGAAAGCCTGGATAGTAGGGCTTATGGGAAGGAACCTGGATAGTAGGGTTACTTCGAGGTAAAAGCTTGGATAGTAAGGCTTATGGGAAGGAACCTGGATAGTAGGGTTACTTCGAGATGAAAGCCTGGATAGTAGGGCTATGAGAAGGAACCTGGGTCATAGGGTTACTTCAAGGTGAAAGCCTGGATAGTAGGGCTTATGGGAAGGAACCTGGATAGTAGGGTTACTTCGAGGTGAAAGCCTGGATAGTAGGGATATGAGAAGGAACCTGGATAGTAGGGTTACTTTGAAATGAAAGCTTGGATAGTAAGGCTTATGGGAAGGAACCCGGATAGTAGGGTTACTTCGAAATGAAAGCCTGGATAGTAGGCTATGAGGAGGAACCTGGGTCGTAGGGTTACTTCGAGGTGAAAGCCTGGATAGTAGGGCTTATGGGAAGGAACTTGGATAGTAGGGTTACTTCAAGGTGAAAGCCTGGATAGTAAGGCTTATGGGAAGGAACCTGGATAGTAGGGTTACTTCGAGATGAAAGCCTGGATAGTAGGGCTATGAGAAGGAACCTGGGTCGTAGGGTTACTTCGAGGTGAAAGCCTGGATAGTAGGTCTTATGGGAAGGAACCTGGATAGTAGGGTTACTTCGAGGTGAAAGCCTGGATAGTAGGGATTTGAGAAGGAACCTGGATAGTAGGGTTACTTCGAGATGAGTTCGGGTAAAACTGCATCTGAACCGAGAAGGGACTTTGGTAAGGTTGCTTCGGGATGAGTCCGGGTAAAACTACATCTCAACCGAGAAGGAAATTGGGTAAGGTTGCTTCAGGATGAGTATGTGTAAAACTGCATCTGAACCGAGAAGGATCCTGGGTAAGGTTACTTCGTGTTGAGTTTGGGTAAAACTACATCGGGAAATTGTAAGAAGGAACCTGGGTAGGGTTGCTTCAGGATAAGTCTGAGTAAAACTTCATAAGGAATCTGGGTAAGGTTATTTCGGGATAAGTCCATGTAAAACTTAAGAAGGAACCTGGGTAAGGTTAATTTGGGCTAAGTCTGTGTAAAACTTCAGGAGGAACCTGGGTAAGGTCACTTCGGGATAAATTCGTGTAAAAATTCAGGAGGAACCTAGGTAAGGTTGATTTGTGATGGGTTTGGGTGAAACTGCATTTGAACCGAGAGTGAACCTAGGTAAGGTTGCTTCGTGAGGATTTTGGGTAAAACTGCATCTGAATTGAGAAGGAACTTGGGTAAGGTTGCTTCGTGATGAGTTCTGGTAAAACTGCATCTGAACTGAGAAGGAACCTGGGTAAGGTTGCTTCGTGATGAGTTTGGGTGAAACTGCATCTGAACCGAGAGGGAACCTAGGTAAGGTTTCTTCGTGAGGAGTTTGGGTAAAACTGCATCAGGAAATTGTAAGAAGGAACCTGGGTAGGGTTGCTTCAGGATGAGTCTGGGTTAAACTACATCAGGATCGAGAAGGAACCTGGGTAGGGTTGTTTCGGGATAAGTCTGAGTAAAAATTCAAAAGGAACCTGGGTAAAGTTACTTCGGGATAAGTCCGTGTAAAACTTCAGAAGGAACCTGAATAAGGTTACTTCAGGCTAAGTCTGTATAAAACTTCAGAAGGAACCTGGATAAGGTTACTTCGGGATAAGTCCATGTAGGGCTATGGGAAGGAACCTGGATTGTAGGGTTACTTCGTGATGAGTTCGTGTGAAACTTTATTTGGAGATATGTGATAAGGGACCCGTGTAAGATTTTTCAGGATAAACCCGTGTGAAGCTGCATTTAGGAGAAACCTGTGTAAGATTGCTTCGTGACGAACCCGTGTAAAGCTGCATTTGGTTGCGCAGATAATTACTTTGTTTAGTTTCAGGAGCTAATATTGGACCTGCTGGAAATTGTTGATGATAACCATCTTTCCTGAAAAGGTACATGATTAATTATATATGATGCATGAAATGCATTGTATGATGATGTTCTCAAAATAAATGAGATTGTGTTGTATGCAATATGTGGGCGCATGTCATGATGTATGAACATGAAATGCTATTGTGACATATCCGAATTTTGGAAAATAAATCCTTGACCGCTGCTAGAGAGTAGTGGAAATTGAATTTCTGACCGTCGTGGAAAAAGTGGTTCTTCTACTTCCGCTGGGGGTGGCGAACGGAGATGACTATGTCGTGGATTTACTCCTTTCTATTTGTGAATATTCTGTCGGGGAGAGACTCTACTTGAGAATAAATCTGCGGGGGAATATCTCTTTTTGAGAGAGGAGACGCTTTGCTGGAAGATTTTGCCGATTCAGAGAAATAAACTCCGTTGGGGGATGAACTTTCGTTGCTGGAGGAACAAACTTTGTTGGGGTTGAGCTTCCGCATTCAGAGAAATAAACTCTGCTTGGGAGACAAATTTATGAACCACTTGCGACTTATAAAATTTGGCTGGGGAATATAGACGTCGGCTCTCTGAAGGAACTTTGCTGGGGAAAGTAGCTCTTACTTGGGGAAGCCGATGTCAAGGCTTTAATTGCCTCTACTATGTGGGGAGTTATCACGATCTATAGTGTTGTGTTGTAGTACTTTCAAAAATGCTTTCTTGATGGCACATTATTCGTTGTTGGAATGCGTGCGCAATTCCCCAAGTGATTCAGACGGAGATCTGCCCCTGGTTATTTGGCACCTTTGGAGAGACTTCCCTAGGTGTGTTAGACATCATGTCATACCCCTTGCTTATGAAAGACCTGTTATTGGAAGTGTCTTTCCCGCCGAGGTGATTCTAGCCATTGACAGGATGTTTGTTCATTGAATATCCATTATGCAGATTTCTCTGCTGTCAAACAATTAGTCATATGCAAACAATGTCATTTAAAGAATGCAAAACTCATGTCTGTCTTGAAGAAAAAAATTGAAAATGTGTTTTGTGTAGTAAAACAAAATTTGCAAGAATGTGATATCAACTCAGGATTCGTAACAAGTCCTATAGGATTCAAGATACCTTTGTAACATTATGCTCTCAAACTAACCCATGCTTCAGCTAGGACTTTTAAGGGTTATAACGTGGCCAGGTTCATGGTTTAAGAAACGAAGGATAAAGGCTCAAAATTTATTTGTACCCACCCATTATTCATGATGTCCTTCAGTCCTATGCTCAGTTAAATGTGTGTTTAGAATCCCAGTTGAATCCTGGAGTACTGTCCTTGATATTTCGATGATGGTTCGGATACTGAAATTTTATTTGGAAGAGGATGTCATTTTTGTAATCCTCTTTCTGTTGAGGATTTGTAGGGCCTCTTTCTTATTTTGATTTTTTATCCCTTCTTTTGCATGAGCTATTTCTTTTTGTGATTACAGTCAGCGGGATGCCCCGGTTTTTTTCTTAAGTCCTTTTCATTGGTTTTGACTTAACGGGCTTTTCTTTTGCAAAATAATGATTGCCTGCTTTGCTGATTATGTGGAACCATCACCATCTTCTGATTCGGAAGTACGTCTTCGAGGCTATTCGTTGTGTGCGAAGCGGAAGATTGCGACTGAATGCTCATCTGAATTAACTGAGAAAACTACCATGCCCCAAGTTATGATTAAGGGTTTTAATTTGTGTGAAAAGAAAAACTCTTACTTCTTTGGCTCAAAGGGGTTGACTAGGGATTATCTTCCTTATAACTCCACTGTTTAGGATTTGAAACAATGCATGTACATCATCAGCGGGGTCTGTTCGAAAGCATACTGTAAACATTGTGGTGTCGTTTTCGTCATCCTCCCTCTAAGGCTTAGAGATTTTAATCAAGAGTAGAATATCATGTGTGATACGGTGGCAGAACCGATTGTTTAATACTGGTTTGTGTTTTGCGTTTTGTGTTTGCAAAATGTCGCGGTAAGCAAGAGTCGCCACCGACTTTTATTTCATCCAATCATGGAAAATGAAATAGAACAGAAAAACCTTTTTTCGAGATATTCTGAGTACGGGGGGTAGATTATAGAAAGGGAAGGTGTTAGCACCCTTTCTATCAGTGGTTTTCCAAGGGCTCTTAGGTACTTGCTCATTTTTCAAATTTCTTGTGTGTGTTTGTCTTGAAAATGTTTTTACTTCGTGATAACCTTTGTATCAGTCCCCAAGGATGTGACGAAGTTTGTTTTGAAAATTTGTTTTGAAAGGTGTCTGTGTGAAAAGTTTTTATTGAGAAAGTACTTAAGATTCTACCTACTCGAAAAGAAAGATTATTTGTTCTATTTCCTTTAGACATCGCTATCCTACTATTAAGGAGTAGGTAGCATCATCGTTGGAGTTGTAAGGTACATTCGAAAGGGATGAGTACAATCACTAAAGCAATAGTTAGAAAACTTTAGTAGTAACCCTAGAGTCTTAAGATCTTTCCGAGGCAACATTTGAATGGGATATTTTGATTTTTAGACAGGAGGGCGACCACTAAAATCTCCTATGCTTAATGACTGTTTACCGAAGGCAACCAGAGTGAGGTAAACCCTAGGAGTGAACATGTGCATGTGAACTTTTTCAGTTATTTAGTCTTTTCACATTAGGTAATCTACCATTTTAAATTTCAAGCATTCTTTTCATACAATCCTATTAGCCATGCATCTAGACAGTTAAAGGTTGCGGGAATTTAAAGTGCGAGAAAATAAAGCCTAGCTATTACAAGGCTTCGGGGAGGGGGATTAATTACATAACCAAAAATTGGGGATTTAAACAGTAAATAAAAACCGTAGGTTAACTATTACAAACCCTGAACAATTACAAAATAATGAATAAGTAATTAACAAGCGCGTGGCAAATTAAATGCGAGGATGATCGAAATAATCTAAAACCCTAATTCGAGAGAAAAATATATTTTTGGATTTTATTTGAGAAAATGTTTAACTGCAAATTAATTAAACCTAATTTATAATTGTTTTTAAATTATGAAAGAAATTAAATTAACCTAATTTTCTAATTAAATAATTTCAAGAAAAATAAAATATTTTGTACAAAAAGTTTTTGTATGGTTTTTGGTTTTTTTATTTGAGAACAGAAAAAATAAATTGTAAAATTAAAACCTCGATTCTATTTGATTTTAAATGAAACAAAAAATTAAATTTACCTAACTTACTAATTAAATTAAATAATTTATTATTATTAAAAAAATGCCTTTTTTGTGCTTTTGTGATTGGTTGATTTTATGATTTAAACAAAGGTAATTAATTTAGTGATAAAATAATTAAACAAAACAATTAAAGTAAAAGAAATAAATTGAGAAAAAAGAATATGGGCCTGTGTTGTTAGCAATTCTGAGGGGTGAGAATCTGATTTTCCAAGCCAATTAAGCTCCAAGCCCAGTCAACCACGCTGGATCCCGTGCAAGCGTTGACTTGAGGAGCACCAAGGACATTCAGGCAGGAAGCATTAGATCTGGCCAGCAGTACATCCAGTGGTCATGAATGACTAGCGCATGGTGGATGGTTGAGAGCATGATACATCTGATTACAGAAGAAAAAATAATAAAAGGAAATTGTTGGGACCTGGGATCGAACCCAGGTCCCTATACTCGCCTCCAACAATGCATTGTCAGCTGCGCTACCTTGTTAACTTGTTTGTATAATGAGAACAAAATGTAATAAATAAAATAAAGCAGTAGATTCAGAAAGGCGCGCAAGTTTTAAATGAACTGATGGTGGGCTGCCACATACTATCTTCTTCGCTGCAACCGTCGTATTAGGTGAAAGACTTTTTCCTACAGACACAAGTTTGTAGCTATAACCCCTGCAAATTTCCAAAATGCACAATATGTATGATAAATAATTTCTAATTACATAGTTCCATTCGTGGTGATCTCGTGAACACCCTAGTATCCTTCTTTTTGGCTAATTACATAGCCAAAAACCCAGAAAAAGCGATAAGTAGAAAAGTCCTAGACTAAACTATTACAAACCATGAGCATTTACAGAAATATTGGTACAAATAATAATATGCGCGCGATGAATCAAATGCGGAGCAACTAGGGTTATGACCCTTGCCTAAAACTAATTGCGATTAGTTAAAAAATGTTTTTTGGTTTTGTTTTGTTTATTTAGGAAATAAAGAAATTATTAAGTTAAAAAGGAAAAGCCTAATTCTAATTAATCTTAATTTTAAGAGAAAAAATGAATTAATTTAATCTACAACTTATTTTTTTGTATTTTTACTTATGAAAAAAGAGCAAAATTGAATTTAATCAAAAGTTTAACCTAATTTATATTTGATTTTATTTTTGAAAACAAATTAGTTTTCCTAATTTAAACTAAATTAAATTAATTTTGATAAAATAAAAACTAACCCTAATTTTGGTGAATTATTGACTTTATGTTTTTTTATGAAAAAAAATAAATTAATTTGTTAATTAAAGAAAATGAAATAAATATTGAAAGATTTAAAAAAAAGCTAAAAGAAAAAAAGAAAGAAATATGGGCCTGTATTAGCAATTATGGGGGGTGTCGTTTGAGATTTTGAGCACAAAAGATCCTGGCCCTTTTGACTTTGCCTGATCTAGTGTGCACGTTTGACTGGGGCGCATGGTGGTCCTCCAATTGTGGTATGTTGATCTGGGGCATTGATGAATTGGATTGCCTGGTGTATGATGAACTTCTTGATTTGCAAAGTGCTGGATTTCCTGTGAAAAAATATTATGAATAAAGGTTGGGACCTGGGAATCGAACCCAGGTCCTTAGGCATTTACCAAGGCACGCTTGCCATCTTGGCTGCATGATTCATTTGTATATACAATAAAAAACAAATATTATATAATGAAAACAATGATTCCTGGAAAAAAACGCGCTAAATTTAAATGGCCCAACCAGGGGATGACACGCATCACCGTCTACCTCCTAACCGTCATTTTAGGTAAACAAACTTTTACGTACAGAAACTTGTTGTAGGTATATCCCTGTCAATCTCTAAAATTGTGTGTGCTCAAGATAAATGGCCATGGCTGGTACCAATCAACTCGTTTCATCTTCACGAGTCTCATGGTACCAGAATCAACGCCCAATTTTGCCTATCCTGCAAAGCCCTAATCAAGAACACAAAACCCTAGCTATGGTAACATCATGTACAGGCGTTAGAAATGAAATTAAATGGTACCAATCGTTTGCAAACTTAATGATAAACACGAATATACATTCAAAATATGCATAGGATGAGTAAATCAGTGAAATCGAATTTGAATTTGGAAGCAAGTCGTGATACCTATATCTTACAATTCCAGGTGTGAAACGGCTTGCAATTGATTGGGATATGTTCCAGGGACCTTCAGCAGTCGATTGGCAAAGGAAAGATGGCACGATTTGGTTTCTAGTATAGAAATTGGATCAACACTTTTCTTGAGTTTTTTTTAGTTTTGTTCTTGCTCTGCACGACTTCTTAACCCTTATGCTTGCTTTGGAAATGTTCAATATATATTATACAATGCATTAGGGTTGTAAAACTGATCACATCTTTGGAAGTTTTTTAAGATTTGATTTTGTTTTCATGGCATATGTAAACCTTCCAAATTTGGCCTAATCATGCTCTTTTTATTTCAATTACCATTGATTCGATTTGATCTTGCAAGCTCATCAAATCTTGGTTGCTAACCTGTCAAAAAAACCAATCAAATCAAATCTTTGATAATTTTCATTATTTATTTGAATTAATTCAATTTTTAATTAACGAAAAATCAAAATAAATTTAAAAATGAAGCAAACAAATGATGGGTCAGCATTTGAGTCGTGGACCACATTATAATTGAGATGCAAGCATAAAAAGTTGGGCCCATTTAGCAAAAAATGCAAATTTGAGCACATTTGACTTTTGGCAATTTTGCAAAAAATGTCAACTTTGACAATGCATATCTCCCTCAATTTTGACCCTAGGAGGGTGTTCTTGGACTTTTTAGAAAGCTTAAGATTTCCTCTAAGCAACCCTTTTAGTCTCATCTCAATTGATTCCATGTTCATGTATGAAGCTTTGACCCAAAAGGTGTTTTTGTTGACTTTTCAAAATGACCTATAATGTCAAAATTCATATCTTTTTGTGAGTGCATATTTTAAACTTGGGAGATGAAGAGGAATTGTATGGAATTTAATCCTATTCAAGATGAGCTTTGGATGGTTCATTTTTCTAAAGTATGAGAAAGTTATGCTTGGTCAAAGTTAAGTTGACTTTTCCTACAAAACCCTAATTTAGCAACTTTTGGGTTTTGATGAATTGTGAGCAATCTTTGATGAATCATGATCAAATGATGAATGATATTTCAAAATGAGGATGTTTGACCAAAAATCTTGAAGTTTGATTGTATGTGGGCCACAGTTGATTTTGACCTAGTACAGTTGATTTTCAGGCATTTAAGCAATTGATTGAGCAAACTTCTTCTGTAAGGCTTGAAACTTGACATGGATGATCTTGAGAACATATTAGGACAATGGTGAGCATTTGGGATCCTTTGGAATCAAGCATCTTGATGCAAAATGAAACCCTAATTTGAGGTAGACTGCCTTAGGAGAGAGTTTGTCTGGTCAACTCTTGGACTTCCTTGAGCAATTTGAGGACCTCACTTGACATGTATTGAGAAATATGGGAGGGAAAATTTTGGGGTACAGCAGCTGCCCCTGTTCAATCTTCTTAAACCTGAGGATGTAGATTGGCGTGTCTTTCTTTCGTGATTTAAAGGTGGAAGATGATTGAACACTAGAGTGCCCAGAAATTTGTACTCGCATGAAGTGATACTTGACTTATGCTATCGGGAATGGGCTTATAGATGCCATTTGGGGAAGCGTTGATCACATAAGAGATTCCTTTACGAGAACCCGTATACCTGTTGTTGAGGAGGACTTCGCTGGGGAATGTTGGTCTCTGTCTTGAGAGGAATAGAGTTTTAGGAGCTTCCGTTGTTCGTTTACTCAATTGGGGAATAACTCCGATTTGGGAAGCAGAAGTGAATTGCGTGTTTGGTTGGGGTATATGCTGCACCACGACTTACTGGGGAAATGTTAAATCAATTGTGTTTTATTGGGTCTCGGTCTTATAGTGTTGTGGATTGTTGTCTGGGGATAAGCGAGGCCGAACCTGGATAGCGAGGTTGGGAGAAGGAACCTGAATAGTATGGTCACTTTGGTATGGAAAGCCTGGGTAGTAGGGTTGTGAGAAGGAACCTGGATAGTAGGGTTACTTCAATATGAAAGCCTGCATAGTAGGGCTTGAGAAGGAACCTGGATAGTAGGGTTACTTCGACATGAAAGCCTGGATAGTGGGGCTGTGAGAAGGAACCTGGATAGTAGGGTAACTTCGATATGAAAGCCTGGATAATGGGGCTGTGAGAAGGAACCTGGATAGTAGGGTTACTTCGATATGAATGCCCGGGTAGTAGGGCTGTGAGAAGGAACCTGGATAGTAGGGTTGCTTCGATATGAAAGCCTGGGCAGTAGGGCTGGAGAAGGAACCTGGATAGTAAGGTTACTTCAACATGAAAGCCTGGGTAGTAGGGCTGTGAGAAGGAACCTGGATAGTAGGGCTGGAAAAGGAACCTGGATAGTAGGGTTACTTCGACATGAAAGCCTAGATAGTGGGGCCATAAGAAGGAACTTGGATAGTAGGGTTTCTTCAGAATGAGTTTGGGTAAAACTGTAGAGGGAATATGGGTAAGGTTATTCTTGTCGCGCCGATGATTACTCTGTTTAGCTTTGAGTGTTGATCATGGACTTGTTGGAAATTGTTGATAATAATCGTCTTCCCTGAAAGTAATACAGGGTTAATCATATGCGATGCATGAGATGCATTGTATAATGATGTTCTCAAAATAAATGAGACTATGTTATATGTGATGTATGCACATGTCATGATGTATGAACATGAAATGCTAACATAACAATCTGAATCTGGGAAAATAAATCCCTGATTGCTGTAAAAACCATAGTTCCTCTACTTCTGTCGGGGATGATGAACAAAGATGACTATGTTGGGGATTTTCCCCTTGTCTGGTAAATATTCTGTCGGACGAGACTCTGTTTGAAGACAACTCTGTGGGGAATAACTCTGTTGGAGTGGAGATAATATGTTGATGGTTCTGCTGACTTGGAGAAATAACTCAATTGGGGATGAATTTCCGTTGCCGGTGAATTCTATTAGAGACTGAATTCCTGCTTGTGAGAGAGATAAACTCTGCTTGGGGAAAATTTACTGACTCACTCGCGATTGTGAACCTCAGTTGCGGAGAGTTATGTCCTGCTCGGGAAAGTTAGCATCATTGTCTTTGGATATTTTTTACTCTGTGGGGAGTGTATGTACCACTAACCATATTCTCCAACTGCCTCTATCCCAGTACCTGATGGGCAGAGTAACTGTAAGGTTTGGGCACTTCTTGTTTTCCCTGTTCCTGGAATTACGAGTAATTGTCTCTTGTTTTTTATGTAAATATTTATGAGCAGCAATTATTTTCAAATGCATATATAAAAAATGAACCATTGGACGTTCTAGCAAAATAAAACAGGAAAAAGGAAATAACTCAAAGCTTTATGGAAGTGAATTGTATTGATTTTGAAGTTGGCCTGTAATAGGCGTTTTGTACAAGAAGGTTGACGCTCTAGTAAGAGAGCGTCGCCGAAAGATAGAAATTACAATTTGTGTTTAAGAAAGAAAAAACAGCTATGTGAAACAGTCCTATTGGGTTCCAACTCTACTATTGCCTTTATGTCCTCAAACATCTCATCACTTTGCTACTTGGCCGAAGGTTGATCAGATTGATTAGCATCGTCCAAGCTTGATAGTCGATACCAAAGTCTGGCTGCAGGGTGATCCAATGAGACATAGTGTTATGCTTTGATCCCTACTTTTTTCCTGGACCGCCCTTTCGGGTTTTCGGCCCATCGGGATACCCTTTTTTTTCCCAAGTCGCCTTTTCAGGTTTTCGACTTGCCGGGTGTACAGATTTTTTCATTTTCATCCCTTACTTTTGCCCGAACCCTTTTGGTTCGCTGGGAAGCCCTTGTTTTTGCCTAGGCCAGTCAACCTAGCGGGTCTTTGATTATGTGTAGTATTTTTTCACTATGTCTGCATTGGCAGGGTGAGGAAGGTCGTCACCATCCATAGTGGTAGGAATCATAGCTCCTCCCGAGAAAATGTTCTTAACCATAAATGGCCCTTCGTATGTGGGGGTCCATTTGCTTCTGGGATCCCCTTGCGGTAGTATGATGCGTTTGATCACTAGATCCCCGACTTGATATTCTTGACGTCTGACTTTCTTGTTAAAAGCCTTGATCATTCGCTTTTGATACGTCTGACCATGACAAATAGCAATAAGTCTCTTCTCATCGATTAGGTTCAACTGATCAAGTCGTGTTTGGATCCAGTCGTCTTCGTTCAAACCTGCATCCTTCATAATTCTGAGGGAGGGTATTCTGACTTCGATGGGTAAGACTGCTTCCATGCCATACACCAATGAGTAGGGTGTTTCCCTTATCGATGTCTGTGTTGAGGTACGGTACCCATGAAGAGAGAATGGTATCATCTCGTGCCAGTCTTTGTATGTCACCATCATCTTCTGCACGATCTTTTTGATGTTCTTGTTAGCCGCTTCAACAGCCCCATTCATCTTCAGTCGGTAGGGAGAAGATTTATGATGTTGTATCTTGAATTATTTGCAGAGCTCGGTGATCACAGTATTATTGAGATTTGTACCATTGTTCATAATGATCCTCTCTGGTACACCATATCGACAGATCAAATTGTGTCCGATAAACCGCGCCACGACATTCTTGGTTACTGTAGCAAAGGAAGCTGCCTTAACCCACTTCGTAAAGTAATCAATTGCTACCAGAATGAAGTGATGCCCGTTATACACAGTAGGTCTGATCTCGTCGATCATGTCGATGCCCCACATTGCAAAGGGCCGAGGAGCTGTCAAAACATTCAGGGGAACTGGAGGTACATGCACCTTATCAGCATAGACTTGGCACTTATGACAGGTTCGAGAGTACTGATAACAATCGGCTTCCATAGTGGACCAGTAATATCCTGCTCGTAGGATTTTCTTTGCCATGGTATGTCCACTGGAATGAGTTCCGAAGGTACCTTCATTTAATTCTTCCATGATCCTTTCTGCCTCGTTCTTGTCTATGCACCACAGTAAGGTTGAATCATGGTTATGCTTATAGAGGATACCATTGTTGATGAAGAACTTCGCAGTGAATATTCTCAGAAACTTCTTATCATTAGCAGATGCCCCCTCGGTGTATTCTTGAGCCTCAAGATACCTTTTTAACTCGTGAAACAAGGGTTTATCTGATACCTCTTCAGTCTCAATGTCACAGCAAATGTGCGGGTTCGTCCAACCTCTCAATGGTAATCTGGGGAGCTTCGTTATCCCACCTGACTTTGAACATAGAAGACATGGTAGTTAGCGCGACCGCTAACTGATTTTCCTCTCTTGGGAAATGTTCAAAGGTTACCTCCTCAAAGTGTGGGAGAAATTTCAGTACATATTCTTTGTAAGGAATGTGATTAGGGTGCTTCATATCCAACTCGCCTTTGATCTGGCTTATACCAGAGCGGAATCTCCGAATATACCCAAGAACTTAATCCTCAGGTCAATAGCAGCTCAAAGACCTAAGATACACGCTTCATACTCCGCCATATTGCTGGTGCAGTTAAAACATAATCGGGCGGTGAACGGAGTATGACAGCCCTCAGGAGATATAATTACAGCGCCAATGCCATTACCCAATGCATTTGAAGCTCCGTCAAAATACATAGACCATCGGGATCCTTCCTCAGGTCCTTCATCAGGCCCAGGTTCTTCGCAGTTGGTTACCAACATGATGTTCTCATCCGGGAACTCGAAATTCATGGACTGGTAGTCATCCACGGCCTGATGTGCCAAATGATCCGCCAATACACTCCCCTTGATTTCTTTTTGGGTTGTGTATTGGATGTCGTACTCGGTTAAGATCATCTGCCAACTCTTTAACCTTCCGGAGAGAGTGGGTTTCTCGAAAATAAACTTGATCGGATCCATCTTTAATATCAACAGGGTGGTGTGAGTCAGCATATACTATCTCAATCAGCGAGCAGCCCATGCCAAAGCACAACAAGTTTTCTCGAGCAATGAGTATCGGGTCTCACAGTCGTTAAACGTTTTGCTAAGATAGTAATGAAGGGGTGAAAAACACAAGAAGGGGGGGTTGAATTGTAAAACTGAAATCTTAAATCAATTGACAAGATATTTTTATCCTGGTTCGTTTGATCTCAAACTACTCCAGTCCACCCGTCAAGGTGATTTCGCCTCTCTCCAACGAGGTCTTAATTCACTATATTCAACTGAATATTACAGACTGCTTTAACAACTGCTAAAGCCTTCTTGATTCAAACCACAATCCGGTTTGTCAAGGCAACACTTTCTTACAAAGGTATAAAACAAATGTGTGTGAATGTTTTCTACAAAACTATATCACAACTGTGATGTATACACAAATGAAGCTTAGAAACTTAGATTGCTAAACACTAATGGAGTATCAGAGTTTGTGGTTTAGCAAAACTGGTAGATGAAGATTATTGTTCAGCTTTGTGCGTGTAGAGAATTGGAGAGCATTAGCCATTATAATCTTCGAAGCCTTGTTTATATAGCACTTGAGAAGATGAACGTTGAATGCAATATTCTTGATTCAATGCTAATAACAAGCTTTCCTTTTTGAGCAGATCTTGTCTAGAATGATGCCGTTGGAATTAATTAGCGTTCAATGCACAGTACCGTTGCTTCTTCAATGCACGTTCTGGCTTGGCTCATTCTGATTCTGCTTCGCTACTGATGAACTATTGTTTTTGTATCAGAGTGTTTACGCGCAGTTCTGTTCATCAAGCTTCAGCATGTACGTGAGTTGATCATCTGATCTTGACGTTCTGATTCAGCAACTTCTGATGCTGGTGTATGAAATCAAATTCTGATGCTGAAGAAGTGATCTTGCTTATTTTAATCAGCGTATCTGCAAGTCAGAGCATAGTAATTTTAGGCAGCATATAGTTCAAACATGAAACATATAAATACTATATCTTTTCACTTTGTTATCATCAAAACTTAAATATAGGGTAGTAGATTCAAACATTGTTCTAACAATCTCCCCCTTTTTGATGATGACAAAAACTAGATATTTTAAATGAAAAATAACGTGAAAAGGTATCTGGGAAATGTATCAGAATAAGAAGTACGGAAAAATCAGAGTTAAGAGATACTCCCCCTGAGTTGATTACTTCCCTTTGATGATACGTGTTCTTCAGGATCAGATCTTTGTCTTTCTTTGAACATCAGATTAAGAGTCTTTGACTTATCAGAGAGCAGAGCTTCAGAGCTTTTCCTGTCAGAGCTTTGCTTTGGATCAGAGTATTTGGTCGATCAGAATCTTCATATTAGATCAGAGCAACATTGATCAGAGCTTCTACATTTTGATCAGAGCTTCTAGTCTTCATAGTGTTCAGGAGTTTCCTTGTGCCTGTAGACTTTAAACAAAAACAGAAAAACATTTCAAGTAATAGAGTTAGAATGTTTGAGAATTTCTGTCTAGTTAGCCGTTATTGATTTTAAATATCATTCTTGTTCTCCCCCTTTTTGTCAGCAATCAAAAAGTGTTGGTGATGTGCTAAAACAATTTAGATCAGAAAAACAAATTATATTAAAATAGTTTATAATCAGAGCAAAATAGCATTACAAAACATAGTCAAAACAGTACATCAGAAAATGAAGAAAACATAGAGAATGTCATGCATGAAAAAAAATTTAAGGTTGTGGGGGCATGCGTGAGAACAGGCTTTCCAGCATTGCTTGAATCTTTTCAGAAGTTTCATTCTGCTTCTGAACCATGTTGACAACAGTGTCAATCTTGCTGTCCTGTACATCCATTCTTGCTTTCATCTTCTGATCCTTCTCTTCCATCCGCTGCTGTAGACGCAAGTCATTCAGCCTTAATTCTTCCAGAGCCTGCCTGTCCAAGGCAGCTTGAGAAGTGTCAGAGGGAGGAAGCTTCTCAGAACTTTCAGCGACATCTTCTGCTGGATTTTCTTCAGCCTGAATGGTCTTGTCTTCTTCTGATGGTTGCACCTGTGCAGCTTGCTCTTTCTCAGACCAAGATTCACTGTCCAGAGGGAGCACAACTTCTTGAGGCAGCTGACTCTCAACTTCCTTCAGCAGCTTGCTAAAGTTCTGTTGAGCCTGCTCGTAGTTGACGTCCTGCAGCTTGAGGGCTTCAGCACGTACCCATATTCTGAACTGTGACCAGAGCTGATCAGAAGCAGCTGGGTCGATCATCCCCGGACAGACTTGCTTCAAAGAAGCAATCCATTGCAGCATACCTGTTTCAAAATTCAAAATACCAGAGCCAACATCTGGTTGCTTTGGTTTGGGTATGGCAATTTTGTGTCTTAGATCAGCAAGACGTTCAAGACTTGTCAAGTCAATGAAAGTTCTGCTGGGGTTTTCAGCGGTTTTCTGAGAGGATGTTTGTTTTGGAGGAGGGTTATCAGAATCAGAGTCAGATATTTCTATTGGAGTGGTTGGAGTTTTTGGAGGTGTTGATTCCTCTGAAGATGGCAACTGGGGCCTGACAATAGTGGTTCCACATGGCAACTGGATTGCCAGCGGTGAAGGTTGAGGTGAGTGGGGGTCAGAATGATGAGGAGAAGGGGTCTCATAGCGGTGAAACTCTGTTTGTGGTGAAGGTGGATTATTTTCTGGTTGAGGAGGTGGAATCTCTGATTGCTCAGGGATCAGAGGTTCTTCTGTGAGTGGTTGTTGTGATTGTGGTTCTGGTTCTGTTTCTGGTTGATGTTGTATTTCTGGTTCAGGTTGTGGTTCTGGTTGTGGAGGAGGAATATTTGGTGGTTCAGAATTTGGTTGAGCAGAAGCATGTTCACGCTCAATATCAGCTAGCACTCTATCAAGTGCTGGTGTTGTTGAAACAGTTGGTTGTTTGGGAATCTTAGTTCTGGGAATGTTGGTCCAACCAACCTATCGAAATACCTCTCCCACTTTTGAGCCCTAATCTCTTCAGTTAGGTCAAATCCATTTTCCTTCAAACTTTCAAAGTCGATGATTAACTCAGAGAGAACCTCAAGATTCTTTACCGGTGTGAGAAGAGTTCTGAGAGGCACCTGATATTGTTCAGAGGTTTCTTTCTTCTGATTGCCTGCAGAAATGCTGGAGGATGCCATTGTTCTCACTAAAGAAAGCTTTGAGAATGATTTGAGAGAAAAAGGTTTGTATGAGATAAACTCAGAAATATGCAGAAAATACTTGAATGATTATGAGAAAGCGTAAAGAATAAGAGTGAAGGATTAATGTGCTTAAATAGAGTTTTTCAAAAATTATTTTGAAAAATTAAACGTTTTTAAGAGAGAGAAAAAAAATAATGATTGCCATTTAACAAGCGTGATTACTTTTCATTAAATGCTTGCTGATTTTGGGGGATTTGAGAAAGATACTTAAAAACGGTTACCAGACATGTGTCTCAATGCACCCAATCAGCGCTTTGCCTTCTCAGAAGCGTGCACGCGTTCTGCTTCAGGGATTTGCTGATGATTGGATGACACTTGTTTGATGTAGTGATCAGCACGTCTGCCTTTGAGATTAGACTCTCAGATCTTTAGACTTGCATCTGATACAATCTGCATGTTCTATCTTTCTGAAAGAAGATTGATCAGAAGTTCACAGTAAAATAATTACATTCTGAAGATAAATACATGGAATTAAAACATTTTCATTCTGGGCATACTTTCATGCTGAGATGTTTCAGAATGAAATTGAACCTATCTTCTGAAAGGGGTTTAGTAAAGATATCAGCCCATTGATGGTCTGTATCTATAAATTTCAAGTTTAAAATACCTTTCTGAATATAGTCCCTAATGAAATGATGTTTTATTTCTATATGCTTAGCTCTAGAATGTAAAATAGGATTCTTACTTAAGCAAATAGCAGAAGTATTATCACAAAGAATAGGAATGTTACTCTCAAAAATCTGGAAGTCTTCAAGCTGACTTTTCATCCAGAGCATTTGTGTGCTACATCCTGCTGCTGCTATGTACTCAGCTTCTGCTGTTGACAGAGCAATTGTTGATTGCCTTTTGCTGGACCACGAGATCAGATTTTCTCCCAAAAACTGGCAGCTTCCAGAAGTACTTTTACGTTCCACTCTGTCTCCAGCAAAATCAGCATCACAGTAGCCTACTAAGCTGTAATCACTAGATTTTCTATAAAACAAACCCAGATTAGTAGTACCTTTCAGATACTTGAAAATTCGCTTAACAGCTGTTAAGTGAGATTCTCTAGGATCTGATTGGAATCTGGCACAAATACATACGCTGAATAAGATATCAGGTCTTGAAGCTGTCAGATAAAGGAGAGAACCAATCATACCTCTGTAGACCTTCTGTTCTACACTTTTGCTTACCTCTTCTCTTTCCAGAATGCACGTGGGATGCATTGGAATCTTTGATGGCTTACATTCTGAGAGGTCAAATTTCTTCAGAAGATCTCTAATGTATTTGCTCTGATGAATGTAAGTTCCCTCTGGAGTTTGATTGATCTGAATTCCTAGAAAGAATTTCAGTTCCCCCATGAGGCTCATCTCAAATTCTGCCTGCATACACTTAGCAAATTTTCTTCCAAGAGAAGGATTAGTAGAACCAAAAATAATATCATCAACATAAATTTGACAGACTAAAATGTCACTCTTAACTGTTTTACAGAATAGAGTAGTGTCCACTTTCCCTCTGGTGAATTCATTTTCAAGCAGAAAGTTACTTAGCCTTTCATACCAAGCTCTGGTAGCTTGTTTCAGACCATATAGTGACTTTTTCAGTTTGAAAACATGTTCTGGATGTTTTGTATTTTCAAAACCTGGGGGTTGGTGAACATAAACTTCTTCTTCTATATAACCATTTAAGAATGCACTTTTGACATCCATCTGATACAGAGTGATGCCTCTATTAACAGCAAATGAAATAAAAAGTCTGATAGATTCTAACCTGGCGACTGGGGCAAAGGTTTCTGTATAGTCTATCCCCTCTTGCTGACTATAACCTTGTGCAACCAGTCGTGCCTTGTTTCTAATGACTTCACCTTGTTCATTTAGCTTGTTTCTGAACACCCATCTTGTTCCAATGACGTTGAATCCTCTTGGTCTGGGAACGAGATCCCATACGTCGTTTCTGGTGAATTGATTCAGCTCTTCTTGCATTGCCAGAATCCAGTCATTATCCAGAAGTGCTTCATCAATAGAAGAAGGTTCAATCAGAGACACAAGTCCCATAAGAGTTTCTTCAGAGTTTCTGAAGCTTGCTCTTGTTCTGATTGGATCTTCCTTTCTTCCTAGGATAGTCTCTTCTGGGTGATCCAAACTGCTTCTGGGTAATCTCTTCTGAGGTTGATCAGCAGCAGTTGTAGGATTTCTAGCATTGCTCCTTTCAGACGTTGAAGGAATGTATGTGTTGAGAGCTTCTGATGACTTGTCTTCAGAACCTGCAAATTCAATTTCTATACCTGCAAGATTTTCATTCTGCTTTGACTTTTCAGAGTCAAGCTTGTCATCAAAACGAACACTGATTGATTCTTCCACAATCTGTGTTTCTGTATTGTATACTCTGTACCCTCTTGAGCGTTCAGAGTATCCTAACATAATACACTTCTGTGCCTTAGAATCAAACTTGTTCAAATAATTCTTTGTATTTAACATAAAGCAAGTACATCCAAATGGATGAAAATACGAAATGTTGGGCTTTCTGTTCTTCCACAATTCATATGGAGTCTTTTCCAGAATAGGTCTTATTGAGATTCTATTCTGAATGTAGCACGCTGTGTTTATTGCTTCTGCCCAGAAAGTCTTAGCAACGTTTGTCTCATTGATCATGGTTCTGGCCATTTCTTGCAATGTTCTGTTCTTTCGTTCTACAACTCCATTTTGTTGGGGAGTTCTAGGACAAGAGAAATCATGCAGAATGCCTTTGTCATTAAAGAATGACTCAAAATCTTTATTTTCAAATTCTCCACCATGATCACTTCTGACTTTAACGATTCTAAGATCTTTTTCATTCTGAACTTGGTTACAGAAGGTAACAAACACAGAGTGTGACTCGTCCTTGTGTCTTAAGAACTTTACCCATGTCCATCTGCTATAGTCATCTACGATTACTAACCCATACTTCTTACCACTGACTGAAGCAGTTTTAACTGGTCCAAATAAGTCAATGTGCAGAAGTTCTAATGGCTTAGAGGTAGAAACAACATTTTTGGATTTAAAAGAAGGTTTTGCAAATTTGCCTTTCTGACATGCTTCACACAGAGCATCTGAATTGAACTTCAAATTTGGAAGTCCTCTGACCAGATTGAGTTTGTTAATCTGAGATATTCTTCTCATACTAACATGCCCCAATCTTCTGTGCCAGATCCACTGCTCGTTGTTAACAGACAGAAGACATTTTACGTTCTGACTCTTTAGTTCAGAAAGTTTGATTTTGTAAATGTTGTTTTTCCTCTTTCCATTAAACAGGATAGTCCCATCTTTCTGACTAACAGCTTTACATGATTTTTGATTAAAGATTATATCATAACCGTTATCACTTAATTGACTTATGGATAACAGATTATGCATCAATCCATCTACAAGCAGAACATTATTAATAGAGGGAAGATTTCCGTTACCTACAGTTCCAGAGCCAATAATCTTTCCCCTCTGATTGCCTCCAAAGCCAACGTGGCCTCCAGGCTTAAGTTCCAGGCTTTGGAACATATGCCTTCTTCCCGTCATGTGTCGTTAGCAGCCAGAGTCCAGGTACCATGACTGGTGTTTCTGACTTGCTGCTAAAGATATCTGCAACATGTATTATTTTATCCTTAGGTACCCAGATCTTCTTGGGTCCTGATTTGTTAGTTTTACCAAAACTCTGGTTGAATTTTGGTTTCACAGAGTGCTTACTACTAGTATATTTGATGTCATGTGTGTGACCATACACAAAGTGTGAATTTAGAGGAGTGTGTTTAATGGTTAAATCCATGACATTTTTAGGTGTAGGAACCTTACCTAGGTATCCTATTCCTTTCCTGCCGTTTCTGCTAACTCCATAGATCATTGAAGCCATTCTGCTTCTATCTATGCTTTTAGCAAGGAACTTCTGGAAACTATGATCATACTCCTTGATGATCTCATCAGCGTTGCTGGGAGTTTCAGAAATTGGTTCCTTCTGAGAGTTTTGTAAAGAGTTTTCTAATTTTAAAATTTTATCTCTCAGCTCAGAGTTTTCCAATTTGAGACTCTCAGACTTATTAGAGTCAGATTCAAGATTCCTTTTCAGGTCTCTGAATTTAGCTCTAATCTGCTGATAACGTTCCAGAATTTCATTGAGGCTTTCAGCAAGTTCAGCCTTTGTAAAATTAACAGCGAAGTTAGGGAATACCTCTTCTGTGTCTGATTCTGAGTCTGATTCAGAAGCTTCACTATCATCTGGAATGTTAGCCATGAGCGCTATGTTTTCCCTTTCATCATCTGATTCTGAGTCAGCTTCAGACGAGTCAGAGTCATCCCATGTGGCCATGAGACTTTTCTTCTTCTCTCTTCCAAACTTCTTTTTGGGCTTTTCCCTCTGAAGCTTTGGGCAGTCACTCTTGTAGTGTCCTTGCTCATTGCACTCGTAGCAGATGATGTCTTTTGTGTTTGGCTTCTTGCTACCGGAGGAGCCTTCAGATCTTCTGTATCCAGAGGAAGAATCTGTCCTTCTGTATCTGGAAGAAGACTCGTTCTGATTAGATCTTCTGGGATTCCTGAACTTCCTTTGTCTTTGCTTCCACAGTTGATTTACTCTTCTGGAGAGAAGGGAAAGTTCGTCTTCTTCTGATGAGGATCCATCAGATGTTTCTTCAACTGCCTGCAAAACTTTAGATTCAGATTTTCTGTTAGATTTTAAAGCTAAAGGCTTACCTTGCTTCTGAGGCTCATCAGCTTCTAGCTCTATCTCATGACTTCTGAGGGAGCTTATAAGTTCCTCCAGAGTGATTTTGTTGAGATCCTTCGCTAGCTTCAGAGCAGTAACCATAGGCCTCCACTGCTTGGGTAAACTTCTGATTATCTTCTTGACATGGTCAGCAGTAGAGTATCCTTTGTCCAGAACTTTGAGACCAGCTACCAGAATCTAGAATCTAGAGAACATAGTTTCAATGGATTCAGATTCTTCCATTTTGAACGCCTCATACTTCTGAATGAGCGCCAGAGCTTTTGTTTCTTTGACTTGAACATTGCCCTCATGCGTCATTCTGAGAGAATCAAAGATGTTCTTAGCTGTGTCTCTGTTGGAGATCTTTTCATACTCAGTATAGGAGATGGCACTGAGGAGGATGGTTCTGGCCTTATGGTGATTCTTGAAGTCACGCTTTTGTTGATCAGTCATTGATTTTCTTTCAATCTTCTGACCAGTTGCATTCACAGGGTGCGTGTATCCATCTGTCACCATATCCCACAGATCAGCATCATGTGCTAGAAAGAAGCTTTCAATTCTGTCTTTCCAGTAATCAAAGTTTTCTCCATCAAAGACTGGAGGTTTGCCGCTGAATCTGTCTCTGTCCTCATTGTTGTCATTGCTGAAATGAGAGTTGTTTCCTGCCATTGTGTTTTTCTGACGCTGGATCTTGTACTGACACGGTTAAGTGTTTTAGCTCAGAACCAGGCGCTCTGATGCCAATTGAAGGGGTGAAAAACACAAGAAGGGGGGGTTGAATTGTAAAACTGAAATCTTAAATCAATTGACAAGATATTTTTATCCTGGTTCGTTTGATCTCAAACTACTCCAGTCCACCCGTCAAGGTGATTTCGCCTCTCTCCAACGAGGTCTTAATTCACTATATTCAACTGAATATTACAGACTGCTTTAACAACTGCTAAAGCCTTCTTGATTCAAACCACAATCCGGTTTGTCAAGGCAACACTTTCTTACAAAGGTATAAAACAAATGTGTGTGAATGTTTTCTACAAAACTATATCACAACTGTGATGTATACACAAATGAAGCTTAGAAACTTAGATTGCTAAACACTAATGGAGTATCAGAGTTTGTGGTTTAGCAAAACTGGTAGATGAAGATTATTGTTCAGCTTTGTGCGTGTAGAGAATTGGAGAGCATTAGCCATTATAATCTTCGAAGCCTTGTTTATATAGCACTTGAGAAGATGAACGTTGAATGCAATATTCTTGATTCAATGCTAATAACAAGCTTTCCTTTTTGAGCAGATCTTGTCTAGAATGATGCCGTTGGAATTAATTAGCGTTCAATGCACAGTACTGTTGCTTCTTCAATGCACGTTCTGGCTTGGCTCATTCTGATTCTGCTTCGCTGCTGATGAACTATTGTTTTTGTATCAGAGTGTTTACGCGCAATTCTGTTCATCAAGCTTCAGCATGTACGTGAGTTGATCATCTGATCTTGACGTTCTGATTCAGCAACTTCTGATGCTGGTGTATGAAATCAAATTCTGATGCTGAAGAAGTGATCTTGCTTATTTTAATCAGCGTATCTGCAAGTCAGAGCATAGTAATTTTAGGCAGCATATAGTTCAAACATGAAACATATAAATACTATATCTTTTCACTTTGTTATCATCAAAACTTAAATATAGGGTAGTAGATTCAAACATTGTTCTAACAAGTAAATGGCTTGCTCTTTTCGGCCAGACTCGTCATGCTGCCCCAGCACACACCCCATTGAATTGTCTAGCACTGACAAGTATAATATCAAGGGTCTTCCTTCGACTGGAGGCATCAGAATTGGTGGTTCTTGAAGATATTCCTTGATTCTTTCGAAGGCGGTTTGGAATTCATCGTTCCACTTTACCACTTGATCTTTCTTCAGAAGCTTGAAGATTGGCTCACAAGTAGTAGTCAAATGTGAAATGAACCTGGAAATGTAGTTCAGACGTCCCAAGAAACCTCTGACTTATTTTTGTGTGCGGAGTACCGGCATCTCTTGTATGGCTTTTACCTTTGCAGGGTCCACCTGAATACCCTTATCACTGACAATAAAACCCAGAAGTTTACCAGACCTTACCCCGAAGGTACACTTGTTCGGATTCAACCTCAGCTTGTACGTCTTCAACCTGTCAAACAGTTTCTAGAGATGATCAAGGTGCTCTTCCTCAGTCTGGGACCTGGCTATCATGTCATCAACATAAACCTCGATCTCGTGGTGAATCATATCATGGAACAAAGCGACCATGGCGCGCTGATAAGTTGCTCCAGCATTCTTCAACCCGAAAGGCATTACTTTGTAACAAAAGGTGCCCCACTGTGTAACGAAGGTTGTCTTCTCCATGTCTTCAGGAGCCATCTTGATCTAGTTGTAGCCAGAAAATCCATCCATGAAGGAGAAGATCTTGTGCTGCACGGTGTTGTCGACCAGAACATCAATGTGAGGTAGTGGGAAATCATCCTTGGGGCTTGCCCTGTTCAGATCTCTATAGTCCACACACATCCGTACCTTACCGTCCTTCTTTGGTACTGGTACGAAATTGGCAAACCACTGCGGATAAGAAGTGACAGCTAACAACCCTGCTTTGAACTGTTTCATGACTTCTGCCTTGATTTTCTATGACATTTCAGAGCGCATACGACGAACTTTCTGCTTTACCGGAGGGCAGTCTTCTTTGGTTGGCAGTCGATGTACCACAATATCAATGCCTAACCCAGGCATGTCTTCGTAGGACTAGGCGAAGATCTCAACATAGTCGTGTAGCATTTGTATTAACCGTTGTTTGACACTAGGCTCCAGATTCACACCTATCTTAACCTCTTTCTTGTCTTCCTTTGTACCCAAATTCACTGACTCAACCAGCTCTTCATGAGGCTGTATGGCCCTCTCTTCCTGCTGCAATAGTCTAGCAAGTTCTCCAGGTACCTCACAATCATCTTCACCTTCGTCCTCGGCTTGGTTGATCGGATTTTCGAAGTCATAACTGACAGTAGCAGAGTCGTTATCAATGGGATCCAGAGTGGATATGGATCTACAGTATGATACGTGAGTGTGTGTAAGAGCATAGTTGTTTTGATAAAGTGAGAGACAGAAAAGAAAAACAAGGAGCACAAAATTTGTATGCAAGAAACGTCCAATGCTTTATTAATGATATATGAAATGACAAATAATAGCCCTCACAAACAAAGCCAAGATGCTTCGGGCGAGGCATCGGGCAGTAAAGTTTCAAACTGTTTATTACAAATCTTAAAACAAAAGTCCATTACTACGAAATAAAAGAAACAGGTATGAAGTCCTTCGTCGTCCAGTTATTCTGTCCACCGTTGGTTGTTGGGTAGATCCAGTTGTCGATGTCTGAATCTTCTTCACTGTCCTCAATTGAATTAACTCCCCGATTGCTGATGTGTAGAGGAGGTCTTCCAATCTGTGCACGCCTAACAGCCCTTTGAGCCCCTGTAGTAAAGCCCAAACCAAATTTGTCAGTTTTGTGAGTAAAATCAGGGAGTCGACCCCAATTGGTATACCCACCTTCTTCAACTACAGCCATGGCATCCTTGAGAGAAGCCATCTTCAGCGGAGGTTTGTCGGTAGGAACTTTAGTTAACGCCAAAGTCTGAGGGACCTCTTCGAAATTTTGACAAGGAGTTTCTATGAATTCCCTGTCCATCTCTACGTAGCGGAAGGAATTGAGATGACTCACCATGTACTCTTCTTCACCTTGCACCATGACAATCTTCCCCTTCACCGGATATTTCAGCATTTGTTGGAGCGTGGAAGTAACTGTCCCAGCCTTATGAATCCAAGGATGACCCAGCAAGCAAGAATATGATGGTCTGATATCCATTACGTAGAAGGTGGACCCAAAGGTCTGAGAACCCACTTTGACAGGGATGTCCACCTCCCTGTGCACCATTCTTTTTGATCCATCAAAATCCCTTACTACAATGTTACTCGACTTTAGAATCAAACCTTCACAATCCAGACGGTCTAATGCTTTCTTTGGCAGAACATTCAATAAGGACCCGGTATCTACCAATACATGGGCCATAGTGGTGCCCCTGCACTCGATCGAGACGTGCAGAGCATCATTATGATTCCTCTCTTTAGTAGTCAGGTCCGCATCTGAGAAACCCAGCCCATTGTCGACAGTCAAGTTAGCTATGCAATCTTTGAGCTGATCTGTGGAAGTTTCCTGTGGCACATGCGCATTCTTGAGAAATGCAATTAAAGCCTTCGCATGGGCTTCAGAACACAATAACAGGGACAACATGGAGATCTTTGACGAGGTCTGCCCCAGTTTCTCGACCACATTGTAGTCGCTCTTCTTGATAATCTTCAGTATTTCCTCTAACCCTTGTTTAGAGGTTTCTACAATGATCTTCTTAGGTGCCTCCGTTCGGGAAGGCTCACCTATGATTTCTTTGCCCCGAGTCCCAGATGGCTCGGAGACAGGGGTGATAACTGGAATAGGAACTGGGACAGTAGTTGATGTATTGGTAGACGGAATGACAACAGGTTTGTGGATAGTCAGAGGAGAAATCTCAGGAGAAAAGAGTCTTCCACTTCTGGTGACCTTGCTAGCCTCGATAATATTACTGACATCAGTATCAGCTTCTTCATTCTTCAAGTCTTGTTTAACACCATGGTAATACACATCAACACCATAGTGCCAAGGGACAACCTTATCTGAAGTGTATGGGATGGGACTAGGAACAGTGATTATTAACAGAGAAATTCTTGGAATAGGTGTAATCCTAACAGGTTTTCTCGAGGAAACCTTGGAAGGATTGGCGGAAATGGTTATGATGGCAACGTCTTCATTTGGAACCAACAGAATCATAGTCTTCTCGAACAGGATCTCTTTATTATCCATCAGGCATTGAACACCTGACTTCAATAAGCGGCAACCAGCAGATAGAATCGAGCACATGTGGCAACCTTCACCATAACTCGGAAATAAACCGGACAACAGCAAATTCTTCTTAACGGCCATAAGAGGAGTAGAAATCTCCTCCACAAAGGTCACGAATAAATCAATGTCAAAAGCATTTACTACATGACCACGTTTGGGCATGGGAGCAGTTATGATGTTGGGCTTCTCTGGAGCGTCAAACTCAATCTCTTTGGCTTCGATCAAGTCTTGCACTTTGTTTTTCAGGGCCCAACAGTCGTTTGTATCATGACCTGGACTTTCGGAGTGATAGGCGCAGCGGGCATTCGGGTTATAGCAGGGAGATGTGGTGTTAGGGTTCTTCGGGGCTTCCTTCAGAGTTACCAGATTGGTATTCAATAATTATGGTAGAATTTGAGACAGGGTCATATTGAGCTGGGTGAACTGCCTCTGTGGTCTTTCCGCTCTTTGCTGATTGTTGCGTTGTGGAGAAACTGTTGGTCTTGATATCACTACAGCATTTACCGTTTGACGCTGTTCAGATCTGTTTTGGCCCCTCGGGCCATAGACTGCACTAACTTCCTTCTTACCGGTGAAAGGCTTCTTTTCTGCACTTGATGAAGCATCCTTCTGTATTTTACCACTTCGAATGCCAGCCTCTACTCTTTCTCCCGTTAAAATCAACTCAGTAAACCCAGATGACGAACTGCAGATTAAGTGATTGAAAAATGGACCAGATAACGTCCCTAGAAACATGTCAACCAACTCCCTATCATGCAAAGGGGGTTGGACTCTTCCAGCTAAGTCTCTCCACTTTTGAGCATAATCCTTAAAACCTTCTCCTGCACCCATGGACATACCCTGGATCTGAGTACGAGTGGGAGCAAGGTCAGTGTTGTATTGATACTGCTTGTAGAAAGTAGCAGCAAGATCTTCCCAGTTTTGGACACTGGCTCCTTCCAACTGATAAAATCATTCAAGTTAAGTCCTTGACAGACTATCTTGAAAGAAGTGTACCCACAAATTTCTATCAGCAGCGTGGGGTTGGATTTTTCTAACGTAAGAGCGGAGATGGAGTTTTGGACAGGATACTCCATCGTACTTGGCAAAAACCGGAGCTTTGAACTTATGAGGGATGACCACTCTCGATACCAGTCCCAATTCTCCGAAATCCAAATCAGGTATTTTCTGAATCTCCATAGCGCTCAGGCGGTCTTCTAGATGCTTGTACCTATCCTTAGCAGGAGGATATTGCTCATTATCATAATCGGTATCGTTATTAGAAACTGCAGGACTAGGGTCCTTTGCTCTTTCTTAGTTCTCCCCGTCCTTGGATGAGGAGGTTAGATCAGTTGGTGGCCTCAACCTTTCTCTGAATCTTCTACCCATGTTCAGAATGCCGACCTTCTTCTTCTTCTTCTCTTTCAGAATAAGGGTCTTCATATCCTCTTGTCCCTTAGCCAGACTTATGAACATCTGTTGGAAATGGGCGTTCTGTGCCTAAAGATCTTTGATGGCTTGATCGGAAGACATTTTTGCTGAAATAAACAGCGAAGAAGATGAGAAACCTGTAATGGTACCTGCAATGATGTGTATGATAATGGTATGCGCATGAAATGATTTCAAAGACTTTGGGAGATTTAAGTTTGCAAACCAAAAATAAACAAACTTTATTAGATTAACTTTTAAAAGGTTCAACAATGCCTTTAAGACGTTACAAAGAAGTAAATAAAACAAAACTAGAAAAAGCAAAATCAAAAATACCATGGTCGCTTCCTCTTTGTGCCGATATAGTCATTGATCACTCTTTCTTCCTCGAGCTTCCTGGCGAGCTTCAAAATCTTCCTTTCTTGTTCATGGTACTTTTCCCGGTAAGTATCCCGCTCATTCCTCAGCTGAATCCAAGACCTCTGCAACTCCCCAGGATCGGTGGGCGTGTAAGGATAGAAAATCGTGTAAGGAATGCCTTCTTCATTAGTGGGCTCCACAGTCACTGGTAACACGGCCTCATAGGGCATCCCAAGCTTCTGGGCACGAGCTCGGACCCATTGGAGGTAAGGTTGCATAGGAAGCGAAGTCTTTGGTCCCAACTCTTGGGGGTCAGCTCTGTTCACCATGCCCCAAGCTCGTATAAATCTCCAGCGATGCTCCTTGACATCCTCCTTGTAGTCAAATACAATGTCCTCAAGAATTAGCTCATGGGGACCATCTCTCCGAGCACGACCAAATTTCCGCAAAGCTAGACAAGGACTGTAAGTTATACCCCCTCTGATTCCAAGCAATGGTACATTAGGGTATCCCCACAGCGGTCAATAACAACAGTTTTTCCATAGCCCTGGAACACCAAAGAATATTTGTATGGGCAAGTGACATTATTCTATAGGACCAACCCAAACCTTCTTCGTTCTTCAGCACAGACTTAGGGAGGTGAGAAATAAACCACCTCGACAGCAGCGGCATGAAACACATAAGAGTCCCTTTTCTCCTCACGGTACGAGTATAGAGGGCATGCAAGATATCTCCCAGCAAGGTAGGCACAGGGTTGCGAGAAAGTAAAAATCTTGACAGCATTCACATCTACAAAGGAATCCGAATTCGGGAAGAGAACCAAACCATAGATAAGGAGAGCCAAGACATCTTCAAAATCCTGAAAATCCAAATTATCCCAGAATAGCTGAGCTTGGTCTATCAGAAATCTGGCTAGAAAACCTTCGACCCCGCTTTGTGTTTCCCAATTGGATACTACATCAGCCCATTTCAAATGCAGAGCTGAGGCAATGTCTTCTCGTCTAGGAACTTCTTCCATACCTGTGAAGGGTACCTGTTCAAGAATGGATATGCCCAATAGGTGAGAGAACTCTTCCAAGGTGGGTACCAGCTGGTAAACTGGAAAGGTGAAGCAATGATGCACAGGATCGAAGAACTGAAATAGTACGCTCATTATCTGCTCATCAAGATTTGAAGTAACCAGGCTGAGAAGTTGACTGTGTCTCTTAATAAACGTAGAAGTCTCGGAAAATCTTAAGGTTGGCTCTTTAAGTTGGGCAAGTATTTGCACGAAGTTGACTCGAATGGTATTTTTGCGCATGGAAGCCATAATCTTCAAAACATAATAAAGATAAATTCCCTTGGTCTTTGAAATGGTTATCATAATGAAACATGAATGCCATGTTATGATGCATGATGTCATGATAAATCACAGGTATAGCAAACAATAGGTATTGCAAACACAGTCAAGTCACACAAACCCTTAGGTTTAAGGCTAGCATGAGGTCAAAGGTAATACCCTCTTGAAGTTAAGTTGGTTCAAACCTGTCCTAGAAAAAGTAACCGGGTTCTAGAGGATCTCAATATCACTGACCATCCTCCATCGGTCATGGTTTCAGCTCACGCAATCTTTTCTTGCGGCCGGAACTATCTCGAGAGTATGGTCTCAATGAGTGTAGCATCGAGTATCAACCAGTTCTCAGCTTTATACCGAGGCCGACTATCTCACTACTTTCTAATGGCCAAGTTGGTCAATTAAAGGTTCTAAGGTCAGTTGATGCTTAACGACACCATGCAGCGGCCCCGTATTCTCCTCGTTTCTCCATAAGGTATACCGGTACCAACCAATGTGCCACATCAATGTAGCTACTGCTTCAACCGTATCGGTCTACGCTGTACAGTTCCCTCACAGTTTATTGCTGCTTACCTAAAAGTTATCCCCAGATCCGGGTTAGGATCTATAGTAACTCCCAAACAAAACCCTTAAAAGTAAAGCAATCAAAACAAACAAGAGAAGCAATTATGATGAACTAAATCTTAAGGTATACCTCACTTATTTAATTCCCGAGTAGAGCCGCCAGTTCTGTGATACGGTGGCAGAACCAACAGTTTAATACTGGTTTATGTTTTGCGTTTTGTGTTCGCAAAATGTCGCGGTAAGCAAGAGTCACCACCGACTTTTATTTCATCCAATCGAAAAGGAAAAAAGTACAGAAAAAAAATCCTTTTTTGAGATATTCTGAGCACGGGGGGAAGATTATAGAAAGGGAAGGTGTTAGAACCCTTTCTATCCATGGTTTTCCATGGGCTCTTAGGTACTTGCTCATTTTTAAATTGTTTGTGTTTGTGTGCTTTGTTTTTGAAAAGTTTGACTTCGTGATAGCCCTTTTATCGGTCCTCAAAGGTGTGACGAAGTTGTTTTGAAAATTTGTTTGAAAAGTGCAAGTGTGAAAAAGTTTTGATTTGAGCAAGTACCTACTAGCATCTACCTACTCGAAAAAAGATCGTTTCTATTCTTGTTTCCTTTAGACAGCGCTATCCTACTATTGAGAAATAGGTAGCATCGTCGTTGGAGTTTGTAAGGGTCAAATTGAAAGGGACGTACAATCACTAAAGCAATGCTAGGATGACTTAGTAATAACCCTAAAGTCTTTAAGATCGTATTCGAGGCAATATTTCCGAGACAGCATTTCCGAGGCAACATTCGAATGGGACGTTTGATCTTTTTTTCAGACAGGAAGGCAACCACTAAGACACCCTATACTTAATGATCGTTTACCAAAGGCAACCGAAGTGAGAGTATACCCTAAGAGTGATATGTGCGAGTGATTAGTTTCAGTTATTTATATTTGCACATTAGGGTTTTCTAACTGTATTAAATTTGTCATGCATTCTTATCATACAATCCTATTAGCATACACCTAAACAGTCAAGTATTTGCGATAATTAAAATGCGAGAAAGTAAATCTACGCTATTACAAGGCTTCGGGGAGGGGGTTGATTACATAGCCAAAAACACGGAAAAAGCGATAAGTAGAAAAGTCCTAGACTAAACTATTACAAACCATGAGCATTTACAGAAATATTGGTACAAATAATAATACGCGCGCGATGAATCAAATGCGGAGCAACTAGGGTTTTGACCCTTGCCTAAAATTAATTGTGATTAGTTAAAAAAATGTTTTTTGGTTTTGTTTTGTTTATTTAGGAAATAAATAAATTATTAAGTTAAAAAGGAAAAGCCTAATTCTAATTAATCTTAATTTTAAGAGAAAAATGAATTAATTTAATCTACAACTTATATTTTTGTTATTTTAATTATGAAAAAAGAGCAAAATTGAATTTAATCAAAAGTTTAACCTAATTTCTATTTGATTTTATTTTTGAAAACAAATTAATTTTCCTAATTTAAACTAAATTAAATTAATTTTGATAAAATAAAAACTAACCCTAATTTTGGTGAATTGTTGACTTTATGTTTTTTGTGAAAAAAAATAAATTAATTTGTTAATTAAAGAAAATGAAATAAATATTGAAAGATTTAAAAAAAAGGCTAAAAGAAAAAAAGAAAGAAATATGGGCCTGTATTAGCAATTATGGTGGGTGTCGTTTGAGATTTTGAGCCCAAAAGATCCTGGCCCTTTTGACTTTGCCTGATCCAGTGTGCACGTTTGACTGGGGCGCATGGTGGTCCTCCAATGGTGGTATGTTGATCTGGGGTGTTGATGAATTGGATGGCCAGATCCTGATGGTGTATGATGAACCTCTTGATTTGCAAAGCGTTGGATTTCCTGTGGAAAAATATTATGAATAAAGGTTGGGACCTAGGAATCGAACCCAGGTCCTTAGGCATTTTCCAAGGCACGCTTTCCATCTGTGTTGCATGATTCATTTGTATATACAATAAAAAACAAATATTATATAATGAAAACAATGATTCCTGGGAAAAAATGCACTAAATTCAAATGGCCCAACCAGGGGATGACACGCATCATCGTCTACCTCCCAACCGTTGTTTTAGGTAAACAAACTTTTACCTATAGACACTTGTTGTAGGTATATCCCTGTCCGTCTCTAAAATCGTGTGTGCTCAAGATGAATGGCCATGGCTGGTACCAATCAACTCGTTTCATCTTCACGAGTCTCATGGTACCAGAATCAACGCCCAATTTTTCCTATCCTGCAAAGCCCTAATCAAGAACACAAAACCCTAGTTATGGCAACATCCTGTACATGCGTTAGAAATGCAATTAAATGGTACAAATCGTTTGCAAACTTAATAATAAACACGAATATAGAATCAAAATATGCATATGATAAGTAAATCAGTGAAATTGAATTTAAATTTGGAAGTAAGTCGTGATACCTATAACTTACAATTCCAGGCGTGAAACGGCTTGCAATTGATTGGGATATGTTCCTGGGACCTTCAGCAGTCGATTGCCAAAGGAAAGATGGCATGATTTGGTCTCTAGTATGGAAATTTGATTAACACTTTTCTTGAGTTTTTTTTAGTTTTGTTCTTGCCCTGCACGACTGATTAACCCTTATGCTTGCTTTGGAAATGTTCAATATATATTATAGAATGCATTAGGGTTGTAAAACTCATCACATCTTTGGAAGTTTTTCAAGATTTGATTTTTTTTTCATGGCATATGTAAACCATCCAAATTTGGCCTAATCATGCTCTTTTTGTTCCAATTACCATTGATTCGATTTGATCTTGCAAGCTCATCAAATCTTGGTTGCTAACCTGTCAAAAAAACCAATCAAATCAAATCTTTGATAATGTTCATCATTTATTTGAATTAATTCAATTTTTAATTAATGAAAAATCAAAATAAATTGAAAAATGAAGAAAACAAATGATGGGTCAGCATTTGAGTCGTGGACCACATTATAATTGAGATTCAAGCATAAAAAGTTGGGCTATTTAGCAAAAAAATACAAATTTGAGCACATTTGACTTTTGGCAATTTTGCAAAAAAGGTCAACTTTGACAATGCATATCTCCCTCAATTTTGACCCTAGGAGGGTGTTCTTGGACTTTTTAGAAAGCTTAAGATGTCCTATAACAAACCTTTTGGTCTCATCTCAATTGAGTCTTTCATGTTCATGTATGAAGCTTTGACCCAAAAGGTGTTTTTGTTCACTTTTCAAAATGACCTATAATGTCAAAATTCATATCTTTTTTTGAGTGCGTATTTTGAACTTGGGAGATGAAGATTAATTGTAGGGAATTTCATCCTATTAAATATGAGCTTTGGATGGGTCATTTTTGATAAAGTATGAGAAAGTTATGCTTGGTCAAAGTTGAGTTGACTTTTCCTACAAAATCCTAATTTAGTAACTTTTGGGTTTTGATGAATTGTGAGCAATCTTTGATGAATCATGATAAACCCTTGATCAAATGATGAATGATATTTCAAAATGAGGATTTTTGACCAAAAATCTTGAATTTTGACTGTATGTGGGCCACAGTTGACTTTTGACCTAGTTCAGTTGATTTTAAGGCATTTGAGCAATTGACTGAGCAAACTTCTTCTGCAAGGCTTGAAACTTGACATGGATGATCTTAAAAACATATTAGAACAATGGTGATCATTTTGGATCCTTTGGACTCAAGCATCTTGATGCAAAATGAAACCATAATTTGAGGTAGACTGTCTTAGGAGAGAGTTTGTCTGGTCAACTCTTGGACTTTCTTGAGCAATTTGAGGACCTCACTTGACATGTATTGAGAAATATGGGAGGGAAAATTTTGGGGTACAACAAGAAGGAACCTGGATAGTAGGGTAACTTCGATATGAAAGCCTGGATAGTAGGGCTGTGAGAAGGAACCTGGATAGTAGGGTAACTTCGATATGAAAGCCTGGATAGTAGGGCTGTAAGAAGGAACCTGGATAGTAGGGTTACTTCGATATGAAAGCCTGGATAGTAGGGCTGTAAGAAGGAACCTGGATAGTAGGGTTACTTCGATATGAAAAGCCTGGATAGTAAGGCTGTGAGAAGGAACCTGGATTGTTGGGTAACTTCGATATGAAAGTCTGGATAGTAGGGCTTTGAGAAGGAACCTGGATAGTAGGGTAACTTCGATATGAAAGCCTGGGTAGTAGGGTTGTGAGAAGGAAACTTGATAAGGTTGTTTCGATATGAAAAGCCTGGATAGTAGGGCTGTGAGAAGGAACTTTGGTAAGGTTTCTTTGTGATAATTTTGTGTAAAACTTCAGGAAGAACCTGGGTAAGGTTATAAGTTTGTGTAAAACTTCAGGAGGAACCATGGAAAGGTTATAAGTTTGTGTAAAACTTCAGGAGGAACAGGGGTAAGGTTACTTTGGGATAAGTTCGTGTAAAACTTCATGATGAACCGGGGTAAGGTTATAAGTTTGTGTAAAACATCAGGAGGAACCGGGGTAAGGTTGCTTTGTGATAAGTTCGTGTAAAACTTCAGGAGGAACCAGGGTAAGGTTACTTTGTGATAAGTTCGTGTAAAGTTTCAGGAGGAACCGGGGTAAGGTTACTTCGATATGATAATGTAGATTATTTGACCCGTTTGATTTCGGGAACTGGGTTTCCATTAGTTGTGTGTAGATGTGATCTATATAACTGCTGGATTCATTGAAGCTAATCATTTTTTCCTGAAAAAATATCAGGGTTAGTTATATGTGATGCATGAAATGCAGGGTGAGATGATGTTCTCACAATAAATGAGATTATGTTGTATATGATATGTATGCGTATGTCATGATGTATGTTCATGAAATTTTGTCGGGGTATGCTCGCGTCTGGAAAAATAAATCCCTGACGATTGCTGGAGATTTGTGAATATTCTGCTGGGAAGAGATTCTGGAGAAATAACTCTGCGGGGACCAAACTTTGGGGGAAGAGATACTCTATTGGTAGACCTGCCAATCTGGAGGAACAAACTTAGCTGGGGATGAAATTCCGTCATTGGCAGTGATGAGCTATGTTGGAGATTGAGCTTTTGTATCTGTAGAAATAGACTCTGCTTGGGGGATGAAATTTGTTGACTCGCCTGTGATTACGAACCTTGGCTAGGGATAATTATGTCCTATTTCAGGAAAGCTGACATCAATGCCTTTGGATACCTCTACTTTGTGGGGAGTGTATGTACCAATAGTTATGTTCCCAAGCATGACTCTATACCTGCTGGGCAGAGGAACCGTCGGGTTTGGCACTTCTTATTTTCCCTGTTTCTGAAGTTACGAGCAATTGTCTTTTGTTTCTTATGCAAATATTTATGAGCAGCAATCATTTTCAAATGCATATATCAAAAATAAATCATTGGACGTTCTTGCAAAACAAAACAGAAAAAGTAAAACGAATTGAAGTTTCTTGTGAAAATGATTTGAATTGATTTTGAAATTGTCCTGTGATAGGCGTTTTGTACAGGAGGTTGGCGTCCTAGTAAGAGAACGCTGCCGACAGATAGAAATTATACAATTTGTGTAAAGGAAATAAAAACAGCTATGTGAAACGACCCCATTGGGTTCCAACTCTGCAATTGCCTTTATATCTTCAAGTGTCTCATCACTTTGCTACTTGGCCGAAGGTTGATCAGATTGATTGGCACCATCTGAGCTTGATAGTCGATACCGAAGTCTGGTCGCAAGATGATCCAATGAGACATAGTGATATGCTTCAATCCCTAACTTTTTCCTGGACTTCCCTTTCGGGTTTTCAATCCACTGGAATACCCTTTTTTGTTCAAGCCTCCCTTTCGGGTTTTCGACTTGCCGGGTGTACATATTTTTTTCATTTTTATCCCTTTTGCCCGAACCCTTTTGGTTTGCCGGTTGGCCCTTATTTTTGCCTAGGCCAGTCGACCTAGCGGGTCTTTGATTATGCGTAGTATCTTTTCACTATGTCTGCATTGACAGGGTGAGGAAGGTCGTCACCATCCATGGTGGTTAGAATCATAGCTCCTCCCAAGAAAATGTTCTTAACCACAAATGGCCCTTCGTACGTGGGAGTCCATTTACCCCTGGAATCACCTTGCGGCAGTATGATGTGTTTGATCACCAGATCCCCGCCTTTATATTATTGACGCCTGACTTTTTGTTAAAAGCCTTGATCATTCGCTTTTGATATGTCTGACAATGGCAGATAGCAGTAAGCCTCTTCTCATCGATTAAGTTTAACTGATCAAGTCGGGTTTGGATCCAGTCGTCTTCATTCAAACCCACATCCTTCATAATCCTGAGAGAGGGTATCTGGACTTCTATGGGTAGGACCACCTCTATGCCATATACCAGAGAGTAGGGTGTTGCCCCTTGTCGACGTCTGTGCTGAGGTACAGTACCCATGAAGAGCGAATGGTAACATCTCATGCCAGTCTTTATATGACACTGTCATCTTCTGTACAATCTTCTTGATATTCTTGTTAGCTGCTTCAACAGCGCCATTCATCTTCGGCCGGTAAGGGGAAGAATTATGGTGCTGTATCTTGAACTGTTTACAGAGCTCGGTGAACATTGTGTTGTTGAGATTCGTACCATTGTCAGTAATAATTCTCTCTGGCACACCATATCGACAGATCAGATTGTGTAGGATAAACCGCGCCACAACATTCTTGTTTACTATAGCAAAGGAAGCTGCCTCAACCCACTTCGTGAAGTAATCAATGGCCACTAAGATGAAACGATGTCCATTGGACTCATTAGGTATGATCTCGCCGATCATGTCGATGCCCTACATTACAAAGGGCCAAGGAGCCATCAAGACATTCAGAGGAACCGGAGGTACATGCACCTTATCAGCATAGATTTGGCATTTATGACAAGTTCGAGCATGCTGATAGCAATCGGCTTCCATATTAGACCAGTAATATCCTGCCCGTAGGATCTTCTTAGCCATGGTATATCCACTAGAATAGGTTCCGAAAGTGCCTTCATGTAGATCTGTCATGATCCTCTTTGCTTCGCTCTTGTCTACACACCGTAATAGTGTTGAGTCATGGTTACGTTTATAGAGGATTCTATTACTGAGGAAGAACTTTGCAGCGAACCTTCTCAGAAACTTCTTATCATTGACAGATGCCCCTTTGGGATATTCCTGAGCCTCGAGATACCTTTGGACTTCGTGAAACCAGGGTTTGTCTGCCACTTCTTCGGTATCGATCTCGCATCAATGTGCTGTTTCATCCAACCTCTCAATGGTAATCTGGGGAGATTCATTGTCCCACCTAACCTTGAACATAGAAGACATGGTAGCTAGCGCGTTCGCTAACTGGTTCTCCTCTCGTGGGAAATGTTCGAAGGTTACCTCCTCAAAGTGTGGGAGCAATGTCAGTACATACTCTTTGTAAGGAATGAGATTCGGGTGCTTCGTATCCCACTCGCCCTTGATCTGACTTATCACCAGAGCAGAATCCCCGAATACACTTAAGAACTTAATCCTCAGGTCAATAGCAGCTCGAAGACCCATAATACATGCTTCATACTCCGCCATGTTGTTGGTGCAGTTGAAATATAATCGGGTAGTGAATGGAGTATGACAGCTTTCGGGAGATATGATCACAGCGCCAATGCTGTTACCCAGTGAGTTAGAGGCTCCATCAAAATACATAGACCATCGAGATCCCTTTTCAGGTCCTTCATCCGGTCCAGGTTCTTCGTAGTCAGTCACCAACATGATATTCTCATCTGGGAACTCAAAATTCATGAAATGGTAGTCATCCACGACCTGATGAACCAAATGATCAGCCAATACACTCCTCTTTATAGCATTTTGGATTGTATATTGTATGTCGTACTCAGTTAAGATGATTTTCCACATTTCTATCCTTCCGGAGAGAGCGGGATTCTCGAAAATATACTTGATCGGATCCATCTTTGATATCAACAAGGTAGTGTGAGTCATCATATACTGTCTCAGCCGGCGAGCAGTCCATGCCAAAGCGCATCAAGTTTTCTCGAGCAATGAGTATTGGGTCTCACAGTCGGTAAACTTTTTGCTAAGGTAGTAAATGGCATGCTCTTTTCGGCCAGACTCATCATGCTTCCCCAATACACACCCCATTGAATTGTCTACCACTGTCAAGTATAATATCAAAGGTCTTCCTTCAACTGGAGGCATCAGAATTGGTGGTTCTTGAAGGTATTCTTTGATTCTTTTGAGAGCGGTCTGGCATTCATCATTCCACTTTACCACTTGATCTTTCTTTAGAAGCTTGAAGATTGGCTCACAAGTAGCAGTCAGATGTGAAATGAACCTGGCGATATAATTCAGGCGTCCCAAGAAACCTCTAACTTCCTTCTCTGTGCAGGGAACTGAAATCTCTTGTATAGCTTTTACTTTGTCAGGGTCTACCTGAATACCCTTGTCACTGACAACGAAACCCAGAAGCTTACCAGACCTTACCCCGAAGGTACACTTGTTCGGATTTAACCTCAGCTTATATGTCTTCAACCTGTCAAACAATTTCTGGAGATGATCAAGGTGCTCTTCCTCAGTCTGAGACCTGGCTATCATGTCATCAACATAGACCTCGATCTCGTGGTATATCATATCATGGAACAAAGCGACCATGGTACGCTGATAGGTTGCCCCAGCGTTCTTTAACCCAAAATGCATCACCTTGTAGTAGAAGGTGCCCCATTGTGTAACGAAGGTTGTCTTCAACATGTCTTCAGGAGCCATCTTGATCTGGTTATAGCCAGAGAAACCATCCATAAAGGAGAAGATTTTTTGTTGTGCGGTGTTGTCGACCAGAACATCAATGTGAGGAAGAGGGAAATCATCCTTGGGGCTTACCCTGTTCAGATCTCTGTAAACCACACACATCTGTACCTTACCGTCCTTCTTAGGTACCGAAACGACATTAGAAACCCACTATGGATAAGAAGTAACAACTAAGAATCCTGTGTTGAACTATTTCATGATCTCTTCCTTGATCTTCTCTAACATTTTGGGGCGCATACGACAGACCTTCTGTTTAACTGGAGGACAGTCTTCTTTAGTCGGCAGGCGGTGTATCACAATATCAGTGTCCAAACCAGGCACGTCTTCATAGGACCAAGCGAAGATCTCAACGTAGTCGTGCAACATCTGTACCAACCTCTGTTTAACACCAAACTCCAGGTTTGCACCTATTTTAACCTCTTTTCTGTCTTCCTCAGTACCCAAATTTATTGTCTCAACCGGCTCTGCATGAGGCTAAATGGCCCTCTCTTCCTGCTGTAATAGTCTATCAAGTTCTCCAGGCACCTCACAATCATCCTCACCTTCGTCCTCGGCTTGGTTGATCGGATTTTTAAAGTCATAATTGGCAATAGCAGAGTTGTTATCAATGGGATCCAGAGTGGCTATGGATTTGCATTATGATATGTGAGTGTGTGTAAGATAATAGTTGTTTTGATAAAGTGAAAAGTAGAAAAGAAAAACAGGGAGCGCAAGATTTGTATGCAAGAAAACGTCCAATGCTTTATTAATGATATATGAAATGACAAATAATAGCCCTCACAAGAAAAGCCAAGGTGCCTCGAGCAAGGCACCGGGCCGTAAAGTTTTAAATTTTTTAATACAAATCTTAAAACAAATAGGTCAATTACTGCGGAATAAAAGAAACAGGTATGAAGTCCCTAGCCGTCCAGTTACTCGGTCCACCGTTGGTAGTTGGGTAGATCCAATTGTCGATGTCTGAGTCCTATTCACTATCTTCAATGGCATTAATTCCCCGATTGCTGATGTGTAGGGGAGGTCTTCCAGCCCGAGCGCGTCTAACATCCCTTTGAGCCCCTGTAGTAAAGCCCAAACCAAATTTATCAGTTTTATGAGTGAAATCAGGGAGCTGACCCCAATTGGCACACCCACCTTCAACCACCGCCCTAGCGTCCTTGATAGAAGCCATCTTCAAAGGAGGTTTGTTGCTAGTAGTTTCAGTTGATGCCAAGATCTGAGGGACCTCTTCAAAATTCTGACAAGGAGTTTCGATGAATTCCCCGTCCATCTCTACGTAGCGGAAGGAGTTTAGGTGACTCACCATATATTCTTCTTCACCCCGCATTGTGACGATCTTTCCTTTCACTGGGTACTTCACCATTTGGTGGAGTGTGGAGGTGACTGCCCCAGCCTCATGGATCCAAGGGCGACCCAGCAAACAAGAATATGATGGCCTGATATCCATCACGTAGAATGTGGACCCAAAAGTATGAGAACCTACTTTGACAGGGATGTCCACCTCCCCGTGCACCATTCTCTTCGACCCGTCAAAATCCCTTACCACAATGTTACTAGGCTTTAGAGTCAAACCCTCGCAATCCAACCGGTCTAACGCCTTCTTAGGTAGAACACTCGGCGAAGACCCAGTATCTACTAGCACATGAGCCATAGTGGTGCACCTGCATTCAATCGAGACATGCAAAGTATCATTATGCTTCCTTCCCTTTGGTGTCAAGTCTGCATCTGAAAAGCCCAGCCCATTATCAGCAGTCAGGCTGGCCACACAATCTTTAAACTGATCAGCTGAAGTCTCTTGCGGCACATGCGCAATTTTAAGGAATGCAATAAAAGCCTTTGCATGGGCCTCGGGGCACAACAGCAAATACAACATAGATATCTTTGATGGGGTTTGCCCCAGCTGCTCGACCATATTGTAGTCGCTCTTTTTAATGATTTTTAGTATTTCCTCTATTTCTTTCTAAGAGGCTTCCACAACAATTTTCTTAGGCGCCTCCGTCCGAGAAGGCTCACCTACAACCTCTTTGCCACAGGTATCAGACGATTCACCGACAGAGGTAATAACTGGAGTAAAAACAGGAACTATAGTGGATGTACTAGCAGGAATAATAGATGGAATGACGATTGTCTTGTTAACAGTCTTAGGGGAAATCTCGGGAGAGAAGACCCTTCCACTTTGGGTGATTTTGCTGGTTCCGACAATGTTATCAATATCAAGATCAGCCTCTTCATCTTTCAGATCTTGTTTGATGCCATGATAGTACACATCGGCACCATAATGCCATGGGATAGCTTTGTCCGAGACATACGGGACAGGACCAGGAACAGTGATTATCAGCGGAGCAATTCTTGGAGCAGGTGTAATCCTAACAGGTCTTCTCGAGGAAAGCTTGGAAGGATTGGAGGAAATGGTTATAATGGCAACATCTTCAATTGGAACAACAGGAATCATAGTTTTCTCGAACAAAATCTCTCTGCTATCCATCAGGCGCTGAATACCTGACTTCAGCAAACGGCAACCAGAAGGTAGAAACGAACACATGTGGAAACCTTCACCATAACCTGGAAATAAACCGGCCAAAAACAAATTCTTCTTGACAGTCATGAGAGGAGTAGAAACTTCATCAACAAAAGTAACAAAGAATCAGTGTCAACAGCATTAACTCCACTGCCGTGTTTAGGCATGGGAGCAGTTATGACGTTGGGCTTCTCTGGAGCATCAAAATCTATTTCCTTGGCATCAATCAAGTCTTGTATTTTGTTCCTCAGAGCCCAGCAGTCATTTGTATCATGGCCAGGACTCTCAGAATGATAAGCACACCAGGCATTCGGATTATATCGGGGAGATGTAGTATTTGGATTCTTAGGCGCCTCTCTCAAGGTTGCCAAGTTGGATCTCAGCAGATGAGGTAGAACTTCAGCCAGTGTCATGTTGATGCGGGTAAAATGTCGTTGTGGTCTTTCCACCCTTTGTTGATTGTTGCATTGTGGAGCAATTGCAGGTCTAGGTATCATCACGACACTTACTGTCTGACGAGGTTCAGCCCTGTTCTGGCCCCTCGGGCTATAGACGGAACTAGCTTCCTTCTTACCAGCAAAAGGCTTCTCTACTGAACTTGAAGAGGCATCCTTATGTATTTTGCCGCTTCGAATCCCAGCTTCTACTCTTTCCCCAATTAGGATCAGCTCAGCGAAACCAGCTGATGAGCTGCCGATCACATGATTAAAAAATGGACCAGATAGCGTCCCTAGAAACATATCAACCAACTCCCTATCAGACAATGGGGGTTGAACTCTCCCATCCAAGTATCTCCATTTTTGTGCATAATCTTTAAAACCTTCACCTGCACCCATGGACATACTCTGGAGTTGAGTACGAGTGGGAGTAAGGTCGACATTATACTGATATTGCTAGTAGAAAGCAGCAGCCAGATCTTCCCAGTTTCGGATATTGGCTCCCTCCAGCTGGTAGAACCATTCAAGTTGAGTCCCTAATAGACTATCTTGAAAGAAATGAACCCACATATTTCTATCATCGGTGTGGGGCTGGATCTTTCTGACATAAGAACGAAGATAGAGTTTTGGGCAGGACACCCCATCATACTTAGCAAAAATTGGAGCTTTGAACTTCTTCGAGATGACTACTCCCGACACCAATCCTAATTCTTTGAAATCCAGTCCAGGTATCCTCTGAACTTCCATGGCACTCAGACGATCTTCCAACTGTTTGTATCTATCCTCAGTAGGAGGATATTGCTCATCATTGTAATCAATATCATTGTCAGACACTGCAAGACTTGGTTTCTTCCTCTTCTTCTTGATTCTCCCCTTCCTTAGACGAAGAGGTCAGATCAGTTTGTCGCTTCAACCGCTCTCCAAACCTTCTGCCCATATTCAGAATACCGACAGCCTTCTTCTTTTTCTTCTTCTCTTTCAGAATGAGGGCTTTCAGATCCTTCTTCCCCTTTGCCAGACTGATGAACACTTGTTGGAACTGGGCGTTATGTGTCTGAAGGTCCTTGATGGTTTGCTCGGAAGACATTTCTATTGAAATAAACAATGAAGAAGATGAGAAACCTGTTATGGTACCTGTAATGATGTGTATGATAATGGGATGCGCATGCAATGATTTCAAAGACTTCGGGTACTTTTAAATTTGCAAACCAAAATAAACAAAACTTTATTAGCTGAATTTGAAGTTCAAATGCCTTTTAGGCGTTACAATTAAAAATAAATCTAAAACTAGAAAAGAAAATCAAAAGTCCCATGGATGCTTCCTCTTTGTGCCGATATAATCATTCAGTCCTTTTTCCTCATGGAGTTGCTTTTTGAGCTCTAAAACCTTACTCTCTTGAGCATGGAACTGATCCATGTAAGTATACCGCTCTTTCATCAACTGAATCCAAGACCTCTGTAATTCCCCAAGATCAGTGGGCATGTAAGGATAGAGAACCGTGTAAAGAATGCCTTCTTCAGTAGTGGGTTCCATAATCACTGGTAAAACAGCCACATAGGGAATCATAAGCTTCTGGGCACGAGCTCGTACCCATTGGAGGTAAGGCTCCATAGGAATGGAAGTTTTTGGCCCCAAAGTCTTGACGTCAGATCTGTTTACCATGCCCAAAGCTCGTATGAACCTCCGACGATATTCCTTAACATCATCCTCATAGTTGAATACAATACCCGTGATAAGCAATTCATGGGGACCATCCCTTCAAGCGTGACCAAATTGTTGCAGAGCTAAACAAGGATTGTAGGTTATACCCCCTCTGATACCAAGCAGTGGGACATTAGGGTACTCCCCGCAGCGGTCAATGATAGCAATGTTTTCCATAGATCGAGAACACCAAAGAATATTCGTATGAGCGAGTGACATTATCCTTTGTGACCAATCCAGACCTTCTTCATTCTTCAGTATGGACTTATGGAGGTGAGAAATAAATCACCTCGACAGCAATGGCGTGCAACACATAAGAATCCCTCTTTTCCTCATGGTACGAGTATGTAGAGTGTGAAAAATATCTCCGAGCAAAGTAGGCACCGGGTTGCGAGAGAGAAAGATCTTGATAGAATTCACATCTACGAATGAGTCAGGATTAGGGAAGAGAACTAAACCATAGATCAGAAGAGCCAAGACCTCCTCAAAAGCCTGAAAATCCATATCATCCCAAAACAGTTGGGCTTTGTCTATGAGAAACTTAGATAGAAAGCCCTTGACTCCACTTCTCGTTTCCCAATTGGATACCACATCGGCCCGTTTCAGATGTAAAGCCGAGGCAATGACTTATGACTTAGGAACTTCTTCTAGACCTGTGAAGGGTACGTGTTCAAGAATGGGTATATCTAATAGCTGAGAGAATTCTTCCAAGGTAGGCACCAACTGATAGTCTGGAAAGGTGAAGCAATGGTGCTTGGGATCAAAGAACTGCAAGAGTCCACTCATCATCTTGTCATCAAAGTTTGAAGTAACCAGGTTGAGAAGTTGACCATGTCTCTTAGTGAACACAGAAGTTTCAGAAACCCTTGATGCTAGCTCTTTAAGTTGGGAAGATATCTTCACAAAGCTGATTCGGATAGTGTTTCTACGAATAGAAGCCATGATCTGTAAAACAGAACAAAGATAAATTCCCTTAGTCTTTGAAATGGTTAGTGAAATAAGCATGGATGCCATGTTATGATGCATGATGTCATGATAAACCACAGGTAACACAGGTATAGAAAACACAGTCAAGTCACATCAAGTCCTTAGGTTTAAGGCTTGCATGAGGTTAAAGGTAGTACCCTCTTGAAGTTTAGTTGGTTAAAACCTGTCCTAAAAAGTAATCGGGTTCTAGAGATTCTCAATATCATTGACCATCCTTTATCGGGCATTGTTTCAGCTCAATCAATCTTTTCTTGCGGCCAAAATATCCCGAAAGTCTGGTCTCAATGAGTGTAGCATCGAGTATTAACAAATTCTCAGCTCTACACTGAGGCCGACTATCTCACTACTTTCTAATAGCCAAGTTTGTTCAACTAAGGTTCTAAGGTCCGTTAATGCTTCACGACACCATGCGGCGGCCCGGTATTCTCCTCGTTTCCCCATGAAGGATACCGGTACCAACCAAAATGCCACACCAACACAACCATCATTTAAACCATATGGGTCTACACCGTACAGTCTACACGATCTATTTCTGTTTACCTAATGAGTGCCCCCAGATCCGGGTGTAGGATCTATAGTAACCCCAAACAAACCCTCAAAAGTAAAGCAATCAAGACAATCAAGAGAAGTAATTTAATGACCTAGATCCTAAGGTATACCCCACTTTTTTTTTCCAGTAGAGTCGCCAGTTCTGTGATACGGTGGCAGAACCGACTGTTTAATACTGGTTTGCATTTTGCGTTTTGTGTTTGCAAAATGTCGCGGTAAGCAAGAGTCGCCACTGACTTTTATTTCATCCAATCATGGAAAAGGAAAAAGAACAGAAAAAACCTTTTTTCAAGATATTTTGAGTACGGGGGGTAGATTATAGAAAGGGAAGGTGTTAGCACCCTTTCTATCCGTGGTTTTCCATAGACTCTTAGGTACTTCCTCATTTTTCAAATTGCTTGTGTATGTTTGTCTTGAAAATGTTTTTACTTCGTGATAACCCTTGTATCAGTCCCCAAGGATGTGAGGAAGTTTGTTTTGAAAGGTGTATGTGTGAAAAGTTTTTATTGAGCAAGTACTTAAGATTCTACCTACTCAGAAAAAAAGTTTGTTCGTTATATTTCCTTTAGACAGTGCTATCCTACTATTAAGGAGTAGGTAGTACCATCCTCGGAGTTGTAAGGGACATTCAAAAGGGACGAGTACAATCACTAAAGCAATAGTTAGAAAACTTTAGTAGTAACCCTAGAGTCTTAACATCTTTCCGAGGAAACATTTCCGAGGCAACATTTGAATGGGATATTTTGATCTTTTAGACTGGAGGGCGACCATTAAAATCTCCTATGCTTAATGACTGTTCACCGAAGGCAACCGGAGTGAGGCAAACCCAGGGAGTGAACATGTGCATGTGAACTTTTTCAGTTATTTAGTCTTTGCACATTAGGTGATCTACCGTTTTAAATTTCAAGCATTTTTTTCATACAATCCTATTAGCCATGCATCTAGACAGTTAAAGGTTGCGGGAATTTAAAGTGCGAGAAAATAAAGCCTAGCTATTACAAGGCTTCGGGGAGGGGGATTAATTACATAACCAAAAATCGGGGGTTTAAAAGGTAAATAAAAACCCTAGGTTAACTATTACAAACCCTGAACAGTTACAAAATAATGAACAAGTAATTAACAAGGGCGCGACAAATTAAATGCGAGGATGATCGAAATAATCTAAAACCCTAATTCGAGAGAAAAATATTTTTTAGGATTTTATTTGAGAAAATGTTTAATTGCAAATTAATTAAACCTAATTTCTAATTGTTTTTAAATTATGAAAGAAATTAAATTAACCTAATTTTCTAATTAAATAATTTCAAGAAAAATAAAATATTTTGTACAAAAAGATTTTTGTATGTTTTTTGGTTTTTTTATTTGAGAAAAGAAAAAATAAATTGTAAAATTAAAACCTAGATTCTATTTGATTTTAAATGAAACAAAAAATTAAATTTACCTAACTTACTAATTAAATTAAATAATTTATTATTATTAAAAAATTCCTTTTTTGTTCTTTTGTGATTGGTTGATTTTATGATTTAAAAAAAGGTAATTAATTTAGTGAAAAAATAATTAAACAAAACAATTAAAATAAAAGAAATAAATTGAGAAAAAAGAATATGGGCCTGTGTTGTTAGCAATTCTGGGGGGTGAGAATCTGATTTTCCAAGCCCATTAAGCTCCAAGCCCAGTCAACCACGTTGGATCTTGTGCAAGCGTTGACTTGAGGAGCACCAAGGACATTCAGGAAGGAAGCGTCAGATCTGGCCAGCAGTACATCTAGTGGTCATGAATTGCTAACGCATGGTGGATGGTTGAGAGCGTGATACATTTGATTACAGAAGAAAAAATAATACAAGGAAATTGTTGGGACCTGGGATCGAAACCAGTTCCTTATACTCGCCTCCAACGATGCATTTCCAGCTACGCGACCTTGTTAACTTGTTTGTATAATGAGATCAAAATTTAATAAATAAAATAAAGCAGTAGATTCAGAAAGGCGCGCAAGTTTCAAATGAACCAATGGTGGGCCTGCAACTGTCGTATTAGGTGAAAGACTTTTACTTACAGACACAAGTTTATAGCTATAACCCCTGCAAATTTCCAAAATGCACAATATGTATGATAAATAATTTCTAATTACATAGTTCCATTCGTGGTGATCTCGTGAACACCCTAGTATCCTTCTTTTTGGATAATTTCACCTGTGTAAGAAAGCCCTAAATTGAAAACGTAAACCCTAACAATGGCAACAACATGTATAGGCTTCAAAAACGCAATTAAATAATACAGTTAGCTTGCAAACATGATAAGGATTACAAATATATGACTTAAACATGCTAAAGATGCCAAGAATACAGTAATCAATTTTGAGTTTAAGGGAAAACCGTGAGAGCAATTCCGCGCATTTCTGGGTGCTTCAAGCCTTGTAAATGATCTGATTGGCTTCTGGGAAGGTCCAAGAATCGATTAGCAGCGTTGGAATGGTCTGAATTGATCTCTAAATGCAAAAATGATCCAGCACTTTTTGTAACTTTTTTGGAATTTGGTTTGGTGTTTTCACGACTGCTCTCCCTCTCCCTTTTGATCTGCAATTGTTGTATACATATAGTAGACTGAATTAGGTTAATAAAATTGCATCATATCTTTGAGAATTATGAAAATGTGATTTGATTTGATTCATGTATGATATCTTTCTAAAACAAGCTTCAATTCAATATTTTCCAACCCTAATGAGTCTTGCATGAATTTATCATCATGCTAGTTGTACATGGACTCCAAATGTGCACAAAAATCCCAAGATTTGATTTGTTTTCATTATTTTACCATTTAATTTGATTTATTTTGATTTAAATGAATAAAAAATCAAAATAAATGATAAAAGTAATAAAATAATAGGTGGAAAAGCTCAGGGGTTGTGGGTCCTATTAGAAACATGTTTCAAGTAAGAAAACATGGGCCCCTTTGGAAAAAATGCAAATTTGATCAATGTTGACTTTTGACAATTTTCCAAAAGTTCCCAACTTTGACAATGCACAACTCTCTCTCAATTTTGACCCTAGGAGGGTGTTTTTTGACTTTTTAGAAATCTTAGGATGTCCCCTAACCAAATCTTTTGGTTTCATCTCAATTGTATCTTCCATGTTCATGTATGAAGCTTTGACCCAAAAGGTGATTTTGTTGACTTTTCAAAAGGACCTGTAATGTAGAAATTCATATCTTTTGATGAGTGCATATTTTGAACTTGAGGGATGAAGATGAATTGTATGGAATGGAATCCTCTTCAAAATGAGCCTTGGATGGAAAATTTCTGATAAAGTATGAAGAAGTTTTTCTTGGTCAAAGTTGGATTGACTTTTCCTGCAAAACCCTAATTTAGCAACTTTTGAGTTTTCATGAATTTGGAGCATTCCATGAGGAATCATGATCAATACTTCATCAAATGATGAAAGTCACTTAAAAATGTGGATGTTGACCAAAAATATTGAAGTTTGATTGTATGTGGGTCACAGTTGACTTTTGACCTATTGTAGTCGATTCTCAAGCATTTGAGTAGTTAACTGAGCAAACTTCTTGTGCAAGGCATGAAACTTGACATGTAGGGTCTTGAGAACATATTAAGACCATGGAGAGGATATGAGGCCTTTTTGGTTCACACATCTTGATGAAAAGGGAAACCCTAATTTGAGGTATACAGCCTTAGGAGAGAGTTTATCTGGTCAACTCTTGGACTTCCTTGAGCAACTTGGGGACCTCAATTGACATTTGTTGAGTAAAATGGGAGGGTAAATTTTGGGGTACAACATCACGAAAAGGAAGTATAAAGCAGTTTAAGCATAGTGAAAACAAATTAATTCAAGACAAACTTGTGTAATGCATTAATGAAACAACAAAGTTTTGACATGACAATAATTGTTCGAATAAACAAAGAAAAAAAAAACTTGAGAATTCAAATGAACAAAAATGCTTTTGATCCTAGACATGATTTGGCATGGGAGCAGTGATCATGTTGGGAGTCTTAGGAGGGTCGAATTCAATCTCCTTGGCGTCAATCATATTCTGAATCTTGTATTTTAGCGCCCAACAATCGTTAGTATCGTTCCCTGGGATGCCAGAATGATAAGCACACCTTGCATCTGGATTGTAGTTAGGAGAGGAAGTCTTTGGGTTTGGATGAGGGCATATCACCGTGATCAGAGTCATCTTCAACATGTGTTGCAATTCTTGTGACAATGGCATGTTGATTTGGGTGAACTGCCTCTGAGGTCTTTCTACCCTTGGTTGGTTGTTCTGTTGTTGTGGTTGTTGTGCGCGTGCCGAATTAGAGAACAGCACTGCCCCCACAGATTGGTGGTAGTCTGCCTTATTATGCCCCCTCTGGCTGTGCATAGCATTGGCTTCCCTCTTACCACCAAATGGCTTCTTCTCAATACTAGAAGATGCAGCCATCGAGATCTTCCCGCTTCTGATACCATTTTCGATCCTCTCTCTTGTCATAACCATCTCCGTGAACCCGGATGAGGAACTCCTAATCATCAAATTAAAGAATGATCCTGTCATAGTGCCCATGAACATGTCTACCATTTTGCGATCAGTCAGAGGAGGTTGTACTCTGCCAGCTAGATCCCTCCATTTTTGTGCATATTCCTTGAACCCTTCTTTTGAGCCCATGGACATATTCTGCAGTTGCACTCGAGTTGGTGTCAGGTCAACATTGTATTGGTACTGCTTGTAGAAAGAAGTAGCCAAGTCTTCCCAGGTATGGATGTTGGTTCAATCCAACTGATAGAACCAATCCAGTTGAGTTCCATCCAAACTCTCTTGGAAGAAATAGACCCATAACTTCCGGTCAGCAGTGTGAGGCTGGATCTTCATCACATAGGAACGAAGATGAAGCTTGGGACAAGACACCCCATCATATTTTGAAGCCCAGATACCAAACCCAGCTCTTCAAAATCTAGCCCTGGTATTCTTTGGATCTCCATTGCACTCGGGCGATCCTCTAGTTGTTTGTATCTATCCTCTGTGGGAGGATATTGTTCATCATTGTAGTCAGATTCATCCTCATAAACTCTTGGACTAGGGTCTTCCTCCCTTGTTTCACCCTCTTGGTTCTCCCCTTCTTTGGATGAAGAGGTTAGATCAACAGTTTGCTTCATCGGTCCCCTAAATCTTCTGCCCGGATTCAGGACACCAACGGTCTTCTTCTTCTTCTTCTTCTCTTTCAGAATGAGGGCCTTCAGATCTTCCTGCCCTTTAGCCAAGGCTACGAACATTTGCTGAAAATGGGAATTTTGTGCTTGGAGGTCCTTGATACTTTGTTCAGAAGACATTTTTGCTGAAATAAACAGCGTAGAAGATGAGAAACCTGTTATGAAACCTATTTATGCAATGTCATGGATGATATGCGTATGTAATGATATCAAGGACTCTTAAAGGCTCAAATTTTCTTAACCAAAAGAAACACACGTTAATTGTATTAATAAGTTTGAATTGTTACAAAGAGTGCCTTTTAGGCTTACAATGAAACAAAACAAAACTTAAAGCAAAAATGAAATTAGGTTTTCCATGAGCGCATCCTCTTTGGTGCAATGTAGGTGTTTATACTCCTCTCCTCATGAAGCAGCCTAGTGAGTTCCAGGACTTTCTTCTTGCTGGTGTAGAATTGAGTTTCGAACATATCCTGCTCCTCTTTAAGTTGCACCCAGGATTTTTGTAACTCCATGTGATCAGTTGGCGTGTCAGGATGAAGAACAAGATAAGAAGTGTCTCCTTCAGTAACTAGTTCCACAATCATATCTAGGATGGCGGGGTAAGGCATCATAAGATTTTGGGTACGGGCTCGTAGCCATTTGAGATAAGGCTCAAGAGGGATGGAATTCTTGCGCCCTAGTGTCTTGCTATCAACTCTATGTACCATGCCCCAAGCTCGCATGAACCTTTTACGGTAACCCTGGGCATCATTCTCATAGTCGAAGGTGATTCCTTGGATAAGTGTATCATGAGGACCATCCATTCTCGCATATCCAAACTGTCGCAGTGCCAAGCAAGGATTATAAGTGATTCCTCCTCTAATGCCTAAGAGAGGTACATTAGGGAATTCTCCGCATCGATCAATGATGGTAACATTCTCCAAGGATCGAGGACACCAATGAATACCTGAATGTGTAAGAGTCATTAGCCTATGAGACCATCTCGAACCTTGTTCATTCCTCAAGACGGAACGGGGTAGGTGTGAAATAAACCACCTAGCCAAAGGAGGAGTGCAACACAGAAGGGTCCCTCTTCTCTTTATAGTGCGAGTATGCAGAGAATGTAGGATATCTCTAAGCAGAGTAGGTATCGGATTGCGTGACAAGAAAACCATAACCGTATTCACGTCTATGAGTTGGTCCAAATTAGGGAATAGTACCAACCCATAGATGAGAAGGGATAATACCTCTTCAAAAGCTTGTAAGCCCAGGGTATCCAAAAAATGATGAGCTTTCTCAAACAAGAACTTAGCTAAAAAAAACCTTGACACCTCTCCTGGTTTCCCAATTCACCACTATGTCAGCCCATTGTAAGGATAGAGCTTTAGCCAGATCTTCGGGTTTAGGGTCTCTTTCCATGCCATTTAAAGGTACCTTGTTAAGGATAGTCACCCCCAGTAACAGAGAAAACTCCTCCATAGTAGGCACTAACTGGTAATCTGGAAAAGTGAAGCAGTGATGTAGAGGGTCAAAGAACTGAAAGAGCACTTTTAACATTTCTTCATCGGGATTTGAGGTGACCACACTGAGAAGTAGACCATGTATTTCGGTGAAGGGAGAGCCTTCAGGGACCCTTGATACCAATTCTTTAAGCTGAGGAGGTACCTTTCCCAGACTGACTTGGATAGTCAATCTGCAGGCGAGGGCCATGTCCTACAAAATAAGATAAAAGTAAACCCTAAGAATCCTTGAAATGGTTAGCATGATATGCTATGTTATGATGTCATGATTATGCTCAGATATAGCAGATATAGAAAACACAGGCAAATCACAGAGACCTTAGGTTTAAGGCTTGCATGGATTTTAAGGTATACCCTTTGAAGTTGGATTGGTTCAACCTGTCCTAAATATAGTAACTGGATTCTAAGGGATCTCAATATCACCGATCTTTCCCCCAAATTTCGTTCCAATAGACAATTGACTTGCCACTAAACAAAATTATAGAGTCAAACCTCAATGAGTGTAGCATCGAGTATCAATCGACTTTGGGTTTACACCAAAAATGGCTATCTCACTACGTCCTAAAATCCAAGTTGGTCAATTAAGGTGCTAAGGTCAGTTGATGCTTTATGATACCACGCAGTGGCCCCGTATTCTCCTTAATTACTCAAGGGCTATCGGTACACACCAAAGTATTGCATCAACGTAGCTACTGTTTCAACTGTGTCGGTATACCCCACACAGCTCCCTCACAGTTATTGCTACTTACCTAAAAGGAATTCCCCCGATCCAGGTTTAGGATCCAAATAACCCAAACATATACCCTTAAAAATAAATCAGACAAGACAAACCAAAGAAGAAATTAAGAATTACCTAAATCCTAAGGTGAACCCCACTTTAAATTTGTCTCCCCAGGAGAGTCTCCAGTTATGTGATATGGTGGAAGAACTGACTGTTAATACTGGTTTGCATTCTGTATTCGCAAATGTTGCGGTAAGCAACAGTCGCCACTGAATTTTATTTCATCCAACAAAAGGAAAAGGAAAAAGAACAGGAAAAACCTTTTTCGAGATGTTTTTTGAGTACGGGGGGGTAGATTATAGAAACGGAAGGTGTTAGCACCCTTTCTACCCATGCTTTTCCATGGGCTCTTAGGTACTTGCTCATTTTTAAAATGCTTTTGTGTATGTTTTGAAAAATCTTTTGTTTAACTTCGTGGTAACCCTTGTATTTGTCCTCAAGAGTGTGACGAAGTTGTTTTTGAAAACTGTTTTGAAAGTGTTTGTGTGAAATAGTTTTTGTTGTTTCGAGCAAGTACTTAAGAGTTTCTACCTACTCGAAAAAGACTGTTCTTTTTCTCGTTTCCTTTAGACAGTGCTATCCTACTATTAAGGAGTAGGTAGCCCCATTATTGGAGTTAAAGGTACATTCAAAGGGACAATTACAATCACTGAAGCAATGGTTTGGAAACCTTAGTAATTACCCTAGAGTCCTAAAGATCTTTTCGAGGCAACATTCGAATGGGACATTTTTGATCTTTTGGGACTAGAGGGCAACCACTAAAACTCCCTTTACTTCATGACCGTTTATCGAAGGCACCCGAAGTGCAGATATACCATAAGAGTGAACATGTGCAAGTGTTTGTTTTCAGTTTCATTTATCTTGCGCATTTAGGGTGTTCTACTGTTTTAAACTATTGATCTTTTACATACAATCCTATTATCAATCATCTAACAGTTAATAGTAGCGGAAAATAAAGTGCGAGAATTTTAAACCTAGCTATTACAAGGATTTGGGGAGGGCGTTACATGACCAAACTTGGGGAATTTAAATAGTAAATGAAAGCAATAATAAACCTAAGTTAAAAGATATTACAAACTCAGAGCAATTACAACAATTGGAAAATAAAGTGAAAATAAATAAACGCGCGAAAGTTAAGACGAGAACAAATTAGAAGCCTAAAAAATCTAATTAATTAAAAAAAATTGTATTTTTTATTGAGAAAAATAGTTGAAATTTGCAAGTTAAACCTAATTTTCTAATTATTTTTATTTAACAAAATAATCAATGTTCAAATAATTAAAATAATTAATTTTCAAAAATTAATTTTAATTATAAAAACCCTAATTCTATTTTTGTGATTTTTTTATTTTATGATTTTTCATAAATGATAAAAAAAATGATTAAAAAGTCATTAAACTAAATAATGAAAATAAAATAAGAAAAAACAAAAGAGTTTAGAAAATGGGCTTGCTGCTATTGTTAGTAATCTGGGGGTGTGAAGCTGAATTGTTAGGCCCAAGTTGTGTTTGCCCAGTTGTCCAGCATGCATTCCAGTGTGGTCAACCTTAAGGAAGTGAACCATGGATCTTCAATTCTGGAGCATTGGATCTACTTTGAGATGATCCAAAGGGTAGGATCTGAGGATGCAAGGTGACCATCTTGAGGAGCAACGCATGGGATCCTGCAGGAAATGCTAAGAAAACACAAAATTCTTAGACCTGGGATCGAACCCAAGTCCTTACCTTCACCAGCTTATTACCCTTGCCATCTGCGTCATTTGTCATTCATGTACATAAATAAAACAAAAATAACATAAGGCAAACAAAGATCTATGGACACATGTCAAAAACGCGTGCTCTTTGGATCCCCAACAGTTTGAATGGACGAATCAGTGAGCACCACACCATCACCTTCTTCATGGATCCGTCTTTTAGGTGGGGAACTTTTACCTACAGCATTTTTCCGTCACTATAGGCTATAGTGACAGATTTTGTTCGTAGCTAAAACCCTGCATTATTCAAAAATATGATACAAGCAATATAAATCAAAACTAATGCTAGGGATAAATTAGTAATTTTGTCCCGAGTCCAGTAGTACCCATAATCCCCTTCAATTTGTCCTGGAAAAAGAAGCCCCAATTTTGAGCTTAGAAACCCTAAAAATGGTGTAAGCTCGTTCCTACGCCAAAACTCAAATCCAGACCTTCAAACAGATTCCAAGCATGATTATAAACACGTTTATGCAATCAAATTCGACTTAAAACATGTAAAACCAAGAAAATGAATTTAAGTTACAAGGGTGCAAACCGTGTTTTTATATATGGAGATTCCTAAGGCTGCGAGCTTGGATAGCGACTGGAAAAGCTTCAAGGACCTTCGTGGATGATCACTGATGCTCCAAAACTCCTTGAATTGGCCTGTAGAGAAAGATCTGATCTTCACTTTTCTTTTAAAATTTGGAACTTTGTTTGACTCCTTCAGGCAGGATGCGCGTCTGAATTCTTGTCCTTAGGGTTGAGAATGCTTGTGTATAAGTATGTGAATCAAATTAGGGTGCTAAGTTTATAAAAAGTCCAAGATTTGATAACTTTTGAAAATTGCTTCCAAACTTTCCAAACTAGGAGATTTCCTCTTGTTTTTTATTTTGCACGATTTTGTTTGGCTTTGTGATAGCAAGCATGATCTCTAATTCATTGCAAAACAAATCTCATCCCATTGATTTTATTTATTTTGATTTTATTTGATGTTATTCGAATTTTAAATAAATTAAATCAAAATAAGTTAAATAAATAAATGAGGCAAGGAGGGTCCTATAGGTCTTGGACAATACTAGGACCCAGATTCAATCTTGAAAAGATGGGCCCATGTGGAAAAAATGCAATTTTAAGCATTGTTGACTTTGTGCAAAATTTCCAAAAATGGCCAACTTTGAAAATGCATTTCTCTCTCCATTTTGACCCTAGGAGGGTATTCTTTGACTTTTTAGAAAGCTTAGGGTGTCCTCTAAACAACCCTTTCGGTTTCATCTCAATTGGATCTTCCATGTTCATGTAAGAAGCTTTGACCCAAAAGGTATTTTTGTTGACTTTTGAAAAGGACCCATAATGTATGATTTTATATCTTTTCATTAGTGCATTTTTTGAACTTAAGGGATGAAGAGGATCTGTAGGGAATTGGATTCTCTTAAAAATGAGCATTGGATGAGAAATTTCTGATAAAGTATGAGAAAGTTATGCCTGGTCAAAGTTTGGTGGACTTTTCCTGCAGAGACCCTAATTTAGCAACTTTTGAGTTTTGATGGATTAGGAGCATTCCTTGATGAATCATTGTCAACCCTTTATCAAATGATGGATATTACTTCAAAATATTGATGTTGACCAAAAATCTTGAAGTTTGACTGTATGTGGGTCACAGTTGACTTTTGACCTAGTACAATTGGTTTTTAGGCATTTGAGCAGTTGACTGAGCAAACTTCTTGTGCAAGGCATGAAACTTGAAATGGATAGTCTTGAGAACATATTAGGACCATGGAAAAGATTTGAGGCCTTTGGAGCTCACCCATCTTGATGAAAATGGAAACCCTAATTGGAGATTCATTGCTTTAGGAGAGAGTTTGTCTGGTCAACTCTTGGGTATCCTTGAGTAGATTGCGGGCTTCTTTGAGCATATGTTGAGTGATATGAGAGGGAAACTTTTAGGGTACAACATGTTGTCTGCATCCTCTATAGCATTGACCCTATTGTTGCTGATGCGTAACGGAGGTCTCCCAGCACGAGCTCAACGAACAGCCCTCTTACCTTCTATAGTAAAGCCCAAACCAAACTTGTTAGATTTGTAAGGGATATCAGGAAGCTGACCCCAAATTGTATTACCACCTTCTTCAATAGCAGCCTTAGCATCTTTTAAGGAGGACATCTTGTGTGATGTTTTGGTGATCTTCGGAATGGATGAAATGTCTTCAACATCAACATGAAAAATTACCTTAAAGGTTTGATATGGCGTTTCAATAAATTCTCCATCCATCTCGACATATCAGAATGATTTGAGGTGGCTTGCTGTATATTCCTCCTCTCCACAAATAGTAACAACTTTCCCTTTTAACAGATATTTCAATTTCTGGCGCAAGGTGGAAGTGACAGCACCTGCCCCATAGATCCAAGGGCGTCCCAATAAACAAGAGTAAGTTGGCTGGATGTCCATGACATAGAAAGTGGACTCAAAAATATGTGAACCCACCTTGATCGGGAGGTCCACCTCTCTATGCACCATTATTTTTTATCCATCAAAGGCTCGAACTATGATATTGTTGGGCTTCAGCACCACCCCTTCACAATCTAACCGATCGAGAGCGCCCTTTGGCATAACATTCAGAGATGGTCTTGTGTCAATCAATACATGGGCCAATGTAGTTCCCCTGCATTCAATGGAGACATACATGGCCCTATTGTGATTCCTCCCCTATGGATTCAAGTTAGCATCAGAGAAACCCTGACCATTGTCAGTTGTCAGACTAACCACGTAGCTTCCAAATTGATCTGCCAAAATTTCTTGTGGCACATGGGTAGTCTTTAGGAATTTAACTAAAGCCTTCGCATGGGCCTCGGAACACAGCAGTAGTGACAATATAGATATTTTTGAAGGGGTCTTCCCCAGCTGTTCAACAATTATATATAATCACTTCGGCAAATGATCTTTATAACCTCTTCTAAATCTTGTCCAGAATTATTTTTGACCGGAGCTTCTTTTGGCGCCTCCGTTTGGGTAGTCTCTATCACCGGCTCTTTACCCCGAGCCCCGGTAGTCGTCTTAGTAACTATAACCTGAGCAGTTGGAGAGATTTCCAGGGAGAAAATCCTTCCACCTCTTGTATTATTACTGGTCCCCGCAATATTGTTAATACTGGGATCAGCTTCTTTATTCTCTTCATCAGAAAATTATTGCTTGACGCCATGGTAATAGACGTCAGACCCATAATGTCACGGAATAGCCTTCTCCGAGGAATATGGAATAGGCACGGGCGTTGTAATAACCAGAGGAGAAGCTTTCGGATTGGTGGTAATCCTTATAGGACCTTTGTAAGGGGTCCTAAAAGGAGTACCAGAGATAACAGACAGACCTTGGCACACATTCTCAACAGACGGAACCTTTTCAATCAAAATCACATGTTCATCCATCAGTCGTTGAACACCTCATTTCAGCAACCCACGGTTATTGGGTTGGACTGCACAGCAGTAACATCCTTCAACAAAGCCCGAAAATAAACCAACTTGTAATAGATTATTATTGGTTGTAGAAAGGGGAGTAACCACATCATCCACAGAAGTAATATATAGAACATCTTCAACAACATTTATACCCTTATCATGCTTGGGCATAGGTGCGGTGATAACATTTGGAGTCTTCGGAGGATCAAAATCGATTTCTTTATTATCGATCACATCCTGGATCTTGCTCTTCATAGCCCAACAACTATTAGTGTCATGACCAGGACTATTTGAATGATAAGCACACCTCATGTTTGGATTATACTTTGGAGAAGAGGTGTTGGGATTCTGAGGAGGATCCCGTAGTGAAATGAGTTCAGATTTCAGCAAATGTTGCAGTGCTTGAGATAAAGGCATGCTAATTTTAGTAAAATGCCTCGGCAGAGCATCTGGTCTTCGTCGATTAACCCGTTGTTGTTGTTGAGCAGGCATAAGATTGGAAATTAACACTGCTCCCACAGATTGGTGGCGGCTACTTTTACTATGGCTCTTCTGGCCATAGATATCATTGACCTCCTTTTTTCCTCCAAATGACTTCTTCACAGTATTCGAAGATACAGCCATCGGGATCTTCCCGATCTTGATACCACTTTCTATTCTTTACCCTGTCAATATCATTTCTGTAAAACCCGTCGAAGAGCTTCCGATTAACAAATTAAAGATTGGGCCTGTCAGAATGCCCATAAACATATCCACAATTTCGCGATCATTCAGAGGAGGTTTCACCTTCCAGCTAAGTCCCTCCATTTTTGAGCATATTCCTTGAACCCTTAATTAGAGCCTATGGACATATTCTGTAGTTGCACTCGAGTTGGTGCTAGGTTAGCATTGTATTGGTGTTGTTTGTAAAAAGAAGCAGCCAAGTCCTCCCATGTATGAATATTGGTTCCTTCCAGATGATAGAACCATTATAGTTGAATGCCAGCCAAACTTTCTTGGAAGAAATGGACCCATAACTTCCGGTCAGCAGTGTGAGGCAGTATCCTCCAAACATACGACCTTAAATGGAGCTTGGGACAAGAGACACCATCGTACTTAGAAAAGACAGGGACCTTGAACTTAGGTGTAATGACCACCCCTAGAACCATCCATAATCCACCAAAATCCAGTCCAGGAACCTTCTGGATTTCCATTGCCTTGAGCATGTCCTCCAACTGCTTATATTTGTCATCCACAGGAGGATATTGTTCTTCATAAAAGTCTTCGTCTTTAGGAGTATTCTCATAATCCTGATTGTTCTTGCCATCTTCATCATTGTTGTCATCTTCTTCAGAGGAGTCGTCTTCCACTTGGATGGGTTGGGAAGGACACTTGAACCTTCTCCCTATATTGAGGACAGTAGCTGGCTTATTGGTCTTCTTTTTCTTGGCGACGAGCGCCAGCAGCTCTTTTTGTCCTTAGGCCAGATTCATGAGAGTTTCCTGGAAATGGGCGTGTTGAGCCTAGAGATCCTTAACAGTTTGTTCGAGTGCCATTTTCTGTTGAAATAAACAGCGAGGAAATGAGAAACCTATACGAAAAACCTGTTATGAAATGATGCATGATATGTAAATGCAGTGATCTCAAGGACCTTAGGAAGTTTAAATTTGTTAAGCAGGAGGAAACAAGAAACAAAAAATTTATTAGCAAAGTTCAAATTACAACTGCCTTTTAGGCTTACAATGATAACAAAAGCTCTCAAAGATAAAATGAAACTCCTAAAATCTAAGAATCAAATCTCCCATGGACACTTCCTTTTTGCACTGATGTATGCATTAAGACCCTGTTCCTCTTGAATTTGCTTTGTGAGCTCCAACACTTTCTTCTCACTTGCATAGAATTGAGTCTCAAAGATGTCACGTTCTTCCTTTAGTTGAATCCAAGACTTCTGCAACTCTTCAAGGTCAGCAGGAATATCAAGATGGAGAATGGTATAAGGAACATTCCCCTCAATAACAGGCTCCACAACTATTGGTAGGATGGTTGGACACGGCATCATGAGATTTTGAGCGCCAGCTAGCACCCATTTGAGATAAGGCTCCATAGGAATAAAGTTCTTATGCCCCAAACGCTTGCTATCAGCCTTGTTTACCATGTCCCAAGCTCTTACAAACCTTTAACGATAACCTTGGATATTGTTCTCGTAGTCGAATATAATTCCTTGGATGAGTGTGTCATGAGGGCCATCTCTTCGAGCATAGCCAAATTGTCGTAGTGCCAGAGAAGGGTTATAATTAATGCCTCCCATAATGTCCAAAAGTGGGACGTTAGGGAACTCCCCATATTGATCAATTATAGTAACATCCTACAGAGATCGGGAATACCAATAAATATCCGAATGAGAGAGCGACATCATCTTTTGAGACCACATCAAGCCTTGTTCATTCCTCAATACTGATCGAGGAAGGTGCAAAATAAACCAACTAGACAGCAACGGAATGCAACACATAAGATTCCCTCTCTTCCTCATGGTACGAGTGTGAAGACAATGTAGAATGTATCCAAGCAAAGTAGGCACAGGGTTACGAGAAAGAAAAACCTTGACAACATTCACATCTATGAGTTGGTCCAGATTAGGGAACAAAACCAAACCATAGATTAGAAGAGCCAAGACATCTTCAAAAGCTTGAAAATCTATATCTTCTCAAAACAATCGAGCCTTCTCTAACAGAAACTTGGATAGAAAACCCTCGACTCTATTCCTTGTTTCCTAGTTAGCTACAATGTTGGATTTCTTCAAATGCAATGCCTTGGCCATAACTTCAGGCTTTGGAGTTTCCTCTAAACCAGTGAATGGCATTTGATCAAGCACATGCACTCCTAATAGTTTAGAGAAATCTTCCAATGTAGGCACCAATTGATAGTCCGGAAAGTTGAAACAATGATGCATAGGATCAAAGAACTGAAAGAGCATACACATCATGTCTTCTTGAAAGCTTGAGGTAGTCAGATTGAGAAGTCGACCATATATTTTAGTGACGGGATAATCTTTAGAAACCCTTGATGCTAACTCCTTAAATTGAGGAGGCACTTTTACGAAGCTGATTCGGATGGTATTTCTGCGAGTGGAAGCCATATCCTATAAAACAGAACAAAGATAAATCCCTAGAACCTTGAAATGGTTAGTAGAAATGCTATGGCATGATGTTATGATGTTTATCATGTTACGAATAATTAATCAAAATTAAACCCACAAAGACCTTAGGTTTAGGCTTGCATGGGGTTTATAGGTAAGTACCCTCTTGAAGTTTAGTTGGTTCAACCTATCCTAAAATAAGTAACCGGGTTCTAAGAAATCTCAATATCATTGATCTTTCTTCATTGGGCATTATTTCAGCACAAGAAATCTATTTTCGCGACCGAAATATCCCAAAAGTTCGATCTTGATGAGTATAGTATTAAGTATCAACCAACTTCAATATGCACCAAAGTAGGCTATCTCACTACTTTCTAATGGATAAGTTATTCAATTCAGGTTCTACGGTCAGTTAGTGCTTCATGACATCACTCAGCGGCCCTGTCTTCTCCTTGATTCAACTCAAGGGACACCGGTAACCACAAATGTGTCACACTAACATAGTTATCGCTTCAACCATATTGGTCTATGTCATACAGTTTCCACGATCTATTGCTACTTATCTAACATGCCCCAGATGCGGGTATAGGATCTTTACAAGAATACCCAAACAACCCTTCAAGAATAAATCAAGCAAGTCAAACAAGGAAAACATTTAAAATATGAACTATCTCTAAGGTAACCCCACTTTTAGTTTACCCCAGCATAGTTTCCAGTTCAGTAATACGGTGGGAAAACTGACTTTACTGGTTTTGCGTTTTATCGCAAATGTTGCGGTTTAGCAAGAGTCTCCACCGGCTTTTCTTTTATCGAACAAAGGAAAGGGTAAAAAGAACAGGAAAGACCTTTCGAGAGTTTTCTGAGTAAGGGGGTAGGTTATGGAAAGGGAAGTTGTTAGCACCCTTTCCATCTGTAGTTATCTACGGGCTCTTAGTTGCTAGCTCACTTTAAAAATTCTTTTTTGTGTAAGTGTATTTGAAAATACTTTTGAAAAGACGCCTTGGTGCGGCGAACTTGGTAATGATTCTTGTATCGTTCAGAATGCATACAAAGTGTTTTTTGTATTTTAAAATATTTAGAAAAGAGAGTGTATGTGTAAGAAATTTGTTTCGTGAGCAAGCAACTACAAGTTGTCTACCTACTCGAAAGATCTTTGTTCTTTTCCTCATTTCCTTTAGATAGTACTATCCAACCATTAGTTGGTAGGTAGCCCTATCATTGGATGTTTTGAGGGACATGTGAGGGTCATCGTACAGTCACGAAGGCAACTCGTAAGATATTTTAGCAGTTACTCTAAGGTACCAAGATCATTTACCGAGGAAGCATTGAAGAGTCGTCGAGGGACTATGATCTTTAACCCAAGCGTCTTTGCTAAAATTTCTCACGTTCGAGAGGCGTAACTGTTTATTATCTGAAGGCAACAAGTGGAGGTACCTTAGAGGTGCACGTGTGTGAAATATGTTGTGTTTCAGTTATTCGCTTGGATATTTAGGTTTTCTACCGTTTGGTTTTAAATCTTGTCATGCAAACCTATTAGCATACATCTAGCAGTTAAATATATACATAAGAGCCAGAAAATAAAAGTGTGGGAATTAAACTACGCTATTACATCGCTTCGGGATGGGGGAATACAAACCAAAATGCAGAAAAATGTAAATGTCCTAATTAGCTATTACAAACTGTGGGAAATTTACAAAAATTATGAAAAATAATAATGTGAAAATATAAATATATGCGCGGAGAAGGGAAAAGAGAAAATATCTAGAACCCTAAAAATTTCTAAATGGGAAAATATATTTGTTGTTTTCAAATAAAAAAAATATTTATGATAATAAACCTAATTCTAACCAATTTAATTAACAAAATAAACTCAAGATGATTATAATTAATTAATTTTTTATTATAAAAAAAAGTTAATTAATTAAGTCGTAAATCTAATTTTTATTTGATTTTATGATTTTTTTTATGAAAATTAGTTATTAAAAGAAAAGAAAAAGAATTAAATCAAAAATGAAATATATAAAAATATAAATGGGATGCGCTACAAAGAAGGATAGGCGGTGCAATTCAGAGTTTTCTAGGCCCAAATAATAACTGAGCCCAGGAGCTACGTGTTATCCATCGTATCTAAACCTACGCGTCCCACGGTATGCCTGCAGATCCATGGACATTGGATTTGATACCTTGAGATCTGATGGCCCAGGTTTGAGTTGCATTGTATGCACACTGGACTTGTGTGCACCGGATCTGCCAGAATAACACAAGAAAAAATAAAAATGCCTTGCACCTGGATCGAACCCGGGACAAGGAGCATGAAGGCCTTATGTGCGCGTATGTTGCCACGGGGGTGGCGTGATTCATCAGTTAGCATAATCAAACGATAACAATATAAAATTAAATGTCAGCTAATTTCAAATCTTCAAACACACTCGTCCCAGTGGGTCCCTAGGAAATTGAAGGAACCAATCAACACACTGCTTTATTCCATACAAGCCCTGGTCGGAGTCAACTCATCTCAGGGACACCTGAGTCAACCTCTGGTCATTCTCTTCGGCCATGCAAAATATCAAACCTGCAAAAAACACGATGGAACAACATAAGAGAACAACCCTGATCAGATAATTAGGGGCCTGTGATTTCAACGGTACAATTAGTTTGGCCTGAAACTCGTTGTATCGTTCATCTCGAAGCTCAACAGCTTTGGAGCCCTAACAATGGTTACTCTCCCTCTCTGTGTTAGAGCTCACATGTAAGGCCTTCATTATGTCTTAGACTTCATCACAAACACACATGAATACATAAAATAAATCAACGATGCATGCTTTAAGAGATTAGATTTAGAAATTTTACCAAAAACCAGTATGATCGGATGTGGGAGTTCTGAGACTGGTTGGATTCACTTCTGGGTTGGGGGAGGTTCCTTATCTCTTCAGGAATACGTTTGAATCAATGAACTAGATTGAAAATGCTTAGAGACGGGGTTTTAAGCTTGTCTCGGTTTTTGAAAATTTTTAGAAACTTTGGTGTTCTTTTTGAGGCAGGCTCTCATGGTCTTTGGCATGTTATGCTTGCAATATTTAGAGAGGGATAGATGAGCTGATATACATGGTAATAAATCAAGCCGTGGAGACTCTTTTCAAACCAATATCAAACACCTTAAATTGTTTCCAAACTTGTCATATCCTTGCCAGTTTTTAACTTGCATGAACCTGGACAAATTATGGCTGAGTTGCACGGATTATTAGGCTTCAAAGCTATCCAAACCAAGCGTATATGCATTACCCCATGATTTTTGTGATTTTATTTAATTTACTTTGTTTTTAAATTAAATAAAGTCAAAGTAATTATAAATAAAAGTAAAAGCAATGTATGGAAGGACTTAGAGGTTTTCTAAGGTGTTGTGAATATGTTTGAACATTAAAAACTAGGCCCATTAGTTCAAAACTTCAATTTTGCTCATCTTGTATTTCATGAATTTCCTCAAACTTTCTCAATTTGTGGAACTCATAACTTGCTCGATTTTCATCATTTGAAGATGATCTCTTACTTTTTGGAAATCTAAAGATGTCCTCTACAATATTTATGTTTATAATTTTTGCTTTTGAAGAATTTATCTTGATGTAAGTTTCCTTGACAAAAAGTGTCTTTGGTTGACTTTTGAAAATGACCTATAATGCTTTAGCTCATATCTTTCAAATGAAACATTTTTTGGACTTGGGTATAAAAACAAAGTTGTATAGAATTGAATTTTCTTCAAAATGATCTTTGGTTGGGGAAAAGTTGATGAAGTATGTGAAAGTTATGCCTGGTCAAAGTTCAGTTGACTTCTCCTAAGGAAACCCTAAATTGACAATTCTTGACTTTTGATGATTTGAGAGCCTTCCTTGAGGAATCATGATCAACCCTTGATCAAATGATGAATATCACTTTAAAATGTTGATGTTGACCAAAAATATTGAAATTTTACTGTATGTTGATCATAGTTGACTTTTTGACCAATACAGTTATTTTTCCATCATCTGAGCCATTGATTGAGCAAACTTGTGATGCAAGGCTTAAAACTTGACATGAGCATTGTTGAAGACCTATTGAGAACCATGGAAGCCACTTGATACCTTTGAGACCCAAATTTCCTTGAGAAACTCAAAAACCTAGTTGTGGACTTCTTGCTTAGGAGGAGGTTTTACTGGTCTACTCTTGAGTATCTTGAGAACCTTTGAAAGCATGTCTTGAGATAAATGGAAGGGTAAATTTTGGGGTACAACACCTGCTATCTTACCGGTGATCATGGAGCCTGTTGTCTAAGGAGACATTTCTCGCACCATCCTCCATCCAGACATGCCCACTGACCTTGAAGAATTGCAGAAGTCCTGGATTTAACTCAAGGAAGAACGGGACACCTTTGAAACTCAATTCTATGCAAGTGAAAAGAAAGTGTTGGAGCTCAAAAAGAAACTTCACGAGGAGCAAAGTCTTAATGCATAAATCAACACGAAGAGGAGGCGTCTATGGGAAACTTAGAGTTTTAGGAGTTTTCAATTTATTTCTTTGTAATCCTTTGTATTCACATAAGCTTATTAATTAAAATCTTTGTTCTTGTTTCTTATTGGTTATAAAATTTAAATCTCCTAAGGTCCTTGAAAATATTGCATTTACATATTGTAATACGGTGGGAGAACTGACTTGGGTGTTTTGTGTTTTATCACAATTGTTGCGGATAGCAAGAGTCGCCACCGACTTTTCTTTTATCCAACAAAGGAAATGGTGAAAAGAACAGGAAATACCTTTAGAGATGTTTTCTTGAGTTAGGGGGGTAGGTTATGAAAAGGGAAGGTGTTAGAACCCTTTTTATCCGTAGTTATTTATGGGCTCTTAGTTGCCTGCTAGATCACTTGCTTTGTTTGAAAATGTGCTTTGTGGTGGGTTTTGAAATTATTTTGCAAAATTCCTTTGTTGCGGCGAATTTTGTAATGATTCTCGTCTCTATAAGAATGCGTACAAAGTGTTAGTTTTGAAAATAGTTCAAAGAGATGTGTGTTTTCAAAGATGTTTTGAAAGTGTGTGTGGTGAAGTGGTTTTAGTTTTCGAGCAAGAAACTACGAGCGTCCTACCTAATCAAAAGGTCTAATGTTCTTTTCCTCCTTTATATGTTGATATCTTACCATTGATTTGGTAAGAAGCCCCGTCGTTGGATGTGAAGGGACGGGCGTGGGTCATTTGTATAGTCATAGAAGGCAACCTATGGGACGCTTTAGCAATTTTCATATAGGGACTAGATCGTTTACTGAAGGAAACATCGAGGGACATCGAGGGACTACGATCTTTTATCGAGGGTCTTTGTTAAAATGACCATATTCGAGGGACATGACTATTTTCCGAGGCAACAAGTGAGATTACCCTAGTGGTGCACGCGTGTGAATAGTGTGTTTGATTGCATGCATTTATTCTTGAATTTGGGTTGTCTACTTATTGATTTTAACTTTCCATACACAACCTAGTTACTAACATTTATGAAAGCAATAAAAATGCGGAAAATAAATTCCCTACATTATTACATGTTTTTGGGGATGGGGTATACAAGTTTACAAATGGGGGTTGAAAAGCACTAAAAGTCCTAATTATTACAACCATATTGAATAGCAAGAAAATGTAAATATATAGAAAATATAAAGACAAAAAAAATAATGTAAAATAGAAAAAGCAAAGACATCCTGGATCGAAGGATGTGTCTTTTGATTCCCACACTTCTTCCTTCTTTCGATTGGGCATGCAACCTGTGTGTATTGAAGCTTGCATCCTTCGATTCACACAACCTTTCCTTTTGTTTGGGCATGCGCATCAGTGGGTAGCGAAGCACACCATTCGATCGACACACCTTTGTCTATTTTCTTTTGTTTGGGACATGATAGCAGTAAGGGTCGAAACCATGCTAATATGGCCTATACAGGTTAGTCTCTAACATGTATTTGGACAAGAAAAGCAAACAAACGAAAGGGTAGACATGAAAAATAAGCAAAAGGTTACTTACATGCTTGAAACGAAAGGGTTAAAGTCAGGAAGACTTACCATGCTGCCCTGGGTGCTCCTGGATTCGAAAGGAAAGAAACAATTGTTGTTTTCTTTGACTAGATTCGAAAGCCAAGAAAAGTAGAGTGGTGTTTGTTTAGTTCTGGATTCGAAGGAAAAGAAATAACTGTTGTGTTTCTTTAGTTATGGATTCGAAAGAACAGAAACAAGGGTGTGGTCTTTTGATTCTGGGTTTGAGAGTGTGTGAAGTGTTTTCTCCTTTCTTTGCCTTGTTAGCAAATCTCTCTCCAGCCACTAAAAAATCCACCCTTTAGATGTTGTGGAAGCTCTTATTTATAGAATAATTTGGCTCAGATTTGAGAGGGAAAAAAATAATTTGAACAAATTGGGTATGTTGTCTTCATAGCCTTCGAGGTGCAGTTTTTGTATGCCAATTTGGTGCAAATATGGGAGCAGTATAGCAGGACTGCTTTGCAGCAATTTTGGAGTGTGTAGCCCGTACAGCAGGCTTGGGCATGGCAGCATACATGACTTTGGTCAGCAAGCATCTTGAACAATTCACCCTTTTGTTTTGACCATATAGATCCAACCTTCGACCAGACTCCTCTTTAGACAATAATATTTTTTTCCATCCAATGTGTACCCTTTGAATGGATCATGTGTGTATCTTTTGAAGGGGCCAAATGTGTGTCCTTCGATTGGACCATGTGCACTTCTTCGAATGGGCCACCAAGGTATGTCCTTAGAATGGGAAACCCATGTATGTTCTTCAAATACATAAATATATGTCCTTCGAAGGGGGCAAATGTATGTCCTTGAATGGACCATATGCATGTCCTTCGAATGCGCCAGTTGTGTGTCATAGTGTAGAAACTATGTGGAATCAAAACAAACTATTTCCAAGGGAGATACTTCCCAGTTGAAGCTAGTGTGAAAATAGCCAATGATTTGTAGGCGCTAGCGTGAAGGGAAACTATTTCCTTGTTCATTGAAGGCAAGCAGAGTGGAAGTCATTTCCTTGTGGGTCGAAAGCAAGCACAGAAGAGGCACTTGCCTTGTGCATGCTGGCATGCAGGAAACCACTGCTTTGTGAATCAAAGCAAGCCTGCAGGAGGCCATTGCCTTCTGAATCGAAGCTTTCATACAGGAAGCCATTGCTTTGTGAATTAAAGCAAACCTGAAGGAGGCTATTGCCTTCTGAAGTTTGTGGACCGCTTGCTCAAAGGGTTTAGAGTTGGATTCGAAGTATGTTGCTTCGAAGGAAACTAATACTCCAATCAAAGTTTTGTGTGAAGGTAGCCCTTTGTCTTATCAAAGCTTGGTATCAAGATAGCCATTGTCCAAATGAAGCTTGCATGCAGGAGGCAAAATGTCCAATTGAAACCTCTGAACTAGGCTTGCCTCGAAGGAGGCCCAAATGTCCAATCAAAACTTGTGGATTAAGCCTGCTCGAAGGAAGTTAAATGCTCAATCGAAGCCTCTAGATCTAAGTAAGCTCTTTTTCTTCAATTTTGTCAAAAAATCAAATTTATCTGCTTTGCTCTTTCAATCCAATTATACTTGTGCAATCTTAAACTTTAATAAATCCTTGTGAGAAAATGTCTTGAGAAAAGAGAGAGAAAATTTTGGGGTACAACACATATCATGCATCATTACATAACAGGTTTTTCATACAGGTTTTCTCATCTACTTATTGTTTATTTCAGTATAAGATGGCCCTCGAACAAACTGTTAAGGACCTCCAGGCTCAACATGCACAATTTCAAGAGACTCTTATGAATCTGGCACAAGGACAAAAAGATCTGATGGCGCTCGTCGCTAAGAAAAAGAAGAATAAAAAGTCGGTTGTTATCCTCAATATGGGGAGAAGGTTCAAGGGTCCTGCTCAACCAGTTCAAGTGGATAATATTTCCTCTGAGGAAGACGAAAACCAAGAAGAGGATGGTAGAAGCATCAAGCTTGAAGGTAGAAATAATCAGGTTTCTAAAGATGAAGACTACTCCGACGAACATTATCCTCCTACAGATAACAAGTACAAGCAGTTGAAAGACCGTCTCAAAGCTATGGAAATCCAGAAAGTGCCTGGGTTAGATTTTGGAGAGCTAGGTCTAATATCGGGGGTAATCATCCCTCACAAGTTCAAGGTCCCCATCTTTCCTAAATATGATGGGGTCTCTTGTCCCAAACTCCATTTGAGGTCGTAGGTTCAAAAGATTCAACCTCATACTGCTGGCAGAAAATTATGGGTCCATTTCTTTCAAGAAAGTTTGTCTGGCACTCAACTTGAATGATTCTATTAGCTCTAAGGAACCAACATTCACACATGGGAATACTTCACTGTTGCTTTCTACAAGCAGTATCAATATAATGTTGACCTTGCGTCAATTCGTGTGCAAATGCAAAACATGTCCATGGGCTTAAATGAAGGGTTCAAGGAATATGCACAAAAATGGATGGATTTAGCTGGAAGGGTGCAGCCTCCTTTTCTGACCGAGAATTGGTTGATATGTTCATGGGCGCTCTAACAGGCCCATTCTTTAATCTGCTCATTGGTAGTTCTTCGGATGGATTTACTGAGCTAATACTGATAGGAGAAAGATTTAAAAGTGGTATTAAGAGTGGGAAGATTTCGATGGCTACATCTCCTAATAATCTGAAGAAGCCATTCGATGGTAAAAAAGAAGACAATGTTGTCTATGACCAGAAGGTCCATAGTAAAAATGTATGCCATCATTCTGTAGGAGCGGTGTTGATCTCTAATCCATCACTTGTTCAACAACAACAGGGCAACCGACGAAGGCCAGACGCTTTGTTAAGGCGGTTTATCAAGATCAACATGCCTTTATCTCAAGCATTGTAACATTTGTTAAAAGCAGAACTCATTTCACTGCGGGATCCTCCTCAGAATCCCAACACATCCTCTCCCAAGTACAATCCAAACACGAAGTGTGCCTACCATTCTAACAGTTCTGGGCACGACACCAATAACTGTTGGGCCCTGAAAAAAAAAATTAAGGATATGATTTAGAATAAGGAAATTAAGTTCGATCCTTCGGAGACCCCAAATGTGATTATTGCACCTATTCCGAAGCATAACAAAGGCATAAGTTCTATTGGATATGTTATGTATGTTACCACTATAGGTGATATGGTTACTCCTCTCTCAACAATCAAAAAGAATTTGTTACAAGCTATTTTTTTTCCGGGTTGTATTAAAGAATGTTATTGTTGTGCAGTCCAACCCAATGGATGCAGGTTATTGACGGAATGCATTCAATGCCTGATGAATGAACACATAATTTTGATCGAGAAAGTTCTGTATGCTGAGAATTTGTGCCAAGATTTGTCTGTCGTATCCGGTACTTCTTCCAGGATCACTTCCAAAGGTCCTGTAAGGATTACCACTAATCCAAAAGTTGCTCCTTTGATCATTACAACACCTGGACCAATCATGTATTTCTCGGAAAGAGCTATTCCATGGAACTATGGATCCGACGTCTATTACCATGGCGTCAAATAAGAATTGTCTAATGAAGATACTGGAGATGTTGATCCCAACATTGACAATATTGCAGGGACCAGCCAAGTTACTAAAAGTGAAAGGATTTTCTCCCTGGAAATCTCTCTGAAAAATATTTCTACACCTAATCGAGTTGTCGTTACCAAGTCAGCTGCCGAGGCATGGGGTAAAGAGCCAATAGTAGAGCTTGTCCAGACGGAGGCACCTAAAGAAACCACGGTCGAGGACACCCCTGGACAAGAGTTGGAAGAGATTTTGAAGATCATCCACAAGAGTGACTATAAAATTATTGAACAGCTGGGGCAGACCCCGTCCAAAATCTACATGTTATCTTTATTGTTGTATTCTAAAGCCCATGCGCAAGCTTTAGTAAAATTTTTGAAGACTTCTCATGTGCCGCAAGAAATTTTGGCTAGTCAATTTGGAAGTTACGTGTCTAGTTTAACAACTAATAATGAATTAGGTTTCTCTGGTGCTGACCTGACTCCGGAGGGGAGAAATCATAGTGAGGCCTTGTATGTCTCCATTGAATGTAGGGGAACTACGTTGGCTCCTGTGTTAATTGATATAGGTTCTTCTCTGAGTGTTCTGCCAAAAGGCGCTCTTGACAGACTAGATTGTGAAGGGGTTTTGTTGAAACCCAGTAACATTATAGTTCAAGCCTTTGACGGGTCCAAAAGAATGGTGCATGGAGAAGTGCACCTCCCAATCAAAGTGGGTTCACAGATATTTAAATCCACCTTCTATGTAATGGACATCTGACCATATTATTCTTGTCTATTGGGATGCCTCTGGATCCATGGGGCAGGTGCTGTTACCTCCACCTTGTACCAGAAATTAAAGTATCCTATAAAAGGAAAGGTTATTACTGTCTACGGAGAAGAGGAGTACATGGTCAGCCACCTGAGTTCATTCTGGTACATGGAGATGGATGGGGAATTCATCGAGACTCCCTATCAAACTTTTGAAGTGATTTCTCCTACTACTATTAAAGATGTTTCTTCCATTCCAAAGATCACCATCATTCCTCACAAGATGGCTTCCTTGAAAGATGCCAGAGCTACTATAGAATAAGGAGGTTGTACTATTTGAGGTCAGCTTCCTGATATCCCTTATAAATCTGACAAGTTTGGTTTGGGCTTTACTGTAGAAGTTCAAAGGGCTATTCGTCACGCTCGGGCTTGATGACCTTTGTTCCATATCAGCAATAACAGAGTCAATGTTGTAGAGGATGCTGACAGTGATTGTGATTTCGACAACTGGATATTCCCTACCATTGGCAATAGACTTGACAATTGGAAAGAAAAAGACATTATCCCTATCTCCTTTTGCCAGGAGTAATATCTACATTCTTGTCTTATTACTTTTAAAATATTTTGGTTATGTAATAAAATAATGACTTTAAACCATATGTCTTACCTGGGGCACAATGGCTCATATGTTAAGGGTTGATAATTCATAAACATTGTTCATTTAATAAAAAAATTGGACTTTTTGCATTCAAATTTTGTGCTCCCTATTTTTATTTTACTTATTGCATTTTCAAGATAGCTATGGTTTCTTACACACACCCACACACTATATTGTAGATCCTCATCCACTCTGGATCTCATTGATAACGATTTTGTTATTGCCACTTATGACTTTGAAAATCCGATCTACCAAGCCGAGGATGAAGGTGAGGAAGATTGTGAAATACCTGGAGAACTTGCCAGCCTCTTAATACAAGAAGAAAATGTTATCCAACCACATGAAGAGCCAGTCGAAGTTGTAAATTTAGGTACCGAGACAGACAGGAAATAAGTCAAGATTGGCGCCAACTTAGAGAACAATATTAAAAATAGGTTAATCCGGATGTTGCACGAATATTTTGAAATTTTTGCTTGGTCATACGAAGACATGCCAAGGCTCGATACTGATATTTTGGTTCACCGTCTACCAATAAAAGAGGGTTGTTCTCCAATAAAGCATAAGGTTCATCGTATGCGTCCCGAGATGTCAGAAAAAATCAAGGTTGAGGTTATGAAGTAGTTCAACGCAGGTTCCTTAGCTGTTACGTCATATCCCTAATGGGTTACAAATATGGTGCGGGTACCAAAGAAACATGGAAAAGGTATGTGTGTAGACTACAGGGATCTGAATAGGGCGAGCCCCAAAGATGACTTTCCACTTCCACATATTGTTGTTCTGGTCAACAACGCCGCTCAACATAAAGTATTCTCCTTCATGGATGGTTTCTTGGGGTATAATCAGATCAAGATGGAACCTGAAGACATGGAGAAGACTACTTTTGTCACGCAGTGGGGCACTTTCTGTTACAAGGTTATGCCTTTTGGGTTGAAGAATGTTGGGGCAACTTATCAGCGTTCCATGGTAGCCTTATTTCATGATATGATTCATCACGAGTTAGAAGTCTACATCGGCGACATGATAGCCAGATCACAGACTGAATAAGAGCGTCTTGGTCATATGCATAAATTGTTTGAAAGACTGAATAAGTACAAGTTAAGGTTAAATCCGAACAAGTGCACTTTTAGGGTGAGATCCGGAAAACTATTGGGTTTCGTCGTTAGCGGTAAAGGTATTGAAGTTGACCCTGCAAAATTTAAAGCTATTCAAGAAATTTTGGCTCCCCGTACTGAGAAGGAATTCAGAGGTTTCTTAGGACGACTGACTTACATTTCCCGATTCATTTCCCATCTAACTGCTACTTGTGAACCAATCTTCAAGATGTTGAAAAAAGATCAAGTAGTAAAGTGGAATGACGATTGTTAAGAAGCCTTTGATAAAATTAAGGATTAATTACAAGAATCTCCAATTGTGATTCCACCAATTAAAGGGAGACCTCTAATTATGTACCTAACAGTGCTAGAGAACTCAATGGGGTGTGTACTGGGGCAGTATGACGAGTATGGTCAAAAAGAGCATGTAATATACTACCTTAGCAAAAAGTTTACCGACTATGAAACAAGATATTCACTGCTCGAGAAAACTTGAAGCCCTTTGGCATAGGCTGCTCGCCGACTAAGACAGTATATGTTGACCCACACTACTTTGTTGATTTCTATAATTGATCCCATAAAGTACATTGTTGTACCCCAAAATTTGCCCTCCCATTTCCTCAACATTTTCTCATCACAAGACCCTTGGAGCTCAAGATCCGGTTAGGGTTTCCTCTGCTCAAGACTTCTCCTTGCACTGTTGACCCAAATTAGGGTTTGTGTTTGCACAAAGATATTTTGACCTAAAGTGCCTAATATGACTTTCATGCTTCATGTTGGACTCCCAAGTTTATCCATACCAAGTTTTAAGTCTTGATTCCAAATTTTGCCCAGTCAATTGGACAGTTGACCTAGAAATCAACTGTATTGGGGAAAAAGTCAATTGTGGCCAATTGACAGTCAAATATCATGAAAATTGACCCACATCAACATTATGAACTCACATGGACCATTTGATCAAGTTTGGATCACAATTCCATAAGAAATTTGATCAGATCACCAAAAGGGCAAAATGGTCATTTTTAGGGTTTTGACTGCACAAAGGCAATTTTTGACTGTTTGACCTAGCCAATGGCAAACCAAACTCACATATGGACTCAAGGACCCCATGGAATTGTCTTTACATACTCAACAAGTTCAAAAGATCCCAAATGCACAAGATTGACAGTTGAATTTCCCAGTCAATTGATCAATTTTGACTGTATACTGAAAAGTCAAACTTTGACTTTTTGGTCAAAATCAAGTGTCAAGATTCATTTTTCATCAAAACATGCCAAATCATGAAACTTGTTCATCAAGAAATCAAGAATTGCAAATTAGGGTTTGAAATGAAGATTTTTCATAACTTAGAATTTTTCTAAGTTATGAAAAACCCTAATTTTTTTCTAACTTTGTCCCACTTTCTCACCAAGATTCATTTGGATTCAAGGAAAAGTCAAAACATGAAAGTTGTAGTCCATTGCAAAATCTACAACTTTGATTCACAAAGTTTCCTCAAAAGAAGCTTGTAGCTCAAGTTACAATTTTTGGAACAAGGGTACCAAACCATTCTTAACTTAGAGAAATTTGACCTATTTTAGGCAGGATTTTTGCCTAACTTCAAGACCATTTTTCACATACTTCCACTTGAAATTTAAATTTTCATTTCAAAGATGGATTGTATTACAAATTCCAAGCTTTCCAAAATGTCTAAGAACTCATCAAACAATTTCATGGTTAGGGAGAATCGAATTTGGCAAGTTGGGAAAAAGTCACTTTGTTTATGGCCAAGTTACATGTTCATACATCTAGGCCATTTTGAAATCAGCTTGCATTCTTTGATTACAGGTCCTATATCTCATTTTCACTCAATAATTTAATGCATATCCCTTGTGCCAAGACCTTATTTTGTGTGTTCAAACATTATATGCAAGATTAAGCCATTTTTAGATAAAGCATTTTTGCCATTTTTGAAAAGAAGTGCTTTATGTCAATTTGTAAATCAAGAAGGTACAAAGAAAATCTCTGAGGCACAAGTTATTAAACTAATCCCACTGATCAAGGAGAGATTATGCAGCATGCTAGAGGGGCCTGTACAAGCCTAAAACACCAACTTGCCATTTCTTGCTTAAGTTAGAAGTAACTTGGCATAACAAACAAAACTTCACATTCCTGTCAAGGCAAGCTTAAGAAAAGATTGCAAACAAATTCCATACATCCTAACTGAGCTAGAACACGAGCCAACCATCTCCAACACCCTCTCAAACACAGAATCACCATAAAACTGCAAAAACAGGGCTTAGGCTGCAGTTGGATTCCCACAACTCATTTCCATCGTGCACTTCCATCCAAAACACTTCAAACACTTTCCCTACCCTCCATACAAACTGTCCAAAGCATTGGAAGCAGACTGTAACACCTCTAACCAACATCACCATTTTCATTTTTCTGTTTTGCAGGTGGAGTTCTATAGCTCGATTCAGCTAGTTTCAAAGCAAACTAAAGGTTGGAGAAGCATCTCTAAACTTCAAGCAAGTTATTCCAATCATCACCTTGCACTGAAAGTACCTCCATTGCCAGATACGATTCAAGCTGAACAGGTAAGTTCATGGACTTCTATCTCCCTATCCAGGCATTGTTAGCTCTAGGTTTGTGAATGAAAAATGTTCTACTCATGCCCCTGAAGCTGTACATATCTTTACTTTCCATTTATTTTGCATGTGCTATGAGAATTTAAGGTATGAACATTGATGGAAACTTAGGTCAAGAATTAAGGATGGAGAAATTCTCTCTCATCTTAGAGAGTTAAGTCAAGTTCTTTATATGTCTGGATTCGTCTTTTAATGCTCTACATTTTTCATGTTGTGAGTTTTGCTTGAAAGTCCAGGAATCTGGAGATAGAAAACGCGCGTTTTTGTTCATGTTCAAACAGTCTGGAGGTTGAAGACAACCCTTTTGGACTGGGCTTGGTTGTTTTTCCTATTTGTACCTCATTTCTACTTTTGCACCCCCTTGGCCCATTATGCTTATTCTTATGATTTTTTGACCTTTTTTTTTGTTCTGACTTGTTTATTTTTTCTCATAATATCAAAAATATAAAAATTATTTTTTTAAACCATTTTTGTGTTTATTAGGCATTTATTTGTTTAAATGGGTATTTGTACATAAATAAATATATAGATATACTCTTATTCAAAATACTAAAAAATAATGCAAACATGTTTATTTTCTGATTTTTATTTCATATTACCTCTTGAAAACATTTTACATAAAAATATACTTTTTTTAATAAATATTAAATAGTTTATTTTTGTATATATAATATATTTAGTAAATAATATAAATACTTATATATTTATTAGTATATTTAGGAAAGAATATAAAAGTAATACATTTTTATTTTTTTAATTAATATTTGATCTCAAAAATTACTTTTTTACAAATATACTTCATTTTTATTTTATTTTTGTACATAATTAATAAACATTGTATATATTAAATAATAAATACCTTTTATTTACAAAATTAGGGTTTTGCCCTAAATACATAAAAACTCCAAAAATTAATACTTTTTATTTTGTTTATTTGACATATAAAAAACACTTTTTTCATACATATAAAAAACATTTTTTTTGCATCTTGCATATTTATTCCATTTTTATTTAATTATTGTATATTAAATAATTTGTATAATTCAATTTTGATGTAATAGTTAGGTTTAAATTCCTTGTCAAAATACCCCCATTTGAACATTTGTACCCCCCTTCCCATATATTGTGTTGTAATAACTTAGGAACTTTATTTTTTGCATTTTTAAAGCTTTCTAAATATACCATGCTAGAATTAGGGTTTGTATGCAAATCAATTAACCAAAATAGTTTGACCTAAATTCAAGATAAACAAGCATGAAAATGGACAACACTAATCACACTTGCACCCCTAGGGTATTCCACTTGTTGCCTTCAATAATGGGCCATATTGCATGTTAGGTCTCTTTGGGCAAAACAAATACAATTCCAATGATCATAGTCCCTCGATGACGCTTTCAAAAGTTGCCTAAAAAATGATCAAGTCCCTTAAAGGAAAAATTGCCCAAAGATACTTGGCACCATTGCAATCATGGTCTAAACGATGACCCGCGCCCGTCCCTTTCACATCCTAACACAAGATTGTCCACCAAATGCAATGGTGGAACAAAATTGTTAAAAGGGTTAAAACATAGCAAAGATCTTTGAGAAATTTAGGGTAGATAGCTCTTGATTACTTGTCAACTTGCAAAACAAAACACTTGCCTATTTTTCAAACCAAACATCACTACACTTTCAAAACAACTTTCAAAAACATTGAAAACCTTTTCAAAAGACATACACCTTTTGTATACATCCCAACATGGATCATTACAAAGGTTGCCACCACATTGGCTTCTTTTCAAAACATTTTCAAACCCACACACACAAAGCACCATTTCAAACAATTGAAAATTAAGGCAAGTTGATCTAAGCAAGTAACTAAGAGCCCATGGATAACCATGGATAGAAAGGGTGCTAATACCTTCCCTTTCTATAATCTAATCCCCGAACCCAAGAAAACATCTCAAAGGTTTTTGCTGTGCTTTTTAAACCTTTCCTTAGGATAAAATAAAAAGTCGGTGGCGACTCTTGCTCAACCGAAACATTTGCGAAAACAAACGCAAAACCTCAAGTAAGTTCTCCCACCGTATCACATACATATTCGAGAAGCCAGCTCTCTCCGGAAGAATAGCCCGATGGAAATGGTCTTAAAAGAATATGACATTCAGTACACCACTCAAAAAGCAATCAAAGTAAGTGTATTAGCAGATCATTTGGCACATCAAGCTGTAGACGACTATCAGTCTTTGAATTCATGAAGGACCTGATCCAGGATCCCGATGGACAATGGCTTTTGATGGAGCTTCTAACGCACTTGGAAACGGAATCGGTGTTGTAATTATCTCCCCTCGGGGTTATCATACGCCCTTCATTGTAAGACTTTGCTTTGACTGCACCAACAATATGGCTGAATACGAAGCATGCATTATGGATATTAAAGCTGCTATTGACCTGAGAATCAAGTTCTTGAGCGTATACGGGGACTCGTCCCTGGTAATCATTAATGTTAAGGGAGAATGGGAGATGAAGCATCTGAATCTTATCCCTTACCGAGAACATGTGCTAACCTTGATTCTGTATTTCGAAGATATCACTTTTGAGCATATCCCAAGATAAGAGAATCAATTAGCAGACGCTTTGGCTACCATGTCATCTATGTTCAAAATTAGATGGGACAATGAGGCTCTTAGAATTACCATTGAAATATTAGACGAACTGGCACACTGCTATGAAATTGCCACTGATGGAGTTGAGTAAAAACCTTGGTTTCATGAAGTGAAAAGGTACCTTGAGGATCAAGAATACCCTGAAGGGGCATCAATCAATGACAAGAAATTCCTACGGAGGTTCTCGGCTAAGTTCTTCTTGAGCAATGGAATTTTATACAAATGTAATCATGATTAAACTCTGCTTTGTTGTGTGGACAAGAAGGAAGCAGAAGAAATTATGCAAGATATGCATGAAGGTGTCTTTGGTACTCACTCTAGTGGGCATACTATGGCTAAAAAGATCTTGAGGGCAAGTTACTATTGGTTGACTATGGAAACCGACTGTCACCACCACTCGAGAACTTGTCATAAGTGTCAAATCTACGATGATAAAGTTCATATGCTTATGGTTCCTCTGAACATCTTGAATGCTCTATGGCCATTCACAATGTGGGACATTGGTATGGTTGAAGAAATCAAACCTACTGCCTCTAACGGACATTGCTTCATCCTCGTCGCCATTGATTACTTCATAAAATGGGTTAAAGCAGCCTCGTTCGCCTCTGTTATTAAGAATGTGGTTTCCCGATTCATAAAACATAACCTTATATGTCGGTATGGCATCCCCGAAAGCATTATCATAGACAATGGTACTAATCTCAACAACACTATGATCAGTGAACTCTGGACGCAGTTCAAGATCAAACACCATAACTATTCTCTGTATCGACCAAAGATAAATGGCGTGGTAGAAGCCGCAAACAAGAACATTAAAAATGTTATACAGAAGATGGTTGTGACCTAAAAATACTGGCACGAGATGTTACCATTTGCTCTTCATCGCTATTGCACTTCAGCACAAACATCAACTAGGGCAACCACATTCTCTCTGGTTTACAATATGGAAGTCGTCCTACCTGTCAAAGTCCAGATTCCTTCTCTGAGAATTATTAAAGATGCAGACTTAGACGAAGATGAATGGATTCAAACCAGGCTAGACCATTTGAATTTGATTGACAATAAGAGGCTTGCGGGTGTCTGTCACGGTCATATGTATCAGAAGAGTATGATTAAGGCATTTAATAAGAAAATCAAGCATCGGGTATATCAGGCTGGTGACTTGGTAATAAAGTGCATCATTCTACCACTGGGTGATCCCAGGGGCAAATGGACCCCCACCTACGAAGGACCATTTGTAGTCAAGAAGATATTTTCTGGCGGTGCTATTATACTAACCACCATGGACAATGAAGATTTTCCGCACCCTATGAATGCAGATATAGTCAAAAGATACTACGTATGAAAATTACCTGCTAGATTGATTGGCCTGGGCAAAAATAAGGGCATCCCGATGTACCAAAAGGGTTCAGGAAAAAAATTAGGGATATGTATAAAAGATTGTACACCCGGTAAGTCGAAAACCTGAAAAGGGCGGCTTGGGCAAGAAAGGATATCCAGGTGGACTGAAAACCCGAAAGGGCGGTCTAGGAAAAAGTTAGGGATTAAAGCGTATGATTATGTCTCGTTGGATCACTTACAGCAAGCTTTATTACTAACGTCAAGTTCAAATGGTACAGATTAATTTAATCACTTTCTTCCGACAGTGAGGGATGAGATGCTTGAAGACATATGGGCAATAGCAGAGTTGAAGCCCAATGAGATTATTCCCACATAGCTATTATCTTGTTTTCACTTTGTACTCTTTTCATTTCATGACAATTTCATCTTATTGGGATTTATGTCTCTTTGTATAACAATCGCCTATTTATGGGCAAATTATCAATACAAATACGCCCTAAAATTCAAATCCTATTTTATTTTTTCTATTTTGTTTGCAAAAACGTCCAATGACTAAAATTGAATGAACATATGCATATGAATATGATTAACTGTTAACAAATATATGTATAAAAGCATGAATAAGCAGTTACTCAAGACTCTAGGAGTTGGGATAATGTTCAAATCGTCATGTATCCCCATAGAGAGATCCTCAATGGAATATCCCCACAGAGTAGTCTTAAAAAGATTATCTTCAATAAAGATATATCCCCGGCAAAATGGGATGCATTGATCATACTCACCAACAAATCACCCCAGCGGATAAAGGAATATGATCTTTTTCCCGGTAATGTCGCCAACTTATGGAGTCCCAATCAAGTACAGTTTATGGAAATTCTCTTCCCCAGCTGAGTTTATTTCTCCAGAACTGTAAAATCCCATGCAGATTTCTTTTCTCCAGCAGAGCTTATTTCCTCAGCAAGGGCGTTTCCTCAGCAAAGTATTTCTCCGTAAACAGGGTTTATTTCCCAAACAGGATTTATTTCCCCAACAGAGTTTATTTCCCCAACAGAGTTTATTTCCCCAATAGATTACAGTCTCCCCCAGCTTGAGTTTGTTTCTACCACAAATTACCGGCAAGATTCCCACCTCCAGTAAAGGACAATCCGGGTTGCTATGCCCAGAGAGTTGCTACTGAATCTAAAACTGGATCAAATATCGCTCAACCTCATTCTCTCCAGACGAGTTGGTATCCATATCAGAAACTCGATCAGACAACACCTCAAAGGTTATCTGTCTCTTTTATCCCCAGTCAGGGTATATACGAACTAAAGTCCCCAGTAGAGAAATGAACAACCAATGTTCTTGGACTCTTCTCCCCAAACAGGAATCAACACTCCCCAGTAGAGTTTCCTCAAGCAGAAAGTAGGAATACCGATCCAGATCGAAGATACATATACTCTTCATCCCCAGTAACAGTCAGGGATTTATTTTCCCCGGTGAAATGTTATACAAAGTCACCAATATACTTTATACTCATACATCATTTACAAACGTCATAGCATGTGCACACGAAATGCATATAGCACGGTCTCATTTATTTGTGAGAACATTGTTACACAAATACATTTCATACATCATGACATTACATACCGCTGACTCTTTACCTTTTCAGGAAAGATCAATCAACAGACAAACATCATCAACTACTTATATGACCAGAAAATCTTCTCAAAGGCTACATATGACAAATGGCTACTTACGAAATTTCCTCAGAGGGTCATTCTCAAATAGGAATGTTTTCTAGTTGAGGTCGAGTGTAGACAACTTCTAGTACATCATTCAGATGAAATCAAGCGTAGATTCCTTCTGAAGCTCCTTTGGAAAAGTCGAGCGTATACTCCTTCCAACATCTTCTTCCAGTTGAAGTCAGTCGTAGACATCTTCTGGCTCAGATTAAATCGAGCGTAGAGTTATTCAGATACTTCTTCCAGTTGAAGTCGGGCGTAGACATATTCTGGCTCAAACTAAATCGAGCATAGAGTTATTCTGATACTTCCTCCAGTTGAAGTCGGGCGTAGACATCTTTTGGCTTAAATTAAATCGAGCGTAGAGTTATTCTGATACTTCTTCCAGATAAAGTCGGGCGTAGACATCTTCTGGCTCAAATTAAATCAAGCGTAGAGTAATTATGATACTTCTTCCAGTTGAAGTCGGGCGTAGACATCTTTTTGCTCAAATTAAATCAAGCATAGAGTTATTCTGATCTTCTTCCAGTTGAAGTCGGGCGTAGACATCTTCTAGCTCAGATTAAATCGAATGTAGATTTATCATGATACATCTTCTAGTTGAAGTCGGGCATAGATATCTTCTGGCTTAGATTAAATCGAGCGTAGATTTATTCTGATACTCCTTCAGAAAAGTCAGGCGTAGACTCTTTCCAACATATTTTCTATTTGAAGTTGTGCGTAGACATCTTCTGGCTCAAATTAAATTGAGCTTAGATTTATTCTGATACTTCTTCCAATTGAAAACGGGCGCAGACATCTTCTGGCTCAGATTAAATTGAGCGTAGATTTATTCTGATACTTCTTCTAGTTGAAGACAGGTGTAGATACCTTCTAGTTCATATTAAATCGAGTGTAGATACCTTCTAGTTCAGATTAAATCGAGTGTACATTTATTCTGATTATCCTTTTAGACCAAGTCGGGCATAGACTCACTCCAAATACATCTTCTAAGGCAAAGTCGGGCGTAGACTTAGTCTAATTTAAATCAATGGTTACTTTGAATGGAATCTATAAGCCCATCTCCGATGATTCTCTGTCACCTCTCCAAATGGCATCTTTAAGCCCATTCCCGGTATAATCAACCAACATTGTTACCTCGTGCACCAGTGAGTGCAAATTTCTGGGCACTTAAGTGTTCAATCATCTTCCACCTTCAAGTCACGAATGGCAGACATGCCAATCTAACTCTTCAGGTTTAAGAAGAATGAATAGGGGTAGCTGTTGTACCCTAAAACTTACCCTCATATTTTCTTCAAGATATTCTTATAGGGTTCTCACATGCTCAAAGATGCTCAAGAATTGATCAGACAAATTCACCTCCTAAGCAATGAGTCCACAACTAGGATTTCATCTTGCACAAGGAAGAATGGGTTTCAAATGTATCAAATGGTTTTCTTGGTTCTCGATATGTCTTCAATAGTAATCATGTCAAGTTTCAATTATTTCATCACAAGTTTGCTCAATCAATAGCTCAGATGATTGGAAGTCAACAATATTGGGTAAAAAGTCAACTATGGTCAACTTATAGTCAAACTTCAAGATTTTTGGTAAACATCAACATTTTGAAGTTATATTCATCATTCTATCAAGGTTTGATCATGATTCCTCAAGGAAAGCCCTCAAATCATCAAAAGTCCAAAGTTGCCAATTAGGGTTTTCTTAGGAGAAGTCAATTAAATTTTGACCAAGTATAACTTTCACACGCTTCATCAACTTTTATCCAAACAAATCCCATTTTGAAGGAAATTCAATTCTCTACAACTTTGTATTTATGCTGAAGTTCAAAAAGTGCTTCATTTGAAAGATATGAGCTAATACATTACAGGTCATTTCAAAAGTCAACAAAAAGGCACTTTTTGTCAAGGCAACTTACATCAAGATAAAGTCTCCAAATACAAAAATGATCAAAAGAGAAATTGTAGAGGACATCTTGAGATTTGCAAAAAGTCCATGTTAACCTTAAAAAGATGAAAATTGAGGGAATTATGACCATTGCAAGTTGGGAAATTTTGGTTAAATGCATGAAATGCAAAGTAAGAAAACATGAAATTTTGAACTTGTGGGCCTAACTTTTTAGGTTTCAAACATGTCCATGACCTTATGGAAGACTCATAATCTCACTCATACCTTGTCTTATGTTTTCTTATTATTTTTTTATATTTATTTTTTTTTATTCAAATAAATTCAAAATAAATTAAATAAGGTACAAGATCATTGGGCAAAGCGCATGATTGGTCTCTTAAGGCCCAAAATAGGTCAGTACAACTTGCCAAAATCGTGTGAGCATGGAAAAGGCAAGGAATATTTAAAAATGGAAGGCTTTAAACATGTTTTATCTTGCTTGATCTTGTCAATGATGACATGATTTTGTACCTTATTTGTTGATGTCATTTCCTTCCTTTATATAAGTGCAAGAGAATCAGATGCAAAGGACACAAAAATATTGACTGAAGAACTTCTTGAGAAATCCAGAAAAATTCAAAAGAATTGCAAAATATGTAACCTAACTTCCATCCTTCTCACTCAAAAATAAGGCCAACATTCATCCCCTTAGGATCAAAGGAGTTGATCTAAGCCCATAGTTGTATCTCTCGAGCACCAGAACACGACATTTCAATCACGCTGATTGTTAAGATCGATAAACTTCTAACCTTGATTTCTGGTATTTACAATCGTTGCTAACCTGTTTAATCTTTTCATGTGCATCATATGGATTTATTTAACGTATTACATGTGAGTTTAGACATAGGAATTAGGTATCACCATGGTTAGGCCATCAGAATCAGTTTTGTTCGAACCACCTGTTGCAGTCATTTTCAGGCCAAACTAATAGGCCCATTAGACTCAAAAGGGTCTAATTATTTGATTAGGGTTGTTAGTTTTTATTTTTGATTGATTTTAATAGGTTTTCAAAAACGTGTCATCGGAGAAGATGACTTTCTCCTCCGCATATGGTGGCCGGAGATAACCAGGGTCGCGTGGCATCTTGCTACTGGACCATTCAAAAACAAAGGTCCCCACCCAGGCGCAGGCTTTGAATTGTTGACCTCTGAGATTTGCTATGCGTAATGTCTTTATTGTTGTAATTGTATCAACGGATGAAACAACCGTTCCAACGGTAGAGTGAGCGCAATAAAGGCATTGGTATACCGGGCACGGGTTCGATCCCTGCCCCTGGTGTTTTATTTTCTCACATTTTTTGTTTGTAGATCCAATGCAAGCAGTCCAACGCATCATGATGCCCCCTCCTCATCAACACCATCAAATCTTAACAGATCGAGATCAAGCATTCCAAATCTGCGCACTCATGATAGACCTCACTAGAGAGCCACACAAGATTCTAAGGGCACTCTTCCAGCGCTTGGGCTTGCGTTACTGGGCTTAGGAAAATTTCATATTCACACCCCCCAAATTTTCTTCTACAACAGGCCCATTTCTTTTTTTTTGTTGTTTTAATATTTATTTTGTTTTTGAATAATTAACCTTTTAAATAATTAATTAAATCAATTTTAATCAGAAAAAACAAAAAATCACTAAAAATTAGATTTAGGTTTTGATTAATTAATTAAAAAATTTTAATCATATTTCGGTTTTATTAATTAATTTGTATACTAATTAGAATTAGGGTTAATTATTATTTTAGACTATAAAAATATTTTTCTAAACAAAACACCAAAAATATTTTCCTAACGCTTAGAATTTTTTAGGTTTTAATATATTTTTCTAAATTTCTTTTATTTATTCTTTGCTATTTAAATTCTAGAAATAGATGTATAGCTCGCACTGACAATTTTGTAATAGTTAGTTTATCTTCTCGCGTTTCTTTTTTTTCTAAATATTGTAACTGCTTATATGATGTAATAGCTTAGGATTTCTTCTTTCCCGCACTTTACTTTCTGCACCTATAATTATGCTTGTGTATATATAACTGTACAGTAATTAGGTTTGTATGATAAGATCTAAAAATCAAACGATAGTTAACCTTAATCTCAAAGATTAAAATAACTGATTCACAACACACTTTGCACAGATGCACCTCTAGGGTAACTCCACTTGTTGCCTTCGAAAAACAGTCATGTCCCTCGAATTTAGGGATACCATTAGCAAAGACCCTCGGTTAAAAATCATCATAAAGATCATAGTCCCTTGATGACCCTTCGATGTTGCCTTTGGTAACTGATCTTGTCCCTCAATGTTGCCTATGAATACATGATGATAGTCCCTTCAAATTGCTAAAGGTATCCCTATATATTGCCTTTATGATTGTATGATGACCCGCGTCTGTCCTTCAAACATCCAATGATAGGGCTTCCTACTAACTAATGGTAGGACATCACTATCTAAAGGAAGAGGAAAATAACGCGAAAGACTTTTTGAGTAGGTAGATAGCTTTTAATCGCTTGCTCACAAAAACATCTCTTTTCACACAAACACTTTTCAGAAATATTTTCAAAATAAACACTTTGTATGCATTCTCAACTGATACGAGAATCATTACAAATTTGTCTAACTTAGGCATTTTCAAAATATTTTTCAAACTTACGCATTCACATAGCATTTTCAAAAGTGGGCTAGTGATTAAGAGCCCGTAGATAACTACGGATGAAAAGGGTGCTAACACCTTGCCTTTTTCATAACCTACCCCCCCTTACTCAAAAATTTCTCAAAAGGTATTTATTGTTCTTTTCACCCTTTCCTTTATTGGATAAAATAAAAGTCACTGGAAACTCTTGCTATCCGCAACATTTGGGATAAAACATAAAACTAAAAGTTAGTTCTCCCACTGTATTACAGCTACACTCATCCGAGAAACCCCTGAGGGGAAGAGACCCATCTACTTCACTATAAAATCCATACAAGACCTTGAATTAAGGTATCAACAGATCGAAAAAGTATCCTTAGCACTCATCAGCATAGAGAGAAGGCTAAGGCACTACTTCCTGGCCCATACCATCATGGTCCACATGAACCAGACAATAAAACAACTACTTGGTCGGCCTGATATGGCCGGTAGGATGCTCAAGTGGTCATTAGAGCTCTCCGAGTTCGATATCAGATACGAGATCAGGAAATCCCTTAAAGCATATGTGTTGGCTGACTTCGTAGCAAAAATGACCTTCTCGAGTCCCACAAATGGAGCATACAAGTGGACCATCTTGATGGACGAAGCTTCCAGCTCGACGAGAAGTGGAGCATGTATCATGCTAAAAAATGAGGAAGGAATACTAATCGAAGTCTCCCTCGCATTGTCCTTCCCGACCTCGAACAACCAAGCAGAGTATGAGGCTCACCTTGTTGGACTCCGCCAGACCGAGGACTTGGACGATAAGGAAGTAAAGATCTTCACAGACTCCCAGCTCGTCTCCTTCCAAGTACGAGGGGAATACCAGGTCTTAAAATACCAACTCTTAGAATACTAGACTCTGATCCAAGAAAGAATGAAGAAATTCAACTTTGTGGATGTGCAGCATGTTCCCTGTGAGCATAATTCTCAAGCAGATATCCTGTTAAAATTGGAGAGCACGAAGAAGAAAGGAGGGAACAAATCCGTAATACAGGAAATACTCCCTCGACCAAACATCGAGAAACCCTCTTAGACTCTAGAAGTATATGTCATCGGTGACAGTAGCAGTTGGATGACCCCGGTATACAACTACCTCACAAAAGGGAGCTACCATGCGACTAAAAGGAAGTTAGCATGGTCATACGAAGAGCCTACTCCTACGTCCTGATCAAAGGCAAACTATATAGAAGAGGATTATATATACCCCTTCTCAAATGCATCAAATAAAACAAGGTCGCCCATATCTTGCATGAGATCCACGAAGGAATCAACACCCAACATATGGGTGGGAGATCCCTCGCGAGGAAAGCGTTATGAGCAGGATATTATTGGCCCACCATGAAGCACGACGCAAAAGAGCATGTAAAGAGATATGACAGATGCCAGCATCATGGAAACCTACACTTAGCACCACCGAGCGAGCTCAAGTCCCTCTCATCTCCTTGGCCCTTCGTGTGGTGGGGCTTGGAACTCCTCAGACTAGTTGTTGTAGGATTAAACCAAAACAAATACCTAATAGTGGTTGTGGATTATTTCACAAAATGGATAGAGGCGAAGGCATTAGCTAAAATAGCATCCCAAAACATCCCCCGCTTTTACAAAAGGAACATCACTTCCCGGTTCACCATACCCCAAGCAATTGTTTCTGACAAAGGGGCGTAATTCACATACATGAATTTTCAAGAATTCTTCGCCAAGTTGGGCACCATCCAACACTTCACTTCCATCGAACACCCACAACCAAATAGACAAGCTGAAGTCGTGTTATAACCGGTTTTAAAATGAGAGTCACCACCATTAATTTTTATCCTAGGGAAGGGAATATAACTCATTTCTAGACGAAGGGAAGGTGTTAGGCACCCCCCATCTACCTTGTTCATAAGGATACAAGGATTTAAAATTGCAATATTTAGGAAATAGGGTTTTAATTTTTATTAACGGAACTCGCCACAATTTTAGTCGTATGCCTACGTATCCTCTTATGAGGAATCAGAGTCCCAATTCGTAGTTCACAGTTTAAATTCTCCTTGAACCAAGTCTGGGTATGTGAATAGCGGAATTTGTAGACGAAGTTCGCAGTCGATTAAAGGTATTTCCATAATCATTTTTGAAAATAATATCTTGAGTTAATTAAGTTAGTAAAAAAAGTGGTTAGTATTTGATTGGTTAGATATTTTCAAATATACTATGTAATATCAGAAAAATATTTTTAATGCATGATAAAAATATTTTTAATGTAATTTAAAGATGAGTTAGTATTTAAAAAAATTAATTTGAATTAAAAATTAAAAAATGAACAATTTTAGAATTTATAAAAATAAATATATTAAAATTTAAAATATTAATAATAATAATAATAAATAAAATAAATAAATGAAATATAAAATATAAAAATAAAATTAATTAAAAATGCAAGGGGGTGTGTTTTATTTAGACTTAGTAATTCATGGGGATGCATATAACAGGGCCCTAAATCTAGATATTGGATTTAGGCCCAAAATCACAAGGGGGTGTAGATTTGTACTACGTAGTAAAACCTGGGGGTACAGGAAGTAAGGACCCAAGTCTAGATGTTGGACTTGGCCCACTATCCCTGGGGGATGCATTGTTCAATATAGTAAAAAAAACAGGGAGGTGCGATTAAGACCGGGCTTAGGCCCAAGGTAAAATGATGGTGACCCGTTAGTTCATGTGCGGAGGAGTGTATGGCATTATGGTGAGCATGCAGTTTTGGGATGTTGTATGATGATCGAAGAGTGATGATTGAAGGTGTGTGATAGAGGGCGATGCACGAGATCATAACGCAGTATATTCTTTCATTTCTCTTCATTTTATCCCCATTTATCTCTTCCTCTCTGTTTTCGTTTCTCTCTTCCCCCTTTAACCATAAACCCTACCCCGATGAACCCCAGGCGACGGTGGTCTCTAACAGCGGCGATTCTTGACGACAACGACCCTAAGCCCCCACTCAACAAAATCATAACAACAAAACAAAAGCTAAGTGTTACCTCCAATTTTGTGAGCTTCTGAGTCTCTTCTCTGATCTTGCTCTGATTCCCCTTTTCTTCTTTGATTCGTAGGTGTTGTACCCCAAAATTTGCTCTCTCATGTTTTCCAAGGTTTTTTTTTCTTATATGGGTGGTCACAAACACTTGATTAAAGAAAAATAAAAATTTTGAAGATAAACAAGGTGTCTTCGATTGCCTTTGAGACAGGGTGTTTTCGATTAGCCCTTGAGTAGTTTGTTTTTTCAATTGCCATCTGGACAAGGAGATTCGATTGGGCATCTAAAACCCTTCGATCAAGCTTTGGTCTGCAAGTCTTCGATTGGGCACTGTGCCTCCTTCGATCAAGATAAGTTCAGAAAGTCTTTGATTAGGCGTTGGGCCTCCTTCGATCAAGATAAGTTCACAAGGTCTTCGATTAGGCGTTGGGCTTCCTTCGATCAAGTTAAGTTCACAATGCTTCGACTGCATAAGGTAAGAACCCCCTACAAGTTTGTTTTGATTCACAAGGGCAAAGGCTTCCTATGTGCTCGCTTTCAATGCATAAGGCCAAGACCCTTTCAAATGGCCTTCGATTCACAGAGCAATGACTTTCTCATACTAAAATGTACAAGGCATTGGCTTCCATCTTTCTAGTTTGGACTGGGTAATGGTCCCCTTTGAAAATAGTTTCCATACTTCGACACGCATGATAGTCCCTTTGAAGGCGAATTCAGAAGGTCCGCTTGAAGGGTACATAATAGGTCCATTCGAAGGAATTAAGTCATAGGCAATCGAGGGGCATGGACTGAAGGCATTCGAAAGACAAAGGTGTCCAGGTTCATTCAAGATTCCAAAGAGGCATGAATGTTTCAAAAAAGGAAATCTTTTAATATGTCTGATTTTGGTCTCATTGCTTTCAAAGTTGGTTAATGACTGTCTCTTGCCATTTCCATACGCATCACACTCCTATAAATACAAGGCCTAGGACACATTTCAAAGGTCACGAAAAAAATGAGAGACTAGCTCATACACGCACACGCTGCCTCAAAAAAGTATACTAAATTATTAAAAAAATCTTATAATTTGAAGCTAGTATTGTAGGTACCCCCAGTCCACAGAAATACTAAATTTGTGCTCTTGAGGCTCCCAAGAGTCTATTCCAATCCCATCCATATCCACAAATTCCAAATTGAAGCAACCCTTAAATAAGGGTACCCATGCCTGAAGCCACAGATTCATACATCACCGTTGGTAAGGACTGGTAAAAAGATCAAACTTTACATTTGCATGATATATTAACACTTGTAGTTCATTCGATTTGTATTTAAGATTAAGGACCTGGGTTCGACACCCATGTCTTCATTTTTTTTATTTCTAACATTTGTTGCAAATCCATCCTGAATAGACCAACACGCGTAGGATCAAAGACCTGGATTCGATACCCAGGTCCTACATTTTTATTTGGTTAATATTTGTCTTGCATATTCAAATCGAAAGGCAGCATCTACCCCTGGATCGAAAAGCAAAGCATCCCTTCTTGGATCTAAAAAAATCATATTCCCCTCTGGATCGAAAAGCCCTCATTCTTCCCCAGATCAAAGGACAATCTCCTTCCTGGATCGAAGGGAAATCCCCTTCCCTGGATCGAAGGGCAATCCTCTTCCCTGGATCAAAGGATTTTTCGTGTATTTTTACTTTTTGTTTTGTTTATTTTCTCTTAATGGTTGTTCTCTTTACAACAAACATCAAATCAAAAGATCACAAAAAAATTATGTTCTAGTCCTTTTTAATTAAAATTAATTTTGTTAATCAATTATTAATTACTTTAACATTTTTTTTCTCAAAAAAATAAAACAAACAAACAAAAAAGATTTCTTTTCCTTAGGATTTAGACGTCCCTTTTAATTCGTTTGCGCATTT